>LR990080.1:6736363-8082636 GCA_905147235.1 Erynnis tages
ACCTCTACAAAAAGTGAAGAATTCAAGTAAGCAGTAATGGGTGAAAAATTTTGATTACTTGCCAATTTATTATGGTCTAGAATAGAAATATCTCGTTTAAAAATTAGTGTATAACAATAATTAAAATGAGTGCCCTCGATAAAATCGTGTTCACAAAGCTATTGTTGTGCATTTTTATAACGGGAGCTTGGAGCAGATCGTGGGCGAACCATCACGACTCTACGACATCTACCACCCAGACAACGCCCACGACAAGTCCTGCACCAAAAAACTTTCACAATGATCCTCTTGTTGTCGAGACCAAGAGTGGACTCGTCAAGGGTTACGCCAAGACCGTAATGGGGCGTGAAGTGCACATCTTTACTGGCATTCCATTCGCTAAGCCCCCTTTAGGACCCCTTAGATTCCGAAAGCCCGTTCCGATCGATCCTTGGCACGGCGTCCTCGAGGCTACTACCATGCCGAACAGCTGTTACCAGGAAAGATATGAATATTTCCCTGGCTTCGAAGGTGAGGAGATGTGGAATCCTAACACTAACATTTCAGAAGACTGCTTATATTTAAATGTGTGGGTGCCTCAACATCTCCGCGTTCGACATCATCAAGATAAGCCCTTAGCCGAAAGACCGAAAGTACCAATATTGGTTTGGATCTACGGAGGTGGGTACATGAGTGGTACGGCGACGCTTGACCTGTATAAAGCGGACATAATGGCTTCTTCGAGTGATGTAATAGTGGCTTCGATGCAGTACAGAGTTGGTGCGTTTGGATTTTTATATTTGAATAAATTTTTTTCACCTGGAAGCGAAGAAGCTCCAGGAAATATGGGCCTGTGGGATCAACAGTTGGCAATTCGCTGGATAAAGGATAACGCCCGAGCGTTCGGTGGTGATCCCGAATTAATAACACTATTTGGCGAGTCGGCTGGTGGTGGCAGTGTGAGCCTTCATATGCTTTCGCCTGAAATGAAGGGTTTGTTCAAGAGAGGTATCCTTCAATCTGGAACTTTAAATGCGCCGTGGAGTTGGATGACCGGTGAAAGAGCCCAAGATATTGGAAAAGTTTTGATCGACGATTGTAATTGTAACAGCAGTCTCCTTGCCGTTGATCCGAGCTTAGTTATGGATTGTATGCGAGGTGTGGACGCTAAAACTATATCTGTACAACAATGGAACTCGTACACCGGCATATTAGGGTTTCCGTCCGCTCCGACCGTAGATGGCGTATTTCTTCCTAAAGATCCTGACACGATGATGAAGGAAGGCAATTTCCACAATACCGAAGTACTTCTCGGAAGCAATCAAGACGAAGGTACGTATAACATGATTTTTTATGACGTGAGCTACAATCAATGGTGTGGATTGTTTAACTTTAAAAAATATTAGGTATAACCATGCAGTAAAAATATAAGAAAATCTTCTAGAAATAATCTTGTGGAAAAGTTACTTTCAACTACGTAGCGGTTCAAAACACTCTAGAATTTTGTCGTTGGAAATTGTAACGAGAAAAATCTTAATGCCTTCCTTTATATGACAAAAAATAAGTTCATATATGTATTTCTTATTCATAAGATATTTTTATTTATTATCATAATATATTATATCTTCGTCATAAACACTCGGGGATTCCTGCGGGCACGGGTTCCTTAAAAATCAGTCGCGGTCAGGATAAATGATGTCATTTTCTTTGTTAATATTATATTAGTCAAAGGTAACTTAAATTCCATTGTGTTATCACATAGGTAATATTCTTATTTATAATTTTATTGACATCTTACATAAATTTTATACGTATTTTTCTAAAAATATCTCTGCTTACTAGAAATGTACGTATTGATTCTAAGTAAAGCTAGAATTTTCACTGTATAGAAGGTACTAGGATCTCTTACTACGTCAATACATTACATTATAAATGTTAGAAATGATTAGTCGCTTATGTTATTCTATAGGAGACTTTAAGGAATTTTCGCTTAAGACTCTACGAACATAGGTATAAGATAGATTTGTATAGAGCCAAACAACAAAACATATCGGAAAAATTCCGACCTCAAAAACAAGATGCGAAACCTCTACCAATAAATTTCCGTCGAGGTTGTTTACAAAGTGAGTACCATAAAGAGCTGCTTGTTATCCTTATGATTAGTCATACTACGAGGGATCTTCGTATCTTGTTTTCAATTCTCTGTGTGGGCATGGGTCTATCAATTTCGGGCAAAGCACAGATATATATCTAAGTAGATAACGCAAGTTAGAATGAAGTATGAAGACCAAAGTTTTATTGATCCTACAATAACGCAAAGCTGAATCAAGGGTCAATAGGAATAAATTAATTAATAATTCGATTATTTATCATTATCATTCGAATCGAGTCAAACTCGTCATTACAATAACGAGTATCGAACAAATCGATTTTTTTTTGAGTAAAATTAAATTAGCGGGATGACAAATCCCCTCAACAACGGTGGAGTGCGGACTAAATGAAACAGCGACGGCAGTAGCAAATTATGCAAATTTTTCAAATATTTTGACATGGGAAGTACTTACTACATTTGCGCAATCTATTTGATATGTATCGGTGGAGAATAGAGTTCGAGGTTGGAGCTTGCACACTTGACGCGCGGGGCGCCACGCCTGCGCAAATCCATGTAGACACAACAATACCACGCTGTGGATTTTTAGTCGTACTACCAGGTACTACAGACTCGCCCACGTAACTAAGCGTCTCCCTCCCCATCCCTCATATCTGTTGCTACGCACCCCACCCCAGACGGACCCGGCATGCCGCCCGGAGAGTAGCGAGCTCAAACGAGACTCACTTTAACGTCTTATTCGTTTTAAAATGTAAATATGCCTTTTTATTTGCATTTCTTCTGTCCACGTCTCTATTTGTTTTATACCTATCACTACAGATATAGAAAGGGACTTGTCTATAGATAAATCAATTTATAATCGATTGAATACACCATTAAATTAGATATTATACTTTTATTATAGGTACGTTTATTATAGGTATGTTGACATAAAATATTTTTTTTAATTACTTGCTTTTGAATGTGACTGCCGGCGCGGTCTTTAGAATTTGTTTCAAGCCTAAATTAAATTTCATCGAAATCCGTTAAATCCTTTTTGCGATATTCCATCTGTAATTTTTCGTATTTCGTATCGTATCATTTAATTATTTAACTTTTTTATTATATCTCTCACTCGGTTCTGACGTCGACTGAGGTAAATAATTATGAACTTATTTTAATTGGTATCCAAGTATCCAAGGTTTGTAAGGAAGTAGGAGACTTATCTACTGGGGCACGTACACGTGTATTGCTGCGAGTTTGCTATCGATCGTACAATCGCATGCAACGGGTGTCCATGACATCCGGTCTATCATTTTTAACATTGATTGTTTCCTACGAGCTATGCTGGCTGGACAGGAGACGATTATTACCCAATAAAACCATTTTATTATTGTAGTTATTGGATCAATTTTAATATTTCATAGCATAATAATTATTTTGATTCTAGCTATATTCATATAGGTAAGAGCGTTAGTGGGTTTAGACCGTGGTTCAGAAGTTCATGTATTGAGTTATGTATGTTCGAACTCATAGAACAAAAGTTGTTGCTTATGGTGTTAGCTACCTAGTGCTGCGAGGTTGCTCATTTTTTACGGGTAACCTATATATGGAAATTGTGATTTTAAGAGACATAATGAAACTTTTGAAAACTAATATTCCTGCGTGTAAGTTCAAGGAATTAATAATTACCTGTACTGCTTATCTGTACATATTCAATATCGTGTCAGTTTAAGTTAGGGGCAGCCGTAAAGATCAGAAAAACACAATATTTTTAAAATCTGAAAACCTACTTTTTTATTTAACTAAATTAGAAACACGTAGTATTCCTATGGATAGCATTTTAATTAAACACCGAAGTACCTGACAGCGTACCTTATGAGGGGTAAAAAAAAAGAAGAATAATGTACGTATACGTACGGAAAGTGTTGCATAATGAATGTGCTTGAGGCGGCCTTGGCCTTGGGTTGAGTGGTGGTAAGTTCCACGACACAGTAGCCCGATTTTATTATTGCCGCTACTAGCTCGTTAACAGGCTCGTGACGCTTCTTTGAATTCAATTAAAATTTCAACATTTGTATTTGTGCTAGCTGGGTTTCACTCGTTTTTATACAAAGCATTTTAGATAGTATTTAATGATATACTGCCCGTTTTTTTACTCTTGTCTTATTTGGTAAACAATCTTGGCACTACTTTTATTGAAAAAATAGTTAAAATTTCTTTAAAGAAATAAATAGTTAGTTGGTTACCAGAAATAAGTTTCAGCATTAAATGACAATTTATTATGAAATCTTTATTATTTTGTCGATGAAAATCACGGATAAACATGTAAATCCTTAAATCTAACCTAGTTGAGTTCTATCTTTATTTTTTAGGTATATATATCTATCTTTATCCAGTAATTTCTATATTATTCATGTTATTGTTAGGTTTATTAGCGCAGGTTATCTCTAGCAATATCTCGAATTTTCGAATCTAGGTTTGAAGCGCTTGGAAAATCAACTTTATATTTAAGAAATCTAAGATAATAATAGATAGATAATTTCTGTTGCTTCAGAAATTGCACTTTAGTGGACGAAATCACGTAGTTGCTAATCTTTAAACATTTTAGTAAGCGATAAGTAAACCTTCTTTCTGCCTAAAACAAATTTGAATTCAATTAGGTACGTATGGATTCAGTGAAGCTGAAAAATATTTTCTCCTCTTAGTAGGTATTTTCCTGTTTACTGCTTGCTTTAGTAGATATGGCGTTTGTTTGTATGAAGGGACGGATTTTCAGGTTGATTTCATAAAATTAATGTGTGTAGGTGTTTGTGGTACCTTCTGTATTTCGGTATAAAGCTTCTACATATATATCTGTGGCTTGTATCTGAATGTTAACTAAATATGTTTTCTATAGGTTGTTGATATAAGATATCACAAGTAGGTATGGGGAAAATACAAAAGTTTTAAAAAGGGAAGTAAGAATGTTTGTTACATACCTAAATACTTAAACAAAACCACTGAATGGAAACAGAACAAAGTAACACAGTTTAGTACAAAACAAAGTTTTTAAAACCTGTTGCATTTCTTGCATTATTTTGCATGTTTTTGTTTCAGGAACGTATTTCTTATTATACGATTTCCTCGACTACTTTGAAAAGGATGGGCCAAGTTTCCTGCAACGAGAAAAATTTTTGGAAATTGTAGACACGATTTTTAAAGATTTCTCCAAAATCAAGAGAGAAGCCATCGTGTTTCAGGTCAGTAATGAGTGTAACTTTATAGTACCTAAAGCAGAGCTTTCTTTACTAAAAATTGAAAAGTTGAGCTATACAAAATTTAGTAAAAAATTAAATTTGTGAGGTTTTAAAGGTCAATTAAATCTTTAGTTAATTTGTTTTGGATATTTTATAAGGGCTGTGTATAACGTAAATTCCTACGAAGTAAGTTTACAAATTGAATTGGGTACTTTTGTTACGTCAATTTTTTTACACCTATTTGATAAACAATTTTAGTTTTACTTTTTAGCGCAGATTGCGCGACACAAAATTGTTTGTCAAATAGTACAAGAGCAAAAACGGCCTGTAGATACAAATATTGAATTATATTTATTGAATTAGGCTAGTTTAGTTCGAAACGAATGACAGCTAATGGAACAAGGTAAACAGTAATCAGTGCTTGAGCTGGTTACATTTGTCATAAGATGATGCATTTTGATAATAACTACTGTATGATCCCGTAATCGAAGAATAAAGGTAAGAGATACATTTTTTTGTTTTTAATTTATGGATAATTGTTCATTTCTAGTACACCGACTGGGAGGAAATCACCGATGGCTACCTGAACCAGAAGATGATCGCAGACGTGGTGGGGGACTACTTCTTCGTGTGCCCCACTAACTACTTCGCTGAAGTACTTGCAGATTCTGGTGTTGACGTGTACTACTATTATTTCACACATGTGAGTACTACGTTTATATTATCCGTAGAAATTTAGATGGATAAACAAACCTACTAAAAAACAAACTACCTCCTAAAAGTAGATCACGTCATGAATTTTCACTTTTAAGGTTATGAGATACCTACATCAAAATATAGGAACACTACGAGTACGTAACTATATACCTATCTACCTGTACCTAACTACTTCCTATCTAACATTGCCATATTTTAAGAGCCAAAACTCGGAAAAATAAAAATGTAAAATACATCAATAGATATAAAAAAAAACACTGTTGGAAATTTTGTTCGCAGAATCACGAAACTAATAGGTAACTTTTTCGTAGGTGTGCTTGGTCGTATGTACAGGTCTACATTCTCGGTCCAACAATGCTCGCTTAATTATGTTTAAAATAACCAAGATTATTTATCCCCTTACAATAAATTTGGCAGCAATAAACCAATAAACTTACATTAAACTTTATGGTTGAAATTCTATGGCACCTGAGTCTACCATCAAGAACATACTCAAAGTTAATTCGAGGATTGCTTTAATGTAGATTCAAAATTAGGAACTAAAAAAATTTGCGTAAAGAAATTTACGAAAACATGTTTAATTTTCGTAAATATCAAATATAACGAATGGTAATCTAAAATGTTATACTTAGGTACATTAATTCAGTTTAAGAGAGATGAGTGTGAAGCGTTTTTTAAAAAAAAAAATATTCTCATAATTATTGTTCTCATGTAAATGATAAATTATCGGAATGAGAAATAAAGATCTTTGAACCGAACCATTCCAAATATTCAAAAATGCACAACGTTAATGTTCAAGTTTTTTCGCTTTTGCCGGCACTCCCGAAGTGCAACCCGTTGTTTTTTATTGCTCGGGCACGTTTAGTAACACTAAAATATTAGCCTATTGTGAGCTAGGTTTTAAAGTATTTGGTCGAATAGATTCAGTGCCTTCTGATTGACACATTTTTTTATGTGTTTGTCGCACATCAAAACCTGACATCTGATAGTGGCAAACGCTTATACGGAACTAAATTTGTTAACGTTTTTGCGAATAAGAAGCCTACGTCAAAAAAGCTTCGAGACCGCGAACCCGTTGGCATACACGTTAATTTAGCTAACGAAGCAAACTTTTTGTAGCCACATTGAGGCACTATACAAGAGATTCACTATCTTCTCATTTAAATACCAATTTGTTTACGACTGCTTTAATCTTTAGATTGTAACTGATTGTACGACGACTTACGTCATGTATTAGTTATGTAAGTTCGTTGTTTATATAAAAAAGTTACAGCAATTATATTTAAGAGGCTGTCGGTTTCTGTCAAATTAAGAAGCGCATGGAAGCGCATGACAAGTTTTAAATATAAATTATAATAATATAGAAACAAAAGTTTTAAATATAAATATTACATTTAGCAATAATAATAATAACGTATTTATAACAATTATCAACATCAAATTGACCCTCTTTAGTATGGAATCACTTTAATGAACCAAAGCCCTATCTATAGGAAGTCAAATTTAACAAATCAGTAGAGAAATCGTTCACCTTGACCTTATCTCTCGGCCTTCCTTCATGTTACATTTTATTTTCTATGAATAGACGATAGGCCTTATGCAGCCGAGTTAAAACTTCAAAAGCATCTCTGAGATTTGCTCGCGAAGGTGTAAACTAGTTGAGTCCACTTTAATTTGGCTAACGAGTCGCACGTGAGTGCTCTTGGAAAAGCCAGCTTTACCAGTTAAATAAACGAGGGCGAGCGACTTTGGAAACGGTACATTTTCAGCGAATTTAGAACTTTTAGATTAATTGAATGGCTTGGGTGAAGAAAAGGAAGTATTGATTCTGCTGTCATAAAAATTGTTGAGTCGAACGATACTGTCTATATCTCGAAAAAGAACTCCAGATACAAACAGTATCGTTCTGCAACCCTGACTGACAGCTTTGGTACATCAATAAACCCCATCTCCTTCATGGGGTAGAGCCGGAGTTTCTTCTTAAGCTTTCAGAGGTGCACTGGGCACGCCGATCCTGTATACCGCTGAGTTCTATAATCAACCATCGGGATTGGAGAAATAATGGTGAATTCAACACCAAGGGCTACTGAATCAGACCAGGTTAGAAAAGGCAGGCCATATTAAGTTATTGTTATTCTTTGTGGGGAAATCTATCATAGGCACCCAGTGTCTAGTGGGGCAGACTGCCTAAGAAATTCTTCGCAATAGCGATTTAAGCTGGACTAGTGTTCCTCCGATACAGGATACAGTATTTTCTCACCCTTTATAACCTTATCACATGTTATGTAGGTATCTAAAAGTTTATCTATACTGAATATAGAGGTTTATAAACTAAAGGTAGCTTAAAATTTTCCAACCACTTTCACGATATTGGCAGCGGCGTGTTTGGTTTTGGCAGGTAGAACAAGGGGCGGTGATTCAAATTATTGTTAACAATATTAAAAGCTTCTTTTTCGATAAATTCGAAAACGATACTCATACATTTAAAGCCTTTAATATTTAAACTTATAAACGTCCTTCCTCTCAACCCTTTGTAATTACAAAGTAGACTTTTTTCATAATTTTATTTTATCAAAATTTCTTGCTTTGCAATCTTTCGGTTGCTATGTCTAATGTATGTAGAGCAACTTTTTCATTTTTCATTGCCAACTACATTTTACAATAACATTTGGAGGTTTTCCTCCATTTTGGTGTTAAAAGAAGATTACTGCGTTATCATTCTCATTCTATTGATAGCCTTTTGTTCTTTGCGCGTAAAACATACTGCATCTGGCAACTGCGTACCAACCCTCGTGCGTGGAAACCCTCATAAACAAATGAACTTACCAGCCATTGTATATGTGTGTCAAATCATAGTAATCTATTCTCAACCTATGTTATTATTGTTAGGAATAAATGATCAAAAATATTTTATTCGACATCTACGTAGCTCCTATATTTGTAACGGTTCTAAATTGTATAGAAGATAATTATCTACCCTGTATCTTGCAATAATTTGATGTTATTAAGATCTCCTCGGCGGCTTCTAACCAGGTCAAACAATATCACCAAATGATTATTTGATATTTTGACCATTTATTATTATTTAATTTAAAATATTTTTCATCCTAAGATAGAACAGTACTTAAACCATAGCTATATGGGACAATACGTGAAATCGATAATACGTAATCCTAGTAAGTTCGCGGCAGACATGCTCAGTAAATTCGCATCGGATTATTGGTATCATCCAATGTGAACGTACCTGGGTACCTATATATTCGCGATATCCAATTGCAATAATAAGATTACTATTGTGTGCGCATCTAGGTATTATATACTCCCTGTCATTTGGTGTTTCTTTATGATCCAATTCTAGGAGCGACTGCATGCATTTGTATCGCGGTTCTTTCGTTTAACATGTGGTTACCATCACAATTTGTTTGAGAAGATACCTTCCGGGCTACCACTAACCTACTGCTGCCCTGAAACTCATGTTCGACATTATCTCGTCTGGAGTGGGAACTGCACTATTTGCCGGTAATTCAAAGTAGTAGATCACATACAGTACCTAATGCAAGGTACGACCGCTGAGGTCATTTCACCAAATGATACACAAGTCCTGAAGAACATGCTGCTTTACGGCAGGCTGTGAGAACTACTGTGGCTTTGTAAGGAATTTTAATCTTATATTTTTTTTAAATTAGCGACCGCTTTGACCAAAACACTTGATAAAAACACTGAATTTAATAGGTTAATAATTCTCGTGTGATATAATTATGTTATTATGGGAAACTTAACCTTATCGAACATTGACTGAGGTTGAAACGAAAACTTTGTTACCGTTGTATATCTAATATTTCAAGCTCGGGAAGGGTTACCTTTGCTATGGCAAAGTACTACTAGTATAGCTGTATGGTGGCATACCAGTACTAGCTAGCTAGTTGTTCTCCATTACACTGGACGGTATAATGAGGCAAACATCAAATATTTATGTCTCTCCTTTGAGCTTTATTATATTGTACCCAACGCTCCTGTTTACAATTGTATATTTTCGTATATTTTTTATAATCCTGAACTTAAAACTTTTAATTTCGTCCACTGGTTACGTGAATGATCGCTGCATGATCCCCGTTCCGATGTGAGAGAAACATACGAGTATTAGTAGTAGCGATTAGACATTATATTTATTCTAGGACTTGGAACAAATTTTCTGTTTATTTTTCAACATACAAATATTTTGCACCTATCAGTGTCTTCCTAAACAACATTAATCAATCACAAGAAAACAGTGTAGTTTGCTTGAAAATTATAGCCTCATTATATGGAACACTCGAACACCCTAACGATATTCAAGAATCAGATAATTAAAATTTAGTCTGATTACGGAATTCTTCATCTTGGGCAGGTTCTCAACACTGACGACGACTACTCGTGCGCGATCGATCCTCCAAAACCTCTTATAATTATACAATGGACACTTATGTAAAGATACCTCGCCGAAGATATTTTTATATCAAGAACTTTACTATTGTACTTCAAAAACCGCAAAGAGAAAAAAACAAATGGTGTTCCCAAGCATAGAAGAGAAAAAGATGCTTTGAAACTATGAGACGTTGAGATTAATAAAAAATGCAGTTTAATATATCTGTGTAGGTAGATAGATATGTTACATTCATGAATGTACCAGTACCTTCTAAGATTAAAGTTCACATAATTATTTATCATTATGGGATTATGGAGGTTAAAGTTTCAATATCAGATATTAATACTGAAGCTAAGATTTAAGGCCCGCTGTTTTCAAAGAAGCATCCGGAGACAAAGCCTTTTATGTAAATCCATCTACTTAAATCTTGACTTGGTATTTGAATTTTCGTGTTAATATTGAAAGATATTCTGCTTTACTAAGTCCCCAGATTATTAGGGGCAAAGTATTGGCAACCGTTGACCTAAATATGAAAAAATGAGATAAATGGCGGGCAATAAATCAAGAGTTAGCAGGGGCGGAGGAGTCGGCGATTTGTCGTAGAAATAACGGTCGGAGTGACGAATACGGCGCGGCGTTTTATGAGGCACGAGTGGCCCAAACAAGTAAACTCAAACCTCGTCGAGATTTTATCATAAAAATATAGAGAGGAAATTGCTTCGAGTAACACGAGACTTCGTCGCAACTAGAGGAAGAAATGGAATGATCTGTTTGTTGGATAGATAATAAACAAGTCAAAGCGATTGTTTTGTATAGTATTCAATGTACTACTTATTACTAAGGTGTTGGGTTGTTGGTGGATAGCACCCAGTTGTTGGACACTCACAACAATGGGTGTCCGAAAACCCGCCTTCTATTGTTCGTACGTGAACGCACGTACTCGTATGTACTCGTACTTATACGCACGAGTTGAATTTGTACAAAATCGCGTCCAAACTGGGCGCGGCCTTAGGCCTACTTGTTACTACATCTTTCTTAGGATACTCGATCCAGTAATGGATCACTGGTGGACTACAGACAGACGGGTATCATTGTTTGAGGATGAGAAAAGTGTATTTATTTAATGACCATTGCACGCGGTGTAAAAAATATTTTTTAAACAATTACTCAAATTGAAATTTCGTTTTCGCATGATTTTTGCTGGAATCCCAAACAGAATAAGGCCAATTGTAACCGCCAGAACGACAGAAAAACGATTACCTAATTACTTTAGTATTCAGCAATTGGCTTCTCAGGAAAGCCCAAGTACCTAGTTGTAATAAATTTGGCATGGGTCAGCCGTCGCAAAGGTCGCTGATTAACGACGGGCTATTTTGGGTCGCGGTCGCTCCAGGCCACACTTGTTATTATGTCATTCTATCATATATGCTGAATATTTGGCACAGTATCCAACGTGTCATCGACATGGATAATATAATAAGATATAGGTAATTGGGATGATGAAGTACTAGTAGGTATACAGTTAATGAACTGTCAATACAGGTATTTTAAAAAATTAGAAGTCGAATTAAATGTCGTCAAGAAAATATAGATAGGTACTTTTGCACTTTTGGTTTTTATTTTCACGTTTAGCATTCCTTTAAGGAAGTTACAAACATTAACTGTATATTGTGTTTTGAACGCAAACAGGAAATATGGATGAATATTAAGGATCGGACATAGATAACGTAGGCACACCTTTTTTGAAACAGTTACTTTCAAATTCTGAGTATTCACACAAACTACGAAAACTCCAAAGTTTCTTTGTTCTTAAGCGATGAGTGTTTTAATCAAATTTTTTTACGATAAATGCCTTAGTCTTAAAAGGTTATAATAAATTTGGCTCTCGTCAAGCGATGTCGAATACACAATGAGCTATTTTTGGAAGCGTCCCGTCATTCCTGAAGAGTTTGATTGTATACCGAACTGAAAATTTGGCTTGCTTTTGCTATACAATATGAGCAGTATGAATAATTTCATTTTAACATTTGTCCGTATACTTATGTATAAACAAGCCTGGTATTGTATCTTAAATGATAATTCTAGTGAACTTACAGGCACTTAATACTTAACACGGACACGTAAGGGTTTGGTAGATGGATTTCTAATCCTAAGAACAAAAAGAAACTACCTACATACTTTTCCTTCTCTAAATAACTGTGAGAGCGGTAGGTCCTTCCTCTTCCTCAGATAGTTCAAGATTACTGTTGGAATCTAACATGGTTTTTACATCCTCGTAAAATGTTAAATCAATTAGGTGGTGCTTCTTGCGCCAGAATACAATTTACCTAACAGTATTTTCGGCACTATGAATTACTTTGAGAAAGCAAGAGAAGCTTTGATAAATTAGGCACGGGTCAAGCCACACTAACGTTAAGGTCACAGGTCGAAGTTAGAACGAAATATTTTGTACTACGGCCAGTTTTGTCTATTATGTCCGTTGCTTTGGTGAGTTTCGTAGCGTTTATTTTCTTTAGAATGCCGGGAAAATATTTAACCCCGATTTTTCGTAAACAAAAATAATATTAAGACAATCTTGGTTGCAGTTGTTAAACTTCACTCGAGGTCTGAAGCTCGGCTTAAAACGTCCGATATTGGTATTAATTTTAGGTATTGTTCTTCGTATAAATTTTCTTCGGAGCAGCTTGGCTTCGGAGTAGCGTACTCCAAAGCATCAGTTTCTCTAACCAAACCACGGTAGTGCCTTTGTGGAACCTTACTTGTCCCATTTATGACATCAGTAACAATAACATAACTTTTAAATTATTTGAAAATGGATTTTGTAAGAAATAAATTGTGCGGCTTCTCACTTAACTCGTTAAATTGGTTGCTAGCCAAAAATTCCCTTAACAGTTTTGTACAGCCTCACTCAGGAATTTAAATTGATTTCACGACGCTTGTTCCATTTGGCACGTATCAAACAGAAGTTTCGGGCTTAAGTCATCAATTCATCAATCTGAGCATCCACCTGCGACTCTTCTATTTTTATCGTAAACTTCGATGAATTTGGATTCACAAAATCTTTTTATGTACCTATGATAGGTCTTCTTCTTCTTGCGGTGCCGTCTCCTACCGGAGGTTGGCTATCATTGTGGCTATCTTTATTTTTGAGACCGCTGCACGAAACAGTGATCTGGTGCTCATGTTGAACCAGGTTCGAAGATTTTTGAGCCATGAGGTACGTCTCCTTCCTGGCCCTCTTTGACCTTGGATTTTCCCTTGCCTTAGTAGTTGGAGTAGATTATATTTGTCGTTTCTCATTATGTGACCCAAATATTCTAACTTTCTGATTTGTACGGTCTTAATGATCTCGACCCCACTGCCAAATTGCCTATTATAGGTAGCTACGAAGAATCCCAAGAACAGCTGAGTTTCGGTTGATTTGTAGTATCGTTTGTGGATGCGTTATAGAAATTTGTTCTCAATTTGTGTTAGTCCTTCTTCAGCCGAAGAAGACCTCTTCGTTGCCTACGTATCTAATACCCATTCCTGTCCTGTAAAAAGAATAGACGAATAATCGATACACAACATTCACAAACATTCACAACAGACTCAATTTCAAGTTTACTTGTCCCCAAACTTGACCGTGACAAATGCGTATGTTGTAACACGGTTAATTAAATTATTTCACTATAAATTGAGCTGTAGGTCAGATGTCTGTCTCGGTTTTATTTGCCCGATCTGATGGAGCCTAATACGGCTAATGGTCTTAATTACTACCTCGTTGGGTACATATATAATAGTGGCTAGGGTCATTTGCCTTTATTCGTGTGTTAACATGCGGAGAGCATAAATTGATACGGTTTTGTAAAACACGGTTCGTACAGAAAAGGTAGCTGATGCTGGGCGTAGCTAAAACACGTGAGATTCCCGTTTAAGATCTTGTGTGTGTGTGAGACACAGCTCATCTTGTTATGGGGCTATGAGTGTGAAATGTTATTGGATTTCTTGTAAATTTTATTTTGGTCGACGTTTACATCGATCAGCGGTTAATCGTGCATTACCAGTATAAAATCATGATATATGTTCTTACGTATACAGTATGAAACTATTATCCATATCCAGGAACAGTACATTAGAGTTGCAATAACTATAATTACACTAGGGCAATAGTCCAAACATAAGGGGATTGCGGCTCTTTTTAAAAGAGCAATCCACCAACATATTTACGAATTTCTGAATCACGAATATGAGTTAAAATATCAACGAGCTGTCAAAGTTTTCAAAATCTTTTGATGAAAGGAAATCAACATGTAAGTAAGTAATTTATGTTAAGAGCTGAACGGAATAATATATTTACAATAACTAATGATATCAGGTGGTATAAGTAGGAAAGGTTAAGTCAAAAAACATGGTTCGATTTTAAATGTTCATAATATAATTTGATACTAAATAAGGGCTTATCATTCTTCACCTTTATTTATAAATTAATCAATCTGATCTAAATCTCATCTATTAAAACATTTTGTTTCCATTTTCATGGCCTAAATGTGAATACAATGAAAGGAAAAAGCATAAATAATAATGATAATTATTTATGTGAGGGTTGAGAATCGTTTAATGACATTAAATCAGCAATTCAAAGAAAGTTCATATTTCAATGTTAGCGCTTCCTCGCGCATTTCACAGCGGGAAAGGCAAAAAGGAAAAAAGTAACTCGCCAACCTTGAAGCCCCTGGCGGGTAGAGATTGACATAAATGCAAAAAATTACCTCGCAAAGTCAAATGAGAACGAGTAACGTCAACAAAGTACGTTTCATATAAAAACGTAAGTCGCGCATCAGAGTGTGAAAGTATGCTTCTTAGTGGTATTTGAGTCAAAAACTAAGCCCTATCGATTGTTATTTAATTTCGGATTTTTAAAGATTTATTAGAGATTAAAATAACTGCTAACAAGAATTTTAGGTATACAAACTACCAAAGAAAACTGGCAGAGAATGCTTTGAGCATTAAGCCCACCTTTGTACCGTTCCTTCGCGATTAATAAAGAATAAATAGATAAATAAACTAAATCTTCATGTTTTCATCATATTTTCAGATCTTTTTAATTTACTTTTGTGTCAGAATTCTTGATGGAACGGAAAAAAAAGTTTTAATGACGTGTATTCTCCAGTCGGTCAAAAATTCACATAAGAATGTCAAGACGTGGACAGCGAAATTCACCATTATAATATAATATGCGAGTTGACCTTTCAAGTAGCAGGTTGGTACTATGTCATGCATGACAACGCATACCGCTGGCCCGAACTCCTGCATTATTAAAGAGGACCTCGCATGGAAAATTGTTCGTTTTAATTTAATGTCCCCTACTAAAACTTACTAAACTCCAGGGACGATGGTTTGGGTCTTTTACCCCTACCTAAGCACTTCAGTAATATACGCTTAAACTGTTGAGATATTTTCTATGTATTCTGTTAAGACTTTTTTTTTGGAAGAACTGTTTAAGAGTAAGAATATATAGTTAAAGTTTAAGTACTTAGTTATAATTATATGTTAGTGATATAATTATGATTTCATTCATACATTTGTCAGCCTTTTAAAGTGCAGTTACCATTGAACACTACTAAACTGTTTTTAGTACCGAGCATTCAAGGGAGTTGAGTATTTTAATAGTCCAACAGGTTGGAAGGTGCATTAGCTTTGATTATACCTATTCCTTTTACATAAAAGTTTTCCGTCCTTAGATAATGAATAAATTTATGAAAGTTTTGTAGAATCTTCAAATGTTAACTATTACAAAGTTACTGGTTCACTTATGACGCGTAGGCGTCATAAGAAAACAGAAATTAATCGCGTTGGCTTAATATGTAGGCGAAAAGATATCATCATGGATCACTGGGAGTTTCCAACTTTGAAAGTAGTAATTACAATTTACAGTAAGTATTGGCTGCTTACTTATACAAAGTTAACAAGATAAGATATATTTAGAAGAGAAACTTACTCTAAACACATAGGCTACGTTTATGGCACAATCTCACTTCAATTACGCTCTCATCATGGACTGCAAGAGTTATAGAATCGCATGTCTGAAACGACTGATACTCATCGGTGGTGGTGCTGACCCTGCAGTGGGCAGGGTCCTATCTCCCGTCATAATAGAAAAGATGCAAAGAAATAGAGAAGACCTTTGAGAACATTATGGAAATCTTTCAGGCATACATGTTTCCTTCTGATATTTTCACTGTTGCCTCGGGTGACATTTAATTTTGTAAACGACGTGTAACCTGACTTGTCATATACCTCTACAAACTGTGAACATTTTACATTGACCCAATAACATTCGGCACCTAGGACACGTGTAGAACGAAAAATCAAAATAGAAACATACAAAAGGTTGAAAGGAACAATGGCTAGAACAATAGGAAATAAAAGATTCATTTCCGTCAATTTGTAGGTACAGTAACGTCACTAACTGTTCTCTGAAGACATTGGCCTGATTGTCGTTGCATCCCATCTTCGTGAGCAACGACAGTAGGTAATTACCGATCGTTTTCCGTTATAACAGCGGTTGAAACCTGTTCGTAGCGTAAAAACTGCGACCAGCAAATTGCATGTTTTTACGTCCTTATTATGAGAGATTTATCGTCCAGGACTTCGACTTAGTTATATTACAAAACGTTATTTTAGAATTTTATAACACGTTAATGACTCACTTCAAGGTCGGGTCTTCTCTCAGAATGTGAAAAAACTGAAAAATGTAGACTTAGAAAAGAAAAGAAAAGAATGCGTTTATTGTTGACTGTTACACGAGAAAGATGTTACAGAAATTATAAGAACAGTCTACCCTATGTGGGCATACAATAATTATGTCTTAAATTACTAGTTTATACTTAATTTTATACCACTTCACATACTTTTTTGAAGAAAAATTATGGAGAACATCCAGGTCTAAAGGTTTCCACACGATGTTTTCTTGACCGTAACAGCAGGTGATACCTATTTGATTTTATAAAGCGCAGCTAACATTTTAAATAAGGTACTGGGATTTGAACCCGGTAACAGTGAGAGGTCGGATTCTTGGCCATGCCGCTAAAAAACCGCTATGTATACCAATTATTTTACAAAACATTCTTAAAAACTCAAACGCTTTAGATTACTTTTGGCTGTATTCCGCAAAGTACCTACACATTAACACGTAACACTTGTCCCCTGTTTTAACTCCCGAACGACTAAGATAGCATGGCATCAGCGAATCAGCTGTGATCCGACCTTTACGACCTATTAAGGCCGTGACCCATTCCTAGAAGAGATCTAGGTCGAAGCTTACGTAAGCAACTTATTTGCAAATTTATTTTATTTACAGCGCACGAGCACTAGCCTTTGGGGCGAATGGATGGGCGTGATACACGGCGACGAGATGGAATATGTATTCGGACATCCCCTGAACATGTCACTGCAGTACCATACGAGGGAGCGAGATTTGGCCGCTCACATCATGCAGTCGTTTACCAGATTTGCTCTTACTGGGTGAGTCAGAAGATATTTTTCTGTATAGAGAAGACCAGACAAATAGGCTAACGACTAACGGGTGACCTGATGGTAAAGATCTCGGTTGGGTATGGACACGGGAAACACCCAACACACTGGCGATGCTCCTCGCCAGTGTGTTGGAGGAATAGGAACTGTATTCTTTTTACGCTATTTAGTAAAACCGCATTTCATAGTCTCATGGATACACCTCGAACGGATGAAGTTTCTCATTTTGGAGGTGTGAGGCAAAAATGTACGTAAAAACCGAATTACGGGCAATCCAGATAATTTGGGTAGAATTTTAGATAGACGGTGCGGTGTAGAAAACAGTGTAGAGATTCGTTATTCCTTTTTGATTAACGGAAGCCGACGCTTGTTCAAATATTGAAGGAGCGGTTCACCTTGGCTCTGCGCTGGATTGAAATTACTGCAGTTATTTGCATAAAAGTTTACGTAAACTACCTGGAAAAGGGGTAGAGGTAATCAGGTTAATAATGACGCACATCTATTATATTTATGCAGCCCTTATCGCAAACCCGCTCTGCTATGCAAAATGCGTAACGGTACATTAGTAGAAATGGCACTTTCATTTTCTTAAGAAGCTTTAAATGTGCCTTATACAGTTTATTTATCGTAGTATTTATGCTTTAGAAAAACTAGAAGCAAATCACTTCCCATCTTAATCTTAACCGTGCCATTTTTTTAATATTTTTAGGATTTAATTCTTGGTAGTTTTACGCAAATGTAGGTCTAACTTTTTTGATAGTAGGTAAGGCGAACAATCAATGCATTTACTACGGGCATAATAATATAGTGCCGATATGATTTCTGTCGTATTTGAGATTGGACGTGGGTTTCCATGGGTTTCAATGCTCACTTTTAGGCTGGTGTCATGCATGCCTAAAAATACAAAATACAAAAAATACATAGATTTTGGAAATTGATATTTTTGAGCTGAATTTTGATCTGTGTTCACGCGCCTTTCGTAAAACATGCTTACATTTGGATGAATATTAAATTGCATTTTGAAAGGATCCTAACAAACAATATAATTAATTAGCAATCTTTCGTTTTAGTCCAAAATATTTCTTCATAACTCATCGTTTTCCTTGATTTAATTTCAGGAAACCTCACAAGCCAGATGAGAAGTGGCCATTGTACTCGAGATCGTCCCCCCACTACTACACGTTTACCGCAGACGGGACCAGCGGACCGGCGGGGCCTCGGGGGCCCAGGGCCTCCGCCTGCGCCTTCTGGAACGAGTTCTTGAATAAGCTCAACGGTCTGAAATCCCAAGGCATAATCCCTTCACCCTACCCTATAGATGTTTTAGCTTGTTGTTGTCAGTTTGTTTCGCTTGATTTAGCTGCTTTATTTGTTTGTTTGTTTTTATTTCTAGTTTTTTATTTAAAAAATATTTTTAAACCACTTAAAAACTTATGGATACCACATCACTATATTTTTAAAACTATCCGTAGGTTCACCAGCACGACTGGAGATTTTAATAAGCACATTAATAAGCTATATAAAAGTTATGTAAAATAATTTGCATCAAGGACGAAAAAATTTCATATGAAAACGTTAAGCGGTTTGTCTTTTGAAAATATTAAAAATGGCATACAGGACCTAACTATTCTAAAAATGAAATTAATAATTAAACTATTCTCATAAAATATCTAATCATTAGAGGCAAATTTTTAGTTGTAAATCTCGCAATAGTGACTCGCAATAGAAATTTCCATTTTTGTTGCCGTAATCTGTGGAAATTACTTGTAGTTTTTTTTTAAATTGGAAATTTGAAATAAAATTTCTTTATTTTTGACATTTTCAGAGCTGGAGCACGTTCCCTGCGACGGAGCGGTGACAGGGCCTTACAGCAGCGTGGCCGGCACGAGCCTGCCCATACTCCTCCTCACTACCTTGGCCACCACGGCTGCCCTGTAGGCTGTAGGTCACAATAGCATAACCACTTGGTGTCACTAACACGAATGGAAAACTCAGAGACTATGAAAAACATATCTATATTATAATCACTCGTAGAATCCGTGTTAATACGCCCTAAGGTATAGATGTTATAGTACCGTATAAAAGTATTTTTTGTATACGCGAAGGAATGTTTCGTACGAACGGAATTTATGAGCTAGAAACAATTGAACGTGAATAAATGTTTCGTGGTGGAACTGATTATGTCAATGTTATTAGAACCTATGTTCTTGATTGACTAAGATTATTATTCTGCGTAGACAGGAGCCAAGAAGTTCTCTTTTTGAACAGGTACCAATTAAATTTGGTCAGTGGAGAAATTCGCTACTGTGTAAAGTATACGCGGATATAGTCATTATCTCATAAAATTATACAAAAAATATTTTCTAGATATGTATGTACGTAAATTCTATAAAAAAAGTAGATGCTTAAGTAATTTAGTTTTTACAATGTTCCTCTAAGTAGTTGATTCTTCAGATGTTTAGTTGGTGTATTTAATGTTACATGTGTTACGATTGGCAAGTTAATAATATATAATAATTAGATTTTGTGTGTTTTTAAAATTAACTTAGAAACTTATTTATGTGTTAGCTTTGATTGTTGAAGCTATGCTTTTCACGTAACAGAACAATTATTATCACTATACATATCAATGTGTGCCTCTGCTTAACTAGCAAATGATACATATCTTAAATGTAGAGAAATTTTAGAATTTTATATTGATAAAGGAAATATTTTAATGTCGATCGTTTGCCGAGAGACGGATTTTTATCAATATATTTATAACTATTCGTATTTAGGATGCTATTAATTCGTACCACTTGAAAATCTTATGAACTTAAAATCTTATGAATTCTAACAGATAACAGTATATATTTTGTAAATAAGCCCTTCTTATATAGGTCACCATATTCAAATTAATAGACTTTTCTATGTAAGTGCAACAAAAATATTAAAAAGCTTTATTTTAAACTATTAAAGATACTGTTTAGAATATTATATCCTCTATTTATAGTCTGAAATCTGACACATAAATTTTAGATTTCAAATCGGCATTTTTAATTACATTCATTTGACCGATAATATAATTCATATACATTTAAAATTTTAAATAAAATTTAATAGATATTATTATGTATTTACAAGCTGTGAGATCTTATTTTTACGCTTTTTCAATCACGTTAGATCACAATTAATTTCGTGACTCTATGTACTATAGCATATCTCAATGCTTTAAATAAAAATCGTCTTATGAATGTAGCAAACATTAACACTATGATATTAAATTTGTAAAAGGTATGAAAACATTAGCTGTAGTGAATTTTAATATTTATATGCGATTGTCAATTACTATCCTCGGTCGAGTTTGAAGCGGTGGGAACATAAATTAAGGGAGGTCTTTTTACATTTATACAAACTGTCATGAAATTTAAACAACAGTATGGTTGGCAACATTTTTAACCCCCGATGCAAAAGGAGGGATGTTAAGTTTGACGTGTCTGTCTGTTTGGCTGTCTGCATTGTCTGTGGCACCGTAGCTCGCGAACGGATGAATCGATTTCAATTTAGTTTTTTTTTGTATGAAAGATGAGTTACGGCTGAGTTCAAACATGTTCTTAGACGTGTTTGATGAAAATCGGTTAAGTCGTTTAAAATTTGTGGGGGGTGAAAGTGGGGAAGAATAACCGAATGTCTGCAAATACCTATAATCGAGTGGGGTCTCAAATGAAAGCGCATCACGTGCACATTACAAAATAATATGTTCAATGAAAGCGGTTGAGCCCTGAAAAAACTGTGGGAGTAAAAGTAGGGAAAATACCCAATATCTGCAAATATATCATTGTGTCGGTGGTTTTTTAAATTTTCAATTTAATATGAACTAACACATTATAAACCAAATCGTAAGATAACCATAGTTATGAGGGCATCTCAGCGACATAATAAAATGTTCAGAGTGATATACAGAGATGAGTATATGTTGCATTTTTTCTTGTTTAAATTTGAGTTCCCTCATAATTATGACCTTTTGCGAATGTGCTATTGATCCAAATTCATCTAACTTTTATATTACAATTTGCAGGGTTAAAAATAAATTAGAGTTTTTTGTTCCGAGTGTCACTTGACAGCACGGTCACTTTACAGCACAGCATAGGTATTTTGTATTTTCTAACACAACCAACTGACGTCACTCCTGTTTAAACTGCACACACCTTCGTAAAATGTAAATGCTTTAAACAAAAGCATTAATGCACACACCTTTTTAATTAATCGAGCACAATTTGAAAAGTTGTATGGGATAGCTTTAATTAGTTTAAAGTAAGGTGTAAAGAGATTCGATGTGAATTGTGTAATGTGAGAAAACGAGCATCGACTGTTACGTCTACTTGTGTTAATTTCCGATTACTATAAGATAACTTGAAAACTGAAATAGTTCGTTGCACTTGATATTTAATTGTTTAGGTATTAATGTAATTGATGTTAATAAGATAAATGTTCTATTTTTCCTGTGTACCTACGTTTCTAGTATATTTTAAACAAAGGAATTATTCTTCTCAATACCTATTTTAGAAAAACTAAAATAAATGCAAATAACTCTACGTCTTACTCACAACTACCCAAGTACGCTTTTAATTTAGTTTTAATATATTTATATTTGGCAAACATAAAATCTTTTTAAATATTGTGTCATTTTTAGATTAAGACTTGTTTAAGAAGTCCATTATATTTTACCAAGTATCGTATAATATATTTTTCTATTATGTACTTGTCATCCATTAAATTATATTGGACTGCCTGTAAATTGTTGCTGGCCTAAGTCATAGCTTCGGCTGTAATGATACTAATTTTGTCGTTCGCAAACAACAAAATAAAACTGGACGCGGTCTGTACTTCGACGCACACACGCTTGTGCGCATAGTGCGCAACACAGAGCAAGCCATAGGTCCCGGTTTTTCTTGATAGTTCAGCTGTTAAATCTCATACCTTTCTTTGAGGAAAACAATTTTATTGAGAAAACATCGTATAAAACTCAACAGCTTATGTAAATTACAGACACCTTACCGTCTGACGTCACTATCACTTGATGACGTGTGGAGGCAAAATTTCATGTGCGCTCCTGGCTGATTTGTATTATTGAGAACCATTATAATTGCTATAATCGGTTGACACAGTTTTAAAACATCGACATTATGACTTTAACATGTATTTCTATTAATTTTCGTACGAACAGAGCAATAAAAATGTTACTCCAAAATTGATTTGTACACCGCCTCGGCGCGAAAATTTTTTCTAAGTCACAGCGGTGAAATCCGTTGTAAGATCGATAATAATAAGTGTTTTTATAGCCGTCTTTAAGAACTGATAAAGTTGTCGTATATCTGGGTCCCATCATTAAAATAATTTAATAGATACTTTTCAATACTTAGGTGCAGTTTACAACAGATATAATATGCATATAGCATACGCTATTAGTCTGTAGTAGATATTTAGAGTAATTTTAGGACAAAGATTTATACTATATCTATGAATATCATTGATATAAAAGTATTTTAGATTTTTATATTTTTATGTGACTGTGTTATTATGTCGACTTGAAAAATATTATTTAAATCGACTGGTGGATAAGGTTAAGACGTACGTACGAGTCTAACGTTGGATTTAAATTTTGAAGATTTTTTTTTTTTCATTTAAAATAGGTTAACAATGGCCGTCAATTTGTATATTGTGTATCTAGTAACGAGTAAACTTACGTCACAATTTACTTAGTTAATTAAGTTAATATTAATTTCCATTGAGTGTTTATTTGTACAGTATTAATTTACAGAAATTATAAGATATCCTTTCGGGTTAGTCTGCAATAATACTATGTTGTTGCTTAAAATAATTCACATACTTTAACTGTAACATAAATCTGCTCCTAAATGTGTAGTTATAGATAGAAGAATGTATTATTTGTTAGAAAATGAATGTTTAATGTTACTCGTGTAATGAAGCTTATCTATTGAAGTGGTCTCACACTGCGGTAATTTTTGTAATATTCGATAAAGCACCAGATTTTTATAATACCTTTACAGAGCGCAGTCTTACAGATCGTCTATGAGAGTAGTATACCTATGGGTCGGAAGAAGTTAGTCTTTGTAAGATTAACTTTATATCTGTAAGGTTAAGATGCGATGGGAATGGGATTCACCCCCTCTTATTTAATTGGGTAAAGTGTTTTAATTTTATCATTTTATTTTTACCGTTAATTAAAATGTACTTATTCAGTATATACAATATACCTTAGAAAGCTAAATCAGAGTGAATTATTTGGTTGTCGTGAAAAAAAAACGATATCGAAATGAGCTTCTTCAGCAAAAAATTCTGTAGTGTGACACCACTATTATGCAAAAGAATGTAATGTTGTAGGTACTGCTTACGAATTAGGTGCTAAATAATGTATACATGTCAGTGTGAACTTATTTATTTTATATCTATTGAAAACTGAAATGCAAATGACATTGACAATATTTCACATAATTTGATAACAACCAATCAATGGTTATTTAGCTTCTTAGTCGATTACCTACCTTTCACTGTGCATAGGCTCAATAAGTACTAAATTATAACTCAATGTTTTCACGTATTAACTAGTAGTCATTTTATAGTTTTTAAGTATAAATACTTATGTAACGAAAATAGATAAATTAATAAAATTTCGTTAATATTATTATATTCGTTTGTACAGGTGCACGAATATTTATTTCACAATAGTAAAAATTACCGTCTAAATGCTGTTATAAAATAGTTATTAATAATTTGCTTCAAATATTCACTTACGTTTAATCTCTATCCAAGAATTAATCAATAAATTTTAATTAAACATTGTTGTTTGTTATTCAACCCAATCCTAGGGTATCGACGGGCACGGAGACACAATAATTGGCAGAGTAACTGAGAATAAAGAACATAAAATTATCGTGGGTTGGTTGACTTGGTTGAATATACATAGTTGATTACATATAGGACCACATAGGTTGATTACATATTGGTTGAATATAGGGCCACATATTTATTCTGATTTTATAAATCGCTGTAGGGTTAACAGGTTTTTTTTCATTGTATTATTTGAACCAATTCATAACAAACAAAAAATCAAATCTTTCCTCGTATAATATTTAAATAATTATTCTGAGTACCTACAATTATAGATTAAGTGGCAACCAATCCCACAGATCTCTACCGCTATGCTTGTGACTCTGCCATGCTATAATATAGTCTGCAACCTGTGACCCGCCTAAGTTCGGTCGCTCTCACAATGAGAATAATATACGGTAGCCACACACACTGGCCTTTTCCGGGTCGGCGTAGCTGACATGCCTGCATGCACCTGCAAAGGCACCTTTATGATGTTTTCATTCACCGTTGCAGCAGGTGACATTTTAATTTAATTTAGAAAAGACACTGGTGCCTACCATTGGGATTCGAACCCGGATTTCTTCGCCACTGAGTTATCACCTCTATGCATTATTGAATAAATTTATACCATTTGTATCAATCTATTCAACAATGCCATCTTCCGGCGTGGCTCAGTACCTTGTTGAGGTAAGATTTAATTAGTTCTAGAAAAATAATTTAGAGGTCAGTAGGTTGATTTTAAGTCTAAACGCAACATACGTTTTCCTTATACGGTTTCCAAATTTGTTTTCTGTTTTAGGAGACTCAAATGCATCAAAAATCTTATAAAATACATTGACGCCGAACACGTCCGTTTTTAAATTTCAATATCTTTTTTCCATCTGCATGTGTTGCAAGATGAAGAAAATGGAAACTCTTCACGTAAAAATAGTGAAAAATAGTTAATATATAATAATGTACGTCGGTTATCTGAAAATTATTTCGTTCTTTTTCTGTAAGTTACGTTTAAACTCATCCCGAAACGATGTCAAAGTTGACGCTCCTATGGCGACCGACCGATAGCGCCGGTTCAACAACCATTGATGGAAGATAGTGCTCGCTTTCTAAAGTGTATTCTGCTTTAAAGTAAAATTAGCTTGGAAAATGGCGACAGAATTAACTTCAGTTTTTTTCTTTCAAATAATTAGGACATGAACATCAAAAGATAGGTAAACGACGCATCGAAAAAAGAGAAGAATGAGACTATAAAATGATAGTTAAATAAAGTTTGAAAAGAATTGAATCAAAATTTCAGGGGCTCTGCAAAGCGGCTTACAGAAAATCAGTAAAAATACGAAATACATCGTTTTGGTATGGTACTTTTCGAACAAGTCGAACGTACTTATAACATGGTACGTACTTAGTATACATTTTTTTAGGCACACTTATTCAACAGAGTTTATCGTTGTAGATTAGCAATACAATCGAATAAACTGTCTTAATAATAAAACGGATTTGAAGAACTTTTCATAAACCCCAGCTTTACTGTAGCAGTCTGATTTGAAACGAGACTATTATTTTTGATTTATATGTAATATGCAGCTACCACAGAGTTCCAACAAAAACATTTCATGAAAGTTGAATGTAACTAATGAACTCTTAAATTTTGCTAGAATATGCTTCTTTCTATAAAACGGTTTATAACAGGTACATATCTAATATGCTACAAGAAATCGTTTTACTGTACCTACACTGTAACTATGTACTAAAAAGCAATATCCTGTGGTGTAATGTAGTTTTACTAGTTGGTATAGTAGCACGCCCTGGGAGGTAGTTACCTTACCGCCAGCCTCTATCGTAAAGCAGCATGTTCTTCATTTCTAGTGTTTCAGCTGGGGAGGTACGGTTGCCGGAGATACATTATTTCAGGCGAACATCTCAGTCCTCATGAGTAGCAGACAACCACATACAACCGGATGTGATGTTTTTTCTCTATGGCTACAGTGACCACTTCACATCATGTGGCCTGTATGCTATTCAATTAGGTACTTTAAAAAATACTTCCTTATTTTTTAATTCGAATAGCGAAACAGAGCAAAACAAGCTACCTACATATAAATAATCCCTCTAAGGGACTATAGCAGGAGATCTCTCAATTACACGCTTGGGTAGTCATCAATCCACTGTCAAGATACCAAAAGAAGCGATGTAAACTTATCTTTGAGATTGCATAATCGAATTCTGATTTTTTTAAAAGTCATCAATGTATGTAAGTAGATACCTATTATTTGCGGTATTGGCAAATTGAATTATTTGTCCTATTTTAACTAAATAGGATAAATAACTCAATGTGGTAACGTTTCTCCGTTAATAGGTTTTTCAGACTGCCATAAGTTAGAGGAATATAATTATTAAAGGACATGAATCTTTTCCCAAAATAAATTCTCGTCTAGGGAATAAAGAAAAAGTCAAATGATTTATCTAATTTATTGGCAATAGTAAAACATTATATATCGACATGAAATTTAAATGTAGGTATGACTAGATCTCAAAGGTAATGAAGTCCTGGTGTAATATTACATAATTTTTACCTGTTAACATAGTAAATGTAGGTAGGTACATTAATGGCTAGAACTTCACATTTACGTAATATCGAAACTTTACCCGTTATTCCTATAGTTTTTTGACTTATATAACTAATACAATTAATATCTTACTTATTACAAAATAAATCTCAAAAATGACTTATTAAACATATCTCGGTAATTAACAGCTACGTGTAAAGTTAATAATACAAGTTACAGTCAACGTTTGATTCTAAAGTTTATGTTGTTAGTTTCAACACTTCTTGCCGCGGTTCAAAGTGGATTACATAACACCTTAAAACATCTTAATAGTCTACATGTCATTTATTCCACAGATTAAATCAGCGTGCTCGATATCGTTTAAGGAAAGTGGTGCGAATGCCACGGTGACCGAGTTTTGAAATCGGCCACTCGAAACCAGCCGGACCACAGTGTCCTCGCATCCAATGAATAGGGGACGACGTGCTGAAACAAAAACATATTAAGTAGGTATCAAAATCAAATTATGCTTTAGCATAAGGTGACTTAAATTTGAGCCCCAACCGGGCACTAGTTTTAAGTCTTATGTAGGTTGTATTGTAGGTATTAGGGGTCCCCTATTCCTTATCTTTACATTATGTAGGTACGGGTGTGTGGATGTGTGCACGTGTGTGTGTGTGTGTTGTATGTTTGTGTGCGCTTTAGTGTTCGTTAACATATTTAGCTTTAGAAATACAAATTCGGGAGTTATTCAAAGATTAGGTATTTAAGTTATGCCCGAAATAATACTGTCCGTTTTTACGATAAATTAAGCTTCATTTTTCGTATATTTATATAATCATTGATGAAAAACGTTATATTTTCTTTTAAAATACGCTCGCGGCAATGAGCTTTTCTCGCTTAAAAATATTTTTCAGCAAATTACGGAGTTCTTTGCTACAACATATTAAGTAATTTTATTCGAATGAAAATTAATGCTTGCTGACATATAAAAAATGTAATTGCTTTTAAAAAGAAAAACGTTAAAAATACAATGGAGTCTTTATTTGTTTCCAATTTTAGTTCAGGAATTTGGCATTTAACTAATCAGTACTTTTTTACTTCAATATATAAGCGGTTTTTGGGCAAATCTCTCGATTGGTTTAATTTACCAGACGATTCAAATTTATTGTTATTGAAAATTAGATATCTAGAATGTTTATCACTTTCATGCAAAAAGTCATGCAAAGTGTTTCGTACTTGTTAAGGACCTGCTTGGATTACCGAAGTAAATTCTTCCAAAGGAGGTTCGAGTTCCGGATTCTATTCATAGACGTAGTTTATAAAACAGATATAAAAAGAGGCTTAAAAGACTTTTGTCCTTTACCTAAATGTCAAGTAACTAATAAGAATCAAACAGTTGTACTCATAAAAAGTTAGATGTGTTGTGTAGGTAAATATCAGTAACTAACACTTCCAATACGCAGGTTCAATAACGTCCAAGGAACTTATGTTAGTATACCTTAGTGAACAATATCAAGGACAACAAAGTTACTTACGTTCCCCTATGAAGCGAACTCCTTAGATTAACCAAATACATACGAAAGCAGTAAATTAAATTTGTGCTATACGAGTATGTAATTGTATACGAGCCGTAAGCCGCCGCAGTTCCCGCATTACGACGTGTTCTGATATTATAAGGTTAACCATGCTTTTATATAAAAAGGCTTTTAAGCATATCAATAGGCAGATATTTGGTGATCGTGAAATTGTAGCGTTTGTGACTACTTAAATTTTAAAAAATATTCATAGAAAGAGGAAGTGAAGTATCTATTTACAGTGATTTACCTACACACTTTTAAAAGCTATGTATATATGTATGTTTTTATCACTAGGCGTAGCATCAGGTTGTACCTGCTATAAATTTTAGCCCTTGTTCTGTAGGTATATCCGAAGCTAGTTTTGATAGTTCAAAGCAAAAAAGTAAGCAAGTTAAATACAGATATGTAGTTATATTGTATGTAGTTAAAGTATTTTGCATAATATTCTCAAAAATACAGAAGGACAGATAAATTCAATGTTACTGAATATGTTACCTGCCTCTTCAAACAACTATATTTACTAGTATTTGGTAGCGACGCTGCGCTTCGTAGGAAGCAAAATTATTTTCGAAATATCTGTCTCAGTACATTTCTTTCGAGAGACATCTAAGGACCTCATTTCTAACGAGAAATTTTACCGCGAAGATTTGTTATCTAATCACGATCATTAGTCACAAAGAAAATGACTCGAGAAAGGTTCTAATCTTTGATAGTAGCTAATGCTTTGCGTTGGCCAAGGAGTGATAGTATCTCGGTTTCGTGTTAATGTCTTCCCTTTGTTGAACAGCGGGAAACTCGTATTCAGACTATAATATGGACGTGTCACTTTATTACAAGAACATTCGTGACGGAGATGATGCGGCGGACATAAAATCTTTATTTCTAGTCGTTTCCAAACTGTAGATCAAAAGCTCTCAACTACCTATAATGATAAAATCGATTTTATGAAAATAATTCTTAGCGGTAGTCACTAGCGTTGCCTTCATCGGTACATACTTATGTACACTAAATGTTCGATTGGTAAATATTATGCGATTTGCTAAAATATCAATTTCTGTGAGAATTTAGATTCAATCGCTTCTAAAAAGTGTCCTGTATTCTAATATTACTGTAGATTGTTGCATACATATTATTATGTAAGTATAATTATAAGTATAACTATAGACAGACAAACAAATGGATAGACAGACATCTCGAAATTATAAATTGCTGATTAGCAAGAATATCGATTTCGTCAGAATTAGCCCCGTTTTATGATTTACCTATAGGTATAGATTTTTAATTGAATGAACAAGACACCATAGACAAATTATTTAAATTCCCTCGGGCTTTCCAGAACACTCAAGCTCTAAACGGTAGTGTTGACCTGTTCAAAGTGCGTAAAGAGACAATACCTTCATTAGAGTCGAGTCCACACACGTTCTCGAGGACCTCCATTTTGGTGTGGTCGAGCCCGTTCGCTCCGCCAATGTCCACGTAATCAGCCAGCCCTCGCTTTGTGCACTGTACAAACCAAACATTATGCTATTTAAAGGGCAATTTTATTTGTATGCCCAGCCTTTATAGCTATGAAAATGGCTGGACTTAATATCTAGTACATTAACCACCAGAATAAGGTGGTGATCGTGAAAAATATTAGAAGGCGTCTCAAAATGATCCAGAAACAGGTAATATAGAAAATTTTGTTATTTCTTAGATTGCAGATCATTGTACACTAAATTAAGAGGTTATATACTTATTTTAATTATTTATTTAATGTTTTTTACGATAAATTAGACGAGTTACAAAATCAGAAAACTCTATAAACAGATACTGCTTATTTCTACAAAAAATATCATCAAGCTGACCTAGGAATGCAGAGACGAGAGACATATTATCATTATAAAATAAAGTAATAAATATTTTTTTAAATTTAATTTATCTTTTAAGAATACATAATTTATTTCAAATGGTTACAAGCTAGGAACAAAAGTCACAGTTTGCTCAGCCATGTTTAAAATACAAAAAGGCATTTTTTTTTTTCAATTATATTCTCGAGGAATGTATCGTAGGTATGTTTAAAAAAGTCAGCTCAGAGCTGTAGATGTATTAACAATGCTGTTTATATGACTGGTAACTCTATTATTGAAAGTTAAATGTGAATTTGTAAGGATTATACACAATGATAGAATCCAATTAATACTTACGATTTTCTTGGAATCCAATATCAGTAATAAAAACGACTCAGCTACACTTTAAATTACTATACATTTTAGACAGGCAGACACCAGATGTCTTATGTATCGTTATTTACAAAGTTTGTTGCTTATGTAATAGTTGTTCACAATTTTCGTGAAACTAAAACAATGATCCGGATCGGGAGAACCTTTCAATTACCACTAACCCTATTCTACTAAAAGCGGTAGAACTAGGTAGATTAATTTTAGCATTTGTTGTTACAAATAAAATACGGGTATCAAATCGTAAACAAAAGGCTCAATGCGTCTCTGCCATTATATAAATGATTTTTTTTAAAAAGCCAAAATTCAAATAAAATTCGAATGCAACAATTCCATGTTCGAGTGTCACACAGTAATTTTCATTAAAACAAGCGACTTTTAAGAAATTATTCATCTTTGTTGTGATACTTCACAAAACTAGTTCCAGCTGTCTGTTTAATTAAGAAAGTAGTAGTTAAGGCCTATTTAATTTTATATGTGAGGGAGCCCTTAAATGTACAATGTACAAGTATTTTCAAGCGTTGTAATTATAGATACCTACATTATACAAGCTACGTGGGTCATACGTCCTATGTCAACTAAAGTGTTTATTTATTGATGAGCGTTCCACGTTCCATTCGTTCATTCGTTCGTTCCATTTATTGACCTTCTACATTCGCTCCCCTGAGAGTGGGACACTGTATATAAGCAAATAAGGGCCTATCCTCTTTTTTTTTCAGTAACAGTCAACTCGAACATGTAGGTTGGGAGCCCAAGAGATTTTTGGAGTTACTCGAGCGCGCAAATTAGGATTCCCTCAAAATTTATACTTTGTGGGGAGCAGTTTATGAATTACCATCCCAATGACGACTTTGCTATCGTCTGGCACATAATTGCAACCCTCAAAATAGGTTAGCAATTTTTTTATACACTTAAACATATGTAAATCATAACATATTAAAAGTGTAGTCTTAATTGTTGCCACAAGCAGTTTAAAAAGATATTTATTTTTTGCATTTTCAAAAATATTAGGAATGATGACGCAACCGCCAGATGCCTGCCAGTGCCAGAACGGTACTTTCTTATTTAGTTGATAATAAAACATAATTTAAAACTTTTTTAGTGTTGTTGGAACCGGGCTAGTCAGATGATTCAGTAGCTCTTAGGCTATAAACTTTTATCTCTTCATCATTTTAACTTCTAAATGCACGCTCAAGTCCCAACGGCGCTCGAGTAACTATTCATTTAGCAATCATGAGCACGGGCTCACAACTGAAACTGACCGTTGTGACAGGCACGCACATTTTCATACCGTGCACGTATATAAAACACACACAATCAATGACCCAACGCATAAGTCCAGCGTAAGAACCTACGTAAGTTATTCAAATAGTACCTACTCGTACCCACCTATATTTATTCCCATATTTTAACACTATTTTTAAAGTGTGTGTTCAATTTCTAATTCATTCTGGTTCAACTACCTAATGTTTTCATTTCAGTGATAATTTATTAAACTAAAAGTTCAACATAAAGTACCTATTAATATCAAGAGATCCTACAGGAAGTAGGTTAGGTACCTAGAAAGTAGAAATTGCCTGAAAAATTAAGTATACTACTTAATATTAATTTCAGACAACTTCAGTCTTTTGATTACGGTAAGACCGTAAACCAATTGTTATTGAAATCAAGTACTTACATGATGTAGAGTTCCCGTTTCGATTTCCAATAGGTTCCCTTTTTTCACGGATTGTCCAACATCCAGGTCCAATATGCGCACGGTCGCAGGGGACACCGCCAGCACGGAGCAGTTCCCGGTCTCGCCGTGGTTACGCAAAGTATACACGCCTTCCGAGCCGAACAGCAGTAGATTACAAGCTGTAAACATAAATTTAGTTCAATTGGGATGTAGACAACATTCGGAATTAACGTCTAACGTTTACGTTCTAAAACATCAGTAACTCTATATCATATTCAAAATCGAACTGTCATACCTTCAGGTTCTCTTACGAGAGAAATTACAGATTGCATGATATAATAAATGTTTGCAGACAATGTTTTAATAATATAAATAGCTTCAGACAAAAATAGCTTCAGATTTTCAATCGGAGATTAACGCATTATCGCTAAAGAACCTCGCGCAGAGTTGACGTGAATATTCACATCAATTATTACCCGACACCATATTAAGATATTTCACTTCAGTACCCTCGAAAATTGGTTTTCCAAAATACGATCATTAAAGTTAAATACATCGAGTGTAATTGATTAAGGGTGTCGAAAAGGCTTGCTCAGCTACAGCATACCTAATTATTACAAAAAAAAAACACAATTCAGCATGTTTTTCAGTAGGTAACGCATTTCATAATTCAGTAGCACAAAACGCGATTGGTTTTATTAGTCGTTAATTTAAATCTTACTACCGATACAATTACAACTAACATCTAGCATTTCTAAAGCAGATGGGACGGGATTTTCTTCAGCAAACAGTCGCTTGCAAATCAAAAAATTCTTTATGATAAAAACTGAAAAGGCTTTGACATTTAAACATAGGTAAACATTAACTCGGTACTTAGTTCGTAGTAATACTTACGTCTCGCATTTCTTAAGTGGCGAACGGTCACAGCGAAGCCTTTCCCTCGGGTAGGCACACGATACTGTATCAGGGCTGCATTCTGCCGCGACACGAGCTTGCGCTGTGGTCTACGGTCGCAGGACTCCACCAGTCTGTCGTCGTCCCAGGAGTCCGCTGGCCACACTTGCCCACTGAGCTCCCATCCGTCCACCCACTGTAATTATACGTCTGTTTTAGACAAAAGTGTCACCTAACAAAACCTTTACAAATGGTTTTTTTAAACGATGAAGTAACCTCATAAAAGTCGTGACGCATCATTCTGTAAGCGATAACTCTTACCTCGCCAAAAGGCATCGAGTGCCATCTCGATCTTGCCCACTCAATACCCCGACCACTCTCCTAAGAATGCAAGGCTAGAAAGAGTGATTTTTAAATCCCTAGTGCTAACACGGGGAATATTAAGTCTACTTAAACTTTTAGCTAAATAGCTGTTAAATGTACCTAATTTATCCTTAGTAAATTCTAAATACGAATATGTGGTTATATTAAGACCTACCTTAATATAAGTAATGACCTATAAAATATGGCAAATGATTTAATACATGCTGAATCCTAAAAATATCTATTTAGTCATCGTAAATTGATAAAAATCGAAGGGGACGAAAGCCTGTAACGTTTTTTTAATTCCAGAGCAGAAAAAAGGAGACGCATAAGCTGGAAGCAGTTGTTTGTCAGTGCCAATTGCCACGGAAGACTCGCATTTCCATTTCAATATATTTTTTTTTAATCGCCGGTTCCCCACCGCCCCACTCATGATTTGATCTATAAAACATGTATTTAACTTTCAGATTTTTGGTACAGTAGCGAAAATTTGAAATATTGATTGGTGATATTATCTCCACTATAAGAATTTAAAAGATTTGCGATTACCTAAACCCTTTTTAGCAGCCCTTTTTGATGACAAATATTTATCTCCTGAACATTGTACCTTTTAGTAAGATTGAACCGAAGGTAAACGGAATACATATACTGTTTGCTTTTCAGGTAGATTTACTCGAGTTTTGGTGGAACGTAAAACTTTTTCATTTAAATGAACAGAAAAATGTCTTTTCATTTCACCTCTAAATGTTGCTGAAATGGTTTTTATTACATTGAATATGAATTCATTATCCAAATATATTCGATTACATATACAAAGTAAAAGTTAAATGCCTTAAATTGAATCATGTCACTTTTCTGAAATTTATTTGTCTAGCAAATATTGTACTGTGAATTGAAATCTATTTCTGTTTGTTTTATGGCCCTACTTATACCTATCATGAATCTATGTCTTTAAATTTTTTAACTATGTAATATTATAAACTCATCGAGCTGATCTACGAGTAATGTTGTAAAAAAAGATAGAACTTATTAGTTATTTATTAATAAATTTCGCCTAATCCTTACTGACCATGGTTGGGCTAACTGCATATTTTGTCTTAAAATGCACTTTGATGATGGCTGCATTTAGGATCCCTACCATAGTTTTGTTTAGTTTTTAAACAATAGAATATTTTTTTCATTATAGAATTATAACTTTTGAAACTTGAAGGGCGGATAAGAAAGTATGTACGTGTGTATCTACCACTTTTATTTATTTTGAATAAGAAAAAGAATAAAAAGAGGTAGATACACATTTTCTGACAGTTTAAAATTCGATATTTAGCAAATCGTTTATCTGATTACCACGGAACAACCTGCACATAGAAACCTGCTTTTAATTTTTTCTCAGTTTTGTATTTCTGATGATTTTGAACAGTGACAACTGCAGTTCCAATTGGCGCGATGAATGTTAAGCGTTACACTCACAGCTACTAAGCCCCCATTGTCGCAGGGCACGTCGAGGTAGTTGAAGATGACCTGGATTCGCTTATCGGGCTCCGCTATCATGTAGATGCCGCACACGGAAGGCTCGTCGGAGGGCGCCTTGAAGAAAAACTCCCCTTCGTCAGCCGTTACCAGAAAACAATCTACAACAATTTAAAAGAGCTTGAAAATTTGAACTGTATTTAATAATTTAAAATTCAAGAAGCATTTTGAGTTCAAAACCTGACCACGTTAAGTTAATTGCAAGAAATGGGGGGAAACTGTTAAAAAGACTTAGAAATGGGGGGAAAGTGTTAAAAAGACTTAGAAATGGGGGGAAAGTGTTAAAGAGACATATCACGGTAACTGTGATTATGGAATTCAATTGTACACTATTCGTGTAGTGTTCGTCTCTACATTAGTGAATCAAAGTAATTATGAATTTTAATTCTAGTTGCTTTTATGCAGGTTGCGATAGCTTCTGCTTAACTTTATAAATGAAAACTTTTCCTTTTTATATGAATTTATTTAATTGTTGTACATTGTATATGTTCCTTGACCATTTTATTCTTTTTAATGTTTTTATGATTGTGTTAGTATTTACGTAGGGGAAGGTGGGGTAAGACGGGTTAGCGAGGGAAGATGGGGACCCTATTAAAACATATAATGCAGTGTCACCAGAAAATATGTTTTAATGCCATCTGACGGTATTAAACAGTGTCTGTTAGGGTCACTAAAAGTTTGATCGGAGGACTGCACGTTTCTACGTGGTAAGCATGTTTTTTCAATTTTAAGTGGTTTTATCTAACTATTGACGTATATAAAGTGCGTGACTGTTCATAATATATGATATACAATATGCGTGACATATTTTTTTATTGGTGTTTGTATATTTTACTACTCTAAACTCATTAATTCGTTGCGGCTTGCTTTGATTCATAACCTGAAATTTTTAATACAACTTATAAGACCAGTTTGGGAAAGATGGGGTACCTACTTGCGGGCAAGACGGGGTTGGTACCTCTTCTTAACCGCTGATTTGTTATTCTTTTTGTATAGAAATAAAAGAATGCGTTTATTGTTGACTGTTTCACGAGAAAGATGTTACAAAAATTACCATAAGTTTAGAAAAATCTACCCTATGCAGGCATACAATAATTATGTCTTGTATGACAATATTTTTGTTTAGCAATCTAATTTTTTAATTATTTTAATATTTTTCCTAATCGAACTCATCGGCTATGAGAGAGAGCGAAAAATCTCTCGACACTGGCAATCCTTTTTAAAGTTCTTTATAAACATGATATATATTGCGAACTTGATGATGATATAAATTTCGTCTAAAACTAATTTTAATAACTTTGACGATTCATTTGAAAAGTAAAGAAAAAAATGGTAAACAGAGTAAAAAAAGTAAAAAAAGAAAGCGAAACCAAAGGTGATGAACAAAAAGAAAAAGTCAAATAAGAGATCTAAAAAAAAACCAACAAAGCTGACGAAGGAGCTCAGAAATCTTCGTAAGATAGTATAGAATGCCTGTATTCCCACGGCTTGTATTGCGAGTACTACTGAAGGATGGATCACTTGCCAGACTTGCGGTAAGTGGGTGCATTGTGGCTGTGCAGGAGTGGAAGATAACGATGACGAAGCTGTCCATACCTGGCCAGTTTGTGAATCTGATGACGTTTAAATATTCTATACCCCATCTTACCCAAGGGGGTACCCCGTCTTGCCCTATAGGTGGGGTAAGATGGGGAGATTCAGTTATTTTTTTTAAGTTGATATTTCTATGAGAAGAATTATTTTTTTTTTGTTTTGACTGATTATAATTAGAAGAAAAAGGACTGATTATTTTATTAATAAATGTTCCTACATTGTGCAATCGAAAACAGATGGTTTTATATATGAAATTCCTTAAGGTCCCCGTCTTACCCCACCTTCCCCTACTTTTAAAATATTTTTTCAACATCACAAACCTTCTACTGGATCTATGACCCGATGTGTTGGCGCAGAGAACCGACGCTCCCGTGGATACCATGATAACGCAACATTTCTTTGATGGCTGTCCAATTCCTAAAAAAATAATATTTTATTAAGAAATCCACTTTCATCAAACTTTACAAATAAGACACCATTTTATAAATTTTAATATATAATTATAAAGTTGGGTGCTAGCTAAGAAAAATGATGCTACTAGCCTATAGTTAGTCACGAACCGGTCTATTCAGTATTCATTATTACATAACATGTGAGCTAGACCTGCGGGCTATTAGCAGATTTTGTAGGTACCGTATTAGAGAAAATTGTAAGGTATTCTAAGAAATGAGGGTTTTTGGGATATTTTCTCTCGACTTTCTTCGACTCTGTAGGTACTGTAGTATTAAGCTAAATCGTTCAAGATTTTTATCAATTCCAAAAGCAATAAAAGGCCATGATTAGAAAGGAAAGAAGAAATTTTTGCGAGTGACACTCGCTTCACTCCCCCACTTTTTAGGAACAATCTATGCACCAACGCCAAATCTTAAATATCCTGTCTGAGGTCATAAGAGGGCATAGTTAGACAAGTTTAATTATTAGTTTACAAATGACTAATATGATCGTCTCAAACAAATTGGCACATCATCGATACCTCCCAATCAACCCACTTCGCGACAGGTCATTATTCTACGGGTCATGGCTACCACTGAAACACATAAACTAGGTGATATAAACAAATCTTATCCAAACGGAAAGAGGTCGTGTTCATTCTATTTCAGAGGCTTCCTCGGAAAGTCATTCGGATGTTGTTCCCTGAGTAAGTTTAAGTGTTAGGCGCGTGGCAATGGGAACGTAAGTATCGTAATGCATTGAGGCATAGAAATATTTTTATGGCTCGCTATAAAAAGAGTAATAGGGTTCATGTAACAAAAAGAGGGCTATTACGCTTTATTTTTTCAAATACTTTTGAAAAAGTAGGGGTGTTATAAGTATGACGTGTCTGTCTGTCTGTTTGTCTGTCTGCATTGTCTGTGGCACCGTAGCTCGCGAACGGATGAAGCGATTTCAATTTAGTTTTTTTTTTGTATGAAAGGTGAGTTACGGCCGAGTGTTCTTAGACATGTTTGAAAAAAATTTTCTATTTATACGAGGGTCCTAGAAAATAACCAAAAGATAAATTAAAATGTATTCACCTGGTGGTAAGTGGCCATCTTATGGATACCTCTTCTACCAAAGCAATCGCCAGTGCGTTGCTGTCTCTGAAGGAATTTTCTTATTACGCCATTTTACCCATTTTTACCCTATGTACCCATATTATTTTACAATATGTACCCATTTACGAAATAGAAAGAATTAAAATTCACTTTAACGGGCGACCAAATTTTTTACATGTTTATTTTTTCGACAATTTTCAACGCCATCTAATTTCTTTATGCCAAGATCTTCGTTACTTTAGTACTTTACATGTGGAATATAACTACACCTACGTTCCACCTGTTTCGTAAAACAACAAAAGGTTGTCTTAGCTTTAGGTGTTACGGGGCGGTGGTAGCCCAGTGGCTAAGAATTAGACCTCTTAATCGAGGGATCCGGGTTCAAATCCCAGTAGCACGCACCAATAACTTTCTTAAAAAAAGTTTCGTGCGATTTATATAATTAAATATGTATCTTGCTGTAACGGTGAAGGAAAACATCCTACAATGGTCTCCTACAATGAGAGGGATTTATACCGTACATTGCGTGCCACTGAGATTTGAACCCGGACCCCTCGATTAAACTCGATTCGAGGTCGAATTCTATATAACTTGTTAACCCCAATTGTTAACCCTAACCCTAATTTGGTTACATAGAAAGGTTTATAATATGGTTTGATAAAAGTGCCGTAACCAATAAACTAAGCCATAATATTTTTTACGATCATGTTATACAACTGCTGTCTATAGATAGTCCAGTCAGTTTGAACATTTAATTCACAATAATTCCAAAAGTTTTCAAACTTCGGTCAAGTGAATGGTACATTGGGACGACAATAAATCTCATTTTGCAACCTTGTCCGCAGTCCGGAACATTGCTAAAAATGCAATTAAATTAATTTTTGCTATATGGTCGTGAAAAAAATTCCAAAAGTTCTGCAAACTTGGAGTGGTGTTAAATATATTATTTTACATCACGTGTCAAATTTGCAACCAATTTAAGTGTACGGAACATTCTTTTTTATTAAAATTAATGTTTTTCTTTATTAAACTGAAGGAAAACGTTCCAAAAGTTCTGCAAATTTGACAGATATATCGGAAAAATATACCGAACGATTGTATAAATTTGCAACCTTTTACGTTGACCGGAACATATTTATTTATAATTCTTTTTAATTCGTGGTCATTTTTTCGAGTAAGGTGGTCTCGGAATAATTACAAAAGTAATTTTTTTATTTTATCACCTTATTACATTTTTGCAAATTGCATAAAGTTCCGGATCGCGTATGAGGTTGCAAATTTGCAAATGCATCAGAATAGATGTTTTCGAAGTTTGCAACCAAGTTTCAAAACTTTTGTAATTATTCCGAGACCACCTTACTCGAAAAAATGACCACGAATTAAAAAGAATTATAAATAAATATGTTCCGGTCAACGTAAAAGGTTGCAAATTTATACAATCGTTCGGTATATTTTTCCGATATATCTGTCAAATTTGCAGAACTTTTGGAACGTTTTCCTTCAGTTTAATAAAGAAAAACATTAATTTTAATAAAAAAGAATGTTCCGTACACTTAAATTGGTTGCAAATTTGACACGTGATGTAAAATAATATATTTAACACCACTCCAAGTTTGCAGAACTTTTGGTTTTTTTTTCACGACCATATAGCAAAAATTAATTTAATTGCAATTTTAGCAATGTTCCGGACTGCGGACAAGGTTGCAAAATGAGATTTATTGTCGTCCCAATGTACCATTCACTTGACCGAAGTTTGAAAACTTTTGGAATTATTGTTAAATTTTCGATTTTGAATGTTCAAAATGACTGGACTAATGACGAAGCGAGTCTGTAATAAGGTACCATTCGAATAGAAGCCGCAATTTAATTTTCTATAGTTTTAACGTGTTAAGTATTTCATTTTCTAAATTTAGTAAGTTATTGTGGTAAGAATAAAAAAGAACGGCTTTAAAATATTACACGGAGCACTTATGGTGGATATATTCGAAGCGAAGTTAAAAGCTTCGTCAAGTTCTAAAGAGATTATCTTCTGACGCATTTTACTTTACACTTAACATAAATTTATTTTATGCTTCTTTAGAATTATACAAAAATGTCAGCTTTGGACAAAACCTTCTTAAAAGTTACATACTTTAATAATATGTAAATTTTTGTATAGGACACTTTCAATATGGCCACATCATTAATTTCTTGTTTTTGTTTGTGATCCAAAATGTCAAGAAGGATTTTCGAACAACTGAGATTCGCAGGCAATTAGACCTAATCTCATGGTCTAACAGTAGCAAATATAATTATCCACAATAATATGAAGGGAAGCCTTCAATTACTAAACGAGATTTATCTAAGCTTTGGTATTATAGCCGTGGCGAAACTTATTCGTAAAACACCTAAACTTAATAAACAACAACGGAAATAACTCCCACCGGAACTTACTGTGGTGAGTGTAATTCAGATATAATTTAAAGGCAAGGGCATCGTCAGAAATAACCGGGTTAAACAATTTTATGGTAGATTATGGGAAAAAAGTATAATTTGAACATTCATTAGAAGAATAATAATGCAGAAGCAGCATCATTTTCTTTAAATATTTATATTTAATTTAACATCATTTGCCGGTTTTTCACTAAACAAGTCAAAGAAAAGGTACTTTTAAAGCATAAACGAATTAGGCACTGTCATATAATTTCGTTCATCGGCCGGGGGTACAAAACATACAAAAAATATAAAGAGCTTTGATGCCAACGCCAGCCTTGTAAAACTTTTGAACTGTACTTTCGATTAATAAATATAAATAAGTAGGTAGGTATTTTCTTGCATTGTAAAATTATGACACTTTTAGCTATAATAGTTATAACTAAATTTGGTTTTACTTTTAATAATATAATAATCAAACTTTAAAAACAAAAATTTTAATTTTAAATCAATTTAAAAAATCAGCGAAGTGTAATTTACAATAATGTATGTTAAATTATTGTATTTTGATAATAGAGACGGACGGAAGGTAGATACTAGAACTTCGCGATGGAACAGTATGATCTAGGTATGTTTGGCCTAGTTGTACCTGCCTCAAATTTCACTTTGACCATTATTGATTTATGGTTAGAAGTACCATCAGTCTCATTTAATGACAGAGATTGAAAGCAGCCAATGGATTTCCGCAAGAGAATTAGTGCGATAACTAGGTAATTGTAGTTGTCTCAAGGTTTACTTACATTTTAGATAAAAATACTTTTTGTGCATTTTCGAGGAAAATCAGTCTTCTATACATAATTGTTAAGGGCATTAGGGACAGTTGTGAGCGCATAATAAAAAAATACTTATTTACATTTTTAAGTTACCGCCTGTGGGCGAGAGGTAAGAGGGAGCCAGTCTAACTAATATAAAAAAGTGAAAAAAGTAAGTAGAATAAAATGTAAGTATGATGTAATGATAAAAATTTTAATCCATTATAAAAGGTATTAAAACTCCCAACAAAATTGAAATGTAGTTGATCCAAAAATAATAATTTTATAGGCCACCAAACAAAATTTCATTACGACGCTTTTAGCCATCAGTGACGTCATAAGCGGTGCTATTAAAAACCTTAAATATTAAAGTTGGATATATACATTTGCATGTTGAATTTTTTAACGGGTGAAACCACGTCCAAGCAAAATGGAGCAGGCTACCTTCCGATCAGGTGTACTGAGGAAATGAAGAAGACATTGACTAGGACGATAGGCCGCTGGATTTAGCGAGCTGGACCAGATGCAGTGATGCTGATTAAAAGAGGCCAAATATAGATAGACGCTATAAAGATAGAAGTATTGATACATTTGGTATAAATAAAAGGTGATATAAACCGAGATTATCTATCTATCCTAAAAAAACAAGATAAAGTTAAGAAATTTAATCTTCACGGTTGCTAAAATATTGAGACAATTTAAAACTATCTAAACAGAGATACATCGTGACGGTACATACGTTCAGTAAACAAAAGATTACGCGCAAATCTGCCCATTAAGAGATAATAATATACCTACGCAGAAGTACACGAAGATATTTACGAGCTCAATTACGACTAGCTGTATGTGGAATTTACGTGTGATGTAATTACATTTCATTACCTTGTCTTTTCATCGTATAACCTGGATAGAGTGCGGAAAATAGATGAATTTATTTGTTTTACAGATTACTAACAAAATAGCGAAATAAAGTAGTCATTCTACTTATTTTCTGGTCCAAACAACGGTTCGTTTTAACGGCATGTGTTTTAGCCAGTAGTTATAGGTGATTATGCCGTGGGTGAGGCCATGCTCATATTATGAGAGTTTTGTATAATATATGGTAGCGATGTAAAAAACATCGATAGCGTGATTCAGCATACCCGTGGCGCCATCTCTTGAGGAATGGCGAAGGTCACCATAAAATAAACAAGATTGTACTCGTAGTTAAGGTGAATAGATATACTTATTACAGGTAGTATGACTTCGAAGAACACTAGCGTTTAGTAGGCTTGGGGTAGACGGCGGCGACGCCGCACGCCGCACACGCATCCACGCCGCGTCGGAATCCCGTGACAAATGAAAACCCAAAAACACAAATCACCGCGGCGCCCGCCGGATCGCAGCCGTGTCGTCGGATATACGATATACGGACCATGCATCAATACAAAGACAATGTTGCGCCGGTGCGGGTGCGGTTCGAGTGTGGTTCAGCAGCAGCGGTGCGGCTTCGGTTCATATCGATAACCGAATTACCGATATGTGAATATACAGTGTGTCCCAGGATAAAGTGCAACCCCGAAAGAGGGTGAAACTAAACCAAAAATTATCGACAAAAAAATAGAAAAAAAAGAAAACTCCATTTTTTTTATACATTAAGATTTTCATTTTTTATTGCGGACCCTATGTACAAAAAAGCGATTCCTTTCAAAGTAGTAAGTCGATTTCGTTGAAATAAAAAACAATAATATGTCAAATACTTGGCAGTGAGGATAGAGTAGCTCTCAAAATAATAATATCCATCATGGCCTAAACTTTGACTTTCGTAACAAAAAATTTTTTGCATTAATTTTCAGTAATTTCAGTTTTTCAAAATTATCTCAGTAAAAAATCCATAGTATAAAATCAAAATCTTAATTTATCAATAAAAACTGGAATTTTCTTTTTTTAGTTTTTTTTTTCTATTTTTTCGTCGATAATTTTTGGTGCAGTTTCACCCTCTTTCGGGGTTGCACTTTATCCTGGGACACACTGTATTCGGATTATTTGGTTCTGGTTTATTCATATCAACTTGTCATACGTGTACAACGATATATACTAAAAATACGAAAGCTAACAAAATTGAACACAATTTTTTCAATCGTTCCTATATTACAAGTTTGACAGCCAAGCGGATGATGCAGGCTGCTATCGTGTACAATCAAATTAATGAATGCGCCGACAGGCTTGCACCATCCGGAATACTTATCAAACTCCGGCGTATTAAAATTTATAAGCTCAGTTTTATTACTTTACATACCGTTGAAGCTCTGTTTCGGAATATTTTTACTTATAAGACTTAATTTAGTATCAGTAGCAAATAAATTTATAAGGTAAAAAATTTAAATTGCAAATAGCATAATTATCTGTATAAAATTTTATAAAAAGTTGTTGATGCCTAAAAACAAATTAAAACTGTTAACTTGTTCACCACTACCTTTTTTATTTCATACTTTTTTGAAGTTGCTTTAAGTAATTTTTCTAAAATTACTTTTTGAAATTGTTAAACTTTAAAACAAAAATGATTGCATTCAATTGCTGATTAGATTTTTGTCTACAGGAGTAGTAAAGCATACATTTACAACTTTAAACAGAAGTTTGGTATCATTTTTTCGTTCATTCAAAATCGCTCTTCTAATACCTATACGTATTTATAACTTATACATAAACATAACATTTATAACAGGACCTACCTACTGTATGTAGTTCGTACTTCGTGGGGAGATCCTTTACATAATTATTATTGTACCTACCTACCTGTCTTTAACATTCAACAATTTTATCTGCAAATGCGTGGTATTTGTGTTCGTATTAAATACTTAGTATTCTTCAAATAAGAAGTCTTGTGAAGTTTATTTTAAAAGCAAGTTTGGTGGTTTATTGACATAATTTCCTTCTAAAGAGATTTCGGTTTGCACAAACCTGCTTATTTAACTTTGCTGATTTGTTATTCCTTTCCTTAACATAGCGACACGTATATTTTACAAATTTGAACATTTGCAGTATTTATTCGCTGATTCTGCTAAAAAGAAATGCCTGGAAAAATTGCCTGCGTTAGCTTAGTAGGTACCCACTGAACCCATTGTATGTATTTGAACCGCCTAACGGAAAGATGTCTTCTATGTCGGCTATTAGTCCTAAGGTTACAACTTCAACCTTTGGGGTTGAGAACACAGATTAAGGGTGGAATTACCCATAAGTAAATTAATCGTATTCTATTTAACTTCGAGTAGGAGTGTAATCGGCGCCGCTCTAATCATTTTGTGTCATTAGTTACTTCAACGTCAACTCGTTAATTAATTTGCTGTGTTCGACGAATTAACTTTTTAGAGGCAAAAGAAAGTGAAACTTATAAGATGTGTTTTCTTGGTGATTTGGACGACAGTTCAATTAAAACACAATTGAGTTTCTCTGTAAGAAAAGAAACGACATTTAATGCTAATAATCGCAATGTCGAATCCAAAATCACAATAATAATAATATTAAGATTTTTCCAGTTTCCTTTTGACAGTTTCTATAGTTACCATCTTACGCATTTTACCTTAGGTACGCATTTTCGCTTACGATGGGTCACGTGTCCTGTCGCGAGTTTAACAATTTTTACACATATAACCCGAACGGATAAGAAAACAATCTGTGAATGGTGGCCGGTACTTATGGCAGCGTCAGTAAAATGCATGAGACCGTCCGCCATTTACAGATTGTTTCTTTATCCGCACGGGTTATACAAAAAGTGCTCGGCGCTGCTAAAGAAGTTTTCACTTTAAAAAAAGACATGCTACATTTTCATAGCCTTTAATCCTACGGCTCATTACGCGTTGGACCTATCACATAATAATATGCATAATAATGGATATACTATATCATTTTGTATGAGATAGATAATATAATTATTCTCATTACCGGCATAATAACGTTCTATTCCTGACGATAATCCACAAGGTAACCTTCCGGCTTGAGGGATAAGGAGTCAGTTTAATTTCCGACATCAGGCATCCCATTTAAATAAATCCTTCGCAGTTATAGTCGTACGACGCATTACTGATTCGACCGGAAATGGTTTCGTTTGACGTTATTGTATTCTTAGATGGACTTCACGGTGGGGACACCTCAACTTGTATAGGAAAGTTGAGAACTGCAGTGTAAACTTAAAAGTCAGTGAAAACTTTAATTTATACGCTGCTATTAATAGATACCTATTACCCTATGAACTTCGTAACACTTTTCGAATATAAATCCATATTAAGACATGCAAATCTCTTAATACGGATTGTCTGTGAGATGTCTCTGTAGCACGTCTACAACAACATCAAGCCTTAAACAACCGGACGACTCTGACTTCGGTTGTTAGTAAGTGGGTACAATACTACATTTTAGAACTAAGTTTCATCTGCTTTACCCCCCCCCCCTTAAGAGCTCCTGAATTAAAAATCGTTTTAAAGAGAGCGATAGTTATATTATATCTTAGTGATGTAGCTAGCTAGTTCAAATAATTCTATTTGAAAATCTTAAATTGTTTAATCCTTAAGACATTTTCTAATCAAAACCGTGTGATACAATTACACACATCGGAGAAGGCAATATCGATTGTGTTGCTAATTAAAGTCTCGTACGTGGGTGCTAGAGCATCTCGGACTGAATTCCTTTTTTCTTTTCATTAAAATGGATTAATGATTAAAGCTTATTGGCAGCCTAAAATAAAGATAACGTTGTTGACTAAATTACCTGTATAAAAATATACAATGTTAATAGATGTAGATGTTAAAAAATTGGAATTTGTAATTGGGTGATACAACCTTTTGCTGTTCTCAGGGTTTAGTTTTCGGACGGAGAATTATGGTTTCTGATAAGGATAACCTTATCAATATAATGATTATTTTCGTTCTCTTAAATAATCCGCTGAATAACATTTTTCAAAGCTTTTTTAATTAGTCGGAGACCAGGATAGCTGCATAAACAAAAGTAAAAAATTATGTCCCCCGATTTCTATAATATTATTACCACAATTCAAATATTATAATAATATGTACGTAATTGGGTACTGAACACAATAAGAGTGGCTGTTCAGCTTAACCTTCACGACGAAAGTCACTTAAAAACATTTGTGTAGTAAAAATGTCCATTTAGCTGGACAAGGGTTTAATATTATTTTCTCCAATAAAGCTTGGTTTTTGGGGTTAGGGATAAACCGTTTACCCACGATTTGGGAACGCATTAACTTCTTATTTTAAAAAATATTCTTTACTGCTCGTGGAACCGTAATTTTAATGTATTAATTAAGTTCAGAATTATAATTATTGTAATGGCGGATTCGTCGTAGTCCCTTATTGTTAATATTTAAACAGATTTTTTAACGTAAAACATCTACATACTTAGAAACGCCAATTAACCTGAGATATAAGAAACAAAATCTCAGTTACCTAAGTTTTAACGAGATGATTAGAGGTACGAGTAGGTATGTAGGTATGTAGAGGTACGAGAATTTCAATGCCTGTAAAGCTTTTATAACTTTCTTTTTAGTTTTTAATTATACATCATTCATAAACCGTACGGGTAATTGAGTTGTAGGTAGACTGGAAGGAATGTGGTATAAGTCATACATGAGAAAAAATTAATAGAACCTGAAGGGTGGTAAAATCTTAAGCGGTACCCGGGTTCAAAGGTTACGATAGAGATTAACCGTTTGGGGTCAAATTTTCCGTACATCCGAGGGCTTGTTAGGAGAAGGTTTCCGGTTCATATTGATAAATGGCGCCGTCCATAATTCCGTACCAGGCTTTAATAAGTTAAGAAGTCAAAAATGAACACTTTTTAGGACACCCATTTTTGAATTACGTTTTGTCTGTAAAATCTATTTTTAGGTTATTTAATTGCTTTTTATCTGAATGTGTCTATTTCTATTGTAATTAATATATTTTCTGATTTATTCACCCTATAAATTAAGCAATCTTAATGCCTATTTTGATATAAAAAATATTTAACAGTCAATTTGGTATGGTATAGTATGGTATAGTATGGTATACGAGTAGTACCTGGTTCACAATTTTCGACGGGTAAGCAGAAAGTAGGTTATTAAGCCGCCCTTTTTCTAATTAATATAAAAGCTTTAAAATTAAATAATATCTCATCTACTAACCTACGTTAACTTTTTATGGTCTAGTTTGTGTTCTTATTTTATGTGTGTCCTTGGCAACCAGAACAAAAGGAGATAACAACTAATAACAAGTAATTTAGTAGTTAAAGTATATTTTGATAGCGTTAGCAATAATAGTATTTGCATGAGGATTTACGGGACGGTGTGGTTGGCACACGACAAATTTTTATATAAAAAAATTGATAATGATAAATAATCCACTGGTGGGTGGGAATCTGCTCGGTGACAGGTACCTTGATGCCTATAAAGGCAAGAAGGGGTTTCTAAAATATTATAATTCAAAAATTTTGTCATAATCCCCAATAGTTTCTCCAAAACATCCGAAGAATTTCCTTAGACTATCTTAAGGTACTTTATATAATGTTCCTTCATTAGGTACGTTAAACTGCTTATGGGGTTGGTACTGTCATTGTGTTACACCTACATATGTCATTGTGAAATTGATTAAACAAAAACATTCATGAACCATTTTGAAAGACATAAAATTTCAAATAAGTAGAAATTGATTAATGTGATAAATGTTTGTTATGTTAATACAGAATTGAATCCTAAAATAACACAGATGTCTATTGTAAGGACTTATGGATATTCAGACAAAACATCAGATTGACAGATGAACGCCAAACTTAATTAATTTTTAAGTAAAATAAACAGTAGCTCAGATTTAACAAAGTGACCTTCATTTTTGGGGTGAAATTTAAATTTTCAAAGCCAGCTTGCTCAACGCCTATCAATTAAGTATAATAGATATCTATTAATTTCATTGTTTCTTATTTATTGATAGTAAAACACATCAACGATAAGTTAGAATAAAAGTCATTTTTTAAAAACCTGACGGCAAAAGATTTAAAAATGATAATCCTATACCGAAACTCATTCACCGGAAGGAGGATTTTCGTTTGTATGTATGAATTGTATATAGAATTATATATTTTTGCTAGGCAAAGTAACATCCTATAAAGAGCTTGGTGAATTTAAGCTTGAGAGAAGTTTTCATTGTGAAAAAGATATCCACAGGGTAAATAAAAATTATTAGGTTTTTCTTTACTTTTTTCACGCAGACGGGGTTTTTGTTTTTAACCGACTTCAAAAAAGGAGGCGTTCTCAATTTTTGTGTATATTTTTATGATAAAGATACTTATGGTTAAAAAAAATATGGTGAAAACATGGTTTAAAAATTTATACAGAATTTTATTATAACTTAAAAACATGGACAAAAGAAGGCAAACAAGATACAAGAAGAAGACTTGCAAGCTTTAATAAAGCAAGTACGCTGATTAAATAACTTAGAATAAGTAGTTCTTTGACATTTTAATACAGGCTATAATATTAGCCTTACTTAATTTTTAGTTCGGAGTAGAATCTTAAATAAAACATATCTCACGGGTAAAGCTACTTCAAAAAGCTTAATCATTGAATGAATGAATATAAAACTTACGGCGTAGGCTAGTAGACAGTAGAGTTTAAAAACTTTGGCAATATGAAGGAACTTAAAAATAACCAAAAAGCGTTAGTTTTACTGTATTCAACTCCTCTGCTATCCTACGTTCTAGTTTATTATAATTTAGTACATGCATTCTATATTATCTAGTAACTTGAACTTAACTTAACTTAACTTAACTTTAACTTAACTTAACTTTAACTTAACTTTAACTATTCATCACAATAGTTTAATGAAATAAAGACACGGTTTTTTCAATAAAATTAATCTCCATTTTACAGTAGGCACTTATCTACCTAGTAGGTATGTTAATTATTTTCAGATCACAGATCAGCTTACTTGATTTGATTTAAAAGATAATTAATATTTTAATAACATCAAGACAAGTTCAGGTAGTTCTTATTTTATAAACAAGAATACCTACTTTATAAATAAAACCTTTTTTAAAAACAAAAACAAAACTTTTTAATATTTTTACTAAAACTTTATTAATTTTTCAAATACTCACCGGTAAAAAGAGACCGTTGATTGCACTGCACGTAAGCATCGTGGCGAATGTGCATAGCAGCGCTCTCATGTTGGGAGTTACGAAGTTTCTCTCACTTCACTGATATTATCAATTAAAAAGTTCCTGAAGTGGATCCCCAGTGCCCCGGACGATGGGACCAGCGAGAAACTTGTGAATGGGGCGGGAATGTCCTCCTCCCTTTATACAACAACGTAGTGTTACTGCGCACCCTCGAGTGCGCCTAGTAGCCCACACTATCTCACCTCGTACAAATTATTTTAAACTACGTTTACTACAATTTTCTATCGACTCTACAATTAGCCGGATACGGTTGAAAACTTCACCCTTACGACACTCACAAATTTCCCAAGGAAAAAATTAAACGCGTTTATTCGGTTCGAGATATTAACCATTTCAGTAAAATTTTGATGGTAAATGTTATCAACTGTTTGAAGCAAGAGCAAAATTTTATCTGCAACTATTATTTGCTCTGTAAATATTATGAACGTCACTGGCGTAGATTTTAAGATGAATGTGTAATATAAGTATGTTTGATTGCAGATCATTAGAAATTTACTGTGAACAATTAGCAAGTTATAAATAACCTTAACCTTTGTAACTGATTCGTTATCGGTAAGGTAAATTATCTTTATTTGTTTCTCTTCTTTACTGGGGGCGCTGTATGATATTTTTAATAAAAGGCCAAAAGAGGAATATTTAGGGCCACTGCGTTTCTTGAAAAGTGACTTATATTATCCCCGACTCGTCTAATGTAAGCTATAATCAATTTTCTTTTTCTGTATTGGTAACAGGTAATTAAATAAGGATAAAGAAAGTTGTAGGAAGGTAATTCTTACTATGAACACAATAGTATATTATAATGCTATATAATTATAGTATCTAAAAATTACTTCCCAAATTTTTTAGTTAAATGTTATAAGTTAGATTACATATATTATGTATACGAGTACTTATACTCCATCAAAAACAGGTTTACACTACGATTCATTTAGTAGGAAAATAAAAAAATAATTTGAATAGCATATAGTCTGATATAACATGAACATAGGTACACATTACGAAGGTATAATCTCACTTGTAATTCCATTGAAATCATTAATCGCCCAATCTACTTGTTTTGCGAAACGTGGAACGCTGATTGAAAATGTTTGTACAAGCACATTATCACACATTTGAAAAGGGTAAATGTTAAGCACAGATTCGTAAGTCAATAAAGCATCCAATTACAGCAACAGTTAGGTGAAAATTCAATTTGGCTGTATTTATTTCTTAGCCTACATTGGTGAGACGTTGACAAACGACCCATATTAGGTGCGCAGAGGGTCCGAAAAATTAATTATTATTATAGTTGGGAGGTTTAAAATCGTTCCGTTTATAGATTAGGAGTGAAAATAATTTGAGTATAACTACAGTCTTATACATGGGTATGAAAGAAATAGAGGTTTGATCTGAACCTTGATCGTATCATTAATTAGAAGAATTCATATATTTTTTAAATTGATTCTAATTTTATAACATTAACACAAATATTCATAGAAGGATAAGATTAAACGACGACGAAGGGTGACGATTAAACTGAAAATTTGCGAAATATTATTTAACTTGTACAGTGAAAGTTTACTAGAATTTTCATGGGTGCCTTCTAAAACTGAATTTGTAGTGCAGAAATAAGGTGACTTCCGCAACAAATGCTGCCACCACATAGAGATGTCAAAATATTAATTAGTTTCAAAATTTAACCATGCAACAGTATACTAATTTAATTTATACAACTAACGAAAATTAAGGAAATACAAGGGCTTATTTCCATCTAGAAAATACTAAATTTATCTACTTACCAAATGAAATTCCATAATAACAGCGATTTTTTTTAATTGATGATTTTTGAAGAAATAGGTATAAAAAATATAATATTTGTTGATTAGAGATGCGCCGAATAGTGGTTTCACCGAATAACCGAATACCGAATACTATTCGGTTTATCCTTTACCGAACTTTTTATTCGGCCGGATTATTCGGTTTGTCATTTCATTGTTTTGGCCGTGTAAACAGGTTCTAACTATAGGTTAAGAAATAAATTTTTTGACTCGATATTTCAAAAATGTATAATGCTATTTAATCACTATTCTTTTTTATTCCAAAATAAATGTTGATTTGGAGTTGTTTAATTGCTTTATTTTACTACCTTTATTCAACACAATCGTCAGTGGATTTCTTTGAATTATACCTAACTACATAAATTTTGTAAAATTTATGTAGTTAGTTGTAAAGTAAAGTTGTAAAGTTAAAATAAGTTTTGTATTTTAATTCTATTCTGTGTCGTAACGCCAAGAAAATAGATATACTTTAACCGAATATAAGTATTCGGCAACATAACCGAATAATTCCGCCGAATACAAATAGTGAAAAAGATGCCGAATACGCCGAATAACGAATACCAAACCTACCATCTCTAAATTGTTGATCATAATAAAACAATCGTTAATGTTCACATACTAAAAGTACCCTAATTTATTTACCTAATGTGATATGTATCTAATTTTAAAAGTAAGGAAAGTCTAGTGCTAGATGCATTAACTCCTCAAGGGCGTAATCAATGTTCCTTCAAAATTTTTTATGTTCTTCTCCTGTACTGTTAACTTAAATTATTTGAAGTCATGTTAGCAACAACAAATTGCATCAAAACAAACAAACGTCAGCCAGCACCTTTGTTTGATCGCAACGTAACAGATGCCTTGGTAATTCTTCCACTGGCCTACATTATTTTGTAAGACCTACACACGCTACTAATAAACAAACATTTATAATTATGTAAGGGATTTATATTATCTATTGTTTAAATACAAAAAATACGCCTTGTTTACCTACCTACCCTCGTTATCAGACAAGTCTGACAGGTCCACGAAACAACTATCGCCAAAGTGCATTTATATATAGGAAATTATACAAACAGAACAAACACGATTATGTTACGTTGATCAATTACGAAGTACCATTAGCTATCTTCCGTCTCTAGCATCAGATCAGCTTGATCATAAACATTGTACCGGCATCAGTCCTTAATAAGTGTGTAAAATCCTTAATTTATGGCAAATCTCATCTAATATGACGTTTTCCACGTTTATACGTCACAAAAACTACTTTACATACTTGTATTATTTTATGTTACACAGCCCAATGTAAATATATTTTTTATTTCTTTTGATTTTTTTTCATCATCATTTTTTTTTAAGTCGTAAGTAATTTTATGCCGAAATATTTATCGCTAGGTAATGAATCTGCGTTAAATATGTATATACTGACAAAACGCATAAAAATGAATGCAGCAATTAATTTTAAATCGGTTCTTTTTTTTTATTTAAACTAGCAAAGTTTAAAAATAAAGAGTTCATACAGCTATTAGCTTATGAGAAGATTCAAACAAGGCAATATTTTAATGCGTTAGAAATGTCATTTAATTTTTATGAAATGCGATTTATCTTACGCCTTTATAAGATAAATTGATTTCAACAAAGACTATTTTTAGCCTATTGATATCATAATCGAACAAGCGTTTTCGTACCTATTCATGGACAGGGGTTTGTGGGTGAATTCTATTCAGAGCATCATTTCTGTGGGCTTTAAGTTACAATATACCACCGATATTACAATACGGGAGGTTTCAAAATATTATCGCAAGTAAAAATCAAACGTAGGATTGACTTGAACGCAATCGAGCTAATCTAAGGTACAAACCAAATTAATACTGCTTTATTCCGTAGAAATGAATATATGTGTAGGTTTATATACCTAAATATCAAATTTAAATGGTTTAATTTTTATTTGATTGTGTTACACATGACCTGACTTTGTGGACAGGTAACGATTTACACTAATCCAAGAGCCACTCTGATCATGCTATGTTAGCACTACTATGTATCAGCTCGTAAAGTTATAAGTCCCAACAACGTCATAAAAGTACCTTAATGTTAATTGATTTAGGTGAAAATAAGTTGTCCATTAGCAAATAATGTAACGATCAATCTATGGAATTTTTTTATTACGCTCATAAAGTAAGAGGGATTACAGTGCTACTGATAGTATTTTAACCTTTTCATGGCATAAAAGGCGGCTTAGAGAAGAGACAGTTATAAGTACGTAAAAGAAGGAATTTCATTTATCAACTGAAAGACAAAACATGTACATTGTAAAAAGAATGAATTATTCTGGTAAATACCTCTAAATCATGAAGGGAAATTTCTAATGACAAAAATATCATCAAATGTCAAAAGGAATTGAGTAGTAATATATTCGTTGTAACTTTTGTGTGTAAATAGGCACACTTAACAGCCTTCTCCCAGTTCAACCTCTGTGAGGTTTAGAGCTATCAATGCCAAATTGTGACTAAAAATAGCAACGTGAACAAATTGCATTTTCTACAAACCCTCTTCCTTCTTGCTAACGCCTACATCATCTATGTAAGCACTCACATCGTCAATTTTAAGCCCACGCGAAAGTAGAGGTAATGAACTCAGCAATCCACTTCTAGGAAGAAATCAATAAAACAACAAAATATTTATAGTATATGTATTAATATTTACAGATCATTCACAATCGCAAAATGGCGTGAATTTTCCGTGAGAGACCAAATTCTACTCTTAAATAAGTGAAATAATGCATACCTAAATATTACTTTCTGTACTTTCTATAACAATTAATGATAATTAAGATATTAATAAAGATATTAATCTTTCTTTGTCTTTAAGATCTTAATAGGTGTTATAAAATACGTGCCTTTCTGGGTACAGGACTTGTGCCATATATAAAAAGATGCTAGTCACTACATTATACAATGCTTGAAATAGCTGGATGAATATATCAAGTTGAAACGACAGAAGTGGGATTTTGAAAGTGAAATCTATTGTAAGGCAAGTCCAATGCATAGTCCGCCTGGACTTCACCAGGTCTCGTGGTCAAATCAACTAAAGAAGATGGTGCGTCGATTGAAGTGAATATTCCAGAAGGGGGTTCCGATGGTCCACTGTAGATGGGGAAAAGGCGAGGTTCCATTTCTTGTTTAACTGCTTTTGTTTCCGGCTTTCTTGGAACGTCTGCAACGTACTTCAAATCTGCTTCGTTTTCTTTAGTCTCAGCTTTATGTATTCTATCAATTTTTATTCCACCTGTGTCAATTTCCCAAGGACTGTGTGCGACCATTGATGGGGGTGATGTTGGCTGCATCACATCAGGCGGTAGCCAATCGTCTTGGCTTCGTTTTTGGTAGTGGTCATATGGAGGCGGATAGGAGTGATAAAAGCCGTAATTCACCGGACTTGTAGCAATCTGGAACAGAACGCCTGTTAATGGGTTATCTAGCTCCAAGATTAGTAGAGTGCTGTACAACGTTGAGGTGATTAATGTTAGGACTTTAGTCATGTTTGGAGATTTGTCATTAGGATTAAAATGAATAGAAGACGTCTGCACTATGTTTTGCGATTTTTGTTATATCACAAATAATGTCTATTGCATCTTACTACTTGTCTATGGCAATCATGAATAGACACTTTACGTGAAAGTAAGGAGATCAGCTGAATTTGTGTGCACAATGGCAATATTATTGTGTTACTAGTTTCGACGCCTAATCATAAGAAAAAAATTCGATAGATAAAAAGATACACGTGAATGTGTTTCTTAGGCAGCTTTTATACAAAAACATCGATATACCCATATTATATTAGATACATACTTTCAGAAACTACAAAACATTGTTTAATTGTTAAAAATATATTTCGTGTTTATATTTATTTTTAATGCTGTTAGAATTCCAAATAAATAAATATAATATTTGTAGCGTCCGCAGCGACTCAGACACCACACTGGGACCAACTCTCAGGTTCAAGAGTAGGGACGATGGGTTAGATGATTGATGTTCGCATTCGCTGTTGTAAGCTCTAACAGTTCCAGGATTAAATGTGCACGGCACGTACCTTGTTACTGCGTGAGCTGCGTTGACTTCCACCTGGGTTGCGCACACGCCCGATTCGGAGGATTTTGCTCGATTCGGCAGGAAGAGGATTTTTCCCAGCCGGGCACGGTTACGATCGCAGACAGACGTTTCAAGAGTGACGTGCGTGCAAGACAGTTTTAACTGTCATCCCTTACTATTAGGCCAGACAGACGAAATGCGAACAAAGAGTATTTACGGTAACGATACATCCCGCCCACCAAAATGCCATTGGTATTTTCTGGTTAAATTCTAAGATAAGAACTAAACAGAACCGATAAGATACGATCAAATTAAGATACGATAAAATTAAGATACGATGAAACAAAGATACGATAAAACTAAGATACGATAAAACTACATATTAATAAGATACGATATAAAATGATACGATTTAAACTAGTCGTCAATAGGTAACGGACATAGTTTAACCAACGGTCTTTGAATTAAATGATTGTTTGCTGTTCGAACAACAGCACTCCTAGCTACTCCATCCGCACCTAGGTTCACTCGCAGTACTCTTGCTAGAGCCCATTGTAAAGGGCTGGAATTCTCGTCTTTAATAATCACCATCGAACCTACGGATAGCGATACAGAATTCTGAGTCCATTTGGTACGTTGCGTTAAAGAGTTTAGATATTCGTTTTTCCATCGGGACCAAAAATTCTGTTGAAATGATTGTAACAACTGCCACCGATGAAGCCGATTTATATTAATGTTAGAGAGATCTTCATCGGGAACGGTTGTCAATGGTTCTAAGGTGAGAAAATGACCTGGCGTTAAACAAGAAAGATCATTTGGATCGGAGCTGATAGGACATAAAGGCCTGGAATTTAACACTGCTTCGATTTGAGTAAAGAGTGTCGTAAGTTCTTCGAAGGTAAGAACTTGATCACCCACCACTCGATATAGATGCGATTTAGCCGCCTTAATTTGTATTTCCCAAACGCCTCCGAAGTGGGGTGCACCGGGGGGATTAAATTTAAATTCAATCCTTTCTGCTTCAGATGCTTGATGCATTAGAGCTGACAGTTGATTGCGAGCACCAACAAAATTAGTGCCGCAATCCGCGTGAATAACGTTACAGCGCCCGCGTCTAGCCACGAAGCGCCGCAGCGCAGCGATAAAGCCTTCTGTCGACAGAGTCGATACCACCTCAAGATGAACGGCCTTGGTCGCTAGACATACAAACAGGCACAGATATGCCTTGTCTATCTTAGCACTGCGATGAGAACCAAGTTTGATACGAAACGGTCCGCCAAAATCGACGCCGATCACAGAAAACGGTTTAGCTTGGTTTACACGAAAGGATGGTAGGTCGCTCATAAATGGTTGCAACGATTGCGGATTCGTACGAAAGCATCTTATACATTTCGATAGGCGACGACGAATAGTACGTTTAGCGGCGATGATCCAAAATTGTTGGAGTAACAGGAAGTGTGTAGTGTTTACACCAGGATGCAGATAATTACGATGGATATGATCAATTATGAGATCTGTAAGCGGATGATTGGACGGCAAGAAAGCTGGATGCTTGTGTTCATATTCCAAACCCGAGTGACAGATCCTGCCGCCCACCCTGAGCAAACCCTGTTTATCGAGGAACGGATTGAGTTTACGAAATGGTTTCGATAACGGTTTATTATTTCGTAAATTGGATATTTCCTCTGAAAAAACAATGGTTTGTACGTGTTTCACGATTTGCATTAACGCACTATGACGTTCGATATTATTCAGAAAACTATTACAATTCGATTGCTTCGTATAACGCGTATTGTGGATAAAACGATTAACATACGATACGATATTGATAATCTTTTGCAATGATGAAAACCGATTAATTAAATTATCAACGAAATGAGGTTCGATGTTCGAGTGTTGATCGAGTTTTGCTGTAACTAACGTGACTGCTGTGCGTTCCTCCGATTTAACCGCTACCTCGTCAACCGGGTACGGTAATATGCCGTCTGTGAATGTAGGCCAGTATTGATAATCTTGTGAAAGCCAACAAGGCCCCGCCCACCATAAGGAATTAGTGAGAATCTCACTGGGAAGCTGTCCACGCGAACAAATATCCGCGGGATTGTCACCAGAGGATACGCGATGCCAGCATTCGATAGGTGTGAGGTCTTGGATTTGACCGACTCGATTTGCAACGAATGTGGCCCAACGGGAGGAATGTGAGCGTAGCCAGGACAGGACGACTGTCGTGTCCGACCACAGGTGTACAGCATCGATTGGAATACGATCGAGGTAGGTGTCACGAACAAATTTGTATAAATCAGAGAGTAGAACCGCTGCACAGAGCTCCAATAGAGGCAATGAGATGCGTTTCAGTGGAGCTACGCGTGCCTTTGAACACACAAGAAAGATTTGAATTGAACCATCATCAGCTGTAACGCGTAGGTATATAACCGCTCCATATGCGAGTTCCGAGCTATCACAAAACCCATGTAGTTCGTACGATTTAGCATTGATATGTTTCAATTTACGAGGTATTCGAAGGTGAGCTAATTGAGATAATTGATTTTTGTAAGTGTTCCATGTAATGGTGACCTCATCGGGCGGCGTTTGATCCCATCCGATACCGAGAATCCAAAGCTTTTGGATGTACGATTTGATTTGTATCGTGATAGGCGATAGAAAACCCAATGGGTCGAAGATTCGAGCTGATTCGCTCAAAATGGAACGCTTAGTACATGGCCGATGTACTGATTTGATTTCGAAAGGAATCGCATCCGATATAGGATCCCATTTTAGTTCGAGAACCTTCGAAAGAGCTTGTTCCGAATCGTGTTTGGACGGTAAGGAAACGATATAACGTCCAGATAAATCACGGTTATGATTATTAATGAATTTCTGTTCGCAGATTGATTCATCTGGAGCTAGCGATGAAGGCTTCGGAATGGAGTCTAATTCCGAAAAGCGTTGTACTAATGAATCCAATGCAGTGTCGACATGTGTCGATGTATTAATTAACGTATTTGATGCTAAACTCGTTTTACCTAAAAGAAGCCAACCAAACACTGAGTTAAACGCGGTAGGTTGGTTTGAATTGCCTTTGATGCGTTGGTTAAGAAGCGAGTCGGCAAATACGTCAGCTGCGAATAAGAGATCGATGGGTCCCGGTACGTCGAAGCCGGGATCCGCTAGCGGTAACGATTTAATATGTGACCAGCCCGATGTGTTTAGTTTCGCGATAGGTTGCTCGCCACATATTTTAGAAATCATGTGCAAATCTGTGTTAAAAATAATTTTATTGTTAATACCTACAGCGCAAGTGACGTCACCAAGGACAGAAGTAGTCACTTCTCCGAGTCCGCTAACGTCGGCGTCAGCCGGAGTAGGTATAAGGTTCAGACGGTTGACAGCTGATTCGGTAATAAAATTACTTTGGCTACCTGTATCGAATAATGCACGAAACGATTGCATATTGCCTGATGCATCCCTCACCTGCACGATTGCAGTCGCCAGCAAGACGGTCGTAAGTGACCTTGACACCAACGACGATACCGGTTGAACTGTTTCGATAGATTTATCGCGATGGAGTAAGGTGTGATGGTTCCGCTTGCATGTACGACACGAAAATAATGATTTGCAGGTTTTTAATTGATGAGATGGCTTCAGACAATTATAGCACCAATTTTTCTCACTTGCGATTCGCATGCGTTCATCAGGCGATTTTTTAATGAACTGGGTACATGACAATATTGAATGTAATTCATTACAGAATGGACATTTGCTAGTGTACTTCGGATCATTAGCTTTGTTAGTTTGATTTCCTGCGGCAACAAGAACATTTGAATTGTTGATACGTTTAACGTTCGCCTGTATACTAGTTGGTATAACCTTTGGTTAAGATTTATTTACTTTAGTTGACGCAGAAAAATGTGTGTCACGTAATAAAGCCTCACATTTAGATTGAAGGAAACCCTTTAATTGCTCATATGAAGGGAGTTCGACTTCGGAATGTTTTTCTTCGAAACTAAGACGTAAATCCGCATCTAGTTTCGATAAAATATGATAAACTAGAACGAAATCCCATTGACCCACCGGTAAGTTAATAGTTTTCAAAATACACAAGTTTTCTTCGAAGAGGTCAAGTGATTTTCGGAACTCGTGCGCATTATTGCAATGAAAGTTAATATTAAGAAGTTCGCGCCAACAAGTGAATGCTAAATCTCGTTTACTTTTATAGCGCGCGGTGAGCGCTGCATACGCGTCGCGGTAATGCTCATGAGTCACCGGGAACGTCTTGACGACAGACAACGCATCGCCGTTGAGGGATGATACGAGATAGTGAAACTTCTCGGTATCGCTTAGCGAGTTCGAATTATGAATTAACGCGTTGAAAGTATCGAAGTATTCAGGCCATTGTTTGATGTTACCACTAAACGTCGGAAGCGTTATCTTTGGTAACCGAATGTTCGATGACGAACCACTGTGAGGTTGAGTCGATTCCGATTTAGATAAGTTGCGATGAATCGACAAAACCCTAAAGTACATATCATCGAATTGCTCCTGAATTTCTTGATCCTCATCCTGAGGATCATCTAAAAGTTCTAAAATCGCATGATGCGTTTCTTCAAAATTCGTGGCAATTCGTTTAACTTCTTGGTGATACGATAAAAACAAATCTAATTGTGATGAGTCACTCGATGCTAAAATACCTACATCTAGTGCTTTATATAATCGTTTATACGCGATAGTGCGTTTTCTACGCAAAGAAGGTAAATCTCGGATTGTATAACCGATATCTATCGAATTCGATTTCGACTTTTTAGGTGTAGGTAATTTACGAGCAGATTGTTTGCGGAGAATCGACATGTTGATAAAACTTATTATACTTTAGAAAAAACAAAAGTTTTAAGTTCAAAACTCACTTCGATAAACTATAAAGAATCGGAAATATCGATGTTGTACTATAAAGTAATGTCCAACCGATTATGACTACTAATCGAATGATGTTAACGAGTAAACGAATGAAAACAGTACATCACTCAGTAACAAAATTATTCGATTTTGATTTTAGAATGTATGGATGAGTATATCGATATCGAGTAAAATCGAATATGAGTTATGCACGTTTCCACACTAGCGCTGTCTTCGAATGAAAGGTAACGTAAGTTTGATGTTAAGACTATTGCAAGCCGATAGGAAATTAAGCACCGATAGCTTAAAGATGATTGCTTAATGTGATCTTACAATAATCTTACGATAATTACGAATGTAATTCCTAAGCGATAAAATCCTGTCCGATGGTGATAAATACGTAGCGAACTCTGCGTATTTAGGTTGAAAACTGCTGTACTTCTGGGGCGATGAAATAACTTAGAATGCGATATATACTGTTTAATGAATATATAATATACATAAAACAATAAGTTAATAGATATTCTAAGCTAACGATATAACCAGAAATACCACAGGCAAATTGATGGCGATGTTACGCGACCGAATAGGTGGAAGTCCCGGGTTTCGGCACCAAAAAGATGTAGCGTCCGCAGCGACTCAGACACCACACTGGGACCAACTCTCAGGTTCAAGAGTCGGGACGATGGGTTAGATGATTGATGTTCGCATTCGCTGTTGTAAGCTCTAACAGTTCCAGGATTAAATGTGCACGGCACGTACCTTGTTACTGCGTGAGCTGCGTTGACTTCCACCTGGGTTGCGCACACGCCCGATTCGGAGGATTTTGCTCGATTCGGCAGGAAGAGGATTTTTCCCAGCCGGGCACGGTTACGATCGCAGACAGACGTTTCAAGAGTGACGTGCGTGCAAGACAGTTTTAACTGTCATCCCTTACTATTAGGCCAGACAGACGAAATGCGAACAAAGAGTATTTACGGTAACGATACAATATTAAATAAATAATTCAGATACTATTATTTCAGAGAATTAAATAAACCATTTTGAAAATGTATATTGCTGGTTGAGTGATTAAGGCCTATTATTATTAATACCTACTTTAAATTACCTATCAAATATTTACATAACGTAAAAAATATAAAAATAAAAATTTTATAAATAAAATAAAGAGTCCAAACCAGTGGTTTGCGGGACGAACCCACGAACTATATTATTATTATTTAACTACAAAACTATATAATACAGGATATTATATCTGAAATTTACTTTGCACAGAACTAATTTTTACATATTAGGTATTATGTTAAGAAATGCGTTAAATGTTATTGGTTAAAAATCATACCTTTCCCCTGTCATGAAATGGTTCATAACTACTGTCTACCTAAAAGAAAATGTTATTTCAGTGTTAGTAGGTAATTATCGTAGTAAGTTATCGTTAATCATGTTTCCGAAATATAATATAATCATATCTGCAACACACACACAGTTAATTTTTGTGATATTGTATAAATTAGTAAATTTATTGGCAAAAGTTCAATTAACAAATTAATTTCCATTTGGACTTAATTTAATTTAAATGTAGCTCGTCAATATCTAAATCATATACACTAAATATTATTTTAATACTTTTCAAATACAACAGTTTTGTTCTCATTGGCATATTCATTGGCACATAAATTGAGATGTTCCGTTTTAAGTTTAAAAAACAAAATTGAATACCTAAGTTAGATTTGGTGATTCGAATTTTAAGAAACTTACCTAATTTCGAGTTCACAGTTATTTTACTTTCTTAAAAGAAATAACTGTGTGATCACAAGTCACTCTCTCGCACTTTTCACTTTTTCAACCAAATCCAATAACAACATAGGCCATCTTCTCTCTGCACGGATCAGGAGAGCTTTAAGAGTTTTAAATTTGCCTATAAACTTAAACTTACTTTTTTCAGTCCTTGTATGGATGCAAGAATTAGGGCCATTTTAGCTAGCAGTAAAGCCTTCCCGCCTAAGACTGCGAGGAATTGAAAGCCCATAGGTACAAGCACCATGCCTATGGAGACTATTCCGAACATCATCATTGTCAGCATGTGATGACGGCGCCTTCCTCTGTACTCCACTGTAAAAGTATATCAAGTTAAGCATTTCAGAACGATTAGTATCGGTGAAGCAAGGATCTTACAGTCACCGCAACTTTCTTAGCACGTCGTAAAGCTGTTTATCATATCTTGTGGTTCGGTTGGGGAAGTGAATCTACTTGCCGGAGGAAATTTATTTCTCTCATTTTTCTTATGGTCAATAAGAAATATAAGGGAAATAAATTCTTTATTTTTTTTATTTACCTTAACCCAATGCACTGTTGACGTATTGGACAAACCTAACGTGATGTTCTAATATGAGGATATGAAACTATCAACATTCTGTTTTCAGATTTCCAACAATTTACATACAACAATTAGAGATGGAATTATTTTTCAACGAAATAAATACAATAAAAAGAGAAGAATGGACTATGGAGTCCTTCCAATAAGGTCCTAAGACCCCAGACATAGAAGTCTAACTAACGAGGATAACAGAAATTACTCGCCAAATGAATTATCAATGCAACGATATATTGTAAACTTTAAAATACACGAGACAATAAAGGTGGTACAAATATATTATTCTTTTGAAGAATAGAATTTTGCATTAGCACTACCAAGGAATAAGCTACATTTAAATAAGGTACATATTATGTTATATTGTGAAAAATGCAAGATACTCGTATTGCTAACGTCACTGCGGGTTACGAATGTTACGAGTAAATATTGGATTTTATTTGCATGTTTTGCAGACATAATCAATAGCCGGCCAAAACAATTTTTGACTGCGAAAAACACACACAAAAGATTTCCAAATCCAAATTAATTATTATTAGAAAATAATTAGGTATTAATAGCAACCAATATTTATTTCATAAACATAGTGTATACATACAATAGTACTTTTGATCGAATTGTAGCGGTTAAATTTCTTTCGTCATTGATATTAGCATTGATGTCATTCGATAAAAATGTTGCAGTGCAGCCATGTTTATTGATGAAGGAAGATTGGGATTTTTTCTGACACTTCTGAACAACCTTCATTCTACGCTATCAGTAACTTACTTAAAATTGTATGCTCCGCATTTTGTAGGACCACATTTTACTTTAACGTCTTCTTCTAAAGTAATTCAGAATAATAATACAAAGATTTGTCGCTCGCTTCGATTTTATTCACATCATAAGATGTAGTTAATATTATAATATATTTTTACTGTTTTATGGATTTTTACTTTTACATACCTTTATCCATCGTATGGTCATCAAAGTCCAATTTGATTACATGTGTCCGAAGTACTTTGGCCATACGTTGCAGAGCTAGCGTTCTCCATTCACCCTCATCAAGCTCTTTATCTGACCATGTACTAGAAATTAAAAATTCATTATCATTCAACTCATTAACATACTTCTTTATATACAAAATAGATTAAGCATTTGCAGTGAGCTCATTTATTGTTACGAACAAAGAGGCTTGTAACTAGTACGAAGTCAAATGATTACCATCACTCTGTTTGCTGTTTTGCACAGAGTTAGGTAAGGTTTATAATTATGTTATTTTTAAATGCCTTTTTCATTCTGATATAAAAATAAAAGATGTATCAATTAGTACAAACTCGTCCAATGCAGGCATTTTCCTACCTAGATAGATGTACTTGAGATAAGTCGGAAAAAGTATCTAATGTAAAAAATCTACCTATCAAGTCTCTACTCAACAAAGACATACATAATAATGCAACATAGATAATAATGCATTCTACATTACATAATTTATAGGAATACCAATTTATTACAATAATTTTAAGGTCGATGTAAGTGAAATGCTGGTCGTAAAGTTATAAACCGAGATCTAGTGTTATATTTGAAGTTGTTAGTTAGGTAAGATGTAGGTAATCAGATCATATTACAAGGTGCACATGACGATGGAATTTAATATGCAAACAATACCTACTTTGTTTATTGCAATTTCGCAACAGTTCTGAAACTGGAACATTTACGCAACTCCATATGAAATGAAGCGAGAAACGACGTTGACGAATTATATCGCGGTCGTTGACCCGCGTTGATCGAATAAAGTTCGAATTGAATTGGAAATTCTTTCCGAGAACGTTTGTTCGGCATTTGTTTAATCGTATCTAGTATAAAAAAGATAACACATACTTATATGGCTTCTTAAAGCTTTCCGAATAAAGTTGTGATTACGGAAAATTGAGATATCTTTTCCTATTTATAGTTCTGGTTTCATTATTGGTTTTGTAGTTTTTCCATCTACAAAGCTACATTTTTGGTCGACGACCGCAAACCTTACCAAGCTGGTACACTATTCTATAGGAACGACGTCAATTGTATGTAAGTGAGCAGTTAAGATTTGAAGCAAATTTTCAAAATACTCATATCCTGTAGCAGAATCCTACACTAAGATACACTAAATCACTACAAAAAACGAACCTCGTATCGTTCTCCGGCACAATGTTCCCGGTGCGATCAACGAGCTCAAATCTCACCAAGCTGACGCCATCTCCTATAGGAACGACGTCAGGTGTGAGCAAGCGGTCGAGAGCTCGCAGAGTTTTGCGCTTCATGCATCGAACAAACTTCGGGAAATACTCCTTGTGATCGATCACATCTTTTACGTCAACCAGCTGCAATATATATAAGGGATTTAGTGAGTGCTTGTTGTGACCAAGTTAGTGATAACGTGATGTTTAAATAACGTACTTACTACAATTCTAATTAAAATGCTAAACAAAATTTGTGCAATGGAAGGCATTAGGTATATAAATTTAAAAAACTAAAAATTTTAATAATAATTTCAGAAATTAAAAAATTGAGCTATATATAATTATGTTTACCTTAAAATTAACGACTTCAATGAATTTATATTTTTAAGTAAGCGGTACGAATCTGATCTAAGAAATAAATACTTTAACATCTGCCTAATTGTGCTTAAATCAGCTTATACTGTTAACTTATCTAAATGGCTATTCTTAAGTACCGTAAATTCTATACGTTTCATGTTACAAAATCTCAGCTTCAACAAAATTAATAATACGGCACCAAAATAAAAAGCTGAGCCTACATTCCTTATTAAAGCGTAGTTTTCACGAAACAAAATAACTGTGTCAGGTTCTTGTCAACTTGGAGCGAAATTGTTTTTTTAAGTAAGTAATAAAGCGACTCCCCGACGTGGGCCAGCCCCATATTCTCAGAAATTTCCCCGTGTAAAGTACAAGTTAACTGATGTAACAAACCTACACGCCACGCCTACATTAAAATGCGCAGGAAACTTTACACCCAACACAAATTTTATAGGTACTAAATGTCTTTACTTAATTAATGAACTAAAATAATAAACAGAGCAAATTTAAATATTTTTTGTGATATGAAAGCCATACCCCACCGGGAATCTCAACTAACTCTTGAAAACATGATAATTTAAGGAAGACCTAAGCTCACAGATTCAAATAACTCATTCCTTTCAATCTGTTCAATCCAAAGATGAGCTTTTGAAGCTCACAACTACAATCGGTGAGCTTAGTAAGAGAGATAAGCGTCGGCGTAATTTCCTTTGCATTAGCGGGAACGTCCGCCGTTTGGCAAGCAGATTATTGAGATGCTGAGCGAGGATTAACTGGCTTACACAAGATATCAGTGTCCAACGTTCGCATAGTGTGGATTCAGTGTAGGTACTTTAGTACTAAAATAAATAAATCTAAAAATAAATCTAATCCTTACACAATATCCACTAACTGTATTCTCTCCTACCGACTGACCATAATTCATGAATGCGTTTGCTTAGGTTTAGTGAATCGCCGAGACAATACTCGAGTACTTTCATTATTATTATATACTCGTATACTCAAGTCTTCTAAATAGAATAATTGAATAGGTACTCGATTACAAACTTAATAAGTAACCGGTAGTAAAACTAGAGGAGTTTTCCCGGGGACGTACCTCTAATTGCCTACCTATTAAAACACCTCATGACCAGTCTTTAGGTTTCATATTTAAAGGTTTAGTTGTCGGAAAATCATGTTCAAGGTCACGGGAGTCCTGAATCACGCAATAGAAGTTTTCTACATCGCACCATACATACAAAACTGCGATCTAAGGACGGCTACTCCTCACGAACGTCTCGCCAGGCGGAAGATCTCTCTGCCAAGCAGGTTAATAGTTAAAACTATCATTTAAGTATTAAATTATTACACTCCTCGAGGATAGAATTGTTTTTTATTCTTAACTCAAGTACGAACTCCATAATTTTGTTTTCGGCACATCTTTACTTAAGTGCACGCATCTTTCAATAATAATATCTTGCCTCATCTATCACTAGTCTTCCATGGTTTAATCTGGTACATATTTCTTTATTCGCATTGACAAGCAATTTGTATTTTCCACGAATTTCATATAGCTATATAATTTTGTGTATATTTGAAGATTATCACTCGATGAAAATATCTTTATGTGATTTTTTTAATATTGTTGTGAAAAAAGCTTCTGTCCCATAACATCGCCCAAAGATAATCAACACAAGACTATTTATTTTATATTTGTACCGCTTGCTTAATATTAATGATACTATACACTGAACTACAAATACCTAAAAAACGAATCAATACATAAAAATTATTTTATTTTTTTATTTTATTCTCCATCTAAAGATCCCGTTAAATCGTAGATTCATATTTCAAAAATTCAACTGTAACATTTTACCTTAAATACAGCTATTCAAGTTAAGCTCGAAAAGATAAGATACGTACTTTCTTTGAACAATCGCGCCAAATAATCCGAACCACATCTGCGCCTTCCAACCACAGATCTGCTATAAATTTGCTGAAGTAAGCTTCAGAATCTTCTTGCTGGTCCCCATAGCAACTTGGCACCAATACAAGAACAAGAACATACCAAAGTGGAACTTTCATATTGGCGCGAAAAAGCTTTGTCACGAAATTCATTTCAGACACACTTGTGCCATTGGTGCTGGAAATTGCGAGAGTTTAAAATGATAACAAAATGAAATCATATATTACAATACTGGATTTATTTTACTTTTTTTACGTAGAGCTATAGAAGAAGATACCGCACCGCCATTGTCATAACCTACTGTGAAGCAATATGTTCTTCATGTCCTACGCTTCGGTCGGGGAGGTTGGTAACTGGAGAATCAGGAGATACTCATTGCGACCATCTGAATTCTCATGAGCATACTCAGTCAAATATGAGCTCAAACGGGATCTCATTTGAGATTGAATATGTGGGTGACCACAGATTTTTTTATTAAATATTCACTATATTTGAATACTTTCGGGGCCGCGTTTAACGTCAGATGGCCTGAGCCACGCCCGTGTGTTTCTACACAATACATATAGGTAGTAACTAAATAACTTACCGATGTAAAATCCAACACAGTCTACAAACAATATTTGTTTTACTTTAATGTTATGTTATTTGAAGTTAATTGATGTGTTCTGTAGCTGTTACTGTTTAAATTCATTGAATTTCGTTGCCTCGCGGCAAACTATCTGTGTTCGATTGAAGAGCAACTTGTATCAAACTACTTCAAACAATCTCTAAATTCACTTTGAATTGTAATAGCTTGACATTTAAGTTAATTTATATTTACTTACTTGAAAATAAAATTTAACATCGAATTTAAACGGGCTTATGTTACGGACACAATTTACAATTCAAATTGGGTTTACAATTTTTCTAGTTTTCAGCTGCCCATTGTGGTAATTATAAAAAAATACATGTGCTTTTTATTTGAAGTATAAGTAATCAACATTTCAATTATGAAGAAAAAAAAGTATTTGAACACTTTTGAGCATTTAAGAATCAAATGATTTCTCTAAAAGCTTAAACAAAGAAACTCTACATTCTTAAGGCGAAAAATTTCTTCAATTTAACTTTGTGGATTCTTCGAGTTGTAATAAACCTATAAAAGTAGTAAAACTAGAACATACCAGGGATTTATTATAGAACTGATGTTGTAGATAAAACAATGCAAACTGTCTTTGGTCAAGGTTAAAGCACAACTGATGTATTCAAGTGACCCCTTTGAAATATATGTTCCGTAAACCATGGAAATCGAACGATTTCCCAGGCGATCATACAGCAAATCGTGTTAATACCTGGTCAATGGGTGACTATTTGTGCACACCATGACGATGTATCAACTCAATTATAGGTATACTTACACTACAAATACGGTAACTTGGTCTGTATTACAAAAACGGTATTTGATAAAATTTCTACTTAATTTATGTAATGCCTAGGAGATAGATATTATTCAGATTAATTAGATTAATTCCTGACTGTAATATATTGTTGGATTTGTAATTAATGGAAATTAAATGTAAAAATTTTGTTAATGCTTTAAGTTCCTAATAAAAGGCATATACCTATAATAATAAAGTGTACTTATACAAATAAATTTATGCAACTGAAACTAGTCAAATCAAATTTAAAATTAGGTATTGAAGCTGTAGAGTGATATATAGTTTATGTGAAGACAAATGAACAATTTAGAAAACGGAAGTTAGAAAAAACGAATTTAACTAACTAAACGCTTACTTCTTTTGTTTAGTGTTACATACAAGTGGTAATAATATTATCTTTACGTCATTCGACACAGAACAGATACAGAGTAATCAAAGGTCAGAGAGCCTTTTTCATGCAAATTGAGTCTCTGTAATAATTCCGAATGGCAAACGGGAGAAGGTGAAGGCTTTGATCCTTTCATAAGCTGTCGTGTGTATCAATATTTAACATGTTCTCCATAAATTATATTTGGTATACCCCATATATATATCACAATTTTATTATAACTGTCTGTGAATTTTAAACTATGTAAACACATATTTTTAAATCTTAAAGATTTAACATTTTAGCACTTGATCGATCTCTAGGATTAATTTTTACCAGGCCTTATCATTAAAATAAAATATTTGTGGAACAAGTTAACAGAAAATATGTACTGAAAATAATGATTTCTCGTTTAAATAATCTTGATTTTGTGGCGGAACATTCTCCTATGATATGGCAAAGGAATATATATTAATATCATATACGATACATAAAAAACTTACTGTGCCAATAAGCGTTGATCGTAAAAGGAATTATTTATCAATAACAGTCTTAATTTGACTTGTTAATTTGGTAAAAATAATAAAATTAATATACCTACAGTAAAGGATCAACCTTGTATCAAACTCAAAGATTGCCATATTATTTATGAAAAATTTATTACTTCATAGATGGTTCGTCGCAATCTCATTAAAACTTCAACATTTTCTCAAAGTCCAGTGGGGTTCAGTTCTGTTGCTAACTCGGACCGTTTACTTTGCCTTCGCGGCAAGGTCTGTATATTTAATTGAAACAGAAATACTTACGAAAATTTTCGAGGATGATCGTACCAAATTTATTAAATAAATGAAGTGATACTCAAAGCGTTAGCTTAAAGGCTTCGTTTAATTTATTCATCTAGATTTTTTGTAAACCTCTGCATTGTGACACTGGTTTCCTTTCGTATTGGAAAGCATGTGGTCCACCCACTAAACCAGGGCCGGATTTAGGGCAGGGCAACCCGGGGCCTCCACAAAAGAGGGGCCCCCACAATAGACTTCGGAAAAAAAATTCAAATTACGACGAGTAAACACTAGTATAAAACTTTTCCTTTCACATTTTTTTCGCGTTTTACCTTTACCTACAGTACTTGGTACAAACATGATTACATTAAAATTATCGATCTATATTTTTTCACTCCAATTAGGCAATCAGTAAAATATCAAAATCTCAAATGGTTCTGATAAGCACCTGCAATTTATTATTATTATTTATACGAAAACTCGACTGGAAAAAAAATCATTTTATTTCGCAAATAGTTTAGGACCAAGGGGCCTCCACTCCTTTGCTGTCCCGAGGCTTCCAGACTACTAAATCCGGCCCTGCACTAAACTAAAGCGGGTTGTAGACTTCACATGTGATTCAGGTCAGTATGGAGGATATTTCGTCAAAAGCACATACTCGTACCTTAGACAAGTCATTCTACTAACCTATCTCAAGCGTTTCTTACAACCGATATTAAGACGGTGATAAGTTTCATCCTAGAGATGTAAGTACTTAACAACTTTTTAAGTACTAATTTATCTTAAAACGATTATAATATTTTCCAGAAACAACCCATTGAATAATGTGATCGGGCAAAATTAATTCCAATTGAATTGTTTAAAAAGTCCGAATTAGAAATAAATGAAAATGTCACGAATTTATTCCAATCAGTGTTTTTACGTCCGATTGATATCTAAAACCTAGGCAAAAATAAGAAACTAATTAGAAATGGACATCGGGCTTGATGAAGGCCTGTATCTTAATTTATTGAAATGTCGATTTGACGCGTGGCAGGATGTAACACACACACGTCATGTTTGTTTATGTATTTTATTTAAAAATAGTAGAATTTGTACATTCTTCTCCATATAAACTTTGCTTGTGCCAAATTTCAAATTGGTCCGTTCGCGTAGGTAGTGAACGTTGTGCCCAAAATTAAGCTTCACTTATTAACACGCTTCTATTTATATAAAGATAATCAATGTAATTGGCATGACTTCTAAATGAATGTGACAAGAACCATTTTAGTTCGCGCTTCTAACCCGCTTTCACAACAGGGTGTGAAAAAAGGATACCTAAAGACATAAGATATCCAGCTGCTTCATTACAATATACTTAGTACTTACATTAAAAATATTTAATTTTAATGCACGACGCCGATGAAAATAATATATTAAACTGTATACAATGCAGTTTTGCGCTTTTGCAAATTAGCACTAAGCATTTCTGAGGTACTTTTTGTCATCAGCAGCAATATCGGCAGTAACCTCATTGTGTTGTATCGTGGCTGTGTGCTGTGGGTTGAAAATTTTAATTAAAATTGTCACTATGTGGTTTTAAAAGTTAACACTGTGAATGGTACTGGTTTGGACTAGTGAAACCCAAAAGTATGTATTTGTACAAAAATTACAGAATTTGAATTTTTTACTTTCTTTTCTTTTCAACTAAGCATGTAGAGTAAGTACATCAAACTTAATGCAGCTATATAATAATAAAGTATGTCTATGATGATGATGTAGCCTTTTGTTCCAAGCTAGTTCCTCTTTGAAAGATCGCGTGGTTTATATTATGTCTCTTAGCGCGGTGTGTCGCTTGACATAGGCCTCCTCCAACTGCTTCCACTGCTCTCTGTCTGCCGGTACTCTTGTCCAGTATGGTCCCAGGGTCAGGCGAAGATCACCTTCCCATCTTCTTAGTGGACGTTTCCGTTCTCTTGCACCATCCCTTGGGTACCATAGCGTGACCTGTTGGCTCCACTTGTTTGCTCTGCACCTTAGCATGTGACCTGTCCAGCCCCATTTTAGATGGTCGATTCGGGTGAGTATGTCAGGAAGTTTGGATTTTTGTCGTATCTCTGTTGAGGTGATTTTGTCGCTGAGTTTTATTCCCAACATGCTCCTTTCCATTGAACGTTGGCATTTGGCTAGTTTTTCACGTTGGCTTTGGGTGAGAGACCAAGTTTCGCTTCCATATGTCAAACATGGGAGGATGCATGTGTTGAAGGTTTTTCGTTTGGTAGATATACTTAAGTCTTTGCTTTTCATTATTTCCTTGAGAGACCAGTACTTCTTCCAACCACAAGCAATTCTTTTGTTTACCTCCTTTTCCATCTGGTTCCTGGGTGATATTATTTGTCCTAAATATACATACCTACTCGTTGACATATTCGAGCTTTTGACCTTCTAGTTCCATGTCCATTTCTGTGGAATTAGTGACTAATTTGGTTTTGCTTGTGTTAATTACAAGACCAGCTTCCTTGCTTTTGTATGCCAGGGTCTCTATCATTTCTTGTAGTACCTTGGGATCGCTTTCTAAGATAATGAGATCATCCGCAAATCGTAGATGGTTTAGTCGGTTGCCATTGATGTTGAGGCCGTAATTATCCCAGTCTAGTCTTCTAAAGATATTTTCAAGCACAGCGGTGAATAGTTTTGGGGAGAGGGGGTCCCCTTGCCTGACGCCTCTGTTTATGGGGAATTTATCTCCGACGATTTCTAGTTTTACACTACTTTTGCTTATTTTGTAAATGTTTTTGATTATATCTATGTAGTGCCAGTCCACTCCTTGCTGTCTTAGAGTTTGCCATATATATTCATGATTGAGACTGTCAAATGCCTTTGCATAATCTATAAAAGCTATATAAACCGGCTTTTGATATTCATTACACTTTTCTAGAACTTGCTTTATAGTGTGGATATGATCGATTGTACTGTAGTTCCTTCTGAAACCTGCTTGTTCAATAGGTTGGTTTTCTTCGAGGGTTTGCGTGATTCTTTCTAGAATAATTTTTGTGAATACCTTGTATATGTTTGAAATCAAGCTTATTGGTCTGTAATTGCCTATATCATCTTTGGAGCCTTTTTTGTGCAGTAGAATAATGTGGGATTCACCCCAATGATCTGGAATTATCCCTGTATTGAGTATGTCATTAAATAGTTTCGTTAGGATTGGGGTTAACTCTTCTATAGTGCCTCCAGTTCATTTGGGATGTTGTCCCTAGTATGTCTATAGTAAGTATTATATCTATGAACTAAATCAATAATACGAGCGGAATATTATTTCCATTATCAGTTAGCAATAGAATACGATAGAAATTTTGAAGTATATAAAGAATAACATGTAATATGTAATGTAATAAATTTAATTTTATACTAGAAAGTGGAGTTATATAAAAATTAATAAATTTTCTAAAAATCTAAACACCTCCTGGGACTATTGTCAAGTACAATAAAATTTTAGCTATAACATCTCTTTGAACGAAAATGAAATTACTTCTAAAATTATATAAAAATTCGTTGATACCTGGACATTATTTGTGGTAAATATTAATTCTAGTATAACATGCTTGTGTTAGACCAAATACTTATTGGACATGAATGGCGAAGATAATGGGATAGTAAAGTATAAAACACGGGCAGGGTCTAGGGTTGTCAGCATATTATTATGAAATATTGTGTGATAATAAAAACTACTATCTTTTATGCTTTTGATACACTCAATGTCACTCTCTCAATTAAGTCTTATTTATCCTTATCCAATGGCACCTGCCAAACTAAAATCTATCAAGTCGTTGAGATTTTTTAGGTGGTAGAGCCATAGTTTACCATGTATGTATTTGCCTGCTTTACTGACCCCCACAGTTCGTTATGTGTTGCGTTTCAGTTAAGGAGGTGTAGTTACAGTTATTTCAGACAAACTTCTCAGTCCATAATATACGTAAGTTGCTACGCAGCCTCAGATAGGATTTTTACCTTATTTGATATTGGACGTGGCTGTCACTTGATCGCAGTGACCGCTTAACTCGAGGTGGTGTGCATGGGCGTTTGCTGCTCATTTAAACAAACCCTCAGAGCGTACCAAGGAAACATAACAACATATACTCGAAAATCATAACTCTTTATCGCAGTCGGTTCTAAACATTCCTTATCTGCTTCTGAGAAAGTTACATTTGCAGTTCAACCCTGGCTACTGCGAACCACCTACTATGAACGTCGTATGGTCTGTTTATTACGAACGTAATAAGCGTTATTGTTCTATCGTCAACATAGCAATAACAAACACATTGCTTTTTATTACATATTGATATTTAGTTGGATAAACACTCTTATATTGCGCTTTTGCGAATGAAAGAAAAAATAAGAATACGATTGTGATCGTACTTTTTCGTTATTTTGATAAAAATTTAGTATGGCGACGATATCATGAAAATCTTGAAAATTTCTTTTTCTGTTATTGTTATAAATCAACTTATAATACAAACATTTCATAATTGTAGCCTACGTAACTAATTTCATTAAAGCTAGTTGTGTAGTTTTTCAACATTTTGATAAAATACTTACCATCATGCATATACATTGCATACACACACATGAATACACATGAATATCGTACAGATCCTCAATGCGTATCAAAATACCAACAAAGTACATGAAAAAAATTATGATTCTATTACGCGTACGCATAAATTCATGCAACTTTGCATCCATCACTTAATATTGATAGTAGCCAATATAAAAGGAAACATAATTAGGTGTGTTCTCCTTCGGATTTATATATATTTCCCTATTAATTTCGCCTGAATTGCCGAAAAATTTGACCATAAATGCGTAACAGACGTACAGATTGAAAGAGTAGGTAAAAATAAAAATGTTAGTAGTACTAACATTAATAAAGATGCAAATTAATCTGCTGCTGTAATCTATCCTGTTTGTTTTCAGAACATGGCTGAGATCCAGGCTCAAAAACACAATGCACTTGATCAACTTGGCCTTCCTCCGATGGAATTGGCAGAAACAAGTGAAAATGGTACTTTTTAATACATATATTTTAAGCAATAAAATTGATTTTTAAAAATCTTCTGGTAAAAAATTTAATTTATTGTATTCAGTGGATTTAGATATCAGCCTATATTATTATCTCTTTACAACGATTTGTTGTTACAAATAAATATTATAATGATAAGTAAACTCAGGTAATACATATTATTATGAACTGTCTTATAGTTATCAGTTTTTAATAAAAAGCGACATACACAATTCCACCGCCAATTACGGGCCCAGTTGGTATGAGTCATTATTAAATTTTATTAATCTGCGCAAAGCACCACCTACAAAAAATTAAAAGTTTAGTTTATCCGTATTATATGTTATTCTTGATTCTATCAAAATATATAGCCAATTTATCATACTTTGTTAATAATAATGTTTGTGTAGTTCATAAGTGGGCAGAGTTGGGTTATGGTTACTTTTTAGATATATATTTTTTGATAATGAAGTACTTTTAAAAATGTTATTTATGGATATGAGCTTTATAACGCAAATACACCTACGCGGAAAGACATAAAATTTAAGTGACGATGTTATATTTATGGCATTACCTACTAATATTATAAATAACTTACAAAGTAGGATATTTAAATCAGAAAAACACTTATTTCTTAAACAAGGGATAATTTACTCGAGCCTATCAAAAATAAAATTGTCTAATTTTTTAGCATAAATAGGTATAACTGTATGGAATGGTAAGAATTTCTTGAAAAATTGGATATCATTTTACATACCAAGTATTAAATAGTATATTTGAAAACACAGATACATTGATCTCACAAGGACTGGTATTATTATTTTTATTATTTAAAATTTATTATAATTTTAAATTATTATATTAAAGCAAAATGCATGGTTATTTTTTTCTATTGAATTAATATTATTTATCTTATTATTTCAGATCAAAGTAACAAATGCCTCAGTCCTGCATTATTAAAAATTATACTTACGCTATTATTAGCAATTTTTGCACTTGGTGTGTATATATTGTTTATGAGTATATTGGAAAGTAATGGTGAGTGACCAATGATATTTAAAATATTCAGATTAAATATTAGATTTTTCTGCTTCAGCTGAAATTTAAAAAATAATCTATGAAAATAATTTTCCATTTATTGTAGATAGTATTCGAAACACAGAAATTATTTTAATGACCGGATCACATCAAGCAGAAAATATAAGTGTTGTGCAAGATGATGTAGAAATATTTTTTCGGTGGAACAATCGTACGGTCAATCACATATCAGGTGCAAATCGAATAAAAAGGCATTCACAACTGGAAGTTGAAACTGAAAACCAAAGTCAAATGAATATTGTTAAGTTCAAAGAAAACAACATACAAAAGATTAGAAAAATAATTTTGGAACATAATCTGTTATGTAACGAAAACGACCGTAAGGAAATTTGTAAAAAACTTATTGAGAAACTAAGAGCTTTAACAGAAAGTATGTCTGAAAACTCAAATAAAGTATCTATAGAAAATAATAAAGCAAAAAATTTGGAACCCACTTTCGAAAAGTATATTAGTTCCTCTGATGTATTCAAGCGAGAGATTTTTTCGGAAACAGAGAATCGGGATAGTAAATTTATAATGCCAAGCCAGTATCGATTTAATTTTTTGTCTAAGAAAAAACCCTCGCATCAAGCAACGCATCCTCAAGTTTCGTTACCGTTTCAAACTCATGAAGCTTGCTCACACGGTGAGTACGGTACCGTAAACTTGAGTAATAAGTATTTATTTATAATGAGTAAAATTTATTTATGAAATTAAGTGTAAATTACCCAAAATCTTTCAAGAAACACTTTATACTAATGAATACAAAATACTATTGTAATGATAGGGTATTTAATAAAATTTTCAGATGCACATAATTATCCGTATATGGACTACACGCCAGGAGCATATCAATATTCTCGGTAAGCAATAAAATAGATTATTAGATTTTCTCTTCTTCTATTTAACCTTATCTTATTACCAAGTTTAAGGAAATATCTAATTTATTCTCATAAGAGCTTAATAAAAAATTAATGCGCAACTCATCGTTGCAGATACTTTCCCCACAACACACATTCATATTCAAATCGTGATGATGAGGACGAAGAATCAATGGACAAAGAAAAACTTCACCACCAAGATATTGAGATAGCTATGGATCTCATACGGGAAAAGTACGATAATTTTATCGATATTAAATATGTTACTTTTTGTATATTTCCACATGTTTAATACTTTGGTATTTTATTCTTTATAGATCGGACGCTCCAGCGAATAAAAATTCAAACGTCACAATACGGGAAGTTGAATGTCCATTAGGGAGCATATCTTGTAACAATGGCGACTCTTGTATCAAAGAAAATCAATGGTGTGACGGAAATGTGGACTGTGATGACGTAAGCGACGAAGCGAGATGTGGATGTAAGTCCAGAGTTGACAAGGCGCGAATATGTGACTCGTATTTCGATTGCCCGTTCGGAGAGGATGAAATGGGGTGCCACGGTAACTATTTAATTTCTTGAACCATTTCTATAAATATTCTACGGTTTATAATTTTAAGGTTTTTTTCAAAGCACAACAAAATAACACTAACAATGTTAGTTCAGTCACTAAAAGTTTTATGAGTAATATGCCACCAGCTTGAAATGTTGGCAGCAATGGAATTCGGATCAGAATTTGACTATTTTTTTTCTTAAAAGGTTGCGGCGAAAACATGTTCAGCTGTGGAGACAGGGATAGTAATCCTCGAGGTACTTGTTTTACAAGAGAGCAGAGATGCAATAACGTCATAGATTGCCCAAACCAAAGAGATGAGCTTGAATGTAGCTTGCTGTCACCAAGTCTTCATAAAAAACCTGTAAGTGTAATGCAAAACTAAGAATGACTCTCTTAAAGAACTTAAATTAATAAGAAATCAATAAATATTAACCTAAAAAGTCGTTACTATGTCTTGTTATGAATACTAAATATGTCTTGAAAATAATCATTCATTGAAGTTTTATTTTTTGTATAGAAGGCCCTTAACATCGACCATTGTTCCAGTAATTTTTAAAACTCAGTTTATAACGTAAATTGAATTTTTTATTTATTTTTTCCATAAAGGTCAAAACAAAAGTGGAAATAAAACGGGAGCAGAAAAAGTTCATTTTAATTAACGTTGCATTTTGAATAAATTTGTTATGTTATGAATTTGTGTGAAAATTATATTAACCATTTATTTAAAACCTCTTCAAACAAAAATTTGTTGCAGATGTTCGCTATTTCAAACACTGAAGGTTTTTTACATAGAAATTTTAAGGGTACCTGGTACGCTGTTTGTGAAAATCCATACATATGGGCGCATGATGCATGTCGCAGAGAAGTCGGTCTCGTTATTGGGTAAGAAGTCACAAAATCAAAATAAAAATTCGTAATGTCACTATATAAATGATATATATCCCAAAACAGATACAATAACGAAAATAAGTAGATAATTGTCGACATAAATTGAAGTTGAAAATGTGGAAGTTGAAAATCAATCAGTTTTTAGTTTAATTAAGCTGCAATAGAACGTATATTTCCAGCAGTAGGTACAATATAACTACAATTGTTTTAGTATATTTTTATAACCTAAAGCAATGGGAAGGTATGGTAAGCTAGATATATTAACTTTACTTCTTAATCAGTAAACTATCATCTTTAACGAAAAATTACATAGGTAGACGTGAAGTTTGAAAGTTTATATTCCACTAATTTACAGGCCACCACATATACAGTATGTACCAATTGATCCAATGGTCAAAGTTAACTACCTAAATACTTCACCGGGCGGATTGATACGCATGAGCAACAGCTGTTTTAATAATACAGCAGCCTACGTTATGTGCTCAGACATACCATGTGGTACCCGAGTTTTAACAAAGTCCCAACTTATTCATGAGGTAAATCGAAATACATACAACACAGTAAAAATTAAAACTTTTAAATGTGTTTTGAACATTTTCCATTCACTTCTAACAGAACGCTGCTATTGAAAACCGTCTGTTTGGTCGGAACAAAAGATTTTTTACCCAACACCCATACCCATACAACGTATACTTCAGAAATGCGTTCAAAAGATACGGTGATGAAAATTACGTTGACGGTAATGATATGCGAAAGAAAAGAACAGAAAGCAGAGTGGTTGGTGGGAAACCTAGTCAACCAGCTGCGTGGCCTTGGATGGTAGCTTTATACAGAGATGGGACTTTTCATTGCGGTGGTGTTATAATATCGCATAAATGGATAATGTCAGCGGCACACTGTGTTCATAAGTAAGTTGAGATCTTTTTAAACTTGTTTTTTTTTTCAGAGTTTCATTTCTTTCGAATCTCATTGCTATGGTTTATTATTTGATTGAAGCATGGCATAATATTGTTTTCTGATATTTAATTAGTCACGTTCCTTTATTTTCAGATTTTGGGAGCATTATTACGAAGTTCAAGTTGGAATGCTCCGACGATTTTCGTTTTCTCCACAAAATGAAAATCATCGAGTCACCCATATTATTGTCAATAGTCATTACAATCGGAATGATATGAATAATGATATTTCACTGTTAAGAGTTAAACCAGATATTCAGTTCAGTAGATGGGTACGGCCCATCTGTCTCCCTGGTCCCACGACAGCCGGGCCAGATTGGGTTTGGGGACCACCTGCTGATACTATTTGCACTGCAGTAGGTTGGGGTGCAACTGTAGAGCATGGCCCAGATCGTAAGATCCAACTAAAATATCAACATATTTTATCAAATTATGCGTTTGATCAAAAAATTAACTTTGTAATATTTTCCAGCTGATCATATGCGAGAAGTAGATGTACCTATTTGGGAACACTGTAAACATAGGGAAGACCTTGCTGGTAATGAAATTTGTGCTGGCTTTGTAGAGGGCGGTCGAGATGCTTGCCAGGTTTGTTATTAGCGGATCTACTTTTACATATCTATTTCTTAAAATTCGCAAGAATACTAGTTTTATCGACACGCTCTACAATACAGTGTATTTGTGAAATTTTAGGGTGATAGTGGAGGGCCACTTTTATGTCGAACCCCTATGAATTCACAACAGTGGTACGTAGCAGGTATAGTTAGCCACGGTGACGGCTGTGCTCGTAAGAATGAACCCGGAGTTTATACAAGAGTTAGTATATTAGTGAAATGGATTCAATACCATATTTGTGAGTAAATTGATATGAATGACATAAGTTAACTTTAATTTTAATTGTCATCGTCAATATTCCGTAAATTAATTAATTTAATGTATCCGTTCTAGCTGCACCATCTTTACCGAATATTAAACCTAAGCAAGAATGTCCAGGGTTTAGATGCAAGTCCGGAATTTCTAAGTGTTTGCCCAAGAAAAGAATGTGTGATAAAATAATTGACTGTCTCAATGGTGAAGATGAATTGAATTGTGATTTTCGAAGTTCACAAAGTATTACAAATGATTTTGTAAAAAAAAATCCGGATTTAATTCCAGAAATAATCAAATTATTTAGAGATGCTAATGAATCGACTATTTCTTCTGAATTAACCGTGACTAGTAGGGTGTTTGATGTAACTAAAACACAAAAATATGACCTAGAAGCTAAAAGTAACGTAGACCATATAGGATTAAACGATACTCAGGACATAAAACACAATACAACGAGTTCTACACCTCCGAACCTTCTAAAAACTACAATATCTAAGCCTGAAGATATCACCTCTTTAACTCAAATACCATCTCTGGATGAATCTGATGAAGGTGTCACAGATTCTGTCGAACCCTCTACGTCCATTGAAGTCAAAATTATTTCAAGTGAGGAACTAGAATCTCAAACAATCAATATAATATCATCTAGCAAAAGTTTAGAATCAATGTCATCTATCCTACAAACAACAACTGGAGAAAGCAGTGTGGAAAATAATAATGAGATTTTCAGCACAACACAAACTTATTTTGAAATATCAAGTACTGATGATTTCAATATAGATTCCACGACAGAGGTTAATAACATACCTGCAAATATAATCAATTCTGATTTTAGCGATTCGATGCACAAAACTATACAATTTGTCGAGAAACAAGTAGTAAGTGAAAAAACAAATTTTAACATAGATTTCGACCCAAATTCTGAAGATTCAAAACAACTAGAAATTGACTTATTGCCGGAGGAAAATACTAATAATGAATTAGTTAACGATAAAATAAATTTTACCGAAATTACAACAACCACTAATCATCCTCATATGAAAAGTAAATCTGAACAGAAAATGTTATCCGATTTAGAAAGTACACGCGAGTTCATTCAGGAAATTGAAGAAAATATTGAGTTTGACTTACAGCCAGCAAACGTTAGAAGAAAACATAAAACTCCAGATCAATTTCAGTGTCAGCGGTAAATATTGCAAATTACATTTTCACAATTATTTTGGGTACAATGAAATTATAATTTATAAAATTTAATTTTCAGAATATTTCAAATAATACCTTATGTAAATCGCTGTGACAATAAAGCTGACTGTGAAGATGGTACTGATGAATTCGGTTGCACATGTATTGATTACTTGACAACGTTTGATAACACACTAATTTGTGATGGGAACTTCGATTGCTCAGAGGGTGAAGATGAAAACGACTGCTGTAGGTATATGCTTCCTTAATAGGATATCTATTATCTACTTTACTGGCTCCTAATTAATAATCTACTTTTAGTTGGGTGTGACAATGACCAATTTCTTTGCAAGCGAAGTCAAATGTGCTTACCTTCGAAATACGTATGTGATGGTACTTTACAATGTCCTCAGGGAGAAGATGAAATGGATTGCTGTAAGTTTCAAATTATCGGTAATATGTATTTTAGTGATACATTTTTATCTACTTAATACATATTGTGTACATGAATTGTTTAATAATATGTTTTAGATGCACTTACTAACGGTAAAGAGATAGAATATGACTTTGATGGTAAGCCAAAAGTCATGTTGGAAGGATATCTAACCACAAAACATAATAATGACTGGCACATCGTTTGCGAAGAGAGTTTAACTATTCCTCAACAGGAGCAGGCTGCTTCCCATATCTGCCGATATTTAGGATTCAGGTGTCTTTAAAATACTTTTTAACTACTACTCATATTTTTCCAAGAACACTTTCTAGTATTTCGTATTTATTGAAACAGTAACCAAATGGGAACGGCTATTTCATAATTTTATTGTGATAAAAGGATTGTTTAAGACACTAAAATTTTTCTCAAAGCTTTTTATATTCTCATATAAATAGGGATTTCCTTTTTTGAAGTAATTTGATTTTATCATTCCTTTATTTACAGCTCAGCAAACAGATATCTTGTAAAATACGTCAATATCAAGGAAGACAATATTATGTTAGAAATATCACAAGAAAACAACAAAAAGAAAAGAAATGTTGAAAATAGAAAGTCCGTCAAATTTGCTTATAGCAGGGATAATAGCAATGATACGAATAATCATAAGGTTATAAAAGAACCAGAAATACTAAAAGAGCAGTGCGTTCCTAACATAACCAAAATTTGCATGTCCCTTTATATCTTCTGTGATTCGGCACTATTTACCGATTTCAATAATCCACAAGAAAAAAATCTTAGACGTGATACAAACATAGATTCAATCAACATGTGGCCTTGGGTTGCTAAAATATTTGTTGACGGCGTCTATAGGTGTTCTGGAGTATTGATAGATGTATCTTGGGTTTTAGTAAGTCATTTCTGTCTCAGAGATTCCTTGTAAGTGTCAAATATACATAAAATTCACAAATACGTTCATAATATTTTCAAATATTAATCATTATATGTATTTATGAAGGTTTACTCAACAACATATAACAGTGATACTCGGATCCCATAAAACATTGAGTTCCACTAAAGGACCCTATGAACAAATATTCAAAGTCGATTATAAGAAAGATTTGTATCGAAATCAAGTGGTTCTTTTGCATCTCAAAGAAAATATTACATACTCTTCAATGGTCAAGCCAATGGTTATTTTCTCTTCGTAAGTTAATTTTTTTATCTCATCTATATTGTCAGTTTATTTTTTATTTCTTATCCAAATTTAAGGTCCTTTGTTCTTTTCCAGAAACTATCATGAAGATGAAAATAACACATGTGTTGCAATTGGAGAAGATTTTAAGAACCAGTCGATAGCAGTGTTTTTAAAGGAAACCGATAGTAAATGCGATTCACGATACCGCTGCTTTGAAATGCAAGTAAAATCAACAATATGTCCGGTAAGATTATAATAGTAACTAGGTAATAGAACTATAGGAAATAGAATAGAAGAAAGTTTGAACGAAAAGGTAAATATTTACACCGCGCTAGCAATATTTTTGTGATTCTATTTCAATGGTGCGTGTGTCGTGTCATATGTCATATGGAACCACCGTGGAAGTCCTAAAGTAAAACGGCAGTCAGCCGATATCTTCTATTCTATATTAACTAATTTAAAGATCGAATTCTTACTTAAGTATTTTTATGTTTTAGAAAGATACAGTGAGCGAACGTGGTTGGCATGGAATAATAAGCTGTCATACAAAACGGGGCTGGTACCCAGCTGCTTCTTTTATGCACAACAGAGGTGAATGTGGAATCGGCAACCGAATCATAAGCACAGATATTGGGAATATTAAGTCCGAATTGAAACATAATGCAGGTACCTGTGCACAAAGAACACGGATACAATAAAATTAAAGAAATGTAAAAATTATTAAGTTTTTTATCATTGAATGTACAAATGACTAATTTACTTAATATTTTTTAACTTTATGTTATTTAATGTTATTGGAACAAATATTTTTAACTTGTTCGAAAAAATGTTTCCCTGTGAGATATTTTTTTTACAATAATAATTAACCGAAATATCTGAAGGATTTTCTTTGATTTACATTTTATTTGATAATTCTAGAGGTCCGTTAAAAACTAACGTTGTTTAAATATTGAGGGATTTTACTTTGCTTTTCTATTGATTGCACGTTACATCAGTTTTAATCCACCAGGCATCACGAAAGCCCATCAGACAGTGACTAATGTAAAACGAATTATACGTATTAATGTATTTATTTTATCCGTACAGATATAGCAACAATAGATATTTCAGAAAACGACTTATCGGACGATTGTGAAGGTGCAAGGTGCAGCCGAGGGAAGTGTATAACACTGCGTAATACGTGTGATGGAGTAAGACACTGTGAAGACGGACTTGACGAATCTAAAGCAGCTTGTGAAAAAAAGGAAAAAATATGCTCTAAAGATCCATATGAGAGAGGATGCGGTGAGTTGAATACACATTTTTTATAAAACAAAGGACACATTAGATAATAATCACGACTTTCAAATTATATGGAACCTATAGTACCTGTTAATATTCATATTCGTATACCAGATAAGCATACAACAAAAACTGATTCAATTCAATTTAATTCTTAACAGTAAATAATATTCAATCATAACATCTATTTAAGTACTTTCTCATGCAAACGATTTCCGTACTCATAAACTTTTACATTTATAATAGTAAAGTAGGATTATATTTTGTACACATCTCATTGATATGAAGACTATCGTCTTGCCAGATTGTCGAGTCGGTCATCTGAAATGCAACAATGGTCGCTGTGTATCCATAGAAGTATTTAAGGATGGTAATGATGACTGCGGTGATGGTACTGACGAACCGAAACAATCTACGTGCGCAGATTACCTCAGCAAAGTTATGCCATCGAGAATTTGCGATGGCATTTTGCATTGCCATGACAGGACTGATGAAGATCCTTCGTTTTGTAAATGTTTCGCTAAACGCGTTTATAAGTAAGTTTGTTGTTTTATATATGCGTAAATAATGAATCCTTTTCTAACGATTAATAATGAACCCCTTTCTAAAAGACTCTGTACATGACAAAATATCTTAAAGATGGTATATTCAATAGAATTGAATACGTTCATAAAGCTAACAGATTCATATTTAAAAAAAAGAAATAATATTCCTGCTGCCGCAACAACATGTATTATTATTTAAGTTGTATTTATATTTCTTTGCAACAATCCGCACACGTGGAACTTGTTTTGGTATGGACCCACCACCCTCCCTTATCTCTCTGAGTAGGTGTATACCATAACAACTTATTCCAATAGTACACGACACGTGTTTCGCCCCAAAACGGAGCATCATCAGGTGATGTGGACTCTACAACGGTTGGTGCTGAGGTTTGTTGCAAAGAAATATAAATACAACTTAAATAACAATGGATTTCCGCAAAGTAACGCCTGATACAATATATAACATGTATTATGTTTCATCAAACTCATTTTACAGATGCACTAAAAGTTTTTCACTCGTCGACCACTGTGTGGCTTCTGATATGGTTTGCGATGGGGTACTCGACTGTCCTAATGGTGAAGATGAAAATACATGTATTGGTTTAAGCGCACCTCAAGGAACACCGTAAGTTCTTTATCTCTTTATAGATATTCCATTGAGATACTTTTAATGAATGAATAGAAGACCTACAACTTAACACAACATAACTCGTTAGGGTTGACCTTGGTCATCAGTGAACTTCTTTGACACTGGTCATACGTGTCATCAGTGTGCTGAGCGTTAACACCCATGTTACTCACGTTACAAGACACTAATGTTAGTATTAGAAAACTAAGATATTGATTGGCAGGTAATTTTTGTAATAGTATAAAAAATCCACCCGTAAACATTAGATGTAAATATAGTATGCGTTGAAAACTTCCATATTTATGTCAGCCAGATTACTCAAAAGCGATTTTCAGACTTGACAAGCATACTAATCCTTGATTTTAATTACCTTCTAAAGGAGACAAAGACATTAAACACCTGACGGTGAACTATATCCACCCCGTAATTCCACTTTTCCTGTTACCTTTGTACATAAATAATTCTGCACCCGTAGTCGAAAGGGTCTAAGTCTGACACTATCATTATGAATTCCTACGATGTACTGAATATCCGCAAAGGGCAAGGTGAGAATTTTATAACAGAGGGAAATGTTATGAGAAATAATGACGTTAATATTTATGTCAATAGAATAAATCACAGAGGGATAGAATTAAACCATTTATATGGCGCAAAGTGAAATGAAAGTGAATTGAAATATTTTCGTTACTTCAAAGACATTTTCAAACCTTGACGTACGATAAATGATCTTCTCCTGAGAATTGAGAGAGTGAGAAACAAAAAGGGAAAATTACCTTTTATAAATATTAATTAAATAGCCAATTAAAATTTATAACATAAATAAATTTAAATATTTTTTTCACAAGTGAGTTCCATGATTTCCAGTAAACTATTCATATTTTCAAATGCAATATTTTTCCAGGTACGGTACAGGAAAAGTGATAGTTCGCTCTCATGGAGTGTGGTATACAAAGTGCTTCGCGACACAGAATCACACCAGATCAGAACTTGAAGCCATATGCCGGAACCTTGGTTTCATCAGTGGCCATGCAAAGCAGCTTCCTGCGCCCACAAGATCAATGGCCTATCCCCACAACGATATACTGGTCGACAAATTCAGTGAAGTTCTACTGAATAACAACACCCTGATTAAACTAAGAAATACACCAGATCCCATTGCAAAAGCAGTTATTCTAGAAAATCTGGAAAATTGCTACCCAGTTTACATAGAATGTCTTTAGTTTGTTAAGTTCTACAATATTTAATAAATTATTTTGCAGTAAAAATATTCATTTTTTTTCTATTCAATATGAACCTTATCTTATTTGAACATGTAAGAATGTTATCTTTTCTTAAAATCAGCTGATCTTAGAAAATTATATTAGTTGAATATTAACACCAATTAATTTAAAATAAGCGCAATTTTTATGAACATCATTTCGTTTCATCACCTTTTTAATGAAGGTAATAGTAAGGAATAGTAGTTGCACTTAATAAAAAACATCAAATTAAATAATTGGTTTTAATAATTTAAGTACTTTTACCTACTACTGCTGCCACCTGTTACAGAGATTTGTTAACTTGACAAGTTGAAAGCTTCCTGATCATGCCACCAACAACAACAGCTTCGCGTGTTATTTTTTCAACATTCTACTAGATGGCACTCATACGTTGTTTGTAAGTGTAGATTAAAACTAAACTAATAATAATAATAATATAATTATGTATTTTTAACACCATTTTTGTATTTTTAACTAAGTTTATAAGTGCTTACTTAGGTACGCCTAAATGGTATGATATTATATTTTATGGTCGAATACGTTAGCCATTATAAAGAGAAGAGGGACTTAAATTCAGAAGTCATGGAGTTATTTTTTTTTTAAATAATTTCTATATACATACTTAAAGCAGTACCTTGAGCATGAATGCTATCGACAAAGTATTCGTACGGTAAACGTCACTCATTAGTATTCCATATGTCAATTTATCTGACATCTTCCCATGGTACACGGTAACTATACGAATACTATGAGGGTTGTGTTCATGCTCGCGGCATATGGCACTGGTTGCATTATTTTGACATAAAAGTAATTTATTTATAACAAACATTAAAATGCCAACGATGTGGCACGTAGAATCAAGAAATCAGGTTTGTTTATTTTTTTTATAATTAAAGACGTTTAGTTCATCTCTTTTTACATACATTTACACATATTAATTGAGTAGTATTTCTTTGATAAAAACATTTTTTTACATGAGGATATTAGTAGTTTCTAAAGAATATGTTCGCAATTTCGACTCGCATCAATAAATCAATCCATAAATAAAACTAAATATAATCATAATTAATTGGTTCAATTAAGAATCAATTAAATTTATCATGTTAGTTATTTATCAACAACTTGTATAAGATATCTTTACTAGGCGTGTCAAAAGTATAACTTAGAATAATTTACTTAGTGGCTATTATACCTATTGTGATGACACACATTTAATTAGCATTAGAAAAGAATGATACATCTAAAATAGAATGAGGAATTTACATAATATACATTTGTTAGATAAAAACAAACGATCGAAACTTGTTCAATGCAAAACTATAAACTTCCAACTTAGAGAGCTACAAAACGTGAAATTTATTTCAAGAAATAGCAAAAATATGCAAGCCACTTTATCTTGTAATTAAATTTCATGAAACATTACAAATTGATATAAAACAAATTATTATAAAACACAATTTTCTTGAAGAGTGCTCCTAGAAATATTGAAAAATTATTTAAGTTACTTAAACGTATGTTATTTAACTCGTTACTAAAAAATTATTTAAGTTACTTAAACGTATGTTATTTAACTCGTTTCATACTAATAATAATGCCAAGTAGTAGGTAGTACCATCGTTATTACAAATTCTATGTACTTTTACTTTAAAACGTCATATGGTTTAACTTTTAAACAATCAAAGAAATGTTCATGCTCTGTTAGGCTCGGTTTAGATTGAATGTGACACCAAACGCTTTGTCAACCTGAGTACCATGTAATTTTTTGCTCATATAAACAACTGATAACATAATAATTAAGTAGGTACTTATTAGTAAGTTGAACTAAAAAATTGACAATTAAGAATTGATTTAAACACTTTGGCAAACACCCAGATAAAAACACAGAGACTCATATACTACATACACAAACTAAATATAAGCCATAATTATATCAAAGGTAGACCAAAATCTTTAGATACAAACAGGTACATGCATAACAACATGTTAATATAGTAGAAAAGTTCTGATTCAGCTTCACGTATCATATTACTTACCTATATTTTATAAAATGTATGTATTTATTATGTTAATTAAGAAATTGCTCTTATTGTTTTTAAAGTGACCGATTCTGTGAAATTAAAATAAAGCATGAAAATAGATAATGGACACAGGGTCCATCGTAAAACGGACACCTGATACGGATTCATTATTTATTCCAATTTTATTTTTATCCTGATACCAAAGAAAAACGTTAATTAATACTACCAAAGGCAAGGATATAAATTTAAGTTTTTTGAAGTGAAAACTTCTTTAGCGGCGCTGAGCACTAATTGGTATGGGTAAAAATTGTTAAACTCGCGACAACACACGTGACTCTGATCGTAAGCGAAAATGTGTAAGGGTAAATGCGTAAGATGATAACTATGAAAACTGTCAAAAGGAAACATTCATAAACAAAGTGCTTCTAATTAGATGGTAACTATGGAAACAGTAACTGTCAAAAGGAAACATTCATAAAAAAAGTGCGTCTAATTAGATGGTAATTATGGAAACTGTCAAAGGGAAACATTCATAAATAATATTGTATTTTGTTATAGAAAAAAGCTAAATATTATAATTATTGTGATTTTGGATTCGACATTGCGATAATTAGCATTAAATGTAAACGACTTTTCTTACAGAGAAACTCAATTGTGTTTTAATTGAAAGATCGTCCAAATCACCAAGAAAACACATCTTATAAGTTTTTAAAATTTAAACCCGTTGTGTTTTTTAATTAGAAACATTTACTTTATGATATCTTAATTATTGAAGTTAATAATCGTGAATGATGGGCCTAGTCCTAAAACTGTTTTTAGACAAAAAATCGCAATAATCAATTGCTCTGTGTGCTCGTGTTGAATATTGGACAAAAAAATAAACATACTTTTTTATATTACTAGCTTTTGCCCGCGACTTCGTCCACGTGAACTTTAGGATTTAGTCAAGAGCGAAGTAAATCCCAATTTATTCTGCTGATTTTACGCGAAAGTAAAACAAATATCTGCATCACTAAATATCGAACATAATTATGTAGGTATCTACGTAGCAGGAGGCTCTTGATGTCTTTAGTTTCTTTTACGGAGAGCTCACTAAAGAAAAAAATTCTAAGACTAAGATAGTAACTGCAATTTTTGCCCTGTCTGAGATTTTATATTTATTTGGTAGTCCACGGGCTTAACAAATGTCTATTGCACATAACTCACCGTTACATAACTACATAACTAGATATCACGCTGAATATCTTTAAGGAATTTCTTTTTCGTAAATAAAAGTAGGTACGTATCACAAAATTACAATACAAGTGAAGTTATAATAATTACAGTATTATTAAATACAGAGTTATAAATTTTGAAGTGTCAATTGTATTTTAATATCGGCCATAAAGTAGTATTTAATTCAGATCTTTAATTTGCACCGAAAAGCATTTATTCTCAAAAACACGGAGCAGTATCACGTTACTGTGTAATGCATTGTTACTTAATTAGTAGTAGATACCTCTGCAAATATTAACGAATAAAATGATAAAATAAAGGAAACCTGTCTATACTAAACTAGCTCGTTACCAGCAAAATCGTTTAAATACATATTTATTTCAAACTTACAAAACATTGATTTGTAGCTGAAAATGTTGTACGTTAAAAACTTCTATCAACTGCTTTGAACACTCAAAACATTGACCCTTCTAGTCATTTAAAATTATGTCAAAAAGTTAATTTTTTCCAGTCTGACAAATGTACCAATACAGTGGGAAGATTCAAATAGTATTGCGGATAATATTGATGTATTGACAATAGCTAAGCATTTGCACACACAAAATAACGATTTCCTTTCGGCAGATCTATAACATATAAGTATAAATTACTATAGACAGACATAAGGTGTTATTTATTTTAGAGAAAATAAACCGTCAATAAGGCGTCAGAAATAAAGTTTAATCAGGAAGAAAAAGGCGATGATTCAGTGAAAATTGCGTGAATTAATCGTTTGTTGTGGTTTGTTGTGTCGTTTACATTGGAGAATTTATTTCGGTATCGATCAGCCGTTCTCGTTACTTAAAGAACTCGCACACAGAGTCGCCTTGACTTGCGAATTCGGCTTTTGGATAAACAATTTATTGATCGATGTATCACATGGCCCTCCTCTTCCGACTCCATTCAATCAATTTCGATCATGTTTCGATCAAAGAAATTGGAGTAAGTACTGTGCATAGTTATGTAAAAATATATTTTTTAAGTATTAAAATAAATAAATATACCTAGCTCTAACGTTACAAGGATTATAAACTGTTTTTGTTGTCATTTATAAAATAAAAATATTTTATTTTCGGTGTGTTTTGTGATGAGTCATCTTATGAAACATGATGTCATATAGATATTACTTATGTTAAGTTATAATAAAAGTTTATAAGAAATCTACAGATTTGCATAAATATGCTGTCTTCGAAACGTTTAAGGAAACCACCATTTTCTGCAAGTTCTGTACGATGAGGCAAAGTAGCATACGATTGACTTTTTGCACACAAGAGCCCTTCACACCAAGGTCCAACGAAGTGGGACCATCGACTTTTTATTTCACGCACGTAGGTAACTGTTTTACTGATGGTTATCGCCAAAAATAACCTTTAATTACTGTATAGTTTGAGCTGCCCTGACCTTTCACACAGACACTTACAGTGGCTACCTTGTTATGTAGAAATAAGAATTGTATAGATTTGTTAGTTGCTTTAATTAGCATTAGTTGTGAGAAGAATTAAAACAGACATTTTCCCTTTTAGCGTTCTTATCAGCTTTATTAACAACAAAATAGAGCGACGCATTTAAAAACAGTCCAATGATTATTTTAAAATACTCGGAGTAGCTAATTTATTGTCTTAAAATCGTTAGAAATTCAAATTTATTTATCCCTATATTAATCATGAAATTAACTTGTTTTCACATTATGTTTTAATAATGGCAAAATCTAGTAGAGTTGTATATCTTCAATCCACCCGAACATGAATTATGCGACACATCGATTATAAAACGAAATACAAGATCAATTGTTCGGCGGGCCGCCTTTGAATCTGAGACTCCTTACTGCACATTAACTCAACATAGTTTTTTTCATTTAAACACCATAGTAAATAACTTTTACTTTTCACGGAACTGCAGGCGAGGTGAGTTGTTTACTTAATTTACTCGGATCTGTTGATATTAAGTTGTTTAATATTAAATTAACGGTCATATAATAAGGTTAAGTTTATAAGGTTACCCACCTATACAGGCATTGTAATTTAACTACATTTTATATTATGAGTTGACTTAATATTGCTACTCATTTGTAAGTAAATTATTATCCTTTTTTTGTTTTATTCGGCATCAAAGTTGAGGAGCTATAGAGATATTGTGTTATCATTACAAGCATTCTGAGACCATTCATAAATTGAATCTGGGTAAATAGTATTTAGAACCTTGGTTGATTAAAATGTGTATCTTGGAGTTCCTAGGTGGAAAAGAAAGACAAAAAAATATAAAATAATTAAAGCATGCAATATTGCCTACAGCTCTTATTGTCGTTTATTTTGTTATCTCGTATTACAAGTTTTATTTTATTTTCCAAGAAGATAAATCAATGAACAAATGTCACTCGCATATTAATATAAATAACCTAAGATAAGTATAAAGGACTACTATTATAACAACATTAGCTTGTAACGTAATTTTCCGTGAGCTTCCAAGTCACCTGTCTAGATTTACAGCATAACAATGCGTGAATAAAGTTCATTTGATTCATCATTAATCACGAAGCGCATAAGTATATACCTTTATCAGGAAGACTCGACAAAACACCACATTGTGCGAGTAATAAATCCGTCTCTCGACTTAATCGGAGATCTTTATCTGTAACGAGCCAATAAAGACGCTTCTAATTAATAATTGTTCGGACCCAAAAAATCTACGCCAACATTTCCGACATCTCCATACAAATACTTCAACTCATCAAAATTCTGCGCTAAAATTGTATACGAATTTTTTGCTTTTAGCAAAAACCTGGCATCTATTTATCTTACTCAGTCAATCAATTCGGTGTTCAAAAGTTTTTTTTGTTAATATCACTATTCACTTTTCGTTTCCTTAAATATATCGATGTTTTAATCTTGTTTTTGCAACTATTAATATATATCAAGTATGTACAAACAAAGCCTTTGGCAAATATTGATCTATCCTCCCAAATATCGCGAGCTGACTTCATACCTCTGTGTAGTCGGTGGGTGGTCTGCGTTGATAGATAGTTTTGATAAATTTTTGATACATCACAATTTATTCGATATATTATTCAAAATTATCAATCAGTGATTTTCATCGGATTTTATTAATATAGACATAATTTGTTAAATATTGGCATTGTCTAATATTTAACTTAATAGGTGTATATTTTAAATAAATGGCGTTGTGTTTAAAGTCATCGTAGCTTATTAATGAGCTATAATAAAATAATATTTTTTTATATACATAATTAAGTAATAGTTCTTTACACCAACATTGCGTAGGAGACTCTATACTTTTTCGTTTCATGTTGTCGCACAACCTAGCGTAACAAAGATTCTTTAAAAATAATAATCTCATCGATTATTGGTCTCATTGGTCTCAACCAAACCTGCAATTAAAATTATTGTATAGCACTTGCAATGATCGCATCGTAATATCCTATCACCCATAAAAGCGATTTAACAAGTCAAGCAATTATGATATCAAATGTTAACATATTATTCCTTATAAAAATTGTGGTACGACGATATAGGCTGAAAATTAATACACATTAAATGCCAATTTTGGTTACAGTTTTTTTTAAGAAATATAACACTAACCTAAAAGCACAGGTATTATTAATAATCCAAAATAATTTTGAGCAGATATTACTGACGATTTCGACACACACATACAATATGTACCTAATCATTTTTGTATCAACAACATCATACTGCAGTTGCAGTGTTAGGAGCTTTTCTATCTGTCTACGACTGCCATTAAAAATTGCATCTCATTCCTTCAGAATAACTGACAATAGTAATAAAAAATCGAGTAGCTAATAAATAGGCTGTTTTTATTCACATATAAGTGACGAAAATGGTAAGACCGACGCTGGCTCTACCTTACAATAAATTACTTAACCACCATTGATGAAAGCTATATATAGAAAAGACGAGTCATTAGAGGAATTACTTTGACAGAAACTCTACTTTTGGCTCATAAATTATAGCAAAAAGACTCACGTATATTGTGACGAACTAACAACAAAGCCACGCCCGCGACTTTAATATATTATTATATTTTGTCTGTGTAATAAACTAAATAGTGTCATATCATTTGAATCTATACGACTATTTTAACGTATAGATAAGCGATTTTATTGTAAAATCTGGCTGTTAATTTATTTAAATATAATGTGACTCAGATCGACCGTGACATCATTTACTGTTTTGCTAAAATATTAAAATATACGAATACGAGCTGAAACTGTTAAAAAGTAAAAGAATTATTGTAACTGCGCCTGAACTCTTGACCTGCACTAGGCATACTGATTAGAAGCATAAAAGAATGGAAATAGCTAATGAGTCATTTTGCTGATATTTATATGCTGTTGAAAACAGTTAAAATTATGTTGATGTGACTCATCACGCCTAACCCTTTTTTTAAACAATATATGTCATACCTATATCACCCTACATCATACCTACATGCACGTTTTGCTTAACTACAGTTTTTATAGTAATTGACTAGCAAACTGGCATGCAGGCCACTGTGGTCGCACAAGAAAAGCCTTTATGTCAGCCCATAGTTTACAGATATTACTACACATGCATTATACACAATCTACTCGTATATAGGTATATTATTATGTACTTCGTAAATAAAAATGAATCGCTGTTCGTTAGTCTCGCTAAAAGTCGAGAACGCCTGGACTGATTTGGCTCATTTTGGTTTTGAAACGTTTGTGTGAGTCCAAGGAAGGTTTATAAGGTAAGAAAATCCGAAACAATGCGAGGAACGCAGTAAAACAATTTCATATTTCCATATTTGACAGAATTATTATAGAATTTGACAGAGAAGTTAACTCAAGAAATAGTAGGTAAAAGAAAAGATTGGCGCTTGCGGTAGGTACCTACCACGGTTGTCGATCGAAATGAGATGCGAAGATTGCGAAGGCTAACAAGGTGCTAAAGTTATCGTGAATAAGAAACACCCTTTAAAAGAGAGGACTACAACTTTCTTTGATATGTGGAAATCGATCAAACTGTTACACAGCTAAAAATGTAACTTATATAAACTTTTGTTATAAATTTAATGTCATGCATATAGCATAACGTATATGCTATATCTATGCTATATCTATGTTATTAGTTAGTTTTTTACATAGTTTTTTTCGAGCGAGCCATGGCGCAACGTCTGGATACCATTAGCATTTAGTAGCACCGTACACTTCCCGTATACACTTCTAAGTAGGTAGCACCTACCAGTTTTGACCGAAAATCCGCCAGCAACGAATTTAGTGATTGATCATTCCATATTATTCCCAAGTTTTAAGGTATGTTAATATAAAGATAGGTAGAAAGAAAATTTCTATGGTGTGTCTAATTCGCTTGGGCATCTTTTTTATTTTTAAAGACGCTAAATAGTTAAATTCTCTGTTACTTTTTCTCTTGTATAGTATTTATCTTTTGAGGAATTCTTTGTTGGTGGGTACTGCGTTAATGCGTGCGACGCTACGTAGCGTTTTTGACAGCTTGGAACCAAAAAATAGCGGCGTCGCGCGTCGACACGATTACACTATACTTAGTGTTCCAGTTTTGGCTGTTCAAATGGAGAAAACTTACATTATTCTTGAATAATATATTATTCTTTTATCTGAATTTGGGTTTTGGAAAATTCCACACGAATTCAAGATTCATTGACATTCTAATCAATTGATACCTTCATAAAATACTCGAGCTAAAAGCTGACCAAACATAAAATCTCACGGTCACATCAAACTTTTTTTACTAAAAAAGGTTTTTACAACCACTTTAATATACATAAGTATAATATATAATATTAAAGACCAATTCAATTTCGCGAGAACAAAACTATAAGATTTTAAAGCGAAATATTCGCAATTTTGATAATGATGTCGAATAATAACTGAATGGGTTGACAGTTATGAGCTAATAACATAGACTATTATTGAAATATTATTAATGAGTGAATTTATATGTATGGATGCTTACTCCGATACATAAAAAACTTTTTAATGTGGTTGAAGAGAACCAAATAGAGTTTAAATAAGGTTTCATAATGTCACATTAAATATATTATATATTGACATAAAAAGAACAAACGAATCAAAAATCCAAAGAAATTAAAGTATTTTACCTATTATAAAGGTTACAATGAAGACAACCCCCGTGTATGTTAATTACTTCTAATCAACATAAAAATTATGTAAATGTTCAAATATTTACAGTTTCAACCCATTGCTAATATTCCTCGACACTTAATTAAATGTACAACGATCAACGACATAATAAAAACATTTATTTGAATAACATCAATTTATTTTTCCATCATAGGATGTAAATGTAGGTACATATTTTTAATTGACTTGAAGGTACCTGATACTCTTTAGGTATTGATATCTGTAAGAGAACATGCAATAAAAATAAGCTTAGTCACTATGTTGCTGCCACTCTGTCTGCAGACTCTACAGTAAAATTTACATAACATTCATGAAGATACAACGTGACCGACCAATACATATTCAACATGAATCGTAAATTTTCAATGGTGAATAAAAAGAATACGAAACGGAATGGACACCTGACCATTATAGGTTGAGATCATGATATAAAATATCGCTACAAAGATTTATTTCACGCCGCGTCCACGATTAATCGAGAAATATTAATTAGCAACGCTCTGGGGTCAATAATCTGTTTATTAACGTACTCATAATTTGGATAAGAACGACACTCAACAAAATGAGGCCCTTTTATGTGTTTGAAATATACCTAAACGTCAAATACTGAAGTGAAACAACATGTTTTCATGCCTTACGTTTTCTGTTAGAGAGGGGTGGTTTCCGAAGAAATGAATTTAAAGCTATTCTATTATCTTAGTAGAGCACAACAGCACCTAATTTCGGAGGGCGGCAAGAGGCGCCAGAGCGGCAAAAATGAGAAGCAAAATAACTAAAGGCGTTGAGCAGTCATGAGGAGTTTAGTTGTTACCTATTAAAGGTGTACCCCCCTCAAAAAAAGTTTATCGCTGCTTATATCGGTTCGGCTAAATGCCCTGCAAAACCAATAACTAACCCGAACTAACCCGAACCACTTTGATTCCGATAAATTGAATATGGATTGGGTTCTAAGTAGCGATGCATCCGCTTTGAACCCTAGGTAGAGTTTAGAGTTGGTACTGTTTGAGATCGGATGAGGTTGTCAATGAATAACCACCAGTGACCATGTGTCCACCAGTGTCAATGTATCCGTACTGTAAACGTCAGTCATCAATATGTCGTATACCTACCAGTCTTTTTGACATCTTCATATATTAATAATGACAAGTAAAAAAAGTAAAATGTCGATATGAAACTGTCTCTTTGACTTTGAATATAAAATATAATTTATTTTATTAGTACCTAATAACTTAATTTTTGTAACATCTCACTTAATTGTATTGATTTTGTTTCGACACGCATAAATCAGTTAAAACTATGTAAGTATCATTGAATCTTTTCCCTCGGCAGTAAACCTTACATTATCTTGTATTCATTGAACTCGTTATCACTTCGAAATTAAACCGCGAGCTTAATAAAGCCACTGACTAACGGCTTGTGACAATGAGTTTAACCTGTTTTTTAAATTAAAGTGCGTTTTAACGATGTTTATAAAATAGGTTCCAAAATTTAAAATAATATCTGGTTTTGGCTTTAAAAATAAACGGTGAATGGAACTAAATTAAGCAAATCTCAAAATTTATTGCAACATTTAATAGTCTTTCTAACGGTAGTAAAACGACAGAGATTTGTTATTGGCCGTAATCTAAATATCTAGATCTATAAATCAGTAGGTACTTGTGTCATCGACTTTCGATTGTTTGGTTATTAATAACCGAGTGTGGTGTTCCAATTTTGAAGTTAGCTTTTAATGGACCACGCTTAAAAGTATGTCATATAAAATTTCATTTTTTGTTTACTATGCCTAAATACAGATGATACTAATACATTTATATTGATTAGAGTTAAAAATAATAAATACCATAATCTAAGAATTTTACTACTTAGTAAGCGTTTGCTCGGTTAATTGATATGTGGGATATGGAAATTAACGAAAATAATCTCTACCAGCGAATTGCCTGTTATTGAACTAACGCAAGCTCGTATAGTAGTCCGTATGTAGATCCTAACGTGCTGACGCAAATAACACTGTTATATCAAATAAAAAACATTAGGTTTCAAGCAAGCACGCACAACCTTTCCTCGTAGTAATGCGCAAAATGTTCTCTTACTCGTAAACTTTGCAAATAATTAAAGTACACACATTTTGATTAAAAAATTTTCAATTTGCACTCATTGACGTCTGAGACAGGATCAAAACAATGTTTTTGCGCTGAACTTCTAAACAATAAAAATTGTGTAAATATTATTGACATTATCTACGACTATAATGTAGCAACAGTTTTTTGTAGTCTATTAAAATGAACCCTTCTGTTCGTAGTTGAATTATTATTAATTATTGAAAATATGTTTTGACGTAATTGAGCTGAAAGGTTTGCTAAAAAAATATCAAATACATAAAACTTTAATTCATATAAATGGTATAAGGAGAAAAGGGCATTACATAGGTTTTTATTTTTTTAAACGAACCTATTATAGCTACTTATTAGTTGACCTTCGACTTGTTCAACTCTTTATGACTTTGAATTCTTAAGAATTCATCTATTGTTAGAAATCAGGGTTGAAATTTTATAAAACAAACTTTAAAGGTACCTCCATATTCCATATTTATCATAAATACATACCGATACTGAAAAATTTCGACGGTTTCCGTTAAGTCAATTTATCCTTGGTGCTCACGCACCTGTCGATTCTAAGAAGTATCCAACAGCATTAACACTTTAAATTACGTTATCCAAAAAGAAGTCATTTATCTTTTGTTGGCAATAATATCCTTGAGTCAGGTATGCGAACCCGTCACTGAATTTACAGTATGACGTACGACTATATACTTTAATGTGACGTTTTATATTAAAGTCAGTATACCTCCTTTTTATGTAAAACATGAAGATTATTGTTGTGTATCTTTCCATAAGATACAATAATAAACAATATTTATAATCACTGTTTAATGAAATAATATAATAATTCTTACAAATCGAGGTGCCGCCATGGCGTATCGCATAAGGAAGAGAGCGAGCGTCCCCACAGACTATAGATGATTACTTTGGGATGCGTTCAATATACTACAATCACTCCCCTCTTATAAGTTCAATCTTTCAGGAGGCTTTACAGACCTTTGTGAGCGTCTCAAAACAGCTGGTTCAATTTGAACTTGGGACTCCCCATTTGGATTAACATCTTTTTGGGTACTGCAACTAGCCTCTTGAATGTTTGCACTATCATTAATATAAGACTTTACAGTACTATTTGCTTTTGACTCTACATCATACATAGTTTCTTGTTCTTTAAGAGAATTAGAGATATCCTCATTCACATTACTACAATTATTTGACAAAGGGTTATTATTACAATTCTGCGGATAAAGCTTTATTGACTCTGGAGGTATTGAACGAATTATCTGATCTAAATGTCTTTTCCAAACTAAATTTTCATTTAAAACTTTACATAGATAAGTTCTACTTCCTAACACTTCCTCCACTCTACATTTAATAAACACTTTCTTATTTGGATTTCTATAATCCCTGCAATAAACATATTCTCCTTCCTCAAATTTTTCTACCCTTTTACAAACATTAGAGTCCTTAGATATTTTATCTTCATCTTTAACACATAAAAGATCAAATCTTGTTCTTAATTTTCTTTGAAACATTAACTGAGATGGTGTGACACCAGTAACTGTGTGTACAGAATTTCTATAATGAAATAGATAACGGTTCATTAATGTTTCAAAGGATACATTTTGGTTAGACTTATCTTTAAGAGCCTTACTCAAACTGAATTTAAAATTTTTCACAGCATTTTCTGCAAAACCATTTGTTGCTGGGTGAAATGGGGGTGAAGAGTTATGTTTAACCCCGTTTTTATACAAAAATTCACTAAATTCTTTAGAACAAAAAGTTGCTGCATTATCAGTAACTACTGTTTTTGGCAAGCCAAATCGACTGAAACATTCTCTAAATTTTTCAACTGTATTCTTTGAATCTAAACTTTTCATAACAAATGCTTCTGGCCATTTAGAATAAGAATCTATAATTATTAACACCATTTTACCATCTATAGGACCTAAGAAATCTGCATGAACTCGCTCATAAGCGTGACTTGTTTTTGGCCATGAAATAATATTAGATTTAACAGGTTCTGGTCTGGATGACATACAAATATTACAATTTTTGATAAAATTTTCAATACATTTGTCCAGATTAGGCCACCAGAAATAGGATCTAGCATTAGCTTTCATTTTAACAATACCTTCATGTGTAGTATGTAACTCTTTTAACAAATTTGCTTGTAACTTATGTGGTATTACCACTCGATAACCCCACATTATGACACCTTGGTCAATATATAATTCTTCCTTTCTTTGAAAAAATGGTCTTAAAGATTCATCATTCATATCATGAGGAAAACCATACCTTATCATATTATATATAGAACTTAAGATAGGATCCTTTCTAGTTTCATATCTTATAATTCTTAAATCTATTACATTTTGTTCCTCAACAAAATTAATATAATCATAATCTGAAGCAGTATTTTGAACTGGATAATTTTGACTATTTAATGGCATTCTAGACATACAATCTGCATTTAAATTCTCAGAACCTTTTATATACTTAAATGTGTAATCAAAATCTGCTAAATACAATGACCATCGCTGAAGTCTACCTGCTGCCATTTGAGGTAAACTTTTATATTCCCCAAACAAAGCTTGTAAGGGTTTATGGTCTGACAATAATTCAAACTTGGTTCCTACTAAATATTGATAAAATTTTTGAACTGCCCAGTAAATAGCCAAAGCTTCTTTATGAATTACAGAATAGCCTTTTTCAGCTTTTGTATATACTCTAGAAATAAAACTTATTGGTCTGTCTGTGCCGTCTGGCATAATATGACTTAAAACTGCCCCAATACCATTTTGACTTGCATCACAAGCCAATCTTATAGGTAATTTTCTATCAAAATGTACTAAAATGTTGTCTGACACAATATCCTTTTTTAAAAGCTCAAAACTACTTTGACACTCTTTGGTCCAAACAAATTTAGAATTTTTCTGAAGTAAATTGTAAATAGGTTTTAGTTTAATTGCCATTTGATTAATGAATTTAGAGTAATAATTGATCATGCCTAACCAAGATCTTACCTCGCTGACATTTGTAGGTGCTGGAGCTTTAATGATGGCATCTAACTTGGATGAATCCTTTTTCAGACCCTCCTTGGAAATAATATAACCTAGATATTTAATCTCATTCTGAAAGAATGAACATTTTTCTTTATTTAATCTGATGCCTACTTGCCTGAACCTTTCAAATACCTGTTGCAAATTATATAAATGTTCAGAATCATTTGCCCCTGTAACCAATACATCATCAATGAAGTTAACAACGCCCTGTACTCCTAACAGAACTTTCTCTAATTTTGCTTGAAATATAGCTGATGCCGGCTTAGTACCATATGGCAATCTATTTACTACAAATATACCTTTCGGTGTTGACCATGCCAATAACTCACTAGTTTCAGAATGTAATGATAACTGATTAAAAGCATTTCTAAGATCTAGCTTAGTATATTTTTCACCACCTTGTAAAGCTGTATAAATTTCTTCAATTCTAGGAAGAGGATGATTAACATCTTTTAAATATTTATTGACAGTAATTTTATAGTTTGCACATAATCTTAACTTCCCATTTTCCTTAATAACTGGAACTAATGGTGTACCCCACTTGGAATTTTCCACTTTAGTAATTACTCCCTCTTTTTCTAATTTTTCTAACTCTAAATCTACTTTCTCCTTGAAAGCATAGGGAATTGGTCGGGGTTTATGAAAAATAGGCTTTACATCTTCACTTATTAATTCTAGCCTAACATCTTCCTCTTTAATCACTCCTAGCTCAGCTTTAAAAATCTCTGAATATTCAGATATCAATTTATCAAGTGAATTTTTTTCTAATGAATTTACTGACAATAATTTGTCAACTTTCATATTAAACTTTTTAATTAAATCTCTACCAAATAAACTTTTTAAGCCTGTGTTTACAATTATAATTGAACTGTTAATGGTAACATCTTTAATTTTTAATGGAATGTCGATCTTGCCCGATGGCTTAATAATTTCACCGCTATAAGTTTTTAATTCAATGTCTGTAGGTTGTAAATTAATAAATTTTGAAAATAATTTATCATATACTGACTTAGGTATACATGAGACGGCTGCCCCCGTGTCAAGTTCCATGTCAAAAGGTTGGTTATATGCAGAACACTTAATTAGGAAAGGTGAAATATAATTAACATTCTTGGAAATACTCGTATTAAAAATATCAACTGACTCATTTATACTTAAAGTATGTGCTGGTTGGGATGAGCCTTTACTTTTACAAACAGTTGCTAAATGTCCCACTCTATTGCACTTTTTACATTTATATGTTTTATACTTACATTTAGAAAAAATATGGTTACCTTTACCACAATGAATACAAGTCGGTTTATTGTCATGAACTAACTTAACTTGACTTGACTGATTACCGTGTGACTTTTTGAATACTTTATTTATAACCACTTGTTGGTTTTGAATAGCTGACTCCTTGTTTAATGCCACATCAAGAAGCTGCTCCATAGACTTAGTAACTGGCTCCTCGCAAAGCCTTTCTTGCACTGCACCGCTTTTCAATCCGGTTACAAATTTGTTTTTCACAATGGCTTCCATGTGCGTGTCAAAATCGCACAATGCTGCTGCTTCCCTGATCCTCGCGTACCATATTGAAATAGTCTCGCTGTCCCCTTGCCGCAGTCTGTCAAATGCAATCCTTTTTCTAAAGTGTGAAATGCGTGGCTGAAAACGCATTTTCAATGCTGTCTCTAACTCTTGATAAGTTTTCTTTGCAGGTAAATTTGGATGTAAAATACTTTTCAGTATTTTGTAAACTTTCTCCTCTAGACTGATCAATAATGTAGATACTTTAGTTTCTTCCTGGACGCCATTAGCCACGAAGTATTGCTCTAACCTTTCGAGGAAACATCCTATGTCTTCTCCGTCTTCGAACGGCTTTAAATAATAGTTTTTTTGACTCGTCGCCATTTTGTTGTGTATCTTTCCATAAGATACAATAATAAACAATATTTATAATCACTGTTTAATGAAATAATATAATAATTCTTACAAATCGAGGTGCCGCCATGGCGTATCGCATAAGGAAGAGAGCGAGCGTCCCCACAGACTATAGATGATTACTTTGGGATGCGTTCAATATACTACAATTATGTACGAACATTATTTGCCTAAAAGCATGTCTTAGTCATTCTAAATTTTGTACTTAGATACATAGTACTTTACTTTTCTTTCATAGTACAGTACTTTTCTTTATCAAGAACCAAATCTTTATAAAATATCCTTTAGGTAAAATAATGTATCATATAATAATATGTAATACAATAAAATCATATCTCAACCCTAAAAGAAATAATGTGATGTGACCGAACCGGTTTATGTTAATTTCGCGCCATCTCACCGACAATTTTGTCACATTACCATATTAATTGCCAATATACTAAAATTTTATAGTTATATAATACATCGACAATCTGTACTAATAAAAAAGCCGCATTTAAAATAATTGAAAACCCGATCATAATTATATTAAGTTGAATCTTTCGCACAAGTAGACGAGGAATGTAGGAGTACCTTAGTATTAGTACCTATGATGAGTATTAAGTTTTGTTTACTAAGAAAAAACCAAGCAATGCAACGTTTAAATGCTGAACCATAAACATAGTAGTTACTCGATGCAATGGGCCTGTTAAGAATCAACTTCGTTGAGTTTAGAATTAATGGAGATGTAAACATAATTTAAAACGTAAGTATGTTTGCATTTTCTTGCTATTGATATTCGATTGTTGATATACGATTATATTACGGCAGACCCAACGAGGAAGTTGCAAACTCGAATACTTCATATCTTGTCGATGTTTTCTTGGGTACCTACTGGCATGAGCTAACTTTACAAAAGTCAATTAAATGTTGCTTATGATAAACGAAACATTTACCTACCTTAATTTCATGGTACTCGTGCCAATTATAAATATTAAACATTTTCATTCGTTAAAAAATTTTCATGTTAATCATCAGGGAAACTTATACTCAATAAGTAAGTATCTTTAAATTTCTCGAAAGTATTTTTGCAAAAACACATTTAAAATGACTTTGTGAAAGTCTTGAATATTTTACTTTTAATGTGGTAACCAATTATTATTTTAAAATGGACATGCATAAAACTTATAAACTTTTATTTAAAGTGAAAGTAATCGAAATAAATTCAAAGTATAATCCACTAATAAGAAGTAATAAGAAGCAGTTATAAGAAAAGGTTGCAAGTACCGTGGAAGATACCATTGGTACATCAGAATTCACAGCATCCCTAAATAGACCATGAAAGAGAATAAATTATCATCTATAACATCGCTTCCCGTAACTGTAGCTTTGCAAAGAAATCTAAATATAGAAAAATATCAGCGGCCATTACTAATAGACAAATTGATGGAATCCATGCCCAAATTTACAACTTGAACCCTAATAGCGTTATATGGCGTGAGGCTTTGGGTACCTAAAAAGGTCTTCGAAAGAGATACTCACGAAAAAGGTAATAGAGAATAGGTAGAATATCAAGAATAGGTAGGTGGTCTTGTAGAGTTTACGTACATGTTTCCGAGAACTTTTACAAACAAATATGGCAAGATGGACAATTATATTGAGGAGATTTCCTACATATTTTCATCGGTTCATAAACATCAACTTCTGGGGGGGAAAAAGGATTGCGTAAGTTATGAACTTCGAATAAACAAATTATTTTGCTAAAAAGGAAAGCCTCGTGCAAAAGTTATACACCTACAAATTCTAAGGTGCAACGGCGCGGAACTTGTCGCAATAACTAAATTATAATTAATGTCAATGATAACGGTGACTGCGAAGCAAAAGTTAAGGTCATTGGTCAAAAGTTCAATATTATATCGAATATCCATCTCCATCCGAATAAAGGACTTCTTGTGTCAATTAATCATTCGCTGCGGTTGCCTTCATTTGAAGTTTTAGTTATACAACACGAAACGAGAGGTTAATTTGTAATTTATGGTCATAATTTACAGAAAAGATGATGAAATTTTTATTAAAATCAAGATTTTCTAGTTTTTAATGAGAGGATATAAAGCCGATGACGTTATAATCATTATCATCATAGCCGATAGCGTTAATCAAAGTAACGTCCTCCGACGGACGTCTTTCAAGGGTCCATGCGTCACTGTGGACCATATTTCTTTCACTTAATATCGGCCATCTCAGACGTGGCTATACGCGTAACAAGTGAATATTGTTTACGTATTTATGACAATGTCCTCGAAAAAACGTGTCTACTGTCTACAGTCGCATGTTCTAAGAAATGTTTTTTTCGTTTTTGAAGGAAATGTAAAAGTGGATATCAAAGCTTAGCCGCTAAGCTTTATAGGACACAATATCGTAGACGTGTTACAGGTAATTCGGTAATAAAAGATAAAGTAACTGAAAACTACTCATAGTCTTATAAAGAATTAAGAGAAAAGGACTTGATGAATATGCTGGATCCTTAAATTTTTTTTCTTTATAAACATCTTCATAAGTAGGTAATACAAACACTCTGCAAGCAACTTTTTCAAAATTGAAAAGCTCAAATCGAATAATTGAAGAATCGAACGATTGAAGATTTTCAATTTAATGCAAATATTCGATATGTAAACAAATAATAGACGACTGGTTTAACATGAAAGCTTTTACGGATAATTCTTAAACGTTTGCACAAAAAAATATCTAGTATTTCAAAAGGTCAGTGATTTTTCCTTATTTAAAAAACCACTCATCAGCTTTAATTTTTTTTACCAGACACAAATAACTTTGAAATAGAGTCTTCATATTCTACCTATATATTTTACATTCATCTATTCATATATTATATTTATATATTAATCTATTTTTACATCTTTTCAGAGGAACCCCATAATAATTAATATGATGTACTGACAATAGCTCGAACAAAAGTGCCACGATTTACTGGTGATGATTTACGATGATCTGGTGATGAACATGATAATTGTGTATCCAATACTGCGACTAAGTGGCTCAAACCCGTCGGTCAATCTTGGGTCGTTGACGATTCGACCATTTAATTTATTGACACAGCTACTGTTACAGCTGACTATCTGACTAGCTACAGGCGCATGATACAACACGTGAATAGTTTTAAATGACGCATAAATATTTTATTCATAAAAATTAATATTCCTGATAAGTAGCTTATTATTATTAATATTTCGATCGTGCAATGACATCGCCCACCTAGCTACAACACTCACGAGGCAGACAAAACACGTGAAGGCTTGCGAATATAGTCTTCCATAAGTAACAAAGCAATCCAAATTGATTGCGATTTAGCGGTTTGGCGAATCACATCTACATCAGTCAGTAACCCATTAATGACGCACTACAGGGTCGGGTCTCCTCTCACAATGTGTGAGATGTAGGCCTTAGTCCACCACGCTGGCCTAATGCGGGTTGGTGGACTTCTCATGCCTTTGAGAACATTTTTTTGAACTCTCAGGCATGCAGGTTTCCTCACGATGTTTTCCTTCACCGTAACAGCAGGTGATATTTAATTTTATAAAGCGCACATACCTTTTTAACAAAGTCATGTGAGTGCCACTGGGATTCGAACCCGGACCCCTCGATTAAGAGGTCGAATTCTCAACCACTGGGCTATCACCGCTGTCATCACCACATCTACATAACGACATATTTGCTGGTATCCTACGTTGACCTCTGGGGCGTAATTAGAAGACCACTGTTAACAAACACAATTTTAACGTACATTTCTCATTATTAAGCCCGTTTCGTAAATCCGACAAATCTAACCAGACATGTAAATGATGAATCAGTAAAGTTCCATTGCAGCCTCTACCTACTCTTATTTCAAGTTTACTGGATTTTATTTGATCAGTCATTAGTACGAAGACTACGTGTGTTGACATGTTGGCGTCTATTACAAATAAATTCTTGGATGTAAAGAAGTTTACAAAACCGGCTTTCATTACAGATAATTATTATTATCTACACTAATATTACAAAGAGGAAAAATTTGTATTTTTGTGTGTGTATGGTTGTAATGAATAAACTCAAAAACTACTGTACCGATTTTAAAAATTCTTTCACCATTGGAAAGTTACATTCACCCTGGGTAACATAGGCTATATTTATTGCTAGATTTAGTCAAATTAATTGGCAGAGCGAAGCCTGCCGGGTCAGCTAGTTATTATATATACCGCGTATTATTTATAGCGTAACGTGCAAGTGTTTTGTACTTGTCTGTCAAAAATTGTACACATATTGTAATGACATAATTTTCACGATCAAAATGCAACCAATGCTATAATTAGTTTTCGCTTTTACTAATCATCATGTTTTTTTTTATTTTTTAAATCCACTTCTAGGTCGGCATCCCACGTGTGTAGCTCGTGTCAATAGGGTGATTACAACCTTTAATCCGTTACCATTATAATAATGTTTATTAATTCTGGGAAAAATGTTAGAATTACCAAATATTATATTCAAAGCCCTAATCATGATTGTTAAAATGGTTTTGTAAAGACTACAATACATAGTGTTCTATAATCGTAACGTTAATTTAAAATGCGAGTGCAAAAGTTACAACGAATGCATTGTTTAATTTAATGTACGCACTTCTCCTCAAAAACTTTATCATTGCCTCAAATTTCATACTTAAAACTGCAATATTATAGCCAAAGATTCCCACTCTACCATATCTATCATAATTATAAATATACTATACTCAGAGCTACATCTCGTATACCCATAACTATTCACAACTTTGACATTGTCTGGTATGGCGGAAACAAATTTAGCTTGTACCCACCTAGAATGATATCCATAACAATAACATTAAAATATATTTTGTTTATTACCGCGTTAGCACACCTCCGCCGCGAAATCGAAGTAGCGAAACCGCTGAAGTTTTGCCACCATTTGTCCGTTGTAATACGAGCGAAACATTCAAGCATTTCGCGATTTCGCGGCTGAGGTGTGCTACCAGCGTTATGTTTAAGATGATGTTAATTTTTTACATATTATAATATTTTATGTCACCAATTTGTTCATAATCCTATAAGCCGCTACCTCCCTTTAATGTTTTATTTGATGATATGGTTTGCGATTTATTATTTTCATTGATTAAATATTCTATACCTTATGAAATATACGTTCTGCTTCACGCAACTAAGCATTTTTGCTATTCAATTAATCAACAAGGCATTGCAAAAATGAAAATTATAAACTCTGTATGTACCTAATAGATAAACTATTCTCACGAAAGTCACTCAAAATATCAACTCTTATAATATTATTGACGAGTTCCATCTCTTAAAAAAACAAACGTTAATGAAGGAGTTGAACCAAATTTTATACAATCACAATATTCTTTTGTTACAAAAGTCAATACGTGTAAAAATAATGGTTTGTTAGTTTTGTTTCTTGAATAAAAAATATAAGATTTTAGCTAAGTAACATTTTAAAATACGCTGCTCATAAAATACATAGGAGGTACTCTACACAAGTTAATCCTTTCAAGGCCGCCTCTAATAAATAAGGAAAATAAACCCCACATATGTCAAGGATCCCTATAATACATAGTATTTTACGATTGTTAAGGCAATAGAACTGAACAATTTTATTACCTACTACGCTACCGGCGGAAGTGCCCTTTACGAGTACGAAACACCACTTAAAATCATAGATCTTACCTACCTGTTCGTGACTTAATTATAAAATTATTTGTCAAGTATTACATGCAATATTTAGTACTAGCTAAACTAAAGAAGGTTTTACTATGGTTCAATTTCTTCTTAATTTATTGCAATTTGTAATATCATTTTTAAGTATTTTTTGCTTTGAGAAACACGGTTTGTGAGATGGGTGCCTACATTATATGAAACAAAATTCGATTTTTAATTGATTGTGGTTTTAGATTTTATATTAGTATACGAGCCAGGTGAAAGTAAGCGTACCTCGTCCCCATCGCCCTCACCAGGGTCACCAAAGCATTATGGCTGAGGAAAGCTATTTTTAAGTTGACCAAACTGCAGAAGGCTAGCGTAGTGGACTGAGGTCTATATCCTTGTCATTGTGAGAAGATACCTGACCCTGCAGTAAATGGAAAAATAGTGAGTAATATGGAAAGTAGTGGGACGGGCTAGATACGGAATCCGTACCAAAGTCTAGAAAACCCGGACACTAACGCACTCGTACCCTATTAATTACCAACAAAGATCAAGAGATTCTTCTTTTATGCCACCTTAGTCTTTTCTGCATCACCTGTCTGCATAAGTTGTTTGACAGAAAATGCAGTAAACATTAGGGTGATGCGAAAAAGTTATTACGATTAAGTCATTAAGTACACCCTTGTGTTAATTTCTAAGGTACAGAAGATTAAAAAAATAATAAAACGAAAATAGGTCCATGTTTAATCATTGTCAGTCAGTAACCCATTAATGAAACACTACAGGGTCGGGTCTCCTCTCACAATGAGAGGGATGTAGGCCTTAGTCCATATCATGTAATTGCTATTCTAAGGTCCTATAACAAGATTACAAGACATACTTATTATTTTCTGACTTCTATTATATTCATCAAGAAAACCTTCACAGTTGCCAACAAATTGTCATAAAGTTGCGCCTTCTATCCATTTAATTGATTCAATTAATAATTCTAAAGAAATTATGGCATATACACCCAATCAAAATGTCATACACCGAGTGGGATGGGACTTGAAGATCATGATTACATCATGTATTTATACATGTATTTATTTTTTCTTAATCGAGTTAAGTGCTCATACCGCTGTTCTTTGCGGCGTCGGGAGGAAGCTCTCTGCATTGCCCACATTTGTCGCCAAGACTTTTTTAAATCGTGACCATAAATGTCTGCATTCTTTTCATCTTTACGTACTTCGATTCGCCTTGTGCATACTGCATAAAGAAAATAATTTTATAAAATACCCAGGAACGGAATAACTCGCATAGTTACCACATACCTTGGATCGTTTCTTTCCGTTATTTTTTACAGAGAAATTGTAAGTGTTAAACTCATTATTATGGTGATATTATATAATAATACAATAAAGGTGAGTAAATAATGTATAGGTGAGTGTCTATTATTCATATAAAATTAAAAGATAATCTTATTTTTTCGTGCTAACGGAGACTTCGATTTTTCGATAACAATAACAATTTTTTTCGTATCATTACAGTGCCACCCTGACATGCTTGTGAATACAATTGTGTTTAACCTTAAGACATTATCTCACTTACACTTCTACACACGGTTATTTATTACACGCCACATTGCCTCTAATGTCCATTTGTTTGACGATAGATGAATAGACCTATGGAAACATTGTTTATGAATAAAATTCTCGTTAGATTCACTTGTATAGACATTAATCTAAAGTTGGCCGGTTGGAAGCCTTCGATCGTCGGTCGGTGACCTCTTCTTTAACCTTTACTTTCTTACCATGACTCATTATAATATCCTAATGATTTAGGTCGGTGAATCTGTTGACTCCCATTCTAATGTTTCTAGTAAGTAGACTTCTGAACTCTTGCTGCTTCATCTGCAATGGGTCAATAGGTCTTAAACAGATTGAGGTGTTTCATTTTATCTAACTGTACCGACAACATATCTATCTTTTGGACGTCTATTAAATTGATATAATGACTACACGGCCTTAATTCTTGACCGTCAACGAGTCTATTTTTATCTTTAATATATTGCAAGGTGCTAGTGAAAGCATTTAATTAAATTGTGATTTTTCTCTTTTGTAGTTTTAACTCTTTTTTAATTTATTTAAAGAAAGATAGTAGTATAAAAATTATTTAAAAAATTAAACCGACCTCAAAAAAGTATGAAATAATATTTGTTACTTATGGCTTCCTGTTTTTGTGGTTGGTGTTTTAGTATCAAGTATTTTGTTTCTATTGTTAAGTTTTGGCACCAACCTCAAAAATAGTAAGCCAAACGTATGTAACAAATGTTATTTCAAACTTTTTTGAGGTCGGTTAAATTTTTTTTAATTATTTTTTTTCGTAATTTTTAGTTTAAGTCCAGATCACGGAAACTACTTAACCGATTTTGATAAAACTTTTACCGTTCCCTAAGTTGAACAAAATGCAAACAAACAAACAAAGAACGAACACGATCCGTCTATTAGTTTCGGAGATATGCGTGGACAAACATATCTACATACGTACATGCAGACATACACCCATGAAATTTGATGTTCTTGTTTGGAAGCCGTAATAGACCAGTATAATATGTAAAAATTGTGCAGTTATATGTAAATATTATGAATTCAATAAAAAGGTATTATGGAGTCTGTGCCAAAGTTCTATTTATAAATAACCTCACTTTTGTTAAAAATTAATTTATTTCATGCTTTTTAGTTGTCATAGTTTCACTTCCGCTCTATCATCAGACTCTGGCATCTTAATTTTAAAGTTCATCATAGGTTGTGGCAACTGTCTTCTTAATGGTTACCTTACGGACACCGTTACTATAGTTTAAATACATAATTTGTACGGTTTATTTAAGTTAACTTCCTTTAAACACGATTTAAGTAATTATTCTTATCTTATAACGAGTTCGACTCCATCATCAGACTCGAAGGTGTTAATGTCTATGTAGGTTTGCAAAGGTATGTGACCAACAATAGGTGGATATTTTTAACGCGGTTCTTTAACTCCTATACGTTGAAGAGATCCACTCTGGATCGACGAAACCCTTAATTAGATCATCACCAACTTAATGTGAGACTAAATTCAAAGTAGGTTAACTTGAATTGAGAACCTCCTCCTTTTTAAGTCGATTAAAAAGTACAGAAACATGTATACATAATTATGTTTTTAACACTTTTTAACTAAGTAGGTACCTACATATGACAAACCGTCTCGAACAGAATATGAAAAACAAAATTCTAAGAAAAGTCATTAAATATAATTTATGAGCAAGTTCGTGCGACAACTTGCCGCTTTTTTCATCCTAGTTTGTAACTTGTCCTAATAAGGTTTGTAACAGGTAAACAAACTGCTTTCATTGTTTATATTCTGTGTTTTCTCTCAATTAATCAGCAACTACTGTTTTCAACAACTATTAATTTCGTGACCGAAGAAACATTAATAGAAAAATAATTTAAATAGGTATCGTCGGTTCGCTTCCAAGAACGCGACTTAATGAGGTGTCCACTAACTAATATATGTATACTTAAATAGCCCGCCATCAATCGCCTTATGCGAAAATATGTTTTTGGTAAGATTTATAAATGAAATTCATTAACCTTTTTTTGAGACAGAGTGGCGACAACTGTTACTTTAGTCTCGTTTTTGAAGTAAGTTACACTACTTACAACTCTTTTATCCGACAAATGCACATAAACATACGTAACTAAGGCCCAGAATTTATAAATTAGAACCATTGTAGTTCGTCCTCAGAAATATCTCAAAAGGTAACTATAGCCTACAGTGAAAATACACAAAAGGTTATATGAAGACTTAAGTTATTGAGTTAGCCAATATGGCTAAAAATTAAGTCTATACCAGTCGAACGCAATGGGCATAGGTAAATGCCAGTGACTCTTAAAGTTCTTAAATTAAATAGCATCTGTTGCAACTGTGAATAAAATGTTATGAGCAAATCACGTTTCTTGTCTGCTTTTCTTATGTATATGCCCCAGAAAAAGTTATTTGTCGCTTTTGGCCCGGTGTTTCCTTTGATCATCCCGGGCGTTCCTTCAGGGTTTCTGCTATGAATATCTCGTCTCTGTGACCGATAGCAGTAGCCAGGTTGTAGTCCTCAATGGCAGCTGTGTTTGCCTCTATGGCCTGTTTGATGAAGATTGCGATGGCGGCCTCGCTGACATCAGAGTAGTAAGTACATGAGCCTGTGTGTCTAGTGATAGCGACGACTGCATGAGAGACGCTATCATGCACCTTGCCTTTTTGAGGCTTAGCAGTCACTAATGGGTTACAAACATATAGAGTATATTTAATTTTGTGATTTCAAGCAGTGGCACTTGTATCCATTACGATAACCGATTGATTTCTAAAATATTTAAATATCGTCTTAGCAGGATGTAATGTGTTGGTCCTGGGCAAACTATTCAGTTTGAGAACAAATAATAGGTGTCCACTAACATGGCTGTTAAGATTTGAGTCAATGACCATGAATTTATGTAGTTTTATACAAACACAGTTATAAAAAAATATCTTAACTACTTATACAAAAAATCAATTTATCATTAAATCAATACCACATAGGTAGTACGGCCACAATACCTGACTTTTTTTTGTAGTAGAAATGTGAAGGTATATTAAATTATAATCTTTTCCAAAAGCTCATTTTCTTATCTTTTCTCAATGATACTACTTTATATTTTATTACTCAGGCAACTTTCAAAATTCTTAGATATAAGATACATTGAAAATCTTGATTTATATTACATTTTAGCGCTATTATCAGTATCTCAATTTTATTTCGCTATATCTTCATAGGTGTTAAATACTTATAGCTAAAGTAGAAAATCATCTGTTATAATGTAGTGTGTTAGCAAAAGCGTGAAAAAATAATATATCCTAAAAATTCCCATTAAGTAGATAAAATTAATATCAAAGTTAGACCCGACAAGGTGTGGCTGAAATGCCATAGGTAATAAATGTCCTTTGAACTTAAATGTATGCTACTACATAATATGTGTTTAATAATTAGTGGTAAGTTGGTACACATTTGAATAGACCGCAAATATTTATCTAAGAATATAGAAAAATCCAAAGTAGGTATTTAAGAATGGACTCTACATTTCTAATACATACTATCAAACCCAAAACATTATTGTTAAGTAGTTAATCCTAAGTCACCAAAACAACAAGAGAAAAATTGCGCGTTATTTAAACTTAAAACTTCGTAATTATTTGCTTTACACTTGTTCAATGATTTCCTCGTGCGATTTTATCGTACTGAATTCACCTGTTTTGACATTGAAAATTATTGAGAATGGATCAAGAATATTAAAATTCATAAGACAAGTAGGTATCAACGTGATATTATACACGTAGGAGATAAGATAAGTGTGGCGGCACAGCCGACGCTTTGTCTGCCAGAGCCGGCCTCCGAGCAACTTGAATGAAAGTTGTTCAAGCTTCCTTCTTAGGTCCCTGTTCATTTTGCGCGCAATAATCCTTATATCATTTCCCATGACTTTCACAGGATTGTCGTCCTTCCAAAGCAATCTTTATTATTAACCTGTCAATTTTCTTCTTTTAAAAGTGTACCTGGTATACCTTATACCGCGCTGCATCAGTGTGGACCGATGGAAATCGTACAAATTACTTTTTAATTAACTATTTTAATGATATATTCTTATCTTCTATAGATAGATAAATATCTCACATATAGTTAGGGTAGATGGATAGACAGAGCAACAGAGTTCTAAAGCTTCAAAATTTTATGTGATTTTACTGAAATTAAATTATTATTCACAAAAATAATAATATTTTTTATTAAATACACACTGTTTTTCTGTTACAAAAATCTGAAAATATTACCTTACAATTGTCTCGATTATTTTCTGTGTGGGGTCTTCGACTACGTAGTTACAGGTTTGTTTAATAATAAAATACTTAATAAGGCCATTTATATAAAGGTCACCGAAACTGGATACGACTTTCGAGATGATATCGACAAAGTCTTATAGAATATAAGGAATGTTATCATAATGTCTAAACTCCATTTTTATTTCGAATTTTGTACCTACAATACCCACATACATAAATAAATCAGAACGTTGTTAATTAGAACTTTTATACCAGAAAAAATATAAGCACACATTATAGTTTAAACATTAGACGTAGGAATACCGTAGGATAAAAAACAAAGTCTTTGATGAACTTTTCCAATGTTTTTTTAAACAATTACTTATAAACAAAATATATACTGAATAACGATATGCTCGTGACCTATCATTTTTTTGTGAATCTAAACATGGTTTTTATGTAAAAAGTTCAAGTATTGAACTTGATTGGTACCTACGCTAAAAACAATAGTCAAAAATATTCGAAAAAACTCATGTTTGATAATTTGAATGTTTAATTTAGCAATCGATTCCTATTGAACATTTAACATTTTAAATTGATCTGACGTAAATGACAACAAAATGTGAAAAACGCATGTACGAGTACACACTCTATGACTTGTAATTATTACAATTAAAAAATAAGCTTAATTAGGGCAATAAATTTGCTTAGAACAAGTGCAATTCAGATCGGAATATTATTAATCAAGCAATCATAAATAGTAACATAAATAAAAGGATATTAATATGTAAATTGATGAAGCACGAACAAAACTTCACCTCAGGTGGTAAACCGGATTGGTTAGTAACAGACAAGATGTCTCCTAACATAATATCAGAATTCGTAATCAATGTCTTTCTTTTTATGTTTAATTATGGCTTTTATTTTTGAATCTCAAGGGTTACCAGATGTTTTGGAAAAAAATAGACAGCGGTCGAATCTAAGGAAATCAAGTTAAGTTTCTGTAGGTACGCTACAATCGGGTTATAAAATTGCTCTTTTTAAATATTCGATAAAATATATATTATGATAACAATAAACAATATCTGCGCTTCAATAAGTTGCAATGCATTATACCTCAGAATCGTCAAAATAAATCTACTCTTTAGAAAATATGAGTATAAACGAGTACGCTTTTCTTGTTTCACTATTGTAATCCTTTGTGGCTGCGACAAAATTTGTGGAAATTTAGAAGGATAATATTTGAGGGGGAAAATTTTGAAGGATAAAATATCCTATTAATCATGTTATCCTGTTAATTAAATTAGTTTAATTGGACAAACATTTTTATGGAATGAAAACGATTCTGATTGAGTAAGTAGGTACACAGAATGACTCAGAAATTGAAAGATGATTCGTGTCTCATAAAATCTTTTAATAAATTTAAATGAAAAGGTACTGCAGATTGAATAGGTAAGTACTTTAACTTCGACCCTAAATGCTTTCCTTTTTGTGGGGTTATATCTCTACTTGAATCTTGGCGGGATTTTGGGGAGAGGTTGCAAAACTGCCATTTGTCAACACCACAATTTCTTTCAATTTGACGTATTGTCTACGACATAAGATTTCGTTGCTTCTGATCACGTGACGTGCGTTTGACTATTATTATCATTTCCGTACATTTACTCGTATGTAGTTTTCTTTAGCGTAATCGACCATAAATCTTAATTAAATTTATTACTTGTCTGGGAGGGCTGGTCTGTTGGGCTTTACAGTTGACAGGTTGGTAAAAATTTCCCCGATTAAAATAAAAGTAACTGTTTAATCCTGAAAATTAACTGTCCCAAGAAATATCTGATATCTGGTAACTTCATCCAATAAATAATAATCTTTAATTAAGCATCGCTTATAAAGAAGATGCCGCAGCAGATAACAAGAACAAAGAACGAGCGATCGATCTAGATAAACAATAAATTTTACAGCCTCACCATCGCAAAGACCATAAAATTAAGTAGCCTTTGACACAAAAAGGTTGATTACACGTTATTCTTTCCTTATTTTTAGCTGCCTATAATTTTACTTAAAGACCACTTCCGTTCCGACCAATATCTGTCAACATATTTCCACCTTTGGCTCGGACACATCACAAGAACTCGATTTCATTGACAACCACCGGGTGCAGCATAATGAGTTTTAAATTATTACCGCAGATAAAAAGTGGTTGGTTGGTGTTCGTTTAACCTTTCTTCGTGTCGTAACCGTGTAACACTGCACGCTCTGAGAGCCTATTGTCTCATTCGGGAGATTTAAGAAAGAAAGAAGGTTCGAAGTTTCTGGTAGCGGGTAGAACTTACTGATATGAGTTCACCCGACGGAGGTTTTAGAGGTAGACTGTTATCAAGACCGCTTCTGAGTGAAATGATAGAGCACTCCGTGTGGAGTGGAAGACATGGCGTCTCCGCGTCTCCATAGTAACGCCGCGGCGGGTACTTAAGTGAGCGCTAGACCGGCTCGCCGCACAGATAGCTAAGACCCGGAGAGCGCGCTGCACGACCGTGCAGAGGATCACCGGCTTATATCAAGTTTGACGTTTCGTAAATATAAGTGAGCTAACATAACTTTTGTTACGAATCGCAGCTTAAAACGTGCTTTAATTTCAGTTAATAGTGTTGTGAATAAACTTTAAAAATCCAAGATGATCACCCTAGTGTTGTTTGTTTTGGGAGGCCTCCTCGCAGCAACAGAGGGCTGCGGCGCCGGCAAACAGATGTTAAGTAAGTTATCGATCAATTTATTACATAATAAATTTCGCCTTCATAATTATTAAGTAAACTTAGCATTTATAAATGACTTAGATGTACTTTCAATAGAAATAACTTTAGAAATTTTAAATAATACAATGTTAACATTAATTTGTTTTAAATTAATATATATAGAGCTACTTTTTAATTAAATGTCTCTCTCTCTGCATTATAAGCGTGACATACAAAACTTAAAATACATTTTACAATTCAAAAACTCATAAATTTTCATGCCGCCACCCAGTCTAGAATGAATTTTACCAAAAAGATGGTGTCATTAGCATACTGGTATGGTTCGAGGTCGTAAAATTTTATTGACATAGACACCTGTGTAATACGCACTGGTCTAATAAATCAGATAAATCCGGAGGATTATGAAATCACGAAGAAAATGTTGATTTTGCCTTGACACTTTAGTCGACGGTGAAAAAGATGAAATGCGCTGAGAGGCTAAAATTTCTTGATATTTTTACTTTGTTTTTTCGGACGATTCATTGAGTGGAAAAATATCATTTAATTATAGGTCTTCTTATTTTAAATTGAAGTCTAATTAATAATTTCGTGCTTAGGATCGGGAGGATTGTCGGCGTATGAGAAGCAAGCTATCGTGGACGCGCACAATCGCCTGCGGCAATCTGTGGCTTTGGGGCAAGTCTCCAGCCAACCACCGGCAGCTAACATGATGGAAATGGTACTAAATACACCCAAATATCACTCCAAAATAAATACTTACTCATTCTATTATAATATTAACACTACACACTTTATCGACAACTTACTGGCAATTTTGTGTTAGATGATGACATAGCTAAAAAGTTATGATAATTAAATGAATCGAAATATTTAAAATGCGTCATTTTATTGCTAACTATGCTTAGCTTTAATAAAATATACAGTAAATTATACGCATTTTATCTCACTAATTTGAATACCAAGACATTCAACGGTCGCGAAAAAACTTAGATTCACATTTTAGCAAGAAATATCAATAAATAAGTCTCAATTTAATAATGGATAATTAAATCATTGAGTCTAAAATAACTAAAACGTGACTCTTCTGCATAACCGTTATCTATACTTCTATACTAATATTATAAGAGGAAACATTTGTATTTTTGTATGTTTGTTACGAATAAACTCAAAAACTACTGGGCCGATTTCAAAAATTCTTTCACCATTGGAAAGCTACATTCAGCCTGAGTAACATAGGCTATTAAATAAAAATAAAAAAGAAATTAATTGGCAGAGCGAAGCCTGCTGGGTCAGCTAGTTTCAAATAAAGAAGATAATAGATAAAATGCGAGCATGAAAATAATGCATAGACTCGACAAAATCTATACACATTATCAGTATCAAGTTAAGGCACCTATGCTGTACCTTTCCTTGAAATGGATGAGTCTGATATTCCTGATGTAATAAGTGGAATTGTCTGACCGATACAAAAACAAGTCGAATCGCAGTAGTCCAACTCGTTAAAGCGAGAGTATACAGAAGTTAAATAATAGGTAAATATTATGTAATTCTGTAAGATAGTAAAGATACATTTCTTGTAGAGTTCGAATAACGACGTCCAACGAAAAATTAAAGTATTTAATTTTTGCAATTTTTAAATACTTACATAGATTACAAGAGGCACAAAAAATGTATGCAAGTGCAGTTGCGTGTGGCCTACTAACAGACACATAAAGCGTATAAGCTGCCAAACCATAGGTACCTACCGTCGCGTTCCGCAAATCGTCGCATGCGTGCAACTCGGACACATTGACCCCGCTCAAGTTCAGCGCCCTAAGCGTAAATTTATTCAACTTGAGCCTACAAAAGAATATCCAGTTTTATATACCAAATTTAATCCCGAATTGTTGTAATCATGAAATTCCCACGGTGAGGCATTTATTGCTACCCGCATAAATCACCGTGAAGCAGTGCACTCTTCATGTCTTCATGCAATCAGGACATGTGGTTACCGAAAATTCAGTTAATTTCTTTTACATCGCATACGTTATACCAGAAACAAAAAAAGAAAAGAAACAAATATAATATAATATACAAAAAAGATAGAGATAAAAGAAACAAAAAAGTGAAGACGCAAAGTAAACTAAACTTTATACTTTATAATAAACAAAGGAGCACAGCTCATTAGCAGCTGCATTATGCAGTAGGATGCTCGCACCCAGGCTCAGTTTGGATTGCAGCTTAACTGCATGCTCTTTGTAAAACATTTACATCATTAAAGACCAAGTGAACAATGTTGTTAATTTGTTACTCTTTTTTAGGTGTGGGACGACGAGTTAGCAGCGACTGCACAGCGTTGGGCTGACCAGTGCACCCCTGCACACGACCGTGCCGCACAGCGTGACGTGGGTCGTTTCCCCGTGGGACAGAACCTGGCCGCCACGTGGACCACGCGCCCGCCGTCCGAGCCCGCAGACTCCGAGCCTGACTTCAACAAGCAGATCGACGCGTGGTTCGATGAAGTCCGCATCTACGGCTTCAAACCCATCAACGGCGGTCATGGCACTGGACATTATTCTCAGGTGTGTAGTTGATGCATTTTGTTGTATTTGAGCTGACCCCAATAAGACCTCTTTATACTGCAGCATTGCTTTAACAGAACTTCGATATCGGTCGGTCGAATCGGACTTCGATGTTAGTCTGTAACCCATTAGTAAACCACTGCACGGTCAGGTTTCCTTTCATGATTCACCAATACCCCGAGTATTGGTGAATTCTCACATTGCCTTATTCTTATCAGACATATGTATATACTCGTTTAATATACTCATACGGTCATGATGGAATCGTACTCGTTATTTTGAAATTGCAACTAAAGTTACCTATCTTTTCACAGTTGGTATGGGGTGAGACATCCCAAGTAGGCTGTGGCTACACATTCTACTACGACCCTGCGCGTGGCTACACCAAGCTGTACGTCTGCAACTACGGCCCTGGCGGCAACGTCATCGGATCCAACCCATACGAGAAGGGATACCCATCGTGCAGCACATTCGGACTCTCAGAATCGAGGAAATATTCAGGACTGTGCTGTAAGTATTTAACTCTATATAATGCCAATGAAGTATTTTTTTTCCTCTGACGTTCTCTCTTTTTTAGAGAAAAAAAATGTTTTGACTTCCTAGGCGGCTTAATTATAAAATCTATAGGAATAGCCAATAAATATTATACCTAAATTTCTTTTTCACCAAGACTATAAAAAATGACAATTATTTATTCAGAATAAGTCCATTATAATAATTATTATGTTTATCACTCAATTGTAATAGTAGACATGGCGTACGTACGAACCTACGATCGACGTAGAGCTACAAAGAGATGAAACTGAATTTCCAATGTTACATTTATTTTGGTTACCAAAAAATATTTTTTTGCAAGAACTCCGGTATGTACACAGGTGGAAAATGGCAATATTTCTAATGAAAACTTATAATTTGTTGCAGCATCTACCACTATCACAGCCTCAAGCAGCTACCAAACAATGGACAACGTGAACACCAACGGCTACATCTCGAATGTCATTCCCGAGAGCGGCGACTCTCAGTACAACTATCAGTTCTACAATCAATTCAACAACCAATACCAGTACCAGTACCAGCAACCACAGACGTATTACCAACCAACTTCCACCTTCAGGCCTCTACTCAGCATCTTCAAGACTGCAACGAACCTGTTTACGAAACCAAAAGCGCATATCAGAATCGGAACTGTTTACGTTTAATTCGATCAAGATTGCATAATCGATCGAGATTTACACCCGTATTCATAAACATTGCTCTACAATTTTTGAACGCGTGATAAACAATGAAATATTTAATTTTCAAGCCGTTCTATATTAACCTAACTAAGGTGTGATGTTCTTGAATACGGGCGATATTCTCACAGCAGTATTTTTATAATTAATGTGACAGTTGTGTTACTCGACTGATTTTATTCGAAACTGTGTTGCGCAGGCTTTCGGAGCTTTGTAGATATTTATCCTTGGTTTTACAAGGATCATAAGGACTTCTAATACATTATATTTTTACGTTAGCCTTAAACTTCGTGAAGGTCTGATAGTTCTATTGATAAACGCTGTACTGTCGAGGATGACCTTCTAGTATTAATGGAGTGTAAGAGTATGTTGTTACATAGATAATTTATATTTTAAAATAAATATTTCCATATTATTAATTTATTTTTTATTCATTGTTAAATCGTAATATTTGCATAAAGCGTTTTATTACTAAAGCATTGTTGTGTTTATTATTTATTATTTATCGCCTCTTCAGGGTTTTGGTAGATACTTATCGATTATAAAGGGCTTTAATTAAATTGTTTCCGTATTAATTTACTCGTAACTTGTAAGTCAATTTCCATAGTAAAGTGATTAAATAAGATTTTACTGCATAAGTACCTATTATATTTACTTACGTGCTTATAATGATTACACGTCAGCAGTTAAGCAAATATGTATTCTTCTGTTCAGACGAGAATAAAACCTGATTTTACGACTTCTAATATAGGTAGCTATATTGACTCTTTGGTCTCCTATGTACCTACACAATCATGTAGGTACCTACTTATTGCCAGTTTGCAAACCTTGAAATGCGTGACAAAGTGTTATGGGAACCAGACAGATTATTAGATGATTGTTTACAAGATAGACAATAGGGTACTTGACCAAGTCAATTATTGTGATAATTATGTTTATAGACCTGCCAAAACTCTTCATAGATTTTGCATATCATACATGTATTAACGTATACCATTCTAATAATTTAATAACTAACGCAAATAAATAGACATATTTAAGACGTACCTGCCAGATAAATCAATATTTATTTTCGCCTTGGATTCTGGCCTTGACCCTAGTTCCTCGCGCGAGGTTGAGGACATTTAATTACGTAAAATGTTTGAACAAACACAGTGGGAGGCGTCAAAATCAATGTCTTCCGATTTAACACTGTCCACATACAGAATGACCGGTATCTACACTCAGCCAATTACTATAAAGAAATATAAATTTTATTGTATGAGATGGTGCTATCATGAAAAACATAATCATAATTTTTGGGTGGTAAAAGTATTATTGTTTGTATAACTTAACATGGTGACCTGCCGCTCGTTTGCCGTCGATAAATCTGCCATATAGCCAATACACAGTAAGAATATTCTGATGAAAATAATATGAACATGAATACAATGAACTTTAAAATTGTTCATGTTATTTTGTTGCCTTTTTATTTAAATATCAATAAAAAAAATTCGCTGTCTAAAAGAAATACCTAGTATGCCTACTAACTGCCCTTGTGTAGTCATTAATCGCTTTAATAGATATTGTTTTCTTTATTGATGATTGCTGATTCAATTATTGATAGCTTATTTAATTAATATTCAATTTAATAATATTTCTCATAATTCATTAAATTATTCGACAATCATTTCGGCTGTTTCAGCTTTCGAACTAAATTAATTGTGTAAAATAAGTCTTGTCATCGATATGATTAAAATAATTAAGGCTTATTCCTGGCTTAGATACTTGAATACAGTGGGATTGTGGATAGTGGAAATGGAAACACATTTTTTGTTGCAATAGATTGCAGAAGGTACATGATGGATCTCGAAATTCTGGGTTAGAATTTCAGGACTCGATCGAAGGACTATCTAAAATTCTAAACAACAACGACATCTTTAATCGACGATGATTTACAATTTTGACGAAATAATGATTTCAAACTTGTACAGAATATGTATATTAGGTATATTTGGTACGTGTGTATGCTTGGTAGATTTTCAAATAATCGATTAATTTTCCTTGTTTTTTAAGAGTTTCATAGACAAGTAAGAAAATACAAAAAATAATGTTAAATGTCCCGCTTGTTAGGTAAGCGGTAGATACTTATGATATCTAACTTTAAAAGTTAATTTTTGGGTTCATTTCGGGAAATGTTTTATAGGATTCTCATCTTGTTAAAGAAAACTACTTTAGCTGCTACTTTTTAGAAGTTAATGGCAACTTAATGTCTTATTTTCATATTGTCTATCAAAATTAATTTTTATAATGGTAAGCAACAAACCTTTGCGGAAAGTATTTATTTACAAACAAACAAAAGACTGCCACACAAAAATCATTAAGAAATTCAGTGATATACTTACAAAGTGCGTGCTATAATTCAGAAAAACAACAGTTCCATGATGTGTCATTATAATAATAGGTCAACTTACCCTATATGAACATAAAGCTTAGGGTCATAAAAATAAATTAAATTAACATAAAAGCTTTTAGTTCCGGTCAATTCCGAATACAAACACTTCCCATTATAAACATAATAATGTTAATTAAGAAAACCTTAACCTTTAATAACATGGACTCAGCGACTACACAATTTATCTTTGCGCCTAGATTGAAAAAGAACTGCAAACGCTGGACTTTTAGGATTTCGTGTCATTAAAACAGAAAATCTGAGGATATAGTCTGCTTACAAGAAAGATCACAGTAGTTAGACTATCGCTAGCTGCAACTTCAGAGTTTGAGTTTTGTGTATAAGAGTTCGGTGAAGACCCAGTGGATAAGGACTCGACTTTTTATTCGAGACGTTTGGATTCGAGTCCCATTAACACGTAGGTACCTATAGGTAGTTAACGAGTGTATTATATCTAGTGTAAATGTAAGCCTCACGCTAAAATTGAATTCCTCTTGCTGTAACGGTGGATGAAAACATCACGAGGAACCGCATATGAAGTCTACCAGCGTGGTGAACAATGATCCAAATTTAGACGAAAATAATGTGGTTGGGTGAGTAGAAGGTAAGTTTTTTTTCCGTCGTAGGAAGTAAATATAAGCCGTGTATTTTCTAAGACTTGAACACTTTTTATTTTAACACCGGTCTTAGGTAACATTCTACATACGGAACACACGGAATACTTTAACAAATTCTTAAGCTTTGGCATTACTTCGTCCAAACTCACAATTCGAATCAAAATTTTACAGGTTAGTTTTAAATTAAAACATAAGTATGGGCACTGTGATTGTAAACAATTATAATATAAATATAGGTAGGTACAGAATTATCAGAGTGCCAGTCAAAATAAATATTTTTTTCGAAAACTCGGCAATTTTTTTATTTAATTTGCAAAATTGGTTGTGCAGTTAAATTTATTAACAACAAGTGAACGAATATTTATTTGCGAAAACGTTTCGCGTTATATTTTAAACAAAAATAAGCCATGACAGAGTGTAAAACGACAATACAAAGGTTTTCAATAAAGCAAGAATAAGCTTTCCTTATATAGGTTTGTTCCATTCATGTCCGCTTATGTTAATCCTGTGTAATCTGAAATCGTTTACTGAGTTCATACGTCAGAGCCCAAAATTGATAATAATTTCACTGCTCGTGACGAAGCGTCTTACGTAGGGGTTACGTAAATGATATTATGGCAAGTTTTGCATGACAAATATTAATCTTACGCTTTGATAGATTAATTGATGTAAACTCCTACGTATTAACAAACTTTGATTTTGTTATGACGAAGTCTATAATTGCTTACAAGTTTTGCACTAAGCAAAAAAGGTTTTAAGAGCTCGAGACTTAGTTTTCCTGATGAAAATATTTCATATTTAACAGAATACACAAGTAAGTGTAGTGGACTAACCCCCAAATATTTCATTTCTTCAATAATTTTCCTTTGTAGTATCATAATGTTAACTAACAAATCTCATTTTCTACCAGAAAAACCATACAAAGGGTCGGCTCCTTCAAGGCCTATACACCCGGCTCTTTCATAATCTATTCTTTAAATAAATATAACCTTCAAAATAACAATAATGTTATAATTTTTCGGCTCAGTTTTTCCGTATCCACAAGGCCAATTATATGCACAAACTCAATTTATAATACGTGTAACTATATTTGTTGTGTATAAAATACCAAAAAACAATTCAAATTAAGTAAAACACTTACTTTTTAGTGCCAAAAAGTTTAACCCGACGTACCGGTGCCTAATGGTTTTGGAGAGTTGTCAAACGGGTGACTGGAAATCAGTGTTACCACTTTAAAATATAATTTTCAACCAGATATGATCCTAAACTACGGAAATAATGCAAGTGGCTGCTTCAAAACCTGGCTCCTTCATGCCACTTTTCCCCTAGTTTTATAAATATATTGTATTTAAAATGCTTACCTGTATTTACCTTTTTGTATGTATATCTGTGAAAACTCCAATTGGTCTTTATCTATTCATCTAATCACTTCTGTACTCCAAGTTAATTTTCAAAATAAGTAAAAAACATCTATTTACTTTCGGTTGAGTATTTGTATCGACTGTCTAAAATAATTAACATAACTGTTTAAGTAAAAATGTTGAACAGTTAACCTACTGTTATGAGTATTTAGACCCGTTAGACCAAAAAACTTGAGGCAAATTTATAATACCTAGATAGCCATGTAGGTGACTAAGACTGTATTTGTATCAAATTAACATGAAGATAGCAACAACGAAAGGGTACATGATTAGACGTGATAATATGATGAAAATTGAAATCGTACCTGCAAAGTAAATCTTAAAGAGTAAAACTTGCACATAGACGCTAATGTGATTATCAGACTTTGCATTTCAATGTCTATTATACCACTTATGGTCAAAATTATTTACTTAGGTACTACTTTATGCAAACACTTTCCAGTGGTTGCCTTTTCTTGTCCAGCTACGCGTTACAAGCGAAAAGTAAAAGTTTTACGTAATATTATTTCGTCAAAATTTCAAAAAGTAGGTACTAGGTGTGCTTCATGTTTTAGCCTAACCAAAGGAAATAGAGATAACATTATTATAAAGGAAGGTGCGATAAAACCTTGAAATGATTATAACATTGAAGAAGAGTTCAATTAATTATTCTTTTTAGGTGATTTTCTGAGCGAAACTTCAGGTATTTTGATTTTGTAAATGATTGAAGCACGAAACCACCACGTAGGTAAGAAAGGTCCTCGAATGGCGACCACGTCTCGGCAAAAGAGGTATCTACAGGTACAGACCGCGCTCCAATCAGGAAGACTGATGACATGAAGAAGACAGCGGTAAAGCGTTGCATTCAACGGGCCCTTGTCCAGCAGTGGACTACGGAGGGCTGAAAGAAGTCATCGCTTTAACGAATTTAAGGGGTTGAACTTTGGTGGAAATCGGAACTCTAGGATATTTAATAGATTAAATAAAGGAATTTTTAGATTTTATTTTTACACACTTAAACTTTCGTGGGTGTCTGTAACAAATTTTTCGTTTTAGGGCCGCAAGAAATCACACCAGATTAATAGCACGTCAACTTTTTAAATTTTTTCTTGATTCCTTAGGTTTTGCATTTTGCTTTCACTTAGTATAAAGTATCTTAGTATGGTGATTCGCTTTATTTAACTATCTGTTCAAACTTGCTGAATAAATTATTATATTCAAGATTTTCACAACAACCAAACATGGGTTTTTCTTATACGCTTAGTGATAAATTAGTACTTGGTGCGTTGCCCTTTTTAAAGCCTTTTACATAGAGTCGTTAAATTATTTAGAAGTGCCAGATAATTTAGGAAAATAACAGTTATAGCAAACTTTACTTAAAGTTCGTACGTATAAAAATTGTTTGAAACGATCCTGATTCTGATTTTTAAACATGTAATTTTTTAACTTTTTTGACATCTTGTGTACCTTAAGGTAACTTTGTGTACAACTAAAGCCTATCGACTAGTTTGAGTCAATTTTCAAGAAAATTACTTTGAACCATTTTTTACCACTTGCTTTAGTATGGATAATAGAAATAACGTATTTAGTTTTTCGTTAGACTGCCAAAGAAGATTCCCATAATTATTTATAAAAAATTGGGTGATAGTGATAAGTTGAACTACTTGGAATGTTTAAAAAAAACCACATCCACACTAATTTATTTAATAGAGTAGATAAAATCTAATATTAGCTAATATGACAAAAGCAAATAAACTTGAAAGAAGGGTCACTGCAGTCAATGACGTACCACATCCTCATTGGCACAGGATTGGAGTCTGTACTGCTAATAATAATTATTATTATAATAAACAATAACGCGCTTTCATCGTAAATACGTACAACAAATCCTTGACACTTAGGAAACTGACTGCCCTGCATCACGCAGCGTAGCGCGGGAATGCATGATCTAGCCTTGTATAGAAAACACGTACAGTCCAACACACAGAACACGCAACTGCATGTACGCGCATGGATGCATATTCTATACAAATGGACGCGCACTCTTGCACTACGCTGCACGCTGCACGGGGCAGTGTGTGAATCGCTTTACAAATTGACAATATAGTGACATCTATACAAAATTCTCAACACTAAGCTCTACGTTCTGCATAATTCTCATAAGAACTTTATAACATTTCAGTGTCACCGAACGCAGTACCAAAATATTCAGATAGATGGCAGTTTTAGGCTATGTAGGGAAATCTTTAAACTCGTATTATGAATAAATCAAAAAATGCCTATAGCTAAATGGATAAATATAGTGAAATCAAATTAAGATCGTGTAAACGTTGTTACCAAAATAGTAAGGCGTTAAATTATATTTATGAGTTTCTAACAAGTTCTGATAATATTTACTAGGGGGCGCTGACTGTATGAAAGTTTTGTTTTGGCCATAAGAATAAATGCAAAAAGCTCAACTTTTTGAAATGTTAAATGCTTTAAACAGTTTTTATAGAATTTTTTATCTTTAGTATTATTCAGATGACGAAACCGGGCCCACAGCTGACATAGCTGAAAAAGTGGAATGGAATGACAATAAATGAAATGAACTCTTTAACAAAAAAATTTGATAAGTATCTAATAGTAAGTAGGTTACTCTTAAATAATAACAAAACTATTTTAAAGGAAAACAAAATAGGATCTATAATCCTTATTAAATAAATTTATTACTTCTTATGAAGGTAAGTTTTATCAATTTTAGACTACTGACTACTCAGCGTTAGATATAGTAGATTATTATCAAAAATACCTTCTCTGGTACTTTATACAAAAAAGATATAGGCACGTATTTAACACGATAGATAATAAAAAATAAATATCACGATCATGTGTATATAGTATACCAAACTCCCGCAGGCGAATTGTAACATTATCACCTATGAACAATCATTTATAAAAGAAATCAGAGAATTCCGCGGTTCCGCCCTCTTCGTTTCTCGCTATTATTCTGCGTGTTTCTGCGACATACGTAGTTATCCATTAAATCAAAGTTTTCATTAAATTCTGACCATTGACTATATTTAACAATACAGTTACCATAGTAATAGAATCCTTAGAATTAATACATAATTAATTATATGTAATTTTATTTTTATTATTTGATAATATTTTGTTACTTTCAGCGTCTGGATCTTTGAAAGTCTTCACCTAGGCAAAGATTACTGAGGATCAGATCAAATAAAAATTTCATCAATCTCGAAAGTCCGCAAAATTTATAAAACCCTGCAGATTGAAAAAAAATAAAAACCGGTTTAATTTGCGGACTTGCTCAAGGGTCCAATATTTATATTTTTGATGAAAGTCTATCGCACCGAAACAATTAACGAGCCTGTAAAGAAACCGATAGCAGAGCAATTAATTAACATCTAACCAACCCAAACGATGTATTTTCTCTGTTACGATTTCCCTTGTACTGTTAATCGAAATTCATTTGGATGAAATTGGCCGTCGAATTTGGAGACTCGATTAAGCAGGCTACACACGCAACTGCAAGCATCACAACAATTAATTTTATTCACACTGATACTTTTTAAGCGACTCCCGTAAGTTATACATAATGTGAACACAACAAGTGACAGGTGCATCTGCTTGTTAAGATGATAGCCGATAATGATGACTACGTCATTATGCATATGTCAAGCTTACACATTTAAGTATTTCATGGCATGTAAAGCCATGAAAAGAAAGATTTTATATATTTTTTTATTTTGCTAGCATAAAAAGATTATTATTGTTTAAATCATAAATGTTGTTAATGCTTGCAGTTACATGTGGACTGTGTGGCGTCACCTTAAAACAAATAAACCTTTTGGTAGCCCGCGAGCCAGGCGGCGGTAAAATTATAATGCACAACATCGGCTTCGGTGTTTGTCCAACTAACGGATATTTATTTAGCGTTTTGATGTTCACTGTGTTCAACAATCAATTCATTTTTGTGAACAATTAATTAAATTCTGCACTTTATCCTATTCTATGTCGAACACAAATATTAGTTTAAAGATTATAATGTAAATAAAAAACGGATAACTTTATATGTTATTGCATTATTTAATATTCTAATAGCAATTTCAAATTATTTAAGTTGTATTTATATTTCTTTGCAACAATCCGCACACGTGGAACTTGTTTTGGTATGGACCCACCACCCTCCCTTATCTCTCTGAGTAGGTATATACCATAACAACTTATTCCAATAGTACACGACACGTGTTTCGCCCCAAAACGGAGCATCATCAGGTGATTTGGACTCTACAACGGTTGGTTGCAACCAACCGTTGTGATGTGGTGGGTCCATACCAAAACAAGTTCCACGTGTGCGGATTGTTGCAAAGAAATATAAATACAACTTAAATAACAATGGATTTCCGCAAAGTAACGCCTGATACAATATATTATACAATTTCAAATTCTTTTGGGTAATGTTAGTATAATGAATAAATTACATTATGTAACAGTCAATCTAAGCAACAGAGCCTACAAATAACGTGAGATGCCTACGATTTGCCTACGAACTCAAGTAGTGACAGTAAATACAGCACAACATAATTAATTGTCGTGCATATCGTGCATCGTAGCGACCTACCTAGAATAGCAGGCGTGGATTGAACTGTACAAGATTTTAAAAGCATAATTTTTTTTTAAATAGTTTTAAATAGAGTGCGGATACGTATTTAATAAATAGCATATTTAAAAAGCTGATTGCAGAGCCACGCTTTTGTACAAAAGGGCCTATTTCGCCTTGCTTTTTATATTTTGCTAAGAGTCTCATGAAATGAGGGTTAATATTAACCTCGATTTAAAGTTTCCAGCGCAATGGGCCCCTTATAATTTACCGCTTTCGAGTTCCACAGTCTGCACTTTTTGTTAAGATCGAATATCAACTAGGGCTAGTCATCACTTACTTTTTAAGTGCTTTTTACGAATACTTTTCTAAAAATTATAGAAATTGTTTCCATTCTGTATTGTTGTATTTCAAAGCTCGCCACTGATGGCTAGACTCGAAGCATATTGCGTCACAATGCTCCAATGGGGGAGAGAGCCGTCAATAAACATAATAAACCCGATGTTTTTCACCAACAATGTTTTCAAGATTTGACAGCGCCTATTTATAAAAAACAACCGTAAATTAGTATTATTTTTAGTATAAGATACAACTAACAATTCGAACAGATGGAGTGTGATAACCTGCAGAAGACAGCGGGAAATAAGTTGGATTCAAAGAGCACAGGAGCGTGCGGAGTGAAGTCAATCAGGGTAGGTGCATGACCAGCAGTGGACTACAATGGGCTGAAAGGAACAAATCTTAATGCTTTAACCACCACTTCCACTTGCTTTTCATATTTTTTGTACTTTTATATTTTTATAATATATAAAGCAAACACTGCAAGGACACACAACATCGCGGCGGATTAAGAGGCTGGCGGTAAGATACCTCCCCTGCTGAGGTAACATGGCTCTACAATCTAAACTGTTTTGTTTATTTTTTGTCTATGATTTGAATTTTTTATCCAATGAACTACAAGTTTCTTTTTAACATTAAAAAACGGCCTTACTACTTCGTCATCATAAAAAAACAAATAATAATTAATTAAAGTTCTATTCATTCAAATTGATAAACTAAATAATAGTATAGTATAATTTTAGTATTGGACCTATACGTTATTCCGTGTGGTTTGTAAACACATCCTAAGAAGCTATTCATCGCTCTACTACTTATTCCTACATCTTTTCAGAGTAAGGAACAAATCTTTAAATATTGTAGTTATTTGAATGGTAAACCAAATTTTTTCTGTGCCAAAGAGTTTTACTGCCAGCGATTTCCTTTATTTCAATTCAATCTTCTTTCTTATTTACAGCGAGGGTCTGACGTCTCAGGTAACTGAACATTTAAGGAATTCCATTTTATCTGACCCTACTGCAAACTACATGTTTCTAGTTTCCAATCGTATAAAATTCCTTAGGTTCGTATTACTTAACTCCGAGAAGATTGAATGGTTGTTCTAGAACATTTTAGCGCATTGTATTTTATACGTAAAAAAACTATTTCTATGTTACCATGTGTGAATGTGTGTGTGTTTGTGCGCGCGCGTTGTTAGTGTGCGCGTGTTCATGTATGTTTTGAAAAATCTGTTTAAATTTGTGATTTATAAGATATAAATAATAACCATGATCTTCATACGTCATACGAAACACAAGAAAATCCATCCATCCAGCTAAGTCCAAAATATACGAGTACCTATTGCATCACTTAAGTTCCCTTGGATACTACAATCTTCAATACAATGAAGATGATCCATTGTTTGCTGATATTCATATTACTAAATTTATAATAGTCTCTTCATTACGTTACTTTTTACTCTACTCCCTTAAAAGTTTACACGATGAAAAATAATAAAACAACTAAAAGTACTTCGGTATTTTTATCATGCACGCTGAATTCATTATCATAAAAACGAAAATATTTTTTATGTGACTCAGAGGTCACAACAATCAGACGATTATTCGATTGACGTCTATTAGCGATGACAGCTTTTATTTATTCGCAACATTTTCCCAATGTTCCGTGTTGTCCGTATTGTATAATTAAAATACTGCAGCAAAAAATACTTCAAAAGATTCGCACTTTTATAAAATTCTATGGTTTATTTTTAATTTAAAAAATTTCCTCTTTCGCTGACTGTTAAACAGATATAGGCTTGTCATATTCTAATAATTACGATTGATCCGAAGATAAATTTTAATGTCGTAATTCAAATTCTAGACTTGTGTTACAATCAATCCATTACCTTGTTATAATGAAGATTCTGTTAATTCTACATTTATCATCTCAAAAACTCGTACTGATAATAATTATAATTGAGAAGTGAGATTATGTCCGTTATTGATGAGGCGTTATCATTGTGTTTCGATTGAATGTGGATTATAAATGTTATTGTATCAGGCATATTATGTTTTTATGTTCACGTTCTATACAAAATATGAAACTCAACAATTTCGCTTTAGTAAAAACTTTTTATTCTTTGAATACATAATGAAACACCAAACTTTGCCTACATTATGTCCATCGCAAAACAAAAACAAGACATATGTAATACAATCATATTACAATCATAATTATTATGAGCTCGTGTATGTGCGTTGTCCGTGTTGCCACTATTAGTTAAGGTGGTCTAGTGGACGGCCAAGCGAAGTTCGTATAAGCCAGATGAATTACTTACAATATCTTCACGACCTACAGATATTACCATACCATACTTAAATCTTCCGTTTTCAATAAAACTGATCAAATGTGATTTTCCGGGAATGTTAAACTATAACATTAAATAAATTTGTTAACCTTATTAGGTTCATATCTCGAGAAGACGGTTCGAGCGCAAGAAAATTGTTCTGGTTGGTGCTGTTATGCAAAAATATTTTAATTAAATTTCATTTATGTTGGATATAAGTAATCGTTTTTATTAATCTTAATAAAGTGATATAATCGATACTTACGTTCGCTCGATAACGAAGGAAGTGAATGTTTATGATGATAAAATGTGTATTCTGAAAAGACTATTTCTCATCCATTTCAGGTTTTGTAACTACCTACCAACTTTGTATCTGGTTGAGTTTGTTTATGCAGCGCATGAATTGTTCCAACTGCAGCAGGCATCCATTTCGTAGGTAGGCCGGTAGGCAACAGCCTAGTTTGGAGTTTCTAGACGATAAAACAAAAAAGTTAACAAAATACTTGCTAAAACTACGACTGAAGCATTATTATTAAACTTTCTTTTTTACTGAGCCCGATAAAACCGCTTATACGTAATCATCATCTACACGATAATGAGATTACAGGGGCGTAGGTAATACCAATTTGGTATAATTTACGTTTAATTACGATCCTAACTACAAAATAATAAGAATTGTTCGCGTGCGCGGCTGCAATTCACGCTTTTCAGAGTAGGTAATTATTTTAGTTCCTAATTTCGTGACGTTGTTCCCGCGGCCAACTTATTCCTGTTAATGTTGTGGCACTCTGTTTCTTTGTTTTTCTAAACAGACTTTGACATAATTATGCAAGTATTGCTTTGAAAACATACACATTTATTTGATTTTGAAAGAAGGACAGCCACTTGAGATCCTAATTAATAGAAGCTATAAATAATTTGTATTCACTTGTTCTTTATTACGTTATAGAAATAAAAAGTAATGTCTTAAATATTAGTTTTATAACTTTTATACCCTATTCTTACAGAAATATAGTTGCCGGCGTAGGTTGGTTTTCAATCAATGCCCTTAGAAAGCCTTACATTACAGCTAATATCCGTAGACAGAGGGTCCTCTATCTACATATTAGCCATAATGTAAGGCTACTGCTCCGATGTTTCTGGCAAGCTCACAACGTGGCAATACGTGGAATTGTGGATAGCATTGATGAATCGGAAGCCAGACTATCTGTTCAAGAGCACGTATTTGTACAGCGTCGTGTAATTTCAGGGAACGTGTGAATGCACAGCCACGATTACATTTGAAGAGCTGGCTCCCTACCAGATGTGTGGGGATACGATTTTCCCGTGCGGAATTTTCAATAAGATTAATTGAAGTAAAAGTCATTTTATTTTTTAACTCATTAAATTTTAACTATCCACGCAGTTTATGTAGAAATAAAGATTTTGGGGAAAAGGGAAGATCTTCCGTCAGGCGATTTCACTGCGTGGGGTCTGGGGATCGCGGTTCGAATCACAGGTTCAAATGCTTACTTCGGACCAACTGTTTATGTATATGCTCAGATTCTATGAAACTCTGATAGCGCGTTTGAGGGTACGTCTTCTTATTGCTCAGGCTCGATATGATGCTTGTGACGTATGTATGTTATTTGAAAAATTGTCTACAATTCGCTGCTAGCGGCGTCACGCGTGGTCAGCGACGCTACACTTCATTATAGCCTAGCAGCCCATATAGACACCCACCCACGTCCTACATCAAAAAGAAAAGAAGATAGACCAGGGTTCTACCGAACGAGCGACGACGAGCGACCATAAGGTTTAAGATGATCGCTTCAAAGTCACACCTAATAAACTGAAATTCAAGTCATGAGGACACATTGCTTCACACCAGGTTACGAAGATGGCGGTAGATATCTTCCTAGGCCAGGTTTTTTGCCTTTACTATCTTTAAAATCTAAGATCAAGATATCTAAAGAAGCATATTTAATGCTTCTTTAGAGATCTTGAAGATTTATATAGGTTTACTGTAGACAAACGATTTTCCATTGTCACAAACATGAGGCACAAAGTTTCCTGAGAATCCTGCTATGGACGTTGTGTTCTTCAGTCCAGATGGTTGCTATGGATCACGTCACACATAGTACCTACCCTGTAAAATTTAGTTTCATCGAAAACCTGTTTAAATCCTCGTTATCATGTATTATGCATTGCAATAGTAACAATAAAATTAATTATTAAAACTTCATTACATTTTCCTCCCAAACACGAGAGTTGTTAATAATTAGGTATTTTACTAGAAGAATATCTAAACTTTTGTAATAAAAAGTTTGTGTTCACTTAACAAATAAGCAAATAATATCTTAATGTTAATAATAAAATAAATAACGTTCTTCGACATTAGAATATATTTATAAATATAACGCATAGTACCTAACAACATTTTTAAAATTTAACACAAACTATACATATAGAATACCTACCTCTGTTAATCTACCTACACTAAATGAACTGCCTTAGGACATTTAGTTAGACAAGTGATTGTGTTTGTGTGCGTCCTACAAGAGGTTATTTTAGTAGGTATAGATAGACTTTTAGCAATATATAGGTACATACATAATTTTCTTCCTGACCTGAGGAAGTGAAATCGTTCCATATCTACTTATACTTAAGATGACTACAACTTTTTAATCTGAAGAACAATATTAGAATTCATGTTGCCATTGAGCACTAGAACTGGGAGTGAAAATAATATGCCTTTTACATAAACCACGCACGTATCAGAAGCTGGAAACATAAACAAGAGTGAAACAATTTACCTACGAGCCGGGTGAGGCATTCTTACAGCTGCTCAGTTTGTTCACTGTACCGTGCTCGTACGTGCTACGAATCCTTGCGACTATACTCTCACGGTACATGATGCGGAAAGTGACGTAATACGCGTGCATACATACAAAATAAAACATTTTAAAATGACATAAAATTGTATTTCACGTAAGATACATTTTTCCGGTTACTTCCAAAAACGGGTCGGCGTACAGTGGTCAAAATTCTTACCGAACACAAATCGAAGAAAGTTATTGTAAGTTACGATTAGAATATGGTGCAAAAAAGCTTAAGGTGTTAAAATGCGTAATTTTATCAAACTTCAGTCAGTCAGTAACCCATTAATGATCCACTGCAGGGTCGGGTCTTCTCTCCCAATTGATATTTAATTTTATAACGCGCACGTAACGTTTTTACAGTCATTACCACTGGGATTCGAACCCAGATCCCTCGATTAGAGGTTGTATTCTAAGCCACTGGGCTATCACCGCTTTACTAAACGCTAAATGAAAATTAAATTTGAAGTTCTACCACCTGGACCTTTTAATGATACTATTGATACCAGACTAAACACATAAAAAGAAAATCTTTCAACATAACAGGGAGAAAAGGTAAACTTAGACTGCACAGACTACTTAAAAACACTGTAAAGTCTCGTGTCTTAAGGTACAGACGCAAGTTATTAAAATATTAACTTAGAGAGTTACAAAATGTCTTTTACAATCTGTTGTGACTATCTAAGAAGAAAAGTAATTTATTTACGTCTGGCTGCTATGTCGCCTGGAAGTTTGAAGAAGAAAAAGTTGGATCTTGTCAATTTGCAAATTCAAGTAACAAAAATAATACCATTTATCCAATATTCATGTCTGTCACAAAAAACATACAGTGGGCTAATAGTAATAACAGACCCCTCAGTTTTGTAATTAGAAAATAATACTTTAACAACGAAATTCCTACTTGTATAATGAAATTAACCGTTTTAGTAACAGAGTCTACGCAGTTTCTTTTATTGAGAGACGATACAGATCCTAATTATTTTAATTAAAAAAGAAAGTATCTACAAATAAGGGCTTAAGCTTATCATTTGCTTTCTGTTATTCAATTTGCCTAAAAGTAAAAGTAAAAAGTGCTCCTATTTTCTGCTTTTTTTTTCATACTCTTAAGGTTAATCAAAAGATCTATTATTATGATAATATTTTAATGTGTTAGATGTAGTGTCAGAATATCAACAATGAAACACCTACAATTGGCGTTCAATTAATTGTTCAATTAATTCAATAATCGAAAAAGGTCATCGTACCACAAGTTCGCAAACTTACTCGCACGTCTACCACCCCTTTTAGGTTTAATTTCCTAACTTCAATTTCAAGTCTATCAAACGGACGCATATAAAAGTGACCATATTTAAAGCAAAGAGGTACTTACAACCAACTAAGCCTTAGCGATTAATAACTCAAAGGTAAATGTTGCCTACCTTTCTTAAAGAAGTGAATTTTACGAAGGTAACGCACACAGTGGCTGTTCAGCACTCTTGTTGAGCATCAAATATGCAGCTGGCGCATACAAGGCGGTGGCCTGCACCGTATCGACTCGTAAATTTTGTATCTTTCCATATTTTCGAGAAAATTTTTAACACATTTATTTATTCAAAATTTCAATATGCCAAACATGAGGCGTTTGACAGGAAAAATTTTGTAAAAGGGAAAAATTGTCTTTTATTATCAAATTTTAGACATCTTTAAGATTTTTAAAAACCGTATCTTAACAAATAGAATTAAAACGAAAACACATATAGGTATCGTATGTATCTGAACTACGTCAGTACTTTGAAGTATTTAAAACTCTCCATGAAATAAAAAAATATTAACTTCTCACATTGTGATGTTTTGCTAAATTGGTAAATTGACAGTAGAAAAAATGTAGCAAAAGGGTTCATAAACTAATATTTGTTCGAACGACACGTTATAAATCCAGCCAAATCCAATCTTGGAATTGAACTCAAAAAGGTAATAAGGCAATTTCCTAGAAAATCCCTAAACGTAATAATGTGCCGAAAACGTTTTCTAAATTTACACATATTGTGCTCGCGGTCGAATCGCCGATGTCGCGTACGATCAGAATACCCAATGCGATCGGGTCAAATATCTTGAAATTATTGTTATAACACCCATTTCCATAGCTTACAGTAGATTAAACAGATTTTCCTACATTCGCTTACCTAATTCTCTTATAAATGAGTGAACTAAATCGACGCAAAAGATTTAAGCTACTGAAAATTTTCCTTATAAAGCCAGCCTTTGAAAAGCTAAATAATTTTGTTCAGATAGAATATTTGGACCGTAGAACATGGAGAAAATTTATTATTTCAACGGCGGTGCGGACAAAGGATTTAGGTTTGCTGAATTATGCAAATAAATTCACCATTCTGTAACATTTGTTGGGAATGTCTTTATTTCGGTAGATTTCTTAAAAGGCCCTCAAGACTAATCCCGCTTTTGGCTGTTGAATCTTCTTAACTTGAACGAATGTTCCCTCGTATACCTGCCCGCCACGTATTACAATCTTATATTGCGTGTACGGGGTACGTAAGACAATAAATCTTACTTTGCATAAATTGTACCTTAAATATCGATATCTCTGCTTGAAATATGCACTAGAAAAATTTTGTGTTGTATTGTGTTTTAATTGGTATAAATAACTACTTTTTTATAAATATCTACTGCGGCAGGCAGAAACTTTCTTTTAAAACAACCTTTCAAGTTTTCTTTTCACCATTAGCAAGAAGCCAAGTCTACAGAATCTTAACATGTTAAATCACTAATTCCAATAACTTAGTGGAAGCAATGGGATTTACAGCTTCTTTCGTGTAAAAAGGAATGGCGGTAACTATAATACAAGTACTTATTGTTTTAAGAAAAATTACGATGAACGTTATCGAGAGCTTTAATAGCTTTGCAAAGTACCGACTCAATAGAAATGCGTATTTTATTTGTTCGTCAATTTATTTAAGCTGCCTACAATCACTACGCAAAAGTGTTTGTGGTTTACTTCAATATAAGAAGGTGATATTGTTAAGTTTTGTAAATATGTCGGATTATATTATCAAATCGCAATAATCCTCTATTGACATTCTGATACTATTATAAATGTTAAAGTTTATGAGGGTGGGTGGATGAATGGTTGTTGTTTGGTATTTTGACATGTTTAGCATGTACGTAGTTTAAAACCTGGATTAACATAGAAGATACTTTTTATCCCTCTCTGGACCAAGTTCTAAAATCAAAGCGGAGGAAGCTGCGGGGAAAATCTAGTTATGAATAGAAAGAGTAACATAATTATTGAATTATGAGTTTATGTGAGATTCTTATGTCAATATTTGTTTCCATTTCCACCCCTAACAATAGAAGACCGTACTGGCAAATATCGGGAAGACAATCGTCGTCGCTGCCGATGTTGGAATGCCGTGGAACTATCAGACGCCTCAACAGCTCTGTAAACTGGCGTTTCCAATCAATTGGTAACGTAAAATAGGTAACGATTCTCAATGTGAACGCCGGAAGTTACCATTAAATTTCCCGATGATTTTAACTTGCTCCTTCTAAACTACGGTATTGATTTTAATTAAACTACGCAAATTGAATGTTATTTACTTGTCCATTAGACCTTCATACATAAAATTAATCTATGCGCTATTTAGAATTTCACTGTCAATGTTTACCTAATTGTTAGCAAAATAAAAGCTAACGTTGAGGATTTCTGCCAAGATTTCGTAAAGTTTGTGTTTGTCTGTTGGTTTGCTTGTACCGTTTAACTTTCGCAGCAGCACGTTTGCATCACTTTCTACGTTTTGGCGAAGTAAATATTAGTAATTAGCCCTCTATGAAGTAAGGAAGCTTATTTTTATGAATTAGGAAATCATTTATTTGAGGAATAGAAGTGGACTTCCACAAATCCAACCTACTGTCTGGATCATAAATATTTGATTCTTCATATTCGCCTTCGTCCAGTCTTTGTCATTCCTGAAGCGACGAGTCATGGTTTTTCCCTCAGGGTATTGATCGACCGGTAACCCATCATTTAGGGGAAGAAGCAATAAACATCACTGCAACACTTATTATACTGAATAATAAACGAGGTTGAGAGTAACATAGCTTTGACCGTAATTTAATATCTACCCAATATTTCGCCCTTTTGAGATGGACTAGCTAGATCCTAATGTACCACTTCTGTACATTACGTGAAAGGATTTTAGTGAAACAAAAAATGTGCTTAGGATTTCTCGGCGAAAATTTTTATTTTCTTAACAGGTAATAGATGTAAAATTTTAATTAAAAACGTAAAAACGAAATCATCCATTAAAGATCCGTCTGACGAACTTTCTCCAATCCTTTTCAAACGGCTGATACTGTGTAACGAAGCATGATGGTTCATTTTATTTGCATAAATTTGGATACGACTTTTAATATTCGCGTCCCTTGTAACTAGAAGAAATTATTTCATTGATTGCAAGGCATTTTCGGCAGCACTTTAATTTCTCCGTTTCGCATAAAACCTGAGTTAAAGGAAATAATTTGTTGAAGCAGATGTAAAATGATTCGCTGAATTTGTAAGAAATGAATCTTGAGTATCGATTGAAGTCAAATTCCCAGATGCTTGAAAGTATCATTTTTATTGCTACTGTTGCTTTTCTACTACTAAGAAAGACAAAAGTATCTGACTGTACAACGGTAACAGTTAATTGATTATTTTTCTGTTTATTTGTATAGGGATTATAAACCTTTTACGTAAGTTAGATATGTAGAGTAGAATACGTATAAAACTTATATAATATCACAAAGTAAAATCCGTTACATGGAGAAATTCGTAAAACAACGACGCTCAAGACAAGACATTCAATTTATTTGTAGCAAACTGACGAATAATATTTTCGTTTCTTCTTTGACATACACTTCGACTTCTTGTTTTATCGTAAACTCTGGACTGTTCTAAAAGAGAACTATTCAATATTCAAAATCATTTGTTATTTTCAGTTATTTGGTTTTGCACTACGTTTCAAAGACTCCAAAAATTCTGCACCTATTGAACAGAAATTTTGACACTAACATACCTAGTATATCACCAACCTATCTGCCAGAAGCGAAAAAAAGCTATCCACAAGCACAGGCAGGTATTATTTTGTTTTGGGAAGTGTGGTTGCCAGAGATACTTTATGTGAGGCAACATACTCTGTGGATAGCTCAACGACGCACTCGCACACGGCCTCAGGTAGCATATTTTCCAATGTAGGTGGTAGTTGACGTAAGTTTTCCAGATAATCCACGTCCAAGTTTCTACTATTTCTTTTTATCCCTTGTGGCTGACCCACTCTTCTTATTTCTTCTTTTTCTTTTCCTCTTAAATTAGAAAGGTATTGAACTTGCATTGCATTAATTGGCACATTGAGCAGCCATTTCGACTGGCTCCCGTCGCCCGCAGTAGCTTATTGACTCAAATTACCGGCAACGCTACAGAAGGTATTAATTAACACATCAGTTATCAGTCTTATTTTCACTTTTCAAAGTTTGTATAGCGCCGGAGTCTTCACAAACTATCTTATCTAGAAATGATAACTAATTTTAGCAAAAAATTGAATAATCATTTTATGAAAATACTAGCATGCATGGAGAGTAATATGGCCGGCCCTATAATCCGCCGTAAAGCACCCCGTACCTCGTTGTAGCCTGTACCCCGACACACTACTGGGTTTTCGTGACTTTCTCACGAAAGGAAGGAAAGATAGTCTTTTTCGACTTCTACTAAAACATAATTAGAAAAAGATTACCGACCAAAATATATAGATATGTGCTTCCATAGCAAAATTAAAAATTTTGAAAGAACCCACGGACTAATTTCCTTGGGTTAAATTTCTTGTTTCACTAGTCGGAGGGTTTTTAGTTATTTTATGCTTTTTCAATTATTTAGATTTTAACCGTCGTGGGTCTTTTAATTTTTTTTATTTTGCTTTTTATATCAATAAGCATACCTAAATGCTACAATGAACTTTGTGTACGTATATCACATTCAGATGGAACACTATTATCTGTCCATACAATAGTCTGTCACTAAATTACTCAGTTACCATCCGAGAGAGTCTCTGTGCAGCTTAACGACTGTGTCTTGTTCCCATCGGACGCCTCCTTTGGCATGATTAAGCAATAAAATATTAGGTTTATGTTGGGTGACAAGTACCTACTACTGACGACCAATTGGCGTGAAATGGTCGTGCAATCGTACACCTACGAGCACTGACGAGCAGGCGCTTTAAGAATATTAGGCAGATATTTAAAAAAAAACTTTGACAAAGAAATATTTATTATTTATGTAATTAACGGTTAATTTTGTTTATTTATAACATATTCCATAACAATCAGTGAAACACGCTTTGATTTACAAAACTTTATATTACCTTGCTTGATTATTTAGAATATTAGAATCCTAAATTTCACAAAAAAAGAATGAAGATTATAAATTCACAAAGAATTTCACAAAGAAATGAAGATATAAATCAATAAAAGTGCACAATTAAAAATTAACGTGTACCTAATTGCTATGCCATACAACGTTTTGTTTGTTTTAGTCATCCAAATGCAAAGGGTCGTGAACCGAGCGCAGTCGTGTCGATTAGGGGAGACCACAGAGCTATATCCAGAAGTAGACTAAAGAATTATTACCTTAATCTTTCCTTTTTACTTGAGATTTAGAACTCAATTTTTTACGTCATTGCCACATTTTTTAGTACTTTTCTCCGCCACCGAATAAATTCCTGTATCGTATATTTTTAAATCCACTAAGTCTTCTTACCACTCGGAACCCACGAACCGCAGCTAGTGTAAGCAGAAATCTTATCTTTACTGAACTTTCACACAAGTAAATATTATACTGTGAACCAGATTTATTCTGAGTAAAACATATAAGAACAAAAATATACCTAGGTACCGCAAACTTTTTTATGCAACAGTTGTCTTTTAACGCCGAAAATTAATAACCGATCATCAGATATGGATCGAGATTGATACTGTTTGTTTGCCAAGATACTTTGGCAAACAAACATCATTAAGGCGATCCATATATGAAGATAAGTTATAAATTTCCGGCGTAAATCTACAACTACTCGTATCGTTTTTCATTTAGAGATCAGAGTTCCTCCAATAAACAACCGCGTTATTGACATTAAACATAGCTCATCTCCGAGTTTACACTTGCTGTATCATTCAACGCGGGAACAAAACGAAGGCAGTGGGTAATTAGCTCCTCGGCAAACACAACAAGTGTTCGTGCTGACGGAGGGAATGTTTCATAACCTCCAAACGAAAAACAAAGCCTTTAAGGATTTCATAAAATTTAATTAGACGCTCCGTGTACGGCTTGTTACGTAAATAACAAATAAAAATATATTTGCGATCATTGTATTTCCATATTAAAAGTAAAAGTCATATTATTATCAAATAATTCCTATACCAAATAATAAAGTCCTAACTAGGGCTTAAAAACGTTTTATCCTTCACCCCTCAAGTTTTGAGAAAAAAACATATTTTATAGTTGTACATAATTTAATGTTATTGTATATAGTCACGATACAAAACAAAGATCCTTTATATACAAGCTTTTAACATTTTTTACTTTCAATTCTTTTTCAGACAGTCTTAAATATAATAATATTTAACTTTCTGAGGATTACGACTTTACGAGTGCGGTTCCCACTTGTTTCTTAATAGTTAATTAATAAATAACAAAGAAAGTCATTCCCTTAATATTATACCTACCTACATGGTTGTTAGAATAAAATGTAATGTATATGCATAAAATATAATTATTCCAAAATAAATTATTTTCACATAAAATAAAATAAAATATTTTGAAAGCCAAAAAATAATTTGATCACTCCTTAAAACGTTAACTGTCTTTAATTGATATCCCCATTTGTTTATAAATATTGACAACTTCTGCAAAGAAGAGACTTACATTATTGTACCTACAGGGATCGGTATATGCATAACCAATAAAAAATGTTACCTGAATACGCGTATTATTAAATCATGGGAACTACACGAGTAGTCGCATTAAAGCATAGATAACATTATTATGTGTTATTGAAGCTTTATTTCTCTCCGACAATAAAGCGTACCTTCAGTGAGCGCGGACAATATAGCACGACATCGCGATAATATTCAAAAAGCGGAAATTGATGATCGAATTGATAAACGAATGAGCAAAAGACAAAGCCTTACCCGTTCGCAAGACTTCTTTGGAGCTCAGAGGAAAAAAACGTTCGTCGAAGATTCGTTTTCAATTCTCCAGCCGCATTCGATTTCAATTTCTGGATAATCGAGATCTTGCTCAATTGAACACTCGATTACTCGTTTACGAGGACACCCTCACTGTTTGAGTTTGTCGAGTTTGATTGCGTTTGCATTGCAGAGGGATATTATCACTGAATAAAATTAATGTGCACGAGATTAGAAAATTTGTTTTAAAACACCTTTTCGTAATGTGATTGGAAATTTTTACTAGGTCTTCGACCTATTTTTAATGTTTTAGCGCTACAAAAACCTGAATAACTGTCATTTTATTATTATAAAACCAGAACAGTAGCGTTTGCAAAGTAATAAAGTTGAGTTCCAACCTTTTAATGATTGTGTGAGTTAAAAATGGAAAGACAAGGCAGATTTCTTGCGCCCCTATGACTTATAGGGGCGGATTTATATCGGATATCTTTTTTTAAAGTGATAACGAACCGACAATAGGTACGTATTGTAACATTTTTAATTCTAGAACGCTATAATGGAATGCCTAACAGGCAGGTCTATTATGCTTGCAGTCAGGTCGTAGAGCTCTACAATGTTCGAGTGGCCATCGCACAGGGATGGAAGTTGTCTAATTAACAAACCTCCGCGCTCCGAAATAATATTACTCTCCAATTACACTTTGGCCGGTTTTTTGGAACTAAAAGACTGGTAAGTGTTGCTGGAAACAATAAAATTCAGAGTAAAAAAATTTTAGCTGTTGAATTTAATTAAACAATTGTTTTATAATTTATCCTGTAGGTACTTATAGATGGTGATTGCCAACTTAATAAGAGAAGAATACACACAGAAATTTTACATTAAAATATAATGTAACGCAGTGATAATATTGAAAACTTGGACGTTTAACGTTTGGTATCCATTTATTTTTGATTTCAATATTAATTTCTTTACCCACAAAATTCACAAAGTTTGGAGAAACTTTAATAATACAATAGATACGAATTAGTGAACTCCCCTTCGTAGCAACGGACTATTTACGACGCTTTATATACCTATATTATCTTGCTTCAGTTCCGTTGTTGTTTATTTTATTAAGAAATCCAAGTAAACGAAGAATGTTGATAAAAAAACAAGAAAGATTTCTAATTTAAACAACCTTAGTGTAAGTAGTTTTCCTGGTTCAGGCTGAAGTCCGTTGAATTGTTAATTACATAGCGCAAGTTTTCCACTTAGCGCCTCGGAGTGGTCTTATCTAATGTTGCGAAGATTTATGCCTTTTAGATTCTGACGAGATACGCGATCCGTTGCCCCCGAGCCGACGTGTCTTTCTGACTTTTATTAATAACTGCACGACTCTTGGCCATTTGCACTTCCACGATCTAAGAGATTAACTGCTAAACGCTTTATGAAAGAACTAAATCATGGATAAGCCTCGTAAATTGCTGCGCCGTCTGGTGAATAGGGCTATCAATTTTTACATACCCTGTCAATAATATCAATTAATTTGTATATGGAATATTTTAGTGTAAGCCGTATTTTTTCTTTTTGATTCCACCCTACTAGTATTCCAGCCTATTAGTAACTGGCCAGGCTTACCTGTAATGATAATAACTTGTTTTTCATCTATATATTTGCAAGAAAAATAATTGATTATGTACGGTGCATTCACTGCATATGATATCGTACATACATACGTTCTCTTTTCCATACCATATGTTCTCTTTTCTCTCAAGTCGTTTGTTAATTTTAATTTTTGTATTGCTCATATTACTGTGTATAAACGGATAATAAATAAATAAATAAATAAATAATAAATTTACACAGTCCTTTCTGTAGATGCAACTAGCTGACCCACCAGTCACCACTCCGCCGATATTTCTTAGTTTTTATTTTATTCATTGAGAAAAAAACTCCATTTCGTTAGTTAAAATCCAGTCATTTAAGTTAAGCGAAATAACGCAAAATATTCTATTATTAATGTGAATAAAATCGATTCTACAATTTTAGAGTTAGCGCCGACATCATAAAACGGTATTTTTATACTTATAACCTTTTTCAACAAAGATTTATCCCAAACTTCCGATCACTATTTAATAAACCAAAATTAGACACAGCGAAGCAAGTTATACTCGTAGGCTATCTTCTATATAGACTTGTTTGCGGTAAATTATTTGTTGAGTGGTTACTGTAGCCCATGGAAATCCATCCATGTCTAACCTCTATTGTCTTAAGGGCGTATTCATCTGCAAATACTGTAAGATTATATTTGATGGTGTTTACAAATAAACATCTTGAGTAATTAAATAAAAGTGCTAATTTGTTTTCATTTTCATTTCACAAACAAATACGTTTATATATTGTTACGTTTGTGTTTGTGAAATATATTAGTTAATTAGTAGATATTAGTTACTTTCTAAATCTCGATGTTACTAAAAAGTTATTTACAAATTAATATTATACGAGATATCAAAATTATATAAAAAGAATCTGATTCGAAAAAATATAAAAATCTGATACGATGTAATGTTTTGTGTTATCAAATTAACAAAATATTTATTCAGGGTTTTTTTCGGTCTTCTAAAGACTACCTACGCCAACTCATCTCAATAGTCTGATACTCTTGACATAGAGTAATCTTAGCATTATATGAAAACTTGCCGGTTTTCCACGTGGCAGTAACTATTCGGGTGATATTCGATTAGAACTATTAATTATATTCTTTTTTTCATTGTTCTATGATCTCCTTCCTTTATTCCTCCTCCTTATTTAAGAACGTAAGTTTTATAAAATCAACCACCACATTGACATACAACTGCTATTTTTGCCCAAAGAAGTTTTATGGACCAATATTTTCAGAAAACGTGACCGCAGAAAACATCTCGTGCCCGTTGTTTAGCACAGAAAAGCTCTACGTAGCTAAAATATTTCGCCATAAGAATTGTTTTGATCCACTCGGTTTACTACCCACATTGTTCTTCAAATTGTAACTAAATTTAAAAAAAAAAGGTATCTGAAAGATCATTAATTACTAAGATTGAATTCTTAGGATTAACTAACGGGGCTTGATAGAGCTTGATCTGGGCTCTCAAAAATTATTCCTTTCTTTTTATTAGTTGGCTTTTGTGTTGGTTTAAAAACTGACGACTCACGAATTCAATAATAAAAAAATAACATTAATTAATGTAATTTTTTATCATTGATTTTGTTTTTTACTGCGCAGTCACGTAAGTAAATGTCAGTCTGTTATATTTTTGATAACATCTTTTTTAATAAATTTTGATTGCTTATTAAAATTATATGTAGGTACAGTGTGTGTATTCAAATATCCTTAATATTGTGTGTACACCAACAAGATAAAAAGACCAACGGACCCAGAAAATAATTATTCGTTAGCTAAAGAAACTTTTAAGAAATGTTATTCTTTGGCCATACACAGGACACTGCAGGACTCATTTTGCGTTTAGGGAAATAATTTTCGCGTCATCGATCAAAGCCAGTGGGGTGACGCAGGCCACAGCCGGGTGTTTCAAATTACTTCTTCGAAAGCGAGCAGGTACTTCTAAATCGATATGTTCTGAGTAAACGGTTTTATATCTAATTTTGGAATTAATCAGTCGCAATATGAGCACCTACTTCTTAATATAATACTCTTGTGATATTTTGCTTGGATTCGTTTACATCTCTCCCCTGATTTAATCTCGTTTACTCAGGTTAAGTTGATCATGATAATATTAAGTAATGAATTTAAAGTAGATACTTATGCTCCTATCACTTACCCACTTAATCATTCTACCCTGTCTAGTCTGTTACCCCCTCCAGGGTCAAATCTCCACTGAGAAGAATATAGGTCTTAGTCCACCGAGCTGTCCTAATTCGAATAGGAGGACTATTCATGACTTTATTATGAAAACATCATGAAAAACTCTTAGCCATACAGGTTTCCTCACGATATTATTCTTTTCTTTATTATAAATTATGCTTATATTGTAAAACGCACATCACACATGTCCTTAGAACAGTTATTGATGAGTGCCACTGCGATTTGAACTGAGACCTCTCTAGAATAGTTCTTAGCTACAAGGATATCACCGCAATATTCAATTTTTAAACAGTGCAGGGTGGCACGACCATATTATTTCTACCATTAATCTTAAGCAATACCCTAACAAATCTTTTCCTTAGGGAATTAAGATCGATTCGCGTTCGATTTGCAATGAATAATGCATTCTATGTTTGTGTTCTATTTGTGTCTGAGCCTTTTCCAAGACAAAGTGTCTGATCTGGAACCTCTCTTAACGTCTTTAGTACCTACTAGAGAAGCTTTTGTCAAGTTGTTTTTAACAAATAATAAGACTAGGATTATCAATTTGTAATTTTCTGAATTACTGATTAGGTATAGGTAGCATTATTAGCTGTAGAAAGTATATTATTAGGTATATACATAACAAACATCTTTAATAAGTAATTATGGTGTACTACTGATATGTAAGTGTATTGTATACCTAGGTAGGTATATCATCAGTGAAATTCAATTCATTTAGGTTACAAATGTTATAAAATAAAATTTATAATTTAATATTGAGTGTAGGTAATACAATTTTGTCCACCAACCCGCAGTAGGCCTCTCATACAAATACTCACTGACAATACAAATTTGATTAAGCTAACAATGCTTTTATAATTATAAAAATTTAAACTGATAATAAATTGGGCCAATAATTTCAGTTTCCAAATTGTTTCATAAAAGAGCACGTATTTCAAAAGTTCTGACGCTTTTTACTGCCTGGAAATGATACCTTAAAAATATTTCACGTTTTTTCTCACTTTACAGATAGGCATAGATATATTATGGGTAACAAAATTTTGGCTACCTGCTTACTTTTGTCATTTATTGTCTTGTTTGCTACTTATTCATATTAATTGCTCAAAAGTGCTCAAAAACTTTTGTATTGTATTGTAAGAAAGAACGTACAATAAAAGCCCATTACATTAAAATACTCGGTAATTTAACAACGTTTAATGCGAATACATTCAAACCAATCATTTACTGAGGCATTACCGTAAGATATAGTTAAATTTGCAATTTCTTCAGAAAAAATGCCGAAGCGTGTTGTCAAATGACCTCAAGCGGTGGAGCCGTGGAAACTATTACTGAGTTCCAAGAAAGGGCGCTGCATTGCCTGGTGGAGGGCGGGGCTCGACAAGAAATGCTACGTTTTCTTCTAATACGTCATTAAACAATATAAATTAGACAGTTCCAATAACTAGTTTAAAGACTATATTTGATAGCAAAATTAAAGTGATTGTGTTATTTCAATGTGTAGTTTGAACAAACGAATCGAAAGCAATTATTAATATTTGTAGAGCTACCGCATAAAAAAATAGGCAGTTATACGGACAAAAATTTCATTTTTAATGTCGTTTACTTACTGTACAAGTACAGTCGGGTAATAAAAGTATATTATTAAGAATATTACCTGATCTTCGTTTAACAGTATATTTTATTTTCAAATTGTGCATATCTCTAGTTATCATGAGTATTCGGTGACATTTTCTCTCTGCTATCTCAATATTTTAAAATATTCGCTTTTAATTACAAGGGGTTTAAATAAAGTACGAGCATTCGTGCCAAACAGCTCATCGACGACGGTGTTGCATGCGCCAAACGACAAAGCCTTTACGATTAAACTTTGGAGTTTAAAAGTAGTTCACGAGATACGATTACCAAGTATTAACGGTAGTGAAGCGCGCTTAGCCCTCCAACTTGTGTAGATCTCTCTGCAACCAGTTAGTGACCCACTGCAGGGTCCGTTCTCCACTCAAAGTGAAACATATAAAGGCAATCACGGGGTCGGGTCGCCTTTGAGAACATCATAGAGGACACCCAGACATGGTTGTGTAGATGGCAAGAGATCGCAAATGAAACCAACTTTTCTTAAGGAAGATGTATTAAAAGATTAGGAATGCTGTTTTAGGTAACAACGCAATGGCAATGAGAGACCACTAGTGAAAATTACATGCGAATTTCATGCCCAAAGCGCAAGTGCGCACACACTTCACCATAACTACTGCTTCAATGCTGATTTGTAAACACAGATCCCAGTACCTACCGGGACAATTGCTTGTAAAGAGACAGTAGTAGTGTATTTTGAAATTATTAAGTTAGCGGAATGGATGAGTAAAAGTCTTTTCTGAAGCCTTGTATTGCCTTTCCAAATAACCGCACCCCACCATAAAATTTGTTTTAAATTTAAGTATATAATAAATGCACCTCAAAAAAGTATAAAAGGAGTGTTATGAATATCTGTCAAGTGAGACCTAAATTAGTTACCTGCCGATTGTTAATAGTAAAAAATAATGAATTCCTCCAGCCCGCTTCCTAAGAATATTGTAGGGACGTTAATTAGAGCTGAATATAGAAGAGCACGTCATCAAAATTCAAAGATCAATTAGTAAAGCCGTGAGATCGCTTTGATCTCGGTGAAAGACCTTCCGGACCGGTCGGCTTCTTTAATTCGCCGGACGCCAAACAGATTATCCACTTTTGTTCGCCAGCTTTAGCATATTTAATGAGAGGTTTTCAGTGGAAATTTTTAATGTTCCAACAAAGCTCATGCGATTACGTTAATACAGTTATAATTTTCCGCCCGCAACCGGAGAGGGTTGCCGGCTATGGCCACATTTTTCAAATTACCTTTGGAGGTTATTTATTAAAAACGAAACAATCAGTATCAATACCACCAGTAGGTACACACTTGTTCGCGTAGTTTAGTTTTCACAAAATTATTTGTTGTTGTTTCAATATTATTTGTTCTTAGCCTCTACATCATCAGACAAGGTCACTTTAATTCGCTGGCAAAACAGGGTACACACGCCACTTAACAGTGCACCAAAGCTTACTAAAACGAGCTAACAGGGAAAATTAAAACTCGTGGTTTGAAGTTTAAAGTTTTAAAACGTCACTCGTAGTCGAAAATGAGTCATGAGTATTGATGAGCGGCGTGAGGGTTTTTATAGTTCAATTTTTATTTTAATATGCGCCAGTAAATTAATGAACATCAGTCTGTCCATTGAAATTCGATAAGGTTTAGGAGGATTAGGTTTATATAATATTTTTGTGTGTTTTTATAATAAATAGATCTTTTTGGTTAGGATGACAGGAAAAATCAGCGGTCGCCTGTCATTACAAAACATATTCCTAAGATTCATAAACAAATGAATAAAAACATATTCCTCCTCCCCGAAAATGATAATTAATTCAATTTCATTCCATTATATCTTCAGAAGTCAGGCCAACTGATGGCTGCAGCCCACGGACACCGACGTCCAACCTCAAATAGAGAAGAAATTCTATCTGAGGCTCTCCGTCGGTGTGTTGCTACTTATGAGGACTAATATATTTGCCTCAAATATGGTATCTCGGTATAATGAAGCATATTGAAGGTATATGGAAGCGGTGATAGCCAAGTGGCTTAGAATTCGAATCCCAGTGGCACACACCGATGATTTTGTAAAAAAGTTATAAAATATCACCTGCTGTTATGGTGAAGGAAAACATCGTGAGGAAACCTGCATGCCTGAGCGTGGTGGACTAAGGCCTACATCACTCTCATTGTGAGGAGACCAGACCCTGTCGTGGGTTATTAATGGGTTACTGACTATGGTGTCTCCGGCAAAACATACCACCCCAACAGAAACACAAGATATTAAAAGCATGCTGTTACGACGCGTTAAGATGCTGGCGGTAACGAATCTCCCCGGGCGCGCCTCTTCGTCTGTACTACCTATAAAAGGTAAGGTTTTTTTGCAATTTTGAAAGTGTGTTCGATGAAGGTTAGGAGAACTGGTCTTATAAAAGGTAAGTTTAATATACATGCCAGTGGAATGGCATGTATAAAAGGTAAGTTTAATATACATGCCAAATTTATGGTGGAATAAATATAATTTCATATTAAACGTACGTGAATAGATGAAGCGTAACTCGCGACGAAACGGACGCGGATGTGAAATCGCATGCGATAATGATATAAGCGCTCAGGTTTCAGAACGTGCGAGTAAGAGCTCCATATTCTGAGAAAACTATGTTCGTCTATAAAGATGAATATTAGATTGGTCTAAAATATATTAAGACCAATCCATTCGTTAATTAAATAATTGCAGTGATAGCCCAGTAGCAGGTATTCGAATCCAAGGGACACTTCCAAAAACTTTCTGAAAATATGCGCTGTATTATAATAATATTCATCATCAACTCTGAAAGAAGATCCAACCGAATGGATCACTTATGGGGCACGGATAATTCTACAATTCGTTCAATAATGATATGGAAACTTACACACTCATTATAAATTATCAAATAAATTACGCATAAACGGTTAACCTTATCTCAAAGAAAGGCAAGATAAGAGAAACACATAGAATACATTAAATTTTCATAAAGGTTTTTACTTTGAAGTCTTATAGGTACGATAATACTTATTTATATACCTAATTCAGCATAAAGTCACTCCAATTTCAATGGTTCTGTAGTCTGATATGGAAACGATAGGTAGATATTAAAAATCATCGTTTCAATCTAACATATCGGCAATTGACGTTTTTAGATCAGGAATCGTAGCAGAAACGGATGCTCTATTTTATTGGATGATTCAAATATCAAAAAGTTTTCAAGAAAGGGTTTTCTCTCGGGATTCTTAGATGACTGAGATGATTAAAAGGCAACATTCACGTGTCTGCTACCTATTAGTGCCCCCCTGCAAGGTTGGATGTCCTTCCAAAGTGAGAAAGATATATCACGCTTAGCCACGCCATCTTAGTTCACCACGCTGATTTTCATATTAGCGGATTTCACGTGTCTTTGCCGTCATTATAGAAAAAGTTGAGGCTAAAAGTAAGATAAAAAATCAAAACCTATGACATTAGTCCTTTTTCCTTCTTCAAAAATATCTTATTGAATCCATCTATACTTCTAGGTATTCTTTCAGTTAAGTTAAAAACCAATAACCACCACCGATATCCCTTCCCTGCTAACCTTTGCTGATGGGGAATGAGCACCGCAACATACATTAGAGATTTTTTTATTAATTTTATATTCAATTAAAACTAAAAAATTAAATGAAGTTACCAACTTTTAGGTATTGCATTTATGCCAAGTAGTAAAAATAATTTATTTTGTCACCAACTAAAAGTAGGTGTACTTGAAAATAGTCTTTGTATTGTACAGAACTCACAAGTCAGCACACGTGCTCACACACCACTTAAGTATAAACTGGTGCCGTCATCCGCATTTTGTTTCAAATTAGAATTTCGCGAGGAATTCTGCAAGTTGGTACAGCGTGAAATTGTATCTGGCTACAGCAGGCGCCGAGCTGACGTCGAAATACTTCCCTTAGACAGACGTCATAAGTTCCGGATATTCCTCTTATCACACATCCTCTTTAAAAATATTTTTATGTTTTAAAGAAGAACCTCACATTTTTCAGTCGCGTGAAAAATAATTTATCCTTATTGCCCGTAATTAAATGATTGCCATCAAAAATATTCAGAATGACGACAAGAAACAAAAGGTGAAAAACACTGCAATATTAGTTTTTAAGACAACCGAAAATAAAACAAAAGCCAAAGATCATGAGATACAAAGTGATTTTGTAAGTGGAAACGAAATCTTGCAGCGGTATAATGTGGACATCGCGTGACTTCATGTATATAGCGTGATTGGAGGTGTACGAAAGAACGGTAATAGAACTCATAGTGCAAGATTCTACACTACGAATATATGCGGGCAGCCAATATAGCCGAGCTCACAACAAGAATCTCGGACTAAAGCAAATCGAATGAATCACGGAAAACCTGATTCCGCTAATAATGCCGCGAATACGTAAAACATTTCTTTTATCTCGCAATTCTTCGTAACATGGATTTACCCAGCTAACGTGTAATAAATACGTTTTGTTTCTTATTCTTCCTTAGCGATGATTTTATAGAATTCAACAAAAATAATAATTGCATTTTTCTTTACAACTTATTTTATATTAAGTACCTACATATTGCCTAATTCTTTGTGTTCAAAACTTTGAAGAACATGCGACTCAACTACAGCCCTGTACTGACTGCAACTGTACTGACATTCGACAAATTCAATCCTAACTTTCAACATTTACGAGTATCTGATTTCGTAAGTAAATACATATGCGGAGGTCAGAAAAGGAACCACAAAAACGATTACCGATGTGATAGCATGAGCGTAGCACACCAACGTATAACCTCAGAGAGTGTTTCGGCCCTGTTTGAAGTTGGATGAAGTTTTCCTGCTGAATGGGATGAAGATGGGCTGCTTTAAAACTTCAAAATAAATAAAGAACAATTTTACGTCACGAGAGTTTATAAACACAGTAAGAAGTACGCCAGAGAATATAACGAGTACAAGATTTAGGAAAGATACAAGTGATCAAAATACGCAAAATTTTAGCTTTACTATATTTCCACTGTTGCCGGGATGCAAATCTGACATCGAATTCAGTAGACTAATCAACTTTAGCAAGGTTTTTGGGTATGCCCAAAAACTTTAAATTTTTAAGCTTTTTACGGACGGGACGGCTTCAAATTTTACATTGACGTAGCTAACGCGTAGATGGTACACGTGATGATACACGTATTTCGTATATTATGTATTCAATTATTATAATTATTTTTTTTAAATCTCGTCACATGCTTACTATAACTTTCATCAGTGGTTATTTGCCGTGCTTTAACTTATAGGTACGTTTATCTTAGAAAACATTTACGCAAATTGTAAGAACATTCTATCGTAATTCGACGAAAGCGCTACAAAAGTTTTTAAAACCTCTATTGAATTTTTTGAAGAAGCGAAAAATCATAAATATTACTGATATTTCTACTAACTACGATCGCAGTAGCAATTTATGCAGCAAGTTGGCACTTTTAAAGTTTATGACGGTATGATAGGTCGAAGCGGCGTACTCTCCAATAACCGTAAGCTGAAACTCCCCGAAGTGGGTTAAGCCGTTAAAAAAATTCTATTGAGTGTGTGCTTGAGATATTTTCTGTTTTCAGTTTTAAATATTACCTACCTTTGCTAAAAGTAGGAGCGTAATGAAGTTTGCTTATTGCTTTGCCGCCGTTTGATAAAATTGGGTCGTATGTTCCAAAACATAATTTGCGTAGAACGTATGATGATTAATTTATTTATTAGCGAGTCGAAACGTTTTACGTAGATGTAATCTTTCTAATTTAAATGACTTTAATTGAATTTTCATCCAGCGACGAACCTTATATGCAGAAAATTTAATGACATTCGTACAATTTGAGTTCAGATTAAGTTTACGAGCTTTATAGGTACGAAAATGAAGTTTAGATTACAATTAATCTTCAGTCGTCTTTTACACATACCTAAAATAATAAAAAAGCAGTGAAAATGTTTAATTTAGCAAATGAGACTATAATTATTTTGAGTTTATGTCGTGGAAAAGATAAATAAACATTCGAGTTACCTGTTCAGTAAAGTGCAAAAATGTTGCGAAAGAAGCAGGTGCGCTAAACACACGAGTGTAAGTAAATCCGGCTCGTATAGGGCTGTCATCGGTGCCTCAAGTTACGCAGTATTGAGCTGCCATTAGTATGGGAAGAAGTCAAAACAACCTGAAATATGACATACTAATCACTGAGGTTTACTGTACGAATACGAACATCAAAGTGAAAGGAGACTCAACTAATCTCACTCACTGACTCACTGACTAATCACATGAACATGAAAATTATTGTCACAAAAATATATTCCTTTTTCCCATTTAATTGTAAAAAAATATAAAAAATTGACATTAGATATCCCAACCTCACCACGCATATGGTTATGTTTATTTAGTAGAAACAAACAACAAAATAAAATAACAGAACAAATAGAACTAAAAAAGAAATTTCCACGCTGGCGGCATTTCCACGCTGAGCATCAAATTTTGGAAATACCTCCTTAAATTGTTGAAGTTGTATTTTTGTACTTTGAAAAAACCTATGTCCACCTAAAAATAAACAACACTTATTCATTAATTAAGAACCATTCTGTTAGAAAATATTTCAGATACTTTATTTTGTTTGGTAAATATTCCCAGAATAAACAAAATGTTCAAATTCCTTGAATTTTTTAGAGTATAACGTCTATTTACAAGTTACTAGCCCGACCGCGACTTCGTCGACGTGGACCTAAGGAATGGACCCAGACAAGGATAAAAAGTATCCAATCCTGCCTTTGTACCAAATTTCAACGAAATCTGTTTAGCCGTTTTTGCATCCATCCTCACAAACTTTCGTATTTATTATAGCAATAGGATAGAGTTATTTACTAAGAAAGCCTATGTGAAACTGTTATTCACACAAGCTTGCTTACCTAACCTAAATAGGTACCTACCTCAGTGACTTACTCACTGTTCTCAAGAACAGTACTTTCATTACATTAATTTTTTTAGTATACTCAAAGGTGCTGGCTCCTGTTGTTTACGTCAAGGTTATGAACTTACAACCTAGTGGTAGCCCTCACTATATCAGTCGACTTCTCACTTACGAGAGAAGCCCGTGCCAGCGCCGCCCAGGTGCGAGTGGCGCTAAGTAAACCGGCGAATTTTTCCCTTGACAAATCTGTTTCTCAATTTATTACTTGCAAGTCGTTAAATAAATATTAAATGCAATATCAAATTGACTCGTACTTTCGATTTCTTTATCTTCATTGCCCTCTTACAGACCTACTTTATTTAAAAAAAATCTAACCTAATTTTAAAAAGTACTGTCTGCATCGTTCGTCGATTGAACGCTTAATAATATTGAGTGAACAATACAAATTGATATAAATGAGTTTCAGGAGTATTTTTTTCAAAGCGGATGCATAATTCAACAAAATATATTAATCAGTCCACATTAATTTGTAAAACTTATGTTATTTTTTTATAAAAAGATATATTTTTTTATATTAAAAGACTGTTTGTTAAACTTGCTACCTGTTGCGGAGCCCTTTTTTTGTCAACAAGTACAAGCGTTATGTTGTAATTAAGTAAGATAATTCCTCCGAAGCATTCAAGCGCGCATGTATTTCGTCACTAGCGGTCACCCATCCAGGTACTGACCGCGCCCGACATTAGGTACTTAACTTTTTCGATCACTTGCGATCTACTCAAGCAGGAGGACTAAGCGCACTTCAGTAAAAGAAAGATGTATTAAAATTGAACTTAAGATAAAACTTTGAAAAAAAAAGAAAACTTGACAGCGCAGTAATTACTAGTGAAACCTAAAGGAAGAATGCAGTTAAATGTTAAATAAATCAGGCGACCTCGGTTAGGACACTAATTAACTAGCATGTCCCGCGGCCGCGTTACAGATGGACAGACACACCAATCAGACCGTGTAATTAGTCTAACCTAGTGTAGCTATCGCCATGTTCTGCAAAAAAGGGAATCGATTCCTCCGGCGTTTGGGAACATTAGAAAAATGAAACAGTTGAAAATAGCGTAAAGATTAAAGATAAAGATACATTTGCATTACAGTCGAAGACTACCTACAATATTTGAGGGTTCACGATGTCTTCTCTTAATCAGGCTCATTCTAAATAATTATAATTATGAAGTACTATTAGATATGTATTATATTACAACTTATATCACAAATCACAAATCGTCGTATACTTAATTCTGAATGTAGGAGATTTTTAATAGTCGCTTAGTACCTGCTGGTTAGTAATTACACCAAGACCTTATTTTGTTTTTAGTAGATAGTAGCTTCGATGTTGAAAAGTTCCAACTAATGCCTTCGGGTCCAACCAATGGAATGAAAATCTTGAAATCATATAGGCAGTACTTAATTTTGATGCAGCAAAACCAGAGTTCTAGTAAACTAGACTGAGTCAGAGACTTCATCTTCGTGTTAAAGCCATTATCATGTTTTATATTTCAAGTTAGCCTTTTCTTAGATTTAATCTTTTTTTAGATTTTTGCGTTTTCTTTATTATTATTAGTTTAAGTAAAATTTGTACTATGATGTACGACTACTTATTATCATTTTTAGTGTACTTATTGTCATCCAGCGTATACAGTCTCAGTTATTGATTAAATTGTATAAAAAATAATTCATTCCATTACAATACTTCTATAAATTGTGTAAGTCCACAAATGAGATATTATTAAGCATTATTAGTGTAGCCTTCATCGTATCGGAGACCAACTAAAGCGTAGGTACCTATCCAGACATGTAAGTACATACTCGTACATATGTATGTACATAGCCATGCGTTCTTAGAAACGGACTTTTCGCTGAAGGACTCGCTTGCCAAGTACCCTAAAAATTTGCAACCACGTTAAGTGACGGCTTTCGTACTTTTGTAATTCGTAAGCGGTACGTTAAGCAGCACTTGAATTATATGGGCTTTATGATCTCAAATCTCGTCGCAGGTCTAAACTGAAAAAAATAATCGACACACGTCAATCCAAAGAAAGACACTTTAATAGGTAGTTTACTCCTTTTTCGATAATAAGCTCTTAAACTACCGCGTAGAAACAGAAATATTTTCCTTCAAAAAAAGAAAAAAATGAAAAAGTAAGACATTACACACATAATTTTAACCTTAGTCTAAATTTAATATCGCGATGACAAAATTGGATTTTATTTTCAATGGGTATTTGCCTAGCGCCGTATCCAAATATCCTGGCAATAAATAAATTATTTCTGAGTGTCGTTTTTATAATGAGGGCGGGAAGGAAGATGTTCTGCAAATAGGGCCAACTAATTTGGGCGACACGCTTTAAAACGGCATATAATAAAAGTTAATGGGACCGCTCTCTTCATGATTCCTGGCGAGCGAGTGCTCATTTTCCTGCCCGTCGTTAAGCCATGTTAATTAGCATTTTGGCACTGAAATTCAAATAATTTGGAAAACAAGGTGTTGCAGGTAAAGTCTGCAATGAGATTGTCGTCTAATTGCCTTGCCTTCTTGTTTTTGAGAGAGGTCACTAAAATAAAATATAGATATTACTAGCTGACCCCGCAAACGTTGTTTTGCCATAATATAAGTTACCGAGCGTTAAAAATCGACTATTAAAAAATAGGGGTTGGTGATAGAAGGGTGAAAATTTAGGATTGCATGTATTTTTTGATGCCACATAATTGAAAAATAAAAAAATTGTCCAAAAAATAAAATAAGAATGATAGGTGTGGACAACCCTTATCACTTAGGGGTATGAAAAATAGACAGTAGCTGATTCTCAGACCTACTGAATATGCATATAATATTTCATAAAAATTGGTCAAGCCGTTTTGGAGGAGTATGGTAATTAAAACTGTGACATGAAAATTTTGTATATAAGAAGATAAGATAAGATTTACCCATGTATAATTTTACTTAATTTCAGTTTATAGGATAACAAATCACGAAAAAATGTTTAAATAATAAAATCTTTCTGATCATGATATTGTATCATGTTATTCTATACCTACTAGGGAGAAAAATGTAATGAAATTATTGAGAAGCATTGGTAAACTTATGGAAATCTGCATTTCTTTAAAAAAAATATCATTTTTAATTGACTCGAAAATGGAAGGTGTCAAATGGAATCAACTCTGCGATTTTAAAGAAAGCTTTAAGATAGCGTAAAAGACACGATTGATAAATTATAATTTATTTTATTCTATTTATTTACCATAATTTTGATTATAGTACCAATCGTAGATATATTATTAAAATTTATATAAAGCAAAAAGGTTATTTTATAATTAAGGCTGAAAAATTCCGCAAAAATTCGATACAGGAAACAATATCAGTGATAACAGACATTGTACTATTAAGTTTTCCACTAAAATCATAAATAATAGTCAATGGTTCATACGTAACTTTCAATTTCCGCAGCACAGCCACCCGTGACCACGACTGTAATGTACTCGTAAGTTGTATAGAGTACAACCGTACATGACGGTTACAATACTCTTTAGAGTATTGGAGTACAGTGAGCATTGTTGTTATTGCCTTTATACAGTAATATCTTCTGCTGTCTTTGTTCGTGAAAAATTCTATATCGGGATCAGAGCGATATGAAAATTAAATTATAAAAAACTGATGACAGCCTTATAAAATATTATTAAGCCTAGGACAAGTAAAATATGACACTTTTTGTGGCCTAATCGCATACTTAATATGATTTAATAATTTAATCAAAAAAATTGTTAATAATTTCTGCTTTGTATACATTTTGACATACAATTTTTTTTATAAATATCTCATACGACATTCACACCACAATTAACGATAAAATATTGTAATAAAAGGAAATATTATAAAGTATTATAATGAACTTTGGAAAGAAACAGAAACTTTATTAAGACTCTGTTTCTCTCTAACTATAATGAAGGAAGTTGTTCTGGAAATAAACCAAGAATCTGTTTAATTTTCCTACCTTCAGTCCTTTATCATTTGAAGTTCTTACAACAATAATGGTCCTAAAAGATCTGAATTACGAGGACAAATTGCTTAAGCTTGAACAATGACTTGAAAACGGTTGCGTGATTTAATATTTTACACATAATTATATTAAATCACGCAACTTATATTTTATATATATACACATATATAATATATTTAATATAATGTGTTATATTTAAGAGATTAGTATTTAGATACAAATAAAACATGCTGACGTCGAATTTTACAACAAATAATATTAAATTTAAAATTAAAAAAAGCCACCGACACAATAATAATTATATTTGCAGATATTGGGTATTTTCCCCACTTTTACTCCCACAGTTTTTTCAGGGATCAACCGATTTTCATTGAACATATTATTTTGTAATGTGCACGTGATGCGTTTTCATTTGAGTCCCCACTCGATTATATTTGCAGTCATTCGGTTATTCTTCCCCACTTTCACCCCCCACAACTTTTAAACGAATCAACCTATTTTCATCAAACATGTCTAAGAACACTCGCCCGTAACTCACCTTTCATACAAAAAAACTAAATTAATCGCTTCATCCATTCGCGAGCTATGGTGCCACAGACAATGCAGACAGACAAACAGACAGACAGACGCGTCAAACTTATAACACTCCTCCTTTTGCATCGGTGGTTAAAAAGCAAGTCATACAATGATGTCAACTCATTAACTATCTTAATATTAGAATCACTAATCATGTGCAGTTAACTTAAAATAATTTAATTCATAACTTGACTATTTCGAAACAAATTGATGACCTATAACATTATTTCAAAGATCGAAATAACTACAGTAATTTACAAGTTAATATGTCATGCCAAACCTATAATAAACTACGTCTAGTCTAGTTAGACTTAGTCTAATATAGTTAGTCACGTAATAACGACCGCAGACATTGTTAAAATTCCACTATAATTTTTAAAAGAGCATAGCCAACTTATTTATCGTCTTGTACCGGAATTACCAAATTAACAAAGCTATCGTCACGTAATTTAAAACTAATTAAGAAAGGAAAATGCTAGCACCAAATGCTTACTTTCTGAGAAAATGGACTTTGCAAATATTCGCCGGAGAATAAAGTGACTCGGAGCGTTTAACTTTTGTATTCAATTAAATAGAAAGCTCTAGAAATAAATGGAAGGGATAGGAGGATCGCCGCCATAAATTATAGCGATTTAGTCGCACCACAATAACTGTACGATTACTATAAACTTTAGTTTTACAAAATAAAGGTTAAAATCATTCAAGGTCATGACGTGACAAGTTGAAATATCTCACCAACTATACAGTCACGTGCTTGAAAGCTACCTTGTGTGAAATACCATAGATTTATCTACTGATGGCACGCGGCGTCACCTGAAATGCAACACTAGTGTTGATAAAATTATGGTGTTGCTTTACTGTTCCTAACGGTTTCATAGTGTCGTCTATTTTATTAAACCGTTGTTTGATTTTTGTACCGATTGTGGATTCTTCGAAGCACACTATTGCATGATAGGTTTATAGTATAAAAGTACCAAACGAGTGTGCAGATTACCTTAAATATGGTCTTTCAGTAGCTCATGGTCACACGAACATGCAACCTTAACTCGCATTCTCCTGCTACTATGGTTTTCTTTCATCAGCTTTTTCCTTTTTATCTCGAAATTTTGGATTGAATAGGAAACTAGATTTATCGTACAATACATTTTAATATTTTATTGCATAAAGCTTTTGTGGTAGATCTTTATAACTGTTTAATAAGTTGAGTGTTAAAGCTATCGGTTATATTTTGATCCTCATTTTTAATGCATCACATTTCACGACGGCGAATGACGCTGTCGTTCGATTAAAACGGTTCAAATATATATATCACTTGATATAATACTGTGACTGAACAGTATTTTTCAAAATTATATTTTGATTCGACTATTGTCGTCTAGATTAAAATCTGGTTCGGTTATAGTATTTACTTTTGCTTTAATTCAGTTTCACCTACTTCGTTCACTTTAATTAATGATCCTATTTTAATTATTACTCATTTCGTGAGCATTGCATATTTTTAGAACATCTAGAGCGCAAATAGACTGTCGAATAAATTTATTTAAAATAAGTAATTGATTATGAGTAACCATATAGGTACTTCTATACAATCTAACCTTTAATTACCGGGCTTTAATCGTTGTTTTATATAGACATCAATTAACAAATCATTAATTAGTATAAATTCGCTGCCTAAGTAGCAGATAAAAGCTCAAAAATCACAAAGAAAATATCAATTTTGTACTTATTGTTTTAGGTTAATTTAATTCGATTAACTTGATGAAATGTAACAATTACGTAGTAACAATTAAACTGTCGTGTTTTCGGGCGTTAAAAAGATTAATAGAGTTCCTTCAACTGTCGCTTTGATTGACAACAAGATCTCGAAACAAAACGGCTGCTATTAACGCCAACCATTAATAGGAAATCTGTAAATACATCACTGCTTTTAGAACCATTTCGATTGTTTAAGTGTTTTGCGGTAATAATTTTATTGCATTCTCATTCATTTTTTGTATCGACTCTTTTAGTACTTACTCTTTAATGATGACCACTATTCCCTCCATTCAGACCACCTTGTAACTAATTTCAATAGTACCTAAAGATAATAATTATGATAAACCATCTCGTACGAGTATGACATAGAGTTCCAAATCATTCCGTGAAAGGTTTTGGAACTATTTATACAAATCTTTAAACAATAAAGTTAAGCCATAAAAATGGTTAATTTGTCAGCAAAGAATATTCTAATACTGTAATATGTGCTCGTACTTATTAAGTATGGGTTAACCTTGAGTCAGATACTCAACTGTTTTTGTAACTATAAAAAAATATCTGTGTTTTATGAATTAGCAGTTAAATCTCTGTTAATCTATTGATCAATTTGTCAACTTGGTCATTTGACATGCCACTTGGGTAAACAGGCTAAGGTAAAACTTTGTCAGTGACGGTAGTATGTTCTACGGGGTAACCTAAGTGGCGGGCAAACGTTTTTCCTTCCATTCTTTTTGCATTGCTAGAAAGCAATATGAGAGTTATGATGCAGAACTGTACACAATCGGATCCAATACCTATGAAAGTCAACCTATATCGTTTGCTAAGAGGAAATGAAAAATCGCACCGATCAACTTTTATTTCACCTGCCTTCTTGCTGTTCCGTTTTTCCTGGAAAATAAATAAGGGGTTAAAAACTCAAGTGTTTTAAACTGTAGGTTAATTTAGGTACGTTTTAAACAACTACAACAGAGCGTCATTTACACAATTATGAATCAAAGGGCGGTCCGTTCTCCTTTTGCCGAGACTCGTTGGTCCTTTGAACGATGTGGCCAGCCAGCCCATTGCTACTTCAGTTTGATACCTTTGAGAGCAATCTCGGTTACTACTGTCTGTCCACTGGTTTCATAATTACTGATTCTCTAAATAGCAAGAAGAATAATTTTATAAATAACACGATGAAAGATATCCGAAGCGAGTCACAGATCAGCAGGTAGACACAAGAGTCCTGTCAGTAAAGACGAGCTCCAAAGCTTTTTGTGTAGGCGTTGTATTGTAGAATAATTTTATGGAAAATTCGAACGTTAGGAAACAAAACGTGAGCATAAAACAAACAAGACTCAAATAAATTAGTAAGAAGCTTGAATCAGTTTCCGTGTTAATTATACATTGAGTATAAAACTCAAGGATTTTCTTGATGAACAATTTAAAATCTACTTGGTGACTGGCTAAATTTAAAAAGAACAAAATACTTGGCAGAATATCTAGCATATTTAACAATTACCGTTTGAATTATTGCACATTTTATTAAAGTACATACGAGTATGTATTATTTGATTAAAGATGTATTGTTTGATACGTTTGGGTTTAACTAAATCATCAAAAAAGCTTTTCGGCAATTAGGCAAAGTATCAGAAAACAACATATCTGAAATGGAAACTAGCCTCAGATTCCCTGGCAAAAAAAGGAATGAACCAATTCTCGTGCAGGTAAAACATCAAATTGTAGAAGTTTTTGAATACGCTGGGGCAACATCGTTCACTTAAGCACATTACGGTGGGTATGTTGGAACTTTTGGCCCGGCGAGATAGCAGTGAAAACAATTGTAGAGCCCTGGGAACCAAGTTGTGAAGGCGTTCAGTAGGGGAACGTAAAACTACCGCTCTCCTCAAATTGGGCTACAGGTCGTTACAATGAAGTTAGAGTTGGCGTCTGTACACGATGCTCTGAGATTCAGTTAATTAGCCGTAGATAACAACGAAACTAGAAAACATTACTGTCTTTAATATTATTTTTCATAAATTAAATGATTGTTCTTGTCATTATTCATTCTTAAAAATCATCTTTATTTTATTTAATTAGTTACCTACACTATTTTTATTGCCTCAAATCCCAACAAAACACTGGGGTGAGAAAAGTGATAAAACATTGTTTGGAAATGCGGTGTTTTTGAATCGCTGCTAGAAAAAGGCTACGAAGTAGGTATTTTAATATATATTCTAAACACATGTGCAACAAAAAATTAGACCGTGTGTCTCACACAGTTTATGAGTGTAACGTTTAACAACATTGAAATTATAAGATAAGCGTCTCATCATTAAAGCATTATGTGAGTGTATGTATCATCGCAATCCCGCTCACCTCACCGTATATTAATTTCAGAATGAATTTTATCAAAACACAAGCATTTCTTGAGAGGCTTACGAAACATTAAATAAAATTTCGCAACATCAAGGGATAACGCACAGTAATAAAGTGCCATCAAAAACATAACTCGTAAAAAACCCAAGTCTCGCAACTCAATTCTTGCGCTGTAAAAAATTGTGAGATGCATGTAAGTGTGTATGCAAAGATTTACTTGATCATCGCAAGAAAGCACAATGTATCTCACACGTAATACATATAAGACTGTTTACTGCGATTGCCAAGTCAATCTATGATTTGATGGCATCTCATTACTTTTTGTGTTGTCAAGTCAATCTAACTGCAAATGTAACTTTAAATAATGGGATTACAAAGTTATTTATATAGTTGGTGTATCTAGAAAACTGGACACTCAACACTTATTCTTTTCAAAATTTGAAGCTTCTATGTCTGCTACAAGTAACTCAGAATTTTGATGATTGGTCAGTCAGTCAGTCAATCAGTGACAAAATCATGAAACTTTGACCAGTTCAAATTCTTAAAGTACTTGTTCAAATTGACTGAAATAATTATGAAATATAACGAGCTTATTCAGTACCTGCTTGGCTACTAAAATTCAGGCTTCTAGTTTTATCCACAACAAAGTTATTAGGAGTTGAAAATGGCCTGAATTGCTTCGAGAAAAGGATGGTACGGTCTTGCCTTTTTTTGCTCGACTTGGCGGGGGCACTGCCGTGCCCCCAGATGTGAAACAGAAGGGCAAGTCAACAAGTTGACAAGTTCGCAATTTGTCGGGAGCTTTCCCCACACAAATTATTATGTCCCGCATTTAAATGTTTTTCGCTTGTCATGTTTATGAAACCTCTTCAGCTAAGTACACCCAAATCTCAAGAGAAACAAAATCTTTACGACTCGCAATTTTTCTCAATAAAGGACATGAATATCTCACAGTAAATTGGGTTAGAGATAATCTTTATCAACCTATGACTTTTAAAGTATCCTTAAGAACTTCACGGAAAGGAAAAACAAATCTAATAAGCTTGCTACGAACAGACGCTAGCAGGAAACATTAGTTAAGTATCAGATTCTAGAATTTATAAAGAATTTTGTTAAAAATCTTAATGCAGTTTACTTTATAACTTTTAACTCTCGGCTGCTGGATTTAATAGGATAAAGATAAGGTGCAGCTCAAACTAGTTACTGAAAATAAAACAGTATCCAGTAGGTACATACAGATTAGCTCGCTGCGCTTTTATTTTAAAAATTTAACTATTTGTTTGCTTAACGTTCATATTTGCTACTTCGTTTCACGACTGCGATATGTGATTTAGAACAACTCATACGATTTTTAAAAGTTAGATTTTACAAGTGAGTGAAGTCAGGGTTTTCTTTTAGAAAAACCGAATAGTATATTATATGTTATTGGAAACGATAAGTTTTCTCCTCCGTTAGATTGCCTATATTCTAGAAAAACATGCTGTTCAAATCAGTAGATATAGTTTTTCACATGAAGTTTGAAAACTTATTGCTTTTCCAAATATAGATATTTATTTCCTATCATAATATAACACAGCAATCATACGAAACATCGACCGAAGAACCACAATTTTACCTATTCTAAGAACTAAACAAAAACTTGTGTACAAAACATGTTCGGCTTAATAATGCTGACATCGCGTGACCGAGAACGAATCGTAACTGATGCCTAATGGAAGAAATCATCACATTTACCGGAGAACCGCTTTTTACCTATCACCCTTAAAGAATATCCCAAATGATAACCACACGCTGTTGAAATATTTTCGAATATTCGTATTTGTTCATAGCTTACCTATGTATAAATAGGAAAACTCTCTATCGTGTTTTCATGAATATAAAGCTGTCATTTATCCTCGAAGGAACACCTAGGTATTGGCGTAAATATCTTCATATTTAACCAACGTAGTATAATATCTTACAGCTCTCTCCCCAATTAATATCTGTAGTTTTAAAACAAAAAAGAATCAAGAAAGCAAAACGAAAGAGAAAGAAGTTGAAACAAAAGATTTTCCATGAGCCGTTATGCTACGTTTACTTTAGGCGAATCAAATCTTTATCTAATATATAAAATTCTCGTGTCACAGTTTTCATTGCCGGAGGAGTATTCCTCCGAAACGGCTTGACCGATTTTGATGAAATTTTTTGTGCTTATCCGGTATCTATGAGAATCGGCCAACATCATTTTTCATCCCCCTAAATGTTAGGGGTAGTCCAAGTATTTGGTATAAAGAAATATAAAGCTCCCGGCTTTGGCTCCCGAGTTAGCAAGACTGAGTTTCAAAAACCAGCATCTTCATCTTCAAATTTAAAATACAATTAGTAATACAAAAAAACTAAGAAAAATTGCAATTTCGGTCCAGTTTTCTAGATACACCAACTGCATAAATAACTTAGTAAACCCATACAAATGTATAGGATTACAAACTAACATTTGCAGTTAGAGTAACAACACAAAGAGAAATAAGATGCCATCAAAAACATAACTTGTAAAAAACCCGAGACTTGCAAATCAGTTCTTGCACCGTTCATTTGCCTATAAATGCTCCATACATCATAGAAACAAATGTCACGCGTGAAAATATGTGGACGCTAAGAAATTAAGCAGAAATGGTTATGCATATCAAATGGGACTTAGAATGGAGCTTATATATGTTTACGTACATAACACTTACTTCCGCCTACGATATTGATATTTATTATAATAAACTACTAGATTCCGCATAAGACTTCGTCCCAGAAAAATCTAGCGTTTTTGTATAGGCAAAAGAGAATATCATTCGACCAGAAATATTTTTAGGCATTCCTTCTCTGCATGGTGTTTTCCATGTGCATTAATACACGTTTAATATTTCCAGCATCGAGGCATTATAGTCAGTTGCTTTTACATTATTGTAATGCTTAGATAATTTTTAAGTAGCTTAACCTTGGGGGCAACTTAAATCTCTAACGATGGAGAAACACCGCCAGATGATGATGAAGATGAACTTAAACCCATGGATGTGGATTTCTTTACTTAGTAAAGTACAAACCTTACTAAAATATTCAAATCTTTTTTATTTATTAATTGTTCAATATAAAATAAAAACGATTTTATATTGCAAAAAAGAGAGAGATTATTTTACACGATCGCGTAGCATGGAGCGTGCGATATGGAAAACACAAAAACTGAGGTAGCATTGTAACACGAAAGCTTACGTAGCCGCTTCAAAGTTAGCGATCGAACGTAACGGCTCATTATAGGGCTTGTTATTTGGATGTATTTATGCAGTAGTGGCTAGTATCACTTAACAACTTTAAAAAGATTACGATTATAATGTTTAATTTTGTGGCATGTAAAACATTTATGAGATGATAATCGAAAAAAATTCAAAAACTTTGAAATTAACAATTTATCAATTAATATTTTACCTTATATTATTTAAAAATGTATTAGGTATAAATATTAAATTAGATTATAGATATTCTATGCCAACTACATTTTAAAAATAATGAATTATTCAGGTCTTTATAGTCTGAAATAATCTTTATTTACTCTGTGATATGCGTCGTTAGCTTAAATCATAGTTATAATTATTTATGAATGTTATATTAACACGATTAAAGAAACATTTATATTGAAAAAAATGCTATATTTTTAGCTTTAGAAACACTTTCAGTAAAAATGTTATGCGACAGGTGCTGCTTTAATCCATCAGAGTGATTGATTCGGTTGACTTGACAATCAGTTATTTTAACGATTATTCAGGTTTTTATTTTTTCTTAATTATTTGACGTAATATAAAGTTGGATTTACAGGATATATCACTTTTATCCTAGACGTAGCTTTCATTACATTGTGGACTTTTTAATGCTATCTTTAACAGTGCATTTTCTGTCTTGGCTTGCAGTTCAATATCAGTTGCATATATCAATATCATATCATTTTTCACTTATATATTATGTACTTATACACATTAATGTGTGATACTTTATATTTTATCCAACTAGCGAAAAATAAAACTTCCGCATTATCAATTTGCTATGATCTAATTATTAAATGTTTTTACAAAACAATATTGTGAAATATTTGCAATAATTTTAAATACTGACTACTTGATGCATAATATCATTTTATATTTAGTGTGCGCTGAAGCGTTGACCCTTGATTCGGTCTCGATAAAACCCAAAATACTTTGTCGACCAGCATACATCGACAAAATTGGGTCGTATAAATAAATAATTTTACGATATCCACACGACTTCATATAAATATTAATAATGTAGTTTTATTACATCATTTGTGTCGTAAAAGAGCTGGATTAACAAAAAGTGTGCCACAATTGTAAAGACTTTAAAGGCACAAACAGGTGGTTAAAACAGGAATACTAGCGGAACAGAAACTTAAATGATGATTTTAGCATAATCTAGTTTTCAATTCGGCAAGGGCAAAGGTTCAAGCAATCCTTTATTTTTAAAGATTTATTAGGTATTTTTAGGTTTATTAGGGTCATTATATCACAAATTTAAAGAGCATCGTTATTCACATTCGTAAATGAGTAATAGAAGATCATATTATACCAGTAACGGAAACAAAACAAATTGCCCCATCATATACCTACTTATGGTAACAGCGTTCAGAAACTTTAGCAGCAAATGGTTCAACTTCATACAGAGAGCTCGTATTCCGTTACCGAACATAATATTTCGTTGTGAGAAATTTCGAAAATATAAACTCGCAAAGTGTACTTTCTGAGAAGCGTTACTTTATGATATTGAATTTTAAACCTTTGTCCATAAAGACTCGATAGGTATATTCAATTCAGTTTAAGTCCCGGATTAATATTTAAAAATCGCATTATTAAGTGGATGGTTAATTGTATTGATTATAATGAAATATAATTTTCTTAGCTTGCAAAGTAAAGTAACTGTGCTACTAAAATGCAGAATAAATACTTAATTATTATATTTTATACATACTGTCCTGTGAGTGTCCACCTGTCCATCTCTAAGACAAACTTTGGATGCCCATACCTAGCTTTTTTAACCATTGTTACACGATTTTACCAATACTTCGACCTATGCGAAGAACAAAGTTACATCTGCCAAATGCCTACTTTACAGGAGAGCGATTTGAAGTTTGACTTGCACAAATTTTGCCCTAACTTTTTTCTTAATTAATTTAGAGAATTGATACTTTTACCAACGTACTAAAACATTACTATGCGTTTATTGATACCATATTTATATAAATAAACCCCGTATTTTGGAATTTAAGGGGTCTCAAGTGCACATATGACGTTTTTTTGCGGATCTTTCGGTCGCAAGCTGGGTCATATATACACAAGTAACCTTATTCTTGGGAAACGTGTTAGAAATAATGGGTTTTATATCTACATGTAACTTTCTTTTATGTTCCATCGTTACACTGTTTACTGAATCTGGCTGAGATAAAATGTGTAACATACGCCTAGAACGTGTGGTTTTCATTTTTCAGTTTAGTTTCTCACGTAATTATCATGTAAAATATGCGATAAACTGGGTATACTAACAAAGCGCGCGCACAGCAGTCTTTCCGTCCGACAAAGGTACGACTGACGATGTAACCGACGCGGGCGGCTCTTGCGCGCCTGTCTCGAGGACACTAGTGCTGTTGCACCTTAGTCCTTCGGAGGAATAAGCAACATGTAACTTTGTTCGACCAGTAACTTCGGATTAAAATAACTTTTCAAAATTTTTATTTTACTAGTTAAAAATATAGATAATTGTAGACATAAAAATACAATAAAAGTGATTTGGGTTCAAAGTCACATATAACTTTGTTCTACGGATAGGTCGACTTGATTATGGGCAGAAGGGCCAACCCCATACTAACAGATTTGTGATGTGTTGTAAAACTTCTTAAAATCCGTGCAGTACTTTGGAGACCTAATGTGACATAGATGTACAAAAATAAACAAAGTACAGTAACATTTTACGGGTTTCAATAATAATTTACTAATGTTTGCTCCGAAGCTTTGCCGACGTAGAACTAATCACTACACAAAATCTTGGTCAGGGTGTCATACTTGTATATTTAGAAACATTTCCTTTGTAGGATGCTACTATATCGATCATGATCATCGATCACTTACATTAGTTTATAGTTCAACTCGGCAAATTTTGGAGTGGATATGACTATAATCTATTTAAGGGCTGGATCCGCAACGCCTCACCCTGTTTGTAAATTTTGAAGTAAAAATCTTTACTTTTGCTTGCTACTGCTTCTTTTAGCAACTGTCTTAGTCCTCTTTGTTCTAATTGGTAACGACCTCATATAAATACAACTTTTTTCTTGTTTGAAGATAAAATAGTCTAGAGAGAGTGACCATTTAACGTTTCGTGGCCTGTAAACTCGTCTCCTGCTTCAATATTTTAAAATAAAGCGATTTTTAAAACCTTGGTTACCGACGCTGTTGAAAGAAACATTAATGGAGGTATATTTTGCACCACACGGAAATATACATAACGAATTTACACGGACGGATGCCTCATATTTGCATAGAAAGAAGTATGGAACGTACATCGTCGGCTTACAATATCTGCGCATATTTTCACGAACGTTACTCAATTACTCGACTATTTTGCATGTATTATCTTCAGCTACTTTAAATTCCTAAAAATACAGGTAACATTTTATTATGTCTTATTATTGGCTACTTAACCTATAGTCAATGATATTATGAATATTTAAATTCGTATTCCTATTATACTAAGAGAGGACTTCAGTGCAGCAGCGGTTACCTAAGAAGCGCGGCGTGCTGCGCGGAGGAGTCTATTCCGACGGAGCAAAGATTTGAAACATGTTAAAATTTCTGTTTCTTGTCTGGGTGTGTTGGGTTCTTATCTTGTGTGTGTCTTTGGTACCCACGACACAGGAAATCCAAGAGTGGGGCCGTGACTGTAAAACGTTATAAGTACCGGCCCTCAAAACAGACATCAACACTAAATCATTAAGTATTGCCTTAACTTAATATTAGCTAAAATACTACATTTTCAAGGGGCAGAGGCAAAACTGGCACAAAATAGCTTGAGCACCTAAATGTTTGACGAAGATCAAAGAATCAAGTGTTACGATCTGATATCGATGTTAATAAGTCAATAAAACGTCGTTGGAGTGGAAGCAATCTCTTTTTATGAGTCCCAAGACGATAACTGCTAGAACTCAGCCCTTGAGCACCTATCTATACAATGTTTTAATCCGAATAGAGACAAATATTTTAACCGATAAATGCGGTTGAGTATACAAAATGTTATTCAAAATGTTCGCTATCGTTTCGTAAATTCTATACCTAAATTTTCAAGTCGTAAACTGTATCAATTTAAATTTACGACATCTCATCCAGGTACGGGTTGCGATCATCTGACTGTTGGTATAGTGATGGTGCTTTTACTAATGCCCTGAAGAGCCTGGGTTTGATCCCCACCCAGTGTGTGTATGTGTGTAAATGTAGTTTCAGCTGTCTGATTCCCTTAGCAAAGGTTCACCGCCTAATTTGGAATCAGTAAGTCATGTGTAAATTGGCCTATGATTTTTTCTTCGCCTTGGCTTATAACCCTTTATAAAAAAAAATCAACATTTTTAAAAATCATTAATTTCGTCGAACCGTTGCCATTCTATCAGCTTCATAACTCTCTTTCGATTACATATTATGCAAATAAATTAAGTTAAATATAAAATCAAGATTATAAACACTATTAAGGACAGGAAAGAACAACGTATCCTAACTGCGGAGGAAAGAGGAAAAATACGTAACGAGGTCAAAGAAATGTGTTTTTCAGTTGACGCTACTAAGATTTTCATTATTTTAATATTTTATGTATTTTAAATTCAAGCTAGAGGTGGTTAAAGTGAAGACATAAGAAGTAGTAAAAATTTCAAAGAAATGTAGGAGTAGGTAGGTCTGTAAGAATTAAATTTTATGTCGCATGTTGATGTGAAAAGATAATATTATTATTTTCCCACCAAATAAACTACATTTCGTTAAAAGAACAACATTGATAAGCATAGAAAATAGAAATGTGCTGTAAATATACGGTAGATGGCATGGTATACACATATATATATAATATATATATGCTATATGGCATAAAATTGTTACGAATGTAGGTAAGCTTTTATAAGAGCAGTCTCCTAAAGTTCGATTTCACCCGAAACAAGAAACAAGTCTCCCTCAGCAGAACATCTTAACAAACACTGAACAACAGCGCTTAATAACAAAAAGTTTGCGCGAAAGTTGCCTTTTAATTGACATTTCACAGTCAAAGAAACATGGCAGAGAACGTTTCATTTACATAAATATTGGCAAATTTTATTTACGCCTCTATAAATATCTCCTGATATCTCAACTACTGTGCCTCGAGCTTGAACTTACGCAGTTGTGTATAGTAATCGTATCGAGCTGCCATTAGTATGGGAAAAGGTCACGACAGACTGACATATGACATACGTTTTACTATACGAATTATAATACAATACGAACCTATTTAGATTTATCTAATAAAACATGAAATACAGAAAATGGGTTGCCTACTTCACAATAACTTTATTAATGAACAAGGCTTTATGACTCCACTTTGTTGAAATGTAAAATATAAAATAACTCGTACTTACATAGGTACGTACCCTCGTTCAAAATTCTACTTAAATAAGAGTAATCCTGCTACTATTATAAAAGAAAATTTTGCGTGAATGGTCAATCGTTTATAAACATCAATTACTTTTATACGCAAAAACGGCTGAACGAATTTGGATTAAATTTAAATGAATTTGTTATACGTGTAACATATAATCTAAATTAATGAAAATTTCTGAAAGTATCCTCATGCTCATCAAAAGCCTTACTATAATAGGAATATTGAGTTCAAAACAGTAAAAGTCTCGTGAACCTTTCATCAATCTGACGGAATCTCAATTAAATACCTGAGCCCAAGAACAATTACGTATTTCAGGATACGACAAAATGACCAATAACCTTTAGCAGTCTTAAGCGATGAAGACCACTTCAAATCGCCTTTTATCGCTTCCCAACTACTAAATCGGAAGATTAATGAAAGGTTTTCACATTTCGAAATGTTGTCTGGTACTTACAAAAATGCTTACAAAAACATTTTTGCAAATAATTACCGTAAATATTGAGAGAACCCATAAAGTATTACGTAATTACTCAAAACTACCACGAAGAAAAATGTTGTGAGAAAAAATACATGCTTGAGAGATCCCTATAATTTTCCGAAAGTGTTTATGTGAGTGAATTTCAGCATCCTGCAAATAGGCCAGTGTTTTGGACTAAGGCCTACGAGTAAAAATAATCCTCATTCTATGAAGAGACCCAGCCTACAGTGGGTGGGTCATTAATAGGATGCATACTCTCACTAGTTGGCTGATACTAGAATTTTTTATCTAAAAAAATACAGTTTGTACCAAACCTAATAAAGTTGGAAACAGCGTTACTGCTGAAACGTTGGAATGTAATATTTAGCGAATGCAGAATATTTGCGTCGTTAGTGTGCTTTACCTGGATATATTAAACAGTATATTTCATGAAATTGCAGATAAGTGAACGATTAACGTACAAATCATTTAGCTTTTAGTTAATCCTTTATAGGGTAATTATTCTGAGTTCTCAATAATGTTATTAAAATGCATGTAAAATGCACCAAACCGCATTAGGCCAGTGTGGTGACCTACGGCCTTCTCATTGTGAGAGGAGACCCGACTCTGCAGTGGGTCACTTATGGGTTAAAGACAGACCTAAAAAGGAACTCCTCTAGAAACCTGTTTCTGTTTCTGCGGTAACAATCTGTTAGTTTGTCAATAACATTTTTGGTTGATAAGAACGAAGAAAATATTATATTTCTAAGTAACGTATCTTGGATAAAAATCAAAAAGGATGCCGACTGTCAGAGTTCGATATTTTTTTAACGATAAGAATAAAGACATTTTATTCTGTTTTATGTTGCTATAATAGGTAGATAGTAGATATAATCGATAGGTATAAATAACGTAATATTACCAGACCAGATACCTCACCTGTGTTGAAATATTAGAGGGCTAAAGATCCGTAGAGACGTCGATTATCTCGAGCGGCCACGCGTATTTATATATCGATAACGTGGTTAAGCTGTGTAATTAATCGAGGGAGGGATACAATTTGTCTTCGTCACGAAGCAAATAGCTAATTCCCACACATTAGAGACACAATGGCCCACCACCGGCTCTTATTGATTACCGTCTATTGTTCCCTTCGACCGCCCTAAATGATACACTTGACACTATTTGAAAAGGGCACCTTTTATAGATAAATAACTTAATGATCATCATTTTTACACTACGCCACGTCAACGTCTATAAAAAAATTTATTCTTGGAGTGCACTGTTTTTTCTGTTTCTGGCTTTATTTCAATAACATGTGCGAGGCTTTGCGTTAAAACCCAAAAAAACCTTGATTCATTAGGGGTTTGTTTTGAAAAATGCTAATTACATAAAACGTATCCTGCCAGAATTTCAAAATTTTCTGATTTTCTTTTCATAACTACGAAGTAACAAGGCTCGATATATTGTAACCTGAGCTCTGAGGTAGACATTGATAATATAAATCGTCAGCATGTATGAAATACTATGTATGAAATAGACCAAAAATTACAATGATTCTCACTTGAAGAATGATATTAATAATTGATTATTTTTTTATGAATTGCAAAAAAGTTTGCAAAGTAATAAAAATATTTGACTTTAATCGAAAACATTCCCCAACGATGGCTACCTATTTGTTATTTGAGTGTCGCTTACAGATAAATGAGAATATGATTGGCATTTCAATAATAACGCAATACCGTAGGCTTGTGAGGCAGTGCGCACGCTTGCAAATTGAATTAAATGTGACATATATTCCTTTCCCTGCTTACAAGTATTATTCATCATATCTCATTATTTTCATTAACTTTTCTAAGAAATTTCCAAATCTTAAAAGTGGGTAATCCATTTTTATTTGTCGAATTTCAGGAGGCTACATCATTGACGTTACCCACTCGCTCTTTAACTTAAGTGAGGTAGGTACTACAAGGGCCCATGAATTTTCTACTAATGGTCTCCTATGCACGCAACGCACGCTATGTGCGTTGTACAAGTATGTTCACAGATAGGATTTTTCTGTTGGAGATTGAATGTGTGGTTGGTTGCATTGATCAATTAATATATTAACCACCCTTGCTCAATGAAAGCAAGTCGAAGCAAAAAAAACCAAACTATTGGCAACTTTATCCTCTAGAAGTCTAATATCAGGAAACTGTTTGAGGTTCGATGTGTTTCATTGCCGATGCAAGGCTAATTCTTATAAGATATGTTACTTTTTCGTGCTGGTCTTTGAAGTGTTTTTATTTGAATGTTAAAATTTTACGTCGAACCTTTAATTTCAGTAATTTTAGACCAAAAGTTCACTACGCCTTTAATCTTTCAAACACCTTCAAATAAAATTAGATAACTTGTAATATTTTCTATATTTTTCCGTTTAAAAACGCGAGATTTCAAATTTATTATTCTTTACTTCTATTACATGAAGTTATACGATTTTGAGCCACGGAGTGCTGTGACTAAACGCCTCCTGAGGCGTAAGTTTGCGACAATTGTAGCAAATTTACATGCTGACAAACTTTCAAAACATTTTACCGTCACATTTGCTTTATTGTAAGTACTTCCATTTTATAGTTACTCTGAATTATATGCACGTAATACTTAATACAATATTTTCTGTACATTTACACGTCCTGGAATTATTAAATCTTTCCATGGATTTTTAACTACAAAATAACTTTAATATTTGCCGTATTTATTAACGTTTGAGCTGTTCTTTATTGTTTACAAGTTTGAAACTTAAAGAGCATAACTGCTATGAGATATAATTAATTCCTACATAAAAAATAACCACCGTAAATAAGGAGATATAAAACGCGCAATAATATTGAAAAATAACAATATTTTCTTTCAGGCTTATCTGCTTTTCTAATATCCTTCCAATCTCAGGTATGCTGGAAGCAATCTCTTTAGAAATAAGCAGTACCTTTGTACAACAACTACTTTCATAAATTTAAGTTCTCAATTTTCCAGTGTATACATAAATAATAAATTAAATAAAAAAATAATAATGAACATTCACAGATTCTTAAAAAATAGCAGTGAGTTATTATTGTCCCCAGTATAAGCATCTTTGAAGGCGAGATTAGGGTTTCAGGCTGCGTTTGGCGCGACGTCCCTCTGAAGTGTCAAGCCTTATAACATCGTGTACATTCGCAAATTACCATGTTGAGTCGCGCCCAGAAGTAGGACAAAGCATGTTTTATATTTTGCATATTTTTATTTTCTCTTAACCCTGTACAATAACAATTACGTATTATCAGCAGCTCGAACGTCGATTAATTTTTCGATATACCTACTGTTTTGAACTGAAAAAACAGAAATGTTTTATTAATTCGCTATAAACTTAAAAACTACCGAATCGATATTATTATCTTTTCACAAATGAATTCAGCATTTAAGTGACAGGTTAATTAATCTGTGTATCTAATATTTCCGTCCACGACGGCATAATTTTTATTATAAAATTAAGCCACGGCGCCACTTCAGCTTCGGTAGGTAGGTACGTAGGTGTGCATTAAGAGATTCCACTTACTCGTATCACAAAACTGTTTCGTCTTGAAATACGTTCGTAAATATTTTTAATTATTTTTAAGTGCAAATATAACGAAATGATTCCATACAGATTTCTTAACGAATAAAAAAGGACTTAATACTTATATCGTAGCTTCGTAGTAACATTATAGCCGTTGTGTCTAGGGAGCCACAAAAGAGTACATTCACCCATTTTCGTTAAGTTTATGTCGTCGATATCTAAAAAATCCATTACCATGATTCACAGCTGTAGACTTTCCAGCTTAATCGGCTTTTGCTCAATAAATATTAACGCATTTACTTTGACTGCCTTTACATAATCGCTTTACTCTTTATTTTAAGTGATCAACCTATACGATTCGTTCAATCAAAACTCCCAAGGACTATAATATGATGAAAATTAAAGGCGATTGTAATATTAAATTGAATATTGCTTATATTGTATTTAGATTATTTTTAACTGTTGTGTAACAGTAATAACCGTTTATTTGCTTTCAACCCTGCTTACGACCCACTGCTTTGTTGTTGTTGAGTTTGAGACTCCGTGTGGCAAAATGATTAGTGACGAATCGGTGTCGGATGCATATAATCCGCCGATAGTGTATCCGACGAGATTTGACAAATGCTCTCTATCGATAAGGCACTAATAGAAGTGTAATTCGCCACAGGCGAAGTATTTCAAATACTACCGGTGAACTTGAGCTGTAGCGCGCTTTATTCATTCCAGGTTCCAACACATTTATTTAAACAACTAAAGTTATTTACTGTAGGAACTGGTATAAAAAATAATGATCATGTTCTACATTACGACTATATCAGTCTAAATGCGGTGCTTAAAAACGGAAAGCTAATAATCGTTCTCAATGACAAACACCACCGTAAAAATGTAGTCGTACAAAAATATACGTCGCCAGAAAACAGCTTCGACGTTGCAGAAGATTCACCTCAACTCGAGCATGGCATTCAAACATTTTCATCGCTTTACATTTCAACGGATATAAAGCAGAGCAATTTACCTTTAATGACGGACCGTGTAGACCTTTTTTTTCCAATATATTTCACGAAATCCCAAGTTTTTATGGGAACTGAAATACAGGAGGGTTAACGGAGTTTTCATTGCCTTTAACATCATAATATTCGCATTGCTCAGTCGTGCAATTCCAAGTTGATAATCCAGGGTTCGTTTAATGAGCCGAGTATTATCCAACGGAATTAACTCGAGAGCTCGCGAGGTATTACATGTTTCATCGTGATTTTATAATTTAGTTTTGTATTTTTAATTTTTTATCTGTTGCAAGAGTGAATTTTCAGAAATAACAATAGAAATACGTAGAACTTTCGTATTGATTTATTGGATAGATTGCCATAACAATATAATGGGCGATGACAGTATAATGCAAGAAACTTTTAAACCCCCATGTGGTTGCTTAAAATATTAGTTTTGTTTGCTTACTGTACTTCGCCATTCTGCAACCTATTCCTTACCTCCACCCTACTGGCCTAGTGCAGGTTGGTGGCGTTTACATGCCCTTGGGACCAGCAGTTACTGCAGGTGATATTTAATATCACAAAGCGTCCATAACTTTTGAGAAACTTATTAATTGTGCATGCCACTGTGATTTGAACCTGAATCCCTCTAATAAGAGGCAGAATCCTTTACGACTGGGATAAGTATAAGAAGAAATTCTAAAGCATTTGGTAATTTTAATTTCTGATAATAAATTATAAAGTATCACTTCTACGGATATGGACAAACTACGGCAAATAATGTAAACAGGGCAGTGGCTGTGACTCTAGTGTTCTATTCACATAACCTACAAAGTCCTGCTCTACCGCAGTTATGAATGCGTCGTCATATTCCGTTTTGAAGGGCGGAAGTGTTGGCATAATTAGCCCTTAGTACGGCAACATCCCCGCGATCTTATCTGGCGATGTAGGCTGCAAGTCCTGTGAGAACGGGAACAAGAGTATTGATTAAAATCTATTTTAATGTATGTTGGTTGTTTTTTGTATATTTATTGTTTTTATATAAATATTAATGTTTTAAGTATTTCAATTAATTGTAATTTTTTCTGTAGTATTTTGCTTTGTATTTCTTGCAGATAGAAATCTGTCACGATATAAGCTAAATACTTTTCCGAAAATGTAATATGTTTCATGGATTAGCTCGTTTAAACGAACGAACTCGTTCGAAACGAATCTCTTCAACTTTACTATATTATGCAGATTATATTTCAAGTTATGTAATCTAACTATTCATATTCATCAACCATTTTACCTTACAAGGAGCACAAATTAGTTTCATGCTAACCAAAAATATATTAATGCAGGAGATCTGGGTAAGCCCGAGGGGAATGAGAGGAAGTTCTTCAAGTTAGGCTTGACAGTGCTAATTGAATGATATTACACATGGGCCTCCCAAATATCGTATCTATTTGTATACCTAATGTTAATGATTTTTGATACCTCCTACGTTAGGTTATATCCCTATGTAGGTATGTTTCGATTTACTTGATTATATGTGTAACGTGAGAAGGTATTAAATATTATAGGATCCCTTGATTCCATTAATACCTACTATTTCAGTGTTGTAGAGACAACATTATTCCTGCGTTAAACCAGGTAGCTCATCATTAGTACGTAGCTCTTAAATCATGATCACAGATGTTCCGTATTTTGATAGTCTTTGGTAATTACTAATTTTTCAAACTATCGGAATTTTCATCCCATGGGTAGTAGGAGGAACAGTGAGTACGGAGTTGTTACTTGATTAGTTAAATGTTTCTCAATGATTGTTCCTGTTCCATCAACACTCCTAAATACTCGTAGTCTTCTTATATAAATAGCGTATCACAATGGTTAAACAATTTATTTCTGTTTCAACGTATGTAGGTATGTGATCTTACACAATAACATATGCGGATAGATTAATTTATTAACAAAATTAACGTCCGTGACTGGAAAATGCAGTTGTAACAATGTTATAAAATGTAACATTGATTTTTGGTAAGTACTTGTGAATATCGTGTAAAGGTTTCATGCAGTAACACAATGTTGAGAAATAATAGGGGCAAAGGAGTTAACAACACAAACTCGAGTTTATGGCCTTATAGGTACCGATTAATTTGAACTATGTAGGTATATACTCGTACATTACCTGATTTTACTTTAGCTTATTAAATGAAGAGTAGGTACTTAACTAGTAACTCTTATGATAAAGAAGATCCACATAAACTTTAAAACTCCTAATTCGAAAAATGCGTTCTTAAATGTGTAAAATCAATACCTTCTCCAGATTTTAATTTGCAATTGCAATTTACCAACATTGCAATTTTGTGGTAACTTTTTAACAGTTTATGAAAGTTGACATAGAAATTTTCGGGATACTTTTTTGTGGGTTTTCAACATTTTTTGTGGGTTTTCAACAAGTTTACAGCCTGTTGTTTAAAGAGTTCATGAAATGTATTTTTTGTACGAAACCCGAATAATAAGATCTTTTGTAACCCGAATACGATTACCCAGAGCCTACATAATTTAAGTAAACTCTTCAACTAAGGAAACAAAACGTACTTCAAAGCAACGCTACGGTGCGGGTTTGTAGAGTGAAAAAACAACTTACTCTCTTCTAGGGTTTAACTTTGATTTGCAAAATAAAAGCCCCCATAACACGCGCTAACCGAGCACATCCTGTTCCTTCTGCAAAATGTTTGCAACTGCTTTTGCAAACCAGACGAACATGCCTAGGGTTTTATCCTGGGTGAGAATGGGGTAGGATAATATAGGATATAGGAAATCATTTCACCAAAGTTGCATAGAACGTGTAAAATAATATTGAGCATTTAAAAAAATAGAAAATAACAAAAGCAAAGCAGGTGTAAAACTTTGTAGGAAGTCTTTTTAGGGGCTAGAAAGCCTCCGACACGCATTTTCCACCATCTCTACTATTTCGCATTAGACCAGAATATAAAATAGGGAAGGTGACTTGGGAAGAGACTTGTACCCAGCAATAGAACTTATAAAAGTTCCAGTCATCCGCTTCTTTATTGATTATGAATATCACAACAGAAATTATTACTGAGGCGTACATTTCTTTAGGCGTGCCACCACATAAAATAGAACTATTGAGCGAGGAAATGCAACCCGCATTCTGGGCACCTTGCCACATGAACTAGAACTTTGGAAAATATTTTTACAATTTTAATGCTAACAACCAAACGATGAAACAATTTTTCTCGTATTATTGTTTTTGAAAAATCGAATGTGACTTGCTTTCATATGGTTGACTTATAAATTCAATTTTAGCGTATATCTATCTGTACCTCCCTATTACATTTTCAGTAACTTTGTTGGTTATTTCCATTTTCTCGTGCAGGAATTTTTAACTGCTGACACGAACAAATAATATACGAAATAAAAACTTGTAATATCCGTACCCACTTGTATAGTATAAAGCAGACTATGCCCACGGCTTCGTCCGAATGGATTTTAGAACTTGATCCAGAATGGAATAAAAAATATGGTAATCCAGGTTATATACCACGTGCATACCAAATTTCATGCAAATCGCTCAGTTTTTTTTTCATGAAAGAGTAACAAATATCAATCCATCCATCCATGTATCCATCCTCACAACCCTCTACATTTACAATAGTAGTACGATTGGCATACCTTTAAAATGAAATTCTTAAATAATCTGCAGATTTATTCAAGACTATGACACTTAACTTTAACTTTGCTTACTCAATCGTTCACGACCAGGTCGCTCAGCCAATCCCTCGATATATTAAATACTTTCATTCGACACAAGGTGACCCCGCAGGCCTGTAGTTTCATACAACTGTAAAAGCCCACATTAGCTCACCCCCTTCTTAACTGAAGTTTCCCACCCATAAGCTATCTGCACATAGCGGTGATAGCCCAGTGACACCTGCTGTTACGGTGAAGGAAAACATCGTGAGGAAACCTGCATGCCTAAGAGTTCACAAAAAAAATGTTCTCAAAGGTATGTGAAGTCCACCAACCCGCAGTAGGCCAGCGTGGTGGACTAAGGCCTACATCCCTCTCATTACGAGAAGGAGACCCGACCCTGTAGTGGGTCATTAATGGGTTACTGACAAGCTATCTGCATGCCAAATGACGTGTTTATAGGCAAAGCAATTTTTGAGATTTTGTAACTGGTCAGTAAGGGATCTCCCTCTCTCTAATTTTGTAAATTTAACTTACAGAAATACCAATAAACGTGATACATCCTATGAAACCTTCATCCCCCATTCCATCCTTACACAATTTGCTGAAGAAATTAATCCGTCCCACCATGCTCACGTGGCAGATTCTTAAGATGGACATTCACGATTACACCGTTTTGCATTCACGATCAAGCTAATTTTCTTTGCAAAGAAAATTGGGCCTGTTCTGAAAAAATATCTTACATTACGAGACTAGCGACTGTCATGGTTACAAGAAAATTGAAAAAGTGGTGTAATGATTATTAAGAAAAAGCAACAGCATTTTATACATTTTTTATTAGATAATGTTTGTAAATAAAGGTGGATGCCAATAATAAGTACCTACTCATTATGATTGACACAGCGGAGCTTCTTTTTCCCATTCACAATTCGACAGCATGATGAAGGCTGGTTGACAGGATTTCATGACGCATAGATTTTGGAGTGAATGTAAATCCCGAACTACTTCAGGAATCAAAATCATAACACTCCTTTTTGCATCAGCGCCGTCGAGTAAAGAAAATGTCATGATGAAAGTTTGACCAAAATCAGGTAATTAAGCGCAATGGCGTAATCGTAAAAGTCCACCTTAACGGTTTGGTGCCTCGTGAAAACTGTTGGGCAAGAAATCACTTGACTTTGTCACGAGATCCTTAAAAATAACACTCCGGTATATTCAATCTTTTGTGCCTAAATAACTGTTTCGTTTTATTCATCATTAAGCTTGTGATTAAAGTGATATACTTACTATTTCAGCACAGCAACAACTATTTAAGTGCGAGTGTACTCGACTGCCTTAGCGCTATCCAACTACAAGTTCGAGCTGATAAGTAGTTCCTATCTTGATACCACTTATAAGCTGTAACAATAATTGACTATTTAAGTGGGTACTGAAGTTTCTATACAACTAAAGACAGGTTTTTTTATCGTTGGCTATCTATCTAAACGTTTACAAAATTATTTAGTGTCATTGTCAATAACCCTACTATATCTCAAAGTGTCATTAAACATTATGAGTAAGGACAATATCTCAAAATTAGTCCGTGTAAAAACCAAAATATATTAATTCTCTGCTATAATATGTTGTAGGTACTTTAGCGAACATTTCAGATACTCGTAATAGGCACATAATGCAAGTAATAATAATTTGTACTACGTGTAGATTCTAGTAGCTATATAATTTGAGACTGATTGGTTTTGCGGTACATGGTGGTTTATATTGGACCCTTTGTAACCTGACACAACAACGTAATTATTGCCCTCTGCGTCTGTGTGTTGTATATTGTAGGTACTCGTAACAGCCCGTTTTGGAGGATGATATTTGAGTCGCCAGAGCCTAATTAATTTTCTATCTAAAGGAAGCTCGTTGTAAGAAAACTTAGAAGAAAACAAAAGAATGTTTAGAGTCCTATAGTTAAGTAATACATATATGAAGGCTTCTAAACCTTATAAGTTAAAAAATACGTACCTACTTCTTTCTTGCTACAAGCATTAATAACACGACGATATACAGGTTGGAGGTGGAAACCGTAATTTTTTGTCTGGGAGTACTGTTCCACCACCCTCTTAAACCGCCGTGAAATTATTCATTTTTTCTGTTTAATGGTTGCAGTCCATGGGTTGCAGTTTCTACGATCTATAAATTTACTGTTACTGATTGAGTCATGTTTCTTTTTTCAGTGAATGCCTTCCAAAAATAAAAATTCTTGGAAATTTAAACTAAAGATCATTAACGTGAACAACAGTTACATTTTCCATAAAAACCTATTCTACGGATAGCAATGGCGTGCTTCAGTACAATTATTGCCCCGATATTTGCGGAAAGTATTATTAGCATTATGTGAGTACGTCTTATGATGCCAGTACAAAGCTCTACAAACTTTACATAAGTAGCGATTGCAAAATAGTTTCTATCAACTTCATTTACAAATTTTCATTTTCCATTCCGAACACCGATCATTTCGATGCGGATTGCGATTTAATGAGATCGTACGGTGTGAGTAGTGTTTGTATTTCAAGACTACGCCTGAAAATAGTGTCGGTTAATTGGTTAGACGAAACAAAAGGAACAATGAAATGAGCACCATATAATACAGCAAGCTTTTGTTTAAAGAATATAACAGGTAACAAAAGCCCCCACGTGTCGATGCTTCGAGCAGCTATCGAGGAGGTGATTGATAAATAATAGGAAACAGCCTTGTACACATGATCGGGGAAGACAGCGGCACAATAGATGTTTACGCACTTACACCTGCTAACAAGACATTGCAGTTATGTTACAACAGCCTCGTCTATGATTGGTAACGAAGAGCCTGAGTGCGAGCAATTAGTGGCGGATCGTAGCGAGATCAGCGAGTAGAGCAGGGTCGGGCCACACTCGCAATGAGAAGGTCGTAAGCCGTAGTCCATCTCGCAGGCCTGTTGCGGGATGGCGAACTTCACCTGCTTTGAGAACACTATGTAGATGTACCTACTCATTTGTAGAAGCATTCAGGTTTTGCTCTTGCTTTATCATTTCAGCAAGTTTCATAAACTACGCTAGGATTTGAACCCAGACCTCTCGATTAAGAGGCAGAATCCTATTGGGCAGACTTTCGCCTCCTTTTTTTAGTTATTATGTTGTAAAATAATATACCACCAATTTATTTCGAAAACCCAAGTCAGTTATAATATTGGCCAAACCTGGAAGATTCCTAACATCTTGCTTTAAGTACAAGTGCATTTCGACATAGTTGAATAAAATGGTATAAAGAAATACTAATGTGCGGTATAATTTAACTGAAAGCTGGCTGCATTCCTTTCTTCCCGGGTATGTCTCTTAACGAACTAAGCGTCTAGTAATCTGGCAGACGCTTTTGTACAATATTTAAGCAATGTTGTTCAAAGAGAGTAATATACATTGTCAACGCGCCAACGAAGCCCTCATCAAGATTGTCTTTATGTTATTTGCGATTACGCTTTTTAGGGTTTCGCAAAAAATCGCTAAATGAAACCTTGGAGGTTCATTGTTCAATATATCTTGATATATTTGTAAATATTACAAACATAATATTATTACGTATTATCGATTAAATAAGTATATCATACCTACCTACTCGTATGTCTAAGTTACTTTTACAATCTAAATAAAAAAAAACATACAGACGAATTGAGAACCTCCTCCTTTTTTTGAAGTCGGTTAAAAAGATCATTGATCAAGCACAGTTATATGTATGTGTAGATTTTGTTTAATGTATCTACTTACGAGTACCTATAAGTAGAATTCAGATGATCACTTAAAGCATCACACACAACAACAGTCCAGCGATACTTAGGAAACTATAAAATTATACTGGATTACATAGACACATTAGATCCAAATTGTGCAAATTAAAGAATAAAAGTAATAAGATTTTATATGAGAATCTTTTTCTTCGTATTTCCTCATTTCGGCTTCTTGTCATGTAGAGAAGAGCAATACAACCTAGGACTGACTGATACATACGCTTTTTCCCTAGGGTTACAATGAAGTATAACTTTTGCAGTTTCAAATTCTTGACAGATGCAAGCTTTTATATGGATAAAAACAAAATTTATGACCTCGACATACGTATGGCATGAGAGATACGTTAAATTTATACACGTGTTTGTACCTATAGCCAAGTTGTTGCCGCCAAAGTTTGTGAAAATCAAACTTTTTTACTTTGTTATATTATATAGGTATAGGCATTATAAATAAAATGTAAGTTAGGTAGAAAAATAAATTATTGGTGTTTACACCATTGTATTAAGTTTAGTGGTGTATCAAGAATTATGTTTCATCGTGCTTGCTTTGTAGATATTAAATAATTTGCACACTAGTAAAGCTGAAGATAAATAAAATAACATTTAATTTTTTTAAATCGCATTTATTCTTTAAATATAGCGACTATGGTCCGTATGTACAACTCAATTAATTCTATAAAAATAAATCAGTAATCTAACAGGCAGAACATCTTTTAAGATATTAGGACTAGATATCTATTTAGACTATAAATATAAAGATTGTTTAATGGCATCCTTACTGATTTACATATTATTATTTCAATCAGCGCGAGCGCTGAACATACTCAATTACTTAAGTGAGAAAAACAAAATACATACGATTACATACAATAAACCAAAATACTATAGGTATACTTATTTCTTATAAGTCTTTCAAAAGACCCGGTCCATAAGTAAAGTTTATTTTAATAAACAAAAGGTCCTGTAATTGTAAACATAAAATCGCTAACACAATATTTTTGCGACTTTCTTCAAAGGCTTTTTATAATTACTAATTCTAAAATCTACATCTACCGCGCCGCAGTATAGTTCTAAATAAAGCAGTAGTCTGTGTACGTAATTGACTGGCTTTAAATTATTTAATCTCATAACCCAAGTAAGCCCAACACCATCCTTACAACTTCTAAGCACCCATATTTACAGCTTCCTTTCCATTCAACTCAGTCTATAAATTAATACAATTACACATTACACATTATTTTAATCTATACAGTATTTTCCTAATACATTCACATTTTTCTGATTTAAGCTTAATTTTAGAATATAGATATGTCACTTCAGGTATTTTTAGAGTTATAATATAAATGTAAACTACTATCTTCATTGCATACATAGTAATTTTAGGCATACCCATATTGACTAGATAACATTAGGAAAATAATCTCTACAATTTATATATGCCTAGTAGAGTTCTATATCTTTCATTCAACATATTATGATAATTATGTAGAGTTGAAGAGCCAAAGATAGGGTCAAAATGAGAGCAAAGCAAATTTACGGATTTACTAGGTATACTGCAATTATTCCGTAAGTCATCTCAATACATAAAGGTAACTTAAAATATTTAAAACTTTCGCTGCAAACAAGGTATACTTTAAATGTCTAATGGCCGCACTCAGAGACGTCATTTAACTTAATGTTCATTAACAAACAAATAAAATCGTCTTTATTCGTATTGGCATAAGTGTCATCGTTATTTACATAATGAACCATTAACGTTAATTAATGTCTCTGAGTACGGCAGTAAGTATCAAAAGTGCAAAACGTTTAATAATTAATCGTTGTTTTACATTTCCAAGTCAGTTCAATTGTGTACGGACCTACCTATATCCTTTATCTTACGCTAAATCTTGACAAGAGACCGACGTGTGATGCGGACAGCTTCGAAGAAAATTCAGATCGACGTCTTACAACGGTAGTGCATTAAGAATCTGTCTTCCCACTGGACCAGGAATATTGAGACAAGACACAGAATATTGTTTACATTTCATTCGATTATTACCAGTGTGTGGTAATAAGGTTATTGTTCAACATACTTGCATTAGAAGGAATTCTGCTGCATTAGAAGAGGGTGAGATATTTTACAGACTTAAAGACACAGTATCACTACCACATCGTATCTTATCATCTACATACTTATTATTACAAAAATATTTTTATACATTTACGGCTATCTACAGACTGGTGATTAATTGCAACTATTATCATTATTGTTTTCTAAAAACAAAATGTACAAATGGAAGAAATCTACGTTACTAAATTCCATGCAATGACCAACCATTGTAAGTAAGATTAATAGAGAAGGCAATTTCTCAAACTGATAGCCAGCACACTGACATAATTGTTTATTTTTATTCAAGCTTGACTTCGAAATACACTTTCGATATAAAAGTCTGCTCATTAAAACCTTAACTGTGCCCTCGTAAACTTCAGAAATATATACGAAGTAACAAAACCCACTAAACGATTTTGCGTTTAAAAGTGAAACTTTACCAAAGTAAAGTTTCACTGAAGTAAAACCACTTGTATAAGTGTTCTAGTGTAATTGTTGAGTTCATTACTTGCTAATTTAATAAGGTTCGTAATAACCTATGTATGTTTAGAATAGGTGTATAAGAGAGTCTATCAAAAATTTTGACGAACGATAGAATTTCCTGTGAGAAATAAATAAGCATCTGATTGATATTTAAAGTTGATCAGAAAGCAGTGACAAATAAAAATGTTAATGTCAATAAACGACCTAGTAAGTAAGCATTTGTCATGGACAGTCTACGAATAGTTTTTAATAATACGTTTTTACTCATAAGGACTAAGATGGGTAACTACATCTCAACTTCGTCTGATCAATAAGTAAACATGAGAATTAGTAAGCTCTTCACTACGGAGGCGATAGCGACTATAGATCCAGTACTATGCAATTATAAATTCAACAACTACTTATCTCTCTGTATGATATAGATAGATTTATAGATACAAAATATAAGAGTGACCTGAAAGGGGTACATGGTGTAACATGTAGGTATCTCATAGTTTCGTGTTTTAAAAAAATATATCTTTTTTCATTTTCCTTGTTAGTATTGTAAATTGTTTGCCTAAAAAGGTTGAATAGTCAAAATGCCCTGTAACGGTAAGAACTAACGATCCGCTCTAACCCGCGCCCGTTGTGGTGGCGGAACAGCCGATTAATTTCCAAACTCACGAAACCGGAGTTCTGTGCGGTACCGTAGTCGCCGTGATTGCTATTATCACAATACGGGGCGGAAGTATAGCGATCCCTTGAATTTCAGACCGCCAATGGTCCACCAACCCGCAGTAGGCCAGCGTGGCGACTAAGGCCTACATCCCTCTCATTGTGAGAGGAGACCCAACCCTGAAGTGGGTCATTAATGGGATACTGACAATCATCCACAGTACCCTTAGTCTGAGTTTTAGCAATGCCGCTACTATGTATATACGGGCGCAAACCGCCGAGGCTGCGGGTGAACGGCATACAGCCGCACACACCGCAGCCGGAAAACGCGTCATGAAGTGTACTTTAAATTTTTGGTACATTTTTGCATTCTAGGGGAGCTGCGGTCCTGCAAACCGTATCGTGAGTTCTTAGCGTTAGACTGTATAAAAAACGTTTTCATTTTTTCTTTTTTTTTAAACATTATGTAAACAGTTGCAATATCTTGTCTTCTTGTTCAAACGTTTATCCACAAAACATGGCCCAGTTACCTATGTCGTTGAAATACTTAGCTACGTTGAAACTTTGAAAGGACGCCAAGGATCTCGTGCATTATTAACAATTTCTTCTCACGATATAACTGAGAGCATCTAAGCATGACATAGCTTTATAAACATATACTATAGCAGGTATGTAAATTTTATCGATGATTAAAATATATTGCATAAGTAGGTATCATTAGTCTTATTTATAATTAGAAATATTTTATTCAATAGTGCAATAAGGCTGCGAAAAAAATTCGTAGTCGATACATAACATACCAAACTATATATTTAGCAACAAATATGAGACGATTAAGATTAATAGAAGAAGAATTGCCGATTCAGTCTCTTAAGACTAAATAAAGCAGATATTAGGTATTTTTCTAGCTAGGCATCGATAAAATATTTAAAAACAACTACAAGCACATTGTAGTAAATTTTAAACCTTTTGTGTAGTAATGTTACAATTTGGGATACAATCGATGCTGTTCAGTAACTGTCCAATATAGGCAGCATTTCTAACAAGTTGAATTGATGACAATGTGCGCAAATCAACTACTTCCGTACCTTTAAAATATATCGTATGTCTTACATAATACTATCTTTGTCGAAAGCATTAATGGTAATAAGAAACCATAATAAAAATGATCTTTCGAGGCCGCCTTGTTGAAATCTTGTAATCTGAAATCTAAAAACACAACGCTAATTAGCCTTTACATGTTATTTTAACAGGATAAATTCTTTTGTTCACTTTTTTCTCTTTGGCATCATTAATAGAATATTTAAAAATTAAGGTTAATAAAACATTTCAGACCGAAGAGGCCGCCCGAGAGAATATTTTATGCCACGAAAACACTCATTGAAATTGAAGCATGTTTACGAGATTACCCGGTTACATTCAAAGGCAAAATTTATAGTGTACTTTAATGAATAAAAGTTAGAAATGATTTTGAAATTTTTTGTTCATTGACAAATATGTATTGTAATTCAATAATTTCACAATGCTAAATACACTAGAACACGTTTTAACTGAGGGCATATCAGCTTATTCTATTACTTCCCTCGTGACCGTGAGTGATATAAAGAGTTTTGGGCGTGAATGCCACTAGCTGAACTACGAGTAGTTACACTGGGATTCGAAACAATTGCCGTGTTATTGCCGTTCTATTTACTGCCTTTTTCAATGCCTGGGACGATCTCGTAAATATAGTTATTACCTCTATGAGTTGAAATTGCTTCACAGATAAAGACCAACAAGCTCACAAATTTTGCCTCAATCGATTTGACATCGATAGCTTTAAGAACTATGGTAGGTTGAATTGAGGTCAACTGGTTTATTTCTACTACAAATTTTACTGTAGAGTAAAACTGCTTTTAAGTAGTTTCATGGCAATCAATTATTATTTGTAAAATTTTGAAACAAATCTTAGAAATACCAGCATTATAATAAAGTATGACTCAGTAAATGAAATGAATACAGAACCTTAATTCACGCGTTGAAAGTTTTATATTAGGTTTTTAAACTAAATCACTTTTTCTAATCAACAAGTTTTTCTTCTATGTTTAACGCGGCATTACCTATATCAGACTAGTATCGGTACGGAAAAAGTTAGCTCGTAGCTTGAACTTATTACCCTATGTGTATACATGATCTCTTATATTAAAAAGGTGTTAAAACTCTAAAACTGAAACATACCTTGAGTACCGTAGGGTGTACTTTCAGACGATCGGTCAGACATGATATTAAGCCTTTGGACCACTGTAATTAAAATGATATTAAACATACATTAAGGTTGATTCTTATCATTAAAATCGCACTTTATAGACAATGTACAAATACGCGATCTTACCATTTCTATTATCCATTGGTGGAGGTGGCATAGCTAAAAAAATAATAACATTATATCAAACTTAAATAAAAACATACCTACTAGTAGAAAGTACACTGCTTAATCTAGGATACTAAATTATATTTAAAGTACATCGTTTACTTTAAAGCGATTAAGCTAAAGGGGAGACTTCAATAAAATGGAACATAATATAATGTGACTGTTGCACAAGTTATACCAAGTTTTAGCATAAGTATTTGAATCTTAAATTTCCTTATCGCAAATGATTCTCATAATTATCACTATTAATCTTAAAATAAATAGCAATTGCAGCAATATATCATAAACAAATACCAGATAATACAAATTATGCGACACAAATTGCCATTATACTGCAAGACGATATTATCTACCTATATGTGTATCATTATCTTCATAGATTAATTAGCTTAGCTTGCATTCTAAGTGAGATGGCACCTTTACGCGAATGGCAATAAAATGTTAATATTGGTTATTTAAGGAAACAAAAACATATTACTCACGATATAGCTTTATTGTGCCCTCAGTATCTCCTAAAGAATTCTTGGAGACACACTTGTAGGCACCATAGTCGGAGACTGTTACTCTTCGGATAGGCAGCCGAAGGACTGATCTGTACGATCCCGCGATCTTCAAAGGCTCTAGACCCCCTCCTTTACAAAAAGAGCAAAAAGAAAAATTGTTGTAACTTAATACGATAATAAAATATGACTATAGGTAGATTGGTACTTAACGCGTCTTAATGACCATTTATTACTTTCAGTCATCTGTATTCTGATTGTATTAAATTTAAGTCATATCGGCCGTAATATGCAGGAGATACGACTATGTACATTAGTATGTAATTTAGTAATTATCTTGTATTATTTTTTGCACTTTTGACCCAAATATCGTATTTTCAGTCAATTAAATTAAAATAAACCCACATCTGAAATATTTGGTAGGTTTGGCAATTTTTTACCAGTTTACTAAGTATAAGTACGGATTTTAAATTCGATTATGAAAAAATAGCTTGTAGAAATTAAAACGATTTAAATAAAGCAAGGTTTTCATCAAATAAAATCACTCGACGACCTCAGTGGCGCAGTGGTTAAGACACCGGTGTGCTGCGTGGAGGGTCCTATTCGGGGGGGTTCGATTCCCAGCAGAGCAGATATTTAAATGATGAATTTGAATTTCTGTTTCTGGTCTGGGTGTGTTGTGTTCTTGTCTTGTGTGTGTTCATGGCACCCACGACACAGGGGATCCTAGTTTGGGTCTATGAGTGTGAAGCGTTATTTATTTATTTATAATTATAAATATTCAAAAATAAATTTTACAAAAGTAAAATAAATGAAGTTCAAAATGGTTTTATTGCTATTCATTAGCATTTCATATGCCAATAAAATCCAATCCCTTAATAAGGTTTAATTGCATCAGCCTGTCTCTATCAATGGATCATTTATCAGTAGGTACCTACCTCATCAAACTATCACGCCCGCATCCTTTGTCGACAAACGTGATCTAAATTATGATAACCATTTAATTAATTATCATGAATTCATGATTAACTGACGTCAAGAAACCTATTTTTAAATGAAAGATTGAATTTTTTTTGGCTAATATTTTGAACACGATTTTTAAATTGTATCTATGTTTTCGTAAAACCTGCAGTGATTGCTATATGATTACAGGTGTACGCTGTTGCGCAACGTTTTAGATGTCTGTTAACTGCTCATGCATTATGCAAGGTGCAACAAAAAAGTATAGAAATATGTTTCCACTTGAAAATAGCCTACATATCGTTGCACGTTCTGTAGCGTAGACCGTAACCGTAGCGTTGCCGAATATGATAACAACATTTTAAAAATAACCACATTATTATTAGCCCAAGAGCTATCACGCATTTTACAGTATGTTTGAGACATCATAAAAGCATGTTGAAAAGCTTATTTGTCATATTCGAACACAAAAAATACCGACCTGGCTGGCGGTTAGGTAATGGATTTTATCAAACCCTTACTTCTCGAAAAATGTCTGTAGCTCTCCAGCTATATTGTATTACGAGTACTTACTAACAATTTGCACTTTCATGCGCCAATATGGATAAATATTTTTGTATTTAAAAGATATCCGGTTATGAAAACCAGAATATACCATTTTGGTGAGTAAAGTCACATAACTTACCAATAGGAACAATTTCACCGTTCTCTCGACTCCAATAGCTGACTGGTTTGGGATATGCCTCGGTCTCACACTCGAGGATAAGTTCCGAACCCAGCACTGCTCCCACTAGCTGATTCCGTATAGTTATGACGGGTGGAACTGTTCAAGAAAAGTATAAATATTAGACAAATAACAGAATATATACTCTAATTAATAAAAATAATAATAATAAATAACGCTTCACACTCATAGCCGCACACTCGGATTCCCTGTGTCGTGGGTGCCATGGACACACACAAGACAAGAACACAACACACCCAGACCAGAAACAGAAATTCAAATTCATCATTCGAACCTCTGCTCTGCTGGGAACTGAACCCTACACCCTCCGCGTAGCGTAAGTAGCGGTGTCTTTACCACTGCGCCACTCGGGTCCTCAAAGTATTACTACAATGCTGTCGTACGTTCTAAATACTCGTAAGCATCTAAATATTCGAGTACCGGATGACAAATAAATTTTTATTCGTCTGGCTATCCAACTATAAAATACTTCATAGCAGTATCTAGTCATCCGACTAAAAATCATCATAGACAATAAGGTAACGTAGAAATTATAAAAATACGAATTACATTTCGAACTTATTGCTAAATATAAAATTATTACGACTATAACAAAGACAAAAAAAGGAAGCCGGATAGTGAAGTTCCGTTCGCCATAATTACTCATTATCAGGCACAATATTAACCGATCGGTGACGGTAATAAATAGTTTTACCCTTAATACTTCGAAATTTTAAGTGTGGCATATACTACATATAATTATATAAAAATAATAAATCAAACAAATGGTGAATGCACTTACATTCCACTGTGAGCATGATTCTTTTGCTGACAGAGGGCGGAACGCCATTAGACGCGATGCAAAGATACGGTCCCGCATGCTGCCTAGTCACCCGACTGATGTTCAGCACGGGACCTTCGAGTGACGTCACTGCAAACACTCAAGAAATGTCAGTAGTTTACAAAAAAATTAAGCGAACATAAATCATTCTTACGAATTTTATTTCAATCCCTGTCCTACACTGCGGCGGTGCTGGAGAAAATTACACTTTGCCAGGTTTTGCAGCAGTCTCTAATATACCTATCATAATAATATGCGTAACCAATAATACCAACATGTGATTTGGGTGTGGATTCACATCTTACAATAAAAATATAATTCAATAAAAACATTAATGCAAAACTCATCGACAATGCAATCGAAAGCGATCATGAAAAGTCTACCTCATTTGTTAAAAGTACTCTTCGTACTCGTATAAAACATAATTGTTCAGTTTAGTTACTACCTACTCGTAGATGAACTCAACTTTCAGCTCTCTACATAGATCTTTCTTCCTAGATATGCAATACACTCGTTCCCTATTTGTTGAGCAATTTCTTAGCACGAAATCATAAAGGCGCTGCATGAACCCGAACTTAATTAACCCAGTAATTTCATAACAACATAGATGTGAGGTGAATAAAGAAAACTTGAGTTATAACAACATAAAACATAGTAGGTACATCTCTGTTTTCTCAACGTACATGTGGGATGGGATAGATGTTAAACATATAAATAGTGGAACATTAAAATGTACAGTAATTTTATATGTTTCAGTCATTTATGTTTATTTAAACACAAACTATTTCTACAAAATAAAATCATTATTTATTCGGATTTAAACGCCTCTCAGAAGCTAATTAGATAGAAAAAACATTCAATTTACGAGCACAGAATAAAAACACACTACATAGACGTCATAATATAATCCGTTTATAGTAATTCATTAGTCAGTTACGTGCAAATTGAACTTTTTAATGCAAGAAGTAATTTCTTTTCCATAGACTATTATACCTCAGACAAAGTTTTGAAAACTCAAGTTTCTCTATCAGTTACAGTTGATTAAACTTCCACTACTAAAGTTTCACCTTTCAAATTTTCAAATTAAACCTTCTTTGGCGAATGATTTTAATTATTTTGCACTTATAAACATTCATAACTAAATGTGTTTAAATGTGTACTTAGCATTCTGCATACTACCGGATGGTAAGTGGTCACTATAGCCCATGCATGCCCCTTAATACCCTAAAATCATAAGTAATAGAAGATCATTTTATATGAGATCGAACATGGATCTATTCAAGCCTCATTTAAAGTAATCCGAAAATTACACTTCCACAATCGAAACACAAGACATTCTCGTAAGAATTAAGAAACATACCTACTAGTGTCGAAAAGTCTTGCATATAGGGCGTCGGTTTTAGGTAAGTACCTTACATTTTAAGCGAAGAAAAACGTAGAATTCAATATTAGATTTTTTCCACATGTTTTGATTTCCTAAATAAAATTTGTAATAGGATTCCTCGCAAGGAAGTTCCGTCGAATTTAAATTCCGTTGATATATGGCTTCAGATCCTACCTTGTGCGCCGGCGACGGGAATAGCCTTAGAGTGTTCCCGGCGCCATATGATCTGCGGATGTGGTGAGCCCGTAGCAGCGCAAGTTAGGCTGATCGAGGCCCCTTCACGCACCGTTTGATCCGTACTCGTTCCTCGGTCTAGGATGTCCGGTGGTACTGTTCCGAGAGAAATCTTAGTCAATCTTTGTCGTTAGTGCTACCCTTCTTATTTTTTAACCAAAAGTGTGTTACAAAGTCAGTAACATTAAAAATTAATGTAGGAAGCTGATTATTATTTGCTTTGTTTGTATGAATTTATTGTCATTTAATTTTTTTACGTTTAGCAACACTTATGTCCTGGTGTACCTTTCCATTATGATTTTAAATGTTATTTAAGACAAATGAGTCTAAATCCCTCCAACAGACTAAAATAATGGTGTAGAAGTTATTTATCTCGTATCGATATATTTTATTTCAACCGCAACGCTTATTTCTATTTCTTATCGGTAGATATTGTGAGCACATTACGTTTGCAGGCAGACAAGAAGGCTCTCCAAAATTTCTTCTTTAAACTTAACAACTAAGCAATAATTTTACTGTTGTAAATTTGTTACGTGTTACTTGTGTCCATACAATGTAACGTTCGAAGATGATACTTTTCGTGATATGATGGGTCGTCGTTCAGACTTTTCCAGATAATGTATTTTATAAACACTGGATTCAAGTAGATAGATGCTTGAACAATAAAGTCAAGTGCTGTTTGACGTAATTAGTTTTATAAAAAAAAAATATGATTTATATGATGTGCAAACGATTCTAATATTGTATTTTCTGTTTTTAATCATTATTTTATTTAATATGGGTCCTGCCTAAAATAAAGATTTATTTTATTTAATTTAATAATAAAATGTTATAGTTCATTACCAACGACATCTAAGTATCCAAGCTGGCTCTTCATGGGGTCCGTATTGATCTGGCACATGTACCAGCCTCTGTCAGACTCTCGTAGCTCTCGGATGTGAAGGAACCAGGTCTTCTGGTCACTGTGAGTCACTCCAACCCTTCGACTTCTTGATATCACATGGATGTGGATTGTGAGAATTGTCTGCGTATCTACCCTCAGCCATGCCACCTGCATCAATGCATTAATGTGTCTTACAACAAAGTATCTGCAATTAGGAATTACTGAACGACTGACGGAATGAGCTTATTGAACAGCTAAAGTTATGTGAAGTATTTGAATTAAGTGATTATATACAACGTGAACATAATAATATATTTTTTATAATATTATTTATTAGATATATTTTGTAATATTTAACGTGTTTAACGTTTTCAGTGCGGCCTGTCTATTTCGCTTTTGGAGAAAATAAAACAAGACAAAGTTACACTCCAAGTTCTGTCATTCTCGAGTGCATACATGCAAGAAGTAACAAGTAGTACTTGTCTACCGCACAAATATTTACCTCGTTCAGAGAGAACGCGCGTTTATACTGTTCAGACAACAGACAGGGACATAACTGTTTCTTTACTTTAACTTTCTGCGTCTAACTATGCTTTTGTTTCTCATATTGTATCATCTTTTTATAGCTGTAAACTTGATACGAGTAGCAGCTATAAGTAGAAATTTGTTAATTAAATAAATAAATGGTTTCCTTTCATAATTATGCGACGCTCGCTTTATAATAATTATGTTAACCAAAATTACTTAAAAGAAAATAATAATATGTAACGTTGATGTAGGTATGTATTGAATCTTGTTAAAATCAAAATATACATTTAGGCAAACCTTTCAGCGAAGAAAAATAAATAAAGTACTTTAAAAAATAAAATATACGAGTAATAAAATGAAGTTAGATTAGTTTCTTTTATATAGTTTGTGTACTATTTAATAATTGGCAGCAATTAACGATTCCGTGGCGGGTTTAACCTTAGTATTACAATTTATAGTATACTTCATTGCATTCGTACAAAGAGTTTTCCTTGAAGTATATGTCATTGAGACAATTCCAAGTATTCTTCCTACACGTTGACGAGCGGCTCATTAAAGGCTCGCCTCAAACGACCCTATGGAAAGTGGGCGCGACGGCGAAATACCATGCGACTACTTACCACGTACTAAACTCCGTAGCACAATCTTTATGACATGTCTCGTAACCATAAGTAGGTATGCGGTCTAAATGGTAGGGTACTGTCGTAGCATTATGCGATGTCATTTAAACGGCATCATATTATGGTTTTGTCAATCGTTATACTAACTAAAGTTCATTTTTATAAATGGACTATAAATTTTTGACTTGTAAATAACTTAGATTTCATTATTATTAAAGTGATTTATTTAATTTTTATTAAACCTAGATACTTAATGTTAGTGAACTAGCAGGGTCAAAACTGTAATTTTCCATTGATTAATTTTACTATTTTGTCAATTTATGGCTAATAATAATATTTAACGGTTTCTTTTATTTAGAAAGGAGGCGTTACGTTATAGATGTGTGTGAACTCTCTCAATAACAATTATTTTAACATTACAATGTATCATTTAACATTCATCATTGCGTATAATGTTGAATATTAAAACGGGGGTTTATTTAAGATATAAAACAGACATAAAAAATACTTAAATTATTTATTGTATTACCTAGCTACTCATATATACAAATCAATTTATAAAATGATCGCAAAGGGTGCTTGCTAAAGAAATGTGAATTGTGAGTATGTGAAATCCACCCTCGTAAGAGTTCCTGGTAAAACGTAACACTAACTCGAACCCACTCGTTATATTTTGTTCGCTCGTCGAGGGAACGCGGCTATAATAGACGTTTTAAACCAAGCTTCAATAAGAAGATATGAGTTTCATCTTAAAATAATAAAAGTGACTTAATTAATGTACGTCTATAACTATATGGAGTTCAGAAATATGGAGCGCTTCGCTGGCATTGTAAATAGCGTAAGAATAAAGAGGGCAATAATGAAAAAATATTTTTCAAGAATAATGTAATCCTTTTTACCCTTGCTCTTGCTCAAACTTCACACCTATATAAAGTAACTTTCTAAAACGATATTCAATGCCCTAGTTCGCAGACAATCGCTATTGCCGCCGAATATTTTTAGATGTCATCAAATGAAACTGATGGTCATCACTGGAAGATTTAATCGGGAATATGGTAGCTAGAGTCTTATTTTATATTTTATCTATATCAATATTTTTGTGTATCGTTAATATAGTATACACATAAATATTGATATAAAATAAGGTAGCGTGTGGCAAAAAAACTGTTTTTTCCCTTTAAGTTCGCTCTCCTTTGAAAAGTATAGTTTTTATTTTATGGTAAATTGCATTTAAGCAGCGTTATGTTGTTTTATATGTGATGAATACTAGCGTTTCACACGTGGCTTCGTTCGTACTGTCAAATAGAGCAACTCCTAAAGCTCTATTTTAAAAATTGATTTATTTTCATACAAATCTGTTTGCTCCTTTAATGAAGATTAAATTAAACGGTATTCCATTTCACTTTAATGGCGTCTTGCATTTGTGTATAATGGACACTTGCAAAGTTGTGACGTTTTTTATTAACAGTCCGTCTTTTCACGCAAGTCCACGCGATCCTGAATTCAAAACATTTAAGCAACGTCTTATATATGATCTCTATTAACTACACCTCTAACGATTTATAACTCTGGCCGTACAAACGTTGGCATAAAGCAAGTTGCTTTGCTATCTGCATTACAGTAAATTTATATCTATCTATGTTTATCCAAGCGTTCTAGCAGAATTTCCGGAGGTACAAATAACTTTCATATAACGTCTTGTAAGCTGACGTATTACTTCACAGCTAGCAACTGCTAAGTTGCAAGTAGTTTGTATGCACATAATCTGTATTCGCTACCGTTCAACATGTTTAAAACGTTGAGCGAGATTCTCTTAACATGTAGCCCTAAGCCGGGAAAGAAAGATAAACTACGGATATTAAGGTTCGAGTTTTAACTTTATAAATTTGCATGCGTTATTCATTAAGAAAGCAACGCTTATTTTACTAACACTTTAACCCGACGCCTTCTCGCATCATAATTGACTGTTTACATCAATCTTCAAAAAAGAAAAATGAATCCCTCTGGAGTTAAAGTTAGGAGTTGAATTTTGTTAAATCCTTCCTTAATTTAAAAAGAACCCAGATGCAAATGTTTACAGTTCTAACCACAGTAGTAAGAGAAGTTTAACAGTGATAATGACGCGCTACGTGGAGGGTGCTGGGTTCGATTCCCAGCGACTTTGAATGATGAACTTAAATTTCTCAATCTAGTCTGGGTGTGAAGAACACAAGATTGAGAAATTTAAGTGCCCGTGACACCCACGACACAGGGCATCCTTGTGTGGGACTATAAGTACGAGTATGAAGCATTATTTATTTATTTAGTTCCGGTAAAATACATACGCATAACGTTTTACTCCTTCGAACGGCCGATATTATAGTATGTAAATTGTATGTTGGCCTATTATAAATTTAGGTTGATTTAAGTAATACCAAGTTATATGAAGCACAAACGAAATTCCGAACTTACCGCGGACAATACTCATAAATCAAGACGCCAAGCTACTGCTGCAATATTGGTGATGAAATTATATGTTATTGTTTTGAAAATAATGCTACTTAACGAGTGTGATTATATATATGAAGAGTGAGTTGGTAACCTTGACATGTACAGAAGGAAACTGAGCACAGGACACGTACTCTTGAGGAAGAACTGTGGAGCATACTGGAATGCTGTTCTAATGCTCTTAAATATTATGCTGTCTGGAGTAGTTACTCTCAAAGATACGCAAATCACTGGGGGTACGAAATTTAGTCATACCGGGTACGCTATAAAAATTCTGTAATTGAGAAATTTATGAGACAAGCTGAATATGAATTAAGATATTTGCGACGATAACACAATCAAACCCACCCATAACAATAGTAAAGAACTAATTTATGCATTTTTATAATATTTTACTTATTTTATTTTAAAAAAAATCATACGAAACAGCAATTGACACCTATCTTTAGCTCTTTTGAATTTCTTCAATAAAATATCTTATAATATTATGTTGTTATTCCATCCATAAATAGTCTCTTTTGTAATATTTTAAAGGTGTGTATCTAATGTGTTTGTTTTTAAAGGAGAACGCTGTGGTCTTTATAGTTTAACAAGCGTACGTGGAACGATAAGATTGAGAAACCCTGGTGTTTAGTGGCTTACCCATTTCGGATTGTCTAAAACAGCTCATGGAACATTCGACAACGACTGAAACCAACAAATGGAAACTCTCCTGAAATTACTTAAACGATCACTTGCACTTTAGACGGCTAGGCTGAGACGCCCAGTCGCCCACCCATCAGCTGTACGATTTTCACAAAACATTTATAATAGCTATTTACTAATAGACTATCCCTATAGCTTTTGTGTGAAATAAACAATATTTTAATTGCCCTTATAACAAAAGTGTACTTAGCACATTTTAATCAGGAGGCTATTATAATTATTATTTTGAAGGAATTCTATAAACAACGTAAAAATTTCCAAGAGGTAAAAAACCTGGTGTGGCCTGGTCTGCTTTTCTATTTTCACTAGATTTTCTTAAAAATAACTTCCAAAGAATGTAATAAGTGCGGAATTCAGAAGGCACCTGCTTTACAATTTATTAACATATTTTACCTCACTGAATAGATGCGTGATTTGAAGGATTTTTGATAAGAGCATTAATCAAAAAAATTCTTTATCAAGCCCACTCAGGGCGTAGATATGAAGATCCCTTGTGTAATGAGAGAGAGTGGAAAAATCTCTAGCCATTTATACTTATAGTTAGATAGGTACCTGTATGGTATAAACTTTAATTATTTTAGGTTGCCTAATTTTATTTAACAATCTTATTTTCGGTAAATCATTATTGGCCAAATTCAGTGACATTTTTCAATTGTAAACATTTTGGAATGGTAAGAAAATAACTCGCAGAAACCTATGCTTTGTCAGTTACTAGGATGATCAGCTAAACGTGGTACGAATATTATTATAATATTGGCTGTTACTATCTATTAAAAACTAACATAACCAATGCAATTAGGCACATTAAATAAGTATTCCAAATACTTTACATAGAGCAAAAAGGTTTTTCAAATAACGTAAATGACAGAAATGTCTTTCCAGTGACGCAATTGAGCATTAAAAAAGGATTTTGGGAAATTCCATTCGTAAGGATTAGAGGAAAAAACTTTATATGAAGTCATTAATTTTTGCAAATTCCTTTTTGCAAATTCCATAAGTCAAAAAATAGCGTCGTGAGCTAAACCGAGGCAAGGTGCTCATTGGTTAATATAAAACCAAATGAACTGAATACTAGTTTTACCTGCCTTCAAAAAATTTGTACGTCTCTGAACGTATTTACGTGACGGGTTTTGACGCTAATCAGACTCCATCGTTTGACCTCCGCTTGGATTGGAACATTTTACTTAAATAATAAGGCTTAACTACACGCTAAGTTGACTGCTATTTTTATGTTTAGAACTTCATAATTTTCGACCTTTCTAAGCTTAGACCATTTTTCTGTACAAACAAACCCAGTACCAGCAGTGGGTTTGCCTAAGCCATGTTTTCGAGTAGCAAAATAATAAAAAGGAAAAATTTTTGGATAGGAAAGAAACAACATCGTTTTCAGGGAAATCTTTTCCTAGTGCTATTTTTAAAATGCTGCAGATAATCCTCCTAACGATGCGCTAGAATACAATGATGGTAAAAGTTTCTCATCTAAAAAAATACTTTTTATGTTAAATTTATTATTAATATTACAAACCCCAGAATTTTAAAATAAATGCTCTGAGGTGAGTATAAGTAGAGTTTTATGGAAAGTTTAAAGTGAAAGTGTAAACAGCCAGTCGTTTTCCCTATCATAAACATCAAACATAAATATCAGTTATCGTTATTGTGTTACTGTTTGTTATATAAATTTAATGATTTCTTTTGCGTTGTAGCATCAATTTTTTGGTAAATCTAGTAAATAAAATGCTCTTTTTCACTCGCACCCACTAAGTATATATTACATATATATCCCTCGCGCTCGCTCCTATGGTGACTTTCAATGTGTCTGGCAAGAAAGAGGAACCATCAAAACTGTCCGGCTAAAGAGGAAACATAATTTTATAGTTGCCCAAATAACATATATATACATATAGCTCAGCATTTATACTATGACGAAAGTATAATTATAATTAATTTATTATACTTTAAGGGTGCCTGGGGTTGCCACCGTGCTAGGTGACCGGCAATGAACGAGGCAATTTTTAACATTATTACAAATAAAATAAATAAAAACTGAGCTTTATACTTGAACAAATTTGAGGCACAATTTTACTCACCTTAACTAACTGTTAACTGCCGAAGCCACCGCGATCCAAGTTCCATAGTTCATACCATATATATATATATATATATACATAGAAAAGTTTTCAGCTTTTATAATATAACGAAGGCCTGGGAGCCACGGGCTCTTGGGCTATAATACGTTACCTTGTACGAAGATAGGTTGTGGACTGTGCACGCTAGGATAGCTTCACGGCCGAGCGCCGCTGTCACGTTGGCAATAGGGCCGCTGAAACCAGGTTCGTCTGGAAACATACACATATCAGTCAGAAAATCCTACTTGGTTCTAGGCCTATCCTACAATCATTCAAATTGTTTCAAGGTGTACAACGAATTAGTGCCTCCTTAATCCTCATTAATCCTTCCCTAGGCAGCTACAAAGGCGCTACCGCTTAACAGTTTTTTATCATTTCCCCTTTGCTAAACTTATGAGTTGGCGAAAAAACTTACGCTAGTAATAATAGTTCAATGATCAAGAATTAGTAGAACCAATGAGCCGGCTACCAGGCGTTATTACCGCCAATTATTCGGTAAATAACGAGATAGATGACACAACAACGTGATTTTTACACGCTTTTTATTAGCTTCACCCGTATGATTGTTTGTTTTTTTTTGTTTGTAACCTTTGGGCGCGATTTTGACCCACTTTAAACGGCCAGATTTCATTTAAACTTTGTGGATTTATCGAAGACCGATGACAATAAACTATTTTGATAAAATTATTCCATTTTTCATTTTGCAAAATAAGATTTTTTTTAATTTATATAATTTTTTACAATAATTTTGTTATGTTAAATATTTTGGGCAGTTTTGACATGAAAGTTACTCTTATGAAATTTGCCAAAAGTTGATAGTCTTTGAGTTATACATTTTTGAAAATTGACAATTCTCGATTTCACCTACTTTGATTATTAATTACAAAATGTTCTAATTCATTATTTAAGACTAGATTTCATTTACATGGTCGTAAAGAAGAATATTCAAAGTTTATATTAAAACCATAATATCTCATTTGTATTAAATAAACAAAAAAAGTGATATTAAATCAAACTAAAAAGTGGAAAATAAATATAGTTAAAAAACTAAAAACCTTGCTTTTATAGCATATGAAACTAAATAGTATTATATAATATAAAAAATATAAAAATAATAATAATTATACAAATACTAGTAGTTTATATATTATATAAACTACTATTTTTCGTTCATTATATTGTTTTGAACTTACATTGAAAATTATTTTTCACTTTTTAGTTTCATATGTTATAAAAGTGTGTTTTTTTAGTTTTTTTTATATTTAATGTTACTGTCCCTATTGAGAACATACTTTTAATCTCTTTTATTTTTTATTGTTAAATTTAATTCAAATTTCATTTACTTTTTTACCACACATCCATTTTGTTGTAACTTGTGTGATTGTTGTGAAAGCGGCCACAGTAATACGCACTCATATGTCTACCTATTTCCGTTCAAGAGATAAAGCCCTGTGATAGACTGACACATAGAGAAGGTATATTAATAGAGCTCCATCGGTCATTCTTTGGGTGCAGAGTCCTAAAAACTTTCAATTAATGGTAGGAATGCAGCGACGGCCATTACATCTATTTTGACTGAAAAGTTACAGACTCACACCATATCGTCTGAATTACTCCAAATATAATCATAACTTTCAAGAATAGTACCTAAGGGATAAAATATAAGGCTTGCGCGATCAGGGGGACTATTATTTTATATTCATCGTGTATATTGATTAGAAATCACGGAATATACCTTCACAGATGCAAAAGCTAACTTAATCTAAGTCTAAGACACTTTATTCTAGACTGAAATCCCGCACCGGGAGTGGAGAAATTTTCAAATTTAGACTTATCGTGGATTTTGCTTATAACTTAGCAGTATTCTAAAGTTGCACTTTGTGTCAAAGAGTAAATCTAAATGAAATCCACTGCATATTAAAGACTAATACCTGGACAAAATTGGTTGTTATTTTTTATCTTTTTTCCTGCCGGAATATTGTTAAGCTCGAGAGCCCCAGAGATTAAAGCGCGGCAACCTTCTACAAATCAATTGCGAGGGTTATTTGCAAAGTTAAAGATAATAAACAGGAAAGTAAAAACAACAACACAGATAACAGACGAAACACAGCGCTATACAACCAAAAATTTGAATACGTAATTAAATTTTGTGGCAATGACTCTTATACGTTATTTAGTACGTGGGTATATATGTTGTTACCCAACGAATTAGTTTGAACTGTGTTAATTAGGATTATTATGTCACAATTAGTGACTTTCGTAACTGAAATGGCACACGACATATTTAATATTTGGCAATGTTGTGCATTTTAACTGGTTCTAATATGTTATTACGAGTAGGGATATAACCGTATTATAACTATTTTCAAAGAATATTACTCGCTTAAAGGTAAGGCTTAAATGGTTTTACACAGAAGTGTTTGATGAAGCTGGAATTTTAGCATCTAATATTTCGAAACTATGGTTCGAATCTATTTTCGTAAGAATATTCTCTCACTTAATGTATGCTTAGATTGGTAAGCAAGGCGAATCGAAGCAGGGCGTTACTGCCAAATACCCTTTAATAAACCGTGTTTTGATTAAATTAGTTTGGTGGCACGCGACACACGAACTGTATACCCACTAATTCAGGTCAAAACCAGTATAAGGTAACCTTAAAATAATAATCACACCTTTAGTGCCATATCAACAAGGGCCTTACATAATCAATTTTCAACAAATTCTCGAAACCTGTGCCACCAAAATAGTTCGTGCGTTATACCTATCACGCATTTGTGGGGCTGCATGCTAGGCGATTAGTTTAAGAAAAGTCGAAAAGATTAAATGTCAACGGAGTTGTTCAAAAGTCATATTGAACGTTAACAATTATTCGTTAATTGGATTTAAATCGAATCAAATTTGAACGACGACTACCTACTTTATTAGGGTTTATATTCAAATCAACAACGTTGTAAGTATTCCAATTTTTGCAACGCTTTTATCCTTACTACATTTCCGTCCGCGGCTTTGCTTATATGTTAATTTAAATGTTATAAAGAGATTCATGAGTAAGGTAATGCTGATCATTAAAAAAACCATATAAACTTTAAAGAGGTAACAAACAATCCCCCTTTTACATTAAAAATATTTGATACCTACAAATAGACCTTGATGAGTTGATTCGAGTACGATCTATCTTGAAAAATTACATCGAGATTAAAACAGAGACCTACTTCTAATGATAAATAAAGAATTCATATAAAGTTTACCAACTTTTACCTGTTTAAGGATTAAATTTCAAAGGTTGTGTTTTATAATTATACTCTGTATTGTCCTGACATGTGGTGACCTATAATTCATACCAGAGAGGTATTATATACTGCCGCCCTCGACTGCAGGCAGGCTCTTGTTGTCTTTGGGCTGCAGTGATCAATTAACATAACTTAAAGGCTTGGTTAGCACCCATGGATCGGGGTGGTTTAATTTCTACGTAGGTATATACACAGTGGTGACATTGTATACCTATAGCTGCCGTGACTATATTACAAAAAAACAACTCCGTTACTAATTCCGGTCATACACAAGTGCCATAGACTAATTAATCATAATAAATACCCTACGATATATCGGCTAGATAAAGAAGTGGTTGATAGTTTGTGGTAAACGGCACCATAATGGCTTATATTGTTAAAGCTAGGCTTGTGACTTCCGCCGTTGTCAGTGTTGTCACTGACAAAATGCGCGCCCTGCCGGACCCTGCCCCCGCTAATTGACTGCACGTCAAATTTAACCGCGGTAATCCAAATACAAGGGAAATCATTTAATGTAGCCTTTCTTGGTAGGGATAAATTTAGATATAATTATATGTATTATTCATTTCGTCGTTCTGAATTGGCTATTTTGATAGGTTCTTCGTTCCCAATTAACTTATTTATAGATGGTACACTAGAGGTTTGAAATGAAGACTATTATATAGATGTATGATTTTTTTTAATACATAAACGTAATTGTTTGCTTAACACCCTGCTATAATTGGCTAACTTCAGCCACGAGTATGATTTTATAGCACAGTGTGACATAAACCAGCACTTAAACCACGGCTTTCCGTGCGGTAAATTACATTTGATAGTGCAGTGATGGAGTTTCTACCTCGAGAGAGAAAATGCTCTTATAATGTAGGATCAACTAACACAAACACTTAAAACTATTGGCTTGGTATAGTTGTTCTTTCGCTACCACTCCACGCAACTCCTAACTGAAAAGAATTTATCTACAGTCCTGTCCAAATAAGGCCCGGCCCGCGTACTATAAAGTATATTATTGAGCTGTCAAGTTTCCTCTTCCGTTTTTTGAAAATCGATCTCTAAGGGGCAGCAACTGTTCCATTCGTCTCCTCCATCTCCACGAAATACTAGTAGGTACATGTACTTCGGTATTCATAATAAATCCAAAACATGAATTGAGTTTTAGACTCAACATTTTGACGATGGTAATGTACATACTGATTTACGTTAGTTATCATTATACGATCAAACCATAGGTGTAATTATTTCCATGCTATTTTTCTACGGCTGAGAGCCGATTTATTTAGTCACCAACCCCAAAAAAAGTAAGCCTAAAGTATGTAACAAATTTAATTTCATACTTTTTTGAAGTTGGTTTAATGTTTTAAAATTACTCTTATTGGAAAAGCTATTTTAACACGTTTCAACTGTATAAGCATTATTTCATTCTTATTTTTTGACTACAAGAGGTCAAATAAAATTTTTTTAATGAACATGAGTATGTATTTAATTACAAAAAATAATTCTAATTGATAATAATATAATTTCAAATGAATACAGTTATTTATCGGTAAAAAAAATCTTATCGTTAAGTTGTTTTTAATTCAATGAAATCAATTCATTTACTTTATTTCCCTTTAATTCAAATGAAGCTTTTATTTTATTTATTCAAGTTACTTTTTGGGAGAAGAAAAATCACTCATGATACTAAACATAATAATTTATATTTATATAAAAATATTGTATAAAGCTTGAAAATTAACAATATTTTTTAATTGAATACTTACGTGTTGTTGCGTGTATAGTCCTTGCCAGTAGCCAGTGCAACATCAGAGACAAGAGAAACATTTTTCCACTTTTTAATAAAATTGATTGTCTTGCAGAACTCATTTTTATCTGAAATCTTATAACTTACTACTGAGTTCAAAAAAGTTTACACTACTCCCACGAGCGCCAAAAGTGATCTAAGCATATTAACATGAAAATTTTTCTTTGTATAATTTTCTAAATTTTCTAAATGGTTCGAATTGCACAAAAACACAACGTAATAAAGCCCACTTATGCCGACTACCGATAAAAATTTCAAACAACGGTGAACAACTTATCCGGACTTATCGTAAACGGTCATTGGATTGCATTGGAAACACGCAAGGAAGTGATTTGGAGGGCGGTCAACTTTGGGAACGTGTATTATTTTTTTGAAGTCCCGTGAAAAGTTTTCTTCGGAGCGAGTACCGCTGTTACGCGGACGACCGGCTCAGGCGACAGCTGACAGTCTACTGCTACTGGTGCAAGCGCCTTGTACTAGCGGCTGAAAAGCACCTCCCCTTCAGATGAAGCCGTCTCTTTCATGTGGAAGGGGCGCAATTCATAGAACACCCCACACAATTACCTTCGGATTCTGACATTTTCTTTCGTAGTACAGCAATAATGATTTACCTTAATGGATCAAATGGTGATGGTATTATTTACGCGTATGGTATGACCCTAGAAATATTTACCTTTTAACGTGATTATTTAGTGACAGAAATTCGTTTAAGACGTTTATTACTACCTCGTTTAGCGACGTTTTTCTTGTATTTTGACATTATGATCATTATGATAAATAAATTATCAATATTAGATGCTATCTATCTAGCTATTCAATATTAAATGAATAACTAGTAATAATGGCAAATTTCAATATCATTGAAGCAAATTATTCTACCAAGAAATATTGGTTTTCATTGAACTGTTAGAATGAAGTTTCCACTAGTCTTTTAATATTTATAATGAGCTCAAATACCCAGAAGAAAACCATACAATAAGTCGGAAAATTTTAATACATATACATACTTATAGATTTTCAAATTTATGATCCATTTGTAATTATGCGTAATGTATTGATTTAAAAGTATAAGAATCACATAAGGTATCTGCGTATTATGCATGTAAATTATTTAAAAGTAAAAAAGCATCAATACACCAATATCGTTATTAAAACATGATAGAAAAAAACTAAAGAATGTTTACTTTTTAATCCTAAATACTAATTGCTCGGCAAAGAGGCGCCATGGAATTGAATTCTATGAAACGCGAAGGTTTCCCTTGCAACCTCATAGCGGCTTTACCATTGCCATTAATATTAATTCGAATGCCTAAGGCCTATTGTTAAAATCTCTTACGTTAAAGTATCGGCTAGAAGACCTATATAAATGACGTTTCATTGTTACAAATTTAACACTCAAACATGGATTATTGTATCAAAACTCAGACTTTTTTGGTGTTCGTTATTTTGATTTGCTGTTAGAAATATATAAGTTCGCGATATTGATGATCGTCTGCAGTAAAGCTGCTGGATTTTATATTCAATTAAATTAATAATTTAAGAACAATACGAAATGTCGAAAAAAATTTGACGCTATTCCAATGAGCATTTGTGAGATTAGGTAGTTAATAGAAAAGTGACACTGTTTTGCAAAGCTAAATTACAATATTATATTTGAAACTATGTAAAAAGATTTTTTACTACAACGTTATGATTAGTGTAATTGGTTAAACCGTGCTAATCAATACCAAATAAATAAATAAATAGATTTGTGGTACTCAGCAAATACGGATGGCAATGGAGCGATATTGACACACACGATAGCTGTCACGTGTGTTCCTTTATTGGGCCTAGTCATATTGCACCATAGAATAATTCTACTTATTTTTAAAAGAGTACTGGGAGTTTTTTTCCGCCCGCTTTTTTCTCCTAGTCTACGTTTTGCCTGAGGGGCAATCAAAGCGGATGTTTGTATAATGTTAAATGTATGAAGTTCATTAAGTGTGCACAAATTGTACCTTATTATTAATTGCTATTTGCGTGTCGGAATGTTGTATATTTTACTTTTCTTCAGATATTTATTACATTGCTATTTTTAAAAAGAAGATATTTTTTCCTTAAACTTATATACTTGTAACTTATATATAATGCTCAGATTACTCTGACATTTTTTTTGTCATAAACACACAAGAAACGAAATAAATTTTTTTATCATTTATTTATAAAACCTACCTACATACGTTACTTTTCTCTGTAAAATAAATGCAATAAACTAGTATACAACGGCGTCAAAGATATAACTGGCTGAACATGTAGAAAGCTGCCTAAATTAGCAAAGAATCATTACGAGGGGAAAATTTGCAAGAAAAACTTTTACTTTTGAACTCTTCAAATTTCAATCCTACGCAGACCAAAATTACATTTCACAAATACTCACAATGCTAGCTGTAAATGGAAGCCATGTAAATGTCAGAAGTCATAACAAGAAAGCATTTCAAATACCTTTGCGACCACAAACAAACCTACCTAATGATATAATTAAATTAACATTTAAACCACGGCAAGTGTCAGGTAGGTTAATAAATATTAGCCCGACAACTATTAAGTACATCTACTTCCTGTTATATCTACTTATTTAAATACCTAAGTTTATCTTCTTAATTAGATATCGCAAAAAGTCCAGTGGTTTGTTACTCTCGAAGAAATTAATTTGTAAATAAACGAAAATACACTTATCCTCCAACGTTGTCGAATATAATTGTTTTTTCAGCATAGAAAGTAGAACACATTACTAATCTTACCAAATACCTTAAGCCTTAAGTAGCGGAAAAGTCGGACTAGAATTACATTAGAACGAACTAACTAGAATTGCGAAACTTAGCATTGGGTGACAGGTAGTACCGCTCTGTTTTCGCTATACGAGTGACACACTAAACTTCCATCGAATCTCTTTTGTGTTTTCCATATGAATTTTGCCTCAGTAAATTTAATTAAATTTTTGCTTTCCAAATTTGAAATTGTTCACACCCTGTTTCATAACCCCGTAAGCAGGTTATTTGCAAAAAACGCGTTACCCCGAAACGCAAAAGTTCAAGTTTGTTGCAAAAGTTAATCGTGACTCGGTTGGCTCCGGAGAGGCCAACGTGCGCGTTAGCCCCTTGGTTGTCCCGACCAAACTGGTGCCTGGCGGCGTCTCGGAAACAATTCTAATTTCCCGGCAAACGGAGAAAGGGCAATTTGTAGCGTTCAAAACCTCTGCTTCCATCCCTTTCACAACCCTATAGCGATAGGGTAACGCCGAGGAATTGCTTCCAAGAGGCGTGTAATCGTTTGTGTTCTGGCTAACGTTACTTTTCCTCTTGTGGTTCTTTATTCTTTAACTTATTGCCGGTTTATTCTTTTACGATTGAACATCCGCTCGGCGTTGTAAAGCCTACTCTTAAAAGGACGAAATAAAAAAAAAGATTATACAAGTTTAATTAATACTCCGCATTGTGCGCATTATAAATTAAATATAGGTAAGATATTAACAAAATTATTTTATCATAAAATAAATTGTTAACATCACTGATTCCAAAACTATATTTTATGACAAAGATAATATATTATGAGGTCAAAAACTGAAAAATTAAATTGCAAAAGAAAATGCTATAATGAGAAAAGTATCTTAATCACAATTTTAATTGAAAACGCAAAACTGCATAACTACTATAATTTCCTTAACATAAAAGTGAGGTTAATGGATTAATTTCTTGTCATTATGAAATGGTATCGAAGGTAATATTATTTAGATGTCGGTACTCGGTAATAGGAAATCGCTGACACATTAAGAGCAATGGACTTGTCACGGCATTGAACATGAATCTGAATAGCACATTTGCAGCTGTATAAATCAGGACGACGCATATTAATACGTTGTAGAGTATTAAGCTGATGCTAGCGTGATTTACTGGCCTATATCTATCTGTAATAAAGTAAACCTTTAATGGGGCCAGCAGGTATTTTAAATACAATTTATCAATGCAAAGTTAGGTATCCACTCAGAATAAGAAGGATAGAGCCTTAGTTTGGTATACCCCAAGGCAGTGGTTTGGTAACTTACTTCTTTAATAATTACTATGGACTCACTAAATAAATAAAAAAGCAGTATATATAAGAAAAGAAAATATTCCGTATTATACAGGTTAGTGGCTGAGCCGCGTCGGATGATTTTAAACCATTCATAGAGCCTTCGATAATGTTTAGGAATTGAAATCAGATATCTTGGAAACGGTATCCAAGGTATGAAAATATGTAATATGTAATATGTATCTATGATCTATGTATTATTGATACTGACGATAACGTTAAAATTGTTCAATGCAAACGGACGAAATATCGGGAATTCTGTCCGCAACATAGAGCACAACAGCTGCATAAATCACACTGTCACAGTCTAATGACTAGAGTCTGCCTCATATTTACGTGATAATGTTGTTGATATTGTCGTGGTAGTGTATATTACTTTTTTTCAATAGTTCATATTATCGCTATTTAAAAATTTTACGTACTCGTACATTATACCACAAACAATGTCTACGGAATTCAGTTAAGTAACATTGTCACAGTCCAATAAACCGAATCTGTATTACATTTCCGATATTATATTGCTTACGTTGTAGAATTGATTCACAAATTCATTTGTATAATAACGATAAGGTTTATCATTGATATTTCAATTTGATTATGGCTATTCAAAATAAAAATATGGATTATAACAGAAATCCCGTCTAAAACATTAAGATATTCCGAATAAAATGTATAAATACAATTACATAAATCTCACTTACACAGTCTAATTTTATTAATAGTTAGCTTTCATATGTAATATTTATAATATAGCTGATTGTCGAAGCCATATACGAGTAGGTATAATTTGCTATTATCGATCGTGTTTAAGCGTATCGCTTTTAAGCGTATGGTTTGTATTTCAGTTATTATAACCGAAATACGTAGGTACTTTCTTCAACATTAAACTCAATTACGTCTCCTTAAAATTATTGCAATTATTGTGTAAATGATGTATATCAGGGATCAATAAAACTAACATTAAAGATAAATGGATGTAATGTTATAACTGCTGCTTATAACATCGAGCTTGCTGAATAACATAACTGCATATATCATTGTGTCACAGCCTAATGAGTAGAGTCGGGCTTACTTACATTTCCGTTATAATATGGCAGATATTATGAAAGCGAAGGACTTGTCAGGAGACCGAACGAGCAGTGTATATTTGCAGCTGGAGCTTAACAGAGGATCTGGAATTAGTAGGGTGTTATGTTACTCAAGTACTGTCTATCTGTCTATTTGTCTTACTGTCTATTTGTCTTATATACGAAGGATTTTTGTAAGATACAGTAAAATAAGGAATTGTCTGCTGCCTACTGAAGTTTTACCCACAACTTAGACTCAAGCGCAGCCGCCACTAAGATTGATTTTGGGATAACAATTTTAGTGTAAAAATTACAAAGTTAGACACAACTCCAGTAACACAATATCTAAAGCTGCATGAATCACACACGTATTCAAATATTCGCGCAACGTGTCAAAGACGCAGCAACGTGTCATATTTTCTGATTCCTAAATTTTTCTAGGTTTCAAGGACTCCAACAACACTATCCACAAATTGAGAAAATCAGTAAAGCCATTACTTGTTTTTTTTTAAATAATGTATCACCTATTTCTCAAACAACGTAGGTTAAAGGAATTTTGTAATTTGTTCAATTTCGGTTATTAAGTAAAGAACATCCTTGCATGTTCGGAGAACAGCGTAAGTACTGTGCTAAATTAATGCACAAATCAGAATGTCACAATAGAAAACGGTAGCCTGTCCGAAGGCACAGCAGAAATGTGAGTAATGTTCCAGATATTCGCGCAACGTGTCAGATTGTCGCACCGCGCTAGGGCTCCTGCGGCACTTCGATTAACGAAATGAAGCTTCATCGATCAGCCGATACCAACTTTATGTTCTCATTTGTTTCAGATTGCTGATTTTGATCTCATATTAATTGCACTACTTTTAAAGCAGATAAATTACAATTACCTTTAACGAAAATTTCGTTTAATTACTCTTTTTATTTAAACGCAAGGGAATGCAACTTTGTCACCTTTGGTGAACGATACATCCCTATCTCCTTTCTAGGGGAATTTTACAAATTCTTAATTTTTTATTCTATTTACTACTCGCAAATTAAAAAAAACTTTTTTTTAAATTTTATTGTATCCTATCCCACAAACAATATATTTAATTATAATTTATTAACCCCTGACTAAAAAGAGTGGTGTTATTAAATTTGGTTAATTCAATTAGAACTACCCTGACGCGTTCATGGGACGGCTACAATACTGTGCTAAATTACTGCACAAATCAGGATGTCACAGCGGAAAACGGTAGACTGTCCGAAGGCGCAGCAGAAATGTGAGTAATGTTTCAGATATTCGCGCAACGTGTCAGAGGCGCTGCAACGTGTCAGAGGCGCTGCAACGTGTCAGATTGTCGCAACGTGACAGAACACGCCACGGCACTTCGATTAACGAAATGATGCTCAATTATCCGATACCAATATTTATGTTCTTATTCATTTAAGCTTGCTGATTTTTGAAATGAAAGCTTCTTTAGCGGCGTTGAGCACTTTTTGGTACGGGTGAAAATTGTTAAATTCGCGACAGGACACGTGACTATGGAAACTGTCAAAAGGAAACATTCAATTGAGAAATTATAAAACTGGTTTTGATAGAATTCATACGTCACTGGGTTTATTTGAGAAATGACGTGGCCGCTTTATTATTACGGCAGTCAATTTGGCCGCCATCTGAACTTTCATACTTAACGCGTTAATTCATTCTTGACTTTACTAAAAAGACTTTATAGTTAAGTAATTTTTATTGAAGAATTAATTTTATGTGCTACTTACAAGCAGCACTTACGTACAAGCACATAAATAAGGAAACATGAGGAACAGCAAAAGTTTTCCTTTCATAAACTCAATTGTGTTTTAATTGAAATGTCGTCCAAATCACCAAGAAAACATATCATATAAGTTTTCATTTCTGCCGGCACTCCCGGAGTGCAACCGTTGTTTTTTTAGACAATGACAATTGAAGATGTGCCCTTTTACGAGGTGTGTAACCCAATACTTACATTTCATTTTCCAACAATTGGACGAAGAGTTATTATAAAAGTTTGTGAGAAATTGTGGATGGATGATTCTTGCTTAATCATGCAAGAATTCGTGAACGGATTTAGACAAAATTTGATACACAGTTTACGGCCTGCTAAAGGGTTTTTTATATTGCTCTGTATTCATTTCTCATTCCACACGTTCCTGTCGTTGGCAAAAACTAGCCTAATATAAAATTTATAAACTCATTTCGTTACAGATAGGCGAATTCAAACAATTTTAATAACTTTTCATGACAACTAATAAACTTTTAGCTCACATCAAAGTAATAAGTATACTTATTGGCTCGTATACGTTGAATGTTAATTGCTATATATTTTTACATTTTTTCTTTAGTCTATTTATTTAGTTTTGTTTGTCTATATATTGTATGTATCACTTACTATCCCGCAGATTATGAACGTGACTAGTCGAAAATCGCCACAAATCTCTGAGATGTCGATTATTTATGTGTATTAAACGTTATACATACATAGTATACATTCTGCCATCAATTTCGTATAAATATTTTATTCATGAATCGGATAACGGTATTACATCATTCTTGTATTATTTATATAACCGTTACTACCATACTTTGATATTATAAGTAAAAATTAAAAGTCCTACTCTAAATATTAAAATCCTTTTAATAAAATATTGATTAAGTAAACAAAACTTTACAATGAAATATCGCGTGATTTCTTTTATAATCTGTTGTAAAAACGAAAATAAATAAAGATTTATTTACGAAGACACTAAAATCTAACACCTGCTCCTCCGAAGTTGTTATTTTGTTTAAATAGTTGATCTAAGTTTTCGTTATCAAGCTTACGATCGCGGACCAAGTTTGTGCGTAGCGGGTGTTATAAAACGTTTTGTATTTACGATACCTCTGTTTTGTCTTTATAGCACCTTATAAGCTGCACTAATTTCACCGACGTAAATTGTTTTAAAAATCACGACTCATTACTTTTTGTTCGTGACATCGTGACCAAGGTAAAGCATTAACGTTTAATTCAAATTCAATTCATTTATATGTATTTTGTGAGGAAACTTAATAATAAATAAAAGGATATAATTTAATTAAACTAAACTTCCTTCCACCCATAGCTCGATTACTAAAAAGAACCTTTTGAGAAGAAGAAATGGGAATTTACAAAAGTTTAACGTATTGATAGGGTTTAATTTAATCGTGCAGCCTCTTATGTGTTCTCGTTTGATGCTTATTCACATTTAATAGCAAACGATAACAGGAAGAAAACTTTTGGTAATTCCCTTAACGGCCACAATAAAAACATTACCAAATACACAATAAAGTGGACTGATTTAGTTCTGATTATTACCGTCTCAGTTCCAGAATACCGATGTCTTGTTGTCTATATTACAGATTGCGAATAGCTACCAGAAAATACATCAAACAAAATAGCTGTTTCCCTACAATACCTGGAAAATTCGTTAGAGTAAGTAATAATTTTAGAAAAGTTTAAAGTAACATTAGTAGTAATGTTTGAAAAATCATGAAAAAAATTGAAATTTAAAAACTTTAAAAATACTCTCACTCAGGGCAAATCGAATAAGTTCCTAAGTTAAAATCTAGTGAGCAGGTTAAATCTAGGTTACAAAGCGTGCCAAAGAAATACACAAACATACATTCAAAAAACATGGTTCAGTCCAATAAAAAAGTTTTGAACCAGCAATTTGTTATTTTGAACGTTAAATACATTCATGAACATCGTCAAGTTAACTCGAATCTCTAATTAATAAAATAAAAAAAATCATTCTTCTGTCTTGCAAATTAAATTTTAGTGCTCAAAGGTCGGTGGAGTTCAAAGGGCTTCATTTTACATTGTTCTTTAAATATGCCAACAGCCTAGTGCTGAAGTTCCAGTCATAAAGTGGCTTTTACCATTAAAGTAATTGATTCAATAAGACATGGGCGAAGTTTCCATTTGACAAGGGACCAAACTGTATGAGTAACGTAGAAACCTGGGAGATGAAAAAAGGAAAATAGATTTTCTCAGTATTTTTCTTACAAACAGTACGGGTTTGGTTGGTCCCACAGGGCTAAGAAAATTACACATCTTCTAAAAAAACGATGAAAAACTATGGGTAGATACGTTAAGCAAACCCTTTCATTTCCCATAAGTAATAAATTAAAAATAAAAACGTAATGACCTTTTTAAATAGAAAATTAGCAAAGTAGGCATTGTTATTTTAAGATCCCACTTTTGTTTTGACGCTCATCGTAACACTGCTTTATATTCAACCTTGTTATTTTTAAGAGTTTAAGCTGAACAAACTTATTGGAGCGTACTAGTGTACATTATTTTATTGAAAACGTAAACAGATATTGTCGGATAATGTTTCAGTGAAGGAAACAAACGCTTTTTATAATGCAGATTATAGGCACAACGTTTTATCAAGAACAATGTAGATACGTGTATATTATAGTGTATCTAGTTTTGTATTACGGCGAACAAACAGTGTTCTTTTGCAAAATGGAACTGAAATGCAGTGAAAATATAAAAATATCGCCCTAGTGAGATGCAACTCGCATTGGATCCCTGGGGCATGGTTTACTCTGTGAACGCACTGTTTAGATAAACGTAACGGTTATTTTAACCGAAAAACGGCATTCCAAATTGAGTTATCAATTTGGATTTGCGACAAGATTGGATGTAGTCATCTTTTTAGAAAATAAAAACATTGACTTATTCTTTTAGCACCATAGGTATACGAGCTACATTCCACAGAAGGTGTAAAATCGGACGGACGAGTAAAATCGCGGTATTATGGCTCGTTGGTAAAGCCCACTGTATGAGCCATTACAATGCTATTGTCTGTCGTCTTATATACCGACGAGACTGGCTTGTAGCTTATCATGTTTGCTATATTTTGCGCCGGTTCTTCAGGCACGACATTTTTGCTCCTTAGTCGATTAGCACGCGCCGCAAGTAAAACCGTCGTTTTACAACTACGACGACGGAATCGTGGCGTTTAATGAGTGCAGTGCGTAGTTTCGGCGGGCAGGCGGGCAGGCGGCCCGGCGCGGCCGTAACTTCACGCGCGGCCGCCGCCGGTAACGAGCAGCCACATAAAACAAAATGCCAGCAGAGAAGGGATCCTCTAAATTTACTTAAATGCCAAATAAACTGTGAATTGCTTTGCCATTTATGAAAAAGTGCGAATCGTCTTGTTACTTTTTATACGCACTTTTATGGGCTTTAAAGCTTGCATGCATTTTTGCTTTATGAATATCAGTGGGTACATAATAAATGACATCAACTTATAAACATTTAAAATTGTTGGACACAATACCTATCTTTTACCTACAAGGTTTAAAAAAAAACTTTAGGTTTAAAAATGATAATTTTTCGAAAGATTCATCACTATAAGAAATGAACTATATTACTATACACTATGTGAAAAATTACTTTGTTATAATAAATCATTTCTTATGGTATCTATTCTTATGACAAATCGAAATCCCATTTGAATGCGTAACGCACAACATTATCTAGGTCCTAAATTAAAATCAAACTAAATAATATTAAGTATTTTACATTGCAACTTCATTGAAAAATATCAAACATCAATTTCAAAGCAAATATAGTGGCATGGTTAATTTTTGAAACACAATGACTGGGATTTAGAAAAAATTAGCCGAGCTGGGGGCTCGAGCTCGCTAGTCAAGTTTGTTTTTTATTGCTTAACCTCTTACGTGACGCGTTTTGGTAGCTTTTGTCATAGAAAAACGCAATTGTTAAAAACGAATAGCATTTCTGCCAATTATTTTTTCCGGCTTATAAAACATAAAAAAAAGCCCAACAATATCCTATTTTCTATATCAAGCCCTTTATCCAACTCCACATAGAGTAGGAAAAGTAGGCAAGTATATAACATTGTTATGCAGCCCGTTATCTTAGGTAATTGCCATTTCAGCAAAAAATTGGTGAGTTTATTGGTAACTTCTATTGTGGGGACTCCGCCGTTTAAATGTATAGAAATCAGATAATGTCTTTAATGTACTCGTACGTCTTAACAATATTCTTTAATGTTACCTGTTTGTTAACAAACTCTATAATTTGTATATTTATTTCATTAATTCAATAAATAAAACAATCTACATTCCCCTTTTAAACCAGTCATTAAGGAAGAACTAATATCTATTGCCTCTAAATTCACAATACGAGTTACCATCGTTACGTAAATTGAGTGAAATCACAAAGGGATTAATTGAGCTGATACGTCGGTTAGCAAACATATGATTGAACAATAATTCGACCGGAATGCTTTGGCCTTCGGAATACACATTTCGCGAAACTAAATACACTTAGTAACTTCGATTGGAGTACGTATCTACTCGTAGCTATTTCGAACCTGTGCACAAACGTTTGCTTGGGTGCATAATTTTCAAACGTTGAAACTGTGCACAGACATTATTTAATAGGTAGGTAAATATCATTTATTTGATGAATTCTTGATTACACTTGATAATAGCAACATTGACCAATTGTTTTAAAAAATAACAAATTTTAGGTCCGAAATAAAATTAAGCAAGTATAAATAAGCTCGACACTAATGAAAATGCTCTAGAAATTAAAGATTAAAATGTGAAAAGTAATTGACTTGAGATTATTTTTATAAACTGAAGATAAACACATCTTACAAAACACCAAAAGGGGACGAATACGTGAAGGCCGGAGCGCCTCTACAGGCTTATGTCTCAACAATCGTAAAATATTTCACGGGTCTCGCACGTTCAACCCTGAATTAAAATGTAGGACTTCTAGACGTACCGGTGAAATATTAACTTCACGATTTATGATATTTTTAAATCACCCCTTTTTACATTATAAAACATAAACTCAAAAGAAACATCTGATTTAATTGTTTTTCATTCATTTCTGGGAACGATGTTACTTAAATATTATGTATAGATGTAAGAAGTAACTGGGTTATAATTAATAAGAGCCAGGAGCAAACATGGTCTCTATTGACACATGATAATATCAGTGGTTTTAATTAAATATAAAAGTTTCTTGCACGCGTAAGTTAAACAATTATTGCAGTGATAAATGTTCAAGTCTCAAGGACTCAAGTTATTAACATAAAACAATATCAAAAATAAAGCTCTTCCAGGCTTGTTTATCCCAAAAACAACAGAGAGGCGGGAAATGCATGGAAACGGCGGCAGCGGCCAATTTGGTCGGTAACTACAGCCGAATGTTACCATATCCGAGGAACAAGTGAAGATTGAGCTGCGAATGGCCGTTCTTCTCCTGCTCCTCGTAAACTGGGAGTTCTGTTATATTCCAGCGCGCACAAAACGAAATTTATGAAAGCATTTTAGTTTTACGTATCTGCGTAAGTGAATATATTTCGGCACAAACAATTCTGTCCCTTTTGCTTTATGTTTAGAGGTTTTTATTCCACGACTGAAACATGCTGTTTTGTCGACGAAACTGAAACTTGACATTAGTTTCAGAACTACGCAAACTCTACATCTGGCCGTGATTTATTTGAAATGTTACCCGAAACTCCAATTACCTGAAACTGCTGTCTGCAGCTATAATCGCCTTTACGCGCTAAAGAGGTAATCAGATACTAAACGCAGTATCTGATTATCTACTTACTACACGGATACTGAAAAAGATGAAATGAATTATAACGTAAAACGCAAAAGAGGAAGATATAAAAGGTAAAATTATGATTCTACTTACTTCTTACATAATATATTATACTTATATTTAGAAATAATTATTCATAAAATATCCTTAGTTTACTTAGGTACTATTACTTAATCAAATACCTACTCAACAAATAATAGCATGTAACAAACCCAATTGAGCAAGCAGTTCAATAAATACATCATTTGATCTTTCTATATCGGGGCTAAATAGAACGACACGGCACAGTCAATATCCCATAACTCAAATGAGGGACCGGCAGTTTTATCGCAGCTTTCCGGACGGAATAAAGACCGCCGTCCATTCTACTCCTCTTTCCACGGTATTCTGTGAAAAGTAGGTACACCGTACGAGGGATCTTCCCTAATATTGTAAAGTACAATTTGCCTGGAAAAGCACATGCCACTGAGCTAACTTACCACTACAGTATACGAAATTTTCCGCGTAAAAGGGTTCAAGTACATACTCGCTCCCTAAATTATACCTTGCTGTAACCGCTTACAAAATCAGAATATTTTGTAAAAGGTTATTTATTTTTCTATAGAATCTCTTATGAGCAACCAAATTTAATAGTTGCCTTTTTTCTTTTAGACAGGGGTTGGAAAAACACACTTTGTAAAACAATTTAAGATTATATGCGTCATGACAACGGAATCATTTACAAAATCCTAATTGAATGAAATTGTATTTTTTTTTGAAAAAAAAGAAATTGTCTTTTTTTAACATTTAATAAAAAGATCAGCTTTACCAAGTAGACTACACTAGGGTTAATCGTTTCCTCTCAACGGTTGTGCACTTTATATAAAATGCCTGCGAAGTACTGCATTGCATTTAGAGCTCCAATATTAAAAAAGTGATCAATTAATTAACTTGCGTAAGGATATAATGTTTTCCGTGGAAAAATCAAACACAGACTTAGTTTGTGTGTTGAACAATTTTTGAGGCCATTGTTTCCTTCCTTCCTAGGTAGACATGGGCCTCCACTAATCGACGCCACTCCACCCGGCCCTGAGCCCTCTGAATCCAGCGGTTTCCCGCTGCCTTCTTCAGGTCATCGGTCCACCTGGTCCTACCAGGCCATTATTTAAATAGTACAAAATATATTTACCACAGAGTCCGTGATAGGATTGACGTTCCATAAACTAAATCAAGCAAATATACAATATATTTATTACTTGACATCTTTTGAAGTTAAATATACCATTTTCCAATCTAGTCAATATGGTATTTTAATTATTTTGTGTATTGGAAGGAGAAAGTGTGATGGAATCATATTTATAAATTTGGATCCTGACAAAAAACTTGTTACCTTATTTTTATTATTATGTTATTAGTTCGTTCAACAATTTGCTATCATCAAAGCTAGTGTACCTAGTATTATAATGCTCTGATCGCAATGATTCTACAAATGAAAAATGTGTATTTTCTGTTTATATTTCTTATGTGTATGGTTTAGCTTAACGTTTGAAATCAAAAATATTATTTAGTACAGGGTGGTTAACAATGGTTACCTCCCACAATAAGGATTTGAAATTAAATTTGAAAAACTATTTCACCGAATATAAATTTTTATTTATTTTATTAAACTTTCAACAATGCAATACACTTTTGGTGACAACATATTATATGTATAGTTAATGTGGGGAAGTCCGTCATAGTACTTTTTGACTATAGGTACTACTTTTTGTCTACAACCATAGCAGTCGACGACGTACTCGTAATATTGCTATACCTTAGCTTAGCCACAGCTGCCACAGGGTTTCCTTAGCACCCCTTATGGCCGAAACCTAAATATAGTATTGTAACATAAGTCACTAATTTTAATATAGTGGCGGTAGTCATTCATATAGTGGTTGAAAATTTAATATAATATATTTTTGAAAGCCCTACCTTGAAGTTGTGTTTCCTGCAATTCATCAAAAACTATGGACATCATTAGGTTCCTTAGGTTTATCTTCAATGTTTAGCTCCATCCTGCACTTTCAAACAAGCTTTCTTGCTAGCACCCGCAATAACGCTGATAGGGTTGCCACCCTGCAACTTTGTCTCGGACACCTGTGAATTTTTTTAGGCAATTCGAATTTTTTCACATGATAACTTTTTAGGTTATGCGTAAATTAAAATTATTACACGTCACAGTATCCTTTGTACAAATCTTATACCTATAACTATTCATATTTTACACTGTTCGTGTACTGTACTGTACATTCCTAAAACTGTTCTCGTCTTAAACTCGTAACATAACATAAGATAATATATATATCATCCTTTAAAAAATTTATACTAATATTATAAAGCTGAAGTTTGTTTGTTTGTTTGAACGCGCTAATCTTAGGAACTACTGGATCTATTTCAAAAATTCTTTCAGTGTTGGATAGTCCATTTATAGAGGAAGGTTATAGGCTATATTTTATTTTCAAAAAAATTAGGGATCCGTAAGAAAATTTAATCGAAAACCTATTTATGCGTGCGCTGCAAAAACTATTGACAAGAGAACAAAATGATGTACTACGAGTTTGTACGTCTTATTATGATCTACAAAAAAGTCTGCAAATCACATATCTAACTATCATAGTTTAGTCACAATAACCGCAAGTTCTAAAATCCACGCGGGCGAAGCCGCGCGCACAGTCTAGTGGAATATAAAGCTTTTCATAGCTTTTCTAAACAAGATTTTGATAATATGGTCGAACAAATAAATATTTTGGAGAACAGTTAAATCCTAGCAGGTTTTCAAAATATTTTCAGCCCTTTTACATAATTTAAGCCAATTTTGTAGCAAAGACATCATGGTTGCCCTAAGCTTGCATTACTTTTGGACCACAATGAGCTTACCTGCAGAGCTATAGAGGAAATAAACTCAACTGAAACACACAAAGTTGTAACGTTGCGCTTGCACGTTACTCTATAATAATAAAATATTACAAGAATAAGTGAAGTTTCAATTCTAAATCTACCAATAAAAGGCTATCAGCGCCATCTATCCTTAACCGCTGTCAACATTTGTCAGTTGTTATCGACATCATTTCTAATTGACTCAATAGATGTCGCTTCGTGCATACGATACTTGTCGTTTAATCAATATCTTTTTTTAAATAAAAACAATTTAATTCTTCTAATTAATAATCTTAAATCTAATAATTTAATCTAAACTAAATAACAAATATCTAAAATAAATTTAACTACACTCTAAGCACAGATTATGTCACTTTGACATTATCTGTGAATCGTGATTTGCGATTTTTCGAATGGACTCGAACGGATGAGCAGGGGTCCCTTCTCTCTGGTCGCCGGTGATTTTTGCAGACCACCGCCGCCGACCCTCGAGGCCTAACCTCGAACCAAGTACGGCTTTAATCCCGCTGGGGTGAGTTTCATGAGTTTCCATAAGTTTCCATGATTTCTAAATTCAAATTGTAAGGTGTTCTTATTTTGAATTTATAAAGTGAAGTGTATTTTCCTATTGGGACACTGGTTCCTATAAATCATGTTTCCCTTCCTGACACGGAGCCTTTCTACGTTTCCAGGATTCATGCTTCGGATTTATACCACGGATTTACATCCAGGATTTATACTTGGGATTCATACCTCGGATTCATATTGGACTACTTCCAATTCTACTCGGAAGAAGTCTACTTGGATTTTCATAACCTACTACATAGGGTATGAAGGATTTTTACCCTTGAATTATAATTCCGATTCTACCCGGACAAGACCCTACCTATCTACGACACTAGGAAGAACACGAAGCCGACCGGCCGGCTACCGGCATTGAATACCGGTGGAGATCTCCCCGCGTGCACGGAACAAATAAGAAGCCAACACCACCTGGATCCACAGTCAGGCCAGTGTCCTTCCCTAACCTACCCCTACGCTACCAGAACGTGAGTCAGCTGACGAAATATAAGGAGAAAATTAAGGTATCTATAGCACCTTATTCCGAACCCCTACCCTCTATCTGACCGCAGCTAGGCCTACCCCGGCGGCGCGGCAAAGTTTAAAAGAACCATGCAATGTCGACAGCTACTACTGTCTTACAAGACTATGCATCTTTATGCTTTAAGTTTAGGTTATAAAAACACAAGCACAAGAAAAATACTTCTTACATCAATGTCATGCGATGTAATAAAAACGGTATTTTTAAAAACAAAAAAAAGTCCTCTGAACAAAAGTTTATAGCCTTAAAAGGGGACTTTAAACTTTAACTGGAATTATGGGTTAGCAATGTATTTTCTAGAAAATTTTAAACTCCTATGAGATTATAAGAAGCCTAAATAAATACTAATGCGAACATAGACAACAGTGATTTTTAGAATTTTACATAAAGATCACGATATATCACAATTCAATGAATACAACGGGCCGACCCAAATTGAAACTAAATCCAATGTATGTAGTACGGTCCTTATGTAGAATTCTATTCACTAAAGCTGTAAAAACTCATTTTAATCTGAACTTCGAAAAGGTCACGCTTCTTGTTACAATTTGTACCTGCAAAAATAATTTACTTATTTTTTTCAAAATAAAAAAAAAATTTAAAAATAGAAATAGGAAACCTTGATTTTACCTTTAATTTTAACACTTCTTCCAAGGCATGACATTCAAATGCCTGTTGACACATGATGAAAACAAGTTTCGTGTTCAACGAATCCTTTGTATAATAATCGGTTGGAATAAATCATTTCAGTAGTGTAATTAACTAGTTGAACCACCAGCGGCCGACAAATGTCGATAGCGTAGGGTCAACAACTGAAAAACAATAAGAAATAGAGGAAAACTCATTAGTCACGCAACCCAACTTAGTGCTGTACTTCCATTGCTGACATAGTTTATGACTCTTAATCCTAAGTAGTGGTCTTCTACTAATCGGTATTATATCGTCATCGTCTTCAAAAATCCCGATTAATTAATTTTGTAGGATAAAAGTGTAAATTTCTATCGTAACGACAAAATATTTATCACACTAAAACCTTGTCAAAAGCTAAACCAACCAAGTACGATAAAAAAAATAACGGGTTGCACTCCGGGAGTGCCGGCAGAAGTGAAAACTTATAATATGTGTTTTCTTAGTGATTTGGATGACAGTTCAATTAAAACACAATTGAGTTTATGGAAAAAATCTTTTGATTTTCCTCATGTTTCCTTATTTATGCGCTTGTAGAACCGTAAGTAGCACATAAAATTACTTCTTCAATAACAATTACTTAACTATAAAGTCTTTTTAGTAAAGTCAAGAATGAATTTACACGTTTAGATGGCGGCCATATTGACTGCCGTAATAATAAAGCGGCCACTGTTTTACAATTTCTCTAAGTGAATGTTTCCTTTTGACAGTTTCCATAGTTACCATCTTACGCATTTTCCCTTACAATCAGGGTCACGTGTCCTGTCGCGAGTATAACAATTTTACCCATACCAAAAAGTGCTCAGCGCCGCTAAAGAAGTTTTCACTTCAAAACATCCGTTAACCGTTTACCTTACATACTATGGCTCTTCGCTTAGATATTGGATGGATCTAAAGTCCAAGTAAAATATATTGACCGTTAGTGAAAATTAATGAAAGTGATTAACCATTCTTTCGCCCCAAAAATCACAAGAAACAAGGTTCAAACCCATTCATCATTAGAGCTGTAGTGTGTTAAACTGTCAGTTCAGTAGCATGTTTGTGTATTACGTTTAACAAAATTTCGAAAACCATCGTCAATTAATTCATGATTCAATACCCCCTTTTTATTTTATTACATTCATTCATAATAGATATTATGAAAGCTATATTTTATACTTAAATTAACAATATTAGGAAAATCATGACGCTTAAAATAAATGAAGTGGGTCGTGAGTAACGGGAGTTACACCACTGCCAAAGAAAGCATTAAAGTTGGGTAAATCTGGGGTTGACTTATTATATAAATATGACCCTTATTTAAAGCCAAAACTCGAGACTTTTTCACGATAAGGTTTAACGTTTCTCTGGATAAATTATATTAAAAAAGTAATATTCACAAATTACATTTAATTACACCGCGCTTTAGTTACATAATAAATTACGTTTGAAGTACCAGAATATGTAAAAGCTTTATTGAATTTCTGGGGTCGTTGAAATTGATTTAGTACTGAATCGTAAAAACAGTAAATATTTTAAGTAAGAATGCACTTTCATTTCGATTGGAGTTTGGATTTGAGGAAAATAACGTGTTTCATAAAATATGTTTGTAGCTACGTAAATAGTTTTATGGGACTAATGCTCTCAATTGCTCACAAAACGACGACCCGATAACAACGATCCTATTTGTCCTGTCTGTAGACAGTGTTCACTTAATCACTATTCTATGATTAAAAAAAACTGACATCCCAACGACAACTTGGAAAAATTAGAGAAAATGGATTAAGCTACTTATTAAGTGATAAGTAATAAATTTTTCGGTATCGAAAAACTTTTAATTTTTCCTTTGAAAGTGCATATCAAGTTACATTTTTCTACATACAACCAAAATTATACTAATGCCCAAACTCAACAAAATCACGCTGGGGGCTAACGAGGTTTTAATGCGGAGGAAAGCTGCGAATACTCGGTTTATCATTATCTGTTCTAGTATAATTCATACGATAGCGTAATAGAATGACTGGACGCCTCACTGAACATATAAACTTACTTATGATATTTTTGTATTGTCCTGAAAAAATACAATGTTACTACTTTACGATTACTTACTAATAAAATCACTTGAGCAATGCTGTATAACCAGGTAATATGAGGTTATTTGAAATCTGACACAACCTCCCTTTTATTATAAAATTTACAAGTAACGAATGACTGTGGGAAACCATATTGAATGTGGATATTTATCCTTCTTACCAATATAAGTTACTCGTAAGTACCTACATGCAAATTTATAAATGTACGCCACGAAAAACGCCCCGAAACTTCATCTTTTCGTAAATGTATAAGGGTTATGTCGAATATTGATCATTTTACTGCGAATAAATAAAGCGAAAGTGAGGTTTTATAGGCCAATACGAAATTGTTACTGCTATAACTTAGCGTTCTCAATCTCTTTGGTATTGGAGTGGATGAGTTACGCCGGAAACATAGCCCACCACATTACGCGGGCAATCTTCAAGAACCGCGGTGAATACTAACACGTTTTATTACGAACTATGTCACAATTTATCACCTGAACGACATAAAACAGGCATTTTGGTAAGTTATCGTAATATTACAATACTTCACTTATGCACAAAGTGATATAAAGCCAGTTTGGGCCTACTGCATGTATTACCGATTGATATGTTTCCATTATAGATATTTAGAAATTTTATGTTTATTTATACGACTCGTTCAACTCGTTCAACGTTACATACGTAACATAACTGTACTGTAAACTCACTCGTAATAACTATCTATCTAGTTAAAAATATTTCATCGCTTTATAAACTTAAAGAGAAATATTACTCAAAACACTTAATATATTTAAATCAAAATCCTTAATATAAAAAACTAAAAATCAAAAATACCTTAAATATCTTTACGTTTTAAAATATTCATAAAGAATTTATAAAACTTTTTTAAATTACGTGGACGTGCATGAAATAATATAAAGTGGGAATATAAACAAACAAGCGGTAAAACCAAAACCTCGTAAATCCTCTAAATCCTCAAGGTGAGTCTCGGCAAAGTCTGTTAGGAAAAATTTGTTTAACTTGAGTTGAAAAGGGGCAGATACCCAGAACAAAAGTAAAAGATTTGAGGAACAGGTAGGGAAGAATACAACGTACAAAATCCCACTTCGTAGCACTTATCTTGCAATTAAAAATTTCCGGAGTTTTACGTGACACTGGCCTTTTGTCGTGTTATTATCATTCACCTCCACATTTTCTTTATTCTTTAACGAACAATTCAACACCTGTAAAATGTTGTATATACACAGGTACAACATTTCATATACATATATATGTCTATAGTTTTCTACTTATTTTTTTCTATAATATAATGTCTTTAACAACTTTCTAATATTTTTTTATTATTTCTGTAAAGTATGTAACATTTTATTAAATATTTTTATTTTCATTGGAAAAGTAAACAAAAAGAACCAAAAAGAAACTTAAATAAACCTTAACTATTAAAAATATCTATTTACAGAATACAATAAAAAAATGATTTTCTTTAAAAATATGAGTTATCCAAATAAAGTATTAGTTCAAAGAGAACGTAAACCAACTGAGACTGGATACACGGCAAAGAGATAATCTCATATTTTGTTTATTACCGACTTCAAAAAAGGTTATCAGTTGTATGTAATATTCTCAGAACTGCACAATTATTACATATGTATGTTGGTCTGTTACGGGCGTTGCAGCTTCCAAACAAGAATAGCAAATTTTATAGGCGTATGTATGTATGTTTGTATGTATGTATGTAGATATGTTTCCGAAACATCACATCTCCGAAACTAATTGACGGATCGTGTTCGTACTTTTTTGTTTCATTGCATTTTGTTCAACTTAAGGAATGGTTAAAGTTTTATCAAAATCGGTCCAGTAGTTTCCTTGATATGGACTTAAAACTGAAAATAACGAAAAAAAATCAAAACGACATCAAAAAAGTATTAAATAAAGTTTGTTACATACTTTAGGCCTACTATTTTTTGAGGTTGGTGCCAAAATTTAACAATAGAAACAAAATACTTGATACTAAAGACACCAACCTCAAATTATAGTAGGCCTAAAGTATGTAACAAATTTTATTTCATACTTTTTTGGTGTCGGTTAAATTTTTTTAAATTATTTTTTACGAACTGCAAACAGCTTCTATCATACTATGTTACAAAATACAAACCTAAACAAAAACAAAAATGACAAGAATTCAAAAAGTCTGCAGCTTGGTGCTGACGTTTGGAAGTTTTTATTTGCGCCGCACTACGGGCAGATACACCTCGTTCGAGCTTAAATTAAGATGCGCGTTAAGCTGAAGTGGACGGAACAAGTCTAGAACCAGCTTTAAGTGCACATAAAGCGGGTTAGCCGACGTCGCTCGACTAGCCAACGGGTAATTCTAGATCGTGTTCTTTTTAACGAGTCTCCAGCCCACTATATTTCATGTAGAAATAAAAACTGGAGTGACTACTCTCGCCTTTAAAAGAGGCGACAATTTTTCTTTTAAACTAAATCAGTTTTCAAAATGTAATATTGCGATGAAACTACCCTTAATTTATTACTCAAAAACATAACAAAGTGACGGACATTGTACCCTTCCAGCTTCAAAATTAATTCTTGTATAATTTACGGTCAAATACATAGTTTGGGTTCCGCCTTCGGCCCTCACATACATTGTGATGACAAAGCCTTTGATACTTATTGCTTTTGCGACCTCAAATAATTATTATGAGAACTGTTTCGAATAGAACAAAGGAGTTTCGTCTTCAACGCAATAGATTCTTCAGGTCGTTTATTGCGAATGGCCGGAAAGAAGCTTTATAATCTTCTTTTGGACTAAATGGACTCGGTTTGGCTCAAGCCCAGAACGGTTCCAAGTCCGAAAGGTGAACGAAATTATGCAAATTACCATACTCTTTGTTGTGTTCCCTAATGCTATTTACCTTATATTTATTTACAACAATATAATAGGCGAGTCATTTTGGGTCAGCACCCATTATTATTTGGATAATTTACACATAAACGAAAAGCTGGGGATAGCTTACTGAACAGCAAAGATAAGCCTGGACTTATCTCCACATCGAGTAAGGTTTGGTACTTTTACAAATAAAAATAAACTTACCGCTTTGAACCTTAAATATGCTACAGAATAAATAAAATTGCTCAACAATTGCGGAGAATAAAACGTTTTTATTACAAGGACTTTTAATATTTTCAGTTATTATAGATTACGTAATAAAGATGTACCTACATATATTCAAAAAATACTTGTTGAATGAGTGAAATCTTTATTATATTACTTAAAAAATCCTAAAAATGATTACTATATCACAAATTATAAACAAGATTAACATATTATTACCTACACATAAGAATGTTACTGATTGTTACTTGGAATTATAACTACTCTCAACGGAATAAGGTCCTTATTAATATATGGCCTTATCAAGAAATTTCTGGGTACTTCTATAATTTAAAATGAATAGGTACCAGAAGCTGTAATCTCGACCTAATCTGAGTGAAGATAATTAACTAATCTTTCTCTATCCATCTTAATCCCCTGTACATACAAAACGCAATAGACGTTTCTGAAGTTCAAGCCCCAGAGGATAGAGTTCCTACACTCAATCTTATTGAAGGCGATCAATTCATCTCACCCCGTCTTCCGACATCTTAACACCATACTTGGTTTTAACGCTAATGTTGTTTGTTCCAGTCTCCGCTAATGTTTAACTTTCAAGTAAAACTAAAATGACATTCCATATCACTTTATTATAGAAGAATTCAAAAATAGAATTTCAGGATGACTAACACATCTTCTTTTTTCTTATAATTTCTTAAAATTCTCATGTCACAGTTTTAGTTGCCATACTCCTCCAAAACGGCTTTAGCGATTTTTATGAAACTTTATATGCATATTCAGTAGGTCTGAGAATCGGCTACTGTCTATTTTACATACCCTGTAAGTGATAAGGGTTGTCCACACCTAACATTTTTATTTTCTTTTTGGACAATTTTTTATTTTAATTTTTCAATAATATGACCTCAAAAAATAAATACAACTTTACTGTAAATTTCCTTCTATCAACAACCACTATTTTTAACAGTCATTTTAGTAATTTAATAATTTTTCATCCCGCTCGATAATTTATATAGCAAAACAACGTTTGCGGGGTCAACTAGTTAAAAAATAAATTTTACTCATAAATATAATCACTCTTAAGCTTTCCTGTACCTGTACTCAACGTAAAAGTTTACGAGATCCCAATTAACTTCTTTAAAATTCAAATAATGTGTCGACTATATTTTGTGAAGACTTTCATTTAATTGCCTATATAGATACATAGATATTGGAAAGCCGTCTAGATAAAAAAAATCAAGTTCCTCCCAGCGTTGAGGCATTAAATTTAACTTGCACCCTCGCAAACCCGACCGCAACTTTTGACGAGCTGGTTTAACTTTGTGTTTTTAAATGATAACCCGGTACAATGGACTGTATCAAAAAATTCATGAAATCCTCGAGAATGCACTCTGTAAACAAATAGAGCGAGGAATATGTGGGATACGTACACTTCAATTCACAAACGAGTGAAGATCCGCTCGCCCTCGCATACGGTGCTTGAAACCTCCAATTGCATATAACAAAAACAAACAGAAGTGCTGAAACGAGCGTCGCCTTTGTGCGGAATCCGTCTTGCTAGGTGAAGAAAGCTAAACAATGGGCTACAGTCTAACACTGCGGGCTCAAGCCCCTAAAGTCTACCGAGCGAGACAATAGCAACGCGAATATGGGCTCGCGAGAAACGTTCTTGTCTTGTTACCACAGCAATATTGTTAGTTTTATGAAGGAACTTCAGGCACCCTTTGTGCCAACTTTTTACACTACACAACACAAATTCTTATTCGGGCCACTGACGTGCTAACTTGCTCAGAAAACAGTATTTCTGGACCAAAAACAAAGACGAACAATTATGTATCACGACCTCTAAACCCCTTTTCTGATGATCGAAAGAAACAGACATAATCTAACCTTCTTACAAATCGAAAGAATTTGAAGGTTCTATTTGTAGGTAGGTTAGATTATAATACTTTTAAAGTGTTTGACCATTCAACAGTATTAAGTAAGTTTGTAAATAATGTGTATGGAAACCTAACCAGTTTCACAATAATAGGTATTGTAGTAATTTATGTATCAAATTCGATTTGTATTGTCATTACCGGATAGCGGAGGGACTGATCAAACCAAAGCGTCACGATTGAAAGGGAATGTATCTACCCGTCTGTAAACATGGGACTTACGAACAATGGACTGAGCGGCAGTTTGCTAGAGCTTAGGGAATACTCTTTTGTAATTAGACTTACAATTAACCAAAACAACCTACATACATACAAGAGTAGATATAGAACAAAGTTATAATGATTTATAGGTAGTTATTGCGATGTAAATAAGAGTACACTCATAAATATTTAGATGAGAGTGTTACTACTACTGAGGACTGAAAGGCTGCCTCAAATATTGTAACAATACTATAACCATACTGCATTTCACTGAAAACTGCAATTACGATTATATTGAAACTTGCAAAATGTAAATAAGGAAAACCTGACAAAGCTTAAACTAAATGTACGAGTATAACTATACTTTAGGACTAACTTTTAATGATTCTCCTAACGACATTCCTTCGCTATTGATACCTAATTAAGTCGTTAGTAGCAGTTAAAACTTCGAACGACCGTCGATCGGAAACTGCGTGGAACAATATTTCAACACTGTGTAAATCTCTTGAACTTTAAATTGTAATAAAAACGATATTGTTTCTTAAATGAGACATAAACCAAAGGCGAAATTTCTTTTGCGGCATCCTTTTGAAAGGTGTGAACGCACACCGATTTCATTTTTAAATGAAGAAAATTATCCTATATCAAAATCCAATACCTATATAGCAGCATTTATGGACTAATAATAATTACAAATGAATTAAGACAACATAAAAATATTGTAAACTCATGTATGTAATGTATGGTACTTACAATTTTTTAAGATCAAATAGTTTAGTGTTAAATTTGGGTAAAATAGACAAATATAATAAATACGATGGGAAAATTCAAATAAGATGAGATAATGAGATATTATTATGATGTAGAAATGTGATAAGGGGAAAATGCAAACGCATTACATAATTCATTAACAATTTTTCTTATCTAAACTGTCTTAACTAAAGTGTTTCACTTTACCAAACCGACATACCTAAACTTTTCGTAAAATAAACTATGAACTAAAACACCACCTGTATTTAAAGTTTCAATTAATTCCTAAACGATACCCGCGCCTAACCTATTGATGGCTAAATAAGCTGTTAAAAGTTCGGGCAAGCGTCGATCGTTCAAACAAGCACGCGAACTAACTAGCTTTGAATGAAATACAAGTACATTGTACATTCTAAACCGTGATGTAACGTTTATCGATGAAAATTTTCAATTTTCACTACCATTATAAAACCAACATCAATGTTATAGTAACTTAAATACTCCGGCAATATTTTTCATTTGTCATTGTGTTGTACTATTACTAGCATATGTACATTGTACGTACTGTCGACAAACTATGGATCAACAACATTATGACGGGTTTTTATACAAACTTTCACCCTTATTTCCTCCCCTGCAGATGGGTTTTATTTTGATGAGTTTTGACTGAAGCATTTGATTTCCTCTCACAGTAAAAAGGTGAACGCTTCCTTGCTTTAAACTTCCAAGCATCATACTCGTATTTTAAACAACTATTATTCACTTAACTAAAAAATTGGTCAAGGAAATCAAACCAATATTGATTGACAGGTAAAGTTTCTTCTTTAAATACTCATAATAAAATAATGTTACATATTTTTAATTCAGAAAGCAACTCGACACTCTGGATGTGTTTATTACTCGCTACGTAACTACGAGTACCAATTACCAATTTTGTGGGTATAAATAACGAAGATGGAATACTCACTGAATATATTTGAGAGATTTACTTATTTGGATTCCTACTAACTCAACTCGACTTTACGTAGCTAAGCTTCAGTAGAATTTCCGCGACATAGCACAAACTTAACAAGACTTTTAGATTGACACCCCTTCACAATCCATCCGAGTCTGAGATGGATTTTATCCTTCGTACAGAAATAAAATATTTGCTTACCTACATTACGACGCCGTTCCAATGATAATTAGAGTACGATCCTAAAGTGATACAAATAAATTATAGTATTTTACGTTACCTTCTAAAAATATGTATATTTCTTTATATATTTGCTGTAGTCATATTAAAAATAAACTTCTGTCTTTGTATCTGTTAATTTGTGACGGAAAATAAGAAAATGGAGAGGCTTACCTTGGAACAAATCTTGATCTCTATTTAGCACGTGTCGACATAGGTACTCTAGGGAGGTTAATTAAAATGGTCGTTATCCTTTAAAGCTAACAATGTTTATTTCGTTTACACATAGGCGGTGGCAAAATCTCGAGGGGAGTTTTAGTGTTTGTTTTAGTATCCCCAAAAAAGAAAATGTGCACCGCGAGATCTAAACTCCGTAATTAATGATAATAATAATAAAGTAATAAAATAATGTCTTATTATTATTCTCTAGTACAAGCGCGAGAGGTCTACGTTATTGCCGACTTCAAAAAAGGAGGTTGTCAATTCGACAAGTATGTGTGTGATATTAACCGAACTGCAATATATTTTCATATTTATTTACTATTACGGCTTCCAATGTATGTAGATATGTTTGTCCTCGCATATCTCCGAAACTAATTGACGGATCATATTCGTAATTTTTTTGTTTTTTTGCATTTTGTTCAACTTAGGGTATCGTAAAAGTTTCATCAAAATCGGTCTAGTAGTTTCAGTGATATGGACTTAAAACTAAAAATTACGAAAAAAAATTATTAAAAAAAATTAAACCAACTTCGAAAAAGTAAAATAAAATTTGTTACAAACTTAAGGCCCACTATTTTTGAGGTTGGTGATTTTGTATTTATTGCAAAATTTTGGCACATAACAAATTTTATCTCATATTGTTTCGAAGTCGGTTTAATTTTATTTTAATTTGTTTTTAATTTCATTACTATAAAAATTACTTCATATTTACCGTAGTATTAGCTTTTTGAACTAGCTACTCGTAATTGTCATAGTCAATGCTTTAAAAGGGATACAAAGTAGCTAAAAAGGCAATTAATATTATAGACGTGCGCTTTAATTTACATAGTAATTGGGTACAATATACCTACTAATAATCATTTCGCAGTACATATCGGTCAATAGAATTATATGTAATACTCAGTCCTTACTGTATGTGTCGTCAAACTATAAGTGATATCCCATGGTAAACGCCAAATTGTTCAACATCGCTTCCATGTATTCTTGGATCCCCTGGGAAGCTCCAAAATCCTTACTTCGGGGTTGCCTACTTCAATAAACATACTCGTGTGATATACGAGTACGTTTATTGAAGTTGGCAAAAACGATTTGTACCTATATATTTATATGAGTAATTTGATTATAATATACATTAGTATATTCGCCCAAGGTATTGATTTAAAATTTTAACGATACATATTTGTACATTTAATTTTTACAATTTAATAAGGTACTACATTTTAAAGGTAGGTTATACTAATATTTTCATTATCATTACAGAATTTATTAATAAATGCGAAAATTTTCAATTTATATTTACCTAACTATTTATACGTAATGGTAATAACGTATGGATTGGATATTTATATCTATTTGTATTGGCTCTTAATATATTATAGGTAGCATTATTGTAGCACAGATTGGCTTTTGTATAAATTGCAATATGTGAACAGGAATTGCTATAATTAATTAACTGAATGTTACGATTAACTAACGCAGTGATGTAATCAGCCATGACTAATTGATTCTGTCCTGACCCTCTATACCCGAGGATCTCTATTCTGGACAGATTTGCACATCCTCATTAACCAATTAGTATATTGATAAGTGTTTGTCCTGTGAGTTATGTAGGTAATTACTGCAAGTAACTGATTAAGGCTAACCCTATTTTAGTAAGCCATTAATATGGCATGTATTTGATAAAGGAATTTCCTTCATAATTCTTATCAGAAACTATAACAGCAAACTTTATTATTAGGTACTGTGGCCGCAGTGCGATATAACAAGCCATGTAGTCAACGCAGAATATACGATCAAGTTTTACGTATATACAAAAAAACTGCCAATTAAACAATAAAATGGGCACGCTGGTCAAACAAACTCGTACAATAATCATGTTATTATGGCGAATTCACTTAATTAGTTTGGGCATAAATCTGTAGATATTTGCTTATTATGGCTTTCTAATGCTAGGTTGATTGTGCATAGCCGTCACGCCACAAGGGAAACAAAAGTGGGTATAATAACTACTCTGAATTACCGAGGAAATGAACACAGTTATTTATTTATGGGACTTTTGTTTCCATTTAAAGTTAAGCATACTCGTTAATGAGAAGAAGGGCTTCCTTGATTTGAATTTAGGTAGGTAACTTCACTAAGACTATACACACCAAGAGATAAAATTAAAGGTAGCTAGAATAGATACGTAGGTATGTCTCCTCTAGTACAAAACTTTATTGAGATGAAAAAGTCACGTTATAAATAAGGAACAGGTAGCGCTAATGATTTCTGTGGTATGGTATGATAATAAATTCAAATATGTACCTTTCTTCTTCCTCAAAAAGTTTACCATATATAATATGTATAAACCATTTTTAAACTAGTATTGTATACCTATTTATATATATATATATACATATATATCTGTCTCGTTAATGATTTAAACTGTGTACTTAGGGGGTGAAAACGTAAGAATGGTTTGACAGTAGGGTTGCAAATGTTGCTGGAACGTTGAAATGCCGAGAGTCATTATATACAATGATTTATGAATACACATGCCTGCCTACTAGAAGATTATGTGTAGCTGGAGGGTCTCTCCCTACAGTCGAAGAGGTCTGGAGCATAATTCAACACACTTACGCAAATGCGTAAAATTGGTTACACTGGCGACCCCCCTGGTGTTGCACGTGTCAGTATCAGTAGGCGACGGTGACCACTTACTATCAGGTGGCCCGTCTGTCTGTTTGCTTGCTCCATTTATAAAAAAAATTACTTTTCTTAGTATACAATATTAATATTATTTTAATTCAAATAATTTTAATGCAATAACAATTACTAGACCAGTACTAGACAATCATACAGGATTTTTACTTGCACAAAAACAAAAGCTATTTTTTTATTTCCCAAGTTCAAAAGTCAATGGTGACGAATGTCGCCTACAACTACGGCGTGCGTGACACAAAAGCATAATATGATTTAATAATACCCACATCTAATATTTCGAGCCGAAGTTCCATTCCGATTCCGCTGACCGAAGCATAAAAAGCTTAAATTCCCTGTTTTACAAACCAAAGCAGACCAAATTGGGTGTATTTTTCTGTTTTGTTAGCCATAATGAATACCATAAAACTGTACTACTTTTGTACCGTTTCTATGTAGGTTTATAACGTGGTTTGTTATATTTCGTCATTCTTTATAACTTTATTATGTACTGGCTTTCTTGAAGATTTAAATTTGCTATTCAAGGAAAATTTGATCCACTTAAGATCTCGCATGTTGAAAATCGTTATAATCGTATATTGATGCATGAATTTTAATTAGTGTCAAATGAAAATTCAATATCAGACAATCGATACAGATTTCCCGTATATCGGGGTCTTTTCATATTTTAATAATTAAAGCGACGAAATCAGATCGGCATACAAATATGTAAGCGAGTCCGACGGAATCGCATTATCCTCCAATCCCGTAATTCGATAACTCGATCATGCGATGCTCCACTTTCACCCTTAATTAATTATTAATAACATCACGTACAAAAGTATTCGTTGATATTTTCTTGAACTTTCTTCATACTTAAAGAATATGGTAATTCACATTCCTAGATAAACTTATAACCTGCATAAATTGCGTCGTCTATCAAACGTACGTTATAAACATTGACGCTCAAATACACACGTTCAAATGGTATTTTGCCGTGTATGTTGGTATTTGAACTAAGTAGCCGGATAAGAACCTCTGGGATTACCTTTCCCAGACGAATGTGCGGAATAAATTCCGAGAGTTCTTTGAAATAATATCTCTGGAAGCAATAAACCAGTAAGTAAGTACGTACTCGGGAGAAACATGCCAAAGTTTTCAGTTCCCAACATAACTTGCAAAATGGATAGTACTTATAGGGAGAATTTTGATGCTTACTTTTTAGCAACGCATATTTACGAACTATAGTACCGCACTCGTACACATACACACAAATTTCAAAAACTATATTTTATTATAGCTTTAACAGTACCTATGATTGTAATTTGTTTCCGCCACGGAAACCAATTACTATCACAGTCGATCGCTTTAAAGATGAAGTCAATATGAGACAACAGATGTCAATACTCAAAACGTGAAGTATGAGTCGTAATATCGAGCGTATAGCAATTTGTAAACGAGGAAACAACTGGTTAGTTGTTTCCTCGCGGTTGCTCGCTCTGTTGACAAATTGCAGCTGGTCCAACTGATATTCTACTCTACACCATAGATTGGTGATAAGCGACCAATTTGAGGAGGCGCCACGACGGGGTACGGAAGTCGTTATTACAGTAGGCGGTGCGACTGAGCAAATTGCGCACGAACACGCCATCTGAACGTGACAGCGCTGTCGAACACATTCCTTATTTGAAACGTCTCAGTTTGTCATTCAAACTGTATTCATATTACGGATAATGAAAATCGCTATACTAATAGACATGACTTGAAATCAGGTACCTATCAATAGCCCGGTACGCAATTACACTGGCGCGAAAATAAGAAAACACTGAACAATCATAAAAAAAGTAGTAGTAGAGTAGAAATATTTTGGTATTAAAAGGCACTATGTATAACATGAAAATAATTTTATTTCGAGTGATACAATCAAAGACTAAATCTCAGCACACAGAGATTACCGTGAGAGCATATGAAATGACTCGTGGGATGGTATGACAGAAAAATTATAGGTAAGAAAGTATAAGGGAGCATACGAGTATTATACTACTTTATTGGAACAAGCCCTTATCTCCTAACAACCACGTTTGATAATTTAAAGTATTGTACTCATTTATATGAAATTTTAATTTTTACTAGAAAGATATGGAGTTAAAACTTTTTATGTTTTTTGTAAAAATAATTATTATAGTAAGGTTGAATAGATCGTCTATCAGGAATGATACATAGCTCAGAAGCGTTATTAAACCAGAGGAAATTCTAAGGTCTACGACTTCGACGACGATGAAGAGATACTATTTCAGGACATCCAACACGTTAATCTTTCTTCGCATTGCTTTGAAAAAAAACGATTATTAATTTATACGAAAATTAAAAATATGTTCCCTTTAAAATAATCTAGTGAAGTGCCACATTTAAAGTTTTTGGTTTAAGTACTTTGTCACTAATTGCAGCACTTTCTGAAAATACCAAATACAGTTTAAAAGCAATCCAGCTCATCGCTAGCCTCGTCTGTCAGTTAATGCGGTAACTGGCGTTTTATTTCACATAATAACATATTAGAGAGTGCCCCGAGGCCCAAGGCCCGCGCCCGGCTCGTTTCGCATCTCGCCGCCGTGTAAATAAAACTCCCCATAACCGCCCACACCAAATAATACGGTAACTTTTTAGCAAAAATAATTTGAATCCATGCTGCAAAAACGTTTTATTCGATGTAAAACGCTGAAAAACTTTGTTAACTTACACAAAATTAATAACTCACATAAAATTATGTTGGTTACTAGAGTAGGTAGAACTTTGGAATTATTGAAGTTTAAACTAGCTAACTTATGCCTGAAATTACTTATTCCAGTCGTTAATTATTGATATGGAAGAAGGGTAGAAGCTACCGTGAAGTACCAGTAAAAAAGGAAAGAAGACTGTTGAAAATTAGATTAACTAATTGTTTCACAAACATAGCACGTGTATCTCTTACACTTTAATGTCTGCTATATAATTAGTGTACAATTTTACATTGTACCTACACACTAATTTGTATGTCAGTAACCCATTAATGACCCACTACAGGGTCGGGTCTCCTCTCACAATGAGAGGGATGTAGGCCTTAGTCCACCACGCTGGCCTACTGCGGGTTGGTGAATTTGTATATACGAATAATATCTAAAGATTAAGATTACAAGTAATAAATACACTTTCATTTAAACCTCGACCGCAAAATATTTTTGTAAAATAACCTGTTTCATAATTCATTGAAGGTATGCCCTAAAGATTGCATTATTAAAGAGCTTACTTTTTATAACACTATGTAATATGTTTCAGCCCGATTCACGGTTCGATATATCCCATTATATCAAATGCCATAGGGATTTCGGAAACAGAAACTTTTGATACGAGTATATTTTGCCAAGCTCGTTTGCCATTCAATTTTAAAAGTATAACTGTATTTTGTTTTAACGGTATAAACCTTCTTTGGTAAAATATTCACAAGTTATTTCTATGACTCAATTCGTAAAAATTGAAGAAGAAGAATTCATTATAATAAACAAGACTATTTGTTAACGAGAACTACAAATCTAAAGACATTTTAAGCATCTTATACATATATTTAATATCTACTTAATTACTTTTAAACAAAACTCGTACAATTCATTGTATGAACAACACAAATTAAAACCGTTATTGAAAACTATAATAGGTCCTGCGATTTAATAACAACACTCCCAACAGACTCTGGCCGGCTAAAACCCCATGGTGTTCCTCTTTTTTCAGCGCCGACATCATTGGTCCGCTACACAGGGAGACTTCTCCGCTTTCAAGAGATGAAGCTGGAATTCCTTCAGCACGTTTCCTATAGCGTTGGTCGGGAACACCGTATCCGCCACCGCAGCCTATGGGCAATGACATCCGACCTCAATCAGGACCAATGTCAGTTGCTTATTCAATTCTTATAAAACCTACTATTTCAAGTATGGATATTTTACCTAAACTTATCGCTATTTTTTTGATCGGAGAGGCGGAAAAACTCTTCACATGGATCGGTAAAAAATTAAATATAAAAACCCATTAGCATCTGTAGGTACAGAAACTAATAAACAAAAGGCCAACATAGGTACGATTACAAATGGACTGTTAAAATAGCATAGCGAGGTAGCACCGCTTGCACATTGCAACCAAACACTTAACGCAATGTAAGAGTAGATAGGTATGAATGTAGACAGCTAGGGCTTGCGGGGCATTGTGGGCCCTTCGCCCCCGTATCATCCACGGATGGGCGGCCGCGGTAATGAGGGCGAGTTGCGTAATTTACGACCGAGGGAAGTTATGAACCAGGGTGCAACTGTTTGAAGTTCTTACGCGTGTTTGGACTGCGTTCACCTGGTAGGTGTTTGTTCTATATTTATTAATATATAGTTGCGTAAGAACACAGCCCCAATTTCCAAGCTCAATAACGGTAACTATTATAAAGCAATAATACTTTTCGCGGTCCCGTAATAAACAAATTAGTAGATTTCTCCCTTCGTTAAAATAATTCGAGGTCGTTAGATTTGATGGGAAAAATCCGCCTCCCATTACATAACATTAAATGAGGAGTTACGAACACACGAGCACACCTTCACCTACGTCAAAGATGTTATCGCCATGAATTATTAGGCACCCAGCGCGTTAGCATAAAATTTTGAAAGTACCCATGTAAATTGTATGGTGTGGGTTTCACATAATATCTAGAATACATAAAGCCATTTATATAAATTTATTAATGTAATAACAATATAGGTTTTTTCTAGCACATTTTGAAAGAACATTGATTTGATTTCTGGTGGTTTCAGGATGGACGTGAATGTCCATGGGCTGAAAAAACACTCAGTCATTGGTGCGTGCCACTGGGGTTCGAATCCGGACCCCTCGATTTGAGTTCGAATTCTAGGCTATCACCTCCTTATAATCTTATTACTTACTAGGATTTCCAAATATCAGTCGATTCAAGAATAATAAATCATAGGGCGCCCATGAAATGCCCACAAAACTGAATCAGACCTTACTTAAGCTCTTTGGCTCTAAGCACGCGCTGATAGAGACGGTGACTCGTTAAACCTTCTCAGATAGCCCTCGGATGCTTTCCTCCATCCGCATCTCATAGACGCCACGCCACACCCTACTCATTTGTCAAATCAACAGAAATATATGCGTGAGAACTCACAGATTGATGGGGCGGCCTAGATTGAATTACATCACAGTATAACCTGACGAGGGTCTAACATTCCATGCGGGTGTATCTCCCAACAAGAATAATACGAGAATAAAGCCGGCTAAAGATGTTCCGATTTCCGTAAGTAGTGATATGCGCTCTCGTATTAATGGTCTGTATTAATATAGATAGGTATTGTAGTAAATATTATAATACAGTGCAATGTACAGAATATGCTCGATCTAGCCGGAACTTACTCCCAATAATGTGAAGAATGACAAAAACCTTAGAGATATTTTTCTTAACAATTTGTCAATAAAAAGGTTTTCTGGGGGCACGCTAGTGTACCACGGCATGGCCGTACCATCTTTTTCTCGAAGCAATTCAGGCCATGTTCAACCCCCTATAACTTCGTTGTGAATAAAACTAGAAGCCTGAATTTTTAGTACCCAGGCAAATATCGTATAAACTCAGTATATTTCAAATTTCATTTAATGTGAACCAGTAGTTTAACTGGTCAAAGTTCCATGATTTTGTCACTGACTGACATACAGAGAAGCTTCAAATTTTTAGTGTTACGTTAGTGGCCAAGTTAATCTATGGATACATACATGAATTTCACAACTTTTTACGGTGCAAGAACTGACTTGCGAGACTTGGGTTTTTTACAAGTTATGTTTTGGTGTCATTGGATTTACTAGATAATAAACAAACATTTTATGTTTTTTCTAGGTATATTCTACGAAATCTCAGATTGGAAAAATGGATCATAAATATATAATTTTTATTTGAGTAGATATTTTAATAAAATACGATTATAATGTTTATTATTACACCTACAACCAGTAACACTCAAGTGATTTCAGGTAGGTACTGATTGTTGTGTATGCCTATAGCAATTATTGGTAAGATATTATGAGCAAATTTGTGTAAATACGATGCAGTGAAGCTAAAGTTAGAGCCAAGATTAGCCCAAATTAATATTGTTCATGCAACAACTAAGTATATATAGCAATATTATATTGAACATAAATAAATTTATTTATTCTAATTAAATTTATTAGGTGATGAAAATCCGAACCTTTAACTGAACTTTAGCGTGAAATAAAATTGCTTTAGCGACTTACCAAGACAAATGAAATCATAATTTGTTAATCTACATACATTTAAATGTACAATGGTAATTTTATTTAATGTGTATCAGACTGAACGATTAGCTATACGCGCGGATTATGTTTGTTGTTCAAAGAGAGCGTCAATGAGGATTTGGGATCATAGGATAAAGTAAAGTAATTTTACACGAAGATATAGGAAATTAATAGTCTAAGCACATGCTTACTGAGCTCCCAAACTAGATGTTGCATATTCAACGAGTGATTTGCGTAGGTAAGCAATCGCTTATATACATAACAGAGTTTACGTGCCTGTCACCATGTTGAAGGGGATCGATAAAGAAATGTGCGTCTAGAAAGAACTAAACACACTAAACTTGATAATTTTGTACACTAAACTATAGTGTAATTATAAACGCTTTGGCTTTGGCTATGTGCATAGAGTATAAACGCTTTGGCTTCAATACCTCACTTCACCGACTTTTTCAGCCGACATCAGGACATTACTCGTAGACATGATATACAACCACGCCAGTGAACCCTATCTCAGGCTTGTGTCTAGTTGCTTTCTGCAGCCTCACTCAGATGATCTTATGGATGTTGAAACTTTAGGGCCTTTTTACTTTCAGAGGAACCCAGCCTTTGTCTTAAAAAAAATTAAAAATCCAATATTTCATTTCTTGATATTTCATATCAAGAAGCAGGAAGGATTTTTGAGAACGCGTGAATATAACAAACACATTTGCTTGAGCACATAAAGATAATCCTGTTTTCATGAAACTAAAATGTAGTTTTCTCTAATTCTTATCTTACAATATTATTCTTATTCTATAGAAGCTTGTTAAAGCAAAAAATGTATATTGGTTAATGTATATAGGTATACATATATGCGCACATTAAAAGAAAAATATATTTCAACAAACACCTACGTAGATACTTACTTTTACTGATTATAATTATTATATACCTACCTACCTATGCACTTATATACGCAGACCTACGTAAACATAATCATTCAACTCTACACATAAACTACCTACAGAAACCAACGATAAAGAAAACAAGTCAACAATTCAATGTAGCTTCGCTTGTGTAGCCTCTTCCTTTTTAAATTATTTGTTTATTTTAAAGTAGTACTACCTACTAAAAACTATTGCAGTGGTTCATTATTGCACAAGGCTACTCTAAAATTAGGCATTTACTCGTACATGGTGTTACACAACTCTAATTAAGTTTCTATTTTACAGTCCAGCAATTAGCATCATCAAAAAGAAGGACATTGTAATGCCAATGAGTTCATCAGCGATTTCAATTAATTTTTCTCACTTGATCGATCGGTCCGCGCGAGAACAAAGCAATTACGATACTGGAACGTAACCGATAGCAATTAATTTGTTTTCGCCTCGACGAGCAGTCGTCCGAATGCGCCCTTTGTAGGCGTCAATTCGACGCCTTTTATATTAAATTGTTGTTTCCACTTTTTATATGTACAAGTCCGAACCTACAATTCGAGACATTCAGACATTCAGTGATCTCCATCTTTTCCATAATCTTTTAATTTTTTTTCCATTATGTATATAATGCAATTTATGCACACTTAATGAACGAAAAATTAAACAAGGAATTGAATTATTTATTTTTAGAGGTACCAAGTATTAAATATGCAATCAAGAAATAAGCAATACTGACAAAAAGTCAAACATGTACCTACCTTGCAATCGTAAAAGTTAATTTGACTATTTAGTTGGTACCTAGTACACTTAAGTCCATTAGATGCCAAGAAAGAAGATCACCAACGAAACTTGACATTCTTCTAAGTTTTAGTTTTAGTTCTGTAACTCAAACGTAACGCAAAAACGTGTAGGTATAGGATTCTTGACGCAAGAAGCGGCAATCTAACTCCAATCAGGTGACTCGCTTTGCATTACTTTTAGCCTTGCGTATAATTCTATTACACTCATTATCCTAGACTAGACGCGGTCAAATCTTATACATACCCATGAAACTGAAAATACTTGATAATATAAGCAAGTTTAAGTGCTTAGCTTGTGTTTAAGACCACCCTAAATATTTAATTGTTAGTACTTATAAAGTAAATACAAAACATGTTATTTTACTTTCAGTTTAACGTAATCCAGACCATTACTAATACAGTAGAGCATGAAAAATATTTTTCACGCAGAAATAACTAAGACGTACTTCATAGTAACAAAAACATACAAGTATTCTCTCTAAGTAATTCTCATGTTAGGTAATGTATGTGTAAGAAGGCTTTAGTAGGGTAAATCCGGACGCAATATTTAAAACAGCTTTTATGCCCGAGCAAAGACGGGCTTTCACAAAACCGAAGGAAATAAAAAGCTCTACATTTACTATTCAACTTATGTAGATTGTTTCACAAAGGCAAATTTTTCAGGTCCCCTTTATTCCTTCACTAACGTGTATAAGCACAGTGCCCCTGTGTAATATGAGGGAAATCAGTATATTTTGAAACCACAAGGGAAATAAATAAAAACTGAAGTATTTTATCGATATTTGAAGTAATACGTTATTAGCATGTAAATGTTAACGATAAAAATAATTGCGGGTCAGAGTCTGGTCCCTTCTACGTAAGACTGCTTGAATTATATTATCAACAACACTTGAAATACATAAACTTGATATACTTAAATATTTATTATTTATGTCGCTTTCACTAACTACAGACGGTGTATTCGTAAAAATGTTATGATAAGGTTTATTTTACAATATAGAGAAAAAGCGTGCAAACTATGACCTTATATTTACCTAACGTTAAATGGTCCACTCATAGACCACTCATGATATTCAAAGTCAAATAAATCAAAGTTCAAGATCCGAAGCATTGTCATAGGTAGTTAATGAATGCACTTCAATTTCTGGTTAGTCTGAGGGTAAATTTGACTTGCTTCCTTTGCAATTGCTGGCAGCCATACCACCCGAATAGAAACATATAGAGGTGTATGCGGGTGCTTTGCTATTCATGAGGACTAACATGTTTGCCTCAAATAAAGTATAAATAAATAAATAAAGCAACCATACCTCCCCAGCCGAAACACAAGACATAAAGAACCTGGTGTTTATAGGCTGGCGGTAAGGTACTTCCCCGGTCGAACTACTATGCCTCTACCACCTGCATCAATGTGACAATTGCGTGCGCGTGTGTGTGTGTCCTATTAAAATCAAAACAGTAGTAGGCCAGTCGAATTAGATCAAAAACGGGGTTGACATCGAAAAATTATAAGTAGCAATTTTCCTCCGGAAACCGGGTCACTGGCAGTCTACCAAGGATGCATTTTTGTTTGTTGAATTAGTTGTTTATTCTTAATCGAAAAATTATCAAAAATTGTAGATTATAATTATAACCGATTTCTTTTCGTCATAAAGGAAGTTGTATGTCATTGAATGTTTTGTTCACAAGATTCGCGACAGGGCGTATCTAGGTATGAGCATGGGAAACTGTTTGAAAAAATAAATAAATAATGAAAAAATTGTGAATAATTTGAAGGACCTAAATTGTAGTAAATTTAATTTCGAACAACTTTGTGGGTGCCATTTTTCTTGTTAAAACTAAGATGTAAAATAAAAGTGATAATGCTATACTAAAATTCTTTCAAGTAAAATCGAAAAATATTGATGTTAGGTAAAAAAATCATAGGTACGTGAGAGAATTATAGAAAATTAAGTTTCAATCAACTTTCTGACCTTTTTTCACGTAAAATTGAAAACAAACTATTTATTCAATAAACAAAAATTCAACCTAAATTGCAGATGACGCAACAGGGTGAGAATCACGAAAATCAAAATGTAGACTGACAGTGACCCTCTCTAAGAATTCCCGAATGAAAAATTCTACTTATAATTTTTTCGATGTGAAATTCTAATTTGCTTAGGCTATCGTCGTACCTCCATAACTAGTGAATGGCTTTCTGACAAGACATGTCTTCTGGGGCTAATGTCTGCCCTATCAATCGGACACGTATACTAGAATATGGGGCACGACGGGCAATGTAACGAACGTATAATAAACCCCCGACGTGATGTCAAGTCCGACACTGTTTTATTCTTCTTTTTCATGGAACGCCTATACGACTAATTGATTGTTTTCTACAAAAAAAAATGAATTTCTATGACTTTGTTCTCGATATAAGTCTTGAATTATATTAAATAATGGCATTCATTACTGGATATTTAATATTTGTAAATCATTATTAAATACAACGTCATACCTATTCTTAAGTTATTATGATGGAATTTACTCATGAAGTTATTTACTTATAACATCCCATTTAAGTTGTATTTATATTTCTTTGCAACAATCCGCACACGTGGAACTTGTTTTGGTATGGACCCACCACCCTCCCTTATCTCTCTGAGTAGGTATATACCATAACAACTTATTCCAATAGTACACGACACGTGTTTCGCCCCAAAACGGAGCATCATCAGGTGATGTGGACTCTACAACGGTTGGTTGCTGAGTGAGGTCGCCGTTCGAGTGAGCTGCTTATATACCTTTTCTCCCTGCCATTATGACACATCGAGTGTAATCAAAAATCGAATAAAACGTCACTTGTCAGTGTTTTGACGTTTGATATTAGTGACTTATGTCTTTTTTACGTCACATGTGATTTTGGTGGAAAAATATGCAGCAAAGGAGAATTAGATACGTCTATTTGTTCATTCAGCAATGTAACACTATTGTTTTTACTATATTGAATAATTTGTAGCTGTTCTAGCAAACTGAGCCTAATTCCTTTATCGCATCTATTTAAAATGTTATACGTATGGCCAGTAGGTACCGAATGGCCTGATTCTATCAAATGTTTTGCGAAATTGGACCTGTCTGCGCGACCATTTCTATACGCTGCTAGGTGTTCTCGATACCTTGTGTCAAAATTTCTACCAGTCTGACCCACATATATACCGTTACATTCTGGACAAGCGATACTATAAACTCCTGATTGTTTACGTTTGTCCATTTTTTCTTTGCCATTACAGATAGATCCTATGTTATTATCCGTTCTGAATGCAACATTGATATTGTGACGACGTAGGATTTTAGCGATTCGCTCCGAAATCGGTCCTATATAGGTCAAACTAGATTTACATCTGACTATAGTTTCATTTGATGGCCCCGCATACAGTTGATTCCGCATAATTAATTTTTGTTTATTACGAATAAGACAGTCAATCATCCTCCTGCTATATCCGTTCGTAACTGCTATTTTATATATGGTGTTCATTTCCTCTTTATAATTCGAAGGTGATAATGGAATTGATAGTAATCTATGAATATAACAACGAAATGCTGCCATTTTATGTTGCCAAGGATGACAGGAGGAAGCCGGAATGACTGTATCCGTATACGTAGGCTTACGGTAGATAGAAAAGGAATGTTTGTTTTTTACTCTTGTGATGGTGAGATCTAAAAAGTGTAGTGAATAATTTTCCTCCAATTCTAATTTAAATTTAATTTTTGGATGGACTCTATTAAGTTTATTTACAAAAACATCTAATTGTCTATCAGTACCTGTCCAGCATATAATTATATCGTCAACATATCTATAGTAATATAAAATAGATTTATGTCCAATAATATGATTGTTTTCAAACTTGTCCATGAAAATGTCTGCCATTAAAGGGCTTAAAGGAGAACCCATTGCGAGACCTTCTTTTTGACTATAAAATTTGTGGTTAAATTGGAAATAATTTTGACTCATACATAAACTAGTTAACCTGATGAGATCATCTTTTTCTCCGGGATGTAATTTTGATTTATCAAAAAGTTCGGATAAAATATTAATTGATTCGGAATGGGGTACATTAGTGAATAAGCTATCGACATCAAGTGAAACTAGTTTTGCTTTGAGAGGCAATGTAATATCCTTTATGTTTTGTACTAAATGATGGCTATTTTTTAGACTGTACTTCGGAGAAAAAGATGTTTTTTCTTTGATTATAGAATTAAGTCGACGGGCTAAATTATATGCTGGAGCCCCAATGTAGGAGACTACTGGCCGTATTGGTATATTTTCTTTATGAATTTTGGGCAAACCGTACAAAATAGGGGCACGAGGGTTCATTGGTATTAAGGATGTGGGTGGATTTTTAAAAATATTATGTGAACTTTTTATAACGCTTTTTAACTGAGCGGTGTATTTATTGGTGGGATCTGAATTTAACTCTCAATCTAATTCTCTTAATCTAATTTAACTATCAATGTTGCATTCAGAACGGATAATAACATAGGATCTATCTGTAATGGCAAAGAAAAAATGGACAAACGTAAACAATCAGGAGTTTATAGTATCGCTTGTCCAGAATGTAACGGTATATATGTGGGTCAGACTGGTAGAAATTTTGACACAAGGTATCGAGAACACCTAGCAGCGTATAGAAATGGTCGCGCAGACAGGTCCAATTTCGCAAAACATTTGATAGAATCAGGCCATTCGGTACCTACTGGCCATACGTATAACATTTTAAATAGATGCGATAAAGGAATTAGGCTCACTTTGCTAGAACAGCTACAAATTATTCAATATAGTAAAAACAATAGTGTTACATTGCTGAATGAACAAATAGACGTATCTAATTCTCCTTTGCTGCATATTTTTCCACCAAAATCACATGTGACGTAAAAAAGACATAAGTCACTAATATCAAACGTCAAAACACTGACAAGTGACGTTTTATTCGATTTTTGATTACACTCGATGTGTCATAATGGCAGGGAGAAAAGGTATATAAGCAGCTCACTCGAACGGCGACCTCACTCAGCAACCAACCGTTGTAGAGTCCACATCACCTGATGATGCTCCGTTTTGGGGCGAAACACGTGTCGTGTACTATTGGAATAAGTTGTTATGGTATATACCTACTCAGAGAGATAAGGGAGGGTGGTGGGTCCATACCAAAACAAGTTCCACGTGTGCGGATTGTTGCAAAGAAATATAAATACAAGTAACGCCTGATACAATATATTATATAACATCCCAGTTTAATGTTACCTTCTACAAGAGGACATCTGATAGTGAGTCATTAATGGGTTGAAGACACACACAGTGGAGGGTTTCCGACCGAGTCGAACCTTCACGGTTGTTATATTTCATATTTAAGTAGAAGCAAACCACCTGATTGTAATTAGTGGTTACTGCAGCCCTAGGAATGCTTTCACCACTAAAATACCTTAAATAAGGCTACATAGGTGAATGCATTACGTGACCTAATACACCTATCCATACACCAGAACTAAATATGCCACCTTGGACTTACATTCGTTAACAGACTACAAATTCTTCCACCTATTGAAAAATTTCTTATTTTAAAAACTATACAATGTTTTATGCTTTACACAATAAAGCTTGATAATATTATTACCTAACCATATCTAGTACCTAATAAATAAATAAATAGTTCACACACATAACTCCTTACTAGGGTTCCCCAGACACGCATAGCCAGACCTAAAACAAAAAAAACTCTTCATTCACATCTTTGCTTTCGCTGAGAATCGATCCCGCTTAGCCCACCAGCATCTTAACCATTGTGCCACGCGGGTAGTCAAATAAAAGATCTTTTCCCTATCAAGCTAACCCCAGATAGTTCTTAGGGAACTAAACAGTAAAACAATGATGTCATAAAATAGGAAAAGTTTTAAATGGGCCTCTCTTGCCCACTTAAATGTTATAAATCTAGCAAGAGCAAGAGACATAAATGACTATCACAACATGTTAAAAAACAAAAACGAATATTTGTGAGAATGGATAAATGGATGTTGAAAAACGCTGGGTTGGCTATTTCTCTATTTAAAAAACCAATCTGATTAGTTTTTTATTTGTAGTTTAAAATAATTATGGCATGATAGTCTTATCTAGCTATTCGTGGCATTTAATTTTAGATTCAAAACGAAACTACTCTCCATAAAGTACACTTAAGTATCTCACAGTTATCGTTATTAAATCCTGTATTGCCCTCAGGACAAGGTGAAGATACCGTTAAAGCACATCATTTATAAAATGAACACGAATGGTACCATAAACCAGAATCATGAAACTTTATTCGCTGTTTTAGTTTAGGGCGGACCATTGAATCGCGACGTAAAAAATTTACGATCACACGTCAAGAGAAACACCAATGAGGTTGTAAACAATCCCCTTCCAATACTTAAGCACTTGTAAAAGTTCATTAGCAATTACTGTTATCTGTTTTGCCGATTACACACTTGTCCGTACTTGCCGCAACTTTTATTGGACGCAATTAACTGTTTAGGGTAGGCGTCAAATAACTTGTACTATTATGTATTCTGTGATAATGCCTACAGGTGTACGGTTATAGATAGAGACAATAAAATCTTTGTTAATAAAGAGTCGAATGTTTGTAATAATAGGCATAATTTAAGTGGTTGTTAAGGTTTTATTCGTTTTTTTTGGGAGAGTAGATATCTAAAGTTACGATATGGTTTATTTTTGATACTCTATATTTTTAAGTAGGTACCCAACTATATTATAACGAGTAACAGATTAGCTAACACCAACCCGCTAAAGCCCAGCGTTGTGGACTAAGGTCTTCTCGTCGTGAGAGGAAACCCGACTCTGTAATGGGTCACTAATGGGTAGCAGACAACAGATTACAATCAAGATATGGAAACTGAAAAACCATAACTAGTCGTGTCTAAACTGTTTTGTAACTCGCTCTCGTGATAGAACCTAAAGTTTAATAGACTACTAAGTGCATTGAAACTTGCGCGGGTGTTCCAAATATATACGTGTGAGGATTAAGATGCACCATTTGCGCTGTTTGTCTTCGGATACACTTCAATTAACGATTAGCCGGCGTAGAGCTGAACACTTTAGATGAATTTGCGACTTTGTTTGAGTTATACTGGAACCAGCTAACATTCAGATATTCCATATGAATGCTACGTTATACACAACTACGACATAACAGTTAACTTTCATTCAAATTTAAATAAGACGCGTTGCATTGCAACAACTGAACAAATTAAAATTAAGTTTTGAGGACTTATATTCATAGTCAAGTTACAAGCAGCTATAATAAAATAACGTTGCAACTAGGTATCAAGTATATTATATAAATAAAAAAATCTTTTATATTAACTTACGAATACTTATGCCTGTTAATAAAACTTATTTTACAATAATATTAACAACATTTGATTTTAAGAAAGTATATTTTCATTTTATATGTTTAAATACTGATTTAAAAAGTTGGAAGTTACCAGAATAAAACTTTACAAAACAATGCGAAGTTATTTAATTTCGGGTCTATTCAATATTTTATTAGATCGGTATTATTTCATGTATGCATTCTCTTTAGATTTTAATTGGAATAGAAAATAAAATAAAAGAAAAACAAAGAAATATCTCCTTTTCAGAAGTAAATTAAAAATAAATTAAATAATGTCCTCAACACACATGGATGAAAAAGCAATCACAAGATTTAACGTAATTTATTTAGATACACAAAGATTTTTTTCTTTAATTAAACTTGAAAGAAAAATGAGAATTGGCCATTTTTGAATACGCAAAACTCTCTTACTACCTATGAAAAATATCAAATTTAAAAAGCGCCTTCGAGGCATTCTCGTGCATTACCTCCTCTTTTCCCGAGAAATTAGTTTCACTTTATCTCTCTGCGGGGTCTTCTTGAATATAACTGATTCATGAACTATGAAAATGTGAACTAAGATACCTTGCGCTTGTGATAGAGGCACTTCATGTAAACTTTTGACAGCAAATATTATCCAGTACATACTATGCACGATCACTGCGACCGCAACTTTATAGCCGTTGATGTTTTATAATGATTTTTAAGTATAACACATCTTTTTTACCACTTTTTGTTTCCTAATGAAAAACGAAGATTTTCTAGCCGCAGGTAACGATATAAAGTAAATGTAAATCCAGCGTTTACCAACCAATTTTATAAGTTGTATATTGTCCCAATAGATTCATAAAATGTATGTAATTTTTGCAGCTTAGGACGTCTGAGCATGCAGCCGAGGGACTCATAAAAAGAGATTGGCTCAATTGACGCCGGTTTATTAACTTATTGAATCGATTCGACTCTATTATTAGAAATTGGTGAGAGGGATGAAATCTACTTTGAAAACAATGCCGTCACAATGTTTCATAGTTATTTATACGAAGATTTGCTTGGTTACGAATGTTACGATGAATGGAACAATTTTAATACATTCTACGTGTTTATGCGTGTGCATATAGGTATACATATAAGTAAAGTTAAAAAATATCATTTGTAGCAAAATATTGCACCATTATTCTAACCTTGTCTAAAATATTTATTTATAATTTACATAAAAGAAAATAAGTACTATACTCCAAAACATTATATTAGGTATAAATAATTATAATAAATATTATGCACTATTTTCGTAGACCCTGAATATCTACGGATCGTAGCACTTCGTAGATGCCGCTTACAAGGTTTAAAAAATTATTTTACATTCAATAACCGCAAGCAAGGAAAAGTAGTCCTGATTAATAATTCGGCATCAGGATAGTCTGGTAACCACTAGAATAGCGTGATGTTTATACTTGTTATCTGCTTGAAAATTTTAGACGAGTTCTCGTGGCTAATCCGGTAATTTTTCTGTTATATCCGGACAGTAGACGACCAACGGGCCGTATATGTGGCGCATTATTAATTACCGTCTGCCCAAGCATTTAATATTTCACCTGACTGGATCATCCACCAACCGACTGAGCCTTAATAGCCACTTAATTCGGTGCTTTTGGTTCTTTTCAGTTCATATTTTTCAGAATTTCGTATTTTAATTGCAGTTTCTTATCAAAATTATGGGTTTCAATAATCAAGAAGCAGGATTATAAAAGATTACAGTAAACACAACAACTATGATATGTAGGTATGTATCGAAAAAATAATAATAGTTGATAGCCTGGCTTCCAAAATCCATATACTTTTGAATGACAACTTTATTTTACGGACAGTCTGTGGAGTTGTATAAAAAGAAACAATAACACAGCTTTTGTATAGGTAACTTCAAAGTGGAGTTTGTTAGTTGGAAGAGACTTCCTTACACAAGTGTTGTATTTAATACGCATAACAAAAATAGTTTACGCTGTATCGAACTAACTGGAACGCTCTCGAATGCAATATCCGCTCCCAAACGAGTTTTGGTTCAAAAAACTATTTCGTTGTAGAACAGGTAGCTACACATACTGGGAGCTATAATTGGACTTTCAAACTAGTGTATCAGTTTTTTCTACTAATGAATAAATTGACATTCATCAAATAGTTATTTTTAAGCAATTTTAATCAAAATACTGCTGAAATTTGCTGATACTTAGGTACAATTTATAAAAAAGGTAGTGGGTTGGAATTTGTTCTGATTACAGAACAGAACACTTTCCATTACAATCGCCATGGAAAGTACCTACATCTATTTTATTAAAATATAAGTAATAAAGTGATAAAGGAACGATAATGTTGATAATGCAATGGACATTACAACCAAGTATGTCTAGATTCTGCTGGAATTGAGTATATGCAATTTATAAAAAATATGCAAATAAACACTTACCTTTATAACAGATTATCTCTTGCGCAATTTATCGACAGAGTGTAAAAGAAAATAGAAAAATGTCAAATAAACTTTGGAAAACCGTATAAAACATTTAACGATCTGACGTAGTAATAATATGGTAGAGTAGACAATAAAATTATGCTTCTATACCTACCTCAAGAAGCCTGCATCTACTGCGTGCCATGATGAGTTAAATCATATTTACACTTAGTCTTATATACGAGTACAGCTGTCCCATATCAGTAGACCAATGGAAAACTTGTAATAGGGGATAATATTCTGTCTTCTGTTTTGTATGGAAATATTGTGGAGATAATGCTCCCTGGTGTTAATTAAATATGAATAACTTTTTTTATTACTTTAAAATCTTAGTAAGTGTTATCTTTTCGGAATCAGTGTGAATTGCAGATATGTTTAAAATAAAGTTCCATAATTCTATAATAAAATTTTTTGCACAAGCTTCTTTCAAACGTCATGCTGTAGTAAAATTCATACTTTTAATTAAAGTTTAAACTGTTATGTATATCTTTGAAACCAATAGGCTTAGGACGATAAAATTTAGTGTTTTTGATAGATAATCCTCCTTATTACCATTATTCCGTTGGTCCACTGATTACGGGACACCCTGTATATTATGTCTCTTTAAAGAAAACAAATAAGCCTACATAAATAAAAAATAAATCAGCCCATGAATTTCACTATGAAGAAAGTTAAAGTCTGTCGGCGTATCACAAACTGTTAAAAATATTTGGTCATAAGTGAGCAGCAAAGTTCTGCCAGATCTGGCAGTCCATCCGTCGTCGTATTATAATATTTATTGCGTATTGGAAAGTCGCATTAGGCCTAATTGACAGTCGAATGAGGCGCTCTCAATGAAAGTTAGGAAATATTCTTTGTTTTTTTAGTTTACTATCTCGATTTTCTACCTAATCTTTACTGACAAAATACTTTTACTCATAAAACTCGTATACGATCTAGTTTGTTTCGACCAATTCGACATAAGTAAATTATTATAAGGACAGGCATGTTTTCAATAGTAAACTATCTACAAGTGAATCTCTGTTTAGATCTATTTAAATGGAGAAATAAGTGTAAAAATCAATGCCAATTTACATAATTCATTAATTTAACTTCATATGTGTTATTGTGACCAATTAATGTGACGAAGTTGTAAAATTAATAATTGTCGTCACAAATTTATATTTCAAATTTAAGATAATGTTACCTATTATGCTATTTTTCGTACAAGTTTATATATTTAATTAATGTCAATAAATACTCAATGCTAGAGTCCTAAAGTTCTGCTTAAGTTTTGGAAACTAATCAAATTACAGGATTCAAGTAAAGTTATAAAAATCATATGAAACCACCTAATGTTCTTGGGTAACGACCTCTCAAGCTAAGAGGAGACTTCACAAGTATCGCTTTGATCTCCCATTCACATGACCCTTTTCACCTATTCACCATATGGCAGTATTTATGAAAAAGAAGTACCTAAAGCACGAATAATACAAATTATTTTTAATTTCAAATTAAATTATATATTAACTTTTATTTAAACACTAGTAATCGCCTAATGGATTTTTTTACCTTTAATCAACAAGATCAATGTATAAATTTTACACACGTTAGAAGTGAATTTTTTAAGTGTGCGTGGATGGTGAAATTAGAAACTATGAAGAGTAACGAAAAATGCTGAAAGGAGTCTGAGGCCCAATTGTGATGAAAACTAAAACTGCATCATTGAATTTTTCAAAAATCAATATGCCTAGCCAGGTATAGAAACCGGCAATTTTGAAAAAAAATCACACTGTATTATTGAACCATTCTATAGTCTAAGAGGTACGAATTCTGGCAAGTGCCAAAATGGCATTTGGAAGACTTTACAGCTTTTACTTTTTTAATTCGACTCTTCTTTGACAGAAGTAGTCAGTAGCATACAAACAAAACAAAATCAAATATAATCCGTTGTCAAACCGAGAAGAAAACTGTTTAGTCTATCTGTATATAGAAAGTGTGTAAGCATTTTCACAGATTTTAAAGGGTGAGTCTAAGATGGGGTGCACCCGAGCGCTCCCTTCATTTCAAGTGGCGACTTCGTGAGCAGTGCTTTGATCTCCATTCACACGCCGCTTATCGCGTAATGATATTGCTGCCATTTTCAGTAGACCAGCGCTTCTCAACCTGTGCGTAGCAACCTTTAGGGTCAAGGTCTTGCTTAGGTGATTGCAATTGCAAGCAAATAATTGAAGAATGTACTTCTATTATTTTTAGAAGTACATTCTTCAATTATTTGCTAATTCGTAAAACAAACAATTGAACCACTTCGCTGTACCCATTGTAAGACGTCCTATGTATAGACATCTATCTATATATCGTTAATAATACTCAGAATATTCTGTCTACTTATTGGATAGGCCAAATGTTAAGTATCTTTTTATAATGCAAAAAATAATAAGTTGTTTGTAAAGGAAGAATTTATCAAACATGGGGGTCGTCATATTTTAACTCATATTTAACTCAACCCTTTTTGATCCAGAAAGTTTGTGTTTTCAACTCGTTAGGAGGCTACACGTTAAAAAAGTTTTAAAACACTGCAGTAGACACTGTTACGAGTCAGAACACTGTTCAGTATTTAATCAGATATACGACAGTCTGATACATCTTTTTAAATATCTAATTGATTATGTTTATTTTGTTTTAGCCCTCTATAAGAAATAAAATGTACCGTTGTTTGTCGAATTAGATTCCTGAACATTTATTGCAATGAAACTGGCTAAATGATCCCATAAAACTAACACCATAAAACAAAATGTGTAGACCACAAGAATACATTGTAGTACCCACTAGATTTAACGAGATGATAATTAACGAATTGCTTAATTCGCCACCTTTAATGACACATCAAACTTTAAAACGATGACTATGCTACAAAGTTGGGTTATTTTTTTTTAATTAAAAGGTTTTAAATCAATTTCAACTCTAGATAGATTTAAATAAAGCTAAATGACTTTCCTAATAGATTACTAACTCATACAGAAGTCATTTAAAACTAATCTCATACACATACCGACGGCCTTAATTAAAAATATTTTTAATCAAAGAAGTAATACTTAGGCTGGCCATAAATACTGTTACGGTTAAAAATATAGAAAATATTGCTTTTTAACCCCCGACGCAAAAGAAAGGGTGTTATAAGTTTGACATGTCTGTCTGTGATGCTGTCGTGGCACCGTAGCTCGTGAACGGATGAAGCGATTTCAATTTAATTTTTTTTGTATAAAAGGCGAGTTACGGCCGAGTGTTCTTAGATATGTTTGATGAAAATCGGTTGAGTCGTTTAAAAGTTGTGGGGGGTGAAAGTGGGGAAGAATAACCGAATGTCTGCAAATATAATCGAGTGGGGTCTCAAATGAAAGCGCATCACGTGCACATTACAAAATAATATGTTCAATGGAAATTGTCTTTATTGTGTCGGGGGTTTTTTTTAATTTTCAATTTAATTAGTTATGAATTTAAAATCTGTCATGTTCATAATTATGATTGTTCATTGTGTTTTCTTATCGTCGCGCCAATTTATTGTAAAATATTTTGTGATATTAAAATGGAGCGGGGTGATAAAGATAACCGAATAGCTGTGATTGCATTACATAAAGTAGGTATTACAAATTTTAAAATCCTCTATACGGTTGGTATTAGTCAAAATAAATGTTTGTGAACCGGGCTATTGATAGCTACAATGAAACATCTTCTGTTTGTGATATAAAAAGATGAAAAAGGCGATCAAAGCAGTAAAGGAAAAAAATCGAAAAAATCCTAGCTGTCCTAAAGCAAAAGATTTTATCTCAGGAGATGAAGATAGCACCTAGAACCATGTCGCGAATTTTAAAAGATGACTGAGAGATGATAGTTGAGCCATAGTTTTGACCATATCAATATTATATGGTACCTACCTAATTCCATCGTTATCAACAAAAAAAACATTTAACGAATTTGTCTGATATCAGTAAGCATAATATAATTACATAATGCCCATACCGTACTATACCTTACCTGACCAAACCTGAAAATATGAGTTAAGTGAAATTCCTTCGTTTTTTCTAATGCTAAAGCTATTTCCACGAAATAATAAGCCGGTATTACATTGGGGGACTCATTTGGACTTTCTCATTTCGCATAATATTAGGTTGACGAGGTATATTTGGTCACGCTACGACGGATTTCCTACTTCTGCGATTGTGATCGGCGGTCTGATTATTCTGAAATGTTAGATTAGACCCAAATAGATTATTTTCTATCCTATCGTATCTAAATAATTGGTATCCTATCTAAATAGTTTTGGATAGGAAATTATACGTTACATTAACGCTTAAAGTATGTATTAACTTCAAACTTATTGCGTAGGTTTCGCTTTGCGTGCTTAAATGTGAGGTACCTATTTTAAATACACAATTTTAAACTCATTTGTAGAAGTGGAGCGTCCTTACTGAACTCGCTCCGAGATAGAGTCTCACGTTCCTTCGAAGACACTTATGACGGCATGCCACCATGCTTTCTTACAAACACAAATTAGGTACCTAAGTAGATACCTTTTTTATCTTCCTTATGAAAATCACTAGCTACATCTTAATATGAGGTAGTGCGGTCTCTTTAGACATCACACAGGTGCGTATCTAATGTCTAAAGAGACTACAAAATTGAAACTATTAAATGGGTTTTGGTAGATAGGTGCTGATTAGTAGATATAACAGTAAAGGGCCTTTGTTAAAACATTAACAGCAAACTGAATGACGATCGTTAGAACCCTCGTTTCTCTTAAATAGAAGGACATAAACGCACAACCATGGTGATTACTTTAACGCCTAAGACATACTTAGCTAATGTGCCAGGTAATGTTCATACAATAGGCATGTCAGGTTATAAAATTGGAACCATTTCATGAAAACATTTAAAAACCAAATAATAATAATGACATATTCTTTATTAAGGTAAATAACAACGTCACAAGTAAAAATATTTTACAACTCAGTAGGTACCTACTTATAAAATGGAAGTATAAAATGTACCTACAATAGCCGCTCTTGCAGATCCCATTATTGTTTTTTTTTAGTTTTTTTCAAAAGTTTGCTTTTATTATTCAATATTTTCCTTTTCTTCTCACTCAGTCTGTACCGTCGTATTTACTCGTAGGTACTCATTACAAACAGCTACATTCATACACAATAAGAAAAATGTAAACTAAGTAGGAACTATAACTAAATAGTAGATACATAAATTGTAAAAGCTTGAAAAATGATTTAATTTGTTAAAAATAATTATAATTGTTATTAAATAATTATTATCTAACTGTGACATAAAAACATCGCAAAATAATATAAAGGTTATGTTATCCGTAAAGGTGAAACATAAAGTAAATTTAGGTGTGGATATTATTCACACCCACTACATTAACGATTTTATCATCTATCAAACTTAGATACTCGTACCTACTACGACTCCTTGCTTATATAGAATTTTAATGTTAATCGCTGCCTTCCCTTATTTATTTCCCAAGTTACACCTTGTTAACTTTATAAAAGGTCGCGGGGGAAATATGCTTTCTTGCTACGAATTTGTTTCTTGACCAACGATGCGAGAGCTCAGTACTTTTCATGTTCATACAGACACTTGTACCTAAATGTTGTATCTCAAGGGCTTAGAAGTATAGGCACTTTTGTTTGTTCATAGCTATAGAGATAGGCAATTCATGTAAATGTATGAGGTACCTATGACATTTACTTTGGTAAATAAAATCATACCGTCCTTTATCATACCGTCGGGTCGTAACCTTAGGTTCTATTTATACTCTGCAACCATTAGACAGCGTTTTTCCAATTTAAATTTATGCACTTTATCTTCGCCTCTACCCATTCAATATACATTTTGTGTATTATGACTATGCTTCCAAATATGTAGACGGCTGGTTTCCGGCTAAAAGTCATAATCATAAACAAGTGTAACAGAAGTTTGGCAGAGAAGTTTTTGTATATTTATGATGGCGCGCGGTGGGACCAAACCAAACAGTAGTGTTCCGCTCTCTATCAATATGATATTTTGGCAACGAAACCAAAGTTAAATTTTTCTTTATTGCAATGTTACCGTTACGGTCATACTCATACACATATAGCTTTCGTACATACTGTGTGTTGTATGGTATAAAGTTTTGAAATTCAGATATAACTTTAAGAAATACATCCAACTAAATAGCAAAATAAAGCAAAGCAACCTATATGACATAATTATAACGTACAGCAGAACGGGGATGTTGTCACCATTCATTTTAAAATGTAATTCCCAGCCCACTTTCCAATATGTCTAAAATGAGTTTTGCTCAGAGCGATACAAAAAAACAATAAAATAATTTTTGTAGTATCCTTCTTGACGATTTAATTATCCCTCCAACAATTCTATTCGTTGATTAATATCCTTCCAATATTAATTTAGAATAAACTAAGTTTAAATGAAGAGAGCACGCACGCTTTCATAGATTTAAAAACAACGGGTTGCCGGCAGAAGTGAAAACATAATATACCTAACTATTATATTATAAGATGTGTTTTCTTGATGATTTGGACGACAGTTCAATTAAAACACAATCGAGTTTCTCTGTAAGAAAAGAAACGACATTTAATTATAGTAATCGCAATGTAGCGGTGATAGCCCAGTGGCTTAGAATTCGACCTCGAATCGAGGGGTCCGGGTTCGAATCCCAATGGCACGCACCAATGACTGTAAAACAGTTATGTGCGCTTTATAAAATTAAATATCACCTGCTGTTACGGTGAAGGAAAACATCATGAGGAAACCTGCATGCCTGAGAGTTCAAAAAAAATGTTCTCAAAGGTATGTGAAGTCCACCAACTCGCAGTAGGCAAGCGTGGTGGACTAAGGCCTCATCCCTTTCATTGCGAGAGAAGACCCGACCCTGTAGTGGGGCATTAATGGGTTACTGACAAATCGCAATGTCGAATCCAAGATCACAAAAACTATAATATTTAGCTTTTTTCTATAACAAAATATACTACCATACCATTATTTATGAATGTTGTACTTGTACTATTACCTACGTATTCTGTGCCCATACCAAAAAGTGCTCAGCGCCGCTAAAGAAGTTCTCACTTCAAAAATTGGTGAGTTGACTCGAAAAAACTATGACGTCATCCTGTGCGTTCGCCATACAAACATGCACAGGAGTACCTACCTAGTGTTTATAACAGTTCAATAAAAGTATCGCAAATGACTCTTAGGACACAAGCCTATTATCACTGAGCTCAATTTTCAGCTCTCCAATTAGGTACTTCGCGCCGCCCGGAGCAGATCGTCGCGCCAAAGCGCACAGTAATTGGTGGATTTTTTAAATATCTCGAATAAATAAATGCTACAAAGATATCATAATTATAGTCTTCACCTATCTATCTACCAAATAATAAAATTCCTATAAACATAGTAATTTCCGCCATAGGTATTTGTTTTCCTGCAAATAGGTACCAACTAGCCACCACTTTCACCATGAATAATAAAACAACGAGAAGCAACAACGTGAACATTTCCTAGCATGCCGAGCCTTTAATACTGATACCCTGTCATTATGGAGATTTGTAAAATAAATAGTGTAGGTACCAAAATCGAAAAACATTTGTCGATTTACAACGGATTCTGATCGTTATAAATAAAACGTTAGGGATTTTGTTTTTTTTTTTATTGTCTGGCTATGAAAAATTAAATGTCTATACAAAAATTATTGATTTTGGTACATTTTTTACGAATGTAGATAAATTAAAGAAACCTTTATTATATTTAATTTAAATCTTTTTAATTTTAATTTACTTTAGTATAAATGTTATACATTGTATCCTGTTTTTTTCTGACAAAAACATAGTCAATGTTTTTTTCACATTATAAATTAAGTACAGTTGTACACTAAAGTAACTAACATCTACCAACAATAAAAGGCAATCGTTCTCATTACTCACAACGCAGGTATGGGGTAATGAGAACCCAGTTACCTCTCATAAAATGGGAAATGAGAAATTGTAAGCCCATTTGCTGGCAGGTACTAAAAGTGAAGTGATGATCAGAAAAAACTAGCTTGCCTCTTCCCTAAAAAGCCCTCCGTTATCTATAGGCGTTTCGACGATGTAAATATGCTTCTTGTTTTATACTTAGGTAGATACAGCTTCCAGCACTAGACTGTGGCCGCGGCTTCGCCCGCGTCGATTTTGGAACTTGGTGCAGAGAAGGGTAAAAACTACTAGACTTCGCGCGCAGCTTCGCCCGCGTGGATTTTAGAACTTGCGGTTATTGTGACTAAACTTTGATAGTTAGATATGTGCTTTGCAGACTTTTAGATCATAATAAAACCTACAAACCCGTTGTACATCATTTGTTCTCTTGTCAATAGTTTTTGCAGCGCACGCATAGATTTTCGATTCAATTTTCTTACGGGTCCCTAATTTTTTTGAAAATAAGATATAGCCTTCCTGTATAAATGGACTATCCAACACTGAAATTTTTGAAATCGGACCAGTAGTTCCTGAGATTAGCGCGTTCAAATCAAACAAACAAACCCTTCAGCTTTATAATATTATCAATATAAAAAAAATTATAATATATACTTAGTAGGTATAGATAAGTGGCTTTTTTAAATACTAATAGTAGGATTTGTTGATTTCTTTGTGTAGCCTCATTATTGTTAGAAAACAAAACGCTCAAATAAGATTTTTATTTCAAAGTTTAAAACGAAAAACCTCAAGGAAGATTCTCATAAAAAGTGACCTAGTGTTAAAGCGGTGGCATAAAAGTTGAATAACTATATCAAAACTAAACTTTTTATAGCAGCACGTAAAGCATAAACTCATAAAAAAGTTCGTCCATTCACGCCAATAGTTGGATGGTGCCGCAGCGGCGCTGTTAGTTTCTGACAAAGCTAAACCGCGTTTGTACCTACTACTCGTAACTTTTCTAGGTACATAATAGGTACCTATGCCAATCTCCACCACCTACCTGTAGATACCTATTTAAATATATTTTCCAATACTATACAATTCAAACTTTCTGTAGTAGGTATCATTTTTAATAGTATCTGTTATTGAGAAAACACTTATTAAATTTAAATCTATTTTCGCGAATCTAAAAATACATTATGTAATTGGACAGTCATATAACTAAAATCAAAATTCTTATGATATTTTAAATGCAGGTACCGGTATGTTTTCCAGCTGCAAGTGGCGCCAGGCTAGGGCGGGCAGGGAGTTTTCCAGTTCCAGGGCGGGAGAACGTTGCGGCGGTCAGAGTTTTCCGGTTGGTGGGCGGGCGCTATGGCGGCCCTAAAACTTTCCAGATCGTAACGCGATAAAAAAGAAATCCTATTTTTAATCCACGTAAAAACGGCGCAACACCGATCACGCTGCTAGTGTCAAGATAACACACAGCATAGAAAAAAAAAAGTGACTACATTAAAAAGCATCTTCCACTGCAGAAATTACTCGTGACAACTAGCCCAATAGAATAAGGATTTCACATCGAATAAATTATTAGTAAGTAACAATTTTCCTTCGGAAATCGTTGGAGGGAATCACTGGCAGTCTACATTTTGATTTTTGGGATTTTTGGGCTGTTGCGTCATCTGCAATTTGAGAATGAATTTTTGTTCATTGAATAGATAGATGGTTTATTTTAAATTTTACACAAAAAAGTTGTTACCAGTTGTTTGGAATTTAATTTCTTACAATAAATTATAGTAGCATCACAAAAAGAATTTAATTTAGCTTTATCACTCTTATTTAACATTTAAGTTTTAACAAGAATAACGGTCACCCACCACAATAAAAAAAGAATCCATTTTTTTTTTCAAACAGTTCTACATATTACGAACGTGTTCTGTCGCGAAACTTGTGGAAAAAACTTTCACTGTCACAAAACTTCTTCTGTGAGGAAGAAAAATCTATGCTTGTGTTCCATAGGAAAATTGTAGGAAATTTAACTCCAAACAACTTTATGGTAATGATCATATTATGCATGTAAGGTTAAAAATAAACTAATTATTCAACAAACAAAAATTCACCCTTCAATTCAAGATGGCGGATGACGCAACAGGGGTGAGAGTCCCGAAACTCTAAACATAGACCGCAGTTTCCGCAGGAAAGCTGCTACATGTAATGTTTTCGATGTTAACCCCGTTTTTGATCTCATTCGACTGGCCTAAACTTCAAATTGTATGTATATCTACATACATACTAAAATTTTCACGTTCTTTGCTATATCATATGATGTAATTTTGAAAGTAGGTAAGTACTCATAATCAAAGCTAGTAATTTTAGGGCAAGTTTTACTTTACGCTGATATAGAACGCTAGTTATTGATGACGAAAATATAACTAAGCTTTCTAAATTGCTTGTTATTGCTTGTTAATTAGATTCGTAAATTGTACACATATAAAATATGGAAACGAGAAGGTACTTAAAAATTAATGAAAATACGAAACAGGAGAGGAGACAAAACTATTTATTGAAGCAGTACCATCTTTGCTAGGTTGTCACTGCAAACAACCTCAGGCTCAGTATGAAGTCAGCAAAATCACAAAAGAAAGCTTAAGAGTGCTGGAAGCATCAAAACCCACTTGATGCTACCAAGTTACAATATATAAAATGATATACAAAAAATGAAATATGTAGTTACATTTTTAAATAAATAATAAATGAATGCATCACTCATAGCCCTATAGTGCCATGGATGATATGGACTCATAAAAGACAACACCATGGACCAGAAATAACAAAAATAAACATAAAATAATAACAACCTAAAGCAGTGAAGGAACATTTGTTTTCCAGGTTGGGATTGTAAAATGCCTATTGAAGACAATATTTTGGTAAAATTTTGAAATAAAACTTTAACATCAACACTAGAGAGAACTCCATTTAATCATAAAATTAAATACATCCGCAGGACACATGAATTCCTTAACAGACAATAATTTCCACCTCTTGCATCTGATCACATATTTAGTGTTTACTCTCTATGTACAAGTACATACACTGCTAGACATGCCAGTACTGCAAACTGAAACAAAAATAAAAATATTTATGATTAACCTTGAAATGTATGAAATTTCAATAATCCAGAAGCATATAGATATAGATAATAAGAAAATTTAATTTATTTAATAATGGAATTATTTTAGACACAATACAACACATCATTTCACCCATCCATCAACCCCTTAAGGCTCCACTGCATTAGTCAACACCCTGCGAGGCCTGTTGTAATTGTGCTTTCGAGTAATGGAAACAAAATATTACAAGCATTAATATACTTAAAGTGTAGCTAGCATTTCAGCTACAGTGACTACTAAAGTGAAGAGATATAACTACTAAAGTTTTCTGCTTCTAGATAAAATGTTCAAGTAATATTAAATAACTATGGCTTGTTACTTACCTTAAATTTAGGATATTCATTCATATAAATTGTGACCATTCCTACATAGGGAAGAAAACCTCTAGCACGACCAACTACATCCTTTTTGGTGAGCCAAAGTTGTCCCTGGGCATAGAGACCTCTGTCATCAACACTATTATTATCTCCTTTAGTCAGAAATTTCACAGTGCCATTGTTCCTGGAAGTAAGAAATAAACATGTTATGTTATTAAAAAAGTATTAAAGTATTAAAAGGAAAACAATAATAAAAACGAAATCTATGATGGTTGTAGGTTTTAAAATCAAAGTCAATGCCATTAATTGATTATATTTCATAATTTAATTAATTAAAACATTACAGCTCTAAAAGAACATTTATTACACTTACTTTTCATGCAGTTTTAGAACCCTGTGTACAATAGGAATATCTCGGCCCTCAACTTTGAAGACGACGATTTCACCTACGCGAACTGGCTCTTCGGGGTAATTCGTAAGGAATAGAAGATCTCCTCTGTGGAAAGCTGGCTCCATACTCCCAGAAAGGACTACAACAATCGGGCTCTCACTCCCAGTTACTACCATTAAACCCTTCCATATCATGAGGGCTGATGAAACTATCATACCAAAGCTTAACACTTGGTAGATGAACTGAAAAATGAAACATTTTTATAAGAAAATAACCGGTGCGGTGGTCACGTCATCTCAATTTTTCTATTCAATTTTATACCTGTCGCTTGTTCATCCGCTTCACATCGTCAAATAAACTGTCCAACATTTTTTTAATTAAGTCTATATTACCAGAAAGAGGACTTTCAGTTAAATTTAAGTAAGATTTTTACCCGCTTTCTTATAATCCAATCGCACTTAGCTACAAACACATTTAGGCGACTGTCGACCACGTCAGATCAAAATGTCAAATCGACAAAATATGTCAAAGTCAAACTAATAACTGTCAAAAACCACGCCGCTTTTCTAACTCTACTCTCAATCTATGACTCAAGTTTAGGATCCGAGTGATCCGAAAATATAATTATTATTATTATCCAAAATAGGGTATTTCGCACCATGCAAGGAAAAATCCAAAATTATGTAATATTGATAGATTTTGTTAAAAGCCATTAAAATGGTAACTTCTGTTCTAAAAAATGTAGTATACATTTATTATTTCCATTTTAAAATTCAGTTTTTTAATCTGTTTTTCAAATGTCAAAAACGCTGATACGCCATGCAAGCTATCGGCGTGACGTCATTAGCAGTGTAAATAAACAATGGAGTATAACTTTCTTCCTTTACTGACATGTATTGTTTACACTGCGAGTGACGTCACAAGAATGGCGATGGCCGCAGCGCCGAGACGGCCGAGACCGTGTTCTCGCGGGGATTTTTGAAATTTAAATTGAAGTCTTTTTTTACATAATATTTGTTTGCAATTTTTTTTTTCCAATTTTTTATGGGTTTTTATAACTTAGGAATTCATATAAAAAGCTTTTTGACACAGGCCGTAATACCCTATTACAATTTTGCTGTTTCAATAGAGTTTAATAATCAAACAATAATTGATGCATTTATTTTGAAAATATAAGTGTTAATAGCCCAAAAATCCAATCAAACTTATTTCTTTAGAATAGGTATATTGATTGGCACTTAGGCGTAGTAATTGGCAATGCACTACAATTTAGTATAATCCTACTAGAAGTGTTATAGGTCATTTTACTACCTAACTTAAGAATATTTCTAATCTCCTTCTTTTATATCTCATGTCATGCATGTATCAGGTTTTAGTTCACAGGGTAGCATTCTCATTCAAAGTACTTATACTCAATTAAACAGATAAAAAATTGGGAGAATGTATTGATATGATTAACATAATATCTCTTAAAAGAGAGAATTTATAATATGCTCATTTCAATAATATAAACTTTAATTCTCTGACACATACAAGATGTAACTTATAATAATCAAACAAGCAGTTACACAATTCAACACGTTTTGATGTTCGGAGTACAAGTATTTAATTTTATCAATAACGATTCATGTCCACATCAACATCTTCCGAAAACTTTAGTTTGACCGAAATAGTATTGGGTGTTGTAATATCTGCCACCAAAATTTCAGCACCATTAAATAACCCCAACTCGGTGATTTTTTTCTTCAAATTGTCCCTTGTCTTCTCTTCAATACTTTTCACAGATGCCATGTATAATGTCTTATTACGACCATTAATAACAGTAGTTATACCTGTAATTTTTAAAATATAAATATTGTCATTTCTATCAGTCATGTGTATAGTTAACCAACTGAAAAAATTTTCAAATGATCATAATCCTGACAACGGTGTAGTTTTAATATGGTGTATTAACATAAAATTTTGCTAGATATGCATACACAAAATAGTAAAAAAATAAATAATATAAAAATGTTTATTTAAAAAGTATATTATATTGCAATAAAGAGGTACCTAGCCTCACTACTATAGTCCAAAAGCTGGCAGATATTATTAGGGAAGTGTTTGAGGCATCATAAAGTCATGTTGATTCTATTATTTGTTATACCTAATACATAATTATATCTAATCCAAACACAAAAAATGCAGAACTGGCTGGCAGGTGATGAAATTTAGCCATAGTATATTTAGAATAAACTCAAATTAAATACAGAGTAGATACCTGGTCTTTTCATCATATATGATGGATCATCACACAACTTGTCATATATAGTTTGCAGAACTGAATCTGAGTCTATTTCCATAACTCTGGTGGTATTGCTGCAGGCAGTACAGTCTGGGCGCCTTTCCGCACAAAATGTATAAGTATATAGCCCCTCTGCCATGTTGAGCACCATATAGTTGTGCATATTGACACAACATGATGATGCTATTTTAAAAACCTGAAAATAATAGTTTGGGGGTTTACATGTCAGAAATGTCCTGTATTTGATGTAATTGTCACTAATGATTTAGATTAACATACTTCTGAAGCACAGGCTGCGGCTATAGCTGCATTTGTACTAGCCACAGCAGGTATGATATTTTTCAGGACCCCTTGTGTCAGTCTATATGTAACTGAGGTGATGCCATACTTCATAGCCCTCTCTTGCGCCTTCTCAAACACCCAAGCGACATGACGTGGGTCATCACCGTCCAGTGCAGTCCCCCAAGGATTATCTTTAGCCCATTGAATTACTTTCACATATTCTATACAATGTTCAGGAAGTCTGAAAAAAATTTTTTTTACACATTTTATCAAAATCATAGAAAGAAGTTAAAGTAATGTAAAAGGGAAATATTAATTTTTTTGCATGATTGTTTGTAGGGTTGCAAATTAATGATCTTAAAAAAATTAAATCACAATTTGCAAATGCTGCGAAAAATTATACACACAATAAAACAAATTTACTGGACTTTTAAAAAAAGTCAATCGTATTGTGTAATTATTATATGTATACTGTGTATCTCCTAAGTAATTTATAAACCAAAGGAAATGGTGACTTTACATGACAGTTAAAATTGCTAACTTATTGTACTTGCAGAATGTTTCAAAACTTTACATGTTCCAACCAAAGCATACCTTGGAGTATTAGCAATAGTGCATAATGGATATGTTTTCTGTGGAGGATATAAGTCAAGTGTGCATTCGATACAGGCACTCATCCCAGGCAATATAACTCTTGCATTACCCTTAAACCCCTCTGTACCCCCATCTATCAGTGGTATCACGCTGCTTTGATCCAAACTTCCTATAACATAAAAAGGTATTATTGATCCTCAAAAGAGAATCTTTAAAATTAAAACTAAAATTAAAAACTTTAGATATAGTGAAAGTAAAGCACTACCTCAAATGCTCCACATTATGAGGCATGTAGTTCATACATTTGGAATCATAAAATTATATCAATCAATATTTTTTTCTTTTGAAAAAATCATAATGTTAATGATATTAATATTTTAAATGAGACTTTTATAGTATAAAAAACTTATAATGACCATTTTTAATCATCAATAAACATGAGCAACAAGACAATAACTTCTATATTTTGTATGTTAAATAAATTCATATTCTTACTGTCATCATTGTACTGAAGCAAAGATGTTAACATTCCGTTCAGCCAGCGTCTTGCCACAATGGAATCTAAACCACAAACTACGACATGAAACTGACGGTAAAACCCTTCATCCAATTCCTCTATTGAGCAATGATGGGCTACTGCTTGGCAACCAGGAACTCTAAATAAAAACAAAATTATTATGTTAATTGAAGGCACTGCTTAATTTTATTAACAAAAATCTCAGTTACTTTTGGCTGACAACCCCAAATTAGAAGAATAGAAATTTAATAATATTAATCAACATTAGGGAGTAGTTATTGTCACTTACCTTTTGTTTACAAATTCTACAGCACATATTGCTTTTGATAAGCCAATGTCATTTTTTCTAAACAGAAATTGCCTATTCAAGTTAGAAAGTTCTATTGTGTCCATGTCAACAACATGAATTTTCTTAAAACCCATCAGAGCCAAGTCTTTGAGAACCTCACAACCGAGGCCTCCTGCTCCCACAACTAACACCTTACATGAATTTATAATGAAATCCAGAATCTCAGCAGAAGGTTCGAAGTCTGGGTGACAAAATGGACCAGGCCTTTCTAATAGTTTCCTTATATAATGCCAGCGTCGCTGCTGATCTATTTCGCTTGCCATGACTTTAAAAAAAATAAATAATAAACGTTGTAGGTGTAAGCGTTAAATCGGCTTTTTTTTAAATATACTTGAAATGCGTTAATTTATGTATTTCAATTTTGTAAACTATTTTAATAAATTTGTTCACAAAAAAATTACGTATTGATACAAAATTACAAAGATGCACAACTTATAATACTAAAAAAATTGAAAAAAACACATTTTTAGTGAGGGAACCATGGAGAATAATATAGTTATATAGATACTACTATTACTACTAGCATAAGCATGATACTAAAATTACATGATAGAAGCCAGTGAGCCTAATGGGCGAGCCACACTGTTTTAAACAAGCGTCCAACAGGGGTCACCTTGGTGGAAGGCTTGTGGAGCCCTCGGTTGGTGTTTGCGTCCACACTTGTTTACAACAAAGCCCACACCTCAGTGCGTTGTCGACTCTCTCTCTGGTTGGAAGCACGCTAATGCAATATGGCTCCTTACCTATCTAAACTTCAAAAAGTTGGTGTGGCATTAACACTCATTTCCGCCGATGAAAATAAAAAAGAAAAGAATATGGATGAAATAATAATTAATTAATAATAATAATAATTTAATAATTATAATTTTGCCAGTAACCCGTTAATGACCCACTACATGGTCGGGTCTCCCTCTCGCAATGAGAGGGATGTAGGCCTTAGTCCACGACGCTGGCCTACTGCGGGTTGGTGGACTTCACATACCTTTGAGAATTTTTTTTTTGTGAACTCTCAGGCATGCAGGTTTCCTCACGATGTTTTCCTTCACCATAACTTATTTAATTATATAAAGCGCACATAACTTTTTTACAGTCATTGGTGCGTGCCACTGGGATTCGAACCCGGACCCCTCGATTCGAGGTCAAATTCTAAGCCACTGGGCTATCACCGCAATAATTATAATTTAATAATAATATAATTTCTTTTTCACGAGACGTCATTTTGCATTTACATATGTACGACACGTGCGCACGCAACGGTTGCCGCTTCGAACTGCCCTAGCGCGGTTTACAACAAGCGTTTACACTGTGGAAATCGTGTTTACAACGGCGGCATCCACAAGCGGTTGGTGGTCCGCGTCCGTCCACAGAGGTTGTTGAAGGTCAAACGAATTTTTGTTGCAAACAAGCGTTTACACTGTTGCAAACCGCCGGTGGAGACCGATGTGGAGGGCTTGTTTACAACAGTGTGGCTCAGGTGTAAGCATAAAGCAAGTGTTGTCAATGTTGTCATGTCACGATTGAATTCCCTTGTCTGACAAGACTGTTCTGTCAATGTCAACCGCATGCAGCTGGGCCCATGGACGTATGCTGGGCCAGGTTGCCATTGTCAACTCCATATAAAACTAAACGGATGATGAGGCTCCCGAAAAATTAATGAACAAATAAAATAATTATACCTAAAAATGAATTTTGAAAATAAAATGAATGTTAAGCCAAAAATACAATGAGAAAATCCTTATAGGGGAAGAAAGATTCAAACCTTCAAAGTCTTTCAGCTTTCAACACTAACCTTAAAAATAATTACCACAGAGCACAGAATATATATGGCCATGGCGCAACCAACTCAGCCAAATACAGATCACTTCATAATATTTCACAAAAAATAACACAAAATTACAAAATGCATATTGAAGAAACTATAATACTATTATACGTGTGATTTCAATAAACAAAACAAATATTTTTTATAATTATAAAGAATTAACCGCAAAAAAATAATTAAAATCGAATTTTACCTTAAACAAGCCAGTAGCAACTCAATATGACGATCTTAGATACAATATACCTACATAAACGTGAATGTGACTATAGATACTTGGTTGGTAGGTATTCATTTGTTAAATATGGAGGCGTGATGGAGGCGCATTTGACGGAATACTAAGATTTCAAGTTAGCGGTTTTAAGATTTTCCAAGTGAGTATGAACTTTTCAATACATGCCTAGTTTTCTGTGAAGCCTCTCTTATTTAGTTATATTGCTTTGATAGAGCTAGAATGTAAAATATCTTTGAAATTTGAGGGAGAGACAAACAGGCCATGAGCCTCTGGATCGTGAGGTTCACGTTATAACCATGCTTGAATCCTCCTTACATTGTTCAAAATTAACTCAATTTAGTGTTACTTGAATACATTTTAAATGTATTGGTATTTAATTTTCTAAAAGCCTTAATAGAATACCTATTAGATAACTTCCCGTAGTTTTCTCTTTCGGTTGGACAGTAATAGATATATATAGCAATATTATGGACATTGTAATGTAATAACGTGGGTGATTACTTTTGAAATGTCAAATACATTAGGGCTGAGGTGCAGTACAGATGCTGACTCTATTTTTTTCTTTATAGTACTGAAGTTAGTAATTATGTTTCATTGCTAATAGTCATTGAACTTGTTTTGTCAGATGTAATATGGCTGGTAATAAAATAAATACAAAGACCAAAACAAAGGATGATAAAGCTAAAAACAGAAACCCCAGCCCATCCAATGAAGACACAGAGGAGCCAGATTTCACCCTTCTGAGAAAGCCCATACATACAAGTATCACAGGTTTTGCTCAAGCCAGAAAAGTTTTTGATGTAGCTACTGAAGAAGTAAGATTTAAAACAATTTACTTTTTTTATTATTTAGGAATTTTTAATTGTTTTCTTTATTACAATGAAAATTATTCCTTCAATATAAAATTAAATTAAATTTCAATATAAAATTAACTTAAATTTTTCCCATATATAATTATTTTCTTTCAGCTCAAGACATTGTTGACCAATGAATGTGACATTATATATGAATGTAAGGTTTGCCGTAACATTTTTAGGAGTTTAGCAAACTTTATCTCCCATAAGCGGATATACTGTAAAGAAACATTTGATTCATCTGTCCATGGCCATTTTGTTAGAACATTCTCAGCTGTAAGTATAAAATTTACTTTATATATTTAAATGTGTCCTATGTAGAATACTTAATTTCATGACTTGTTTCTTTTTATATTATAGGCTAGTGAAATATCAAGAATAAAAAAGCTAGAGGAACTATGTAATGTATCATTAAAAGATGAAAATTTAGCTGCTTCAAGAAAAGAATGGGAAGATCGTATTCCATTGAGTAAAGACATAACAGAAATAATTGAGAGACTTACTTCAACTAAAGGATGTAAATATAAGGACGAAACTCCTCAAGTAGTATTGCAAGAAATACCAAAAAGTAATGTAGCCGTGTTTCAAAACATTAAAGGCCAGGAAGACAATGTGGCTGACATGATGAGGGCACAAGTGAGTTTTTTATGACAGTTGAGCGCAAGAACTTAAAGCCTTTAGTTAACAAATAAACAAAAAATTTAAGTCTTCAATTTAGAACAAGTTTAGTTTTTTTACTAAAGGAATTGGAAAAAAATTGGTTTTAATTAAAAGCAGCAATGATTATAATTATGCACAAGCCTATCTTATTCAGAAAAAATATGTTTTCTTATCCCCCTAAAATAAAATAAAAGACTAAAAATGTTAAGAATAGAGTTTGAAGATAGAAAATGGCAACCCCCCCCCTCTCCCTCCATTATTACTAGTGGCAGTTGCGCACCTACACTTAAAACAATTAAAACATAAGAACCTAGAAGTAGGTACCTAGCTAGTGATGTGCTTAAATAAAAATGTATTGTACCTAATTGATGTTTTAATTTAATTTTCATAAAATTAAGGTATGCAGTAGTTGAATGATAAAAAATTGTAATAACTACTTATTCTGTTTTCTATGGTTGGAATAAAACAAAATTTTCAACTTTTGTTTGTTTTAGGTCAATGAATTATACAATATGATGTCTAAAGAAAATGCTGTTTTAAAAAGTGATGGCACAGTAGAAGAACAAGGCCTAACAAACAAAGGAAGTAAGGATACAGAGAATGTTATCCAAATCAGTGATGATGATGAGTTAGGCGAAGGTGACATACTGAAGTGCAAAATCTGTAAGTGATTTTATAATACTGACTACTTCAAAAAGCGCGCATAGGTCCATGTGGTCCATGACTCGTGTAGATCGCGGGCTGTTCGCATGTGGTGGAATAAATTATGCGGTGCGGGCGCCAGGTTCTGTCACTGCTTGGACAGGTCAGAGCTAGTTTGGAGCTAGTGCCAAATAACATGCGCGCTTTCGTATTTCTTGGGGCACGGCTTGCCGCTAATATCTACGTAGTTGTTTTTCAATAGCAATCGTTTAACTTTGACGGAAGCGATCTGGCCCGAATGTTACTCGATTATTTATTTATAACATTTTCTGCCATTACTGGATAACCAGTGTAGGCGACAAATATCTCCCTAATGTTGTGCTGTAGGTACCTACTCATTCATTATGTCGGGCCTTGTCACAAACACTACATTGTTTACGCCTTTCTTTGCGTAATGTTTACGAGTCAAGGGTCTTGGGTTTAAACCCCAACTGAGTATTATAAGTGTTTAGTTTAAATGTCTTATGCCATCCTATTTTTTATGCCAATTGGCCTCTGCAAATTTGAGTGCTATAAAGATATTTATAGGTAAAGGTATTTATTTATATTTATATGTATTTATAAAGGTATAATATTCATGTAGTTTATAGGCACAAGTATAGGCATCTACACACAATATTACAATATAGGTATCTATACACAGTACATTTTTTAGCGTTTTCTTTTCAGGTGAACTTCAATTTTCTACACAGAAGACTTTGAAATTCCATATGAAGTATAAACATTTAGAAAGTCGTTTGGTATACCCATGTCCAGATTGTTTAGAAATATTTTCCACATCTTGGAGTGTCTATCGACATTTATTTAAGGTTCACAGGTAATAAACAGTATTGTATTAATATGTGCATATAATTAAGCACCATTCATAAAGGTACATAGTAGTTGTTATGTATTAAATAAGTTTTCTAATTGTTTTAGAAAAACTGCAGCCCAAATTCGAAGACAGAGAGAATCCATACAAGCTAAAGCTTTTAGGATGAACAACCCTCCAGCGTTTTATGAAAAAAGAAAGAATAACGTCAAAAACACATCTTCACAAAAGATCACAGAGGAAGAAAGATTGGAACAAGAAAATCAGGTAAGACCATGGAGTTCTCTCAAATACTGCTGTATTGGTTTTAGATGTGAGTGATTATACAGGATCATTTGTTATGTGACGCATTCTCGCTAAGGGCATAAATGTGCAAAATACGTTAAAAACTTCCTTATTTATCTAGTTTATTAATTAGGTAACAATATAAATAAATTTGTTAGTCTGCATAAATATGAAAAATGTTATTGTATTTTTATTATTTTCTTTTGAATTTATATTAATAATATTAATATTAATAATTAGAAAAAATACGCTTTACAATCATAGCCCACACTATGTCGTCGTGCCATGGATAACAAAACATAGTTGAGCCCGCTTTTACTTTTTCCCTAGTACTTATAGTATAACTTGTATTTATACAGCACGATGACTATTTAGTATAGCTCCATTATAGCACTATTATTATCTTATATATAAAATTCTAATGTCACAGTTTCAGTTACCATACTCCTCCAAAATGGCTTGACCGATTTTTATGAAATTTTATATGCATATTCCGTAGGTCTGAGAATCGGCTACTGTCTATTTTTCATACCCCTAAGTGATAAGGGTTGTGTCCGCACATAACATTTTTATTTTATTTTTTGGACAAATTTTTTTATTTTTATTTTTCAATAATTTGGCATCAAAAAATACATACAACCCTTAATTTTCACCCCTCTATCACCAACCCCTTATATTTGGAATAGTCGATTTTTAACGCTCGATAACTTATATGGCAAAACAACGTTTGCGGGGTCAGCTAGTTATTTATAGTATAACTCCATTGCGATGAATATAAAAATGTTGATTTGATGTGTAGGCTTGGATGGACAACTTGGAGGGCGACGGCGAGGTGCCGCGCTGCGGCGGGTGCGGGCGCACGTTCGAGCGGCGCGCCGCGCTGGCCGCGCACACGCACACCTGCCAGTCGCGGTCGCGCGCGCTCGCCCGTCGCCCGCCCGACTCGAGGAAAATTGAAATACAAATACGAAAAGACTACAATAAGGCCCCCCCGCCCTCTATTGCCTTGCCCCTCAAAATCACGGAATCGAATGGTTAGTATGTTATCTGTTTGCGGGTTGCGTGTTGTCAGTGTCTCGCGTCTCAAGTCCATACAGTTGTTCTTCTTCTTTTTAATGCTGAATGTGAATTATTGTAATGCTTAATGCAATACAATCCTTGACACGTCGAATCCAGCTATGAATTGGGAACAATGGCCATTGTTTTGAATGCTTAGTAATCAATTAAGGTTTGTACAAAAGAAACGTAATTTGTAAATTAGCGCTTATCCTTAAGTTTGCCGTAAGTATATTATTTCTTTTCAGAATTTGTTCCTTATTAGTAACGCTATCGAATGGTGTAATAATACAGGATGTGTTTTTTTAAACCAACGGGTTCGATGCCTGGCTAGGCATATATTATTGATTTTTGAAAAATCCAATGATGCAGTTTTAGTTTTCATCAAAATCGGTTTCCAGACTCCTATCAGCATTTTTCGCTATTCCTCATAGTTTCGGATTTTCCCATCCACGCACATTTGAAAAAAATCATACGGTATAATAATAATTAAAATTATCTACATTATTCTAGATGGTCATAGTTAATTCACTGCAACTATAAGATAATACCACAATTTTCGTTTTATTTATTTGTCCTGTGATTTGCAGGAAACAAACAAATTGACGAGGAGGTCCCTGATCAATCAAAATTACAAGAGAAAGAAAGTATGGCTATTGAAAAGGAAAAAAGTAAAAAGGATGAAAATGAAAAATCAACTGATACTTCACCAAGTAAACAAAATGTGGATGAGACTTTCAGTAAAAAAAACATAAATGATTGTCTAAATTCCATTAAACTCCCTTTCGCGCGCCAAACAGAAATAAGCAATTTTAATGCTTTTAGTAAACAGTGCCAGTTAGACATAGCAATTGATAAGTTGCAGTGCAAGAGATGTAATAATACCTTCTCAAAAGATTCAGACTTATATGAACATATGGCAGAACATTATAAATGGCTTCGATATGCTTGTAAATTATGTAACTTCAAACATTATAACTTTGATAAACTCCCAGAACATGTAAGACTAATTCATAAACTTAAAGGCGATACAGATTTTTATTATAGTACAGTAAAAGCAATTGATGGAGTTGAAGCATTTCAATTATCAGAATGTTCAAAAATTGTAAACGAACATAGGGAAAAAAGTCCTGACTCCAGGCGACCAAGCAGATGCTCTAGTGATTCGAGTCGTTTATCCGATGACAGTTCCTGTAGTAGTACGCGAGCAGAAGGTGCACGAAAAAGAAAGATGAAATATAATAAAGCTACAGCTAAAAAGAAAAAGGAAATGACTATTGGTAAAAAATGGTTTATACACCTCTATTTATTAACTCCCAAAATCATATTTAAAGGTTTTTTAATGTGCTTGTTTTACATTTCAGAAGATACAGATGACCTGAAAGACAGTGAAGGTTCAAATGATTTGGTTGACGAAACTGAATCAGCTTCAAACCTTAAACTTTTTGAAGAAAATTCATCTGATATAGAAGAATTGGAAGAAAAGCAATATAAAAAACCAGAAGTTAAATCTGCAATAACTATATCTTCAAGTAGACCAGTACGTAAAAGGACAAATAAGAAGAATGAAGATTTTGAATATGATTTATCTAACTTACTAAAAATGGAGGCACAAGGTTATAGAGATTCCCAAGCCGTGGTAACCCCGAAACAAGTTCCAACGAAAAAGAAGACCTCTATAGAAAATCAAAGTGACACAAATATCAACAAATATGTTAATGAACCTTATAATAATGATTACGCTGGAGCTTTGGCTGCTGTAGCCAAAAAGGAAGTAGCTGCTGCTAGGGCACATATGAGGTGTCCTGGTCGTTCGTTTCAAGGTAATGCGCGTAACGTATTTTTGAGACCAAGTCTACCTAAATTTGTGAGGACTGAAAAAATATCTCCAAAAAAAGATGCAGAAATTCCCAGACTTAATAAACCTGAAAAACAAGAAGTGGATAACTCTAAGATGTCTGAGGATGGCGTAGGAGATAAAAAATATCATGTCGACATAAGTATTGTTAAAGAGGCTGATGAAGATAGTGATATCACAAACATTACAAATAAGTTTTCTGACAGCAATGTATTTGTTAAAAACACATCATCAATGAATAAATTATTTCCTGTTAAAGTGCGTAGACCAAGCTTAGACATTATTAATAACCCTTTAATTAAAAAAAACATAGCTGATTTCTCTAAAGCAGGCAAGAATACCAAAGTACTGATAATAAAAACTTTTAAAAATAATGATGATGATTTGGTACAAAATAGGCACCAAAAAATTACATATACTAACAAAAACACTATTTTTGACAGAAATAAACTAACAGAGCCAGTAACAATTGTAGAGTTACCTACCTCAAACACATACAAAGTAAAAAAGTTCACTAGTTCTGCTCCTGACCCCAATACCAAAGGCTCTGATGACAGATCACATAAAACACTTCAATGCGCTGAAACTGTAATTAAGAATAGTGATGAAACTTTACAATCTTTCCATGTTGATGGTACGGATAATGACTCTTCATCGAAAATTATCAATGATATAGATAAACTTCTAGATGAAGAAAATACCGACGTCTAATTTGTTTGCAAATAGTTAAGTTAACCTCGCTGTTATATTGCGTTGATATATTTTAAATATAGTCGAAGGTCCGAACCTTAATCAATCTACAACGGGCTGATAATAGAATAAAGCTTATTTTATAATAAATTTAGTATATTAGAAAATATATTTAAAATGGGTTGTCCAAAAAATCTTGGACAGAATATTTTTAAATATTTTTTTTTTAAATGTTGCAAGATCAAGATAATAAAAAAATTTAGAACTTAAAGTATAAAACATATAGAATATGCCGACGTAGGGTTATCCATTATTTCTGGACGAACCACTAGGCTACCAGGTATAAACAGGTATGTTGATGCCAGTTACAGCCAGTTACTTTCACTATATGATAATAGAAAAAAATTTATATTAGCATAAGCGCTGTTTTATTGCAAACATGTTGATATATGGTTGTCTGCAAAAAAATCGGTCCTAATAGAGGTCAGCAAATTCCAAAGATTTAAATTTCAATTTAAAAATATTCATTATCCATGATTATTTGGAAAACCCATTTTTAATTTTATATATACGTACATATTTTCTAATACACTAAATTTATTATAAAATAAGATTTTTCCTATTATCAGCCCGTTGCAGATTGACTTAGGTTCGGATCTTAGACCAATAGAGAAGGACTAAGTACTACTTTATGTATAGAAAAATAAAAGTTATTAATTCGTTAAATTGCTACTCATGTTGTAGTGTTTCTGTTTCAATATCCACTTGATAGTTACATAATAATTATAAGGAAAATACACAATATGGTGGATCACTGTGTTTTTTTAACTTCCCTCTATGAAAGAAAGAACCCAATCAAGCCCAAATAAAGTGTCATAAAAATATTCATTTTGTTAACCTAGGGTCAGCGTTGTCCATTTGCCATCCATTGGGTTTAAAATACCGGGTCACGATAAATATCGAATCCGGCTTGAAGTAAAACCAGACCTTCTTAGAGTAAAACTTTCATCATTTTCGCTAAGTAAAATTTACCCGCAGCTCCATACTTCGCACTGAATTTAGTCTAGACACTACATTAGACGATACCAAGTATGTAAGTAGTAATAATAATAATAGATTGTATCACAAGCGAAGTGAGGGATATTAGAGTAGAATCCCGAGCGAAGCGAGGGTTCCTTGAGTAGAATCCTGAATGTAGCGCCGGATTCAAAGTACGTCGCCCGAGCCAAAAATATATTTTGTCCCAAGTGATACACTCTACTTTTCATCAACCTGTATGAGAAAATGAAAGGGGCCTCATATTCTACTGTAATATTATTATTTAATTATTCTACTGTAATATTATTATTTAAAACATAGAGTGACAACTAAATTGAAATTAAATAGTATCTGATAATAAAACAACTAAAAAGTTATATTTACATTTGAGACATTTTCGCAATTATGAATACAGTTATTAGGAATACAGATGGTTGTAGATTTTATTTTCTGCGTGTTTGAAATAATGTCCGAATCCGCCTCATTTCTAACAATCCGTGAAAATTGTCAAAAACGGAAATAATGTCCGAATCCGGCTCATTTCTAACAATCCGTGAAAATTGTCAAAATGCGCGGGCTGTAGTTCTGTAGTTCTATCATCTTTATTTTCGCAAACAATATTAATTTGCGTTCGATTTCTTTGGCGCTGAACACTAAGATATTCCAAATTTGGAACTTATGAAGAGGGAGAAAACACCAACTTTGGACGCACTTAAAGGGGAGCAAAGTCGTACTTTTTGAATAGATGGAATGAAAAAAATATTTTGTCCCTAGTGATACACTCTACTTTTCATTACCCTCTAAGAGAAAATGAAAGGCGCCTCATATTCTATTGTAATAAATTAATAAACATAAAGCAAAATTACTAAATTGAAATTAAATAGTATCTGATAATAAAACAACTAAACTTACTTAGTTTTATTAGGAATAGAGATTGTTGTAGATTTTATATTTTGCGTGTTTGAAATAATTTCTGAATCTGGCTCATTTCTAACAATCCGTGAAAATTGACAAAAACGCAGGCTGTAGTTCTGTCGTCTTTATATTCAAATCAATATTTGCGTTCAATTTCTTTGGCGCTGAACACTCCGATTAGAGCTCTGCGTACCGTCGGTGCGTATGTCGGTTGCGTTTGCTATTTGTATGGAAATTCACAAATCGTTTTAGAGCTCGAACGACCGTATGGCGCAATTTCACTAGTCGATAGGGTCCGCATGCGGCGTGCGGGAGATTTCTGGAACGCATGCCACAGGGCCCGCATTCGGGGAACCGTTTTCATTCGTCGATAGGGTCCGCATGCGGAGTGCGAGAGATTTCTGGAACGCGTGCCACAGGGCCTGTCCTTCTAATCCAACAAGCATACGTATGAATTTCATTGGTCGATAGCAAGGTCGGTATAATGCATGCGGGGAGTCCCCGCATGCATTATACCGACAGATGTTCCAAATTCAAAAAGTACGCGGCAATTAACTTTTCCGCGCATTTTTGAATTTGACGTCCAGTAGTTTCCGTGATATAGACAAAACTAAAAATTACGAAAAAACAATTTAAAAAAAATTAACCGCCATCTAAAAACTATGAAATAAATTTTTCATCCCATCTATTCGAAAAGTACGACTTGGTTCGCCTTTAAGTGCGCCCAAAGGTGGTGTTTTCTATAAGAAACATTTAACGGGCAGGAATGAGTTTTTCTTCCCTCTTTATAAGTTGCAATTAACTTTTCCGCGCACTTTTTGAATTTATAACATCTCAGTGTTCAGTGCCAAAGAAATCGAAGGCAAATATTGTTTTAATAAAGACGACAAAACTACAACTCGCGTTTTTGTCAATTTTCACGGACTGTTAGAAATGAGCCAGAGTCGGACATTATTTCAAACACGCAGAATATAAAATCTACTTAATAGGTGTAACATTTTCGTATAACTGCCTTACTGGCAACATTATGTCGCGCCAATACAGCGCTGCGTTTGGGGGAGTTCTTTTATGAAAAGGACTCTACGTCGCCCAAGCCAAAAATACACTGGGCAGCAAATAAACCAAGCCATCTGCCATCTTGTAATACTTATTATCAGATTTTCCCAGGAAGTATGAAACGCTGTTACGTGTATTATGTCGGATTATAGAGAACTGCCTAAGACTACTTTCATAAGAGTACCTACCTTGTTTTCTTGGCAGGCTGTCAGGTCTGCTTATGCTATTATAGAAATTGTAATTAATAAAAAGAAATTTAGATCAGTAACACTAACTTTATTATGAAATGTAACATTTCAATTCATTCTGAATGTATTATATCCATATAATTTAAGCATTCTTTGCCAGAGTTTCAGCCTTAGCTACCACTTCTTCAATAGGTCCAACCATGTAGAAGGCAACCTCTGGTAGATGATCATACTCGCCTTGAAGGATCTTAGAGAAGCCTTTGATAGTCTCCTCTAGAGGCACAAGCTTTCCTGCATGTCCCGTGAACACCTCAGCAACCTGGAAAGGCTGAGACAGGAACCTTTGAATCTTGCGGGCACGAGCCACTGTCAGCTTGTCCTCCTCAGACAATTCATCCATACCCAGGATAGCAATAATGTCCTGGAGTGATTTGTAGTCCTGCAGGATCTTCTGCACACCACGGGCGACATTGTAGTGCTCAGCACCGATGATGTTAGGGTCCATGATACGGGAGGTGGAGTCAAGGGGATCCACAGCAGGGTAGATGCCCAGCTCAGCAATGGCACGAGACAGTACAGTTGTAGCGTCCAAATGGGCAAAGGTGGTGGCAGGGGCAGGGTCAGTCAAGTCATCAGCTGGTACATAGATAGCTTGCACAGATGTAATGGAACCCTTCTTGGTGGTAGTAATACGCTCCTGCATGGTACCCATGTCAGTGGCCAAGGTAGGCTGGTAACCTACAGCAGATGGGATACGACCCAGCAAGGCAGACACCTCTGATCCGGCCTGAGTGAAGCGGAAAATGTTGTCAATGAAGAGCAGCACATCCTGGCCCTCCTGGTCACGGAAGTACTCTGCAACAGTCAGACCGGTCAGGGCGACACGGGCACGTGCGCCAGGGGGCTCATTCATCTGACCGTATACAAGGGCTACTTTAGAGGTCTTGTCCTTCAAGGAGATGACACCAGACTCAATCATTTCATGGTACAAGTCATTGCCTTCACGGGTACGCTCTCCTACTCCAGCAAACACGGAGTAACCACCGTGGGCCTTAGCAACGTTGTTAATCAGCTCCATGATGAGTACAGTCTTGCCAACGCCAGCACCACCGAACAGCCCAATCTTACCACCCTTGGCGTAGGGAGCGAGCAGATCCACGACCTTGATACCCGTGACCAGGATTTCTTGCTGTACAGACATGTCAACGAACTCTGGAGCTTCAGCGTGGATAGAAGCTGTTTTGTCAGTGGGGATGGGGCCACGCTCATCAATGGGTTCTCCAATTACGTTCATGATGCGACCAAGAGTTTCGACACCCACAGGAATACGGATGGGAGATCCGCAGTCCAGTACTGGCTGGCCACGCACCAAACCTTCGGTACCGTCCATGGCGATAGTACGCACTGTGTTCTCACCCAGGTGCTGCGCTACCTCGAGGACGAGCCTCGGCGAGCGATTTTGCACTTCGAGGGCATTAAGGATGGGTGGTAGGTTGTCTTCGAATTGGACATCCACGACAGCACCGATGACTGCTACCACCTTACCTTGCCCTTTTCCTGCGGCTTTAGCTGCATATTCCCTCTTGTTTCCCGCCGACACCGCTGCGATCTTGCCACATTCTGATAGAGCTTTTTCCGCTACGGTCTTCACAGCGAGGAAGCCGCTTCCAACCCTACTTACGGCTCCCAACATAGTTACTTATTTAAAACACTTGGGTGAGAGACACTGGGTGGGTCCAGTGTAAAATAAAATTATGTAATAACCTATGAAGATAATGATACAGATATGTCCGACAGCCGATGAAACGACGTATGTAGGGTTGCAGTTGCTTTATACCGTAATCTCCCAAAAGTCCCAAATTTACAGTGATAAATGAAATTCAACTAGAAAAAGCGATTCGACAATCAGAATAATTCTAAAATCTGAGAAAAAACGACAAAATGAAAATTAAATCAATTATCTTATTTTCTATAACTAATTTTCTGTAAAATGTAAAATAAATTTATATGTTTTTACAGTTTTTTTGTCCTTAAAACGAAAAGTGTTTTTTTTATCATTTGAGATGCACTGAGTTTGAAAAAAAATGTGAAAAAAATCCAACACCTCAGGTTTCCAAAATATTTATTACCTAAAATGTCTATAAAAATATTTTAAAAAAAAACTGCCTGCTTTTTTCTCCATATCATTGAAATATTACACTTCAAATTCAAAAATCTTTTGCACCTACAGACCAGGAGCTTAACATTTTTCTAAATCTTTCCCAAAAAAAACGAGAGAAGCACATTTTTTGTCTTGGTGAGAGACCGAAATTTTGACATAAAAATATGCTTCTTTCAAATATTCAGTTATGGGATGTCTTTTATATAAGATATTTTTAGATAACAAAAGCGGTTAGGATGTAATTTGTCTGTAACACGTTATTGGCCCACTGCAGGATCGGGTCACCACTCACAATAAGAAGGATGAAGGCCTTAGTCCACCACGCTGGCTTAGTACGGGTTGGTGGATGTAATTTACACAACCTTTTGGATTTAACTGAACACTACAATGCAATGCAAAATTTTAGAATTTATTCAGAACCAACTTGTGTAGTCTTAAAATAAAATATGTCGATAACTAGATTTTTTGAATAAAAATAAAATAATATATACGAATGCGTCTAATTACTATCACTAAAATAAATAAAACGATATGACATTTACTAAAAGAACGTGAAATTAATTATATTTTGTAAGCTAGTGTTATATTTAGTCAACAATTTGTGCAAATTGCCCGCCTCAGCTTTTATTAAACTAATATAAACAGATATCTATATTCAAATTTTAAAAAATCGTAGTAAGCAATAAAATGGTGCCTAATTTACTGTATGTATACTTTCCTTTATCCAAAATTTGTCTGAAATTACCCGCATATTAGTATTTTTTCTGTAAGATGCAACACTTAACGTAGTATTGATTTTCTTAAACTCCACAAGGCAAATCTAGTTACACCGAATTCTAGTATTTTTGCAAAAGCAAAATCTTTTTCCATAGACAATAAATTAAGTACGATAGATATGAGTACACGAGGTTCTCTGAACTTCTCTGAGCCCTATGTCTTAAAGCCATCCTAACAGAGGTAACATGCATGATTTGAATTGAACTTTGAACTACTTTGAAGCGTCAGTTTTCCGTCATTGACATTAGAGGTGTTACGGGTGTACCTTTGATGAACAGAAACCGACCGAATAATTATTATTCAATAATGTATTCGGTTTCTTGAAACCTGTTGATGAAATTTATTCATTTTTAACTTTAGCGTGGATATAGTAAAATAGTAAATTGTATCAGGGGAGCAAAATAATATTTTTACGGCCTAGGCGCTTTTTTGAATCCAGAATGAAAATTCAGATGGCGGCCAAATAGGCTATTTGACTGGTTTTCAAAATCCATTTTATATTATTAAGTAGAATTTAAGGAACCCAGTAAAAGTTATATTTTTTAATTCTGGTACATATTTACTGAAAAATATCAAAATAAAAATTTAATATTTAAATAGCGCTCCAAAACGCTACTTTGACAACATCGCGCTGCAATGGCGTCGGTGACGTCACCTGCCAGTAAATATAATATGATCAGTGGCACCGACCGAAAAACGAAAGTGCGATTGAATTTTCATTATAACATAGAATACACACTACGTTATAATTATAACAGCGATTTATGTAACAAAATGAGTTACAAATGGTGTGCAGTTCCAAAATGTACAAATACGTCGTTAAAAACTCCGGAAAAACTATTTGTAAGTGTTCCAAAGAAAGTCGAAGTGCGCCGAAAGTGGTTGCAACTTTCTCGTAGGGATCATAATGACATAGCGAATAGTTCAAATATTTTCTTCTGTGAAGACCATTTCGATGTAAGTAAACATAATATTTATATTTTTTAATAATTTATTACATTCACAATGTAAATATTTTGTTATAAATTTGAGGTTATTAACAGAAAATGTTCCCTAATGTTTTTAATAGAATGTCTCTTGCAACTCACTTCGAATAATTCCGCTGTTTTCCCAAATATTAGTTACAAATTGTATCTACAGTGTTATAATTTCAATAAACATTATTTATACTTAGATATTGACTAACTTGTTTGTTTGTTACAGATGGAAAATGACATGACAAATTACTATCAGTATAAAATGGATTACAGCAAGAAAATAATTTTGAAAGATAAAGCTTTGCCTTCTAAATTTCATTGCTAGCCAGATCGCAATTAAAGAATGTGTGATACTGGTACTTCTTGATCTGCATTTGTCAAACGGCAAAGAATGGAACTTGTTGAACAATGTCTCAAAAATGAAGACATTCAACAACCTATAATAACCAATGATGAGCCTACTGCTACTGTAGTTGAAGCTTGTTCAGAAGGTATGCAAACTTAGTTTCTAAATTGTACTGAAATTATTTCTACACTCCACTTATACCAGTTAACTAAGACAGTAATATCATATAACTAGCGGTCCTCCTCGGCTTCGCACGTGGTACATACATAGCCTATACTATAAGCCCTATAGCACTCAGGGATAACAGCTATCCAATGGTGAAAGAATTTTTAAAATTGGTCCAATAGTTCTTGAGATTAGCGCATTCAAGCAAACAAACTCTTCAGCTTTATAATATCAGTATAGATTTATATTATTCCTAAAATAATAAACCTTTTTTTTTTCAGATTTATCCCAAAAATGTGACAAAATAACATTAACAGAATCTGTTATAACAGTTGAAAAATCAGTCCAGTTGACTTGGTCTGATTATAAGAAGGTAATACTGTGAAATACTTGATATCATGTACACCTAACGGTCTCATCAATTATATTTCTCCTGGATTTGGGGGCAGAGCGAGCGATGTCACTGTTGTACACTGGTTGCACATACTTACTTTTATTTTTATTATAACATTAGTTAGGATTAGGATATGCTATTATTATATAACTTTTACAAATAGGACTCTAGACTGGCATTATAACTAATCCAACTGCAAAATAGCATGTAGTTATTAACGTTGTTCAAACTGCATTCAATGCATCTGAACTGTAATTTTGCCCTGCCATTCTGGACTGTTATATATTATGTATAAAGAGGTACCCAATCACTTAATTGCGCATTCTATTTATATTTGGAGATTTATATAATTTATGAAATAAAACATTTGAAACCCTTTCGTAAATTTTATTTTTATTCATCCAAAATGTCTTCTTTATGGCAATTACATTATACAATAACTGAATACTTTAGAATAACTGAATGCTTTTACAATATTGATGATTTCCATAATAAAATTATAAATGGTGCTGACATATTTCATTTTTATAATTTTAATTTAAATTTTGACTTGACTGAGATAAGACTGGATAGATTTTATTACATATTTGAATGCTGTAAACACAGTGGCATTCCTCATATGGATCCATCTGTGCGACACAGAGGAATGTTCGTGCACTGAGGTGAAATGTTTCTGGAAGAAACCAAGGCTCTCCAGAGTAGGTACAACCTTGAAATATGTGACTGTGGAACAGTTGTGCAAGCAAGCTCCACAATGTAAAACTAATACTAGTCTCTTCACAGAGTTTGTTCATGAGGCAAAAAAAAAGGAAACTTACAAACTGTGAACTTTTGAAATATCAGCCAGATTTTAAGCCACCAGCTGATGCTGTACAGTCCAAGCAATTACAGCTAACAATTTCCCCCTTATTCTCGTCTATCACCATCGTAACGTTGTAAGAGCTGCTCCTCACCTTGTGCTCAGGACAAATTTTACACTTGATTGTGCAAAGACCTGACTCACGACGCAGTTGCACATATCCAATGGCATCATCCCCATACGAATCCCTTGCAGACCTGCAAAAGTAAACAAATTATCGTTTGTGTTCACGATCTGCGCCAAATTAACATCTATCATTTGTAACCTATAAAAGTTCTTGCTTGCTGTGGAAATTCATCATTATCGCACTTTCTTATGATATGATATAAGTTACCACTAAAGTGTTAATATACTTACTTAGCTGTTTTCACATTTTTTAACTCTGAAGCATAAAAATCTGTATTATTTTTGAAAAATAATCCGACCGAATATAATTATGATTGCGTCGAGTTGAGGCAAGTTACTGCTGTCTGCTTTTACAAAATTGCTGTCCATAGTAAAAGAACTGACAGAATATTGCAAATAAATTACACAAAAACAATGGAGAACACAGGAAAATATTATTAAAACAGTTTCGAAATCTATCAGCACAAGTAGGTGAACAAGGTTTACTGGCAAGTGACGTCACATAAACCCGACCAATCAGGAGCGTTTTGAGTCACGTGACAAACGTCAAAAAAAATGCATTTTTATTTACGGATTTTTACATAAATTAATTATTATTATCAACTTCCGATGATAAATAATCATTTTTAAACTCATAATACATACTGATTACAGTAATTGACACTTTATTTTTCTCATTGTCAAATAGCCTATTGACTGCTGTAATAATAAAGCGGCCACGCCATGTCTCATATTATAAACCCACACCCAGTGACGTATGAACTCTATCAAAACCGAAGTTTATCTTTATCTATATACCTACATAATTAAAATTATTTTATGTCACAGCTTTAGTTAACGATTTTTATGTTATATGCATATTCAGTAGGTCTGAGAATCGGCTACTGTCTAATTTTCATACCCCTAAGTGATAAGGGTTGTCCACATCTGACATTTTTGTTTTATTGGAACGAAGTTCCTTATCGCGCGTTGTGAAAGGGAAAAAATTCTTACGAAAAGTTGTTACGACACTTTTTGCTGTCATGACGTAAGTCATGACGTAAATGACAATGACTGAAGTTCATGACTACGTCAGTTACGTCATGACAGCAAAAAGTGTCGTAAATGACATTGTCATTTACGTCATGAACTTCGTTCCTTCCGGGTGTCCCTTGACAACTCTTAAGTTTTTTGGACAATGTTTTTTATTTTTATTTTTTAATAATGTGGCATTAAAAATACAACCCTAAATTTTCACCCTTCTATCACCAACCGCTATTTTTAAATAGTCGATTTTTAACGCTCAATAACTTATTCGCAAAACAACGTTTGCGGGGTCAGTTAGTATTATATAATTTCTCTCCTAGGTCATGGGGAATAGAGCTAATTAATGCTCCATGTCCTAGTATATTATTATTATATATCGCAGTCGGATTGTATAATCCACCGTATGATACGGCTCGCTGATATCAAAAACACTAGGGCCGTTTTGAAATGCGGCTGTATGTAAGATTGACATGCTAATATGGGTAATAATAATTGTCACCGACTCAGACAGACACTGACAATCAACTACTGTCAATGTCAAGTAGTGCCAAGTCAAGTCCAATCAACAGTGTTGCCAATTTTGCGACTTTGTCGCTAGATCTAGCGACATTTCGTCTTCTACAGCGGCTTAAATTTTGTGTTTAGCGACAAAGAAAGTCTAGCGACTTTTCTAGCGACTTCTTGTGCTTTTTCTTAAATAAAAAAATAAATAAGTACCATCTTCTTAAAATATGGCAACATTTCAGGCCAGAAATCTTTCTTCTCTATATTAGGAACTGTCTCAAAGAGTAAAATAATAACTAGGAACTGTCTAGTGTCTGAACTTTTTCGAACTTGTAGCCCGAGTGACAAATATATAAATTATCTAATTTTATCATTAGGTGGAAGTATTAAATTTTTGACTTTTTATTTGTAAAATTGTTATTATTTCATTCGGTGGCAATACTTATAATAATATTTATATTAGGTAACATAAATTTATGTATTTTTTTAAATTTTTGTATCAATTTTCTTAACTTTTCGTTTGTTAAATTATTGCTCTTCATAATTTTCAATTGTTTTACAACGATTTAAATATTATTGTATATGTAAATCAATTTTTTTTCATTCTGTCCAACAGACCAAAAAACCCCATTCTGTACCCCATTCTATCGAGCGCTAAACAATATAGAATTACAGGTACGCAATTCGTGTACACGCGCTTTCAGTTGCACTCAGGGGGCTAATTCTGTATGACCATTCAGATTTCGTGCTGATATCGTGTGTCGTCCAACCGTATGTCATTTCATGAACTCTGCACGACAAGGAACCTTAATGTCTTCTCTATAAGGCACATAATAGATTGTCACGATATTTGACTTTTAAGCCTTTTTTGACTTTTTATCACGGGTAAGACACGACATTGCCGCGATACGAGTGTGAATGGTCATACAGAATCGGGCCCCTGTTCCTTTACAATTTTTATTGTAAACTTTTTTCTTTAGGGTTCAGTCTACTGAGATCAAAATCAAAATCAACACTGGAGTTGGCAACACTGTCAATCAATATTATTATATATATCCCGTGCGTATAAAGAAACAATCTGTAAATGGCGGACGGTCTCATGCTATCTCGTTCATTTCGTCGCTCTGTCTAATTGTCTATACTCGGACGTATCGAGCGCGAATACGTCGATTTCTATGGGATTGAAGCAGCGCCATCTTGTGGCTAAAATGACAAACGGAATTGGCGCTTAGCGTATAGTCGATTAACGCGACGGTGAAGTTACTCGAACAATTTTGTGCAACTCGCACTACGCACACTGTTGAAATTATAGTGTAGGCACAGTTAAACGACTATAAACCATTGTATTCTTTTATTATCACCTTTTATATTATATTAATACATATCGCCATTTTTATATCTAACACCCGAATGACATCTTACCAAATTCCTAGTTCAAATACCATTTCTTCTTATTAGTATTTATAATAGACAATCAAAGACAACTAAATAAAATAGTTTCCAACACCCCCGCTCAAGATTAAGTTTCTTTTCCAAAATAAACTTAAACTTGTAACTATTTTAAATACAATCTTAATATAGCAACACTCGATGCCACTGTCAATTGATAAATTTCCAATTTCGACATTACACGTCTTAACATTTTCTGTCCGGCAACTGACATTGACATCTCACAATAAATAAACATTTTCCTGCAACATAAAATAACAATTACAATAAATTAAATTCAACTCTCGATTAATAAACAAAATAACTTTAAAATAACTGTTACATTACATACCAATAGTTTCACACAAATATTGGTGCCTTATTTTCGACAAAGACTTGGTAAGTAAATCTGCTTTATTTTCATTACTAGGTATATAATCTAACTTTAACAATCCTTTATTTATAATATCTTTAATAAAATGTGCTTTAATATCTATATGCTTTGATCTTTTACTATTTTCGTAACTCTCAATCATTTTAATAGTACTTTGATTATCAACAAATAAAAAACAATTTAAATCTTTATCACATCGTAAATCTTTCAAAACTCCTATAATAAACATGGCTTCACTTACAGTTAATGCTGCTGCTACGTACTCTGACTCTGCTGTAGATAGCGCAACCGACAACTGTTTCTTCGAGCTCCAACTTATTATATTTCCTCTGTGAAAAATAGCAAGTCCGCTTACGCTTTTACGGTCAACACGGTCTCCAGCCCAATCTGCATCAGAAAAAGCATGTAAGTAATTATATTCACCTTTTCTATATACTAACCCCTTTTCTTTTGTCTGTTTCAGGTATCTCAGAACTCTTTTTCCAGCATTCCATAATGTATGTGTTGGATGGTGCATGTATCTGCTCAGAAAACCTGTTGCAAAAGCAATATCTGGTCTACTTGTTGTTGCTAAATACATCAGCGATCCAACGAGTTCTCTATATGGTACATCAGTTAGTATATCTTCCTTTCCATCAATAAAGAAACCTACTTCCATAGGTGTGGTAATGCCTTTACAGTTTTGCATACAGAATTTTAATAAAAGTTTTTCAATGATTTGTGTTTGTTTAATTTCAATTTTATCCTTGTATCTTATAATTTCCAATCCTAGAAATTTATTTATATTTCCCATATCTCTAGCTTGAAATTCCTTCTTTAATTCTTCAATAACTGGCTGACTATTTCCAATTACTAAAATATCATCCACAAATATTAAAATATATGCATCTTCCTTTACATATAAACAAAAATCATGTAACGACTGCTTAAATCCAATCTTCAGAAGAAACTCATTTAGTCTTTCGTTCCAACAACGAGGTGACTCTTTTAAGCCATATAAAGCTTTCTTTAGCTTTAGTACATAACCCTCTTTCTTCTTTATTCCTTCAGGATATTTAATATAAATATCTGATTTTAGTTCCCCATTTAAAAATGCTGTAGGTATATCCAATTGTCTTATAGGTAAATCTTCTTGAAATGCTTTGTTGATAAATAATCTTACTGTTGACATTCTAGCAACTGGTGCATACACATTATGTGTAGTTTCTTCCTGAAATCCTTTGGCTACTAGTCGTGCCTTCTTGACATTATCTGTCTTTGTGCGAAATACCCATTTTGTATCAATAGCTTTTTGTCCTTCCGGTAATTTACTCTCTTCCCATGTGTTTAGCTTTTTAAGTGCTCCTAGTTCCTTTTCTATAGCTTCAACCCATTCTGTTTCTCTAATTGCCTCTTGATAAGTTGTTGGGTCTTCTGATATTAAAGCATAGGCTATATTAGACATATCATAATCATCAAATCTTTTTGGTTTCTGTACATTTCTTCGTAATCTTTGACCATCATTTTTCATCTCATCATCATCACTACTTTTACATGGTTCAAATTCTAATTCCTCAGATATAGAAGACTTTCTTTCTTCTTCCTCTTCGTCATAATTTATGTATGAAATTTTTTGATTTTCATCATATCTGTAATTAGACTCATCAAATCTGACATCCCTCGATTCAACAATTTCTTTTGTAATCGGATCCCATAGTCTATATCCTGAACCACAATATCCTACCATAATCATTGGTTTTGCCCTGGCTTCTAATTTATTTTTCTTTGGCAAAATAAAACTCCATGTCTTGGAGCCAAAGACTCTCATTTTATCTAGCTGATTTTTGCCATACCATATTTTTGCTGGTGTATTTCCTTTGAGTGCTCTAGTTGGTGATCTATTAATAATATATGTAGCACATCTAATTGCTTCTCCCCATAGACATTTTGGCAAGTTTGTTTCTAATAACATAGCTCTTACCTTGTCTAATAGTGTTCTGTTCATTCTCTCGCATATACCATTTTGCTGAGGTGTGTAACTGCTTGTCGTTTCCTGTATTATTCCATTTTCTTCGTAGAATTTACTTAATGTATTATTTACAAACTCTTTGCCATTATCAGTTCTTATTCTTAAAACATTTGTATTATAATTTTTTAATCTTCTTACATATTTCATAATATATTCTTTCGCTTGATCTTTAGTCTCTAACAAATATACTTCCATAAAATGTGAAAAATCATCTATTATAGTTAAATAATATTTCTCACCATCTAAACTTTCTGGTGTTATCGGACCTCCAATATCACAATAAATAATTTCACCTATCTTATTAGTTCTAGGTATCGGTATATTAATAAATGGGCAGCGGGTTCCCTTTGCTTCCATACAAATTGTACATCTCTCATTCGATACTGGTAAACCTAATATTTTTAAACTTTGGTAATTTAAATGGCCCATACGTCTGTGCCATAACATGTTATTCTCAGTCTTCTCTGTCATCATCGTATTTTCTGCATTTAATTTTAAATTTAATATATATAACTTTCCATTTACATATCCATTTACTTTATTTTTCTGGTTACTTATACTTGCTCCCTTCTTATCAAATGTTACTTTAAATCCTTTTTCATTAAGTTTTAATACTGATAAAAGATTATGTGTTAAATTTTCCATAATAAGACAGTCTTTCAAAGTAATTTTCATACCTTTCTCACATAATGTTACTAAATTTCCTTTTCTTTTAGCCGACATCATGTTCCCATTAGCTACTAAAATCTTTATTTCTTCTATATCTTGTATGTTATTCATATATTTTTCATATTTCTTGTTAATCATATGAAACGAACAGCCTGAATCTATAACAAAATTTATATTTAGTTTATTGTTAGTTAATGAATAGTTAGGTGCTGCAATAAACGTCATATCTTTTTCAATTGTGTTCTCTTCTAACTCTTCACTTCCAATAAAAGCTCGGGGTCTATTGTTAAATTTACCCCTATATCCTCTATTTCCAAAATTTCCTCTATTTCTATAATTTCCTCTAAATCCTCCACGTTGTTTATTATATTGATTCTCTCTATCATAACTCTGATTATTCTGTGCTCTATTTGGACAATTTCTGATCAAATGATTCTCTCCACAGTTAAAACATTTTATAACTTTACTTTGAAATATATATTCCGTTTTAGAAGATTTGTTTTCATTAAAATTATTTTCCTTTAATTTCGCATCTAACAATTTGCTCTTCACAAATTCCATAGTAAGCTCTACATTTGATGTTTCTAATGATGTTACTATTAGTGGGTATGCCTCTTCTAGACTTATTAGTAGTTGACATACTTTATCTCTTTCACTCATCTTTGTTCCACTTGATTCTAAATCCCTTATTATTTTGTCAAATTTTGTAAAATGTTCCTCCATATTATCTTGTTTTGTGCATTTTAAATTCATCAGACTTCTTCTTAAATAAATATCAGATATCGTAGATTGTCGATCAAATATTTTCTTCAAATTTTCCAGCATATCGTAAGCTGTTTTCGCTTCCTTAACATATTCAAGGTGCTTATCTGAGAGAGCCTGCACTATAATATTTCTTGCCCTTGCATCCAATCGTTGTTTTTGTTCACCATCTTTTGTATCCAGTCTTTTGTTAATGGCGTCAACACATCCCTTCTCATCCAAAGCAATCTCTATTCTAAATAACCAATTTTTAAAATTGCTTCCTTCCAATTGTGGAATATTCAACGTAGATTGTGCCATCTTTTATATTTCTTATTTTTTCTTGCTTTAAAAAAAAATCTTACCATACGCTTACTCCTGCGTATCCAGAAATCGGCCAATCTTTTTTAGCGATATGTGCAATTTGGGCAATCTGGGCCCATAACCTGTTGAAATTATAGTGTAGGCACAGTTAAACGACTATAAACCATTGTATTCTTTTATTATCACCTTTTATATTATATTAATACATATCGCCATTTTTATATCTAACACCCGAATGACATCTTACCAAATTCCTAGTTCAAATACCATTTCTTCTTATTAGTATTTATAATAGACAATCAAAGACAACTAAATAAAATAGTTTCCAACACACACTGTTCTGTTATTTGTTGTTTTTGTTAAGTTTAGATTTTTGGTTGTTTAAATGGCTACTAGAAAACGCGGGAAGGTTCTTCATAGTGATGCTCGACAAATAGTCTACAACGTAATTAAGTATTTTGAAGAAGAAAAGAGACTGGAGCATTATCACCCTTTGTAATTTAGTAACGCTCGGGCAAGTATGGCAACCGGTTTGGACCCCAGCAAGATGTCGAAGATAAAAAAGAAGGTTAATATTTTACTTGACCTTTTTTTACTGACGCTACCATAAGTACCGGCCGCCATTGCCAGATTGTTTCTTTATCCGTTCGGCTTATATTATAATTATTGTGAAATGTGATGAATGAAATTGAATAGTCAATTAGTCATTCATCAGTCAGTCAGTCGACTGATGTGATGTAACCTCTACTCTAGTATCCAGGATTATAATATAGAGTATTATGAAACTTTAAACTTATGAATTTTACCGCATAAAACATGCCTTTATTATAAATAAAGCTTGCAGTAAAAGTGTTCAAGAAATTTTAAGAAACCATGTTTCGTAGGGCATTATTTTCAAGTGTAATTTTCTTTTTATAAATTTCGTAATTATTTTAAGACTTGCTTTTTGTTAACAAAAAAATTTATTAAACGTTTCAGAAATATTATTGTCAAGGTATCAAAACAGGCCAAAGCATTAACTGTTCTAGACCATGTATCAATCAGTTAAATGTGAAGCTTTTGCAAGCAAATGGAAGGGAGCAGTCGACAGTAGCTATGGACGAGAGTTACATCAAGAAGTTCATGAATGCTGTAGGTTGGATGGACCGATCTAGAACGGTAATACTTACTTTATTTTTAAACACTAGTCTATACAGTAATTATATCAGAAAGAAAACATACAGTAGGTAATTAACACAACTCACAATGTATATTGATTAATATTTTTATTCAAAATTAGGCAATTTTTTTTTTCCCAATATGTAATTGAGAAGTTATTGTAGATGTAAACAAAACAAATACAGGTAATTAACTATTAACTATGTAAAGTTATTTTTTATGTAACCCTTATCATTCGTACTACCTGGAAAATAGTTTTTTTAATTCCATATTTTGGGTCAAGAGGCCTACTATATGAGGTATCAGGATTATCCATTCATTCTGGGACACCTGTATATTGGATTGGATATTGTTGGATTCATTGTGGTAATAAAGAAAAGACAACTACAATTCTTACTCACTTTAGCAACTTAGGAAGTGTGACTCTGCAAAGAGTTATAATTGTATGTAAATCAGGCTAAAAAAAATTGAGTGATTTTGATGCTTACAAGAATTTGTTATTAAATCAAGTGACATTATTTGGAGCTTACACTGTATTTTTAAATAGCCAAAGAACTGGATCTCCTGATGTACATGTATATTGATTTTTGAAAAAATGATTCTTGTGTAGTTTTTGCAAATTATTTCACATTTTTGGAAAATATTGATTTCACAGGTTGATAGAATTTAATATATCTCATAGACTTGTAATGTAATATAAACTATTTAATCAATAATTTCATATTGTTTTAGCGTCTAAAATTAACAGGGTATTTCTTGTATGAATGTGTACCTGACAAAGTATCATACAGTGAATGGTTTGAGAAACTAGAATTACCAGATACATTTGCCTCCTGGTTTATTATCACTGAGCTCCATGTGTGGATGCTGATGGTGAGGTATATGGCTGAAGATGTTACAACATCTACTGCAGAAAAAAAGAAATATGTAAAAGGAGATGGGCACTTTGTCAGGAATTGTATCATTGAAGCCTTATGGGCTGATGTGGCTAATAGGATTAAGTTATTAGAGGTGAGTAAGTGTTTAAATCTATGGCTATTTTAACATAGGTATAGAATGTAACACCACCAATCCGAATTGGAGAAGCTTGGAGTATGTTCCAGGCCTCCCTCTGTTGTGAGCCAATAGTGGACCATAAAAGAGTTGCAGCCTAACTAAAGAATGTGGAACCAGGAACTAGGACGAAAGACTTATCTTGCATTCCATTGTAATATGCATTTTATCAAATATTTATATTTTACCTGACTGTGACAGAAGGAGGGTTATATTATGCATGCTCTGCAGCCTAAACGGCTTGATGGATTTTAGCTTGAGAGGTGTGGTTGGATTTGTCTCAATAGTGAGAGTGACACTGGTCACACTGGGTACATAAAAAATACAAATAACAAAATGGCTGACTTTTAGAGCCAAATTAAACAATTAAAAAAATACCTTAAATCCTATCAAGTGGGGTATCAAAAAAACATACAGACGTAAATCCTATCAAGTGGGGTATCAAAAAAACATACAGACGAATTGAGAACCTCCTCCTTTTTTGAAGTCAGTTAATGAAGGGTTTATAATGAGCACATTATAAAAATGTAAAGTTAAAGAAAGAAAAGGAAATAAAAAAATGTTAAAAAGAAATGAAATGTATGACATCGACCAAATATTAGTATTACAAATTTCAAATAATATTTACATTGGTATGATATAATAGAGTTTTTAATAGATATAGTGATACAAGAGGAATAATCGGTTGCATTTTTTGCAAGCCGCACAAGTCACTTACGTGTTTTCGTGTGAACAATTATTGTTAATGTTGTTATAAAACAATAAAGCGTAAAAAAATAAATAAACATTTATCGAAATCAATCTGATTTTGTCAAAAGGTTGTAAATAATGAAAGGAATAATAATTGTAAATGGGTTGATTCACCATGCCTCTATGCCTAAGGATCAATTAGGTAACTCGTAGGTGTGACCATACTGTCGGAGTCCTATCGGATTAATTAAATCATCATTTACTTAGTACCTAATTGACTTTTTTTAATGGGTATTTTTTAAAATAAGTAATTGGTCTTGTGTGACACCAATTACTTTCTTGTGCCAGAGTATGTCAAGTGTCTTACCAGTCACCCTGTATAAAACACACACAATCAAGGTCACAACGCAAAAGTCCAGCATAAGAACTATACAAAGATTTTCCTTCAGTCCTGACAGCTGTCAACGTCGACTGCTTTAGTGAATGATGTCAATAGCCGGATCCACACCGGACGATCCAAAATGGATCGGCGATCCCGCGATCCGCGATCCAAGATCGTGATGCGTGGAGCGTGGATCGTTCTAACAGAATCTTTTGCGATCCTGACTAGCTGCTCCAACGCGCTCCTGCCGATCCATACTGAATCAGTTGAGTTTTGTTTGGCTATGGAGTCACACGTGCAACGACGGCGACGAATAGCCGTAGCAGCAGCAAGCTACATTTTACTTGTATATTTACGGCAAAAATTACGAAAACGAAAAAGACAGTATTGGGTTAAAACAATTTATAAAAACCGGTTGGAATATGGGACTATTTGGGATATTTTTTTCTTTAGTTCTGTTGTTGGAATATTGTTCATTTGCCGACTAATTTTCCGCCAGGCATCTTCTCTTAAACCTCTATTTGTGTAATTGGTATCATTAGGATCCCATAAACATTTATTCTCCCTATATAGGGAAATTAAACGGATACATTGCGAATTATCCATAACGACGGATCACGCGATTCTAACATAACCGTCCACCGCGCGCGCCAAGCGACTGAGGCCACTTTGAGCATGAACAAAAACCGACAACAAATGGATCGCACGCGGCGAGGAGCGCGCGCTCTCCGCCGCGCACATGGATCGCGCGCGGCACGTCTACACTTCACGCTCCGTGGAGCGCGCTCCATGCCGCGCGCGATCGGAGCGCGTTGGATCGTCCGGTGTGGATCGGGCTATTCATGATCATGAAAATATACCTAATATATAATTATAAATTAAAATAATTATAATTTAAAAATATTTATTTATCCACTTGTTTTAGCTTCTTTGTTCTTCACGCAGTCAGGTTTTTTGTTTTAGTTAATTCCCTTAAAAAAAGATAACAATATTGTAAAAGTTAGTACTTGCATGGGTGGGATGATCAGTGTAAAATTATATGTGTGATTCAATGAAGGGGAAGTTATATTTCTGGCTCCAGTTCTTATGACAGATCATAAACCTTGTTGAAGCCTGCTCGCCTGTAACGGTTCTATCAGTACAGTTTTCAATGCACAATATGTAAATTTTTCTATACTTTCAGGGAGCAAATCCAGCTTTAGCTAGAAAACAAGTATCAGAATTATCAGAACAGTTTCAAGCAGCTCTGGTGGCTTATGATGAGGGCTTAAGTGATGACAGAATCATGGCTGCTGCAGTTTGGAGGAGGTTCTATTCACTCTCTGAGGAGACAAAAGCTGAAAATGTTGAGAGAATTGTGCATTTTATCAGACATCAGGTAAAGAAAAATCTCCAAAACATTGTTAGCCAGTCCGTCCACCAACCCATTCTGTCAGCATGTTGGACTAAGGCCTACCTCCTTTTCATTGTGAGAAGAGACCTGACCTTGCAGTGTAGACAATTCAAATTATTATTTCCCTCAATACTGTTGCCATAAGCGGTGTATTTACAACTGCTGTTACTAGTAATCTGCAACATTCTTAATACAAACATAATTATTGTCTGTGCTGGTGAGCATTATAACTCGGGCGCGATAACTTGACACCTGGCTCAAATAAAGTTTGTCTATAGTGCTGAGTGCAAAAAGTTTTTTGATGTGATAACGTTTTATAAATTGATTTTATTTTTCTGGGGTTATATAATTTGGTTATATAATTTGAATTTTATTTTCTGGTCAGGCTTTATTATAACTAAAATAACAATTTCCATTATAAATTTAGTTCCATTGAAATTCCACCGTATGGCAAGTCTTGAAATGAAAACTATTATTGATTTATAATTTATTTCCTACTGAGATAAAACATCCGTACTTATAACGAATCTAGTATTTTTTACTTAATTACGATTTGGAGCAGTAATAAAATATTTAGTCTATTTTGGGATTAATTTTTAATATTGTTTTTTTAATTTAGGTTCATACTTGTTAAAGTAGTTATACATTAAGTAGGTAAATTCTTACGGAAATAAAACAAAAAATCGATGTTACATTCATTTATGATGCTAACGCTACTGAAAGAGGACGAGAGCGGAGCCTCGCGCGGGGTAGCGGGAGGAGGGTCGAGTATCGAGCCAGGTGTCAAGTTATTTCGCCCGGGTAGTAGGTTAATTTTTGTTTGGCTTAATCTAGTTTTCCTAGTGAGTTCTGTTAATGCCAGGCCTGATGTTACTAATACTGTTGAATAGAGCATTCGATTGGAAAATGAAATTGAGTTCAAAATCCAAATCAAAAGCTTTCATTCATTATTATTAGGTATAATTTGTGCACACTTAATGAACATTGTATGATTCAAATATAATTTATAATGCAATATGCATTATGTACATTATATTGCATTATAAATAATATTTGAATGCAGTATGAGAATGTTGAAAAAATTTAAAAAAGTGCCTTAAAAAGAATTTTTATTGTATTAATTTCTGTGTTTCAGATATCAGAATTAGATAAAATATCTAGTGAAAACTTAAGGTGGAAACCTGAAATTCCTTGGCTAAGTATAAATAATCACTAATCGTAAATTAATTGATTTTTATTAATTTATAAAAACAAATAAGAGATTTAATTTTAAATACGTCTTTTCTTTTAATAAGTCTTAGTAATAATCATGCATTTGAGACAAATTGTATACAACATAAAAGCCAACAGAAATTATATCATATAACATGACATGATAACATTATAGGAAAATAAACATTTTTAGGTAATATGTATGTATAAACATTAACTAAAAAGTATTCAAATAAAATTTTTGCACTTTTTACAGTATTACAGTATGCTAAGGATTTCATGACTTAATACAATCACATAAAATATTTAAAATAATGAGGTCTAAAGAAATACAACATAATGAATTTTAATACAACATAACAAATATTTGGTTATACAGATTAAAAAGAAAAGTTTTTGTAACAATTTATGGAAAGAATAAATCTCGTAGTTCATTGCATTTTTGTCGTTCCCATAAAACAGTGACTACAGTTTTACATAGGTTGCTCAGTTTACATTCAGTATTGCAATGTAACCTATTATCACTTATCTTAGAATAGAATGCAGCATATAAATCTAGCAAGAGTTTATTATCTGTGACCATGCTATGAACCAATTTGTCCATAGTTTCTGGGGATAGGTCGGGTAAGTTAAAACTATTTCGTATATCATAAAGTTGGAACCAGTGTGGTCTTCTATTGGGTGTCAGATTTGCTTCAGTCAAATTGTACACATAGTTGACGATGTTAAGAGGCTCCTGAAAATTTAATGTTGTAGTAAAATTACAGATATAATTAACTATACATGTGATTCTGAATTTAAGATAAACTGTTAATTGAACAGTAAGTATATGATAATCTCTTATATATAAAATTCTCATGTCACAGTTTTAGTTACCATATACTCCTCCAAAACGGCTTGACCGATGTTTATGAAATTTTATATGCATATTCAGTAGGTCTGAGAATCAGCTACTGTCTATTTTTCATACCCCTGAGTGATAGGGGTTGTCCACATCTAACATTTTTATTTTATTTTTGGACATATTTTTTTATTTTTATCATCATCAAAAAATACATACAACCCTAAATTTTCACCCTTCTCATCAACAACCCCTATTTTTTAATAGTCGATTTTTAACGCTCGATAACTTATATCGCAAACAACGTTTGCGGGATCAGCTAGTACTTGTATAAAATGTGACGGTATGTACAAAAACGCTTGTAAGAAGTCCGCTAAGCCTTTCATACTCAAAGATTTCATGCGGTCATGGACCTTCTGAATTTAATTGCTTTCCCCATTTCATATTGTGCTGCGCGGGGAGTCCTGGGTTGGATTCCCAGAAGAGCAGAGATTTAAATGATGAATTTGAATTTCTGTTTGTCCAAATATTTTAATTTAACATTTAGAATGTTAAATTAAACCTTTTCAACCTATATTCCAAAATCTATATGAACTGAAACAGTCTTGAAAACAATATTATGATTTATGCGGATAAGGATTTATGTCAGAGAAGTATGAACGTATGAATAACGTGGTCTAATTTTGGTCGGTAAGTATTTCTATTAACTTTTAAACTGTAAACAGTGGTTATTGTGACATAATTAACGATAATAGTTGGACATATGGCATCGCGAAGTTTTTTGTAGATATTGGGCGGTTTTCCATTAGCCGGCACGGCACCGGCATTGCCGTCCACCGGCACCGGCGCCGGGGCTTCGGTTTTCCACTGCGCCGGTTGCCGGTGCCGGTTGACGGTGAGTGGTACAGTACTGACACGGACCTCGGCCCCTACCCGCCCCGCGCACTCACACACGCACACGGCTACAGCACACATGCAGTTTTGCCGACCGAAAAACTTTTTTTAAATAAAAAGTATTCTATGTTACTTCTAATACCTCCAAGAATATGTGTACAAAGTTTCATGATGATCGGTTGAGTAGTTTTCGCGTGAAAGCGTAACAAACAAACTTACACTCACATTTAAAATATTAAAAGTAGGGATGTTACTCAGGCTGAATGTAGCTTGCCAATGGTGAAAGAATTTTTGATATCGGCACAGTAGTTTTTGAGTTTATTCATTACAAACATACATACACACACACAAAAATACAAATTTTTCCTCTTTTTAAAATTAGTGTAGATTAGTGTAGACAAACCAACCTAGTTTGTACTTACATAAGTATTAGCTTCGATGGTAGCTATTTTATAGTTGAGGTTATAATGGGTGTAGGCGGTCGCGCTGCCGCCGCCCCACGCCATGCTGATAGGCTTTCCATCATCTAAACTGTAGAATATCTTGAACTCATCTGAATGGGTGTGACCGTTAAATTCAGCTGCTATAGTCGATGCAAATCTGGAAAAATGTGTGATTTTTCTAAAATGGAAGAAGCTGTCACACTTTCTTATTGTTCCACAACCCCAACTTTGATGGCACATTAACAAACCTATGGGTTTAATGACTTCATCAGACTATGACTAAGGCCTTAGGTATTACATTCATTGGAATGTTGGATACGATATTAAAAAATTATGTAATCTCTGTTTTTTTTTATATAAGTAAGCATAGAGGTCACCCCATCAGAGTTGGCACCTATTGGCACATGCAACCAGTTGCCAGTGTATTGCCGGCTTTGAAAGAGTTATTTTTGATAAACCTTGTGTTGTAGTGGCATCCAAAGATACGTTAAAAATATCTGAATTGCTTAATGACTTAGCAACCAATAAAAACACATGATTATATAAAAGTATACATCAAAGCTTCCGTGAAATGTTACCTTGACACAATCCTATTGTATTCTCTTGTCCACGTGTGTGTGAGGTCATGCACGCCTGGTGGTATGTGTGCCAAAATATGTACTTTTTCGCCTGCTAATTCAGCTTTGTGCAACTCCTGAATCAGCCAGTCCAAATGATTTTTAGCGTCCAGTGGATCGTACACTATCCACCTGTTAATTTGTTTATATGTAAGATATTAAAATAAACTTTATTTTAATATGGAGTAGCTACATTATTTGAGTCTCCAATATAAGTCATTTTTAAAACAGTAATTCCTCCTTATTCAGGAGAGAAACTCCTGTGCTTTATAATACTTGTATGTTGGAAAATTGAATGATGCTTATGTTGTTTAGAAAACCGTTTAGAAATATTGATTTCAGTTCTAAAATTTTACTGTGGTTGTGGTCAGGTTAGAACCCTTAATTTCTGAATCGAAACTGTACTAATATAGAATTTTTTAATGGCTTAACTAATGAAATCTTACCAATTATATCTGTAAGCAACATTGTTATTGAGAGATATGACTCGAAGCCCGGGTCTTATTAACATAGAGAATTCACCACGTTCAAGTAAAGAAGCCTTTGCTTCTTCTGTTAGATAAAATCCCCATTTGTCAGCTAAAGCATTGTAAAGCCAAGCAGTACTCAAGTTTTCTTCAGTTACTGATAGAGGAGCGAACCTGAAAAGATATTGCATGAGGTAACTGCAATAAGAATGCATGTGACCACTTACAAAAATTCTAATACACCATTTCATACCCTACTTTTTCAACCCTTTTTGCATATCGAATGAGAGGTTTAGTCTCTGAAGTAAACAAAGAATTTTCCAAATCTGATGATTATTTTAACCAGTTGGCCAGATTCAATAACATACTGTTGGATGTGGATAGCCCTTCCATATTTTCGGTACGAGGTGAAATCTGTTTTTCAAATCAATCAATGAGGATATCTTACCAACCAAACTGAAGTAGGGCTATCCATATTTTACAGTATATTACTGAAATCGGGCTTTAGACAATAGGCTAGTTGTGTGTCAAAAAGTTAAATTAAGGTTACCAATGCTCATCACTTGTATGAGAAGAAAATATCAAGAAGCTTACTGGTTGGTAGGCTGGGATTCATGGTTTCCAATAACTGGAACGACTAGAACATCGTCACCGAAGGTCTTTCTCATTTTGTCGACAATGTATGCGTTTACCTCGTTGATCATATCATAAGTCGTCTCCCAAACGTGATGATCGATGCTGTCTCCTATGTAGTAGACAACATCAATGTTCTAGAATTTAACCGACTGGATTAGTTTGTGTTACCTATTCTGGTCATGGTTTTTACTGTTAGATATTCCAAATATTTCATTTAAAGAAATTAATGAAGTGTATTCCGCTGAACTTGGAATGCAGTGTATTTCATTTGGTATTCCAAACACTTCATTCGAAGAAATGAATGAAGATAAAGACAAAACGTTTATTTGCACAAATATAGGTATAAAGTTGTTACAAATTATTTAGATCAATCTATATTTACCATTTTTAGGTATGCAAATATAAAGTAAATAAAACTAACAATTTAAATTCATAAATAACTTAATTACATTAAATCAAACACATTAAATCAAATACGATCATTTATTTTTATTTAAATTTGATTACTTCATATACACTACTTGGCATGTAGTGTAAACAATGAAATGTGGAGTAGATGAGCTAAATGACAAATATATTTACCTTATGTTTACCAATAGTCTCGATAACATCGTCGTAAGCCCAAATAGGACTATCACAGTTTCTATAATCGCCCCAATAACCGGCCGGTTCTGAATATCTTCTCTCAGCTATCGGTTGTGATTTACTTCGTACTTCCCGAATGGTGGATGCGAAATCCAAATTCAAAGTTACGTTACGCCCATCTCTAATGATACTTCTTTCAATGGTAAGTTCATCTACGATTGGGTAAAGTGTAAACCGGGATTGTGGTGTTTGACCCTTTCTGCAACACGTTGGTTCTCCGCAATCCGCGACACCATAGGGCTCGTAGTAAGGATCGATGTGTGCATCCGTCACTATGACTGCTGTTAGCGGTGACGAGTTTTGGATTCTTCCCTGCGTAACGTAAACACGTAAGTATTAAATGAATTAACAGGTTTTAATAATTTAAATTTCCCATTCGTGAATGTGATTTAGATGAAAATCAAAAATAATAAAGGCACTAAAAGGCATTAAAGAATTATTGGTCCTACTTACTTGTGGAATTTCTGCAGGATCTGGAAGTTCTACTTGCCAATCGAACCTCGGGTCTCTATATGGACAGTTGTTAGGATCCCCGACAACTTGTAGGGCGAGAGAACAAAAACCGGCTGGCGTGGCTTCAGGCGCGTTTCGTATTATGTAATTAAATATAGGCTGAACATAAAAGAAAGGCGTAATAATAATAATATATATAAGACGTGAGCAGCGATGGAAAGTTAAGCTAATGTTGAGTGTATCATAGCAGTGTTGGTATTTGTTCATGAAGTGCTGTACCTAGTGTTAGTTCTCGCATCAGGCTAAAGCCGCTTTATATTCAGGGAGCAGACTGGCCACTTGATGGTAATCGATCATCGTCGCCTATGGTCACAGCTCAGCACACAGGTGAATTAGGTTCAATAAATGAAAGCGCTCATTTTACTTTCTTTTGTTTAAGCCAGATAACCGTATAGTCCTCGATCACACCCTCACGGTACAAGGATATCTACGAATCTATTCAAATAGAGATTCATAGAAAAACGTTTTACTTACCAAGTTTAAAATTAATACACCACGACACACGTTTTCACTTTCAATGCCTAAGGATATGCATAGAATGGTGATGGCGTCAATTAGATCTTCATCACTTTCACCATTTTTTACACCGTTGAAAAGAGCAGCAACCGCACTCCGGCATATGAGGCAATCAAGTGTCTGAAAAGCAAATACATTATGTAGTTACGATATGTTATTGTGCCCATACTTTTAGACAACAATCATTCTCACTCTATCCTTCAAACAAGATAAAGATATGTCAAGAGTTGTAGGTTTATGCGTTTAAGTTACTACTAATTACTCCTGAGCACTACGATACTTGTCTTTTATAATCTGATTGATTTGAGAGAGACATTAGGTTTACTAAATCTATGTATTAACTTAAGTTTAAATAATATTGGCGAAGTCTAATTTAGGTGTCAAATTATGATATAGGGCATCGTGAATGATTCGCTCGAGCGCCTATGACGCCTATGACGCAGGGAAATCGCTTTATTATTTAATAAAGCGATTTCCCTGCGTCATTGTCATGAGTTAATTTATTTTTATTCAATAATGATTCCAATCGAATTTGCTTACCATTCGAGTTTCAGAATATGAACTTTTTGGCGTGAAAAACGATGGCCTTCGCATAATCTCAAAAGCATCGTGTAATTTATGATTTTCTTCATCAGTCAACTGTTTCCTTACGAATTTAGTAAATAGATCTTCAAGTTCAACTAAAACAATAAAACAGAAACGTACCACAAACAAATCTGTAGCACAAAAAATATACAAAATTGAATATATTAATATAATGGAATTAGATACCTATCCATTTACAAATTATTAACTTATCTTATTACTTGTGTATTTTCAATGAAATAATATTTTTTTCCACTCAATTCTTAGTAAGTAGTTGATGAAATTGTGTAAAGTGAAATTTTACGTAAAATTCATTGTCATGGAATGGTTAATATAACGCTCTTAGATTTCAATAGGCTTACACAATTGGCATTATGGCAACAATTATGAATTATATTATACTCGTAAATAAATTTTAACAAGTTATTTATTGCGAGAGCAATTTGTTGAACATCATTGTTCATACTTACTACACACACATTACAGTTACTGCCACAGTAATATTGTTATAACAAGAGTCAAGAATATACCACTGTTTTAAAACCCCATTATTAAAATAATAAACAAAATTTACAAACTGTAAGTTGTAACATGCATCATCATAGATAATATAACAATATATTCAGTTAGGCAATATGTGATAGGATATCAACCACTACAATATCTTACCTGAGGATAAGAGCTGTGTTGCAACAGCAGAGCCCAGCAGTATCACAAGTATCACAAACACTTTCATCTCGATCGTTGGATAGTCTGACAATGAACGATAAGGGCACCTGCACTTATATTGTGTCTATATCTTATTATGCATGATAACATTTGTGTAAAAATAAACGCAAATTGATCGAAAATATCTCATGAGCTATGCGGCTAATGAAAACTGTTTAGGTATAAGTGTATCGATGCGGGTGTCGCGACTAATCCGTAATACTTTATGTAGCCTTATTTATTATTACTTTATCGGTTCTCTAAATCCCTTTGGTAATCAATTAGACCTATCTTAAACTTATGTAACTCTTAGATAAATGAAAGGTACACGTGAAGATTAGAATATTACCTATTCTGAATAGTGAAAGGCGTGATAGGGATTATGGCGCCTCACGGTCCAGAAATTACTTACAGGCGTATAAATTATTTTATTTGAAATAATTTTGTACTTTCCTGATAAAAATAACTTTTTTATATCTCCCTAGACCTCGCGATCTGCGTCACTACGGCATTTAGCTACTGGTGTGGTATTTGGAAAATCTGGCATGTATGGTACGCGCCCAGTGGCGCATCCATTTATTGTTGAGGATCGTTTTATTGGGGCGGGAGGAGGTCCTGTAGAATCCCCCTTTTAATTCTCCTGTGTGCATGTGGGCTGCATCAGGCTTCGGGCCAGGTCTTCTGGGGTGTTTTTCTTAGGCGACGAGAATACGATTCCAGCCTCTTTTTGATCTCCTTGATACTGTGGGCATCTGAAGATCTCGATGCAACTGGGAATTTGTGATGTACTACGGGGAGCCGGTTATAAGGCGGAGTGTTTTTGCCTGGAAGCGCTGTATGACTTCCAGACTTGAGTTTGCCGCAGTTCCCCATAGTTCCGCGCAATAGGTCCAAATTGGTTTGAGAATGTTATTAGATAAAAAAAAATAAACTGTGGGTACTAGCATAATGAATCGTAGCACAAAGATAAAATATACAAGTTTATTTCCAGTAGAAAATAAATATAAGTTTAAAAAACACATTTTCATTAAACCTCGCTCATTTCTACATCCTCTATATTCAAATCGTCCAACATCTCGGCGAGCGTAATGCGAGGGATGGACGGGTCCATTTCATCCGTGTCTATGGGTATTGTAGGAATCTTGTCTTTGTCCTTGAAGATGTTAACGTTCTGTCTGAATGCTGGATCCTCCTCCAAATCGTCCAAGAATTCGTTGTAATCACTGGAAAAAAGTAAATAATACGTTTAAAATATATATATCTAATGTAAATATATTTAAATAGAAAAACACCTTACACTTTCGCCATTTATATGGAGAAAGAAAGTGCAATGTGCAAAGAATAGTAAATAGTGAGGGTAAATTGTAGATTTAAATTGCACATAAAATTTACAGTCTGCGCATCTTGATTTTCAAGTTATTCACTGCATTCCAAGGTCTGACACAGACGACAGGACTAAATATCGAAGTAATATTTATTTGAGATGGAAAAGATTCATTGCGACTTATGGGTACTACTATCACATCATTGCAAAGGAAACCTAAAATTCTGCTTGCTTCATTAATACAGTTTTAATGAAAGAGATAGGATGGTAGTATCAATGGGGACAGCATGTAATTTTGCAGCCTTTGAGTACGTAAATTACATTACATTAAAGTTACGTTATTTTTACGTTACCTACGTTATATACACTTTACATTAAAGTAATTGTTGGGTGCCTCTGGTATTCCAACTCGGACCACTCGAGTACGAGGCCGAATTCTTAGCCACTGGGCTATCACCTTGTAAATGTATTCAGGAATTCAGTAAAAGACTATTCTAAAGTATTTCTTGAACTTACTCATTAGTGGAGCTGAGGCCCTCATGAAGCTCTTCTGTCATACGCTTCAGTTTCCAATAACGCGCGCGTCTTCTTGCTGCCTTGTCTTCATAATGTTTCTTCACTAAGAACACATCTGGAATGGCGTCGCGATCTAACTTATCCAGGTTGTCATCATTCACATTGGAATCACCAAGATTATATCTGTCGAGAATAAATAATATTTTGTAAACAATACACTGTTGATATACACTATACACTCTCAACTCTCACAATGCACTCTCACTTTCTTTTATCATTGCTTGTGTGCGTATGTCAATAAGCGTTCTAAGTGAAGTTCCACTGACGTCGACTGCATATGCATCCCAAAAGCGTCTATTTGCCTCTGTCACACACGTTGAGTATTAGTACGAGCCTGACAAAGATAACTATTGTTTTGTTTTTCCTTAAGTTAAGTAGGGTATTGGCTGGCTGCAACCCTTTGATGACCCATTGTTGGGCATGGATCTCTCCTCACAACAGGAGGAGTCTTGAAGCATACTCTACTATGCTGCTCCAATGCGAATTAAAGGCGAAACGGGGCACTACCCCCGTGTTGGATAGTTTCTACTGTCCATAGGGCCTTCTGCAAGGTTAAATGACTGGTATCTTATCAATAAAAGCTGGGAACATCTGGTTAAAGTGCCCTCTGCCACACGGAAGCGCTCAAGTAATTCGCCACTAGCAATCACCCATCCAGGTACTGACTGCGCCCAACATTGGTTAACTTTACTCAAGCAGTGAGACTATGTGTGCTTCTTGTCATTAGAGCATTACTTACCCCAAAACAGAATCACCAGGTTTCAATATGTGTCCAAGATGAGTTTTTGTATGGATAGGATTGACATCCATGCCCAATTCACTGCTCTTAACTACCCACACATCAGCTACTACGTGTTTATTGGACACCATGCCTTGACCAGGGAATGATTTCTTCTCCTGAAAAAACATTTGTGGTAAATATTTTCTTCACTTTAATACCTGTAACATGATTTGACCTGATCATTATAGCATCTTATTGTGAAAAAAAATGTTAAAAATTTTTAAGTGCATTGTGTGAAGGGTGTTTATTCCCGTTAGTTAAAAAATATGATTAAAATTATTATTAAATCAGACCAGAGAGATCATATTACTGGACATAGTAGATTGCACAGGAAGGTATGAGTATTGAGTATCTTCCGAGGAAATACATTGCTTCAGTCCTGTGTGCGGCTAGGCATGGTAGTCCAAGATGTGAGTACTGATTTCAGATGAATAATCTCAATTCCTTATAAATATACTCACTTTTTCCTTAAGTATTTCAATATCCATAACAGTGTACTCAACAAGTTGTTTTGGATTGCAAATTGGACTGAATGGATACCTCCAATATACAATCGATGACAGGTCACAGACTGGAATTAACAAATTCTTTTGTAAATATTAACTACGGAACTTAAAAATCGAGAGTAATCTACACACAAGAAGTCAGAACACATATACAAGTATGTGTGCTCATTTACATTTAAGATAAATCAATCACTAACAAGAAATTGGGGTAAGGATGTTCAGGTACACATTTGCATGATTTAAGCTTCATTCAACATGCATAATTATATCATTATTGTGATAGATAGGTTTCTCTTTAAAAAACGATAAATAAATGCAACATACCTTGTCCCGTGTAGGCGTCAATCAAGTGTATAGTACTGGTAACTCTCTGGACTAAACAAATAGGTGATATGGAACCCAGTTGATGGGTTAACTTTTTAGGAAGGCACACAACACTATCCTTTGACAATGGTACTATTTCAATGCTGAATGTGAATTTGTAGTTATAGATATTACTGTGAATATCATGAGAAATCAGTTTCTTGGAATGTTGACATTTTACTGGCAGCACTGACTGGATGAAATCAACCATTTTGCGTGCCTGATTCTCAGAAGCATAGAAGAAGTCCAGTCCGTCTGTAATAAGTGCAAACATTATTCTTTGTTTGTATTAATATTACATTGAATTACTCTAGGTATAGTATATACCATCATAACTAATTCCAATGGTACATGATGTGTGTTTTACCCCAAAACAGAGAATCATCGCCAAAAATATGTAACATTTTTACAAACCCAGAAAGATATAGGCCATAGTCCACCACACTGGCCTAGTGTGGGTTGGTGGAAACAAACTCACCATGCTTAGGTTTAATTCCAAGAGTGTTGGCATGTGCCTTGTGTTTCAGTATAAGCTGTTCCAAATAGTAGAAAGTCTTTCTGTTATTGGCTCTCTGCCTGACTTGTACCAGTGCACGCCAGTAATTCTGTGCTTCTGACCTGTGGCATGCGTCACACATCTGGTGTTGGATGACAAACTCCACAATAAATGTTTGTTGTAACACAGCTCCCCCCATCACTTCACCTTGTACTGTTAGTTTCACCTTAAAAAAAATAATGACATTGATTTTCATAAAAAGTTATGATATTTAATATCTTATATTTATCATGCACCTAATATTGTTAGTAGTACGTTGCTATACTTTTTTTAGCTGTTATCTTTCAAGGATACTAGGAACAGTTATAGACTAAAAGCCCATGGAAAAAATTTACCTGTGAAATGAACCAATGTGAACAACCTTGGCTTTCGACCCCTGCCTTGGAAATATGATGTACGGCATTAATCGATAAAGTATCTGTATATATATACAAAAGGAATTACACAAATGCTGTACCTACCTATAGGACCTATAGGACACTGTAACCTATAGGTCATTTATTACTGTCCAAGGGCTTGTAGTCTATTATTTATTATATTTTATTATTTATTTTGCCTTTATTGAGTTTACAATGGGTGATTTTGTGACATTCCACACCAGTTAACCTTATGAATTATTAAGAATGGCTACATTTTAAATGCAGTTATAAAAGATACAAAGGTGGCCGCTGGGCTTTAAGAGTGTTAATGGCAGAGCTGATTTAAGATCATAAAATAGTATTGCACATTATTATGTATTATAAGTACACAATATTAAGTATTTTTTTAGCATATATAACTACTAAGATTTTTAAAAACTTCATTTTTTATGCCAGAAAACTAGTAAACAATTTGACTACCTACATTGTTCAATTGGGATCAATAAGAATCAAATTGAATTGGGTATTCCAAAAAAAATATTGATTTTTTTTTTATGTATTTTGATACATTATTATAAATAATATTGATATTTAATGAAAAAACTTAAAAAAAAACATTTTTTCAATTGATTATAAACAATTAAAAATTGATGAAATTTAAATAAAGATCCCCTGACTATAAACGCGCCATGACTGGTCACCATAGTTGTGACGTCAAAATGTTATTGCTATTTAACAACAGTATAGTGTTCACGGCTATTACACGTGACTAGACATTTGACATGAAACATAACTTGTCATCTTGGGGAACATTTTTCTATCAACTGCAATGTATGAAAACTAACATTATGATGTCTCACGCGCTCGGGAGTTGTCGGCGTGTCTTCGGTACTGGATTCAAAGATTAATTTTTATTTTGAAATAACTTTTGAATTATTGCGAAAAAAATAAAATAAAAATAGTTTTGTTATAAAACTTATATATGATCTTTTCATTTATCACAAAAAAAATTGTGTAATACCCAATTAGGATCCATTTTTAACCTAATATATTACTTTAATATACTTACAAAATATATATAAACCAATTTTGGTCTTCTAGACACAATAAACATATTAGACACATTAATATAAAGCCTACTGAGAATTTCATATTGTACCTTTATTCTTTTAGAGTGTGGCTCAGTCCATGCAAAGCCAGCGTCCACCAACTTAACTCTGTTTAATCCTTTCAGTCGCTTGAGACACAACGCCAATAATTCACGGGACTCAAGAGCACACACAAGCCACTCTGCGGGTGGCTGTAAGTATCTAAAAACATATTTATTTAGCTTATTTACACATTCAGTGCTGTATTTTTTGTGCATGCTTTAGAAAGTACTAAAGCCCAAAGTACAAAAAATAGTACAAGATAAAACAGCTGCTGAAAAATCGGTCTAAATGAGAGCTAAAATACAAAATAATAAGGTTTTAATGCTCCTGATTTTTATATTAAACCTTACCATAGACCATTAAGTCCACAATATCTATGAATCTAGAGAACACTTCAGAGTTCTTGGTCCAACACTTCTGAGTACTATTTTCTATGAAATCCTAGATATGTATACATACACACCTCTCACATCCTCTGCAGAAAAAAAGAGTTGCTTGCTTCGGTATGCCATCAGTTATATCCACATGAGCTCTCAGACATGCCACACACATATTCGAAGAATTCGGATCAATTGGTACCGCGCATTGACAACACAAACTGCAAAAATTTCCTTATTATAACATTTCTATCAATGAAACATAATTGCAAAGATAGTAATTCCACTATGTACTAAGGACTATAACCTCAAAATGAAATTGATAACTCACATTCGTGTGCTATTTGGATTCAGGGGATTATCGGGGGCCATATATTCCATATTGATTACGAAGGATATACAACCGTTAATATGTTCAAATAACGGTTTAGTTAAAGGATTAATGATAATTATTAATTAATAATTAAATATTTAATAAATTAAAAGCAGCGTGTGTCCGTGTGCGTGTAGTGTACTCTGTTGGTACAACCGACTACAACCAAAAGTCAAAATCGCCAAGTGCCAACCAAGTTGGATTTTGACTTTTGATTGACCGCAGTGTTGCCATTTAACCGTTTGACTTTCCCTAGTTATTATTTTACTCTTTGGTTTGACTGCTCTGCCTGTTATAACTACCTATAGAACAGATTGACAGAACTTATGAGAATTGTCAGGAAGACAAGTTGACATTTTGACAACCAACTGACACTGCATAGGATTATTATCTGTCTTAATCATTGCCATTCATAAAAAGCATTTTTAACATAAGGGTTCTAGCACACTAGTAAATTTGTATTCAACAAAAATAATATTTTAAATTACTTTCAATTGTATATATTTATTTATTTACTCTTTATTGCGCAAATATTGAAACACATAAACATAGAAACATAGAAATATAGGACAACACAAACGGCGGTCTTATCGCTAACAGCGATTTCTTCCAGACAACCTGGCATTCGTGGCCATGATAGTGTGCAGGTTATCTACGGTGCCATGGCTGTAGATCTGCAAATCGTCTGCATATAATATATGGTAGCGAGAAGAAAGATGAGCACTGATAGAATTAATGAAGAGACTAAATAAGAGAGGAGACAACACGCCACCTTGCGGGACGCCAGCAGTAGTACCGATCCAACTTTAGGACTTGTCCTGTAGATGGATACATTGCCGACGTCCATATAAGTAACTATGAAACCACTCGATTGTAGCCGGAGATACATTAAATGAGCTAATAATCCCCAGGAGGATATCGAAATCAACGGTGTTGAACGCATTGCTGAAATGCAGCAACGTCGACACCGTTAGTTTCGTATCGTCCATATCCCTGTGTATGTCGTCAGTGATTTAACTAGATTTAACTATTTAATTTAACTAGAGCCATAGCCGTACTGTGACTGGGCGGAAACCGGATTGTAACGAATTGAGGAGAATGTGTTCGACTAAAAAGGAGTTGAATTGTGCATAGGTAAGAAGTTCTGCAACATTTTAGAGAGGAAAGGAAGGATGGAAATGGGTCTATAGTCCACAAAGGAATTAGGATTAGATTTCTTCGGAATAGGGATAAATCGGGATAATATGGGCATCTTTCTATGAAGTTTAAATATAATTTGGTCTCACATTTTTACCTTCATTGTACTTAATAATTATATAATTTTGACTTTAATATTTACGATCTCCTGCTTGTCTTTGATAGTAATAAACTGGTAACACTGAAACCGCCACCGGATGTGCTCAATTTTTTTGTGTCTCATAAGAAAAAATTGAGCACTATTCCTCTTCTTACGTAAACTCGAGAGCCAAAATTTTAAGAGGAACAGTCTAGCCTTTAATTTACATTCCTCTACGATCGAATTAACAATCGAAAATGTTTTCTACCGTCGGCAGAGCTGGCCTTTTGGCAACAAGAACGGTAGTTAACAACTCCCTGGCTGAAAAGACACCCTTAGTCGTCGGAGCCCTAGTGAACAAACGTGATTATGCAGCTAAAGCCGCAGGCAAGGGTCAAGGTAAGGTGGTTGCAGTCATTGGTGCCGTAGTTGATGTTCAATTTGAGGATAACCTGCCACCTATCCTCAATGCTCTCGAGGTTCAAAACCGCTCACCAAGGCTGGTCCTGGAAGTTGCGCAGCACTTGGGTGAGAACACAGTGCGTACTATCGCCATGGACGGTACCGAAGGTTTGGTGCGTGGGCAGCCAGTACTGGACTGCGGATCTCCCATCCGTATTCCTGTGGGTGTCGAAACTCTTGGTCGCATCATGAACGTAATTGGAGAACCCATTGATGAGCGTGGCCCCATCCCCACTGACAAAACAGCTTCCATCCACGCTGAAGCTCCAGAGTTCGTTGACATGTCTGTACAGCAAGAAATCCTGGTCACGGGTATCAAGGTCGTGGATCTGCTCGCTCCCTACGCCAAGGGTGGTAAGATTGGGCTGTTCGGTGGTGCTGGCGTTGGCAAGACTGTACTCATCATGGAGCTGATTAACAACGTTGCTAAGGCCCACGGTGGTTACTCCGTGTTTGCTGGAGTAGGAGAGCGTACCCGTGAAGGCAATGACTTGTACCATGAAATGATTGAATCTGGTGTCATCTCCTTGAAGGACAAGACCTCTAAAGTAGCTCTTGTATACGGTCAGATGAATGAGCCTCCTGGCGCACGTGCCCGTGTTGCCCTGACCGGTCTGACTGTTGCAGAGTACTTCCGTGACCAGGAGGGCCAGGATGTGCTGCTCTTCATTGACAACATTTTCCGCTTCACTCAGGCCGGATCAGAGGTGTCTGCCTTGCTGGGTCGTATCCCATCTGCTGTAGGTTACCAGCCTACCTTGGCCACTGACATGGGTACCATGCAGGAGCGTATTACTACCACCAAGAAGGGTTCCATTACATCTGTGCAAGCTATCTATGTACCAGCTGATGACTTGACTGACCCTGCCCCTGCCACCACCTTTGCCCATTTGGACGCTACAACTGTACTGTCTCGTGCCATTGCTGAGCTGGGCATCTACCCTGCTGTGGATCCCCTTGACTCCACCTCCCGTATCATGGACCCTAACATCATCGGTGCTGAGCACTACAACGTCGCCCGTGGTGTGCAGAAGATCCTGCAGGACTACAAATCACTCCAGGACATTATTGCTATCCTGGGTATGGATGAATTGTCTGAGGAGGACAAGCTGACAGTGGCTCGTGCCCGCAAGATTCAAAGGTTCCTGTCTCAGCCTTTCCAGGTTGCTGAGGTGTTCACGGGACATGCAGGAAAGCTTGTGCCTCTAGAGGAGACTATCAAAGGCTTCTCTAAGATCCTTCAAGGCGAGTATGATCATCTACCAGAGGTTGCCTTCTACATGGTTGGACCTATTGAAGAAGTAGTAGCTAAGGCTGAAACTCTGGCAAAGAATGCTTAAATTGTTAATAATTCATAGGTCTATGATATATTATATAACCAACCTGTTTTATTTATTGAATGAACTGTACCTACTGAGCGATGATTACTGCCAATCAACGATATGTAAGGTTACAAAGATTACATTAATCATGGTAGATCCAATATAAAACTTAATTATACATAAAATGTGTTTTCATTTATTGCCTTTCATTATTTATTAAAGTATGATGTTCCTATTGATTTTACCTCCCTATTTTTATAGGTACTTAATAGGTGACCACAACCACTTTCCATCAGGTGACTCTACCTGTTTTCTGGCAAATTTCATTTATCAAGTAAGGGAATAGGCAAATTACATACTTTTTAGATCATTATTAATTAATGGACCTTCAAGCAATTACATTTCTTTTAAATTTACAAGTACTTGAAGAGGAACAATACACTGAATAAAGGTATTTTATGCAATTGTAGATATAAATGTTTAAATTTTTTTCCACAATTTTTTGAAGGGATTTGTTTGTCTTGAATTAACAGACAAAAATAAATTTTAGTCTTGTTTTGCCTGTAACCATTGTAAACTTTTCTAGAATACAGTCATAATAAAAGCGATTGCAACCAAAATGCAAGGAACTAGATATTATTTTTGCCGAAAAATTCCATTTTGCTGCAAAATGAATGCCGAAGATTAATAACAAGCGACATTTTGCGGAGTATATTTCTCTGAAAATATGGAGAATTCTTTTCCTAAATTATTATAGGTATGAATCGTAATTATACGACGTGCCCTGGAATAGGATATTGAGTTTAAGCTACGAGCTAACGTTTTTCCGTGCCGTAAAGAAGATAAACCAGCAGATTATATTAATTATTATAAAATCTTAAGTTATAAAAATCATTGATGTAATATAATTCGATACCGTCGAAGGATTCCAAAGAGTAAAATATAGGTACCTAATGATTTTATCATATAGGTACGCTTAGTTTCGGTCAACTACTTACCCCAAGGATGGAATTCGGTACGATCGGTACGGTTTCTATGTATGTTAGGTTATTGAGGTTCCGTTGTGATCTTTAGACAATTAGAGCACTAACTACTAGCACTACTTGTCTTCTACTTCTTTCCATGGTGCCTTCACACGGACGTGATTCGGATTTCTAATCAAGGTCCTTTCCAGATTCTTCAAGGCGTGAACATAAGTACTTACCTACTTTTAAATGTTTGGAAATATAAACTAGGGTGGGTATTCTATTTAAGAGATGTTGAATTTGTAGCTAGCTAGGTTTCTATCAATCTCGTTCAAAATTTTCTCTTTGTTAAAATGCCGTGTACTTCAAACTGGAATCCTCGCCTTTGAAATCTCAATGAAAACGAATTTTGACAATGCTAAAAAATAGTCATAAATTTAGTCGTACAAGTAAAAAAAAATAGTCGTATTTTAGTTTGGGCGTTATAGCTATAGTGTTGATTAAGTATGGCTTGAACGTCAAGCTGTAATTAATAGTGTCCTGTGGCTGTGATCCTCACCATCGAATTGGTTTAGGTTCCAAAAAATAGTCATGATATAGTCTCGACGACATGCCAAATCTCAGAAATAGTTCGTAAGAGATTCCAGAGATTGTATTGTGTTTATCCCAGAATCACTTGCTACCCAACCCCAGAAAGTTACCGTTTTACGAAAATTGAAAGCAGTTTATGAAGTTGGAATTTCGACTTTTTCAAATGACTACACATTCAGACACTGAAATTTTTCGCATGGATAGTGTTTTTTTTTATCAGAGCTAGATCTTACGATGTGGGGAAATAGAAATTTCATGAATTTTGACCATTTGGCTTCCATTCTTTAACAAAATATACGGAAAGGCATTATTAACATAAGCTAGCCTACATAACTACATAAAGAAATCCCGGTTTATTGAATAATGCAGGCAACTTCACTGATCACTGAACCCACAGAACACTGGGACTAATTTCAAATCTCTAAATGGGTTTTGTGTGTACAGAAATAAAATTACAACATTTTGTAGGTCCTTATTTTATTTATTAAACAAATTATCGTTTGCCTCCAACACGTGGCGCAGCCTTTTGACTCACTTTCGCGGCCTTGGCCTTAGGCGCCGATTTTGCCTTGGGTGCCGGAGCAGTAGCTTTCTTTGCTGCTTTGGTTGACTTTTTCTGTTCCTTTGCAGCTCTGAAACAAGAAAATTTGCTAACTCTGATCTAAACTAAATTCAGTGCACATCTTACTAAGAAATGTGACTATTCTGATAGTCTAAGATCCGAACCAAAATCAACCTTTACCGGGCTGATTATAGAATAAAACTTATTTTATAATAAATTTAGTATATAAGAAAATATATTAAAAATTGGTTTTCCATAAAAATCATTTTATTCTATTATCAGCCCGGTGAAGGTTGATTTAGGTTTGCATCTTCTACTATGATCTACATAATTATGAGGGGTGATCCAAAAGTAATTATAATCGGATATTTGTAGAGCATATAAAAAATATGAAAAAAATTGTTTTTGCTTCCTCATATATCCACTAGTTCAGCATAAAAAAATCATGGCCACAATTTCCGGGAGGTACGGGAGGTACGGTACGTATTCATTTGAATACGAACAGTCTTGAGAGAAATAACATCAAAATGGAGAAAAACGAAATCAAAGCTGTCATAAAGTTCCTCTGTTTGAAAAAAAAAGTCTACTAAAGATATACACAGCGACCTAGTGGAAACATTGGGGGACTCTGCTCCTCCATATTCCACAGTTGTACACTGGGCAAAGGAGTTCAAGCTGGGTAGAACATAGAACATCCACAGATGAACATCGCAAGGGACGCCCATCCCCGTTAAAAAAGTCGAAGATGTCGTATTGGCATATCGAAGAGTGACCATAAGGCATGTAGCTGAGGTCACAGGGATCTCGTATGGCAGTGTTCAAAGAACCTTTGCGAACGAACTGCATATGAAAAAGGTCTCTGCGCGTTGGGTGCCTAGAATGTTAACCGACGAGCAAAAGAAAAATCGAGTCGACATTTCGAGGGCGAATCTCGAAAGTTCCAGACGGTTCAGGATATTTTTTGTCTCGTTTCGTGACCACGGATGAGACCTGGATCCATCCTTTTGATCCGGAAACCAAACAGTCAATGACTTGGAAACGAGCCTCTTCCCAGACGCCGAAGAAATTCAAGGTGTCAAGTTCGGCAGGAAAGGTTATGGCGTCCGTTTTTTGGGGCGCTGAAGGAATTATAATGGTGGAATACTTGAAAAAAGGAGCCACTATTACAGGCTCTTACTACGCAGACCAAATAATTGCGGGAGGTCATCAAAGAAAAAAGACAAGGCAAACTCCGAGCTGCGGAGTGTTGTTTCACCAAGAAAACGCCCAGTCTCACAAAGCCGCCATTGTGATGGTTGCCATTCAGGAAACGGGATTCGAATTCAATTTCAAAAGCTTTTATTCATTATTAGGTACAATTTATGCACACTTAATGAAACTCATACATTTAACATTATACAAACATCCGCTTGATCGCCCCTCAGTCAGCCCCTCAAAGGGAATTGCTCAAAGACCCACCCTACTCGCCATTTGCTAGGAGACTATGTAGAAAAATAGATTTATTTTTAGTTAAAATATCCTTATTGCATGTTGATTATCGTTTGGATCACCCCTCGTGTGTCTACAATCAACACCAGTTTTACAGGTTTCAAAGTTGAATTATCTAAAGGTTATGCAAACAGATATTCTGAAGATATATTTTTCAGCTCAACATCATACTTATCAATATACCTAATACCAAGACCCTTTTAAATGCTAAATCAAATTTAACAGAACAGAAAACAAACACTAGTACCTATTATAAAGCAATAATAGTTAATACTCACTTGATAGCTTGTTCTCTCTGGGCTTTTCTGACTTCTGGCTTCATGTTACGTTTGGCCATGATATCACTAAGAGAGGCACCAACAATAGCACGTTGGAACTTCTGAGTCCTTCTTGTACGCTTCTTGGCCTGTTCTTCTTCTTGGCCCTTCTTGAACTTGCGCCTGAAATAAATATTAGAATATTGTAAAAAAATGTTTCAATCAGCCAAAATAAGAAGAATGATTGAAATCACAACAGAGAAAATCGCCACATTCAGTGCCTCTGACACTCCTTGTGGGTTCTTGTAGGATTCATTAGCTATAAGCATAGTAAAGAAAAGAATGTGTTTATTGCAGGCTAATATGAGGACAAGCAAGTTTCCTTTTCATAGGTAATGATGTTTTCTAGTTTTTCTAAATGGTCCAGATGGGTGTAATGATTTGAAAATGTGATATTTGCCTATATTTTCAGAGCCTTATTAGTGATTAAAGAAGATAGAATAGAATTATAGTCCTTCTTATGGAAATTATACGCGAACAACAGTTAAAATAAGAGATAAAGTTCCGAAAAGGTCATACCGCTTTTTTTCTTGAAATTTCGTACACGTATTTCAACACGCTGATTACGAATATGATACTTACAATTGGCGCAAATTTCATTTTCGAGATCAAAACTCGAAAAAATGGCCAAAAAAATTGATTTTCGGCAGGTTTTTCTATGTAATTTAAATTTTAATCTTAGAGAAGTTGTAGATCATACAATTTAGCACATTTTATATTATGTACATTTTTACCTAGAACAGTTTTTTTTAAAAGGAAGATGGGGTAAAGCACATTTTTTTCGTAAACGGTTTCAATTAGCAAGTGCATAACTATAATATTATTATTTATCTCAGGTTCAGTAAGTTAAAGTTCACATGTGATTGTTCGCTACAATGACCTAATGACATAACTCAGTAACTTCATGCTCGTATTTAAACTTAAATAAAGCGGACAGGCAAAGGTTTTTGTTTTATATGGGAAATTCACTCCATTAAATAAATAGCACTTGATGTAACAGTGAAGGAAAACATTGTTAGGAAACCTGCATGCCTGTGAGTTCACAAAAATAATATTCTCAAAGGCATTTAAAGTCCACCAACCCGCAAAAGGCCAATGTGGTGGACTGAGGCCTATATTCTCATTGTAAGAGGAGACCCGACCCTGTAGTGGGTCATTAAAGGGTTACTGACTGATGGGTAATTCTTATATAAATGAATATTTCCCAGACCAAAAGTAAAAATCCACGTGTAGTTGAAGGGTAAAAGCTGGTAATTAAAGTGTGGTGTTGAGGACAGCTGGCGGCGAACACAAGTAGGTAATTATGCCAACGTGACTATTAGCTCTAGGGATGCTGTGCAAAGGTTTTTGGAAAAATGTTTCATTGTGAGAAGGGAAAAATTAAAATCTTATGGGGTAAAGCACATTAGTTTCGACATTGTCTACTTACGCACTTTATTGCGGGAAGGTTGGAGTCTTCAAAGTGCATGTTTTTTTTCCCTAATAAGATGTATCATACTTTTTATCTTTGGATTAATGTTTGTCAACTACAGACTGAAGGGAATTGAATGATATGAATTGACTGATATTAATGTTTGATGGTTGAAATATCTGTTACTTATTTGGGATGAGTTTTGGTTGTACCAGGAAAATTGAAGTATTAAACAGCAATAAATTAATAATCTACTAAAGATTATCCTTAGAAGTATTTAGGGAACACAACCAAAACTGTGTGCAGGCTGCTGGGTCAACCAGTGTTCTATTCCAGTAAATATAAAATAATATTTGTTTACTCACCTGTACAACACAGTCCATGTCACTTTGCGAGGGTTTCTCCTCATGAGATGAGCAGCTTCACATTTTGAATTTAAAAATGTGAAGGTCTGAAAAAGGAAAACATTTGAATAAAGAATTAACTTATCAAATTAGCACCCCATGTATGTCAATCAATATTATTATAATATTAATTTGATTGAAACTTAATGCAAAACAGAATGGCTTGTTCTATGTAATTTTTTTTGGTGAGAATCATAATTTTTTTTATCAATTTGTGGCTACAAATAATATACATGTATTATGTTTAACTCGGGATAGCCAGACAAGTTTCGAGCCTACCCGCGATCCTAAATCATGAGCCGCCGTCTCAGCATAGTCACGGCGGATACTTGTGAGTTGAACCGTAAATTCATTAGTATGAGATTGAGATGTTACATTAGGTACCTACTAGAATAATTTAAGAGATCTGTCTATGTTTGTATGTGTTACTTAAATGAAGTACATTATAAAACAGGTCCAAGAAATTGATATATTGAGGTTTGTTTTGGAAAGTTCAGCTTATGTTATGATAGGGGACTGAACAGAAAAACTAACAGAAAATGATGACTATGTGTGCACAATGTGTCAAGAATTTTATAATATCTTTCAAAATCAAATAAGTATTATAAAATATATACCTTGCCGTCCACCTTCACCATGGTTTTGCCATGGCCAGGATAGATCTTGTAACCACTGTAAGCGCAAAGTCCGATCCTGAAAATTTAAGACATATTATAAAAAACTTCACTTCACACTTTTAACAACATATTGTAAGAGATATAATATTTTGTGATTAACAAGATATTGAAAAATTAGAATTTTCATTCATAAAAACGTACTTCATTTTGACTTCTATACGAAAAAGAAAACTTTGCAATGTTGCAAGCAATAAAAAATTTATATCATTCTATTTCTATTATTACCAAAATTATTATAGCCCTACCACACGCGCAGGTTTCACCACAGCCACATGACCGATTTGGTCGCCAACTCTTAGACTATAAGATGATATGGAAAGTAAACAAAATGTACCGAAAACGCAGCGAGGTGTATAAAAAAGTAATGGGAGACAAAATAGTCAAAATATGAAACATTTTCCTGTTTTAATTATAATTTTAACTTTCCGGAGTCATAAAAAAAACCGTTAAATATTGTTTTCTAAGGGTGCGTCCACATTAGTGTATTAACGAGTTAGGCCGGAACACATTCACATCGGTGTCATAGTCGTGGCACGCACTTGCGTTTTTTCTGGACAGTAGATAGATATCAATTATCAATCCTTTGTAAGGCTTAAACGTGCATAATGAAATTTCTCCTGATTCCTAATTAGTTTAACAATCATCAATAAATAATTCGTTTTAACATAATAAAATCAACATTCAAGTAATCAAACCAAGATATTGTACGAATTAGTTTTTACCATTACACATAATACACGTAATAATTAGATTATCATAATGAATCATTAAATAATTAGTTTGGTATAATAAAATCAACATTTTAGTTATCACATCAATGTGAATTAATTAATTTAACCAGTTGATGATCAACCATTTTATCTTCCTCATTATCATTGCCAAGTCAATCTATGGAGTCATACATGGATCTCACAACTTTTTACGGTTCAAGAACTAAGTACCGAGACTCGGGCTTTGTTTGGGTATGAAACCGATTCGATACAATGTGCTGCTGGCGCTTCTGCTTTCGACCCAATGTGTTTACGGCCTAACACTATAATAACGAGATGTTTACTCTATGCTTCCTATAGACATCATCCATCAGACAGATTAAAAATTAAAACTCCCTTTTGGCGGGGGGAAGTCAAATGCAAATGCAAATTTTTTGCTAAATTCGATTGTTCGTCGTGTGCTCTTTATTGTTCGATCAATTGTTTGATCGACTTTAGTTTTTTTTTTAATCAAATAAAATTTGGCCTTAACTAGCTCCGACTGTTTTAGTATTTATTCCTTTTTTCCAATCAATCTCAACTAGTTATCGTTTGTTCGATCAAAAAAAAAAACGTTTGTTCAATCGTTATTTTTCATAATAATTAATTATTAAATTTTAATCCTCTCGCTTAAAGTAGCGGGGAAAAGTCAATTTTTTGCAAATTCGATTTGTCCTGAACCTAGCTCCGACCTAACTACTGATATTATTGAGTTGAAAGTATAAATTATAGTCTCTTTATTCGATAAACAAGTAGCATTATAAGATTGGTTTCACACTTTAAATTAATGTATAACTAAGGCCAACAACACATTTACGTGTTGTGGCGTATCGTGACGCGCCAGAAAAACTTGGGTTTTAAATACATTTATTATGATTAGAGACATATTTGTAGGTCGTGTCGTGTCGCGTTCTGATTGACTTCCCCCCGCCAACTTAAGGGAGCTTGTAAGTGTACATGCATGGAGCATGGAGAAAAGAGCTAAGGAGTAACATCTGTAAAATATGAAAAAGTGACAGTCGAAATGCACTAAACTAGGGTGGCGCCAGGATAGCGCGAGGTATAAATTTTAAAGGAAGCGCCAAATTTTGAATATCTGAAAAATAGTGTTATTATTTTAATAGAATAATAACTCTTTAAGTTTATATTTACGACATCATTTTGTACTACGCAAGTAGTGGAAATTTTCAGTAAGTAAATACTTTAGTCGAAATTTTTAACTCGGCGTGCTTCAAATCGTTGCTACATTCATATCATACCTATGTCTACACCAGCGCCATCTAATTCTTGTACAATACCATACCTTTGTATACACCAGCGCCATTCGTTCGTTTTGGAACTATTATTTATAGCTTACTACCTTAAATGGGATTATGAGGTGATGTGACTAATGACAATGACATTCCAAAGTCCTACCTACTTAACCTACTATATATATAATATTATATAGGAATGATCGATCATAGAAAAACATCGATATCATAATTGAAAACCCAACGTGGATGTTAGACAACATCGATGATTTTTGCATTAAAAATTGACAAAGAAATAAAATACAGTGAAATCGTTTGAAATTTATTAAGAAACACTACAAAATATTACATATTCTAGAATTTTTTATCAATTGACTAACGGAAAAGTAATTTTGATAAAGAAGAACCTTTTAATCTATTTCTTTGTTGATAAAGAGTAGAGCACATCGGTTTCATACATTTATTATGGTTAGACATATTTGTAGGTCGTGTCATGTCATGTCGCGTTCTAAAGTTCTAATAAATGTATGAAACGATGTGCTTCTGGCTCGTCACGACACGCCACGACATGTAAATGTGTTTCCGGCCTAGTTTCATTGGTCGTGCGTGATGAGGCCGTGAGTCAACATCGAAGACCGATTTCGTTAATATCGATGTTACGATGTTTTTCGTATACCAACATCGATGTTAAAACATCGATTTTTTTGCTTTCAACATTGATGTTCATCGATCATCCCTATATACTATCCAGATCCACAGATTAGAGACTAGTTTGACACTATCCTCCATAGGCTCCATATGACGACCATATCCCCCTGGTCCCTTAGTAGTCTGTGCTCCAAAACTCCATGTTCCATAACCGTGAAGAACCGTCCCGCGATGCAATTATTTTAATTAAATATTAAAAGAAATACAATACTCTGTGCCCAATAAATATTTCAACTTTCAATGATGATTTGTCCGGATTTTTTAGAATTTCAGGTGTGGTTCTTGTGTTAATTAATTCAATCAAATCAGAATCCTGCTATAGCAAAAAAGTAGTTTTATTGTATGAAATATCAAATAAATGAAAGTATTGCAGTTATTTGTGATTTCTAGCATGTAGTTTTCAATTTTTTAATTCAAAACAAAGTTGTTTTGAATCTTATTGTTTAAATTGTTATGTTGACATTGCCACCTTGTTTTACATTATTTTTAGAAAGTATGTATAAACTATAAAACTCACAGAGAAAACTATTTCAGGATAACCTTAAGAAGATGCGGCTATTGGATGATAAAATAGTTTACGCTCTTAATACTTCAATTCCTACAGAATCATTTCAGAAAAAGGTAGATGTTTCTGCATCTTGCAACGACTTGTATATACAAATACATAAAGGTCATGAAGAAAGAGAAAAAGTTATCAAAACCTGTATTGTAAAAACAGCAGAATTGGTTAAAGATTTGAGAGCCATGAAAGAAGAAAAGCCAGATAATATCGAAATTATTAAGAATTTAAAGGCTGAACAAAAAAAGGTAAATAAATTTATAATACAGTGTCAAATTTAATTGAGTAGGTACCTACCATGTTCACTTCTTTATGCCTACTTATGCCTATTTATATGGTATTCATAACTTATAATTTTCACTATGTTATTACTTATTCCAGTTAAGGCTGCTGCAGACTGAACTGAGTGTTGAAGAAGTGATTCGGGAAAAAACCACTAAGTTGCTTATGGAAAAGTGTAGGAGCTATTTTAAACCAACAAATTTATGAAGACTGATAAGGGACTTTAAATTTTGTTTTGCGAATTTATGTACATAATTACTGTAATATAGATATTAGTGGCACTTTGTTTTTTTATTTATTTTAATCTTGATTAATTAATATAGGTGTATCTTAATTATCAGTTCTACAAGCACAAAACCAGAGGTTTTTAAAATACATAATCTTTTATAATTAAAAACATTTTATGAACAATAGGGTTTCATTACTTTACATTCATTTATAATTTAGTGGTTTTTGGTTTAAAATTAATAAGTTTACAAAAATACTGTTTAATTATCACAATCTACACTTCTACACTATCTACACTTCTACATCTATATCTACATCTACATTATCTACACTTCTATACTATCTACATCTACACATCTATTATTATAAAGAAGAAACATTTGTATTTTTGTATGTTTGTAACGAATAAACTCAAAAACAACTGGGCCGATTTCAAAAATACTTTCACCATTAGAAAGCTACATTCAGCCCGAGTAACATAGGCTACATGAAAAAAATGAAAATCCAAGATGGCCGCTGCCGCAAAATGGCGGATTACATAATATTTATTCCGCAAAGGAAACATTTGTATTTTTGTATGTTTGTAACGAATAAACTCAAAAACTACTGGGCCGATTTCAAAAATTCTTTCACCATTAGAAAGTTACATTCAGCCTGAGTAACATAGGCTACATGAAAAAAATGAAAATCCAAAATGGCGGATTACATATTTATTCCGTATCTACCTCAATATGGGTATCAAATGAAAGGGTTTGATTAGAAGAATAGAGCTCACTATAAAAAAATGAAAATCCAAGATGGCCGCCACCACAAAATGGCGGGTTAAATATTTTTTCCGCACCTAGCTCAATATGGGTATCAAATGAAAGGGCTTGATTAGTAGAATAGAGCTCACTACGAAAAAAATGAAAATCCAAGATGGCCGCCGCCACAAAATGGCGGATTACATATTTATTCCACAGCTATCTCAATATGGGTATCAAATGAAAGGGCTTGATTAGTAGAATATTGCTCACAATAAAAAAATGAAAAGCCAAGATGGCCGCCGCCGCATAATGGCGGATTACATTTTTTCCGCAACTACCTCAATATGGGTTTCAAATGAAAGGGCTAGATTGGTAGAATAGATCTCACTATGAAAAATATGAAAATTAAAGATGGCCGCCACCACAAACAAAATGGCGGGTTACATATGTCTTCCGCACCTACCTCAATATGGGTTTCAAATGAAACGGCTTGACTAGTAGAATAGAGCTCATTCTGAGAAAAATAAAAAATAAAGTCAGAATGAGAAGTATCAACTAACAAGAAAACTAAAAACTTGAAAATAAAAATTAAATTAATAAAAAGATGTGGTGTTAGTAGACACCAGGTAGGAACGAATAAGTCGTAGAAATAGAAATGTGCATGTTATTCATACCTTTTTATTAATCCTTATCCAAATATGTTTCGATACCCGTAGATTACTTTTTGCATTTTTCAAATCGTATATTCCATTCAAAAGATATTAGGAGAGGGTCGGGCACATCTATGAAATAGGTAGGTAGCCGCGCGGTCGGCTCCCTACGCAGCATGGAGGATAGAGCTAGGAGGATCATCTGTATACATGAAAAACTGTTCATCGAAATGCATTAAATTAAAGTAGGATGGCGCCACTTTATTGTTGTGCCACTGTATTTTTGTGTGTGTGTGTGTTTGTAATGAATAATCTCAAAAACTACTGTGCCGATTACAAAAAAACTTTCACCATGGAAAGCTACATTCACCCTGAGTAACATAGGCTATATTTATTGATAGAAAAGATTAGTAACGTAACCCAAGGTGTAAAAAAAGTGCCCTAAAACGTCTTTCGTCGCAAGTGCTGCGGAAACTATTGATGATAGAACAAAAGTATGTCGTACAATATTAAAGAACATAATTATATCAATATTCACAAAAAAATTCGCGATACCATAATTATGTCCAACTATTATTATTATGCCACAATAACTACTTTTTACAGTTTAAAAGTTAATAGAAATACCGACCAAAATTAGACCATGTTATTCATGTCAGTAACCCATTAATGACCCACTGTTACGGTGAAGGAAAACATCGTGAGGAAACCTGCATGCCTGAGAGTTCACAAAAAAAAAAAAATGTTCTCAGTCATGTGAAGTCCACCAACCCGCAGTAGGCCAGCGTGGTGGACTGTGGTAAAGACAGTATTGGCTAGTTGTTTTTTCAGGTTTAATCAATGAAAAAATCTTGTGTGCTAACCCATTTATAAAACTATACACAGTAACAGAATCTGGACACTACATACAGTGAACCCTCAGTAATCTGGCCCCTGGCTAATATGGTGCCTCCTGTAATCGGAGATGTATTTTATTATTGAATATTATTTTGAAAATCTTAGCTAGTGTTATTTTATAATGTTTCCCTTATCATTGGATTTGTGATTTGTCAGATTAAATGGTATGGGAGAAGCTGCATGAAGGAAGCGGTTTTGAAAGAGCCACTTGCATTATTGTGCTAGTTTAGGAAGGAATTTGGAACCAATACCTAAACTACTGAAATAATGCAAGTGGCTCTTTCAAATCCTGGCTCCATTATGCCACTGTTCCCCTACTCTTGTTAAAAAATTCCAGACTATATTGTTATAATTATGTACTCTATAATCCGACAAATTCGATAATTCGACACTGCCCTGCAAAATGTTTGCCAGATTATTGAGGGGTCCACTGTAATTAAAAATCCTATATATATATTATTAATAAGTTAAAAGCAAGCCCATTCCATAACTGATTTCTTATTTAGATTCTGTAAGTTCTGTTTTTCTGTTTTCCTCCTCATATTGCTTATGCCAATCTAAGTTCATCTGGTGAACTGATTCTCCCCTCTTGGCAGCAGCTTTTCCAGATAATACTGCACCCAGACTAGCAAGAGCAGTCAGCACCATAAGAACATTAGCAATTTTAATCCTGGCCTCACTCCTTGATCTTTCAATAAGTTCAAACCTAAAAAAGAAATATTGTTTGTTTTTATTTCAACCCATGCACAAATTTAAGAAAAGTTGCAAGTAAATAGCTCTCAGCCAGACATGAATTTCATCATGATTTACACCATAACTTTGAAAACAGTTTTGATAGCTTATTTTAATAACATAAGTCTCCAAAATTAAAACTCCTTTTTTTAAGTTGGTTTAAAATGTGTTTCCGGAACCGATATTCTTTTTGAGAACCAGCAATTTTGGTACTTCTTTGTAGCGGAACCAGGATTTCCCGATTCTTTCGGTATTTTCGGTTCTTGGTTGCTTTCGTCTTTAAAACGAGTGATATGCTTCAAAAGTAAACTACAATTAAGTATTCAAGTAATTTTTATTGGAATGTTTTTCTTTTATTTTCTATTCTCATACCTAGTAGGAGGTAATTAAATATAAATCAGACTCTAATCAATCAGTCTTAGTTTTAAGTAATTAAGTAAGTATTTCCTGTCAATAAAATGGTAACAATTAAACAGTCATCATGCACGTTGCGGGAAGCTCGACACAGGCATCACAGTCGCGTCGCATACCTACTACTAGCCCCAGAGCCCGTGGCTCCCAGATCTTCGTTATATTATAAAAGCTGAAAATTGTTCTATGTATACCCACAATATAGATATGAACGGACTCTGAATATGGGTCACGGTGGCTTCAGCAGTTAACAGTTGGTAAAGGTGAGTTAAATTGTGCCTCAAATTCGTTATTGTATAAAGGTCAGTTTTTATATATTTTATTTGTAATTATGTTAAAAAACTGCCTAGTTCATGGCCAGACACCTAGGACGGTGGAAACCCCCTCCCAGACACCCTAAAGTATACTGAATTATAATTATACTTTCGTCATAGTAAGGCTGAGCTCAGATTCAGAAGGCCCTGGACCGGGTTGAGTGGAGTCGATTAGGGGAGGCCCATGTCCGGCAGTGGACTACCAAGGGCCGAAAGGAAGGAAGGAATGTTTAACAAAAGGCACAATTTGATAAGACCATTATAATCTTAACAACACGATTATCATCGGATGGTGATCACGGCGAAATATATTGCATAATAACATATATACGTACGAAACATGTTCAGGCACTTCAGCCTTGCTCTTATATTTCTTCGTCCATACAAGTATGAATTTTTGTAATTCGGTTGGTCTGTATTTATGTGACATTGAACCTTCAGGTATATTTTTGGGTCCCGAAGGAGAGTTACACATACCCCTTCTTATTATGGTGGCATAAAACCTATATGGCAGTAGTCTATTCATACTGAAATGTTCTTCAGTCAGTACTAAATTATAAAAATAACTGAAGTATTCTACTTTTTATTAATTTTTATTTTTATCTTAAGCAACTGCCTCGCCTTAGAGGTTAGAGAACTGAGAAACTACAAATTACTTTAATTACTACAAATGTACAAATTCTACAAAACTTTGGATTTTGACAATATTTGACATTAATTGACATTGAGTGAGTACTCCTACTCCTACGTCAGGGAGAATAGAGCTATAGACTGCGTTCCAGATGACGTTGAAAACGATCAAAATGCTCCTTTAGTAGGTAGTGGAACTATCTCCCGCGGTCGTGGTGGTCGTGGCGAAAACGTCACTTCTGACGTCATGTGATATAGACTCTATGGCTTGCCAGTTATTGTTCACTTATTGTGGTTCATTCATTCATTCATGCATTCCATTCGGTGACGTGATAGTGATATGATAATAAATTATGATTTAATAACGATGGGCGATTGTTTGAGAAAAAACTATCGACTGAATCGAAAATTGTACGACTGCGCATTCAATTGTCGATTTAGTAGTTCCCCGCAATGATTATTCGAATAATTAGTTACTATTTTTATTACTAGTTTTGTGTTACTGTTTTTCTATTTTTAAATTTTGGCACCATCCTCAAAAAATAGGCCTAAAGTATGTAAAAAATATTATTTTTGCATACTTTTTTGACTTCGGTTTAATTTTTTTAAATTAATTTTTTTCTTAATTTTTAGGTTTTTAAGTCTATATCACGAAAAGTAATGGACCGATTTTGATGAAACTTTTACCGTTCCCTAAGTTAAACAAAATGGATATAAACAAAAAAAGAACGAACACGATCCGTAAATTAGTTTCGGAGATATGCGAGGACAAATATAACTACCTACATACATACATACACCCATTAAAATTGGTATTCTTGTTTTTGAAGCCGTAATAGACCAACATATTATGTAAAAGTTGTACAGTTCTGAGAATATTAAAACCATACGTGTCGAATAATTGATAACCTCCTTTTTTGAAGTCGGTAAAAAATAAAAATACGAATAAATAATTACTAAATTGTTTTTTTGGTGTTTAGTCTTCCTTGGTAAGAAACTCCTTACTTAACCATTTATTTATTACAAGAAAGAAAAGTAACACAATACATAAAAAAAGAAGTAGGTACACAGTGGTACCTACAATCTACATGTCAATGCTTATTCGTATAATATTACAACATAATCTCCGAGGGAGGTTCGTTGATATTTATCAACGAACACTGACGACGAAAGAATGGACGTCGTGTGCCCTCAAATCGGTGGATTGACTACTAAACAGTCCTAAAAAGTAATAAGTAATACGCAGCGCACGCCCGTCCACCGCACCATCTTTAGTAATTACTTTTTAAGTAGTACCCAACTACGCACGAATAATCGAAATCAGTCGATAAAGTTAGTACTAAGTAATACCGTAGCGTAGTAGTCGGCTAGTCGCCGCGATTCAGTTGTTGACAACAATCGAATAACATCAATTGTTATCGACTTTTAACTACTAAAGTGAACAATCGACTTATTCGATTGTTTTTAGTATTAATCGCCCATCGCTAGGCCAAAATATGATAGATGATAGCTGTCTCTCTCTTGAGTCTCTTGTCTCTTCTTTTGTGCACTGAGCCACTGACTGTGTGACTGTGTGTCATGAGTGTCATGACATTCTAATAAAATAAAAGGTATAATTTATTCGGAATTTCGGATTCGAAGTTTGGAAGTATTAGGTGCATTATAGTGAAATAAATGGTGGATTGATTCATCATTCAACAAGATTTAAGATCATTGTATTCCACGATTCTATACTTTTACGCGGTAAGTAATCTCTGAAAATTAATATGAATTTAGCAATGACTCCATTGTGTCGTTAGATTTTACATTTGCAATAATCGTTTATAAGTCAAGATTGACATTGCATTCTACTTTACAAATTCTGTTACCAAAATCCTGATCAATTTATTTAGGTAATCCAAAGATTTAGTTAATTTGTAGCATTGGTGTTGTGCATGTTGTTACTTCTTGCACTGGGAAACATACGAAATACATACGTGTGGTTCAATGGATAATGAATATATTGTATTAATATCTTAATAGTAGTAAACAAACTTAATTAGTTTTTTTGAGTCCTTCATTGCTACATAATTCTTGTCTTGTGTACCTATACAGAAATTTATCTAAAAAACAAGCACTATTAATTAGAACAATCAAAAAGCCTAAATGAAAAATTTTTTGTGATAAATATGTGTATGGGTGGTATTTTGTCATAAATAGAACATTACCTAATTACTCTACCAATTATAATTTAGATAACATACCTACATAATTATTATGTTTTCACCTAATATATATTTTTGGTGTTAAAATGTGTAATCAAAGTTGGCAAAACCATCACATGAGATCCCTAAGAAATTCATTTCCATTCCTGCTTCTTCCTGTTCCTTTATCAACCAAGATTTCAAGAAAATTGAAATTCACGTCCATTCCTGCTTCTACCTGTTCCTTTCTCAACCAAGATTTAAAGAAAATTGTTTGTGGGGATTTTAAAGAAAGTGTGAAAAAGGTTGAGAAAATTGTACTCGACGATGCTTGAATATAGCCTATATTTGTTGACACAGATGACTAAGCTATCCATTGGTACTTAACATTCATTACTTCATGAGTTTGTTAATCCACTGTAAAGTTTTTGTAAATGTTTACATCACTTACGTCAATCCAATGCCTCCTTAGGGAATAATATTACTATCTTGTGTAAACTTGTAAATTTTGTTACTATTTCGTAATAGTTTATTACTTAAAGTCCTAGATTTTTTCACAAAATTAGGATATTAATTTCAATAAAACCTACACAGATGTCTGGTGGACACAAGCATCGATACAAGAATGTGGCGCTAAATGCAGATGAACTGCGTCGCCGTCGAGAGGAGGAAGGGGTCCAACTGCGAAAGCAAAGAAGGGAGCAACAGCTTTTCAAACGCAGGAATGTCAACCTTCCAGGGCCCAATTCACCTGATATTGCATTGCAGGTACATGTCTGCAACCTATTGTGACATAATGCATAGTCAGGTGTCGTAACAGTAAAAAAGATTTGTGGACTTCATATCACATTTGAGAACTTTCAGTTGTCCTCAGTATGTTTTCTGTCACCATAATATTTTTTTATGCCTAGGATTTTATCCTACGTGATACATACTATAAATGTGAAAGTTTGTTTGTGATTGGATGGATGGATGTTTGTGTTTGTTATAGATAGGGAGATGGCGAGCATTTAAGTATATGATTTGCTCATACTCCGTATTGATGGGCATTAAATTTGGGATAAATACGACAAAATTTTCTTGTTGAATGAAGGTTGTACGTTGCTGCGTTTTGTTGCTACAGGGCTTCAAATCTGTAAAAAAAAATGGTGCTAAATCATTGCTTTTTTTTTCGCGACATTTCCGAAGCACTGTTTGCGATATTGACTGTTTGGTATTTTCTTAATTGGCTGATAGTAAAATATTATTTAAAAAATTTCTAGCTTTGTGGGAAATGGGACAGTCAAATGGTTCCGTAGCTCTTCTACTATAACTTTGATATAGTAATTAGCTTCAATTTTTGTTTTCAGGAAGATATAAACATCTCTCCATTGGATGACATTGCACCCTCAATGGTAGCTGCACTCTATAGCGACAACCCCCAAGAACAAGTGTTAGCAACTCAAAAGTTCAGAAAACTTTTAAGTAGAGAACCAAATCCTCCTATAGATGAAGTGATAAAATCTGGTATAGTCCCAAAGTTTGTTGAATTTCTTGCTGATAACTCTAATCCTACATTGCAGGTGAATTCTTTTACATTATTTTTAATTTCTTTATTATTTCAGCCTTATTTTAAAATAGCTTTTATCATAAAACAGGCAAAATTTATTACACCACCTGTTTCTCTGCACTTTGTAAAAAGTTAGCTGGGAGAAAATGCTTTGAAGTATTAGGCTCCAATTTTATACCACAATTAGGCAATGAATTGTAAATAAATCAATAAAATTAAATTTTGATTTCTCTGTACAAAATAATATAAATTTCTTATATAAAATGGTGTTTGGTTTCAGTTTGAAGCAGCATGGGCACTTACAAATATAGCATCCGGTTCATCAGAACAGACACGAATAGTTGTAGAATGTGGTGCAATTCCTGTTCTAGTTAGCCTTATAGCAGCCCCTGGCAATGGATCTGATGATGTTCGTGAACAGGTATAATTAAAACAAATAATTTACTTGACTTTCCTGTGGTATCATTTCTCTGGCCTCAGAAAATATTACATTATTCACTATTAAATGCAGAACCCACTAATTTTATTTCAGTTTTTTACTTGCAATTGGGTCCCTCCTCTTACTAATCCTAAACTTAATTTGTATTTAACCTAGGACATCATATAGTCTATTGAACCAATAACTTTATGTATTGTATTATATACTCGTACCACTGTACGTACTGTGTTTGGCTTCGAACTAGCGATAATTTAAAGGCACAAAATAAACCAAATTTCATCAACTAAATACCCGCCATGAGTCTCCTTTTGAAATGGCAGCCCATTGGAATTAAGCTGGGTACTCATTAGCCAGCAGTAACCGTAACCATTGCATGTTGTTAGTAACCCATTAATGACCCACTACAGGGTCGGGTCTCCTCTCACAATGAGAGGGATGTAGGCCATGCTGGCCTAATGCGGGTTGGTGGACTTCACATGCCTTTTAGAAAATTTTTTTTGAACTATCAGGCATGAAAGTTTTCCTTCACCGTAACGGCAGGTGATATTTAATTTTATAAAGCGCACATAACTTTTTTATAAAATCATTGGTGCGTGCCACTGGGGTTCGAACCCGGACCCCTCGATTATAAAGACTGAGATTGAGAGCAAATAAATAATCTGTAAAAAATATTTACCTTAACGAGCTCATTTTCGTGATACGTAAGAAAAACTGAAATAAATTATAATCAACTTTTTGATTGAAATCAGTGAAATAACCAATTTTTTGACATTTTACTACATTTTCTATTTTATCTGATAGGTGGTATGATTAGTTATCTATCTCCCAAACAACACCTTTCTTCTCTATGTAGAATATTCAGGTTCAGAGAAATCGAAAATATAAAAAAAATAATACAAAATTCCAATGGCTGCCATTTCAAAGGGAGGAGGGCTAGACCCATATCTGGGGGTGTTTTGTCGATGAAATTTGGTCTACTACATGGCCTTAAATAATCGCTAGTTCGAAGGCAAACAACCTGTAAGTACATATTTTTTTCTTTTGACAATAGGCTTGTTTTCACTTAGAATAAATCGGCTGGCATAGGGTTTCTAATGATTAAGCATGTTATGTAATAACCAAATAAACACTTTTTTCATTAAAATAATTAAACAATACCAATATTTACGGAAAATAAAATACGCAAAATTGGCCATTTAATCACGTGACAATCAGAGCAGCGTGACGTCACGCCTCGTGAAACATCATGTTGTTGCTGTCATTTTCGTATGCAGTGAACAGCTTGTTTCGCGAGGCGTGACATCATTCAAGGCGCCATGACAGTCTTGGCCTTTTTTGATGTCAATTTGGAGTTCATTTCTAAAAACGCTAAATTTTTAGGTTATATGGCTTATTTTTCTTAAAATAATATATTTTTGGGGTAAAATAGATACCAAGCTATATTTTTAAACTCATTTCCAAATTTTGTCAATTAGCCTATTTTACTGGATTTTTCATAAAAAAATTATGTGTGTATTTTATTAATGTTTGCATCATGTTCCTTGTATTATATTATAACAATCTTGTTATATATTATCTGTAGGCGGTTTGGGCGCTGGGAAATGTAGCTGGAGACTCCGCACGCTGTCGTGATATTGTGTTGGCAGCAGGCATCATGCCTCCGCTGGTGGAGTGAGTTTTCATCAATACTTATAATAAAACTATTAAGAGGAGTTCTGTGCTTTGAAGTAATATAATAAATCTTGGTTCTCACAGGAAATTTATAGTTGTATTGACAACATTATGTTATAATGGCATATTTACTAATTTATCTTATCATATGTATAAAATTCTCATGTCACAGTTTTAGTTACCATACTCCTCAAAAACGGCTTGACCGATTTTTATGAAATTTTATATGCATATTCAGTAGGTCTGAGAATCGGCTACTATTTTTCTAGTCTATTTTTCATACCTCTAAGTGATAAGGATAAATGTCCACACCTAACATTTTTATTTTATTTTTTGGTCTTTATTTTATTTTTTGGTGGTAATTTTTATTTTTCAATAATGTGGCATCAAAAAATACATACATCCCTAAATTTTTACCCTATCAACAACCCCTATTTTTTAAGTCATTTTAGTAATGTATTAATTTTTCATCCTGCTCGATAACTTATATAGCATAACAATGTTTGCGGGGTCAGCTAGTATCCTTATTTATTCAGGATCCTTAATTATGTTTTCAGGATTTTAAACAAATACACAAGACCTTCCATGACTAAGAATGCTGTATGGACACTTTCAAATCTGTGTAGGGGCAAAAATCCTCCTACAAATTTTGAAGCAGTTGCAATAGGTAATGTGATTTTAAATTCACTGAAATTTATAAATTTGAAAAAATATTAGATGATGTAATTAATTCAATAATTACCATGAGATCAAAAAAAGCTCATATGCTCAGCAATGTTGCCCATAGTGTGGTGAGTGAGTGTCAGTATCTTACCAGAAAAATAATTGAAAATTGGATATGTTAATTGAAATATAAAATTATGCATACAAAATACTCTATTTTTTCTTGTGCAGGAATACCAGTATTAGCTCGTTTACTTCACCATAGTGATTCTGACGTTCTGACTGATGCATGTTGGGCTCTCTCCTATTTATCTGATGGTCCAAATGAAAAGATTCAAGCTGTTATTGATGCTGGAGTTTGCAGGCGGCTTGTGGAACTACTGATGTAAGTAATGATGTAAATTTGCAGTATTATTTATGTGTAGAGATCAACACCTTATGTTTGTTATAATGTTTAGTGTGAAATGTTACTATATGAACACAAGTAAACATTATGTAATGTATGGAGAATACATAAGTTAATCATTATGCAATTCATGTTCAAGCAACTTATTTATAATTATGCACATTGACTTTCAACATGTTTCTTGTTCAGAGATTTCATAGAACTATTATTTAGTGTTCTTATCCATTTCAATCTGTCGCTCAAGAGTGACCCCTCTGAGGCTTGCCATATGTGAAGAACTAAATACATTACAACAGCGCGTTACTGTTAAAACATTCCAGGCACAGCAAGCACGGCGTGGTGTCGGCGGCGCTGCGCGCAGTGGGCAACATCGTGACCGGCAATGACGCGCAGACGCAGGCCGTGCTCAACTGCGCGCCGCTCGCCTCCCTGCACGCCCTGCTGCGCGCGCCGCACGAGCCGCTGCGCAAGGAGGCCTGCTGGACGCTCTCCAACATCACCGCGGGCAACGCCACGCAGATACAGGTATACCCCCACACCCCCACGCCGCTACAACGCCACACCGACACACAACTGCGCGCCGCTCGCCTCCCTGCACGCTCTGCTGCGCGCGCCGCACGAGCCGCTGCGCAAGGAGGCCTGCTGGACGCTCTCCAACATCACCGCGGGCAACGCCACGCAGATACAGGTATACCCCCACACCCCCACGCCGCTACAACGCCACACCGACACACAACTGCGCGCCGCTCGCCTCCCTGCACGCTCTGCTGCGCGCGCCGCACGAGCCGCTGCGCAAGGAGGCCTGCTGGACGTTCTCCAACATCACCGCGGGCAACGCCACGCAGATACAGGTATACCCCCACACCCCCACGCCGCTACAACGCCACACCGACACACAACTGCGCGCCGCTCGCCTCCCTGCACGCTCTGCTGCGCGCGCCGCACGAGCCGCTGCGCAAGGAGGCCTGCTGGACGCTCTCCAACATCACCGCGGGCAACGCCACGCACACACCGCCACGCCGCAACAATACCACACCGTCACACAACGACGCGGACGCAAGCTGTGCACGCAAGGTTGGCACTGAGTCGTTGGCATGAGATTGCAAGTTGTCATTTGCTGCAGAAAACATTAGATGATTAGACATAAGTTTTCGATATTCCAAGCCTCATAGCAGGATATTTGTAAATTATGTATGTATCTACTATTAACTATGACCTTATGATGATACTTGTTGTGTGTCAGTAACCCATTAATGACCCACTACAGGGTCGGGTCTCCTCTCACAATGAGAAGGATGTAGGCCTTAGTCCACCACGCTGGCCTACTGCGGGTTGGTGGACTTCACATGCCTTTGAGAACATTTTTTTTTTCTGAACTCTCAGGCATGCAGGTTTCCTCACGATGTTTTCCTTCACCGTAACAGCAGGTGATATTTAATTTTTAAAAAGCGCACATAACTTTTTTACAAAGCCATTGGTGCGTGCCACTGGGATTCGAAACCAGGCCCCCTCGATTCGAGGTCGAATTCTAAGCCACTGGGCTATCACCGCTACCTACTACATACTTGTTGTAGTTATTGTTATTTACAAAAAAATACACAAAATATCCCTGTTCATTGCTATTTTTACAGGCTGTTATAGATGCTAATATCATCCCGGCTTTAATCGAAATTTTAAAGCAAGCTGAATTCAAAACTAGGAAAGAAGCTGCTTGGGCTATCACCAATGCAACAAGTGGCGGCACGCTCGGACAAATTGCGTGAGTATAATATTATTTACTTTGAGGGTCAATCTTCATTGATTGACCCTCCCTAACATCATAGAATTTAATCCAGAGTGGAATATAAGGTAAACTAAATACTAATAATAATTAGGGTTATAAATTCTGTGTATCACATTTCACCCAAATTCATTTACCAGTTCCTCATGATAAAGCAATAGCTCATCCTTTCACCTTTTACAAATTTTCACTTTTTGATTGTTAATATATTCTTATACATAATTATATAATTGATTATACTTCTTTAGTTACCATTACAATGCAGAGAGACATGCAAAGAATACTAGATTTTTGAATTTACTATTCAATAGTTTCATCCATACAAACTTTCACCTCAGATTTCACACTGTTCAGGTTGTATTTTTGCAAAAATAAGTAGTCTTAGATATCCTTTCCTGAGCTCTCATGTATCTGCATACCAAAGTTCATAAAATTAGTTTAGCAGTTTGTACATGGAAACTTCAGACAGTTATGTTCACATTTATAATATTAGTATGTAAGTTTTAAGTTTTGGTTACTTCCATTAAGTTTGTTTTAAGTATAAATGATTATGGTGTTGATTGTAGCTACTTAGTAGAACAAGGTTGCATACCCCCTCTATGCGACTTGTTGACCCTGACGGATACGAAGACCGTACAAGTGGCACTCAACGGGTTGGAGAATATCTTGAAGGCGGGCCAGCAGTGTGAACAACGCGATAATCCATATGCTGCCCTTATTGAAGAATGTTTTGGTAAGACATCTATTACTTTTTGGAATGCCTTTACTAGACATGTTTGGAAACACTTCTTCCCCATGTCTTTCTCACTCTGTAGCCACTTTTGTTATTGAATTTTGCAACTTAACATTTTTATGCTCTATATCTAAGAAAATAAGCCTATATTTAGATTTATCAAGACCAATTCTACATAAAAAATATTGTATGAACAGCAAATTTTGAAATATTAGTGCTAATTAACTTGTCTATTGTTTTTTTAGGTCTCGACAAAATAGAATTCCTGCAATCGCATGAGAATCTCGAAATTTATCAAAAATCGTTTGAAATTATCGAGAACTATTTTGGATCGGAAGGAGAGGATAGCAGAGTAGCACCCGAAGTGTCTTCCACTACTGACCAGTATCAGTTCAATACTGACCAATCTGTGCCTATGGGAGGTTACCAGTTTTAAGCCACCCTTCTATGTATGCTACGTCTAAAATTGATGTTCATTGTGCAGTGAGTACTTATTGTTGCTTTTTATAAGACTATTTTAAATAAAGTTAATGTATTATAAAAATACGAATTAAAATATCCAAAATTATATCTAGTCTTAAAAATGATTGTATTATCGTAATGAAATTATGTTTTTACAAAAAAACTGTTAAATACTAGCAAAATTTTACAACAGCGAAAGCTTGTATCAATGCTTGCTAGTCAGAACCCACTGAGTTAATAATTTCATTTCAGATGCCTGTTATGAGGAGTGGATTAAATGCTTTCGCGAAATAAAGTGTCTACACCTGAGTATTATTATATTTTGCACTAATATGTAGAAGTGTAGAATAATTTTACTAAGTAATTATTATCCTATACCTCGCCTTTTTTGTTGCTATTGTAGATAACGGCGTAGTTATTTTTTTTAAGTGTAAAATATATATTTTTGTTGCTTTCATGCCAGTCTTTGTTAGGAAAACATTATATGTTGTTATGTGATAAAAACTTTTTTATTCTTTATAATGTATTAAAAGATTGGTTCCAAAAAATAATGACTTTCAACTTGCATACTGCGTTTTATAAACACTGCGGTTGAAAACACAGTTAGGGATGTAACAATGAAATTTTTTTGCAATGAAGTTGCTTAGGCAGTGGGAGTAAAGGTAGAGATTGTCACATAGGGAGGAAAAGCGTTATGCCTCTGCGATTTTTTCTCTTCGTATTTTTACCTTTTTTAATACGAGAGCATTATGTGCGTATGAGTAAGGAATATATGTATAGCTGTATAGCCACAGTCGTCTATGCGTGGAAATTTTTTTGAAACTTTAAAATAGAAAAATAACAAAAGTAACTTTTCCTGAGGGTCCTACGTTAATATCATACATGATATTACCCAGAACAGTTATTTATTTTTTGTCAGTAAATGGGCTAGTATACGTACAGTTAAAAGCAATTGGACGAAATTACAATGTTTACATTACAAAATAAATAAATCAAATCTGAGCAGTGACTTAAAATAATGTGTAGCACCAGGTGTCATAAGAATTTAACATGTAATTTTGGCACAAAGCATTTCACACAGTTAAAATAAACATAAGCAATGATATGGAATGATTTCATTATATGGATTGGTCCTATTGGTCCCTAAAGCACGGAACAGACAGAAAAATCTTTGTGATATCTGTTGTAGCTATGTTGTGTTCATCAATCAGTGTTGAGTATTGATGAAATACTAATAAATTAAATCTTCCTATTTAATGAAATCTAATAATAATTCTAGGTAAGGGAACAATTGATTGATGCCTAATCTGACTACCATATTGCTGCTATTATTGTTTGTGTCCATTTCGTTTTAAATAATATATCAATTCATGTTGGCCATTCAATAATCATTGCAGGTGTTAAAATATTCGGTTAACACACAACACACAGTAATATAAACACAAAAAGTAGAACATAAATAAGAAGATATTATATTTTTTGCAATTTAAGAATGACTTATTTCTGTTCACAAACGTTTTTAGGAAACAAGTTAAGGCTTTTGTGTTAATTAATTTGTTATTGTTTTATTCGCATTTTGGTGCCTTTGGTTAAATCCCATTATAAATGATTAACATTGAAGATAAATGCGATACTACAACACTCAAAAAAATAAAAAATAAACATGCTACATCCTAATACATGACCCAACTTTACAAAAAAAGCGTCGCTCGTTGATTTATTTCAGTTATTTTGTAATTACAGTAAAGTGAAACCGTAAGCAAATATTGATCAAATCCCTGTTATTTATCGTTTAACTGCGACATATACATAAAATAACATTTCACTATTTAGTAAGAAAATCCTTGATAGTAAAAGAACAGAACACATTTGATTTAGGACCATGTTCACATGCATAGTTCTTCATATTGCACTCACCATTGGAATTTTTGCTTACATAATATCATGCCATTTGCCATTGTGTTAGGAAGAGATTCATACATACTTGAATTCGACATTCATTATAAAATAAGGTCGGGTTCCCATAACCGCGCGGCACCGTCGCGACCACTGAGAACTCGGCCTAAAACTAGGTGTTATTTATTTAGGTACACATGATAAGTATGAAACTACCCCTTTGTTACCGACAGGGACTTTAGGTTATAAACATTATATGATAAAGGTCCTTTAAAACTCATATTAAAATGTTTATCCACTTATCCAATGAGTGTATTAAAAAGAGGAAGATACCGCACTAGTGCGCGGAAAATACACCGCTTATATTGTGTCAATGCATCTTAGTCGCATACTATCAGCGGTTGGTGAAGCACGTGGGTATTGCGCACTAAAAATAATCAAAATGCCGAATTGTGTGTTTCGAAAGTGTAAAAACTACGTTACTAAAGTAAAAAAGGACGATGGATTGTCTTATCACACGAAAGTACATCAATAATTTACATTATTAACTAAATTTTTATTAAATTACAAAGGTACAAAAGATTATTATCTATTATTTCTAAACCATCGCAAAAAAGGATAGCGAATATGTTCGCAGTTGTAGTGCGATAGGGATAGATAGATAGATAGATCTTTACGCTTCTTTCAATAAGGACCAAAATCCTTTATATCAGAGGATATGAGTCGTGGCGCGGGCTCTAGCTATCTCTTTCGTATAGCGTTATGTTTCGTATATTATGTCTTTCGCATTCACATGTTGCAAACACATGTATACCTTTAGACGTAAGGATACGTTTGAATGTGTAGCTTGGCGGATCAAATTCTAATCGCCGCGCGTTAGAAGATACCATATCTACCTCTTTTTAATACACTATCATTGCACTTATCCAAATATTTGTAAAACCTGTAAGTATTTAAATAAAACCATTTTTTTATATGGTCAATGTGGGGAAGACCGTCATGGTTTATTTTAATTTTGAGATTTTTATTTTTGAGACTTCATTGTACGAGTCCTATTCATTCTACAATGATGATATTTGGAGATGTTGAACAATAGACCTTTGTTTACATTATTAAAAATTCAAAACATCTGTACATGAAATAACTTTACAGATATCGATGATAATTTAAAATATCATCGGGTCTTACCTCCTATAAATTACTACTATATGGGGGTAAGACCGTCTGGCCAATATATTTTATAGTTAACGTACGCCATAATAAGCACACTTATGTAGTAATCAAAAACAATTCGTGTTTATACAAATTAAATCTAGTCTCGATAATATTTTGAAAAATCAAAGAAAAAGTGGTGAATTCGTATAAAATTGAAGTCAGCGGTTTTAACATTTTTTTACGAAATAAGAGAAAGAACGAAAGAAGTTTCTTTTCTCATATATAGGTATAAAGTTGTTACGAATTATTTTGTTCAATCTATATTACAATATATATTACCCAATTATACCATGTCGATATCCATTTCGATATAAGTATTCAAAAAAGCCAACCCATCAAAGATATTCATGTCGAAATATTCAAAAAAGCTGTCTCCACCTAAGATTTAAAAATATATGTATTTTTCATAATCCTCATCCGAAACATCCCGAAAACCATACCAATGGCCAAAAATTCAAAAAAGTCAGGTCTTCGATTCCAAAATTAATAAATGTTCATAATCCTCACCCCAAAATATCCCGAAAACAATACCCATGACCAAGTGTTCAAAAAAGTCGAATCTGCCATCTAGGACTTAAAAATTTATATATTTTTCATAATCCTCATCCCAAAACATCCCGAAAACCACAGCCATAACCAAGAATTCAAAAAACTTGGTTCCGCCATCTTGGATTTTAAAATTAATACATTTTTATAATCCTCAACCCAACATAATAATGTCTCGAAAACGATACCCATGACCAAGTGTTCAAAAAAATGTAGTCCGCTGATCATCCTCATGCCAAAATATCCCAAAAACGCCATCCATATTAAAATGGATTGACTGGCCTGTTGGTCTAGTGGTTAGCGACCCTAACTACTACACCGGAGGTCGTGCGTTCGATTCCCACCCAGGACAAATATTTGTGTGATGAGCACAAGGGTTTATTCTGTGTCTGGGTGTAAATTATCCATATAAGTATGTATTTAAAAATATATAATATGTAGGTTTATCAGCTATCTGGTTACCATACCACAAGCTCACAGCTTACTTTGGGATTAGCAAGCCATGTGTGAGTTGTCCCATAATATTTAAACAAAAATCTAAAAAAAATGTCTGAAATCTTGGATTGTTTATATGTATGTAAGCAATACAAAGGTAGTCTTTGACTAATCGGGTACGCCATATTGCGCGGGAAAATATTGTACGGTGAAAATAATGTTTCCCATATATGAAACCTAGATAGATCGATTTCTTGCCCCCGAAAACCCCTACAGTGAAAGTTTCATCGAACTCCATCGTGCAAATTTATAGAACGGCATTATAAATAAATAATATAAATAGATTTATGAGTACATATATAATATATATGCATTATTATGCATATTATACAAATATTGTTCGTTCCTTAGAATAGTAAGTTTTTATTAACTCAATCGAATTACATTAGGACTTTCATACCAGAAAAGGTTTTTAATTTCTGACTGAGAGAGACAGCGAGAGTCATATGACGGTGTTACCCTTCAACCAGACGGTCTTTCGCTTACAAGCTTTTCGACTGTCAAAAAAATCAAATGTAGATATTTCAAAAACAAAACCAATTTTCGTTTCATAAATGTAGTAATTCATTAAAGTGGTTACTAATAAAGACGTTTTAGTACCATTTTTATGATAATACTATAAAAATACGTCAAAATTATTGTTTTTCCAGAGGTCGATTTGGTCAAAATGAACTCTCAAAACACCAAAAATTTTTGAAGGCTACTTTCATTACAAAAGACGCCTTATAACAAGATCAATTTATGTTTATTTTAAAGAGCATTTCCGACTGTTTAATTTACTGTGCGACACACTGTCGTAAAGTTATATTTTGTTATATTCTGAAATTGTGTTGATTGATTTTGATGTTGTGTTATATTTTGAAAAAAGCCCAGTAGACGGTCTTACTCCCCAGACGGTCTTCCCCACATTGACCATAATAGTGTTTTTGTCTGCTTAGGTATGCTAATTAAGTAAAATGAAACAGGAATCATAATAATTAATATTTACATATAATTATTATTATGTAGCTATTCATTGTATTACAAAAATCAACAACAAACAAATATGCCTGTCTTCATACGTTATTTTTATGATCGACAACACAAGGATCTTGAGTGGGGCCCCTTGTCATGAGTAGCGGGGTTGTTGCGCTGCTACCGGGCGGCTACCGCGGCGCTCGGGACATAATGAGAATGCGCATTTAATAATCAAAAATCGTTAAAAATATTACCTACTTTGTATTTTTGTATTTATTTTATAAAAAACGTAAAATAACTGATACCGTTCTTGAGAAATATTCATCTACCTACTTTCCAAATGTTACTGAAATTGGTCAGACTTAAATAAATAACCTTATGAATAAATGAAGCATAGTATTAGAATCTCACAATTTTGTTATAAAATTTATAAATTTTGGTTTTATCTCCTGTATTTCGGATTAAATAAGATACCTACATCTAACAGTACCTACACTTTTACAATATATATTTTACTTATTATAACACAATATATATTTAATTGATATTTTACTAAAAGCTAATAATAATTGTTACTATTGTATTTATTAGGCAGCTTTAAATTAAATGAATAAATGTATAATGTGAAATTAAATGTTTTAATAAAATTTTAGACATACAGAGTCGATTAATTTATAGTATAAATTTTATACAAATCATACAACACACGTGGCCATTGCAATTCTTAAAAAAATAATTGCCTGGTGTCTTTACTATTAAGTATCGGTCCAGTAGTATCCGTGATATGGACTTAAAACTAAAAATTACGAAAAAAATAAAAGTATTAAACCGACGTCAAAAAAGTATGAAATAAAATTTGTTACATACTGTAGGCCTACTATTTTTCGAGGTTGGTATATAAGTTCAAAAAGTGCGCAGCGCATTAACTTTTCCGCACACTTTTTGAATTTGGAACACTAAAGAAATCGAACGCAAATATTGTTTGAATAAAGACGAAGGAACTACAGAACTACAGCCCGCGTTTTTGTCAATTTTCACGGATTGTTAGAAATGAGCCAGATTCGGACATTATTTCATACGCGCAGAATATAAAATCTACAACAATCTCTATTCCTAATAAAACTGTAATTAACAATAAATTTTGATAATTTCGAAAATGTCTCAATGTAAATATAATTTTTTAGTTGTTTTATTATTAGATGCTATTTAATTTCAATTTAGTTGTTACTCTATGTTTTATTAAATAATAATATTACAGTAGAATATGACGCCCCTTTCATTTTCTCATAGAGGGTGATGAAAAGTAGAGTATCACTCGGGACAAAATATATTTTTGGCTCGGGCGACGTACTTTGAATCCGTCGCTACGTTCAGGATTCTACTAAAGAAGCCCTCACTACGCTCGGGATTCTACTCCAGAATCAAAAAACGGATTCAAAAAACGTCCTCGCCGTAAAAATATCATTTTGCTCTCTTGTCATACAAACTACTATTTGCTCCCTTGTCGTACAATCTACTATTATTTCATACTTTTTTGAAGTCTGTTTAATTTTTTTTCACTATGTTCCTCGCATTTTTAGAGTAATCATAGGCCTGATGATTTGTGATTTTTTTCTTTTGTTATATTGTTTATTTCACTATTACATCACTTACTTCTTGTAATAGAAATAATTGAACATTTGAATTTTAAAATAATTTCTAAACTCCTTTCTTGAAAGCATTGTCACTATAGTTTTATCGATGTGACAGCTTTCAAGTGACTGGAATAATCTAGACGATAGAGTCGGACTTGACTCGCTGGCTTACTGGACTGGAATCGTGTGAACCAGGCAATACGGATCATGAATACAAAAATATATTTTTAATATTAGGGTGATTTGGACATACATACTATTTAAGTCATCTAGTCTTGCAATAATGATATTTTTTCATCAACTTTACTTCTGATGTAATTACGTATAATTGATTTATCGTAAACATTATTGCATTTTATGTCTTATGGTTTATTTTTCACCAGGATACTCCTATATTATGAAAATAAACGAGAGTTCTTAGAAATCTGTGCTCCAAATGTAGGTCTTCCCAAAATTGCATGCGATCTGAAAATGGATTTCTGCCCTTTGTTAGTTCAGTGCCTATACTTAAATAGTTGATTTTATCTTCATTTGCTACTGGATCCCATGAAATATTTAGAAGAGGATCATTTTCGTCCGGTGTTGGCGTCCTGGAAACGAATGGTTACGTTTGAAAAGTTCACAGTACAAAATGTGAGTACTCCATATGAATATATATTTATATTCTTTCGTGTTTAAATTCTTTTCTGTTAATTTTTTATTGAATGAAATAAATATTAAAAAAGGAGATTTTTCGTGTACCCTTTATAACTCCGCAAACTGCTAATGCACCTGGCAAAATGCAAAAATTAACACCCAAAACTGAAAGGACCATTTTGTAACATCTCCTTTAAGTTGCATGTGTACATTACGAAAGACCTGTCAAATTTCTTATGATGAACGAGCCATGATGAAATTGACCACGAAGAAATAATATCAAGCATAAAAATATTTTTCTTACCCATATTTTGCAAAATTTGTCCACATTTTAAGTACTCTTTTTCGTGTCGTTAAAGCATCCCTATTTCCTTTGCAATGATCTGGTTTACTTTTTATGTCAAATATGTAAGGAATCTCTGCACTATAGCCGACGCAGGCGAAGAATTGTACACACTTTGGTACGAACCATTCACCTGCATTATTAATTATATAATAAAAAATTGGACAGTCTGTTGGTGCAGTTCTACTATGGAGTCGTAAAGTTTTGTTCACATAATACAAAAAGTTGTAATCTCTTATTAATTGCAAGTAATGTGTTTTAACATGCGGTGGGTAGTTATCGACCCCAATGTAATGATCAAAAAGCTGTTGTCCTAATCTAGTCGTAGAAGCGTCTTCAATTGCCAGTTGCTTTGGCACAAGGAGTTCAACGTTTTCCTTAAATTTTTCATAGTCATAAAAGTCATCATTGACATGTTCGAATAGATGTGTTACATTATTATTGCTTCCTATTATAAAAGGGACTTTGTGGTAGTTGCCAGATCTTATGATTGTATAGGGGCTTTTTGTGAGGAAAGCTGATTGACTTTCAAATTCATATTCAATGCATGGTTTAAATAACGAGTCATAAATATCACTTCTGGTAAGGTCGAATTCCTTAATTGCTAGATCAAGACAGACTTTCATTATATCAATAGCCGAAAAGGATCTCATTTCTTCAACTGCTTCTACTGCATTATTGCTTGTAACGCCCATAGTTTTCGCCAGTTCCATTGCTCGACTAGATGGTTTTTTTTCTAAAACCCAATTATTAAGTGCACAGGCATTTTGCAGAATAGCTTTGTGAAATAGGCCGTGAGCCATGGGTGACAGCATCATTAGATGTGCGATGGCTGCACCCGTACTGCTTCCGAATATTGTAACATTATCCGGATCTCCGCCAAACTTACGTATATTATTCTTTACCCACCGCAATGCCATTACAATGTCTTTAAGTCCATTATTTCCTGGGGCTGTAAAGTCATTTACGGATAAAAATCCAAATGGACCCAAACGAAACCCGCATCTTACGTAAATAACATCATGGTTAAGTAGCCATTTTGGGTCCCATACGAAATCAACGTACACCATGAAATTAAAGCTTCCAATCCAAAACATGACTGGCAACGGTTTGTCTGGTTTAATATTCGGGCTAAGGACTTCTAGATAAAGACAGTCTTCTGATCCTATTATCTCATAGTTCATGTAAAAACTGAGAGGTTTTGGAGTTTCTTGGGTACAGTCTAAAAGTTCTGACCATGGCTGTACAGGACTGGGAGGCTGAAACAACATTGATTTTCATTAATTTTATAGTGCTTTAAGATTTATCGTTGAATGATCATCATTTCATTGTCAATTATCAGGTATAGGTAGTTTCCTTATAAACCTTGATGATTTTGAACAGAAAAGCGTAAATTGGTGTTGGATTTTGGACGGCGGATTGGTGGTGGTTGGATTTATGGTGTCGGACGTATTTCGATCTATAAATTTATTTTAACTGGCTAGGGCAACTAATGCAAACTTTTCGTTTATCAAATGACGTTATCAACAATAATGTCAATCCAATGACATGCATATCCTGTATTTCTTCATTGCGTTGTTTATTTCTCCATAATAATGATGGACGTAAATACCACAAGTAGAAAAGTTATAAAAATGGTAATGTTTTATGGCGCTGTACCAATTGGCGAAAGTTAAAATGCGGTGGTTATGCGGTAATCTTTTTATACTTATTTTTGTTTACGGGGATCCCCTGGGGGATCGGGTTAGGGGATCCTAGTGGACGAAATGATTACATTGCTTATCTGTTCCCCTTTGTCGTCATCACATCAATTAATTCTAATTGGTCACAAACAAATATATACACACGTAATACATATTATTTTATTAAATAAGATTGTTTAGTCAAGTCAGTCTATGGATACGATGATATGGATCACGATATCACAACTTTTTACTGTGTAAGAACTGAGTTGCGAGACTTAGGTTTTTTACTAGTTATGTTTTTGATGGCATTACTATTACAAAAAGTAACTGATGTAGTGGAAGACTAACAAAAAAGGGGGTTTGGGTGAGAAATTGGATAAGAAAAGGAAATGAAAAAGGAGGTTCAACAACGCTTTTGCAACAGCTCAAAACAGAAGATGTCTTTGAATACAGATTGGCAATGAGAATGACAACAGAAAATTTTGAGGAGTTGTTAACATTAATTTCAAACAATATTCAAAGTAGCAACAGTTAACTTTATTGTTAGGAATTATTCCAAAAAAACAACAATGTGTGTACACTGTACAACATATTATAATCAAAGACTGGATTGGCCCTTCCCAATATTCCAGTGGCGCTGGAATGGGCGTGCTGGAATGAAAAATAGACCATAATTCCAGTCAACTGGACTGAATTGATCACTGGTATGGCACATTCCAGTGGCATTCCAGCGCTGGACTTGAATGCATGACTGGAATAATGTGAACCTCACATTATGACTCCGTAGAGCAAAATAATACGAAACGGCCGCCACGGATAAAGGGGTACCTACCATCAATACTATTACCATAATTACCACATAAAATTTGTTTTGAGAATTGTTAATTATTGCCTAGTTTAAATAACAAAATTACGTAAGATGGACAAAAATCTTAAAATAGCATGCTGGACCAATAGACGACGCACACTGACGAACTGACGTTTGTCGAACCAATCGTGTGCACCGCAGCGCAGTCAGTGTCAAACCGACCAATGAAAATTCTGCTCACTACTCGTGACGGCAACTATATTTAGTTAAATTTTGATAGTAAACTGTTGATTTTTTTCACAAACTTTAATTATCAATCTTTAATAATTATTAAAATTTAATTATGTCGTTTTAACATTTTCGAAAATGTCGCTTGGTTATTTTAGACATTATTTGTTTTTAAAATTGAGCGCTGTTTTGAAACATACGCAACGTACACCGGTCGAAAGTTCAGTCGTCCACGAAAGCTCGGAGAGTGGTCACGTCTCATCGGGGAGCGACAAAGCCTGTGTTGCTTTGCCAAAGTTACGCCACGCAAACGGTTGAATAAGGTGTCATATTTTTTGTTTTTTTTCAATACATTTTTTGTATAGTATTTTTGTTTTAGTAAAATGGGAAAGCATAAGGAAAGATATTATAAGAAATTAATTTCCGAAAAAAAAACTGTTCTCTGAGAAACTACGTATTTCTATTTTTTTGTTATATTATTTCCTTTTACCTAACATAATGGCGGACGTAATATTTTATTCATTTTTTTCTCAAACATTCGATATGGGTATCGTGTAATAGGTTTTTGAGGGTGGCGATTGCAAATCTGACATTAATTTTAAAATCCAAGATGGCGGATGCTAGTTTTTGTCATCCCTTCGATATGGGTATCGTGTAATAGGTTTTTGGGGGTGGCGATTGTAAATCTGACATTAATTTTAAAATCCAAGATGGCGGATGCAAGTTTTTCTCAAACATTCGATATGGGTATCGTGTATTAGGTTTTTGGGAGTGGCGATTGCAAATCTGACATTAGTTTTAAAATCCAAGATGGCGGGTGCTAGTTTTTGTCAAATATTCGATATGGGTATCGTGTAATAGGTTTTTGGGGGTGGTGATTGCAAATCTGACATTAAATTTAAAATCCAAGATGGCGGATGCTAGTTTTTGTCAAACATTCGATATGGGTATCGTGTAATAGGTTTTTGGGGGTGGCGATTGCAAATCTGACATTAGTTTTAAAATACATGATTTCGGTTGCTAGTTTTTCGCAAACATTCGATATGGGTATTGCGTTATAGGTTTTTAGGGAGTAATTACTCCACGACGATGGAACAATATTTTTCTTAAAATTGCGAATTTGCTTTATTGAAAGCTTTGGTCGTTACAAGATACCTATATGTATTTTTTTTGTAGATCCATTACTGATGCAAACAAAGAAAATGAAACTGGAAATGAAAAAGGAAATCACACGAACACATTCTTCCGTTATGCACCAAAGTTCAAGTTCAGTCTTCAGTCCGAGATGCAAATGGGCATTTTTTTTGTATAACGTATAGTTAATTTTTGTGGTTGGAAATAACTATTATGTTTTTTGTATGAGATTGATATTACCATTCTTGTCTTTTAAAGTTTTATTTTTATTGTATTCTCACACAAATTTTGGTCAGCTGATGACAAATTTGGAAAATCAAAAATATTTTTTGGGAAATGAAAGCCTTTGAGTTCACTGGAGATTTTTTTATTTACATGGGCTGTAGAAATTTTCGACCAACCTGTTACAACAATTCTGTTACAACCTGTATAATAAATATACCACGTTTATCTGCGCTTTTTGTATGTTTTTGTAAAATTGTAAAACAAGCAAGGTATTACATTAGGTAATTATAGATTTTTTTTCTATTACGGACTGGTTTTATTATAACAACCTACCCATATATCTTACCAACTTACTCACCTAGCCAACCTACTTACGCATTGTAGTTACAGGGCGTTTAATCCACAACGCCAAAATTTCATCGCAATCGATGAATAGTAAGGGAACGGATTGTGTATTACTATAGTACAAACAAATACAAATATTATACATATAATACAGATTATAGCCATATATAGTGTTACCAGCGGTTTCACCCGATATTACTCGAAAATTATCCCACGGGAAAACCGGGATAAAAAGTAGTTTTCGTGTGAAAGAGTAACAAACATTCATCCAAACAAACTTTCACGTTTATAATATTAGTAGGATTAGTTTTATTAATCGGATTTATACACAGAACCGTCTAAATAAACAGTATCATTCGTCTTTTCAAGTTTAAAAACCCCAAGTTACACTCAGTCCATCAAATTGTAAAAATCCTGAGTTATCAACTTCCGCCATGCAACTCAAGCGGGCACCGAGTGATTGTCATCGTGTGCGTGACGACGCACGACTAGCGCGCCGCAGTAAATATCTAATTTCCGCGCGCCGTGTTCCCTCGGCGCAGTCTTCTAGTTTATTTATTAACATTTTGGTCTACAAAATCAAATGCCCTAATCACATTCATGTACAGCGCACTGACAATCAGCTTATTGTTTAAATTTGTCATTAAATTTGTTTGTAAAAAATTAAAAATTGCTATTTCTGTCGATTTATTTTCCCTGAACCCTACTTGTGCTGCCGCAAGAATACTAAACTTTTCACAGTAAGAATAATGGTTATTGTAGATAATATTTATCAAAATTTTTTGAAAAGATTGGAATCAACACTACTGGTCTATAGACATATCCTCCGTTTTTTTTTTAAAATAGGTTTTATTATAGTTAATTTTAATGATTCAGGAAACACCATATTCAATATATAATTCATATAAATTTATTCATATAAATTTATAATATAGCTCAAAATTGGAGCTATAAGATTTTTTACATCTTTGTACAGATTCTGTAATTCCGTGTCATCGTTTTTTAACTGCTTTTTATTGAAAGAGGCATTTATTTTTTTATTTAAATATAATATTAATTAATATTTAAATATAATAAGTTTATAATAAAATAGGATTACACAGTTTCTCAAATGTAATTTGAACATGATATCACGGTAGGGACCTAGTATGGATAGGAGTGTTTACAAATGTATTTCATTTATATTCCATATATCTAATCAATTTAACTGTTTATGATTAACTTCATTTTACATAAGACACCTGACTACCTACTCTGAAATTCAGCGTAATCATTCAATAATTTGAATCTTTTCCTAGTTTAAATGAAATGAATATTAAATCTCCTCAGTAATTTCAAGTTTGAGGAATAGTAACTATTTGAAATATGAGTTAATGTCAACTAGAGTAGTTTTGAATCCTTATGATTTTCATATGACTTTAGAGTCTTTAGACCACAGTCTAATAAAGGTAAATAAATTTTTTACTTTAAAAATTTGGTACTCAAGGCTATAATTTTATTTGTAGGAAAAACCATTCTTGAAAACAATAAAACAGAAAATTTAAATGTAAACAATTTCAATGTTAAAAATATATAGATACCAGAGAGTACCTCTTACTCAAGTTTATAAAAAAAATCTTTTTAAAATTAACACGGCCGAGGCGTGGCCTTCCTTTCTTTCTTTCATAGCTGAGAGATTTCTGTGTTAAATGTAGACTTCTGTCACTGACCCTCAGCCCCATATAAAATAAAAATATATATTTTTTAAATTTTCTAATATCATTTCTACGTCGCCTGTAAGAGTATAAGTACTCCAATTTGCCCCGAACCCTACCCTCTGACCGAATTTTTACTAATATATAGTTAATACAGATACAGAGTACCAATAATATAGTTTTACTTACCAGGAACCTAGAGCTACCTAATGGTGGTCTCGCGTACGGTATTTTCTTAAAGTTATATATATTTCCTTGTTCTTTTTTATCTATAAATCCACAAATTGGGCCATCGTCTATCTCAACAACACATTTGCAGTCTTCATCAATAGCATCCATTTTAATGAACTATGTCAACAACTTAATTATCATATCAAAATGTAAGTCTGATTTATTTGTCACAGTGATTTTAGTGTAGTTTATAAGTATATCACTTTTGGAGATAATAATTTTTTGTTGATAAATTATTAATTTGCTATGAGCTTCACCAATAAAATATTTCTAAAAGGAATTTATTCACACCGGACTTGTAGTTGAATTTTCTTGTAGTTATCATAATTTATTGTTGTGTATGTTTAGTTTAATGAAAAATGTTGAAAAAGTTGATTGAGAATAGATAGATTATAGAATTGAGGTGAATGATATCATAACTGAAAGATAATAAATTGACAATGACATATTTTTTGATTTAAATTGGCATTTGCTATATAATTTGTGTCATCATGAGTTCATGACACTGACAGAATATAACCACTGAAAAAATGAAAGGGCAAAGATTTCTTTTTCAGCACAATCATAAAAGTACGTTACTCTACGCCTGTAACGCACACTTGTTTCACTAATTTACTATGAGTCCTTATATGCACGTAGTTCTTTAATGCGCATGCGTTCGTAGAGAGACAGATAGGGTACCATAATCTTATATCTCTACTACAAGTGTCGGACATTTCCATTTATAGGCAGCCGTAATATGTCCCCTAGATCCCAGTACGTATAATATCTATGCAAAAAGCGCGCAAAAATTTGACATTGATAACGTCAAATAGGCAACCGTATTGGTACAATATACGTATATCGCTTCACGCTCTGTCCGCAGAGCTTTTCGGCACAAATGTAGAGTCAACCTTATAGGCGGCTGCTACACGCTCGCTATGTATCACGATATTTAACGTGATATTTATCGAGTTATATTTTGGTATACTACACATACGATACGAATCGCGTCAGTACGACGGTAAATTTCGTGAGTACACTCGTAAGTTTCGTATTATAATAAATAAAACTATGAGTGACAATATAAATAAAGCTTGCGTTGCTATTATATTAGCGATAGCATTGAAAAGGCGTATAAAGCGTAAGAAATGGGCGAAATATTGGTTTTAAGCTAAGGTTTCAAGATATACATATCTGAATTTATTAAATCAAATTCGGGAATACCTACCAAGCAATTGATGACTATGAAAATTATTTTGCCGATTTATTTATATCGGTATGCCGATAAAATTATTATATGCTCGATGCTCGCTTTGAACATTGCTATAGTTGATTACACCATACTTGCTTAAAAACGATACATCGCGTAGGTAATCCTCTTCCATCGCTGACAGAATGAATACTGACGCAATTAATATCGATTGGAGACTAGACGCTCGATATTTATCGACGATAAATAAATACAGATCGTGGATTTTTGGATTTCTAAAAATCCAGCGATCCGTATCACGATACGTCATAAGCTATACTACACACTCGATAAATATCGTGATCCTTGATTACGATCCAAATATCACGATATATATCGAGCGTGTAGCATTCGCCATAGATATTGTAGTACAGTAGTCGCAACGTAAGAAGCCTATTTTGATAGGTCTCATTTCCCGTGTACCGCAGAACATAAGCCTGTGAATTATATGCATGCATAGCGCCGTTTAACGCGCGTCCTTCGGACGGACGTACACACACTCCCTTGTGAACTCGAGGGATTGGACTCCCCCGACTAGGGGGAAACTACTTACGTATAAGATAAAACTTTATTGTCCCAGGTAAAAGGTTTATAATTTCTTAGGATAGCGGTCATTGCCACTGTGCGAGTGTGACGCACTATATTTACGCGCGATCGCGGTGAGTTTACCTAAAGCAGCGGTTCTCACACTTTTTTGGCGACGGAATCCTTTTAGAAAATGAAAATTGTGACGTAACCCTTTTGGAAAATAAAATTTTCGGCGTAACACTTAAAAAAAATCTTAGGAGTCCTAAATTAAAATCAATGTTAATTATTGTGCATTCTTTACAAGTATCAGGCCTCAATACCTATGTCTATGAATGATTTAGACCAAAAAGTTTCCAAAGAAGTACATACCTTGAATCTTATATCCTGTGTATCTTGTACCTTTTAAAGTGGCTCTTTAACATTCACGATTTATAAATTTGTTGTACCTAACATCAATGATGAGGTTGGAGGTTTGCAATTGGAGATTTTTATGTTCCTGTTTTAGCTATTTTTATAGTTTTCCGCAAAATGACAATCAATTTTTGGACGAATTTAATGAAACATTTAATTTTAGTGATATTTTTATTAAAACTATAACTAATATCCTTCATGTACATAATATTCGTTTAATATATTTTTGTCCATTACAGTTTCGTCGCAGTATTTCATCTTTTTTATTAAATCGTTTCTCAATTCTTGAACGTCTTTTTCCAGCATATTCTTGAAGGGTGCAGAGGCAATCATGTTGGCGAAGAACTTGCGGTTGGTTGTAAATTTCAGGGTAAAACCCACAGTGGTTTTAGACGGATAGTTAATGTAACTGTATAAATTATTTGATACAAATCTGAAAATATATTTTTAGCTTATACATATTATCTATATTTTATAAAAAACACATCAATGGGAGGCATCCAATACATGAACCCACGCATCACGATGGTGCTGTGTTAGGTATATTTGGTTGTATAAATAAGAAAGAGGCGTTGGCAAACTATAGTTTGCCAGCGCAATAATGAACGAAGCATGCTAAATATACGATTACAGTTCAAAAATAAGGAAAAGAACAAAGGTCAACGATGTAAATATTAAAAAATATAAGAAAACTAAAATGGAACTGGACTGGACATATATTATTATAATGAGAACTAACAAAGAAAAATGGACGAAGGATGTAGTAGAATGGTATCATAGAAATGGGAAAAGACAAAGAGGAGGTCAAGTCAAAAGATGGGAAGATGATTTACCAAAAGGATGGAGAAGATCAACTAGAGATAGACAACCTGACCAACAAAGTGGTTGCTAAAATATTTTATTGTATATATACTGTAAAACTTATTTTAATTATTTTAATAGCAGTGTTCTTTTAGTTTATAAGGTTAAAATTGTGATATGGTCAGTGAATAAAGGCTTTTAATATTATTATTATTAAATTTATAAGAAAGAGGCGTAAGACTCGTAAAAGAATTCATGTGTAAATAATGAAATAATGTTACTCATGGGTATCATTAATTAGATACTCACTTCTGACGAGCCATTGTGGTGTTAAAACATCTATTAAATAAATCATAAAATGTATTTTTTGTCTGTATGCTTTTTGCCGTTTCTGCTAAAAATCTGTAATTTCAAGAATAATTTCGTATTAACATTTTTCAAAAGAGTAAATTTTTTATCAATCGTACCTATCTTGATTATGGAGTGGGCAAACCGCCTCTTGAACATTTAAACTGATGACCTGGAAAAGATAGCGGGAAACCTTTTGATTTGGACAGGGCCGTCTTAGACTATGCTGGGGCCCTTGGGCACACAAGAATTCGGGGCCCTTTTGGAATGTAAAGAAAGCGAACTATAAATTTTTTTTCACTATGATCTGCTTTATTAATCAAATATTATAATTAATTAATAATTATTATATTATATAACATTTTAAAGCTGAAGAGTTTGTTGGTTTGAACGCGCTAATCTCAAGAACTACTGGATTGATTTCAAAAATTCTTTCACCAATGGATAGCTAAGATGTCCCTGAGTGCTATAGGCTATGTATGTGCCACGGGGGAAGCCGGGGCGGACCGCTAGTATATTATAATAATACAATATTATTAATGATATTAGTATGTTTGCTGTTGTTTTTTGTTGTTCGTGTTTCGTTATTGTGTGTTCGAATCACTCAAATTATTCATATAATGTATTGATTTGAATAAATCTGAAAAAGAGTGACGTTCGTTCAACGAGAAAAGTACAATGCGCCCGACCATAATATTTTGAGATTAAATGTGAAAGAAATTGTCGGTCCTTCGGGACCCTCTGAGGATGTTGGGCACTGGCCCCGAGTGCTCTTATTGTAAGGACGGTATTGGATTTGGAGGGCCCAGGATCGAGTGGAATGGCCCGGATTAGGAGTTACGAAAAGCTAAGAAAGAAAAAAGGTAATTTATAGTCAGAAACAGGTATTCTACTAGGTCACTAGATAAGTTATGCAAAACCTACTTATAGAAACGGACCGTTCTTGAATTTATATTTATTTTAAAACTTAACTCATAACTAAATGCAGTGCCGGATTTAAATTTCTTATGAGTGTAGGCCACTTTATTTCCGCCGCCCTATATAGGTAGGTATATGTATATGTATGTACATACATAATGTAGGTTTCTAAAATACTTAATAATTTTCTATTTGTTTGTATTATTAGGACAATCATTGGGTATTTTTACTTGGAAAGTTTTCCGGGAGTTTTGAAAATTGGCAATTTCACACTATTTTGACGTGCTTTTACCGTATCTTTGCTACTCGCGCCGCCATGTTGGAAAAATGGCGCCTATAAGTAGTTTTTTTTATAATAAATTTCAGACGCATTTTACAGGAAAAACATATTTATACAAAATAATTGTACAAAGAAAAAATTTCCTACAATTTATGTCATAACTTTTTTTCTTCAAATTGTATGAGTAGCTAAACACTCGTTTCGGTAGAAATACTTATTTCCACACTACCATGAGGGAAAGCGGCGCGTTTTTTCAAAACTCCCGGAAAACTTTCCAGGTAAGCTCTATTTTTTTCAACTACATGACTGTACTATATGGCAGGCACTAAAGTTAAATACTAGGATTTACAATTTTCGATAGGAATCGAGTGAGCATCCTTTGAAATCTGCCGCCCCTCAGAGGCTGCCGCACATAGGCCGCGGCCTATACGGCCTATTGACATATCCAGGACTTAGTATAGACATACAAACTGGGATCTAGGTGGTGTAATTTTTTAAAAGTAAATTAATAAGTATGTAACTTCGCTTGATGCTAGAAAAGTCGTAACGAGTGCCGAAACCTGCAATTATACTCTTTTATTTTACTTTAGAAAAGAAAAAAGAAAATATGGTCATTCAAAATTGGTTGAGCCAACTGAAGTCCTAAATTTGTTACTGAAAGAAAAAATTTACTCCAATATTTTTTTAACCGAAGAGATATTTTAGAACAAAACCTTTTGAAATATTAGCGCATATTCATGAGTTTTTCGTATCGGAATGATTTTGTTGCCTAAAGACTATAGAAAAGTAAAAAACCCACCCAAAGTTACAAAGAAAGATTCTTTCGTTTTAGCCCCCTAAAAGTCCCTGCGCGTAAAGCTCATGGATTGATGGATTTCTACAGAATGCTGGAGTTAAAACCTTAAACATACTGTAGATAGTCCAGATCTTGCCATCTGGTTCAATTTCTTTCTAACTAAGAAGGATTTTTTTAAATTAGCGGCTTTTGCAAGTAAGCCCTAGTTACTCATAGCGTGGAACTAATCTTGTTAAAATCTATAAAAAAATCCCATCATATTTTTAATATAATTGATTTATACACTTGATTAAGTATATAAACTACAACAAAAATTATTTTAAAATCCCTTAATAAACATGGCTGTATTGCAAAACTTACCTAGTGCCCTAGTATAAGTAGGTAAATTTAAAATTTTATCAGTATGCAGAGGATGCCCAAACTGCTTAAAATTAATTCATTGCAAAATTATTACTGATCATATAAAGCTGAATTAAATGATTTCTACAATACCTTATAATTATATTTGAACACCCACCCTTTTGCATTGCACAAGCGCTGTGATTGAAGAAGTGAAATTACTACTATGCAGAGAACGGAACGACTCGGAAACATATTTTGTCATTCAATATCGTAAATTTGAAGAAAATTGTAAAGAACATACATAGGTATTGGTAGGTATATACCTACTGAGTTACGACATTAGGTATTAAACTTATCACAAAATAGAAATAATATTTTACGTTGTAAGCAGAGGTGTTGTAGTAAACATACTATTATATGTAGTATATTTCTACTATTGGCGATAAACACCTTTGTTATCTTACAGCCACGTATTTCACTGAGCAACAATATTTCGTATACACAGTTTCCGAAACATCACGTAAATGTTTTTTGCATAAGACCATTTCTAGTAAAAAGAAAAGAAAAAGATGGTGGGTCAGGAATTACTTGCTAAGAAGACAAGATGTATTAAGTGATTTATGCATGTTTGATGGATCATTTATAAACTTTCTACGAATTTTTGGAATTGCCAAAGCATTCGAAATTTCTTCCCAGGCGTCATTCTTTTTGATTTTATTTTTGTATCCTAGAGCAATCCCATAAAATTGGTTCTCCGCCGCAAGTGGGGAGCACCGAAACCGAGCTCTATGAGAAAATGAAAGGGGCCTCATATTCTAATCTATTGTAACATTATTATTAATATTAATAAAACAGTGAATTGAAATTAAATAGAATCTGATAATAAAACAATTAAAAGTTATATTTACATTTGAGACATTTTCGCAATTAGGAAAATTTATTGTTACTTACAGTTTTATTAGGATTAAGATTGTTGTAGCTTTTATATTCTGCGTGTTCGAAATAATGTACGAATCTGGCTCATTTCTAACAATCCGTGAAAATTGACAAAAACGCGGGCTGTAGTTCTGTCGTCTTTATTCAATCAATATTTGCGTTTGATTTCTTTGGCGCTGAACACTAAGATATTCCAATTTACTTATGAAGAGTGAGGAAAAACTCATTCCCGCCCACTAAAAAGTTTCTTATAGAAAACACCAACTTTGGGCGCACTTAAAGGGGAGCAAAGTCGTACTTTTCGAATAGATGAGATGAAAAATTATTTTTCTTACAAGACCCGAAATACCAAACTCTAAGAATTCTACGCGTTAAAAATATAATATTATAGAGCCAAATTTTATCAAAAACAAAAGGTAATACTAATATACGTAGAGTAGGAAACCTAATATTCAGTGGAAATTGGGGAACCAACCAATCTATAAACCTATGTATAAATTGCCTATAAGAAATATAGCCAGGCTCGATGTTGTGGGAGCGAGTCGGATGTGGTTCGAGGGAATTAATTATTATCGGGCCAATGTTCCAATTGAACGCCCCTGCGACAACGTAGACGGTGCCGGAAATTAATTCCGAATGACATTTCAAAATGCAAACCTCCCAACCGGCTTCATCTGCCAGGAGGGAAAAATTCTAATTTCCTTATGGGTTCCTTCCTTCCTTCAGCCCTTGGTGATCCACTGCTGGACATGGGTCTCCCCTAATGGACGGCACCCCACCCGCTCCTGGGCCCTCTGAATCCAACGGTTTCCCGCTGTCCTCATCAGGTCGTCAGTCCACCAGGACGACTAGGCGGCCTGTACTTCTTTTACCTAAACGTGGTCGCCGTTCGAGGATCTTTATTCCCCATCGGTTGTCAGACCTAGGAACGATGTGGACAGCCATTATTCTGAGTTCCAGTACGTACTTCGTCATATTAATGGTACATTAATGTGCGGCTTTCCTACAAATATTTTTTTTATTATTTCTATCCGTTGGAGATTTTCACTCCAATCATCATCAGACACTAAGGGGGTCAGTGAATAATGGACTAGTTCTGTAAAGGTTAAGAGAAGGTTGAGAGACTTGAGCGGTCTACTTTTTAATTTCGCATGAAATGAGACCATTACCTCCCCTCTCTTATACCAAAAAAGAATTTCCAAATCGATTACAAAGAAACGGAAATCCGGGCTAAATATGTATAAAGAAAAGTTAAGGAAACATATTCAACCGAATCAGAAACTGTCTCCTTTTTGTATTCCATTTTTAAAATGAATTACAATGAAGTAAGTGAATGTTTTACTACCTTTACATAATCTAAACAGCGTAAACAATAAATTCAAGTTTTAAATCAATCACTTAAACAAAACAGAACTCAATACAATAGACAAACAAAGCTCTTTTCTTTTAAACCCTAAACTGTTAACTTTTTATAGTAGAACATGTAAATATAAGTTCTCATTATGCGAAATTATGTGAATCTTTGAGAAATAATAAATGTCTTTAACCACAAGTAAATATATGAAGATGTACAAGTAATATGTACTTACACTACTTAAAACATGCTGTACGATTTGTATATTTTTGAATAATACACAAACAATAAAAAATATTAATAGGAAAATATTACAGAAACTAATGTCTGAGATCTGCTACTTGCACATCGATCTCACTCACTCATAGATTTTGTATCTTACAGATCTAATCAAGTGTCAACAGCATTCGTTTTATTACGAAATAAGGATTTATTTGGTCTCGCCCATAAGGACATAATTATTTTTTGTTTGTCCCCGGAGAGAAAGAAAGGAAATCACTTATCAGTTGGGACTGTTAGAACGTTGTAGGTACCATAAAATTAAAATTTTTGATTGTATAGTACAACGTTTTAATTCAAAATCTAGGTTTTATTATAGCGTCCTTTAGAAGCGGCCGTTATATATATCGTTTAGGTAGAAGTGACCTACCTAGATAATTCTATCGTACTTTTTAAATTTGAATTGCAAAGTATTCAAAGAAGTTACACAGATAAGGTGGATAAGATTGTCGCATCTAAACCCACCGACAACTCTATCCTGAAAATCCTCGGTACATACTCGTATGTAACTGATTTATTAGCTAGCATAGACAACAAACTCGTTACACCGCATTCAACACCGGTTATGAAAGCTCTTCCTGAGTTACCGCCTTTTTTATTGAATTCGGGTTTGAACTTCCATCCCCTTTAGCCAATTGCAGAACAGCTTGGAGCAAAAATTACGTTGTATTTACCTATTTTATGATATGACTACCTACTAAACTTCATGTTCATTATAAATATTTAGGTACCAACATAAGATATACGTATAACGCGTTGTTTTCGACATTTTCTATCAATCAAAGTAGGCACTGCCAACTATCATAGTTTGGTCTTGAATTGCAGCACCTGGGTAAAAGATTTCATTATAAAAATTTTACCTGTCAAGGTATTTAAAAAGCAAAAAGATGTCCTAGCAGCATGCCGGTTTCCTATTAGGCCTTGTATTAATTATGAACATTTGTTTATAAACATAGCATATACATTATGTTGCTGAGTTGCTGTCAGTAATTAAATTGATCACCTCTTATTGGAACATTAAGCCCCGTATTTATGGTAAACATTAGTTTAGCAACAAAGTTGAATCAACGTGTTGCGGGGTTGCTGTCAACATGTTGCTGGCAACACTGCGTGTTGGGGAGTTGATAACGGCATGTTGACAAGCTCTCGCCCGACGAGCGTAAAGCCCCGTATTCATGGTAAACATTAGTTTAGCAACATTTGATCAACATTGTTGATGAGCGGAGAGAATGTTGCTGGAAACTTTGTTGAAATAAATACAGTTTGTCCACACACCAGTCTGCGTTAAAATGTTGCCCGAGAAGTAGTGTTGTTGTGTTCTCTGTATCTGATGTATAGGATTTTTAATAAAAAAAGAGAAAAAGATGGTGGATTCGAAACTATCTTCTGCAAAGAGAAAATTTGATGAGTGACCTCAGGATGACAGATGGATCATTTATTAACTTTACGAAAATGTCGAAAAGTGATTTCGAACTTCTTCTGGAAATGATTGGTCCGTCAATAGCCAAAAGGGAAACAAATATTCGTCAGCTAGTTTCTTTGCCGACAACTTTTTTTCTCTCTAGTAAATTAAGTACGCAACATGTATTTAAGTTTCCACGTCTTTTTGGGTACGGGGCTTTATTGCCACAAATCATGATATTGATAAACTTTGATGTTGAGCAACTGTTGCGCAACAGTTTACGATGAACACGGCTAAAGCAACATTATGAGGGTAAATAAATTGAAGTTATAGTTTTATTAAATTACATACCTAATACAATTTTGCGGGATTCATTCCCGCAAAGTTACATATTTTACCATTAGGGATAAGGATGATAAAATTCGCGTTTCCCTAGGTAATTTGTTTCAGCTAGCCGTCTTCCAACAATTAAATTTGAAGAGGACGGCCTGAGACTGTGAAGCAACGCTGAGAGAATTAATTAGTGTCACAGACTCGCAGTCTTGCACGTTCGTAGTGAATTAAAGGAAATGCGGAAATATTTATGTAACGATACTATTTCATACTTATAAATTACTAGCTTTTGCTGGCGGCTTCGTCCGCATAGGTTTTAGAATTTGGTTAAGATTAATTTATCCCCACAAATAGTATCCTATATGTTAAATCGGGCTATAAACTACTTGTAGGTACCTAATACCTATATATATTATTATATATATATAAATATCAAATTTCGTGATAGAGTAATGAACATCCATCCATCCTTATAAACTTTCGCATTTATAAAAATTTTGATGTACCTACTTACTCATATAGCGAACTTGGACAGAGTATTAAAATATTTAAACCTAAAATAATTAAAATTGGTATCGAAATTACGTACATTGCTAAAACATATTTTGTTGGGCTTACCAAATTCGATTCGTACGGTATTACCAGCTGCGTTCTAATGGGCTTTTCGTACTCGCTCTAGCTTTAAATGAACAGGCAACTTCCCAGATGTGCCGTCTACGACATCCATATTCCTCTGCCTTACCCTTGGTATTTATAAACTTATTTATTTATTTATTATAAACTTTATTTTATGATGAATTTATTTCATGATAAATCTACATCGCTTATCGGCGAAACAATAATGTTACAATACTTATTTATATTTATTTCATTAATGTAACTTAAATTCTCACATTTCAAAAACTATAGGGATTTCTGCAGTCATTGGCATTTATACCCGCTCTGTGGGCATGTAAAGGAAATGTTGTCTCATCGATGAGCACATGCATCGCCATAAAATAGCACTAATTGACACTTTACATTTCACTGTAAATAATATAATATATTGGCAGTTTTATGATATAAATAGGCCTACCTATACTTTATTTATAGGTCTGCTCAGAAACATGGTATGTACCTGTATTGATAGGCGCGACCAAAAGTTTGTGATATGAAGACGTGATACGAAGAGAAAAGTTAAGCAATCACAGAATTTTTATAAGCCTATTTCTTTGTTTACAAATTATATAGATCGTATAAAAATAAATATTAATGACGCTAAGTTTGGCATCTATTGAATATTTACAAGTATTGGGCACAATAAATAACTATATAAATTGTATGAATTATTGGTTTTCTTCAGAAAGCTTTTGAGGTTTCAGTTGATAGGTAGGTACATAAGTATTTTTAAAACGTAGTAAAGTTTGCAGGTTTGATCGTTTGAATAACTGAGTAATATTATCAATTTTTATTGTTCACTAAATATTGTAGCAATTTTTTAGGTTTAATTTTCACGATGAAGCCTCAGCGGCATTTTTATATTAATAGTATGAAATCTAAATTTCCTCTCAGTTTTACTAAACACTACAGACATGAATATTTGTTGATCGCGACATAGGATATTATATGTTATGAATAATGGACAGTGTTGTTTGAGGATATCACATGCCGCCATAGTCGCCTAAACAAAGACATGAATTAAATTTTGTTTGCTAAATTGAGAGCATCCAGAGTAGTATGTATTATTACATAATATTTTTAATAGTTACATACGTATTCGTTTGAGTACTCTATTGTGGAATATTATAAAAGCAAAAACCAGCAGTATACATATTATAGAAATAGCAGTAGTATGAAATATATCGAATTTTTTAAAAGTTACATAAAATTATTTGGTACCACCTGGAAAATATATTTTTAATTCTATATTTTGGGTCCTTATGAGGCCTACTATAAGGGGTCTCAGGATTATCTATTCTTTCTGGGACACCTGTATACATCAATAGATTTTTACCTATGCCTTAATTAATTTGTGGTAAAAAACCAAATTTCTTCTTCTTTGTATTTCCAAACTATTCAAGTAAAAATCAAAAACTTTTTTCTTGAAAGTAAAATAATAACGGTTAGTAAAGGTGAGGTACCTTACTTTAAACTTATATCGATAACGGCAAAACGTGGGTGCTCCCATGAAATGATATGTTACTTTCGCTTTTCTATTGGATTTTAGTTCAATCTAATCTCATAAGGGGAAGGTATTCGCTTGGAGACACAATATTTCACTTTTTATGGCGTAGGTGGTATCCTGAGCGACGTAAAAATATAAAAAGAAAGAGAATCCTACCACGCTCTTATGAATTTTTTTAACGACTATTTTAATGGTGTTGCTGCCTCAGATTGTTAGTTTTGAACAATGACAGGTTTTTCTTTCATTTTCTTGCCAACCATGTCAAACAAAGTATCTGAAATTATTATTGATGTTCAAACAGTTTTCACCAATTGCAATGTATGGAATGTTTCAAGCTGAAGGTTAAACCGTGTGGAATTCGTGGATGATAAGTACGTTTTACTACTAAGTATGTCTTAATATTTTACTCATTATAATTATATCTTAGTTAATTATACAAAGTTACTTATAACAATTAAAAAAATACAAATTAAATACTTAGATATGTACATCCAAAAGGATGTATTTCATTTGTAATTTTTTAATATAAAAAAATTGTCCCAAGATACTTTGTAATGGCTTTAAGTGAATAACACAGAAGGTACGGCGGGTTTTCTTATTTTAGGTCGGGGTGTGTTTTACTGGTTTGTGTGATTGATTAAAGTGTCGACCTTCACAAATTCTGTTTGCCGCTCGCCGCCCCTGGCTAGAGTCGAGCCAGGTTTAGATGCCGGCGTAAAGAGAAGCATTCTGAACATACATCAACCCTACTCAGAATAAAATGATTTTTAAGATTTATAGCTTCTTTGTTCCAGATGGTAAGTATCTAAGTAGGTATGTAGGTGTAAAAGGACATTTAATGTAAAATGAATAATATATATGTCGGAGCGAGCGGTGGCTCACGATCGTCACCACAGGGGTAGTATCTACCTAATTCATACATCGACTCGTGTGCAAAGGGAAACGCGCGCGGGCAATTACAATAACTAAGTACATCGAAAATCGAATTGTTACTATAAACTTCTATAAAACTTGCTTTATACTGTACTCACAATTCAAAGGGTAAAAGGTCTAAGTTAGGAATGTACGTACGCTTAAAGTCTTTGTCTCAATAAATTAATCAGGTGAGCGGAATACGAGTCCGTTGGTCGCATTTAATCAGTTCCGAGGTCGGTATGTTGTGACTCCCTGAAGTTCCTGTCGAGGCTTCAGACCTCCGGTTCTTTCCAAACTTTCTCACAGGCCTCCAAAGCGGACCCCCGGCCACTTACGATGCCATATAAATCATCGTCGCTCTCACATAAACAATAGTCTTTCTTTCTTTCTTTCTTTTCTTTCATTTTCTTTCTTTCTTTTCTCTTCTGGAGACTTACCCTGAGTGTGACTTGTTTGCGGATGGATGGAAGGAAATATTGTCGGTATGCTTGAAGTTTTGTGAGCGAGAAGTATGATTGTGATGTCCTTTAATTAATGTAATTGGTTTGTACCGTATTAATTAAAGTAAAATAAATAAATAAATAAATAAATAAATAAATACTACTCTTGAGGTAACCGATAAGCTAACCGTGGTAACTAAACAATCGCAATCCTCAGTTTGTGTGAAGTGAGAAGTGAGTGTGAAATGACTCGTCTCGCGGCTCGCCCTGCGCGCCGGCATATATAATATATATATATATATCGACGCTGGAAAGGAAAAGTTATCCAAGCAACATCAGACTATGATAAAAGAACAAATCCTTTCTGAGAAAAAATATACTATGCGCCTAACACTATATTGTCAGATACTAGAAAAATTAACTAAGTGAAGTAATAACCGTACGAACAGAAATGTCAAACTTGACCAAATGCAAATATAGCATTTCACAATTACGAAAACCACCAAATTTTCAAAAATGCTCGAAAATTTTGTCGTTTAGTAAGGAAAAAAAAAGTGAGCTCTCGCGAACTTCAAAATGTCGAAGCGACATCAAAAGTCGTCGTAGAAGGACGTGAGTAAAATCAAACGACGCAGAAAAATCAGGCGATTCTAACAATGTATATAACTCAAAATGGCCAAAAATGTCGCTTGGATAACTTTTCCTTTCCAGCATCGATATATATTACTCATTTACCAGGTTACTCACGGGCAGGTTACGTGATTTTAAGTGGTCTTTGGTCACTATAGTCCATTTTCTCCTAACATAAAAAGTCCAAATTGGTAGTGAATATTTCTGACGTAACCTGGCCTGCCCCCTCTCCCTCTATGCCACGCCACTCGTACTGTGGTTGCCTGAGACTCTAGAGGAAATAATTTTATTTGTGTGAAGTATTTATTTAAGTATCCACTTAAAAATTAAAGACTTTAAGTGTTGGTATTGGACCTGTTGGAGTTTGAAATAAATTTTATCATATCATATCATTATATAAAATACTTTGACCTGAATGACTGAGAATCATCGCACAGCCTAAACTACTGATCGTACAGAACTACAGACCCGAAATTTTGAGTGTGTGTTCTTTGTATGACGTAGGCGTTCGATGAGAAGGGATTTTCAGTAACATACGTTTACGGGAACATACGTTTTTTTTCGTTTGAAAGCTAATACGCTGTAGAATAATAATAAGTCACAAAATATCCCAGTTACGCCGGGATAATTTTGAATTTTTTTTAAATTACTGAAAATTATTGCCAAAAAATATTCATTATTGTTACAAAAGTCAAAGTTTAGGCCATGATAGATGTTGTTTTGAAAACTATGTGTTATTCTATCCTCACTTACGTACGTATTTGACGTATTATTGTTTTTTATTTCAATGAAATCGACCCACTACTTTGAAAGAAATCGCTATTTTTGTACATAGGGTCCATAATAAAAAATAAAAATATTAATTTATCAATAAAAACTAGATTTTTTAAAAATATTTTTTTTGTCGATATATTTTGGTCTAGTTTCACCCTCTTTCGGGGTTGCACTTTATCCCGGGACACACTGTATAAGGTGGCAGAGGGTGAAAAGGGAATAGTTACTTAGTTCTAACTAAATATTGCAATCGAGTGCCGGTTTTTGATAGTTAGGGCTTCTCAACTGTAGCTAAAGAATTTAAATTGTTTGTATTCCCATTATTTTGGGCGATGAACAGGTTTGATGGTGAAAGTTTCCGGAAAAAAAAACTAAAAATAAAATATTTTATAAGGTTAATAAAATTAGTTTGGATAGGTAGGCAAAATTATTTTGGCAGACCTTTTTTAATTTATCAGATATCAGTTTCTGACTATTGCGATCGTTAACCACCATTTACATGCCTAATTAGGTATGTCCAAAATAAAAAGGGACTCGTTGCTGATACAACGTGAGGCGGCGTCGAGGTTAATGAGAATGGGCGTCATTTCGCATGCCGGTCCGTGGGGCGAGGTGAAGCGCGTAATAAAGTTTTACGCCACGATCCTTTCTGCGGGATACAAATTATCGAACGCGATTCATTGTGGCTGCAGCCTGACGCCAAACGATTGATGGTATACCTAAATATAAATATCTGAAACCCATTAATGATCCACTTCATAATCGGGTCTCCTCCTCCAAATTTGCCGGTGAGCTTGTACGATGAGAACCAGACTGGTGATAAACAATCGTCTTTAAACCTTTATATCTTTACCTAAACTCTCGTGTGCATCACAGAAACCTTGAATTTGGCTGCAACCCTTTTATGGCCGGGCACGGTTTCTCCCCACAACAGGGGTAGGCCAGGAGCATACTCCACCAAGCTGCTTCAATGCGAATTGATGGAGAAACTGGCTAGTGGCCAACAAGTTTTCAAACCCGCCCATAGGAACTACGACAAGTTCTAACGATTGCTATCGTATCGATAACAACCGGGACCGACGGTTTAACGTGCCCTCTGACCACGGAAGCGCGCATTTAATTCGCCACTAGCGCCACTATCCAGGTACTGCCCGCACCCGACGGCGCTTAACTTGTCGATCGTTTGCGATCTACTCAATCAACGGGCTATGTGCGCTTCAACTTGAATTTAAGTTTGATTTTTTAATTCTACTTGAGTACCTACATATGAGTTTGTTTCTGACTTTATTGCGATTCCCACGATTTGCCAGAATTGCCAACCCTGGCTGTACAGAACGATTAACAATGCGTAAACTGATTTAGCCGGTTCCGGAGCCCAGTATATTGTAGTTGCGTTTGTTCCGCACGTTTCATGCACAAATAGCCGCATATGAATAGACCCTGAAAATTATTTGAATAGGTTGGTAACAACGTAGGTGAACGTGTCTACGTTAACCTACGTCTGCATAATTTGCTCAGCCCAAGTTGGTATTTTAAGTGCCGCCTTGCCTGTATTTGCCGTAAAATAAAGCTCCAGACAGATTAGAGCGGACTAAATCAATCATTGTTTATCTTCGATGCGTAGGTAGTACCATAGACATCAGATGTAGATAGAATGGCTATATGGGCGGTGCAGGCGTGCAGGCTAATAATTATGCGCCTACATTCTACTAATCTCAGCGCATATTAGCTCATTCTATCACTCTCAACGCGACTGTAAGTGAGACAGACATAATGAGTTTGGGGCCGCTAGCTAAGCTATTAGCTTTCTAAACTCACACGCTGCTACAGTCGTTTCGAAACAAAAAATATGCTATTGCCGTCCTATTTACGTCCTTTTTCTATGCGTAGTACCTACGGGGCAGTTCATTATGTTCTGCGAAAGCAGCATCCCTCGTTACCTTAACGACAGCGATTTCGTTCTGCTCAGGGCGCAGTTTTAGTTCGAATAGTCCGCTTTCACCCTTCGTAATAGCTTGTAAAGCTCCACTCTTTACCATTAATCTGATTTCAAGGGGCGATAAAAATCTAACATTTATATTGTTGTTACTACATATCAATTTTTAGAAAAGTAAGAAGATTTTAAAAAAATAATTACAGATTTGTAGTATCTTAGTTACGTGTACTTTTACAAGGACATTTTTTATTGTAATGTTAGGTACATTGCGTGTAGCGTTTGTCTTAATTTACGCTTTATAACCTATGGAGATATAAGATACATGTCCTATTTTATTGTACCTAATAATTATTATCACCTGTTTTTGCACCTTTCTACGTCTTCTTTTTATATCGATTAGAAGTAACAATTCAGAAGTTAAAAGTCTATAGGTATCCTCATGAACATAAAAATTACCCAATGAATCTTGCCGAACCTTGATGAAGTGCCTCATACACTATCAAGTCTCGGAAGCGCCCAGCTTGCAATCCTCATCAGTACAACCTCATTAAGGTAATGTCATCTATTTAGCACCGCTTAATGCTATCGATCTATAAGTTTACCGTGGCTCTAATTGTCACTTATTAAACGTTCATATCTAAGTATAATCTTTAAATTACAGTGTAGGTTATCAAAAGATGGATTTCTTTTTTGTAGTTATTTCTAGTAAATTTTTACTGGCTCATAAAATAATCTATTCAAAAGAGGCATTTTATAAGAATCTACTGAATAAAATAGCGTGGGTTTCTCGCTCGTTTTACGAATTATAATAACGGCGATTTTGTTACGCCTAAAGAGCGTAACAAAATCGCCGTTATTATAATACTAAGAATAAGAGCAATATTCGTTCCACCAAACAGCTCGAAGCTGTCCTTTTTATGTACATTTTTTTGGATTCCATGGCCAAAGGGTGCCAAGAGGACTTTATCATCAGTGTGTTGTCCGTTTGCTGGTTTTCTATAAGATGGTATTAATAATAAAAACAGAAACTTTTCCTCCAGTTCTCTTGTGGAAGAAAAAAGATGTTATTTCCATAGGTCTATGATTTGGCGCACATCAAATGTTTTTTTCGTTGCAAAGATCAGTAAACTATGAAACTGCTTAATTAAGTCTAATAGAAAAGCCACGTGATAATTTATTTTATTGTAGGTAATTTAGGTTGTTTTATTTTTATTCCCTTTTACTGTTCATTCTACTGCCGAGGTTAACTTAAGTGTTTTTATTATGTCAGTAAAGTTTTAATTTTCAACATCCACATTGTGAAGTGCTGAGCTGATTCTATCATGTTGGGTTTATGAATCATAAAGGCTTTTATTTATTTGTCATAAATAAATTGCTTTCACTTTACAGTGTTTGAATAAAATAGATTGTGCTTAATTAACGTGGTACATAATATGTGCTATTTTACTGACATTGATCTAATTAATAAGTTTCGGTGTTTTGATTAAAAAATATTCCAATACCAATTTCTATATTAGACACCTAGTAATATAGCTTGGAACTTTCTCCGACGAATATCAGAATTTTGCGTAAACATGACTACTTGTAGTCATGAGAAAATACTCTTTTATTCATATTTCTAAAGTCCTAATACTGTCGCCTCTATTTTGTCCTTTCTAAGTATTTGATGGTCGCCAATACTTATCTGAAATATACTCAACTAAAGTTCGTACATTTAAATATATACTTTAATATAAAAATTTCAAAATAGGACTCTTGTTAGTTCCCTTTTGGTTAGGTTGAGCATGTGTTATTGTAGGTATTGCAGAGTGTATTCAGTATAAACGGAAATTTATTTTTAGGATAAATAAGTTGAAATATTTGTTAAGCCTTTTCCTTTTTACTCGGTTTACTGCGAAAACCCGGCATTTCCTGCCTATGATTTATCTTGCGGTCTGTAAGCTGAGGGTCACTTTAATAAATGTATTCGGGAAAGGTGCTCTCAGAAATGGAGGAGAATTTTCTAGATGCAATAATTACTAGAAGATATAAGATTCAGGCATCACTCTGTGTTTGTTAATCATTTAGCCTGGGGGAGTTACGAACATTTTTAATTTGGCAAAAAAAATTACCCAATTGGCAGTTGCCAGTAGGTACATGAGCCTTATGGAGAATGCAACTTTTTTCTTATTCTAATTCTAAATTTCTTTCACTTATATGTACTTATATGTACAGTATAATTCTAATCCAATACATATTTTTTTATTAAATGAAATACTTAAGACACACTACGCATCAAAATTAAAGTTTGAGAATATTGGAATGTAGGTAAGTTATTTATGGAACGCACACAATATGAGTACAAATTACGTTGTTATTAGATTCAACCTTTTAGGATGAGCCAAGAAAAGTTCAAATAACCCAAATTAAGGAGCGCTATAAAGAGACCCTTTGGAAGACTTTCTTGGGAGCAATTCATGTAAATGCTGCCCGTATATTTGAGTGCCGATGACCAAAATATAAGGGTTAAATGTAGAGCCTCTTGCTGCTATTTACTTCCCGCATTTTAGGCAGTTTTGTATTTGTATGAGGTATTGATAAGTAAAGTCACATAAACTTAGGTAGAACCATTTCTCATTAATGTTGTTAGTTATTCTAATATACCTACCTGTTGTATTTTTAATGTTATTGTGAATGCTATTTAAAGTAGAAATATCAAATAAATATTATTGGTGTCAATTGATACTAGATTAATACATTTTAGTGATGCTATTGTGCAAGCATTGGTTGAAATAAAGATTTATAAATATATGAATTGTATTCTTATTGTTTATCAACTGAACCTTATTTACTTTGTTAACTTTAAAATATTCAATTCAGTTCTAAATATTTTCATATCAGGGAAGTCCAACTGGAAGTAATCTGCGTGGGGGCGACCAAGAAAAATAATGCAGGTTTACAAATTCTTGCATTTTCAAAATAACGTATCAGCGTATAAAGGGAGCGTCAAGTATGACTATGACATACATAAATAGTGGCGGCGAAGAAGTCAGTTGACTATATAAAAATGAGGCTGCGAGGATGTTAGGGAAGGCTGCAGGGCGCCGGCGCAGAGCCACTCGTCTTCGCTTCACGCGGCTCGCGGCCAGACCCGCCGGCGCCGCCACCGCCGTCGGCTGCCACCGCCGCCGCCGCGACTGCTACGTCATCCGCACTTGAACACCACACGTGCACCGATACCGCTGCTTCTCGATACGCATCTAGCTCGACTGATCCTCTCGAGCTCACTAGAAACAACCGTCATACGAGCATGAGTGATAAAAGGACCGTTGCGATCGCGCCAACTTAAAAGTGACAGTGCTGTGAACTTACGATTACAACTATGTGTCATTTAAGTCTCTTTGGAGAACTTGATTTGGTGATTTATTCGATAAAGAAGTTTGAACAGTGCGGAATTAAACATCATCTCGTTTTGAATCCAGCATAATTAATGCAAGTTTGTTCATAGAAGACATGGCTTCGCTCTTCAAGAAATATTTACTTTTGATTCTTATATGTCTATGGCAAGTATGTAGTTTAGCTTCAGTTAAACAAGGAATACGTGAATGTTTATCCGTTACAAATGTAACGGCAGCATGTCAAGCGTGTTATTATAATATTTCAATGAGAGAAAATTCAAACAAATTACAGGAGTACACGTGTTGCCATGAAGAAGGAAAATTGACAAGTTTTCCTGATAAATATGTCAATAAAACCTTTAACGAAATTTCAGTACGATATACCAAAGCATGTAATAAAAGCAATATCGTTCTAGACATAGGGTTTATGGATACCGTTTCACTTATTATAAGAAATAATAATATTGAAGACTTTCGCGTCATTGTGAGGACTCTACATCTCCGAGAAATTGATTTATCTTATAATAAGTTACAGTACATTAAGAATGGATTTCTCAATTTATATCCCAATTTAAGAAAGCTTAATCTGAGAAATAATAGAATACAAAATATTTTTGAAGACAGTTTTATGGGATTATCGAAACTGGAGATGCTCGATCTATCTGAAAACAATTTGACCGTATTGACTAATGTGTTCACACCATTAAAAAATCTTCAACATCTGAATCTGAGTAGAAATAACATAGAATTCATTTATGAGAATTATTTTAATAACTGGTTGTTGCAGCATTTGGACGTATCACACAACAATTTAAGGAAATTAGCACCTGGAGCGTTGCAGCTATTGCCCAATCTGGCTCGATTACTTTTGACAGATAACCCGCATTTAGGGATTACACAGTTGGACACACAATTATTGGTAGGCACTGGTCGCAGATTACAGCAAATAGATGCATCAAGAACAGGCCTATATCAAGTCCCTGAAGCATTTACGCATTCAGTTCGCTTTTTATCCCTTGTTGGAAATAAAATTACTGCAATCCGATGTGGGGATCTAGATAGTTATCCTTTGTTGCAATCTTTAGATTTTACCGACAACAAAATCATAGCAGTGGAAGACGATTCATTGGGAAGACTGGAAATGCTCCTTTTTTTAAATCTCAATAAAAATCTTCTTATTACGGTACCTAAATCCCTACCGGACGAATTGAAATATTTATCTATTAACGATAATCTTATTAAAAATTTGTCTATACCAGATTTCAAGAACTTACCTAATCTACGAATATTACAGTTAAAAAACAATCATATAAAATACATTCAGGATCATGTGTTTGATGACTTGTTGTCACTGGAAATGTTAGATTTATCGAAAAATCCTATACAAATGTTATCTTCCAGCACATTCGATGGTCCTCTATCACTCCGAGATTTACGACTTTGTTATTTAAATATTTCAGTTTTTGAACAAGACGGTTTGTTTCCGATGTCATCTCCTGAGAGTGTCCAAATGCTTCATTTGCAGTCTAGTCCTGGCCTTGCGCGACAATTGCTTGCTGATTCAGCAGCTTTGGCAGCCTTTTCACATTTACAATACTTAGATTTGAGAATGAATAACCTAACAGGAATAAGGAATGATTTATTATTTTACCTTGTACAACTGAAAACGTTACGATTACATGGTAACAATTTAAATTGTAGTAATGAGATGTGGTTGACTGACTGGATGGATTGGAACAAAACTTTAAGTACTGGAGAAACCTGTTATTACTCCACGTCTGAGGCTAAATCTGAAATAACCAAATACAATTGCACGTTTCCTGAAACATTTACCATAAGTGATAGCTTGCCACCCGTAAATTTATACAGTACAGAAATGATAAATAAATTACTACGATACTATGGATACCTTAACAATAAATCAGACAAAAATTCAACAAAGTATTTCAACTATAATTCAAGTTTAAAAAATAATGAAACATCTGACATTGACACTAATAATGTTTTTAATAAAAGGGAAAGGGGAAAGACCCAACAGTATAAAAGCGATTTCATGGAAAATAAAATCCTTCAGCAATATCATCCTAATGAAACTTCTTTAGTGAAGGCAAAAGAATCTGCCAAAGTTTTAGATCAGAATAAGATACAAAATGATCAGCTTAATCTTGATCATAGGTTTTTGGACATCGAACATTATATTTCACATCATTCTACTAAAAAGATAGATGATATTGACTTTGTTGGTGGTAAAAATAGAAAAACTTCAGGGAAACGTTTAAACACACCCATAGTGGGTAGCGAAATTACGTCTAAGAATGACGATGCAGTAAACGACAAGATAAAAGACAACTACGCCACAACAGGAATGAATACAATCCTAACGACAAATCCTAACGACAAGCTCGAATATTCACCCTATCAAGCTACCCATACGAATTATGCTCAATACCAATATATAATAACGGCGGCAGTGCTAAGTTTAATTCTTATGTCATTAATTTTATGGGTGAGTTTTCGTCTCAGATCAAGAAAAAGACAAACAGTGGCTATAGAGACAGAAGTTGAAGATCAAATAGAAGTATCAAATATATCTGGTGGAGTACTATGGTGACATCTGCGAGCAGCCGACCCCACGCCCTTCGAATACGACTCTCTTCTAACGTAGCACTTACGTGAGTATTGTCTTACTTACTATATTATAATACACTTTGTAACTAACAACCCATTGCATGGCCATATTGGCTAAGCACGAAAGTATACCAACAATAAGGTATAAAAATTTCCATGGATTCTTTCATTTATGAACTCTTTACTGTCATGTTTATTCCCCCTTTATCGTACTTTACCGTTCTGTTACCCGTTTTATGCAGGTGGAATAATACTCGACGACTATAGTCTTCAGCACGCACAATAAAGAAAATAATAGATGGAGATAATAATATTTATTTTCTTTATTTTAAATAGTAACATTAACTTATGATTAAGGTATGCCAATATTACCTATTTTTCCTATTTGAATTTAAATATTTTTATAATATTACTTTCAAAATATGTTTTTGTAGTCTCATTGTAGGTACCTACTTTTCTTGTTTTTATAACTAAATATTATTATCATGGTTCATTTATTAAACTTTTGTTTTTTTTGTTTCAGTTTAAATTGGTCGGCTGCTGACAACGCTTGAAGTGTTTGTGATAATAATGGACATTCATATTTTTTTATGAAATAAGTACAAATAGATGGATTAGCTCCACTGCTAAACCGGTTAACTATTAGTATATGTAATGTAAATAACTGTTTTGATATAATTTAAAGTAAATGGATATAGAGTTATTTTTGTGTAAAAAGTAGGATTGTGATCTTATCTCTGATACGTATTTCTTTAAGTCATTGTAAATATAATTACGATACCAGCTGGAAAAGAAATTATATTACGGCTATTATATCATGCCATCCATTCATATTTTATATTGTACAATAGTATTTTGTTTGTAGTTATTATTTATTTGTTTTGACTTTTAGGTGCACAAAAACCTGCATATTTTTTGTTTATTTAATTAAGTAAATGGACGGCAAAATGTGTGCCAGTCTTCTGACGAAGTGAATATAATGTGTCGTTCCAGTTTGAACTAGAATAGGATAAAAGTATTAATGATGCTTTTGCAATTGCAATTGAAATTTATCAAAAATTATCATAATATCAGTTGCATTACCCCTTAATAAAATGCCTTAAGAAATCAAACTATGAAAGTTCATACCTATAGAAAATGAACGGCATGTTAACATATTTTTTAAAGCAAATATTGCAGTACTAAGTTTATTCTCCAACTTAAAGATCTGTGGTGCCTGTCATCATTTAGAATCTACAGACTCTCTTTTATCAACAAATTCCTAGAAAAACACTGTTTCAACAAAGATCAGTTACGGTCAGTTTTAGTTTATGCACCTTACATCGCTAGAAAAACTCGTTAACATTACTTTTATAGCGTGATATCTAGTGTCAATGTCATTGGTAGAGATGGCATGTTATACAGAGTGTTTATACTTAAGGTAATAGTATTATAAACCCAAAGCATTTGCAACAAAAGCAGATCATGTCTTCCCTAATTTCTAGTGTAAAGACTTACATATTTCGTATTCAATGATTAGTATTTATGGACCTGAGGATGTGCCAAGACTTGTTTAGATAATATTAATTTTTAAATTTGGTTGACGGAAAAACTTGTCCTTAATGCAGTAGAAGTTATGTAAATATCTAATATTATACATATAATATGTATATTAATTAACTTCTGTTTACTTATTCATGCTACAAACTGAGCAATATTATTGTTATTTGGATTTTTTTTATATATTTCATCAATCGATACGTATGTATTTTCTTTGTTTAATGGTATTAAATAATGAAACCATTATAATAATAATTCACTTAATATCAATACATTTCAGACATCACTGTGAAACTAAGGTTGTAACTTGATATATAACATTTTGGAGACAATGATATGTAGCTATATATGTTTTTACGTAAATTGTAGTTAATGATGTACAAAACACTAGCAAAATGTAATAAACATATAGAAATGGCATTGGATTTTTTATTTACCTATCAGAAGTTTACAACTCGATACTCTGACACACACAACTTTGATAAGATTATAAGCTCATTTTAGAGACTTCTGTAATTCTTATAGTTTGCTGCGTTCATGTATCATAAATACACCGGAATTGTATACTCGTTGTATACTGTATTTGAAAATTAATTGCATTAAATCTAATTTGCTTAAGTGATTAAACAAGTGTAATTGATGATTGTTATAAAAGTAGCTGAGCTCTTTTAAGAGCAAATGAGGAGCCCGCTGATAAACTTTATGATTTATGTTAGACCTTAAGCCGTTGAATTTATAATTCAAATTGCATTTATTGGCCCTTTACAATAATTGTATGTACACTTTACAATAAAAGATGTATTACATTCTGAAATTAAATTCATATTATTAGATTGAATACTCGCGTAAAATTAACGATTAGTGTAATATTATAGTGTTGGATTGCGAAATGGAATACGAAGACGTTAACAAGGTTATTCTAAATTCTATCGAGAAATGTAAACAACCCTTCAGCCATTATGAGCCGTGGTGTACAAGACAAACAGTCTTCGAACAGCGTCTGTGTCTAGGTTAAATATTGACGTTGGACGCGCTCCCGGCCTTACCTACCAACTCTTGCTGATTTGAATTAGTAATTCAATTTTTAAATATTTGGAGCACTATAATATTATTGCTCTGTTACTTCACTAATGAAGGAATCTTGATTTCATTTACAATAAAATCTTTCCTTAACCAGTTCTCATTTCTACGTATAGACTATGGTAGGCTGTGCTACGAACATGAAATTTTATATTGTATGTTTTAAGGTATGTTCCACAGACACAGCAGTTGTGGTGAGGACCATGAAAAAACATAATTATACATCGTTTACTTACAATGAAAGGATATTTACTTTTTACTGTCTCTCGTATCTTTAGAATAAAATGAAGTATAGATTTCCGATATTTTTATACATAAAATACAAATGCTACGAATTTTTACTATGCTACAGTTATTTGCTACGACACACTGCGATACTACGGCGCGGCGTAGGCGCAGGGGAGGACTTCGTCCGTCTGACGCGTTAACAGGTGGAGTAAACCAAACCGACTACCAAAAGTCGGATTTCGGTATAGTAACCGTCATGTCGTGAGCACAGATTATCAGTGGTAGGGATATTTTACACTTTCGGCCAATGTACAGGAGCCGAAAAAATGTACTGGACCAATGGACGACGCACACTGACGAACTGACGTTTGTCGAACCAATCGTATGACCGCAGCGCAGTCAATGTCAAACCGACCAATGAAAGTTCTGCTCACCACTCGTGACTGGAACTATAAATTAAAACTTTTGATTACAATATTTGTATCACAAAAAAAAAGTAGGAATAAATTGCTTAAAATCCCATTGTCATTTTCTTACGTAAGGTACGAAGCTTATGTAAGGTACGGTATCGTATAAAGTAGTTTGATTATAAGGTACATTTGCCTATTTAAATTAATAATTATAAGTTTGTTCACTGAAAATTTATAAAAGTCGGATTATTGTATAAGCCTGGTTACTCATTTGACTTAATAAATTATAATTGTAAGAGACAAAGGTCGTTAATCCTGGTTGGCTTTAATTACCAACCCCTTATTTAAGCCCAGGCTCCAATAAATGCGTTTAATTAAAATTATACCCCTAAGTATAAACGCAAAGATAAACCTTAGTTTCTTTAAGCATACGACAATTATTATAAGAGAAATAATAAATTAAGAATCAATGAACGGCGTTTAAGCAATATTTTTCTTAAAATTAACGCCGTGTTCAAATAACTTTGCACTTGAAATCTAACAGTAAATACTTTAAGTAATTAGTTAACATACATTATATTGAAAATACTCGGTAACAAAGATTTAAATAAGGTGAAATAAGTACAAACGTAAAAACATAAGAGATAAAATATGTGGCATATTCATTTATTATTACAAACAAAAAAGTTATGTTCACTAACAAAGATTTAAATAAGGTGAAATAAGTACAAACGTAAAAACATAAGAGATAAAATATGTGGCAGATTCATTTATTATTACAAAGAAATAAATTATGTTCACTCTGCGGGCAATCTTGATTTGCCTTGTCCTATTATGGATCAAATAGATAGAAGATAGAAGCGTAATTAATTAATTTGTTCAAACGATTTTAGATTACAATTTTGCGTTTTTATTTAATTTCTGGTGAAAATCTTTTATATAGTCTTTCTTGAGAAAATACTGGATTTGAGTTTGAGTGATAAATTTGGAGTTAGGATTTTTTTAATTTTTTAAATCTTTGCGTAAAAATAAATCTGTTAAAGAAATTGTGAATTGTCCACAAATAATAAAAAATTGTATGATACCCACTTATTTCGTTTTTTTATATAGGTATTTTTAATTTATTACAATTTATATCTATCATAATACTTATATTAATGTCAGCGGACGAATTCAACATTATTGTAAAATGTAAGACTTAAGACTTAAGACTTAAGTCTTACATTTTGTCTGTCGGCCTTTATGAATGTTGTAGGTACGCCATAAACTCAGAAACTTTTTAAAGGACTTAATACAACTTGGTATAGTATTGATATTAGGATAATTTTAATCCCTGGTATCTTGATTCTCCCGAAAAGCACTTATGATATTATTTCTTATTCGAACGTCTACGCGTAAGGAGTCGCGCGAACAACTAGTGTTGAATTAATTGCGGCTTCTAGAAATTGGATATATATATAATTATATATATATATAATGATCCTTTCACGGTAAATGTTGCTCCAGTGTGAAGTCATAATAATTGTTGATCCACCTATTTCACGTGTTTGCTCAGCTCCGCTTCGCGCAACATGATATACTTTGATCCGTCCTGAATATACGCGTGACGTCGGTGGATCTGCACTCGCACATTTTCGACATACTCGTCAGTGGTTTGACCAACATTCGTTGATCCATTAACGGTCAAAAAAATTATACCGAATGTGATTTTTTAGATCCGGAGTATATTTAACTTAAATGCGACATTTGTTTAGACTTTGTTGATCCGGCCGAAACAATAACAAAAATCATACTGAATGTGATTTCTTAGATCCGGAGTATATTTAACTTGCTTAGACTAAGTTGATCCGTCTGAAACAAAAACAAAAATCATACTGAATATGATTTCTTAGATCCGGAGTATATTTAACTTAAATGTGACATTTGCTTAGACTAAGTTGATCCGGCCGGAGCACAAAATTGACTCTTACTGCGCTCTTCTGGCGCTGGCTTACGGGCGATTTTCGCGTGTCGCTGCTCACTATTCAAGTCACGCCGGAAGACCAGGGGCCATCCATGGTACCTGCCGATCACACCGCGCCCTTTTATTGGAAAGGGTCACTGGAAAAGGGTCGCGGTGTCCGGACCTCTGCGCGCCGGAGCACTTTTGGCAACTGCGACCGGACTGAAGAAGACGGAAAGGAGCCTACCTACCCCCCACCACTCACCCCGCGCACCATGGAGGTCAGGTAGGTCCGCCCCCCTCACAGGCCCCGACTGCAGCGGCCGGCGAGCGTCCCGCGCCGCTAATAGTGGCGAAGATGCTACCCAACTGGGTAGTGGACCTCAGAGCGCTGCGGGACATCCTCAGCGTCCCACCGCACTCCGTGGCAAGCGGAAAGGGCTTCCGCTTCCATCCTAAATCCGCAGACGAGTTCAGGAAGGTCCAGGCCTACCTGATCAAGATTCAGGAGACCGAGCCGGGCCTAGTCTGGTACTTTCTGTCCCTGACGGAGGAGCGGCCGACAAGGGACATCCTCGGCGTCCCACCGCACTCCGTGGCAAGCGGAAAGGGCTTCCGCTTCCATCCTAAATCCGCAGACGAGTTCAGGAAGGTCCAGGCCTACCTGATCAAGATTCAGAAGACCGAGCCGGGCCTAGTCTGGTACTATCTGTCCCTGACGGAGGAGCGGCCGACAAAGGCCAGCGTCCGCGGCCTCCCGGAAAATATGGACCCAAACTGGGTAACCGGCGGTCTTAAGGACCTGGGCTTCCCGGCTCGTTTCTGCCGGCTCATCGCCCCCCGCGGCGGCAGCAAGAAAGGGTGTACTACGTCCAGCTGGAGCGTGTGAGCGTTGAGGAACGGCTATCAACCGTATGTGCCCATACCTTAGGCGGATGGCGCGCCTACGGGGTCTCAGCGTCCCCCCACCTCCACCCGGAACCCCAGCCAACATGCCGGCTGGCGAACGCGGCCCGCCCGCGCACACCAGCCGTAGACGCCAGGCCAGGTTGCGTAAGCGGGAGAAGGGGCTCGCTGAAGAGCAGGCCTCCTCCGCCCCGCCTAAGCCGAAACCTACGCCTCGAGCGCCCGCGATGGTCGCGACTCCGCCCGCCACCGCACCCGCCCTTGCTCCACTCTCCTCCACGGCTTAGCCGCCGGCCATTGCAGAGGACGGCTCCCCCGAGCGCAAGCGCATGCCAAAGTGCAAGGGGAAGAAGCCGCAAAGCACCCAGGAGGAGGTAGTCCAGGTACCCCAACCAGTCCCTGCCCACCTCCCCACACCGACCCCACCCCATCCTGCCACTCCATCCCCGCTACAGATAACGGGACGCCTAGCCCCCTCTAGGCCCTTACAAGCTCTGGGCTTCGAAACGCCGCCGATGAACTGGTAGCCGCCGTATCGGCCATCAGTGAGGCGATTGCGCGGTACCCGGAGCTCGTGGGGACAATTAGAGGGGTCTCAACCAAAGTCCTCGGGCTCCAGCATGTCAGTCAGTCTTAGACTAATGTACTGGAACCCGGGTGGGTTGTCCTCACAGTCCAGACAGGAACTCCGTCTCCTCCGCGAGCAAGACGTGCATGTCTTGCTCATGGGAGAGACGAATTTGTCTCTTAACCAGGACTTCCGCCTCCCGAATTACTTCATGTACCGCCGCGATGAGATCGCCCCATACGGGTACCCTTACAGGGGCACGGTGGTGTCGGTCCGCCGCGACGTGGTACACACGGTTTTGCCAATCCCGCCGTTCTCAGTTATGCGCTCCACAGGAGTCGAGCTGAACGCGACGGGCCAGGCACTACTTGTGTTTGCGGCATACCGCCCGCCTGGACGTAATCTTTGCCTCCAAGATTTCAGACACATCTTCGACGGTGGGATCCCGACCCTCCTGGCTGGCGACCTGAACGCTAAGCATAGAGCTTGGGGTTCCAGAGTCGCCAACAGCGCGGGACGGCGAATCCTCGTGGACGCGGAGGCGAATGGGTATCAGGTGTTAGGGCCAGAGACACCCACTCACATTCCCTCTAACGTCAACCACCGTCCGGATGTGCTTGACATCGTACTCCACGGGAATCTACCGTGCCCGGTCTATGTGGAGGTATGACATGAACAAACAGAACCTCCCCATACTGGTCACTCTTGGCTTGGGACCCGAGTGCACGTCATTGCCGCGCGCGAAGCGTAGGACGGATTGGGAGGGCTTCAAGTCTGCACTGGCCTCCTATGACCATAAGGCCCCGTTAACTTCCCCGGAGCCAGTGGAGGCCGCGGACGTGGTCTTTGCGACGTCAGTCAAAGAGGACCTGGATTACCGAGAAACATAAAACAGAGGACGTCTGCAAAGGTGACGTGACCAACAATAATATTTTTTTATTCTGGTTCCTTAACTCTTAGCTGTTTAGGAGTTCCATTCTGTATCTCCGAAGCTCTTCATCAGATCATCATCACCTTAATATGGGACCAAATTCACAATAACAGGTCCCAAACCAAAAAAATATCAATTCAAATCAACAATAATAATATACCAACAATAATATTTTTTATTCCGGTTCCTTAACTCTTATCGGTTTAGGAGTTCTATTCTGTATCTCCGAAACTCTTCATCAGATCATCATCACCTTAATATGGGACCAAATTCACAATAACAGGTCCCAAACCAAAAAAATATCAATTCAAATCGGTTATCAAATGACGGAATGCGGCGGTCAGAAATATAAAGAAAAACGAGTTCCACTCCATCATCAGAGTCGACGGTGGTCAATGTCTATATAGTTCTGCAAAGGTAATCTGACCAATAATAATAATTTGTTAACCCGGTTCCTTCACTCTTATCCGTTGAGGAGTTCCACTCAGTAATAAGTGTGATGCTCGAGGATGCTACCAGGATACTAACAGGTAGTAATCTCATCATCTTCGGACGGGATGATATGAAGCTTAATTACAATCGATCTTCACTTGGTAAGTTCGTTTGATTTTACAATTATTGATGGCAAAGAAATATACCAAGAAATGTATAACACAGTATAGGTACCTACTGTGCGTTCCAAACTTCCAAATAAAATCTGTAGCTTGTAGGGTCAAAGATACGAAGCGGCAACGTCGCGGCTGCTTTCAGCCAATCCGATCGTATGCTGAGCGGCAACGTCGCGGCTGCTTTCAGCCAATCCGATCGTTTGCTGTGCTCTGATTGGCTCATTTGAATCGGATCAACGTTTTCCGTAACTATCGCAAGGTGGATTTGTATATCGGATCAACATCGGCAAAAACTAGTAAGCAGTCACGTGACTGTAGATGTTGATCCAGTCGGAGCCACATTAGTTACCAGAGATGCATATTGGATCAACAAAAGGCGCCGGATCAACATAAGTTTTTGGATCAACAAAGTGCTCGCGTGAAGTCGCGTTTGATCAACATTTGTCGATAAGGGATAACTATATATATATATATATATATATGTATATAGATAAGATTTATGGGAAATATTTATCCAATATCGAAAATATGTTATCACTGCTTTTTAAATTAGTAGAAAAGGACTAAGGGTTATAATATAAATTCAGTACACTTCTAACGCGTAGCCCACAATACCCGAAGGTAAGGTAAGATGCATTTAGAAATCCTGAATAATTCATTTCGCCTCTCTTTCACGACCTTACTTTCTTTTACCCTCGGACTTTTGTATGTAGCGAACTTGTGGATACGCTTTTGTTTTTTTTTCAATATCATAAGGTAAACTTGTCTTGTAGTACAAAGTACTTTTAGTGTATTAGTGTTTATAAAACGTACACGACGTTTGATAAACACTAATACACTTACGAAAGGGCAGTTATTATGATTTAGAATTTTAGATTATGTTTTATAAGAGCTGATTAAAAATTACCGCATGGCCTGGCCACAATAAATGGTAATGTATTTCTTTTATGTAGAAGTGTGCTAGCATTTGGTCACTTAAAATTGACTTAAAGCTGAGACGAAGTGATTAAATACTACCCTATAACCCGGTGATATTAGATCATCGTGACAAAGCACAATTGGATATTTAATGATTTATGGTTTGCCTAGAATAAAAAAGGGTAGGGAAGGGTAACGTAGAATAAAAAAGGGGAAGTGTAACCATGAACTATTTCGCCAATTTGGTCCTTGCTAGGCACCCTAGATGCAATAGATAAATTTCGTAAGCTTAGGGTCGACCATTTTAAATGTAGATACAGTAGATAGAAAGAAACCTATATAAAATATTCTATCGCAAGTGAACACAAATGCACACAGTCATATGTTTAATTTAATATAAAAATACGCAAGTTTTGTATTTCCTAACTTAGTAAATTTGTATTATGACTGTTAAATATTATAATAGCTTGTATGTTGGTACTCAATGCGTTGTGCCGTAGCTGTACCGATATTTTTTGTTAACGGTTTCGTTCTTATTCAAATCAAGTGGAGGCTTACGTTTTCGTACATAATGTACCGGCAAATAGCTTATTATTTTCCTTACCGATTCTTATCCCTTGCTTATCTAATTTTATTGACTATTGTTCCTGTTATTTATGATTCGGCGAATTGTGTTTTGATCAGACAATAGCATTGACCGACCCATTTTCCGCATTGTGCTAATAAATTAGATTTCTCTTTCTCAATGCATCGATATTGTAATCAACTGCTTGTACTGCTTTCTTATTAATAGAAAATTATTTTCTTTATCGCATCCGCCTTTCAACACCTAATCAATCTTTACAATTTAAATAATAGATATAGATATACATACACTTCTGTTTTGTATGTAAATAATTAATATTGTGAAAAAAATGCTCCCTGATGTTGATTAAATATAAATAACTTTTTTATTTAAAATCTAAGTAAATGTTACATTTTTGGAATCGGTATGATTTAGCTGCTAAATAAAAAATATGATGGTTAAACTCTATAATGATTTCTGAACCTTTTTAAAACAGCGTCAATAAATTCGTTGATGATCTTCTGTAATGTGAACATCTGCACCGTTATACAGAATGACTTGTAAAGTGTCGTATTCCCGTTAAGGTCTAGAACGGTTGCTTTTGACCTTATCTATATGTCCTTAACGGGAATACGAGACTTTACAAGTCACTATAACTATATAAGCCTATATAACAGTAAAAACGTTCTGGAACAAGTGACCGAAGTACACATCAGTAGGTAGTTCGTTTTTTTATTAAGTTGTGAAGGATTCAGACGCGGCGCAGCGGAGCGCTGGCGGCGCGCCAGCGTCGCGGACAATCGGTCAGCTCTTTTCATTTATGAGTAGTCTGCAGCCAATTTGAATCTTCAGATAAGGCCAAATAAACAGATATGCCATGAATAGATGCTGTGCCAGCAATATGGATGTTTGCTCTACTAATTGGATGCTTGACCGGCAGATTTCTTTAGAATTGCTCATGCATTAAAGAGAGTAAGTAGATCGTACTAATCTTAAACTATTTATTTCTATAATATGACTTATTCATGCCAAGCAATAAGAATGTACAACTCTGTCTACGTCTCCTTCCCATAGTGGTGGAAAATTTAATCGTCCTTATAAACAGAACTTACAGTAAAAGCGTGGCTGAAAATTCACTTTAGTATACATACTAGTCGACCCGGCAGGCGACGTTAATCCTAAGTACTTCTAATAAATGTGTTTTACAAAAAGTGTAGTTTAGTGTAGTGCATCATTTTGTTACATCTTCAATACCTGGTTCTCTCAGCGTACGCGATCTAAGGAATTTTAAGGGTCATTTCTCTTTATTGGTGAAAGAATTTTTGAAATCGGCCCAGTAGTTTCCTAAGTTTAAGAACGCTTTTAGTTATGATTACAAAATCTAAAAACTAAAATCATTATGCAAACGCGCAATACATTTATATGAACTCTCTTAAAGTGATGAACGACTCGCTCTCACAAAAACATTATAATGACAAAAATTCTGACCTAAAAAAATTTGGAACAATGGCATATAGTAATCAAATGTCATGTCTAATGCTAAGTGTGGAAGCAGTTTAACATTACATCACTAATGTTATGCGCCCTTAAACCCCTAAACCATTAGCTATGAGAAGCTTTTTATTTAAAGCTTAAAGTCGTAAATACCATTCTTGTTTCTTGCATTAATGTTTTCGATACTATTTAAGGCTGAAATTGAATAGCTCTAATAAGCTTCTGACATCCCAAATGTTATCTTTGCTTATTCAACTGACGAGCAAGAGTGTAAATAGAGACGACATGGCAGTGTGCGTGTGGAGTCGACATTAGTGCCAAGTTTATTATTCGTCAGCTTCGTGGATCGTGGAACAAGTTGCTTTACTGCTGGCATTACTGTCCTCGTAATTTTACATCCCTTTATCTCAATTGACAGAACTTGGTGATGTCTTTTGTCTAACTTTCTCGACTTCAGAAAACGCGCTCGCTCGAATAAATGTTATCCGGAATTTATCTATATTTGGTATAATTAATTTTTTCGACGAATTAACTGATATTCGTGTTTAGATAAGCTTTTGTCGCGGCACGATAGCGACAGAAATATTTATGTAAGCGCGCCTCACATGATATGCTGACCATTCACCATGAATGACGCCGCAGGCTGCAGCGAATATTGTAAACAATGACATACGTCACATGCGTCATGCCTCTCGGAAACCAATTATACTAACTTATTGTCAAACGCGCTATCGAAGTTTCATAGACCAAGCAGCATTCGGATCGCGGTCTACAGGCAGTCCCATCGGCTAGCGGGAGATCTCCCCTTTTCTTCCTAACTTTAGCGGCTGAAAGATAAACAAATAATAATTAATCTGGGAATGAGTACCAAAGAAAAAACATAACTGAAGATTAAAGGAGCTTATTTGTAATGTACTCTATCTTAATCCATTAGTATCTTGTTTTGTAATCCTAGTGCAGCACAGAACAGAATAATATAGCATAAGAAAACAAACGTTTAGTCGTTATTCAAAGGAAAAGAATGGCAATGTTCCGGAGAAGTTTTGTAAAAGTAATCCAATTAAAGGCAGGAGCTGGCGACGGGAATTTGCTATCTGGTTGTACAACTTATTTTTCTTTGCCTATTTTGTAGCCGCTTGTTACGAAATCGAAGTATATTATTGCTAGAGAAAGTTTTCTTTTTAAATTGTAGCAAAAAAATACGTGGACGATCAAATGTCGGTACCTGTAACGAAATGGAAAATCTTTTTTTGCACGAATTATTTTCAAATTTAAAGTAAATTTTTTAAACAAGAGAGATTTATGATAAAATCCTTAAGCTAATTTCTATCTTAAAACTAATGTAACTTACATATTGTTTTCAAGTTATAAGAAAAATGAATATTTATCTTTACCTATTTTACAGTTACCGCATGACTGATGTCTAGAAAAATTGCTCGCAAAAAATCACAATGAGAACATTTTTTGAGAACTCTCAGACATGCAGGTTTCCTTACGATGTTTTCCTTCACCGTAACAGCAGCAGATTTTTATAATTCGAAACCCTCGATTCGAGGTCGAATTCTAAGCCACTGGGCTATCACCACCAATGGAACCAGCCATGATTCAGTCTATGTTAACTCATTTTGTAAGATGTTTCCAAATGTTGATGGAAATTTCCGCAAGTCGAATTTTATGATTAATATCTATTGAGCAAGCAGCCTACGTGTGAATGATAAATGGGAACAACATATGACGGAACATAGAAAGCGAAATACAGCACTGGCTCAGTCACTCGCTATATTTTAGTTTTTAGTTAACATATTTTGATTAAAGGATTTAATGGTGTAAAATTCGAAATGGGGATAGTTTTCTGCTAGTTAATTTCCTACTGCCTGACGACCTGAGTAGCGCAGTGGTTCAGACACTGGTGCACTACGCGGAGGGTCCTGGGTTCGATTCCCAGCAGATAAATGATTTGTTGTTTTGTGTATGTCCATGGTACCCACGACAAAGGGAACCCTAATGTGGGGCTATGAGTAGCGTTATTAATTAATTAATTAATTAATTAATCTTTTAATTAGTATACTATTAGTATTAGTATTACTTTACCAGAGATCAATGTGGATAAAATTATTTGCCTAAAGTTTTATTTGAATTTTTATTAATATACTAGCTTTTGCCCGCGACTGCGTCCACGTAAACTTCAGGATTTGGTCAAGAGCGAAGTAAAAAGTATTCCATATCACAAACCAGATTTAAATTTTTTTATTAAAAAATCCCAATCTAATTTACGCGATGATGATGATGATGATGATGATGATTTTACGCGAAAGCATAATAAATATCTGCATCACTAAATCCGCCATTTTGTTGCGGCGGCCATCTTGGATTTTCATTTTTTTCATAGTGAGCTCTATTCTACTATAGAAGCTCTTTCATTTGGTACCCATATTGAGGCAGTTGTGGAGGCTATGGAATCCGCCATTTCAGTGCGGCGGCCATCTTGGATTTTTATTTTTTTTTATAGTGAGCTCTATTCTATAAATCAAGCCCTTTCATTTGATACCCATATTGAGGCAGTTGTGAAAAAATGTGTCCGACATCTTGGATTTATTCATGGTGTTTTCCATAATATCTTTTATTACAAAAAAAATCATCGAGCTTGATGGCCACGTCTGTCATTATATACGAAAAAATAAAAAAAAAAGTCTCTAGTTCACTACAAAGGTCAATGACCTAAGTGGACGTACATAATTGCGTGAAAAATGGAAAAAAATATTTGTTATATTTGTTATATGATAAAATAAAATATAGCCTATGTGTTACCGACGGTTTTTCTCTATACAACAATCCAAATTTCATTCAAATCCGTTCAGCCGTTCGAGAGATGTTCGCGCACAAACAAACAGACATACAGACAAACAGACAAGCAGACTAACAGACAGACAAAAATTGTAAAAAGTATATTTTTGGGCTTAGAAGCGTGTCCCGACTTGGAAAAACTTAATTTCACAAAAAAATATTACATGTACTGAATTCATAGCTCAAGAATTTTATTATATGTATAGATTTGCCTACCTTTAATACTTACAATACTTATAATAAAAATGACAAAAACCAAACCTTCAAGATGGTCTACCTTACGTATTTGTATTCACTGGCTGCTACCGGAAAAGTGGCAATATTTTCGCTAATGGCTGCAAAGTGCTTGAAGTATGCAGTTTTAGTTGTGCTTTTAAGGTTTTTCCTACTTGGAAAATGTTGTATATACGTTATGTTTTTTTAAGTATCTCTTGTTTGGGAAGCAAAAAGTGTCAAAAACTTATTTATACTTCTGCCAATCTTATGCTAAGTCGTCTCTTTTAATAAGGTGAACGTAACGAGTGCTGGGTTTCTCGCATCCAGTCCAGCTTAGGGACATCAAAGTTAATTCGATTGAGCAACGTGCTGCAAATGCAGCCTCCGAGGACTAAGTAGGGACGCTTTGCATCAATGCATTCATAATGTCCCACAGGATTCAAATCATGACCTATAAATTTTGTGTACTAATCGGCTGACAATAGTTTGTGTAGTTCCTGTGAGCCGTGGATAATTAGATTAGTTTGGTCAAGTTCCGGTCGGCGTGTTAGCGGCCGACCAGTCTGAAGCAGTCAGTCTGTCCACATCCAGCAGTACCTGAAACTTAGAATATTTTATTTGATCTGAAGTGGAATGTTGCCACTTATTATATATGGTTTAGATTTAGAAAGCTTGTGGTATTGAGTGTGCTATTATTTCATATTCCCTACTACACTGTATAAACCCTAATAAACTTCAATTTCTTGCAGTACAGGGCGCATTAGGTCGATTTAGTGATATGATGATAATTAAAATTTAAAAAAGACTCAAAATAATAAACTTACAAATAAATCGCATCATAATGCATAAAGCAGTTTAAAATGAGAATCGTTTTGGGGCACAAAATATTAGTGTACAAATATGTTTTTTTTTTTCAGCCGTGAAAAGCGCCTGTTTACTTACCTATGTTAAATAAAAGTTTTGAACAAAACGCGGGAATGTATGAAATTCAATAAATTTTATTTACAACAAAACTACAAACGTTTCATATAGTTTAAATGGTTTACCTAATCGAGTGACAATAGCAGCGTTTGAGATGTTTCGGCGAATCGTTAATTAGATTAGTTGGAGAAGTTCCGGTCGGGATGGGGCGGCTGACCAAGATGTTTAGTTGCGGTCAAAACTTTGCCTCTTCATTCGGCAAAAAGTATTATTTACTGTATTATTAACATATCTTATTAGGATTAACTCTAAATTAAAGGAGATTTTGATTAAAATTTTCAATTTGTATTTACACGTGAAAGAATATAATGTGAAAGAAAATAACAGACTGAAATTCCATTTTATTTTTCATTCGGGCCCATTGATAGTTCTATGTAGACAGCAAAAATCTATGCAAAAGCTTTTACACAGTTTTTAGTTGAAATATTTGCAAAAAGTTACCAACGGCAGTATTTTATAATTTCAACAGTTCGTTGAAACCAGTTTGGATTAAGCAAAAAATTGGCTCTCCAATTCAACCAATTTCTACGTTGTTCACATGGAGTGTAAGGTTTCATATACAATTGCAAAACGCTAGAGCAGTGAGGTCGTTTGCAAATATCGGATAATAGGATAATTGAATACATAATTGATTGTTCAGGTAAATAACAATTTCATCAACGCATTTCACGGCTGCAAGTATTTAATTAGCTGGATCGTTAATGAAGGTTCCTAAAAATAACGGGTTTGCTGTGGTAATGCGACATTTTCATGTATTTAATATTTATGATAGCAGATTAAATCTGGCGATATAATTCACACTTGTTTGCCTATGTTTATTATTTTATTATAAAAGGCTTCATGATATACTTAGAAACTAATCGCCATTTTAAGTTTTAAGCAAGACCTGTTTACAGTGAAAGTGTTGCTGAACCTTTACAAACTTTAACATCTTTTAAGACGCGGTATTCTTCAAACTTTTTTCACAAAGAATTTAAAAGGGCTAAGTCAATTCGCTCAAAAACTTATTTTATTATTTAGGATGAGTCAAACCTGTTTAAAAATAGCAATTTCTTCGAAGATGACCAATATACCTTGGATGTACGTACACACCAGTTTCCAGTTAACGGCACGAGTTTGAAATTGTAAAACATTGGCCGCAAACTGTAATTTTAGACGAGGGTACTTAGATAGTAAAAGTGTTTGAAGAGTTCCTTTAGGGATTGTTGTTTGTTCCGAAGTCGAGCGAGGTGTCAAACGTCGGCTTGATGTTCCCAGGACAACCGCCAACTCTGGCAAGTTTGACAAGTCCTCCTCGCTCGCTCCAGCCCCGCAACACCCCGCGACACCTGAGAATTTTAAACAGGCGCCAGGTGAACGAGTCTATTCGACGATACTGAAATATTTAACTCGCCAAGATTTCTTGTTACCAACTTTGGCGGTCGGGGTGTAATATTAAATATTCCGTAAATAGGTTGTCTGATGAAACTGTTTTCGTTGCTAGGGTGCGTTTGGTGGAATATTTCGTTTGTTGGAAAATTTAATGCACCTTCACCAAGATTTGAGAACAGGGAGATGGAAAACTACGAATTTTGATGAATTAAATTAACACGATTAGGTATAGTACCTTCTGTATATTTTGTCAGTATTGACATTTTTTGAAGTGAAAACTTCTTTAGCAGCGCTGAGCACTTTTTGGTATGGGTAAAAATTGTTAAACTCGCGACAGGACACGTGACCCTGCAATGCACTGTGGAAACTGTCAAAAGGAAACATTCATAAACAAAGAGCGTCTAATATTATACTTACGTCATATTGACGGTCAGTGACAGTTTCCATAGTAACCAACTGGGTGGAAATATGAAAATGTCAAAATTCATTGAATAAATAATAAGTGTATTTTGTTATAGAAAAAAGCTAAATATTATAATTATTGTGATTTTGGATTCGAAATTGCGATTATTCCCATTAAATATCGTTTCTTTTCTTGCAAACTCAATTGTGTTTTAATTCGTTTTTCGCATGTATTGCGATAAATATAGATTTTAGAGAAAAATCTTTCATACAAAAGTTATAGGCCATGAGAAAAATGATATTTTTTGTTCTATACATTTTTCGTGTAGGACTAGTGGTTTCGGAGAAAAATGCTAAAATCATCCGAAATTGGAACTTTTCGCTCTACAGTCTAAATTTAACACCACTCCAACCAATCCCAAACCAACACCAATCCAATTCCATTCAATGCGTTAGGTTATTTTTATCAACTTTTTGGAGGAAAAGGGGAGATCTCCCGCCAGGCGATGTCACTGCCTGGGGACAGCGGTCCAAATGTTGACTTCGGACCATTTGTATATATGCAGAAATTCTGAAGAACTGTGATAGCGCGTTTGAGGATACGTCTTCCGATTGGCCAGTTCGGTATGACGCGTGTGACGTGTTCTATTGTTTACTACATTCGATGCTTGCGTCGTCATGCGTGGTCAGCATTTCATGTGAGGTGCGCGCTCATATTACTGTAGGTATCGCGCCGCTACAACTTAAAACCCTTTCCACAGTCCAAATTTAACATAGAACTCCTTTCAATGGGTTAGGTTAGGTTAAATTTTTTTCCCGAGCGAAGCGAAGCGGTGCGAGGGTCAGTGACAGAAGTCTAAATTTAACTCAGAAATCCCTTCGTTGATAAGGTAAACTAATGAAGTGTTGGTAAAATATTCACAAAAGAATACAAATTTCTAATGTTTTTTCCATTTTTCTCCCAAACAACTGGGTTTATGGGGAAAACATACAGAACAAAAAGTGTTTATCTTTTCGTCGTCTACAACTTTTGTATTTGGCCTTGAAAATATAATTTGCGGGTATTTTGAGTATGATATTCTTAATCAGCGAGTCAAAATCCATATGTGTACCAAAACTCAGATCGATCGGAGGTATAGGCTAAACGGAAGTTTATCCATTTATAAGTACCTACATTGAGTTTCTAGTTAATGTTAATTCATTATTAGAGGGCAAAGTTTGTGTTTCTGTTTATAGTAAGAGCTCCAAAGCAAGCTTAGCCGTTTTGTTTCAGAAAACTTTTGCTCTGAATATAATTATATCTTACATAAGCAGTGGAATAGGTTGTGGTCCCTTGGTGACCTATTGGAAAAGCTATCTTGAAGCTAATTTTATTTCAAAGTGTAGCCTGAGGACTGCGTGGGTTTGTTTTGTATGTTGTGGTGCATTGCTCGCTATATTTATTTACCATGTGAGGGTATTTAACAATGTCTAAACTATCTAAGCATAGGCTTCCAATTTTATCGCGTTTGTTTGGTATTTATTGAAGTGGTTATAATGATAGACGCACAGTTCTATTTAGGTATATATAAATGCAAAAATGGTAGTGAGAGAACGTGAGCCAAATAGCGGCATTAAATAACGCGGTATCTGCAGGGAAATGTGGTGTGATAGCATCACTGCGCGCTGCCAAATTACACCCTGGGTGCGTTTTACAACAGAGGGGTCGCCGGTCGCCAGCCCGCGCCCCGTCGCCGCTTTCTGCTGTCACTTTCAAAATCAGGTAATTAAATAACCTTTTTCGATTGAAGGGTGCTATAATTACCTAAGTAAAGGAAAGGGGTTTGCCTATAAATTTTGTCACTAGCTGCGGAAAAGCCAATTTCAGGAGCCTTGCTTTGAATTTTTCGGTTTTGACAACATTTTTGATGTGTTTGTTTAAAACGGTTCAAAGATAAGTCCTCAAAATAATTTGCAGGAAGATAAACAACTATGATAATACAGATAAAAAAATTCTAAAAATGTCACTGTTGGCAAATCTTTATCTTTAAAGCAGCGTTGGAATAATTCATAGCAAAATAAATGTTTTTTTTTTCAAAACCTAGGTAGACTATCAACCATCTACTGAAAAGATTATTCGTATGAAGTTATTTCACTGCTTTATTAAATAAAAGTGTATCTATGCTAAAATAATTATTTAATAAGATCTTTAGGTAATAAGTAAATTGTTTAATAAACAACGCGCATCTCGGTTGCGGTTTCCTCGGCAGTATTATAACCATACGCAAATAAGGATGTAATGTGCTTGGCGCGTTATTAATATTATAAAATGCATCGTAAAGCGGGAGCAAGATGCAGTTAACAAACATTAGAGATAACTGGGTCGTTATAAATCTTTGTTAAGTAGAACCCGTTCTCATGTTTTCAAACGTTTAACGCTCGCAGCGTTTATGGTAAGCAGCCCATAGTAATTTCTAGCTTGAAAAACAAGTGGTGAGAAAAAGATTTTAAGAGATTTAAAAATAGTATAAATTTAAACAAAATGTTTAATAATAATAAGTTATAGAGTTAGGTACCTTCTTCAGAGAGGTGCGAGGTAACCTTGTAGATCTATAAGTTTTCAGTATTTAAGAGTAGGTACTCACTTTGCCTATAGATGAGTAGATACTACCTATATGGGTATGGTTCACAGTAACAAGTACCACACGGTACCAGGTAGTTAAAATAAAACGTGTTTAGATCTCAAAGACGTGTTCAAAAAATAATTACATATTTGGTTCGACACTAGTAGCATAGTAGCCTTCGAAATTCAGAGGTTACATAATTCAGTTAGTCATCGTTATTTATAAATATTGGTGCAAAATATTATTTAAAATATAAGTGCTATCCAAATTATTATAATAATCCTCTCCTTCGCTTTCATCTCAAACTATATTAGAGTAATAAAAAAAGATAGATGCATATAGGTAGATAGAAATTACATACAGTGTAGTGAATTTTAACACAAAATAAAAGGCATACAAATTATGATAGGTTTGTTGTTGAAAATGTTTTTTTAGTTATTAATTTATTTCCATTTACTACATAAACATTACAGATTTTAAAATCCAATGCATATAATATATTATATATATTTATTTGTATTATATATATTTCATGATTTAATCTTATTTTGTTTGAGTGAGATATTTCAGCATGAATTATCTTTAAAAATAAGAATACATTTTAATTCTAAACAAAGGAAAATTGCAGGCGAGGATCCTTTGTTACCTACTCTAAAGAGGTGATTAATTTTAGCATTTTTCTGAAAAATGTTTTTTCATAGATTTAGCTAGCTTTTTAGGACAGGCTTTAAATTGTTTTAAATACGTAATTTCACGATATTCACGGTTGAAATCTTTTGTGTTATTAAATAAAATACCTCACAATTTTGCATTCTACTGACAAAGGCATTATTAAGTTCTTAAACGTTTTAGGAAACTACAAAGTAGTTATTAGAAAAGTATCAGTGTTGTTCTCTATCTACAATTTTCAGCTGATATACATAATGTACGAGTAGAATGGTCTTTATAAAAGGTCTTTACAAAGCTAGATTTTTGTGATAGCTACAACGTCCAACTAACGCATGAAAATTATACAGGGGTATATTACGTGTACTTATCCATTACTAGCTGGCTAGTAAGGATTTTAACAATTTCGACTGCAAAGAGAAATAAGCATCATTTATCCAAATTCTTATAATACTCACAAAATTTCGCACTTTTATATAATACTTACTAGAAAGATAATACTCGTATTGCACGAGTAGAGACCACATAAAAAGAAGCGGACGGTGTAGTAGCTATGTATATTGTAAAAATCATAGATACATAACTACACATTTCGCATTATATAATTGTAAACTAAGTAATATAATAAGATTTGCAAGCAGGTATAAAATAAAAAAGGAAAGGTAAGGTGATTGATACAAAGGCAACACAGTGCGACGGGCGAGCGGAGCCGTATATCAGGCGGATTCTTGACGTTTCTCGGATAATGAGATTGTTTTAATTTGGCTACTTCGCCGCGGCTTTTGTGGGCTATCCTTTTAACTTGCTAATCAGCTTATCTCACCGCATGGATTTGCAAGCGGAACGAAATGGGACATTCAAATTTTCTCCCAGTGACGTTTTTCTAACTGATGTGGGACCATTCTATGTACTTAGGTAACTTTGGCAGGGTTTGTTTTGTTAAGCTTATAAAGTCTCTGTCAAAATCGGTAATCTACCTCTAGGTCCCGTTACTGTCCGGTTAGTAGGTATGTACTTATAATCCAAAGTAAGTTATCAACGGGTGACGTTTTTCTTTTTAAAGCGATTGTCATTTTTATTTTTAAAACATTTAGATTGGAACTACGAGGTCGTTTCCCGTAGTATAACTTCGTTAGGAATAGCGCTTGATATTTTGATAAAATATCAAGCGGGCATGATATAATCATATTAAATTTTGTTAAAAATTAAAACAATAATGTAATTTACATTCCCATATTATTGGAGCTTAGTCAAGTTCTACTTAATTGCAGCATGAGATGTTTTTAATCAATTTTACTAGTCAATCAATCTTTTGCTTTTTGGATGTAAAAATAATGGCACGTGTTTTGGCGTGTTTGTGACAGGATTTGTGATCATAACTAGCCAGCTTACGACCCCAACGAATAGTCGGGCGTGTTTATCTGATAGTAACGCAGGGGTTGAACGGGGAAAAATAGAGTGTCAGCGTTGTATATGTTGCGTGTATTTGCGATGTCTATTTTCCATTAACTCTTGCCTTTAGAGCAGCTTATCGGATTAAGGTTGATGCCTTCCACTCACAACGGCGTTGCTCTAATGTTTATAGATTTGAATTTATAATATTATAGTAGTAATAAATAACTGTTGCAATATTAGTGGAATACTGAAAATAACAAGAAAATAAGTTTTGTACGATATTAGCAGCGCAACAACAAATCAATACAGAATTTACCTATCTAATATGAGAAACATCGAGAGTTACGATAGAGACATGCGATAAAAAAGTCTAAGCGCTTTTCTATATAAAAAGGCTCGGGTGTTAGTATGCTCCACTAATATAAAAAAGCCTGCGTAAACCCTTTTATCGAGAACAGGATCAATTTATTGCAATAGGCCTGCGCGGCATTGTGTATGATTTTGCGATATGGGGATACATGGGTATCTACTTCCACCAAACATTCGGTGCCAATGCTAGTATGTTTTCAATAGTGATATGACTATATGCAACTGGGAACTTGCAAAAAGTAATGAAGTTCAGGTTATATTTTGCAACAACAAATATTAAACAGGATTCAGGTTGTTCGAAAATAATATCACTAGTGCCATTTAGTTTATATTATTACTATTGTTTTTGCTATGTTCGTCTATTATCATCTAGCCATCCATCACAGAGTATTTTTAGGCTTTATAGGGACTTTAAATATTCACAGAATATTTTTAAAGCTGCTACGGGTGTAGTAGAAACGGATAATATAAAATAAAGTTAAAATACTGTGACTACTTTCAAGGAAACTGTATAGTGTATGTCTCGGCGTATTCCCGACCGAAAGCTTTTATTGGAAAATCTGACTGATATATTTATTTGTACTTGTTAGGTACAAACCTAAAAATACAAATTGTACAAACCCTATACTATAAGATATATAATAGAGGTGAAACGAATGAATATATCTTATATATAAAATTCTCATGTCACAGTTTTAGTTACTCCTCCAAAAGGGCTTGACCGATTATTATGAAATTTTATAAGCATATTCAGTAGGTCTGAGAATCGACTACTGTCTATTTTTCATACCCCTAGGTGGTAAGGGTTGTCCGCACCTAACATTTTTATTTTATTTTTTGGACAAATTTTTTTATTTTTATTTTTTAGTAATGTGGAATTAAAAAATACATACAACCCTAAATTTTCATATTTTTATCACCAACCCCTATTTTTTAATATTCGATTTTTAACGCTCGATAACTTATATCGCAAAACAACGTTTGCGGGGTCAGCTAGTATTATATAAATTTGTCCCCCAAAAACCCTGTACTAGGGACTAGGTAAACCATCTTATAGGTAATACCTATAAGATAATATAAGTCTCATGTCACCGAAACCGATCGATGTACCGACCAAATGTAAAAAAACCTTGAAAAGTATAATAAATGTACATCAAATTTCTATTTGTAGAGCCGTATTGTGGCAACACTTAAGGGAGTGTTTCTTCTGTAGCGCGCTCAATGGGGGCGCAGTATCGCGTTCAGCTTCGAAGTGCTTTGAAAGGCTCATTAAACCGACAAAGCTCCTCGATACGAAAAGTGAACGTTATGTGGACCGCTTCCATTCGCTTTACTTTACAAAATCTTAGTGAGCTCTTCGGTATCATAAAATACCTTATAGTGGTCGAACACAGAATAGCAATAATCACAAAACGTTCGATTACTTAATAATACAAATCAATACAATTTAGGACTCGATTATTTTACGTTAAACGAGTGCCTACTTTAACTTATCGCCTGTATTTTTGGACATAGCCTCGTACTAAGAGGTACATACGTAATAGGTATATTACATATCGTAAAAATATTATCGTAAGTACCTACCTACGTGTACTATCTACCTATATTTAAAAGCTCAAAAATACACAGCGTTTGATTCATAGAAATTTTGTAGGTCAATGAAATAAATTTTCGATCAGATACGTATTGTTGAAAGTCAATGGCTTGTCGGTGTCATGTAAGTAGAGTAGAATCGGGTGGTGTACAATAGACACTTGGATCTTTCAAGGCGTTCCATTTTCGGATTTCGGATACACGTGCCTCGACAACTGCCTGATTGGGATCTCTTGCTGGCCTGCGTGACGTAATCCACGGCCACGTACCGTATCCGCTATCTTTCCGCCGTGTCCCAGATCTAGGGGTCAGTCGCGCGATATGTTCGAGTCAACATTTAAATATTTAAATGTAGATGTGTCTAAATAAGAGTGTAAGAAAGTTTTGAAGTGAAAACTTCTTTAGCGGCGCTGTGCACTTTTTGGTATGGGTAAAAAATGTTAAACTCGCGACAGGACACGTGACCCGGATCGTAAGTAAGACACTCGCGTTGAAAATGCAAGCGAAAATGCGTAAGACGGAGGGAAAGCTTTTTGTGAGTAGCGCCATCTAGTAAAAAGTGCAGAAACGATTACATGACGTTCGTGAAAGAGGGAAGTAATAGATTGCTGCTATACGAGAATGGCGTTTTTTCATTAATCCTATTTGGGATGGGTAAGAAATGTTAAACTCGCGTCAGGACACGTGACCCGACCGAAAATTCGTAAGGCAGAGGGAGATTGTTTAGTATATGGAAAATGAACAAGGTGCATCTATTAATGAAAAAAAATGACGACCACGACGATAAATAAAGCAATTCGTGCGAAATTATTCCCTAACCAATTAACCATTCCAAATTATTCAAAAATGCACAATGTTAATGTTCAAGTTTTCACTTCTGCCGGCACTCCCGGAGTGCAACCCGTTGTTTTTTTGATAAATGAATTACCATAAAGGATTAAATTTCATTTAATTTAATAAAAGACGAGTGTTGCTATAAATTCTTTGTTATGACCAGGTCTAACATTATTGTGGCCTGCATTCTCATTTGCTTCTTGAATAAGTACCTATCACACTAAAAGATACTTTTATTTATTTCATACTGTATTTTACCCAGGCGTTCACCTGGGTACCCGAAATTCAAAAGCACCTTTCAAATTTTGCTCCATAGTTTTAGAAACTGTACTAACTTTAAATTAATGGCGCTTTTTGCGTTGAGCGATAAATGTAAATCACGTCATTGAACGAACTATATTGGACAATGTAGCTATTGAATGCAGTTGGTGCATGGTAAGCACAATGCTTCCCGCTCAATGCATTCTCTATTGAATCAGCGCTCGATTGTCCTATAGTTCAACCTTTTACATAAATTTTCCGAATAAACTTTGTTATTTCCTATCGAAACGTGAAAAATCAATTAGATATTTATAGTCTGGTATAAAAACGGTTTTAAATTGTATTCTGTACATGTATTCAATTCACAAACTTGGCGTCGAATGAAAAAGTTAGTTTTGAATGACAAATTTTAATCCCTGTATTATGAAAACAACTCTCGATTTTTTTATGTATTTATTTGTACCTTCTATAAGAATTTTGGGTAGGGATCATAATATGGTAACCAAAATAAATCTATATAAATACGAGTAAATCGCAAAGCAATCTGGCAAACTAAAAAATATCGCATATTTGGGTAGCGAAAGTTATCGCTATCCCCACTTGAAAAAGCGGAACGGCCTGGTTGAAGTGGAAAAACATTTTGATAATCGTATAAATAAATCTTTGCGAGCATGGAAACTTAATAATTCGTAGATGTGAGGGTGTGAGGGCCCGGGTGTCCGTTACTCGGACTGCTCCTGGCGGACGTTCGTGGAATGTTAACTCGGAATGGGATAAAAATGGCGGCATCATCCCGTCTCGGCTCAGGTGACAGTGGAATTTGACGTTGGTAATTTGACGCCTTTATCCGGGTCAGTTTCGCAACAAATAGCAGCCGTGGGTAGGGGAAACTGGATAAGGGGGTTGAATTGACATGTTTTGCATAATTCCCGATGCCCTTTTCGTATTTTGCCAATGTGCTACGGCATGTAGATTGACTACAGGTAAAAATATTTAGAAAATCTTTTAGCTGTATGTTGACTTGAATTCTATCTATACATATTAGGTTATTCAATATTCCGAAATTTGTGCTTGTGGATGATGTAATGAATGAAATTCATATAAATCCACAACCCCCCAATTCACAAGTATTTAAAAACCTGTCGCAGTGAGTCAGCTCAATTAAGTAGGTACCATTTGTAGAATATATTCAAGTTTACTATAATAAATTTCAAGTTAACTATAATAAAAGATTGAGATTCTGTTTCGTAAATTATTCAAAGAAATATTGAAGTCATTATTATATCTCTTGTATAAAATAGCGAAATAGCGGTCTTATAAATGAACGAAGAGGACAGGCAGTAAAAGTCATTACGGAGGATTCACGTCACGAGCTCGGCGGTTTCGTGTCATGGACTCAGGCAGCCGGTCGCGCGGAAACTCGTATCAATTAACGAGAGCGGGAAACTCCGACAATTTAAGAAGTGAAGACTTATTGAACTGGCTTATCAGTACCAGTAGGTGTTAATACGTAGCTATAAACGTTACTTTGCCAACAGTTATAATTATAATAAATAATTAAACATATTGTAAAAAGACAATGATCATAATGGACAAGACAGTATAGGTCATACATACTATGATTTTGGTTACTTACTACTAAGGTGACTTACATTTTTTCGCACTGTCTTTTCTATTTGAGTACTGTATAACGTACTAGTTGGTTCGTCATTAGTCATGAATATTTTTTGGCCCTTTTTCACTCATAAAATCACAAGAACCTACGAAGAATAACTAAATAAAGCGTTATAGAGCGAACTGCTAAATTATTTTCCTGGAATTACGAACGAAATATTTTTAGCTTTACATTTATAGTTAGGAAGAGCAATGACCGTTCTATTCGAAAATTATAGAGAAGAGCCGTTTCGAGGGGATTTCTTAAATTTTATTACGTACGAGAAGCCTTCATCGTTTCGGATCAGCGATAATCCCATTACATTTTCAGTTTCGGGTATTTGAGAGCTCTGCTGCGTGCCTATAAAAAGTTATTATTGGAGCAAAGGTGAGTAAATTATGGGACCAAGTAAGAAATAGGACATAGTACATTAGTCGATAAAAGTAGAAAGATATGTAAATATAAATTATATCGCAAATTGGAATGTTTGTATCACTGAAAAGCTTTTTGGTATTTAAAGTTGGTAAAAATTCAACTCTGTGAATTCTGTGATGTTCATCTGAAATTCGAATCAAACCCGAGACATAAATATTCCAAATTAAAAAAAACTCTAAGAAGTAAACAGTCTGTTTGTCAATTAGAATACCGAAAGTGCTCAATTGATATGATTACAGTACACGATAGGTACAAAGCAAACATTTATCTCACCGAAAACGTCGCATCGACTACAAAATAGAAAACAATGGAGTTATTAACTTGAATAAAAAAGGTCCTAAAAACACCGACCAGTATTTTCCACAATAAAGTGTATCGTCAGTGGCAAGTAACAAACGATGCGGGTAGTCGCGGAGTGACGCTCGATTTTTTGAGATAAACGTCGATGCGATCCGCCCACCGGTTGATTTATCGGTCTCGCCATATTAGCTTGCCAACGTTATATTATCTACTCTACCAAGTGTTTACCTACCCACTGCTTGGAATATTATAATTGACACCATCTTTATCATACACGTAAGGGCTACTTAAAATTTTGTTTATTGAAGAAAAAATAATTGGCTTAAAAAGCTTGGAATAATCAGAAATTCCTGTTCTGAGATAGTTAAAGGCACCGTTCATCATCATTAAAGTTTTATATAAAACAAAAGAATATGTAGGGAAAGATAACATGTTACTTATTATACTTTTAGTGAGGTATTTATTTATCTTCATGACGTACAGAACATCATTCACTTTTGTCACCCAGTCGTGTAATTAAATGTGGAAGGAAAAAATAGGTGAATATTTTTCATTCAATACACTTGATTTCATCTAATCTTGAGGAAAACAAATAAAATTCATATGAAATTTCTAAAAATATTTTATTTTAAAGGAAAATAAACTGGTAGGTACCTATTGTAACATTAGAGACATGTGGCGTCGATTAAAGAAGGCTCATACGAGTATCTAGCAGTTAACTACAAAGGGACGAAAGGAAGGAAGGATTTTTACCTGCGAGACGGTATAAGCGTTTGGGGTGAGAGGATGTTTGTGCAAAAATCTATGTTGCCACCTATCTCCAAAACTACAAGTCCGATTTTGATGCAGTTTTCTGTGATGGGTTTGGATTTAATAGGTGTATGTTGTTAGATAGGTGTTACGGTGACAACTTACCAGGGGGCGCCTCAGTAAACATTTGTTTATCCAAATTCAGACTAAGCTTGCGACTTAATTACTTCATAAAATAACTGCCACTAAATTATCTAATATTTTTATCCTGAGAAAATCAGTTTCTTCATAGCAAGTAAAATTAACCGACGCAATCTTCCGATATTTTTATAAGAAAAATATTCGAAGTAACAGAAAGTTCTGAAGTTCTTTTTCCCCTTATTAGCGTTCCGCGCTTTAACTAAGATTCCTTAGATTTTTCCAATTTAACTTTGCAGCTTGATTCGCTTTAAACACAATGAAGTTCTGTCGCTTAAAAATAGCTTTCTTTCATATTCGGTGTTATTATCTCTGGAAGAAACGAGAAGACACTTCACGACACTTCTTAATGAGCACTAGGCACTGTATTCCCTTGACAAATGCAGGATACTCTTGAAATGCTTAGTTTCTTTGTAGTTACTTGCATATTTTTTGCAATTAAACTTTAAAATATAAACTGGTTTCTTCAAAACTTGCACTGGCTACTTCCTAACCGATAAGTTATAAACGTGATGACACATGTTTTAAAATATGTAAATTCATTGATTTTTTTAGTATGTTTAAGGTATTTTCATATGAAATTTGATACGAAAGGTAGGTAATTACCTACCTTAATAAATAAATAATAATTTGACACATAAAAAATCATGATATCTTTCATTTAAAGTATATTTTTCGCTTTGTTTAGAAAACTGGCTCTTTCATGCCACTTCTCCAACAGGTTTAGTAGTTTGCAAGATATGAATTTATACCACACTTGTTATGGCCTAGGAGATATGAGACAGCAAACTGATGGCTATACTGAAGAGTTTGTTAAATTAATATTATTATTTCGGTCGGAAGTCGGTTTTAATTTTTTTTAAGATGAGTACGTTAATGTAAAGGAATACTCTATATATTTGGTATTTTGTAGTTATATCTTAATAGTTTACTGCTCTCCCACTCTTTATTGAAAACTCTGTATTGAAGAATATCACAAAAATGTTACGGAACCGCTGATTGTTATGAAATAAATATTCTAGAACTTTTTCAAATTTATTAATCCTTCCGTCCAACGTCTGAAAGTTACTTATTTAAAACTATGAGAGTTTCAGGCTAATGAAATTCTTTCGGAGTCATAAATATTTATGAAAATGTGAAGACTAAATAATAAAATACGTAACTAAATGAGTAGATCTATTGACAAATATGTGGGTATCAAATATTTGTGTATGTGAGTAAATGTTTATTGGTGTACTATAGGTGTTTTTCTTTCATAAAACAAAGTACCATCCTCACCGAACGAAAATACAAGAGAACAAAGATTTTAGCTTTTTAAGTGGTTGCCGATAAATAGATACTAGATTCTATATAGGTAATAGGGGCAATATACATATGGTACTACTTATGGGAAATACCCAAATGGAGCAAATCATGCGTTCGTGACAAAACTCTGTCTGAAAACCTTTAGGCCTGAGGCGGCCTTAGCTCACCAATTTGGTTACTTGCTGTTCAGCTGGTGGGCTTTATGGAGAATACTCAGACGTCCTAATAGTGTTTCCAGTGTGTGTCCTAGTAGTGTGTTCCTTCACCGTAACAGCCGGGGGTATTTATATTTTTTTACATAACTCCATTTATTTTTAATGTGGTTTTTGGTTTGCAATGACTATTTTACCATCATCACCAATGATATAAAATAAATAAGGTTACAAATTACGGCTTATATTACTCTGTTTTTTGTCTGTACTAAGCTTCAAGGCATACCGTACAATTGTGTATCATAAAAGGAGGAATAAAATGACACGACTCGGTGTAGATTACCTATGAATGAAATAGAAAACATTCTACGTTTTATAGCCCATCATGATATTGACGAGCGCTTCAAATACCCGTCCAAGAGTATAGTGCTTTTATGAGTCTAATCGTGTATTATTATGTTTTATTTTCAATAAAATTGCGTCTCTTTTCTGTTTTATATACCTACTATTAAATAATTGTTAGTACGACCTGGCTTAAAAGTGTTTGACTATTCCCAGTTATTTTTATCCCAATTTTAATTAACTTCATAGGTGTGTCTCCTGCAATGCTGCCAGTATTAAATGGGAGGTTTAAAGCCGTGTAGGGTACAGTTAAGTATATTAGTGATATTACCGTTCACTACAATGGACGGGCGCATATTAATTCAACCGGAATGGCAGATTATCTGTGACTTGTCCAATGATACTCACATTATTGTTAATGACCTATCCATAGTGTTATACAATATTATGTAGACGAATATTATACTCGCAAGTTATGTTACTAGGTAGGTTACAAATGAAGGAAGTATGTACACTATAAACCTATAATGCTTACTGAAATTATAAGGTTTCGCGGTAAGTAATAACAATCGTTTAGAATTAGTGTTCCCACTTACTTTTTTAAAACAAAAATGAAGTTTTGAAACTGTACCATAAAATGAGTTAAATTCATTTTATAATGCATTTTAAAATGAACCTAAATCTTAGTTTCTAATATCTAGTTCGTAGTTTAATTCATATCTACGGTTGGAAACTCAAACATTCAACCTCATTGTATAAAACTAAAATTAAAAAAAAAAAATTAAAATTTCATGATGTCATGGAATAATTTTCCATTGTTTTCTTTTCTTCTATTCATTCATCGCCATATTCATTTTTCTCTTCTTCTATACAATATATTATTACAAGAATAAAAAGTTGTGAAAGTGCAAATTCCTAGTTTATTTGATTGAACCCACACCACCAGCATACAGTCCACCACCATCGGTTCCAACATCTACTAATAAAATGTTAATGTAAATTTTTTGCAATTCTTATAGTTTCCGAGTACTTATAAAAACAGAAACACTGTTATAAAAACAGAAACACTGCACCTAGAAGAAAATTTGTACGACTAGCATGACAATTTATATCTACAAGGGCCATCTCGTACGAGCCTAGTTCGCGACTTCCTGCGTACGAGGACAATTATGTAAATTTTGTTAAATCGTTGTTCCGTAGTCTGCTACTTCTTCGGGCTAGAAAAAGTTTCCTTTTGTTTTTTTTCCTTCACAGGAGGAACAAAAAGTGGTCGCAAGTAGTAAAGTTACTGCGCCGCAGATAAGTCGGACTCTCGGTCGCAGATTGTTATAAGAAAAACTTCTTAATTGTGTAACTTACTTGTTATTTAATGTTTGAGTCCGCCCTTGATTAACATGATAAATGAGGCCACTTAATTGTGTTAGAAACAATTGGTAAAGGAATCATCTAGTTGCCAATAAAAAAAAATTGAATTAAGGTTCAGCGCAATGCGCAGCGCAACTTATACGCCCATAGGTACTGTTATTTATGTTTAACAGACGAATTAATTGTAACAGAATACCGCTGTAAAATGTATTGTAATCATAACAGGCTTTGTATATTGCATATTCTCATCTTAGAACATTGTGCTTGTAAAAGTTAGCGAACATAGATAGCTGGTTATGTTTCGACGAAATTGCGGAGAGAAGCTTGATAAAAGTATAATACGATGATAATGTGGAGTAGCCAGTAGCCAAGCACACTGTTGCATGCCTATTTAAAAAAGTTCTATGGAAAATAAAAGATGCTTAAATCGTGGTTTTCCAATGGTTTTCCAGGCCACTTGAGTTTAGTGGTGCTAAGCTCATTTCCCGCTGCTCCCCACTTACTCCCGACTTGAACGCTCATCAACAATTAATTATAAACGAACTCGAATAGCTTTAAGTACCTTATAAGTGGTTATAAATGTAATTAAAAGAAATTGAATGATTTTTTGAATTGGTAGTGATATATATATATATGATATGACATATAATACCTAATATATATTTTGTAGATTTTCACACTGAGTTCCGTTTCATGTAGAGTTCCACATCTAATCTGATTCGATATTTTGAAGTGAATAGTTATATGAATCAGCGATTAGATGTGCAAGATTAGATAAGCAATTCAAGCATTAAATATTTAATGGTGCATTAACGACAATGATGTGTGAAACAAATAAGGTCACAATTTCAGGAGGTTTTGTGACTCTACCAAAAAAATAGGCTAAGCATGCACAGACGAAAACGATAGGATAGGAGCGCTAATATCTACTTAATTATCTAACTATTTAAAAGGAAGAAACTACAAAGAACGATCTTTAGTAAAAAATATAAGTAGGCTTCAGATATAGCATGCATTTCAAGACTTTCTGGTTAACTAATTCAGTCAGTCATATTAAATTCATATACCCATGACAACATTGGTGTCTCGACGACGCGTACTCGCATAATATTAGTTCATTATGTTCTCTTTAAATATGAAAATTCTATTAAAGGCTAATTTCCTAAACGGTGGATGTGTAACGGGATGAAAAATTGCCCTAATTGAAAAGCGTGTGTCAACATCGAAGAGGGCTTTGTGTGCCAATGAAGAATAATTAAATATGAATTCGAAACAAGTCACTCGAGTTTGACATCGCGGGGGATGGGTGGGTCCTACATGTCTATGGAAATGGAAAATGAAAGCAATTATGGGCGTACTTTCAAATTCTATAAATTGAGCTTCATACGAGTATATGGATGAGTGGAGCTTAAATCTATTGAAATATTAATTTAATAATGATGATGAATCTAATATTTTTTGGTTTTATATGTATTCAAGACCTTACATAAGCCAATTTAGATTTTAATAATTAATTTTAATCGTTTGGCTTAAGTGTTATTTGTCTTCAGACGGTATAAATGGTAGTATGAAAAAAATATAAGCATATTTTACCTGCATATTAAATGTTTGCCGATTATCTGATGTTACTGGTGTTTCCTGAGCAGACGTATGCTATAGGTATCCACATGTAAAACCAAAGTACCTACTGAGAATCTCTAAAATTCTTAGTGTAGAATATCAAGTACCTTTGACCACCCTCATATACGAGTACACATTCGTCGTATGTATAATAAAAGATAAAAAGTAAAAAACAAGTAAAATAATTTTGCTCCAGATAGGTACAAGTAAGTGCACAAGGTACCTCCTCACATTCATTTTGGGAACTTTTCATAGGTATGGTACCGACATAAACTACGGACGGATCCTTATTAAAGTAAAAGAACTGGAGGCAAACAATAAAGTCGTGAAATATTTCTCGCGCGAATATTTATATAGGCCATATAAATGACGAAGTTCGCTCAGGTAAAGTACAGTCACGCATAAAAGATATGCGATTAAATTCAGCAAAATATCTACGAGTATTATCAGCATTTTACAGGTATTGCTGAAGGAATGAATCCATTTGTAAACATCGTTTAGGACATTATGATAAATTTTTTAGTGGTTACGACTCAAGTGTCGTGTACGTCGTTCAATGAATACCAACTTAAATGGTTTTTAAATATATTTTAAGTGGTTATCTTGGGTATGTGTATACCCGTTTGTATAGCTGACACAGAAAATAGGAATGATATAATAGGATATATAAAGATATCAGGATATTAGTGCAGTGTTAAATTTACGTCAATATTATGTGAAATCTTAAATTTACGTGAAAATTATTGTCTATCTTCTTCTACATCTTCTTCTATTCTATATATATACACATATAATAAAATTGTTGGGCTATGAATTCTCTACATGTAATATTTTTTAGTGAAATTAAGTTTATCCATGTTATGACACGCTTCTAAGCCCAAAAATATACTTTTGCACGCCGGGCGACGGCGTTGCTCTACTCTCAGAAATCTCAAATCGGCCATTTTTCTTCGTATTTATTGCTTTCATTTCAATAATATTGCACTTTGTGGTAATGTAAGTTTACATATTAACAATAAAATTTTTGTCTGTTAGTCTGTAAAACATTAATTCTGAATTCCAAGATGGAGGACATGAGTTTTTTAAAGTTTTGGTCATGGGTGTCGTGTTATAGATATATTGAAGGACTGGAGAGTGACATAGGCCTGTTTTCTTAACAGGTCTTACTTAACTCCAATTACAAAACAGTGACTTAACAGTACGTGAACTTTTCATTTCATTGACCGAAAAACGATTCGTTTATAAGCATGACTGTACAACCTTCGTACGAGTACGTTTTACTACGCCTTCGGATTATAGCAAAAGGCAGAGATAACGAGCAGTCAACACTGCGCAATATTCGATTGTTATTTCTATTTTATTTCAATAGGTCGCATTGTTTTTGGTACAATTGTTCAGAACGAACGTTTTCCAATATTGTTGTAAATTTTAATTTGATTTAAGTTTTGATGAAATCCATTGAGAGACACTGGATTTATTAACTTTATTTAATAATCTTGAAACAGAGCATTGCTAGACATAAGATGCTTGTTAATAGATAAGATTTGACCAATATTACCTAAAATTCCACATTAAATAATAATAATAAGTTATTTAATATACAAACTCCTTAAATCAACTAATTAAAACAAATCAAAGATTTAGAATTTAGCCCGTATAGATTAATATACTAAGTAGTAATGTTGTAGGTACCTACATCGCTTGTGTTAGCTAAGGAACTTATACATCGTCTGCATTCACAGGCATTAAAAATAACACTGAAAATATACAATTTACTGTATTTCACAATTTGACCCATTATAACTACGACTATTTTTACGTAGATCTGCTTACTATTTTGGCATTTTGGCAATGTCGATATAACATAACTTGTATCTATAAGATATAATAAAAAACAATTATATTTACTTTTATCGGACGCTAGATAAGTGTTTCCTTAATTTTTAATTACAAATTCTTTAGCGCGTCTTTTTCCCCAGGTATTTTAATTACACGAGTCGAGTGAGAGATAATTGAAGAGAATAGCTATAATGCTTACCTTTTATGTGATTACGAATGTATCTTTTGCTCGTTTTATCTTATTACGAGTCGTTTTTCAATATACGTATTTGAATTTTCTAGAATTAAAAGAATATGCTTATTTAATTTAAAATTAGAAAGTTACGTTACAAATGGTTTTTCATACATTTACTTTATTTTTTAAATTAATTAATAATTTATATACCTAATATAGTATGTTGTAGATACATTGCTGTGATTATAGTGGGTGAAAAGTCGATCAAATCGATCCAGACACCTGCGGAAAGTTGTTTGCTGCTTTATTTTACGAAAAAAGATTTTTATTAATATTTTCACATAATAAATTATAATAATATATGGATATTGGATAGATAGCACACATCTGTCACTACGTGTCACAGAATGTATCGTACAAATCATCGTTTGAAATGGGTTGGGCCCACGATGGGCCAGTGTGAGTTGGCTACTGGGGAGATTTCATTTTGATGTATAGGCAAAGGGCTCGGTCCCCGCGTCAGCATTGTATCATTTATTGCGAGCTTTGGAAATTGCGGTATAATTGTGTGAGCCATTTTTGTCAAGCGTTTATTTTTTGCCTTGTTCTTCAAATGTATCGCGCCAAACTTAGCTCTATTATTAAATTGCCCGTTTGTCACGTAGCCATATAATAAAGACCGATCAATATGATAAATAATGAAGTTTAGATAGTAATTTATCACTTGGCCCGATAGAGATAGACATTATTCATAATGCCCGGGCATTATATCTAAAGCGCGCATTAATCATTTGGTCTATAACATATATACATTTTTTAATTTTTCCGCTTAACTTTTACATAGGGAACAACATGACTTTAATGATTTATTAAATGTTTTGTACTTGTTACTAATGAAGTTAAATCAATTAATATTATGAGCAGACTTTGGTAAAGTTTTGTCCTCCTACGTTTAATTTAGTGTTTGAATTATTATTGAAACGATAATCATTTACTGGGTGGTATAAAATAATAAACTAGATCTTTACTCAATGAAGAGGATACGTAAGTACATAGAGTTTCTTCTTTTCGTGTTATTACGAGTGCTACCATTACTTCATAATAGATTTTAAAAGAAATGTTCCACCTTAATGTACAACACTAAGTTGCTTCTCCCATTAATCAAAGTTAGAAATTGCAAGTTCAGCATTTGAATCGGAAAGTTCTCGAAGCCGGTTGTTGCGGCTAGAAGCTTCGAGAAGTTACGAGCTTAGATGATGGGCTCGCCATCACGTAAGTAGAGAGCGCTAGTAATTAAATGATGTAGTGTTCAATTCGAGTGGTACGGCTAGCAACTATGCATTCCTTTTGCAATTTGCTTTAGCTTTAGTAACAAACAATATGCCATTTTATTGCAATAATGATGAATATTTTGTTACTAAAAAGCTTTATTTGATTTTACACATCATCATATTTATGAAAGTACCTAGTTACATCTGTAGCAGCTAATACAGTTTACTGGGCAGTACATACACGTGGAGACACCTCGTTATCGTAGAAATTAATAGGAAAAAAATGGGTGTCTGGTGGACTGATGCCTGAAGAAGACTTTGTCAATTAACTAATTGACAGTATCTTCATTATTAATTTTCTAAAAGCCAAATCTTAAATGACCTACTACCCACAGAATTTTATTTTAAGTTGCTCGATATTAAAGACATTATTATCTTGAGAAACGGTTAATGTAAGTGGTGAACAGTAGTTAAATTACCAAGCCATCAGTGCCTGTCTGTAACCCATTAATGACCCACTGCAGGGTCGGGTCTCCTCTCACAATGAGAAAGTAATCAGTGGCTACTGGCAGCCATCTTCCCTACATCCAGCAGGCATCCCGCGCGCCCGCGTCCTCTGGTTTTATATTTGTTTAGCCTTCTATCTAATCTTATTCAGATAACTTTTGAACACAACGTTCGTAGTTTCGAAGACGGCCCATTTATGAAAGTGGCGAACGTTAGTAATTAATGTTGTAGTGTTTAATTAGAGAGGCGCCATTTGAGCTTAGAGGCAATTTTCTTTGTCGAATTCAGCTCACCCTGTGGTTTCATCTTTGTTTGGGTAACTCATTGGCGTCTTTCTAGGTCAGTTAACTGATTTGAGTCCCTTATTTTGTTAAACCATTTGCGTCAAATCATGGGGGGCTGTAACCCATTTATGGCCCACTATCAGACACGGGTTTCTGGGGCAACAGGGGGCGGGTTGGCCCATACACTACCACGCTACTCCAATGCGGTGGTGGAGGAATGGACTAGTGGCAACCCGTGTCGAATGTTTTCAAACCGACAAGGTTTAACGACTGCTATCGTACAATCGGAAACGACGCGCGACGGCTTAACATGCCCTGTGCAGCATGGAGGCGCGCATTTAATTCGCCACTGTACCCGCCGTTGCTTAACTTTTTCCATCGCTTGCGATTTACTCATTCAACCATACCTATAATGATTTTAACCATAGTCCATAATTTATTGTCCAACATGACAGAACTGTACTTTTCGTGCACAATCGCTGTTGCATTACGATTTTGATACTGTATCTTTAGGTTTTGTGTGGGCAAAATAAAAGATAAATAAGGATTTAAATATACGTTTAATCCTTTATAATAATTGGGAAGAACACATCCGTTACCTAGCAATATTACAATCATTAGTCAGATGAATTTCTACTAGGTGGCGCTTCTGTGAAATTTGAATTTAAATAAATATTCTTTATACCAAAGAGGATCAGATTAATTTTTGTAAAAATTAAAATATATAATCCAACAGTATCGATATACATTGAATTTCATTCACCTTGGACATTTAGCGTCCTAAAGTTAAATAGTTAGAAAGAACGCCTTTAACCTTGTCAAAATCGGCTTTTAAACAAGATATTCCCTTTATGCTTTAATGCCTGTAAAAATTCCGAGGCATAATGGAGTACAAGTCTTTATTATAATTTTATCATCGCCTTAGATCTCCAGCGAAGCGGATAATGAAGTTTAGAAACCTGGAATTAGTTGGGTCATAATCGCCCGCCCTACGTGTGCTTCGGGGGACAGTGACGTTGCTTTGCTTATTCAGTTTTTGATTCCAGTGGGTACATATTTGTTTATAGATTCAAACAAAAATAAAATTTGCCTATTTCCGCAGTGAAAATGTTGATTCAATAACACTCGTAGTTGTTTTGCAAAGTAAGGTAACGAGATTGTTAAAAAATTTATCCGAATGAAGTGTTTATAATTTGCAAGTACCTATTATTTAATTTTAATTTGAAATTTTATAATCGCGTTCAGGTGTATGATTTCATTTATTTATTGGTTAAACAACTACATCGTTAATATTGCAAGAATTAAGAGCGAAGTGATATTAATATGACAAGAATATTTTTGTTAATGAATGAAGATTTTAAAGTGAGCTTCAGGCACAAATTAAATAATCTTACATATAACAGTGTACATATTATTATAAACATAGACATTTCAATAGCATGTTAGACGAAGCCGAACAATCCTTTTGTCGATTGAGTTTCTGTCCCCCAAGAAACTAATTTACCTTCCATTGTTCCTCCATATTTACGGAGTTATTACATTTGCCTTGATCAGATATAAAATTGCCTCCCCGAGTGAAACGACCCTTCTCTTTATAAGATTTGCCGATATAGGTACGGTATATGGTCGTAAATAAAATTATCTGCAAACAACTTCAGATGACAATCAAGCCAAAATGAATTGTTCAAACGTATCACATCGCAGGTACACTACGAGTATGTATATAAACAATGGAAGGTTAATTAGTTTCTTATATGTTTATAAATATTGGTTTACAAAAGGAATACTAAATAGGCATAGATTGGGTAGGTATGCAGGATTTGTAAAAGAAATTCTATCACAGGGTGTTTTATAAGTATGTATTTACCCAAGACGATCAATTGAGTCCACAAATGATCCTAAACTTACCATCTTACGAATCAGTTGGGCGATCAAATGAGGTAATGTATGTATAATTTGGAGGCAGTCTTTTATATTTAAGTAGGATATTAAGTTATTATACAAACTATATCTGAGTCAATTTTCACTGAACATAAAATATATATCTCAACACTCTGATTGTTCTAGAAAAAGTAATTGGTATTCATACTCGTATATAATTTCCATTGGGTTTCTCGTTAATCGACCCATTGAGTTTGTTGATTGAAACAGATTGAAGCGTTTATTGTCTGAGGTTGGAAAATTCCATATTCATGTGTTGCAAATTATTTATCTTTAAATTGTTTGTAAAAAACATGGAGATTGAAACTGAAGTTGCTTACGAGGCTTAATCTTAAAATACTCATACTTAAATAAGTATTATTATATAGATGTATTTTACAAATTTTGTTAAAGCAAAAACCAAATTAAGTTTCTTATAAAACTCACTACACTTATGCTGTAAATTTAAACCAATAAAAAGTTATAAGCTTACTGGCTTAGCTGGAGATAAATTAATTGCAATTTTTATATTGGAACCAATTTTGCTGAGATATTAAAATCTGTTTAATTAAATTTTCTGTAAAACTTTACAAGAAATATTTGAGGAACAAGTAGTCCTTATTACGAACTACACAAAAAAATTTTGTTTTTTGTTTAAAAGCTAACGAGATACTATATATCTGGAAACTTTGAACCGTAACACCTAAATGATCAGGTCCATTGTTAACTTTACCAATATCGCGCGATATAAAGCCAATAAATCGCAAAGTAAAAGACAATATCCAGGGTAAAGTTCTGCTTGTAACGTACGAGACAACAATTTGCTTTATTTACTAATTAGTAAAGTTAACCCTTCTATACTGTATGTGAGTTTACGAGAGATGTTTGTTGGAATATTTTTTCATCGTCGTCTGAAATCGTAATTGGAAGATTAGAGTTGGTGTTCTAATACTTATTATAGTTTTAGTAGTTTTATAGTTTGTGGTAGTCGTCGTCGATTATTGTGAAGTAGCATGGTCTTGAAGTCCTGTGTTTAAGTTGGGGATGTGTGGTTGCATGATAATCCTAATCCTCATTCAGTTCCAATGACCACTTTACCACTTTAAACATGCCCACAAGATGATCCAGTATTTGAAAAGTTTCGATAAGATTCAAACGGCAATTTAAATCATATTATTATGTGTAATTTGGCCGAACTATTATATTAATCACCTTGTTATACCTTTACAACAATTGAAGTAACTAAGTATGAGTTGAATTTCATCAACTTTTTTATCAGCACTATAAATAAGCATAAGATAAATTTTATCAACTAATAGTAATGAACGAGTAACTTAGGTGGTGTGGCGGATATTGACCTATGCCATACTCAAGTTCGCTCTATAAAATTATATGAGAGAGGAACCCTATATAATACTAGCCGTAATGGGTTTATAATGGGTTGGCTTGTAGGGAAAGAAGACGTTGCCAAACAAAATTGTGAAAATGCTTATGTATCTTATGGAGTTTGGAATACCAAACGAAACTCTCAATTTATGTTGTTGTTCTTAATATGAAATCATTTAATATGGAATCATTAATAAAAATAGGAAAGAGAGAGGGCATATAGGGACAAGCAAAGGTTTTGTGACATATTATTATTCGATGGTGCTGCGACACTAATTAATATAAATTTAATTTGTTAATTAAAAGTTTCCCTTTTAGCCATAACACCCGTGAACGACTCTTCACAATAATTATCATCGTTAGCGAATGGCAACGCATTCGAATCAGGCGGATGCGTCACAACTGGGAACGCAAAATTTGAGAGTCCTTAAGTTTTTTTATTTGTTCAGTAATAATTAATCAGACAGATAATAATGAGAGGTTTTAAAAATATAATATTTTCGATAAACAATTTACTAATGGCTTCTTACATACCGCAAAGTATTTACCTTCAATTACCGAAGATACAACATAATAATATGAAGTTGAGACGATATATTTGATGATGCATTCATGCCTACTGTAAATTCTAAAATAACAATTTTCATTTAATTTCAGATCGCCATTTTAGTCTAAAACCTCACATACTACCTACGCTACCTACACATTACGCCTTTGCTTATTGGCTTTGCTTATTGCCTTTGTTTATTAAATTTCATTCTGTAACAAATTATAAATTTAAGTGTTGTTGATCGCAGTACATCATTGCATACGTTATTCCAAGATTTTGACATATTGTTCAAGGTGGCTGCCAAGCTGAAGGCAGGCAACCCTATATATCCATGAACGACACGTTTAGGGCAATCGATCTGCATCAGTTTTATGGTGCCACCTGATGAGGTAATTGACCCCATTTTTGGGGCTCATAAAACATGGCTGACCTTGAAACCTGCCAGGGTTTGGACTGGCAACCTATGCGGGTTGTTATCTCCAAATGTGTCTCTTTCGATGAGTAAACGTTTTGATCTGCCACCTGATGTTATTTTCGATCATAGTAGCAATACGACGACGAAAAAAAATAAAAGTTTTTCCAGGATATGTACATCCTAAATAGTACCTATCTATCACTATATTACATTTCTGATATGCCACCTTGTGAGGTAAGGCTTCGTGCAACGGGAGCTTAGTCTATGAGTTTTCAACTATCGGCGCTCATCTCTTGTAATAACTGCACTAATAGGATGTTTCAACATTCACAATTAATTTCAAAATGTTATTCCCATTTAAGACTGTCACGGAACGTCTGAAGTCGGTGCATCTCCCTTTACACTTTAAAAATGAATAAATTCAATCAGTTGTCTTGAAACGTTGATGACAGCATATCTACCGGCAGCAGCAGCAAGCTGGGTTAGTCATACAAAATCTACTTTTTTTTTACGTGTCAGGAGTCATACGAAAAAAAAAGCACATAGGTACCTACTCATTCAAAAAACAATCATATTTTAAATATTTATATTGTTTACATACGTGCGGTCAAAATTGCCTCGAAAGCAGCTCCTTAATCATCGGTGGAAACGTTAACAAAGAAAGTGATTTACATAAAATACAATTGTACAGCTATTATTCAGTTATGACGGCGGGCGGGTGCATTTGACGCAAGATTTATTGTTTTAATAAAACAGTCGCGGCGATAACGCTTAAGAATGTAACATTAATTGTAATGTACCTTTACATATTGCAAATGAAAAATATTTCACTTTTATATTGCTTTAAAAAAGAAAATATAATATTAAAAGAAAATAATCTATTTGTATAATTATTATGAGGATAGTTACCTTAAAAACGTGCGCTGGTTATGAAAAAATTAATATAAGTAGTTTTAAAAAAACTAAAAAACACGCTTTTGAAGAACATCGAACTAAAAAGTTAAAAATAATTTAAAAACAGTAAAATACTAGTATTATTGTGAAAAAAGCGTGGGCGCTTTGTGCCATATTCACTTTTAACTTTTTAGTTCTATGTTCTTCAAAGGTGTGTTTTTTACTTTTTTATAAACTATATTTATTTATTTTTTAAACTATTATATTTTGCTTTGTTGAATTAAATATTGTCTTTGGTATTCGAAATTTCCTAATATTAGATAAATCGGTTAAAGATAATGGTTGGAATTTAAAATTAACATCAATTCCTGCCTTATCGACGATAGGTAGATGAAAATTATATAAATTAAAAAAATCTTATTTTGCAAATTGAAAAATGGAATAATTTAATCAAATCAGTGTGTTGTCATCGCACCGCGATAAATCTACAAAGTTTGAACGAAATTTGGCCTTTTAAAGTGGGTCAAAATCGCGCCCTAAGGAGTCGGTTACAAACAAAAAAACAAACATATACACACAGACAGGTGAATCTATTAAAAAGCATGTAAAAACCTCAAAAACACTACCTTCTGATGTTGATTGCAGACGTAGGTAGTTATTCCCAAAAGAATTATACATTACCAGGGGCTCGCTCTGTCTAAAATTTCGTTGGTTTTGTAGCTCACAAACCGAATAATAAGTGGCCCCTATTCGGAAACAGAAGCACCGAACTACTCAAAAGTTACATGATGTGTGTGAGTGCACGCAAATTGGCTATATAATTAAAGTTTTGAATATAAAGTTTGCTTACATACTCATTTTGATTGAGTAAACTGAATATTATAGTACCAATTTGCGCAGTGAGCCGCAGATTATGGGGGAACGCATGATGTGTAGCCAGTATAACATTTTATGTGTGTTAGCGACGTCGAAACTTTTAAGTACCTTGTATGTCGATGTTAAAAGCTACGTGGACTGGTTGCGGAAAGTTATTCGGGTATAAAACGCGTGAGGGAATTAAATAAGACTGGAATCATTAGTTGTCGAGAACGTTTAAATACAGAGGCATTCAAATTTTGCTTATACATTTTTTTAGAAACGGGAATAATTTATTTAGTACACCTATTCCGTACTGTTAATTTTATAAGGATTTGACTAGGTTTTTATATTACTATTAGGTATATTTAGGTTTTTAATAGGATTTTCGGGATTTCAAAGGACACATTTTAGTTAGAGGTTAAATATAGTTCCGTAATAATTTACTTAAATTAAATTAAGTACTGCTTATTATTGCTTCGTATTATTATAAGACCTATACACAAATTGATGGTAAACACCAAGAACCCACCAGATGTACATATTACATACTTACTGTTAATTTTACACAAAAATACTTTTTTTCATTTGCTTGACCCAGATTGAGCAACACAGTTTGTAAAGTAACGTGTGCCGTTTACTTAAAGCGGTGGTGGAGTTAATGTTCCAGAATAGCGTAATGTACATTATCCGCTTAATCTGTTTTGACAATAAACAAGAAAACAACGCCGCCATGATTACACTTCAGGATTTGGGACCTCTGACAATAAGTGGGTAGGTACTTGTTTAATCCTCTTTCCACTAACAAAGGCCGAAGTGTATTTAAGGTGAATCTTAACATATTTGATGCGATGAACGTGAACCTTACTGCATAACCACAGAGGTATATCGAACCGGTTTTTCTTGTTTCTTCCGTATGTTTTAAAACAATGATACAAACAAACAAACAACAAACAAACAAACAAACTGAAGTTACATTTATATCGCCATAAAATTAATTGGCGGTTATGAACAATATGTGGGTTGGTCGCAAAAATAGCTGTCTAAACAAATGAAATGAAAATAACTTTAAGTACATTAAATATGCGCAATTTTATCTTCTCATCATGCCTCCTAGCTTGCTTTTTTGCTAGCTTGCACGCTGTATTTAATACCCTGAAGAATACACCTTAGGTTGTAAGTAATAGGTAGATATTAAATACCAGCCTTCCTGCCTCCGGACGATAGATGAGCAACTATCAAGTTCCAAGTAATTCCGCTAAGTATTTTTCTATATTACTCAAAGGAAGCTTATTAGAAAACTTTCTTAAAGTCCTCGGAAGTGAAACATGGTGTCATCATCATTTCTAAACATTTGAATCCTTCGTTAATTAAAAAGAAATTGTTGAACGAGTACACCGAGCCGCTGTTGATATTTCATTAACCCAGTATTGTTCCTCCCTAGGGCGCGAATTACATTGAATATATTTTTATAAAGTTGATGTGAAAAAGAGACGAAGTTGAAATTAGACCTTGTTAAAGTCGGGTTTCTTTTTGTAATCAAATTTGGACGACTTTAAAAAGTATTGTACAATATTTCAGCATGTTAAAGCTTCACTTTGCTATCACTGACGTTTGAAAAAAAAATATACTTTTATAATAAAAATAAGGTCAAACCTCATCTTACGACATCTAAATAAAAAGAAAATTATTTTATCGAGTCCATTGGAAGAGCTGCAAATTATAATTTCATATTCAATAATTATTGACGTAGGTACGTGTGGCTTCAAGATTTCAAATTTTCTTGAAATAGGATTAATCCATCCTAAATGGTATCCTAAAACTAATTGAAAAGACATTAAATGTCTTAAGTCACAAAAATAGGTATGATACAGAAACCTGACTTGAGTTAGAACGTAATTTGAAAGATTTTGCCATCGTTAGTTGAACACCATGACATGGGGGTCTTTAAAAAAGGCGCAAAAAGAGATCTCGTTGCGTCGCATGCATGATTGCGGTGGTGTTGCTAATGACCATTGGAGACGATGACCATTCATCGGACGGGCTCTTGAGCACTCTCTAGTCTGGCTTTCAAAAGCCTTGCTCTATGTTCTAATTTTTTTTCGTGCTATAGAAAACCAACATACCTATTTGAAAAAAAACTCTAGACGCATTTCATTTATAATTTTAACGAACCGTAGTGTTTATATTAGCTACGCATTGCTACGGAGTTACGCCAGTTATCGTACGTTACTGTTGTCGCGTTAGTAAATCGTAGGAGGTAAATAGATTTTATAAAAAACGATAGGTACTAATTTTAATAATGTTTGACAGTAACAAGGTTTATACTTAAAGTACTTATAATAGGTAGAATAAAATATTCAGAAGTAATTTACTCGATGTAAATTTGATTTTGGGATGTACCAGGTTCCTGGTGTTTTGTTTGTAAGTATTATTATTTGCTACGCTGCACTACAATTTTATGACAAAACATGTTGCGAATTGTATTAAATTAAAAGCGATTGAATAAGGCCCACATCCTTCTGATTATGAGAGGAGACAAGACTCTGTAGTGGGTCATTAATGGATGTCAATAATATATTATATTTAACTACATAAGTTTAAAATTGTTGCATAGGTATAAATTTTGACGATCAATGGTCCGTGCCCGTGTCCGTGATGTTGAACTTATATTAGATTAAAATTGTTGCATATGAATTTTGACGATTAATGGTCCGTGCCTTGATTTTCCAGTAGAAAAGAATTCGGTCTTTTAATCGTGAGCTCCAAGTTCGTACCCTAGTGGTACACACCATTCATTAACTAGGTATGGGAAAAAGGAAAAACATTAATAAAAAGTCACCTGAGGTACATTGATCAGTTCAGATCGCCCAATTTTCGTATCATGAGATGGTACCTAATCGCAGGATGTTAAGCCTATTAACTTGTAATGTAGATTCATGTTATGATTAATTTTACAGGTATATTAATATTATACACACATTACCTACTATAAGTCTTTTTACTCATCAAAAAAGCAAAACTAAAATTTTTGCTTCGCATTGCTAATATTTTTATTTGAAGAGGCATTCATTCTTATTCCTAGACGCGTTTTAGCAGATAGTCTAGAAGCACCCCTGATAGTCTACGATGTTTCTTATTTATTAACGAATATAGTGCCAGCACAATAGCCGCGATAATGACGTCTTCTGTGTACGTGAACCTTTGTCGCGTAGAAAGCAACGGGATAGGTACTTAGCGGTAAGGGTAAACAGCACGCGACTTGCTCCTAGAATGTTCTGCTCTGTACGAATAAGTTTATAGTTTAGCTACAGTTTTTACGAATTATAAACACATTGCAAATTTTTTTTACAGGCTATATTAAATTATAATTTTTATGTTGCAACCAAAAATAAGAGTTTTATTTTCCTTATAATTGTAATAAGCCTAATACCTAAAACCTAAACAAAAAATTAGTTATCAACAGCCTTCCTTTCTCCTTCCTTCCTTTAAACCATCTATGTGGTACATAGATATTTAGGTACATGATTTCGAGTTTTGGGAACGATTTTTTGAAATTGATTCTATCAGTTCAAATAATTTAGCGGTCGCTTAATATTCGTAACACATGAATGTCACGCATTCCATTCTGATGCGACAATCACGTCAATAAATGGCCGCCGGTAATATAGCAATAACTTTGAATATTCGCTGACGGCTCTTTTGATTACAACATCAGAATATTGTGAAATGATTTAATCATTTTCTACCTAACGATAAATTTCTAATTTTACAATCACGATGTGACTCCCTAAAACTTGCCCAGTGAGGAATCGCGTGTTAAGGTAATAGCAAAAAGACACGTTTTGTAAATAATTACCATGCGATAATGCGAAATTATTTTCCTGTACAGCCTGACCCGCTTTTAAATGTCTTAGTATATTTAAAACTTACATATTGTCCGTCCTTCATAATCATGAGCGGCAGCAATATCTTTGCAAAAGCAAACTTCCCTTAAAAGCGTTATTACGGTATCGGTTATGTGGATTGTATCTCTTGCTCTCGGTAATACCAAAAGTCATTTGGCTGTTATCTTCTGCGGCTGATACCTAACGAAAGCGCGTTGACATTGCTCTGATGCCGTACCCCAATAATTTAAATATATAATGTAAAATTGTATTATTTGAAAACAATTGCCAGCCAAAGAGTAATCTTTCGTCCTTTCGACTTTCTTTTAATAGTTTTTCATTGCTGCACTATCTGTAACTTATACAATATGTATGTAAGCACATTAACTGGCTCTATTTTTTTTAATGAAAAAATGGTAAGCAGACCTGCTGGTTACCTGATGGACTGCAGTCACCTGCGTCCACGGATAATCACTTTCAATGGATGTAGGTATTTGCTATTTTGAATGAATGTGCTGCGTCTTTCCATTCTGATTCCATACAAGGCCAGAACGCAAGGGTATGAAACTAACCACGTATAGATTGGAAATAACTTTTTTACTAAGTTCTTCTAATCCATATAAGAGCAGTACGCAAATACTCGCGTATACTTCGTAGTAACGAAGAAGTACTCGTATCTTTATCCATAACTAGCTGATTTGGCAGGCTTCGTTCTGCCAATTAATTTGACTAATATCCAAAGTTTTTTTGAGTCACAAACTTTTAATAAGGATCCCTAATCTTTTCTAGCAATAAATATAACCTATGTTACTCAGGGTGAATGTAGCTTTCCAAAGAATCTTTGAAATAGGCACAGTAGTTTTTTAGTTTATTCATTACAAACATATACACAGAAATACAAATTTTTCTTTTTTAAAATATAAGTGTAGATGTACAGCGCCATTACGCATACGGACTGATCGTGTTTGTATTTCTGTGTTCAATTTAGACTTCATCGCTCCGCTCCGCTTCGCTTCGCTCGGGGAAAACTATTTTAACCTAACCTAACCCATTGAAGGGAGTTCTGTGTTAAATTTAGACTGCGGAGAGGGTTTTAAGTTGTTATAAATGCGGGAGTGACGCCCCGCAATTCTTTATCTCCGCTGTACCTACATTATATACACGATCAGTACGTAACATTCGTGTATGCATTGTAATAACAGAATTACAATATATATGCGAGCAGTTTCCTATGGCTGCGTTCTGGCGTTGTATACAATGGAAAGAGCGAATGTGCTATTTAATATTTTAAATCACACATTGTCTATAATTTCATCATATCGGTGGTAGCAGTATCGATCAAGTGTTTAGTATCCGACTCCTCTTAGGGACACCATTTTAATTGAACTCGGTACCAACAATACAATACCAAAAAGTCACTTGGCTGTAATCTTCTGCGGCTGATAGCTAACGGAAGCGCGTTGACATTGCGTTCATGCCGCACCCCAATAATTTCTGCGTGACCCGCATATTCGAGTACACACACGCATACAACAAGAGTCCTAACCGTGTCCTCTTCATGTAGCGTAGAAATAAGTATACAACTAGGATTGTGTTGTACGTCTTTGTTTTATTATTTGAAAATAAATTGAACGCGTAAGCTACTCTTTCCTCCAAAAACTTTTATAGACTTCTATTGCGTTCTGTATCTTATATGCTTAATATATAAGTGAGATATAAATGGGGTTCGAGGCAACATTGTCATTTAGCTGTTATCTTCGGCGGTGTCAGTCAACGGTAGTGCGTTGACTTTGCTCTCTGAATCCTCACGCCAATAACTCGAACGTGATCCGCATCCTCTACGAACAACTACGAAAGCTTCGTGTGACGCAAACGTGTAGGACGTGTATAATATAGCGCATAATATACTGTAACCTTCCCTAGGTATAATTTAACCACAATATATTCAATATACCTATGGAACGAAACTATTGTCTGTCGTCACTGAATCACAGTTTATGTCTGTTACGGCAAATGTTAGTGTGAGTTTATGGGCCAGACAAATATAATATATGTATGTACAGCTATTGTTATAACAAAGAGAATTTTTTTCTTTTTCTTTGTTTGCACTTAATAGAACTGGGCTAATATCAAAAAAGTTTTCACCAAGAGTTGAAAATAAATGCTCTTTAAATTACTTACTATCCGGAAACTATTCATGATGGAAAATATTGTTGTAAGTTCTATAACTATTAATAAATTTAACAAGTAAATAGTTATATGTTTCATAATTTTGATTTTTACGTTCTCTGAGAATACTGAATATATGGAGGACAAGTAAAATTACAGCATGAAGGTGCTTGCTGAGTCAGCACTTAACATTACTATCTGAAACAATCTGTAAACGGACTTATATTGTGTCGTAAAAGTAAAAGCTGCTACCCAAAAATAATATTTCACTAAAAATATAAATATTTTATTCTTGAAGAATCGCAATCGTAAATCAAGAAGGAGATTTTAATATGGAAATGAAAAGGGTTGCTGGAGCAAAAATAAAAATCACGTTAAGTACCTACATTCTGCCCCTCGCCTCCTGTTGTTGTGCCTATTGTTGTTATGCTTTAACAAATATGTTCTATTACAAATAAGACAATATTTTTTTAATTACAAGTACTTATTTTATTATAAATGGTTTACTGTTATGTATGTCAGTAACCCATTAATGACCCACTACAGGGTCGGGTCTCCTCTCACAATGAGAGGGATGTAGGCCTTAGTCCACCACGCTGGCTGTCTTAAAAGTAATGTTCATCCCATTACATGATTCCTCCAAAGTTTTCGAATACTTCCTGCCCAACCAGGAAGCCAAACTTGTAAGATTTGACCGAATCAGACTTACTAAATTACTTAGTAGCGTGACAAGCTACGGAAGCATAGAAAAGGATCAAAAGTGTTATTATTTCATTGCAAGTTTAATCAATCCTATATAGGAATCCTAAATAATTCATTAGAGGTTTTCCCCCAGTAGCTGTGCTTTTTATAAATCTGCTTAACTGAGTACGGAGCGTAGATTACGTTGCTAGTAAAGATTTCAAAGAGATGAGCGGATTAATCAAAGTAGAAACGAGAAACATCTTACCGTAATAGGATTTTTTTAGAGTACGAGTAGGTTTATATACCTATCTCACATATCTATTCACTTTTTCATCCGTGTAAACCATGTTTTGGAGTGGCGCACCGCAATATTATGTTTTATTTAAGGTAATTATGTAACTTCTTGTAAGTTTTAGTTTTATGATAGCAATTAATTGAATTTGGCCTTTAAATTAAATCTTGGTTCTTGGTTCTTGGACAATCAATTCAAAGCGTTACCATTTTTTTTCTGTTTCATGACTACTGCTTCTACTAAGTATATCACAAGCTTTTGTTCATAGAATTCAATCTTTTCCCAATTTACAGCTTCCATTTCCTTTCCTAACGTACAGATATTTTATACTTTTCTATTGAACATTGCACCCAAGATATAGCTCGTGACCAGCCGTTATGTTATACCTTCCGTTTGAAATTGAAATCATCTTTGAGCCAATTTTAGAAAAGTTGGAAGAACTGAAAGTCTCTCGGCAGTGCAACGCTCGTATAAATATAATTCAAGGAATCAGATAACCGTAGTTATAGATGGTAGACATCGAAGCTCGAATAGGGTAGTGTTATATTGTTAAAGTTCACCTTAAACTGTATCTAGAGATCTATTAGATACATATTATTATAAGCCCACATTACCATTAAATTTTAAAATGTTATCTTCAAGAAAACAAAATGCAGGTTACGATGGCAATATTGTTTTCACGCACGTAACTCAGCATTCCCGAATGTCACTCCAGTCAAACAGCTGTCCAATTCGGAGCCCTTTTGCAAAACACATATTTCTTCTCTAAATTTCTCTCCTTGAATATCAGTAACAGCATACCGTTTGTGACAAGGAAGGTTGTGATAAGCAGTTATTAATCACCGTGTCGCTTCCCTCACTTCAAAGGCCCGCTTAATCAACTGCGAATGATTTGAGCGTCTGCGCCATTACTCAGTGCGCTCGTTTGCACATTCTTGTCTGACGATTTTGACGTTCACGTGTTTGCTACAGAAACTCGCCGTTTCAGTAACGTATTCGAAGCATAATTTATCCGGATTCCAAGAACACAAATTACAACTCCTGACGGATCATTAATTAAATTCTAATTTTGTTGGGAAGTTTTATTTACGTTGTAGATTGCTAATTGTGTCACGCCGCGTTTTGTAGCCGACAGGCAGTGCCGGCTTTGTTTATCGAGTCATCAGCGCGGATTATCGCACAACTACCTACTCTACTAAAATATCTCCTGCTCTGCTTAAATTAAAGCTATTAAAAGGATGCTGTTATTACAGCTGGAATTCACTGAAATTCTTTATCTGGATTTAATATATTATACAGATGGACAAATAAAAAATAAAATAAACGTCAATTATCAACTAATAACATAAGCTTAAATAATTTTGTGATGAGCATGAATATAATTCAGGTGAAGCGTCGATTATACAAATCCATTAGGTAATCAGAAATAACCTAACTGAACCTCAGCTCTCATGGTTTTTCTTGAGATCTTCAACGGCATGACAAGCGACATAATGATAGATGTTGTTTTGCGAGCTTCGTGTTATTCTATCCTCACTGCCAAGTACCTACTTGACGTATTATTGTTTTTTATTTCAACGAAATCGACCCACTACTTTGAAAGAAATCGCTTTTTTCGTACATAGGGTCCACAATAAAAAATCAAAATCTTAAGTTATCAATAAAAAAAATATATTTTTAATTTTTTTCTATTCTTTCGTCGATTATATAATTTTTGGTCTAGTTTCACCCTCTTTCGGGGTTGCACTTTATCCTGAGAACACTGTATAACTATCTTATACTATAAACAATAAACTATCTTTATATTAAACTATTAATAGCTAATTATATACTTTGTTTAATGTAAATACTGATGAAATAAGTATACGATAGGTTAATTCATAGAGGTAAAATTACATCTATTGTATATATAATTACATCTACGGCACACAACTATTATTTTAATATCGAAGATTGCTCCGACCGCCTCGATGGGCAAAATGAACGATGCAATTTGCCATTGCATTCTGCTTTATTTCTACTTCCTCAACCTCTTTATTTTTGTCGAGAATATTATCTAGTGAGATATGTTAGACATTCACGTTCCAAAGTAATGAGTATTTTAATCGTTCTTAAGCTTAATACCATTGCGTCCTACCTAGATAATACGCGGAATAGTTTCAACAACGAAGTTTTAAACTTTACTTACCGCACAGACCTGTTCCTGACCGCACAGGTTTTCAACTATTTTCTAAGAATTTTATTAAACGAAAGCGTTAAAATTGGCTCGTAAGTTGTTTTAGTAGAATAGACGATAAAAAACACAATTGGTTAACGGATCACACTGTGGGTCATATGTGGTAGAAATTTAAACTAATCATTCAAATTCTACTATTTTTAATTCCCGGCGCGTCACAAGTGCTTTATCATTAGGGTATTACGGCCTATGTCAAAAAGCTTTTTATATGAATTCTTAAGTCATAAAAACCCATAAAAATTGGAAAAAAATTTTTGCAAACAAATATTATGTAAAAAAAGAGTTTTCAATTTAAATTTCAAAAATCTCGGCCGTCTCGGCGCTGTCGCCATGCTTGTGACGTCACTCGGAGTGTAAACAATACATCTCAGTAAAGGAAGAAAGATATTTTTGCAAAAACAAAATGAGTTACAGTCCCTATCGTTGGTGTCTAGTGCCTGAATGCAAGCAATAAAACGCCGGGAAAGTACTTACATAGATGTCTTAACTTTCCTCAATTCAGATAAGCAGAAATCGGGATTGCATGCGAAAAATTTCGCTACTCACACAAATCACTCACTTTCACAAATTTCTTCCATGATAAAATTATATTATTATTTCGAATTGTCTGTGGCGGTGTTCAAGAAAACTGAGAAATTATCAATAAAAAATACAGGTCAACAAAGACTCCATTGTTTATTTACACTGCTAATGACGTCACGCCGATAGCTTTTATGGCGTATAGCGTTTTTGACATTTGAAACAGATTAACAAACCTGAATTTTAAAATTGAAATAATAAATGTATATCTAATACATTTTTTAGAACAGAAATCGCCATTTTTCACTTACTTTTAACAAAATCTATCATATTACATAATTTTGGATTGTTCCTTGCATGGTGCGAAATACCCTATTTAAAACTGCAAGATTTATTTACAAAAAAAATTGCCTTGGTATATTTGTTGGTTTATGTATAAAACATGGCGAAACCTCTCGACATTATCAAGATATATGGCCGAGGAACATAGAAACGACGATGGATAAATAAAGGCAAGGCAATTGCCGGCAATGATAGCGCTCGGCACTAGCTGGCCCCGTATCGTGTCCCCGGGGAGCCGAATGTGTACCTCTCGTCGACTGTGGAACGATCGTTGGGCAATCGTAGTGGTCGGAATTTTTGTCGACCTCATAAGAAGACCAAATTTGCGTTTATTTATTTAAAGAATACACTGATAATGTTGTAAATAAATTTAGGTACTATATGAAATTAATGTTTTCAGTGTGGTATAAAATATAAAATATTACATTATGTTATAATGGTCCGAAGGCCACCAACAGGTTTTAGTGATTCCTCCCGGTCAACGATTTGTAGAATGCTTATTAGAACTAAGAAGCCTGGTGGTCGTCAGTTACTACTTCATGGTTGGGCTGAGCAGCGGCATATTGGCTGCTGCTCTACTAAAAAATTACAAAAACGAAATTATAAGGAAGATAATAAAATTAGAGAGAACCCTAGTAACGTTATCGGACATAGGGACAATGATAGCGCGTGGTACTACTCGCTAACCCCGTATCGTGTCTCCAGGGAGTCGAATGTCGTCCTCGACTGCGGAATAGTAGTTGGACAATCGTAGCAGTTGGAATTTTTTCGAACACAAACTATTTCTACATGACAAATATTTGAAGGCATTAAGTATACAATATACATAATATTTACATAATTACACTTGTGGCAATTGGTAGATATAAGATATAATGGTAGCCTTGTGGTTGTGATTAACTAATAACGTCATAATGGTGGCCTTTATATAAATAAGCGCATGGCAATTGGTAACAGTGACACTTGATCCTCACTGCCCTATGCATTGTATTCTCAAGACCTCGAATGAATAGCACCCTTGGCGAATGCGGATCATTCGTGGGGCAAAGCGGCCGGGAATTTTTTCGACTTCATATGACCGTGAATGATAAGCCTGCCTTTATATCCCTCATAGTTTTTGTCCTAGAAAAATATTCGATGGAAACATCTGTCGCGAATTATTATTATGATGTACGTGTCAAACTGCATACCATTTTATTGCGACGAGACGAACTTCTTCTCAATGTTTTGAGAGTCTCAAAGTTATGACTCCAATTTTTATAAAACTTTTTCAATTTAAATCTTTAGACACCAATATTGAAGCACCCAGCACCAAACAAATAACTGTTAACGAACATGGACAGTATTTTTCTATCATCATATAAATTGAATAAAAGATACTCGTTAAGGACTTGTCAAGTAAATAAAAGGACTCTTTACGACCGCAATCTCCGATCAGCCAGAACAATAAAAGATACAATGCTAGTGAGAGATGAATGTAGGAATCAAAGAGCTATTAACATCGTTTTGCGGATGAGCGGCGACAGTAATTGCCGTGTCGGCGTGCAGACACAATTTATTGCCCTCATAGTGGGTAATTGAGTCGACTAGGCACAGCGATGTCTTTGTTATTCTTACTTACTGTCCGATCGTTACGTGAAAAGTCTTACAAAATCCTTGACCCCATCAAATTCAATGGCGCAAACTATTGCGCCGCTATAAAAATATCTATATGTTTAGGTTTACCTACAGTACCTACGTAATTTCGTACAAAAATCTTGACCTCATCAAACTCAATAACGTGAACTGGAAATGACTAATGTTGCGCATGTCTCCTTGAGTTGTTTTTAAGTATAAATTTTAAGTATAAATAAAACGAATGCACAAGGTGGTCTTATCGCTGAAGGCGGACTCTGTCGGCCAGACAACTTTTAAGTAAAATACAAAAGAGGGAAACAAAACTTTAAATAATAGAATGCGCCCCCATTATGTGTTAGTCTTACTTGCAGTTCTAACATTGCAAACAAAACGTTATTATGTGTATCTAAACGTCAGCTTAGAACGTCTGGCTCGAGCCCCGAAATCGTATCACATCTTCGGTGAGTAGGGGCACGAATTTTCAGTTCTACGAAGGAAATGTTTCCACTAAAGCACAATAACGTACTTGCGCGGAGCTTTAAGCGGATTATGAGAGGTTCCAAAGTAGGCTGCTTTGAAACTCGCAAGAAAAGCAATATCCATTATCTTGGAAAGGCTTTGTGTGCCCACCGCTGTGCATTGTCGGTCGCCTGCACCGCGTCGCATCGATATTATTTGATTCTAAACACTAAGGGATAGGTAGGGGTAGGGATTCAGAGGGAGCAGAGATATAAATGTTTGTTTAAGTGATTACTACGAGATTGTTAAGTAATTTTGGCAAAAGATTATACATCAAGGCCCCAAGCAATTACTTTGCTTTGGACGATAATTCCTTACTGGAAAGATAATTCCTTATCTTTTCAGTATGGAATTATCTTTCCAGAATATTAAGCTATACTCGTAAAATGTTAAATGAAATCAGCAGAGCAAGTTTTATTTAAGCGTTCAAAAGATTTCCTGGCGAAACGAAGAATCGGGTCGTGACAAGTGAAGCATGTATGAATACTCAGACGAACTCCAAGTGAGCTTAAGCCGACTGGCGAGCTCATGCCAATATATAAACCGAGTATTCAAAGTTCAGCCATAATTTATATACTAGCAAAAAAACTTGTTTAGTGCGTTACTGCAGGATCAGGTCTCTTGTCAAACTTTAAAGGTGAAGGGCGCTTGCTCAAAGCGGGATGGTGAGCTTCACATGCTTTGGAGAATATTCCTCTTTTAATGTTGTTCCTCTTTTAATGCACGTACATTTAATTTTATAAAGCGCATAATTATAACCTTTAAAGAAAGTCAATGGTTAGTGTCACTAGGAATCACACCCTGATCCTTCAAGTAAGAAGCCGAATACTTTACGTGGTTTCACGTAATATCAGATGGCCTGTTTGCAATAAAACAGTTCTTTTTATAAGCATCAAGAAAAGGAAAGTTATTGAATGTTTTAGCGAAACGTTAAATGCAATTCTTGGAAGTCGCAAAAGAGCACCAGTAAAACGGAAATAGGGCAACTGCAGTAATTGGCTTTAAAAGGATTAATTTGGCATAATGGCCTAGTGAGGCCAATCGATTTCAATCACTGGATCTAGCGCAATCAGTTAAGCATTTGCTGAGGCCAGTCAGCAAATACATTTCAGGTCAGACTGACGAGGCTTTCCATCGATTAAGTTTATTTTTACGACATTGAAAAGTTAATTGATTACTATTTTTATTGGGTAATGTTCAGCTTTACTTATACGCAGATGTTCTTGCCTTACATTTACCACACTTTTCAAGCGGCTCGTTAAGGAAGTATCTAAAATGTATGAAGAAGTTTTGTTCAAGGCATTATAAAACTATAACCTTTTTGTTATAGAGAAAGAATATCAAAAGGTGGTATAATTACTTTTCTACCATTCAAGACGGGCTTATTTATTAATTAAGTACAAATAACGCTTGTGTTCAGTATTCAGGACAACTCAAGTAAAATATTTTATAAAAATAATACAATCAAATTTAGCTCGTTTGCGTTAACGCCAAAGTAGTTATTATTCAGATCCGGCAGCCGTTCTGCAAACTTTATTGTGTGAAAATCAGTTAAAAACTTTTGATAAACCATTCTTTTGTAATTTGTATGCGCTAATCACCTACGGCATGTAAGTACCAAAGTGCCATGTACCTAAGAGGAGCGTTAAGTTTAAGATAAAATTAACTAACACTACGAGTATGTAAGGAATAAAGTTTGTTTGTTTGGTTTAGTATCAAAGTTCCTCATGATCTGTAATCTGAATGAATTGAATAAAAAAACAACAATTGATTATTCGTTGTTAATCTGTGATAACAACGTTTAATTCATTGTTATTTTTGTGAATCTTAAGATAAAGGCTGTCTTTATATACCTAAATGAGCGAATACAAATTTTGTATTTTTATCGACAAACTTTAAAATTAATGAACTAGTAAAGTATAGCGCTTAATGGCAAATCAATAAAATGCCGTAGTCACCGACATCCGCTCATGCTTTCTGCGCCAGAGGAGAGTTGTGCCGCCGCTGTACTGATTAGTGCCGATGGGATCGCGCTAATTGTCATCTGTAAAGCTGCAGCGAACAGTTCCGGACTTTTAGTCCATCTGCCAAATTACAGTACTACGAATGAATGACCATGTCTATGAATCTAGATTAAATTCAAAGAATGTGTAGGCACTGCAATGAGAACCGTAAAGTTTCAATGTTACAACTGGTACCAAAGTTCGCAAAGGAATTTACGCTCTGTATCATAAATAGACCCGGATTTATAAAGATATTTTGAATTTATGAATGTTAGATTCGATTTTCTAAGTATTATTTTATCACCTGACAACCACAATTCACCAACTCAAATGAAATTAAATATAAAAATGTGATAAAAAATACTGTAGGTTATGTATAAAAACAGAGATATAAATGCAGACTTACGAGTAGTATAAATAATTATATAGGTGCAAACAATATAAATTCAAACGAAATTCACAGGACATTTGTGTAAGTTTGCAAAAGGAGTTAATGGCAACAGTTAACTAGCAAACTAGGGTAAGCTGGGGTAACTCGAACAAACAAGATGCGATAAGGAACTTCGAGCGCGTGCATATCTTCCACAGGACGGTACTCGTCCAGTATCTGATCAATCCATTGTTGTTTTAATTAATATTACAAATCATTCCCTCTTTAACAATAAAACAAACGAACCCATGGAAATCTGGATTAATTTCCACCATTGAGTAAATCCACTGAGAATTTCCTGGAGACCTAATACTCAAAATATCCAAACATTTGATCGCGTCAAAGAGTTTATAATTCGCGGTAAAAAGAAGCAAGTAAAATTTAATGTATGAATAATTGAAAACAGAGGTAAAAGGCACAAGTAGGGTCGTTATAGCTGCCCCTTCGGGAAATGAAGCAAGGGAAAAATTTTATTCGACCGGAAAAAATTTTCCTTCGCCGAGTAACTGGAAAATGGATTACTTTATTAACTAAATGTTATTTTATGGGATGTTTTGGAAAATAATTTTTGAATCGAAAATTCATCTTGGGAAATGAATTTAAGTAGCGTTTTCGAATATGTCGAGCATTTTCTTTAGCGGTTTTAATACATGGGCTTATAATATTTTTAATCAACTTTTATTAAACAGAGAGTAACAACATATTTTTAGAAGCTTATTACAATTTTTACCGAGCCATATAAGACTTTTTATGGTTTGGGTATAAATCAATACTGGAGATTTTTATAAGTGAGTATATTTCAATAAAAAAAATTAAGCAGGTATATCAATTTATTTTATTACCGTTAATATACTCAATGAATGTTATGTTCACTTTATTTACATTCTCGAACTAAAAGAAGGATTACAATTATATTATTTTTTTTATAAAAAACTTCGATTATAATAATGTCAGACAAATATCGTAACTGTTAAATTATTTTCAAGCTTATAGTTTGATTTATCTGACTACTCTACTATTATTCCTAGGGATTAGTCGCAGCTTGGTTCCGCTTACCAAACGTTTGCTTACACAAACGCTGAGGCACTCTCATTTGCAATTCCCTTACTTTGTTTGTATCTTTATATATCTATCGTCTACTCGAGTGTGTGACGTAATCAACGCTCTTTATTAACACAGAATAGGTTTACTAAATACATAAAAATAGCGTGTTGAAATTACGTTCATCTGTAAAAGATAAAATAAATAGTCAATGTAAACAAATTACTATTAAAAAAAAAACAATCGTGACTTATGGACACTAACAGGAATTCAAGTCATGTAGCATTCGAATCATAAGGTCTCGGTGTCAATCGTTCGAGCGAGAACTGCAACTGATATATTTAAATTGATTAAACACTAGCCTGCGGCTTAATCATATTTATTTAATTTCATTAGGGCATTTAACAGCTTTTAGTTTAACTCTAATATAGTGTTTGCGCAAATATAATATACAAACAAAATATTAAGCGACTGTGTTTTGGGAAAAGATTGGACTTCGTCGCTACAGCCACAAGCCTTTGATCGCACGACATACCTACTTGTAAGAACTCGTAACTCTTGTTACTGTTTGTTAAATTATGCAATATAAGTTGATACGTAGATTAGGTTTCTAGGTAGAGTAGGTAGAGTAGGTTTCTGGAGATAATTAGTAATGAGTAGCAAAGCACCCAAATACAATCTCAGTTTGGATGTTAATGTCCATGGGCTGCAGTGACCAAATTGTAGTAGTATTGTAAAATACTAGTTTCTTGCAATGCTTTTCATGCTTTATTGATCAACCTTAATTCTTTTTTAATTTTTATTAATTATAATTTTAATCTTAATTAAATTAATTATATTAATAATTTTAATTTTTTCTATGCACACTTTATTAAAAAATATGTAATAACATGATTCCTTCTTTCGTAACGTAGGTAAGGTATTACAGAACAAAGCACAAATAACAGTGTATCTTTTCAGACTGGTTTAATTTGATTAATAAATTTACTGACACAAATTTATTTCCCAAATAAAGTAATGTTCACAGAAACGACCCTTTCAACTTAAAAGGGAAACAATACATTTGGCTCATTAATCAACGTCACGTCTTAACACAACGAGAATGACCGATTTCCTCAAGATAGAGTGGTCTGTCGTGAAAATTTTGTGGATAAAGAATGTATTGGACAAAAAAGGATACAATTCGTATAATTTATCTTTTAAGATGTAAATTCATTTAGATCTAGTTTAATCTTAAGATTAAAACAGCAATATATACTATCTGCATTATCCTCCTTTCAGGGTCGGTTTCAACTATGAGTATCGTAACATTTGTGAGTCTTTACGTTGGGCCTTTTACGTTTTCGAAAACTATCTGTTTAGCAACACGTTACAAAAGCATATTTTGAATTCCTTAATGTAACTTCCATTTCATTTTTAAGAACTTAGATCTATTTGATGAGTCTATCTAGAGCAGGAAAAAGGGTTTCATAAACAATTTCCAAACCTGTAAAACATATTTCGTAGTCGAAATACGTTTATGAAATATGATTATGATTAATGCAAACAATATTTACGTACCTACGTGACGTGATTTTCATGCGTATTCAAAAACCGTAATAAACGCGAGGTTAAAAGCCGGGCCCGTTTTCCACCCATTGTTTCGCGAGAGACAGGCAAAATTAAGGCACAACGTTTTATGTTTTCATTTTTAATTCTTGCTATTTGAAAGCGAAGTTAAAAAGCAGATAAGAACCTTTACAGAATACAACGGCGCGGTCAAAAGCTGTAAAATGTGCTCTTTTATTGCGCGGCTTTAATTACAATCTTCGCACTCGACTCATACCGCTTTCTTCATTTTGCCCATTTTGTCATTTTAGCGCTATTGCAGTATTGGTGTTAATGACGCTGTTAATGACAATAGACATATTTCTATTCAGTTGGAACGTTATTATTAGAAAGTATAAATGTTTTCAATTGAATTAGTTTATTTCCATGATAACATATAAATTGAAAATTTAAAAAAACCGCCGACACAGTAACGACAATTTTCATTGAACATTTTATTTTGTAATGTGCACGTGATGCGCTTTCATTTGAGACCCCACTCGATTATATTTGCAGACATTCGGTTATTCTTCCCCACTTTCACCCCGCACAACTTTTAAACGACTTAACCGATTTTCATCAAACATGTCTAAGAACACTCGCCCGTAACTCACCTTTCATACAAAAAAAACCAAATTGAAATCGCTTCATCCGTTCGCGAGTTACGGTGCCACCGTACGACCGAATCACAGACAGACAGTCACGTCAAACTTATAACACGTTTCTTTTACGTCGGGGGTTAAAATGGTAGTTAACAGATACATTATATGAATTACATCAGTGCGCTCTCCTTAACATTTGAGTAACGTGAAATTTAAATGTTTCATGAAGGGGATTTTAAATTAAATTTACGTAATGTAAATAAAACAATCAAAATCAGATAGGTATAAAATAACATAAGAAAAACTTTTACGTCGAGATGCAACAGGACAACAAGTAGCTTCTTCTCATATGAATATCACAGTTCATATCAGTCTTAGATAATGCGCAAGCAAAACGGCGTTAAATGTTCATAGCGCATCACAAAGGCAAAGACGTCGCTCTATGAGCGATAGAAAAAATGTATCTCGGTTTAATGTAACGACTTTGGATTTACTGAATACGAGCACTCTTAAGAAGGGTTGGAGAGACGGGGAGGCATCACTCCGCATCGAGTCAAGTATATTCCTCTGCCAAATAAGGCGTAATTTACCCGTACCGCAAATCTAGAGTTCGTGAAAAAAAAAAAACAGTTTTCTCCACTTTTCCTTTAAAATTGCTGTTTTCTAATACATTTCATCTTAACGTTTCTGTATATATTTGAAATCATCCAATAGGCATGATGACTCATTTTCAAAAACTCTTCTATGATATTCAGAAGTTTCTATTATGTCTAAAATATATCATATTTTTGTAGAAAATTAAGGTTTTTGTGCAATAAAAGTACATTTAAATTTTAAGTTTCAAATTCGTTCCAAAACGCTCGCCCGTGTCATGGCGTCTGTCATTGCGCCACGGCTCAGTAAAAAATGCCAGATCGCGTATAATATGCTTACGAAAAAAATTACGTTAACTAAGACGTGACGTAATTTGACGTAATTCGATCTGATGGGTGTTTTAGCTATCATGGCGGATTGTTGTATTTTGTAGATTTATTTTAACAAATAAATTAATAATCTCGACATTAATAAGAGAATAAACACATGTTTCAAAATCTTTGAATCCTATTTCATTAGATCAGATAAATATTTTGGCGATACTTGATTACTGTCATCATGCCTATTATGGTTCTGCTAACATGTAGCTATTAGTTTGGATTGGATATAGAAACCAATAAATTGAAGCAATTACGTACGCCAAATTTAAACGTCTTACATGTTTCCTTTCAAGTCGGTATTGGACTGGGTCATAGAGTAAATCCAAGTAAATTTCCAAAGAGTAAATCTAAAGGTTGTAAAGCACCTACTTTTAAAGTTGTTGATTTTGGTATACCTTATGTATAATTATTAATTGTACAAAGGAGTACATAACTAAAAGTTTTTCAATTAATCAATTAATGAAAACGTATGAAATTGAAATATCGTTTAGGACATTGGTGCAGAAAATATAATACTCTAACTTATATGTAGATATATGATGAACAGAAAGACATAACGAGGCTGCTTTTCTTCGTGTGATCAACGTGCGAATTACGTGTTGCGAGCCCTGAATATTAAGCAAGGGCGGCAGAAAGTAGGGAATTTACGTGAACTTGGCCAAAATTACGGTTATCGAACCAATCTACCCGTCCGTCCTTTCAAACTCTGAATGGTGGTACCGGCTCCCGCTGAGAATTTTATTTAGGAGACGTACTGGAAATAGTCACTTAGTTTTTCAATGAAGGGAAGAGGGGTGATTTGCAAGTGACTTCACACTTAATGAATTTTGTTAGTCGCGAATTTGTATTCGGGCATTTACCATTCACAGTATCTATGTTTATTAAATTACACTTAGCAGGTGTGACTTGACTGTCGTGATTTGACTGAGTTTTTTTCTCAAAACCTGGGTCATTAGATTTGGAATCGTTGGCATAGGAGCTAGAGTCTAATATAAAATTGACACGTGTTAGATCCCTTCTCAAAGCAGTCACAATATATCGTGAAGTCCAACATTCTGTAAACTTCACAATATTTTTAAACGACATAATACCTATCTGCAATTATACAAAGTCATTTAAAGACTTCGAAATTTGCCCTTTTAACTTCTATTAAGAAATTCGTAACGTTTAATTAATGTTTATTTTATCAAGTTCTATTAAAGATGAACACGTATAAACCTAGGCGTGGAGAACTTAGATATTTTAAGAATTTGTGTAATAAACTGGGGAACATACCTAACTGAGGTGTTCATAGAAGTGTCAACGATTATGTACTCGTATGTTACTTATAGATTAAAAAAAAATAACGCTTCACACTCATAACCCCACACTAGGATTCCCTGTGTCGTGGGCGCCATGGACACACACAAGACAACAACACAACTAATAATGTACCTACTTAAATACGCTTAAATAAGTACGCTTGGACTTAGTAAAACAATATCCTTACGTATTTACGTACTTATATGTGGAAACATAATAAAATACCCGTGTTATCTTTCCTGATTTAAAGGTATAAATGTATGGTTTATTTTGATAAATTCGATACACCATTATTGTGTGTTACCTATGTTTTAGTGACGTGATATTAAAACCTTTCCTGCACTAAAATCTTTCAAACAAATAATAATAATATGTATATGTCGGAGAAAGACCATTCTACTCGACATCGTCATTAGTGGTTACGGGTTTAGTGGGCGTCATTTGGGTGTAATGCAAGCACAAACAAAGTTTTTAAGGTTTACACACAATTTATTCAAGATATCTCCAATACTCACACACGTACAAGTAAGCTTAACATCTATATGGAAGGCCTCAAACTCTTGGGAAAGAGCAGCGAGTTCGTGACACCGTTCTCACTGCACCAGAACCCAAACTCACAACTGGTCCACCACGACCCCATAATCCCTCAAAACTACATCTCCACTCAATACATAGCGAATGTAAGAAGGTGTGGCGACCACGCAGGATATCCTCTACTTCCAGCCTACTTCGCAAAACTAGATTATGATCATCAATACTAAAAAATATGTAGAAATTTCAGTGACATTCCAAACTTCCAAAATTGAATACACGACGTATGTGCAATGAAAACTACTGCTGTAAAGTTTCAGTAAAACCTTTTAAACCAACGCATTACAGAATTCATCAAGTTGAGTAACGTCGAGAGAGGAATATAAAGGGTGATATATGATGATGCGGTATTAAGATCAGACAGGAAAAAATTGAAGCACCGTAGTCGTGATGCAAAACGTTCTGCATGGCCGCGTGAGAAACGGCAGCTGGATGCCTCGCAGATCTCTTCTGTTTAGATCAAATTTATTATCATCTGCCTATATGTTCTAGGTTATTTATCTATCGTTAGAAATTATCGTTTTAGTATATAAACAATCGATGATAGACTCAAAAACTACTGCTTAGAACTGAATGTATTTTAGAATCTAGGTATTGCTACAGGTCTGAGTAAACAAAAAACCTCCGTTTTACAGCATAAAAATATCTTAACTTTTAGATATCTAATAATAATAAAGAGACGCATTGGCGGAATGGGACGTGGAAGCTTCAAAAAAAATTTCCATCAATAATTAGACACCTATTCTAACCTATGAATACATACATGTATTACTTGCAAACCGCGTCATAATGCTCATATCTTATATATTCTGTCTATTTTGACATTTTACCTTAATCGGAGTAAGGTCGAGGGACAAATCCACAAGTTGACCGCAAGCAGCGTAGGTACTCTAAGGAATTAGTAACTTAGCGGTGGGAGAACGGGTATCTGATCGATAAGGATTTACTGAGAAAGGAGCAATGTGAAGGCAATTAATTTAATGTTATTACGTAGGTAACTGAATCGTTGTCTTTATGAACTGGATTTAATATGAAAAATTTTGGTTCAGCTTATGTAGATAGGAAATGTAGGTGCATTATTGCCATCAGAACCGTTGCTAATGTTAGAAAATAATAAAGAACTGATATAATTATTGAGCTATCCTAGTTGAAAATAATACTGACATGCAACAAAACACGGGGTAAGGCAACGATAAATTTGATTATTTGTGTGCAAAATCATCCACGGAAACACAAACAGAGTCAAATTGATGTAGTTAGCTTCAGGTATCGAGAGTAAGATTCTTAGATTTATAGAGCATCGGAGAAATGTTATGTCCTTAACTTTTGCAAATAAAATTATGATCAGAAGTTTTCTTTTTCGTTTTATTAAATTAAACGTCATCGATATAATGGAAAATAGCCATATTAAAATAAATCATACTTATAATGAGAACAAGAACAAATATAAACCGTACTCTGTTTACTTCTCTAGTATTTCCGTGTTAGTGTCACATAATCGGTTTAGAGAGTTAATCCGAGTCTCCAACAGTTTGGGATTAGACCAGGTCACTGATTGTGAGTCCAGTTGACCGCCTGACAGCGCGGGTCAGATTGTCGAATTAACGAACATTAACTAGGTTTAGGATTAATTGTTGATAACAATCTATCTGAAGCCATAAGATACTGTCTATTGTTTTGGTTTTGGGCTTAGCATAACTAATCCCAGGTTGTTTTGTAATTAGTCAGATTCGAAAAATAAATTATCTTTGATATGGGTTGTTAAAATATGGTTTGTTTAATACATGCTACTGTTTCATTAAAATTTTAATTCACTTCAAGTACTTTTAAATATTTAAAGACTTGACGAGACTTATAATTTTATTAAAGAAAGTAAGTAGGGGAGAAGTGGTCTGAAGGAGCCATGTTTTGAAGGAGCCACTTGCATTATTTCCTTAGTTTATGGTCAAATCAGGCTGGAAATTATATTTTTAAGTGATAACCCTGATTTCCTGTCACCCACAAAGATTTGACAGCTTTCCGAAATCATTGGACGCCGGTACGTCAATTTAAGGTTTTTGGCACTAAAAAGAAAGTATTTTTCTTATTTTAATTTGATTTTTAGTACTTTATTGGAAATAAATGTAGGAAGGGGTCCAAATAAAAGATTTCGTCTCCTGAATTATTTTTTATTTTTTACAGCACCCGAGAACCATGACACACCCAATTGACACCAGCCGTCATCTTACTTTTTTTATTTTTATTTTTAATTCCTACAACTCGGCCCTCCTGCACTCAGTCTGGCCTCAGACTGCTTTATATTATAAGAAGTTACAAAACCAAAAGGAAATAAAACTATATAGTATAGCCATTAGCTAGACATAACAATACTTTAACATATTTAACTTTAACAGCATAAGAATAACTCAAGTTTTAAAGTAAATAAGACAATCTTCTTGTAACACAAATCTTTCGACCTAAGCTTTACTCTTTTCTCAGCCATAGCCCTGCAGTTCCAGCAAGACAGCGTCTAGCGATTATCAGCTTTTGTTGTTGCCTCCACTCAAAAATATCCGCGTTGTCTTCTAGGTCTTGAGTCCACCTCGTGGAGGAATACGTCATGTCATCTCCAGTGAACCTCGGAATGGAATCCATCACATTTAATGGATTGCATCTGCCGTCGTCGTCTTTGTTGCTCTCAGCCATCGTAAATCTTCAATCGTCTCGTCTTAATTGTAATTATCTGCGTCGTTCGTTAAAATCTTCAATCGTCTCGTCGTAAGTGTTAATTATTTGCGTCGTTCGTTCTGGAGTAATGGCGGCACCCGGCGTACATGACCACGCCGCGCTGCGCTGAATCTTCTTTATTCTCTTTATATCTTCTCTTTTTATCTTCTTTATCTTCTTTAGTCGTTATTATCAAAACATTTAGACCCCCATTATCCCGGACGAGAATTTGTAGGAAGGGGTCCAAATAAAAGATTTCGTCTCCTGAATTATTTTTTATTTTTTACAGCACCCGAGAACCATGACACACCCAATTGACACCAGCCGTCATCTTACTTTTTTTATTTTTATTTTTAATTCCTACATAAATATACGTACGTGGATTATAAATTAAGTTTGTGCATATATTTGGCCTTGTAGATACGGAAAAATTGAGCTGAAAAAGTTTTAATATTATTGTTATTTTGAAGGTTATATTTATTTCAAGAATAGATTATGAAAGAGCCGGGTGTATAGGCCTTGAAGGAGCCGACACTTTGTATGGTGTTTATGCTAGAAAAGGAGATTTGTTATTTTGTTAAATTTTTTTAACTGTTATTATTAAAAAAAGGATACGCATCTAATATTTATTTCTATTTCTAATATTATAATCTATATGATAATAATTATGATTGAATAATATGTTTAATAATTGTTTATTAACAAGATTAAGGCGTTTGATAGAATTACTTATAATGACTAATATAATATAAAAATTCTTAAAAATGTTTGCAGTTTTTGTTGACAAATTGTCAATTTATTGTTTCTTAATACTGCAGTAATTTAATTTTGCATATTTTTTGCAATTACACTTCAAAATATAACTGGAGCCAGATGATTGACACACTTTTTAAAATAGGTAAATTTATCGATTTTTTTTAAGTATGTTTAGGGTTCCGTATGAAATTACCTACCTTAATAAATAAATAATTATTTGAGAGACAAAAAAATCATGATATCTCTCATTTAAAGTATATTTTTCGCTTTGTTTAGAAAACTGGCTCTTTTATGCCACCTCTCCCATACTTGGCTATACCTTCTGTTCCGCACACACAGCTTTACTTTACTAAGCTTGTGTTACGCACACATAGTGTCATGCGCCAAGTCGAGTAAAAACATTTTAAGTTAAGTACTTAAGGATGTTAAGAAGATATTACGTGCCTTCGATAACTAATCTGGATTAAGTGATGTTTAATTCTAGCTCAGCTGCAGACTTGATCAACCTAGCCTACGGCTGTGCTATTATCGGGGAATGTATCGCGCCGATACGTGGATATTAAGCAGAGTGTACTTAGCATAGATCAAATCAAGCTCGCTTGGTAATGATCTTAACGTATCTTGATATGTAGGTTACTCCGTTTTACGATCTTTACCTTCACTGTTCTTGTAGCTACTATTTGTTACGAGGGATAGTATCTTTTTGGATAATTACCTCTCGTACCTCTAATCGATATTTGCAAATATTTTATATTAACAAATATTTCGATCGATAAACATTATAAAAAATAGCGACTCACTGAGAATTTTGTGCAAATAGTATCAGGATTAAAAAATTGAACCGGCGATAGGAGCAAACAGAATCTTTTTTTCAATTTAGTTTGAGCAGAGGGTCGAGAGGGGAGCAGATATCTGGCGCCGCCATCGGCTTACGATAGATTGAGGGCCGCTGCCACTGTAGACCAGTCAGTTTGAACATTTAATTCACAATAATTCCAAAAGTTTTCAAACTTCGGTCAAGTGAATGGTACATTGGGACGACAATAAATCTCATTTTGCAACCTTGTCCGCAGTCCGGAACATTGCTAAAATTGCAATTAAATTAATTTTTGCTATATGGTCGTGAAAAAAATTCCAAAAGTTCTGCAAACTTGGAGTGGTGTTAAATATATTATTTTACATCACGTGTCAAATTTGCAACCAATTTAAGTGTACGGAACATTCTTTTTTATTAAAATTAATGTTTTTCTTTATTAAACTGAAGGAAAACGTTCCAAAAGTTCTGCAAATTTGACAGATATATCGGAAAAATATACCGAACGATTGTATAAATTTGCAACCTTTTACGTTGACCGGAACATATTTATTTATAATTCTTTTTAATTCGTGGTCATTTTTTCGAGTAAGGTGGTCTCGGAATAATTACAAAAGTTTTGAAACTTGGTTGCAAACTTCGAAAACATCTATTCTGATGCATTTGCAAATTTGCAACCTCATACGCGATCCGGAACTTTATGCAATTTGCAAAAATGTAATAATATTACATGTAATTTAAATTACATTTTTGCAAATTGCATAAAGTTCCGGATCGCGTATGAGGTTGCAAATTTGCAAATGCATCAGAATAGATGTTTTCGAAGTTTGCAACCAAGTTTCAAAACTTTTGTAATTATTCCGAGACCACTTTACTCGAAAAAATGACCACGAATTAAAAAGAATTATAAATAAATATGTTCCGGTCAACGTAAAAGGTTGCAAATTTATACAATCGTTCGGTATATTTTTCCGATATATCTGTCAAATTTGCAGAACTTTTGGAACGTTTTCCTTCAGTTTAATAAAGAAAAACATTAATTTTAATAAAAAAGAATGTTCCGTACACTTAAATTGGTTGCAAATTTGACACGTGATGTAAAATAATATATTTAACACCACTCCAAGTTTGCAGAACTTTTGGAATTTTTTTCACGACCATATAGCAAAAATTAATTTAATTGAAATTTTAGCAATGTTCCGGACTGCGGACAAGGTTGCAAAATGAGATTTATTGTCGTCCCAATGTACCATTCACTTGACCGAAGTTTGAAAACTTTTGGAATTATTGTTAAATTTTCGATTTTTAATGTTCAAAATGACTGGACTACTGTATCAGTCAGTTACATCGGCGCATGGAAATGTCACCAGAGATTACTTTTAACAACTTCTATTTTCGTGTTTCCCGGTTTGTTTTCCCCGGTTTCCGGGCTGAGCGCAGTGACAATTTATTCCCTTTTAATTTAGCCTCGTAAAGCAAAAGAGTTTAAATGATTCTATTGATAAAAAACGAGGAATGCCAGATAATTTTTGGGGTTAAAACTTCGCGGAAATTTCGAACAGAATTTTAATTTGCAGCCCAGTTGTATTTTTTTCTGACCTGAAACTTTGCTTTGAGAGTTGGAAATGGCAATCCATGTTGGTACGACTGCACATTGAAATATGTAAGGATTTTTATATAAATACAGCATAGTATTGTAAAACATTCTAGAAACTGAATTAAATGTTATTTATAAAAACTGAATAACTCATCAGAGTCTAAAAGAAAACGAAGACCTTGTGTGAGTGCTGAGTGCTAAATGCGGTTCGTTATTTTCATTCGTTAATTTCACTTTACTGATTCTACTTCACAGTCAGGGAAAAACATGTCACTTCGATCTGACAGTGAAAAACAGCCCTCGTGTCATTTGTCAACGTCAGACACTCAACGCGGGCAAAACATAATTTCATAAAACATTCTCGTTCTTGTTATACCGCACGGTAGCGAAGACTATAGCTGTCATCAACTTCTTATTGAATAAACGCTATCAAGAGACAAAACCTTAGGGAAACTTTTAAACGCGCCTGCAATACAATGTTCGAATACTTAATACTTAGTTGGATATCACAAAAGATTGTTGACTATTTCAATTGCCTACATCAGAGGAAAGTTCAGCCATGATTTAAATAAGCTTGGTACATTTTTTTATAAAATAGGATAGAAAGACTATCTGAGATCATCAGTGGGTGCTTCTAATGAAGGCTGAGATGGTCACCTCAAATAACTCACTATCTCAAACACATCTCTCCAACCAAAACAGAAGACGTGAAACACATGTTCCTTCACGCTGAAAGGAGATGGCGGTAATATAGCCCAAGTGAGCTACAATGGTTCTACAACCTGAAAAAATCCTTTTCCTAAATCACATCTACGCAAATGCTTCTCATTTAATTCGTTAACTTCTCCTCTGTCAGTTGAACGTTTGGCAGTGGTAAGTTCTAATGCTTTACAATATTCTTATCTAGCTTTGTAATGTTACCAATAAGTCACCAGAAGCCGCCCTAAATTTTAACAGTGTACTAACAAAAAATGTTTAAAAGCTGCTATCAAGGAAGGACAAACTTATTAATTTATTAAACGAACAATAACATGAGTCATTCAAATTTTCCAACTCGTTATCAAATCAAATTTAAATAAAAAGAAATGATTGTATTTAAAGAGTTTAATTTAATGTTATTAAGAGTTTTTTATTTATTTAATTTAGTTAGTTTTATTTACCTACTTAATATTTGCATACCTAAAAATGGTAAATATAGATTGATCTAAATAATTTGTAACAACTCTATACCTATATTTGTGCAATTAAACGTTTTGTCTTTGTCTTGTCTTTGTCTTTGTCGTTAATTATATCTATGACACTCACAATATCAACTTCTGTTTAGGTACATTTTGGGTACTTATTTCCATTACAATATTTAAGACCTGTCTAGATCTATGTCTCAGTTAAATGTCTATTATCGAGTTGTTTTTAGAGAAATCTGTTTGGAAAAAACGAATCGAGAGGTGAACAATATAGTTAAATTTTCGGGGACAGGCACGGTGAATATACTCAATGCAAATAGGCTTAAAATAAAAGAGCACTAAACTTGTGAAGGGATTTCCCGGTTCATTTTCCGTTCACTGCTGAAAACAACAGCGAATTTGCAATTGTATAGAAGCGGATCGCAAGAGCAGAGTTCGCTTACGCAGCGTCGAGAAAGGTTTACAGTGTATCTGATATACGTTCATTTGAAACGTGCTATCCTTTTTCTTTGTTATTTGCGATTCATTTCTTTGTTTTCTTTTGAAGAGAAGAAATCTCAAGACGTTATTGAGCTTGTTGTAGTTCTACAGTTTCTGTACCTACTTATCGCACTACTTAGTTGAAAACGAAAAGAACAAATAGCTCATTACTTTTTTAATGTAAACAATGTGTGACCGACTTTACAACTGAACACGGGAAGAAACATTTAATAAACTATGTCAACAGGACGCCCGTTTGTCGGATTGTTTAGGAGAAACAAAGCAATATAATATTTATGTTGAAATAGTTGCTGAAATCGGGGAACTTGTTCGAAATAGTTGGTTTTGGAAGAAGCACAAAGGAGACTGATAAATAATTCAAATGCTGCAATGCGGTCCCTAAGGAATCGACAAGGAATGTTCGTGTAGGTGGTACTTGAGTAACGTAGGACATTACAGAACTCAATCTTCGCGATAATCCTGAAATGAATGATGCCTTACGTAGAGGTCGAACTCGTTTGTTGTACATAAGCAGTGCTAGTAACAGTTGTGGAGAAATTTTCAGTTTTCAAACATTGGGAGTCATAAAGTCAACTAAAAGTTGTATAATTTCAGTTATTGCAAACAAAGGTCTTAACAAATTCATACGTAAAGTTGTTAATTTATTAAGTTATCATGTATTGTGCACCTAAATCTTGTAAGTTTAGAAAGTAGAGTGTTTAATCCTAGATATTTTGTAACATTAATTTAAAAAAATATAAAAATGAAACAAAGCAAATTCAACAAATTAAGTTTTAAATCTCTGTATTAACTGAGGCAAAATAAAAACAATGTAGCAAACAACTTGATACGGCTATTAATTATGAAATCCAATTTGACCCTCTTCCCAATCCGTACCGCGCAAATTATATCGGGCGATAATTAATTAAGAAGTTGTAATCAACCACCATACAGTCTGTTGCTATTATATTAACTTCCTTAAATTTAATTCACTTTAATAAAACAAGTTTTTATTGTAATGACGATCATCGAAAGTTTTTTAGAAATATTTCTTAGTGCCTACTTTAAAATTTTCTTTTTTTAAATTTTGGGCTTATAGTCTAAATGTACGCATATTAATACCATAGGTAGATATCTACCATTACATTCATACATACATACAGTTCTTCCATCCACAGACCCTTTGAAGGCGGGATATGAAGAAAAAAGATGTTTTTTAGACTTTGTTTTTCTAAAAAAGACAAAATCTCGGTACTATCTCGGTCATTTATAAGAGCGCTAGCTTAGAAAGTAGAAAGAATAGGATGGCTGAAACCCAAACAAGAAATAATAGCTTGTCGTAGAACAGACTACAGCAAGCGGTAAATAAATTGTTAGAAAAGGAAACCAAATAATCTGAGCCTAAGTTTGGTATTAGGCAAGGCTATTCTGGAATGTTGGACTGACCTGTTGGTCTTTTTGTAGTTAGCAGTAACAGTTAGCAACAGCTAATGCATCCGAGGACGTACGTTCCGTGTCTGGTTGTTGACTTATCCGTATATTATCTTTACTTCTAGCTATTTATTATGAAGTATTTGTTTTTGTTTATCTGCTATCTGGTGACCAAAGCACAGGCACTACCTTATTTCTATTCAGAAGTGAGTAAGTTGTTCCACTATATTACGAGTATTAGATTATATCACAATATTTTTACCATAATTTTATTACATTGTTGAATATTGGAGCAATACAATTAGGTACACACAATAACAATTGTTAATGTTAATGCGGAAACGGAAAAGACTATAATATCTTCATTGAATATTTAGCAAGGGGAGTCTAATCAGTATTCCTGTCGAATACTATCAGTTTGGTTAGGGGCCTCCAGTCTCACGGCGATTTCCTAACCTGGTTAACTAACTACATTTCTATCCACTAACTCAAATATTAGCGCAATTAGATCAGTTCACACGCTCTATACCTATCAATGCGATGGGTGCTTGTTACGACTACAGATGTAGGTCTGTACTTACTGTATAAAAGTCAAAAACGAACTTTCTGAGACAATATATAAACTTCTAACAAAAATGTAAGATATTAACAGCATTTATAGAAATCATTTAATGAAAAGGATCATAAAAGGGATCATAAATTCAAGTATTTGTATAAACCCCCTATTGCAAAAACAGCTGAAAATACTAAAGTTTTCGAACAAGTTCACAGATACTACACCACCTGATCTTTTTATTTAACAACAAAAAAAAGTTGTAAAGATCTGTACCTTTAATTTTTAAGGTAATTGACCGCAAGATAATTTCATATCTGAATAAATTGAGAATCGTTTGAGAGCTCAACAGTTAAGTAGATGAAATCATTTCCATTAATAGACCTGTCATTCGAGATTAACTTTGACGGATTTTAATATTTTTTGGCAAATAGAACTCAATGCCGCCGCAATATCCTCGAACACACTTTTATGTTCTTATTTGCGTATAACAGCTCTGCTGTTTAACAGCTCTGCTGTTATTGGAGTCGTTATGTTTTAAATAACTAATAGAGAATGAATAAAACAATGTTATCAAATTTGTACATAATATATATATATATATATTATTTATGGTTTAATGAACACCTACTTAAATCCATATGGCTTAATTACCTGAAGACATTCATTGAAAGAAAACCTCTACAAAGGGTGGTGCTTATGACCTTTTCACGACTTACCTACTCTATATAGGTATTTTCTCATTCATCAAATTTTGTTATGTCATGATAAAAATTTTTACATCGAAATAATCTCGACATTCCACTTGTGACTGTACAGTGGATATCAAACAGTTGAATCGCGATACAGCCAACAGGCTGTGTTAATGAGCAGCAACTCGGATAAAATTAATTTACGGCCTGTGTTCTCTACAAAGTTGTTTGTTTCACATTTCAGTGGGTTAAGGGGTACGCAAATATAATTACAGAAGTATCTGTTTTCATTGTTAATGCTGTATTAAAAATATTAGTTGTCATCGCAACACCAGTCGTAAATAGTACTATCTATTATTTGTTCGGGTTATTTGTTGGGCTACGTTATTATTGTTGTTGAAATAATCGTAGTGGATGATAGAAACATTGGGGTTCTAGGTGTTCACCCGCCGCCGCGCCGTCTTAATTACCCACCATGTAACATGCCCTTCTTGATTTTTTTATTCGGCGAAAAGGACTTTATCGCAAACATGATTAAAACCGCCTAGTTCAAGCTCTAAATATTATTAATTGCTACGGATAACTCCTAACTTCCTTTTATTTTATTTTTTGCACCTATGTACGAAATTTTGTACGAATTTGTAAAAATTTTCAATATTAGTCGATTAGTTGCTAAATTATTTCCTGTAAACATACATCTCACAAACTTTATGTCTTTATATACCTACTCGTAAGTATGTTGTGCATGTCTTGTAATGATAAATAATTGAGAAACACTATAACAGTTTTTATGTGTTGTCTTGGTCAGTTCATTTATTATTCAATTATAATGTTGTAGGAAGTAGTCTAAGGGGAATCTATTCCATTTATTACATTAATTGATCAATATGCAAATAGGCTGAAACAATCACAGCCAGTATGTGCATCGTAATTCAACAGTTGCTATCAGTATTCAGCGGATATTGGACACGGTTAACACACTGTATTAATGATGCAAGATTAAACTAATTTACGACTATAGCTGTCATAACAATTTATATTCTATCATTTAAATAAATATATTACATTCCTACATAACTCTGTTTGTTTATAGGTAAAAATTGATTTTTTTTTATTTCAAGCTAACGGGTAAAAGCACTTTTACCAACTTTCTGCATGCATTGTGCGAATATTCTTAACAAATGAGTAGCATAAAACATTCCATGTAAGCCACCTGATTGACTAGTCTCTGTCATCGCAACACGCCTGTTATTTCAGTAGGTAACCTCAGGAGGACTTCTTCAATGACCAGATTATGACGTCAGTTTCGCCGCAACGCTTGTACTTGTATAAATGTCTTACCTTAAGATACATAAGGCAGAAGTCTTGAGGTCGTTCGTGGGTGCGTGAGGACTGATGAGAACTTCGGATCTGGATCTAGATTCTGGCACTCGTCCCCCAACCAAAACGCAATAACAATAAAAGACATTACTTCACGGTGGGTTATGAGGATGAGCGTATGTACATACCTCTCTGGATACACTTTAATGGCTCTACCACCTAAAATAATATACCTACCTAAGTTAAAGTGTAAAGGTAGCCATATTATTTTTATACCTAAACTAGCTGACCCCGCAAACGTTGTTTTGCTATATAAGTTATCAAGCGGGATGAAAAATTATTAAATTGCTAACTTGAGTATTAAAATAGGGGTTGGTGATAGAAGGGTGAAAATTTTGGGTTCTACTGAATATGCATATAAAATTTCATAAAAATCGGTGAAGTCGTTTCGGAGGAGTATGGTAACTAATATTGTGACACGAGAATTTTATATAATAATATAAGATAAAATTGTATTAAGGACTAATGTAGTAAAAAATATTATTCTTTGCAGTATTAGGTAGTTATTATAAGAAAAGTACCTACTTGTTCCGAATAAGTTAAATTTACTCAAACTTAAATGTGAGTTAAGCACAGTTTGGTATAAATAGCTTCGAAATTTTAATTTAAGCTTATCACTAACACATTATAATAATATGGCATTGATTACAGTTAATTAGGTATTTGTTGGTGGTTTAATATGAAAATGTGCTCTTTGTTGCGATTATAAGCTTCAATAACGATGTGGATTAGTGTTACAGCTCTATTGGCAAAGCGAAACGAGTACCTAAAATACTGTGAAATGATTGAACAATTTGTTGAAATATCGCACAATATCTTTATTCGATTTATAAAACAATTATATTAAAATGTTTCGTAACAAACAAACAATCAAAATGACAACCTTGTTATTATTATTGTAGTGATGATTGTTAAGTTAGGAATAAGTTCCTGAAATCCTGATTGATAGCAAAGTTAGCAATAAGTCGTAACCATTGGAGCATATAGATTGATAACAGAAAGTAACTACTCAACAAAGAATGTTGGGTAGTTCTTGTTCATTAAAAATTTGAGTTTATTATTTTTAAATGAAGAAATACCTTTAACTACAATTGGAATTGAATTTTCCAAATATGCCATGTAAGACTGTTGTGAAAAAGACGTTCCGGTATTGTTGTGAATAGTGTATATTATAGATACATGTTTTTTTTATTGTTTTTAATATATACATAGTGCTGGGTTCCGAAAATGTTTTATATAGGTGAGCGCAAATTACAAAGTTTGAATCCTAGAGTAATAAGCCTGTGTTTGTTCAATTATGATGACAGATAACTGATCATTCTTTATTGCCGGGTCGTATTGCAAGTCTAAGCTAAAGTTATAAAGCTTAAAACCCAGGCGAGTCGTTCATTGTAGAGAAATTTCGTGGTAAGCGTACCATAAATTTTGTGCTTAGGGCAAAGTTAGTGAATAATTTTCCGTGTCTCTGTTTATTATAAGCTGGCGAAGTTGTCTCTGACTTGTTACGTAATCAACAACACAAATGTGGGTCTCGGCACGCTGATTGTATATACCTTGTTGGTAAGTCTGTTTTGTTCAAATTGATTGTTTATTGTACATAAAATAAACAATTGTTATTGATTTGCTAAGTACTTAAGATCGTTGATGTCATGCCACGTAAATCGTTGATGTCTTTTATAAAAAGAAAACTTGAAAAATTGATCGGTTTTCTTACCTGAAATTAAATTATTGTACCTGGATAGGTACAGTGTAGTAGGTATAGAATGTAGTATTCGTATAAAAAAATTGTGTACTCTTATTGCTTTTAAAATTATAATTGTGAGTGAATTAAAATAAACTACTGCGTCTACAAACACATGAGAAAAAATTTAATTATGAGAAAAAAGGTACCACCGCCTTCTAATACATGAGGAAAATTTTTATACATATAAACTTTCAAAAAATATTATATATTTTTAGAAAGAAATACCAGAGTATGGTGTAGAATGTCAAACAATGTTACCGTAATCAATGGGCTTTCAACGCGGGAATCGCAAACGCCACCGCAAAACCCCAATAGCATAATAAACGACCGACCGCGGAAAATCTCCAAGAACAAAGCAATTTCTCTCTTTAAGACATCTTGTTATACAAATAAAATGGAGCTCTGCACAAAGGGGAGAAATAAAACTACACATGCAATAAAGATAACTTTCTTTAGCTCCGTAATTGAGACCGCTCTAAAATCCTTTGCTGACAGTTCGTTCTGAGTTTGAACACAGTTATGGAAGCATTTTCCCCCTTCTGCAATGAACAACGTTATTACAATTTTTAACTCCGAGGGGTGGCATAATAATTTACAAGAATATCAAAGGGGAGTTTGCAATGTGTGCAAAAGAGGCTCATTTTTGAAATTGCCTAGAAATTGATTTTTAACTTTGTGACTCCCGTAACTCCCGTAAAAGGAAAAGTTGTCCTTCAAGAATTCTATCATAATATTACGCAACAAAATATTGTAAATAAATTGTGAAGTGACATACTTATAATAAAATTAAATGATAATCAAAATTATTTATTTGTGGCTTTATAATTTTGTGCCATAAATAATTTTGATACGATCAGTGCAGGCAGTAAAATAACAGATCACAGTATTGATGAATGTTTGGTATAGCGCAGTTGACACACGAAACGGTACGGGTTAGTTTCCAGTACAAATATTTGTGCTCATGTATGTATAGATCAGATCCACAAGGATACAAAATGTTGGTACTGCATATTTATGTCATTCTTTGGTAAATAAGTATGGATGGTTTTACTAAAACTAACAGTGGAATGTACTATCTAGTAATAGTTTTTCATTCGTTCGGCCTTCGGCGTTTGCGGGTCCATACTACCTTAAAATCCGACTTGAATGTTAACGTTCTCACAGATAACGAATACCATGATAACGTATATATTCCATGCAGCTTAATAGTCTAAGCCTTATAATATAGTCACCAAGGCATTCCTTCCTTCCTTCCTGCCTTTCAGCCCTTGGCATTAATGATGATGAATACTGAAGTCATGATTAGTGTCCAGATCTTTCTACGTTAATGATATCCAATATTTATTTAATTGATAACTACTACATTAAATATGTTTTGTTTTTAACAACTTGCGTTAACAATGACAATGAAAATGGATATCTCGATGTTAAATTAAAATTTCGGTTCGCTGCACTGGTTAAGTGACCCGTTACAGGTGATGCCGACTGCCGGATGCGATGTGAACTAAATTTATATTTTAATGGTAGAGCCAATTGAAACGGGAAATAAATGACAAAGTTTATTTTCGGTTCGTTTAGTAGTAACAATTTATGACCTGCAGAATGAAAATAAATGTTTTGAGTGAAAATAAATGTTTTGTTTTGAATAGTAAAGCTATTAAAATAATAGAGTATTGGCACACGTGTATCATATATCATACACGTAAATAAGTATGTAGATTGATGCTCTAGGTTGAATTTTTCACAATTTAATAAAGACACTGAGTTATCGATTCAATATCTCTTATACGTTAAGGCGCTGATAACATGTAATTCAGCAAATTTGCTATTCTTATTTTTCATTTCCAGCAAAAATTACAAAGTATTTTACAATGGGAAAAATATATGTTATTCTAGACCGTATTCCGAACGACAACATAGTCGTCGAAACACATTTTGACAAAGTTGCCTCGATAAAAAAAAATTGCAAAGTTACCCCTTTTCTGAATTCTTATACTAAACTACAACGTTGTTTGTTAATATTTATTCAAATAATTTAACCAGTATATTAGCAGACCTTCGTTATTATCACATCATTGTGTTAATTTTTTTCAATAAGCTTATAAATATTCAGTAAATCAGTAAAATTTAAAACTTTTCTTTCGCGTGCTCCGCGCAATATTTTCGTATTTTGTATTTCTCGCTTACTATTATGGCAATTGACAGAGAGCGCAGAGGCGCGATGCTAGGTGGACGTGCGTCGCTCCGTCATTCCAAAATAATACACAGTTGTCGTATATAGCACAATTTCATAGCTTTGTCTGAGGCTTGTGTGGCGTATTAAGTAGGACGCCAGGCTGTATACGCTGGGGCGTGGGTTCAAATCCGCGTGTGCGTGACTTTATTTTCACTTTTATATAATTATATTTTTTATATAATACAAATTTTTACATCGATTATTGATTTTGGAAATTGTTGAATAAATAAGAAGACAGATTTTATTAAGTTACAAATAAATAAAAGTTTCAACGTCAATTTAATAACTTTTTTTTTGTTATAAGCTATACAATTATTTTTGAAATTATAAATTTATCTAAAATTCGTTTTTTTTTTTCGGAATTCGGAAATATAAATAACCATTAGATAGCATAATATGAAATAAAAAAATAGTAATACAAAAAACATTTCAATCCAGAATGTCTTCTTATATTTTGCTTCGGGTTCGAACCCGGGTCATATAATGTAGGATTCCCTCCCGTTTTCAAATTGTACGCCGCCGAAATTCGCGCGACGCGACGTTGCCAAACCGACAGTAAAGAAGACACCGCTACGCGCGGCGTTGCCGTCTAGAATTGTACCTATCACTGTCACGGTAATTTTTATAAACGGTTAGGAGGAATAGTGGGGCCGCCGGCTAGGGCTGTGCGTCTTCGTGGATTGATAGGTAATAATACCTATTAGGTATAAAGGAAGTGTTCAATAAAAATGCGTGTTGTTTTTTGATTGGTAGATTTAATTAAAAAACCGTGTTTACGTTTGAATAACAAGTCGGTTTGATAAATTTGCGACCGAGAAATATTTGCGCCTTTACTGAGACGTACGAAATGCTTTATTATTAAATATTTTGTGAATACTTCATGAGTCTATATATTTTTGTTGTTATTAATAACGAGAAAAAAAACGCATGCATTTAAGTTGAAGATTTGAGTTGAAGGCCCAATGGAAATAAACTGAATGTTTTCAAACATAATACATACATCTAATAATATAATCTATAACACCTATGCAAGTATTTATTTTTATTACCTACTAGCTGACCCGGCACACTTCGTTTTGCCATTATAAAATATGTATATTATATCATTGCAGTTTGCATAATAGAAGTGGCATCCATAAAGAAAAATCTTGACGTTTCTAAATGCATGACATTGCCATATGAACTTATGAAGTATTCAATCTGAAATGATGTTTGACAGGTAGTACATGGGTAGAACAGTTTATATAGGAAAATGAAATTGTTGTTTTTATTATTTTCTTTACATTGTTTTCAAATTTTCTCTCCGTAAGAACCATCCTCGTACTTAAAGGAATATCCAAAAAAAAATTAGCGAAATCGGTTCAGCTCCTCCCGAGATTTGCGCTTAGCAACATATTCATTTTTATATTGTACAAGGTGGAGATGACGTTACCTCATTAATTTAAACCACAAAGATCGTGTACTTAAGTGTGTTAAAGCATACGAAAAGGTTTAGGACCGAAAATAAAAAAAAATGCAAATTTCAAACAAAATAATTACACAAATAAAAGACACAAAAAGTAACAGGCTCAAGGTGAAAGGTCATTGATCTGAAACGAAAGGAAGCCAAAAGCGGCTTTTTTCAAACGGTAGGCATAGTACTGCGCCGCCGGCGCGCCGACTGATTTATGGCCTGTGTCGGCTGTGTAACTAGAGGGTTTTCAACAATTTAAAAAATCGTTCCTACTCCCATGCCGGGAGTCTAGGTTCGATTCCAGCTCTCGCCTTTCCTAAAACCACGTGATGAAACCTGTATGTCTCAGAATACATGTTTTTACATGATAGACGAATTAACTGGTTATACAAAAACCAGTTAAATCGTCTATCTGTCTTTTACTCGATCTCGTGACAAATTTACTTGCTTTTATGTGGTTAGGTATTATTTGAGGCCATCGAAAAATTTGAGGGTAATAATATGCAATAACATTATGAAGCTTGTTCCAAGCCTCTTTAATATTGTAAGAAGAAATTGAATTGTTGGTTGACATGTTTAGGTACTGCTGAATTATTGAATTTTTAATTTAATAGTGATTTAATAGCGAAACAATGGCATTCTGGGTACATCCTCTGAAAGAGAAGACCGTGTTTTATTTATTTTTTGGTGAGATGAATAGAAAACATAGGTATTATATGGACCTTTGATGGAGAATAATAATAAGAAGTTTTAGGTGTTCAATAAAAAAGCTCCGCGTTTTAAAATCACATCATTACTAGAGTCGTCCATATTTCTTTAAAACTGGAAACAGTGCCATCTATTGACGATGTTGTCCACATTTCTTTAACACTTGAAACAGTGCCGATTTTATCATTTTATTTAGTTCTCATAGAGTCCGCTCCACTAACAGTGGCGCATGAGGGGCATGGGGTAGGCGGGAGCCGCGAGCCGAAGATGCCCGATTCCTAAAATCATCGGGTGTTGTCAGGCTCTTAAATTTTAACTCAATAAGATGTTAATGTAATACTACCTACCTGATAGTAAATAATTTATTCCTTCGCTTGAAGCTTTATCTAGGTAGGTTGGAGGGCAAACTGTGATACTGTATTTATACCTAATATCACACGTAATAATTATAACAAGGGGGTATACAGCGGAAATTAATAATTATTTTCAATGCACACTTCATACATGAATTCCAACCGTTAATTAGTAATCTCTAGAAAAATATTCCAATCGTGAATATTTGTATGCATGACGTTTTCCAATGTTTGATGAGGCTTGTTATAAATTATAACAAGCAGGTACCTATAGCACATATACCTATAGAGTAAAAGTATTTTAATGTTTATCATTTTCCTTTTATTTTCCTAAGTAGAGACGGGGGTTTATCCATTAGCATTAGGATTTTAATTAATTTCAATCGGTCTCACTATACTTACTTTTAATAATATATTCGTATGCTATTTCTTGCAGTGTATGAAGTGAAATGAAGAGCCGGGTGTATAGAGCTGACTCTTTATATATGGCTTTTCTGGTAAAAGATGAAATTTGTTGTTTTGTTAAATTTTTTTGATTATTTTTTAAGAATTTTTTAAGAATCGGCCTACTATCTGAAGGCCTACTTCCACTTTATTATTATTATTATATTATGAATAAATCAAGGAGTGTGGCAAAGTAGAGTGACAATGGTGAGCCACTATTTTCTTTTAATGCTAAAATGCTATTACATAATATTGTGTCTAGTTCAGCGTCACAAGCATCTGGATGAAACAGTCACGTGGCAATCACAGGCGGGAAATGGGGCTGTACATTCACATGTCAACAAGTCCTAAACCGTATATTCTCGAGATATTCACTGTTGGTAACATGTAGTGACAATTTGGAGCTATTTCCATCTGCGTATTTGGGTCAAATACGCATTGAAACGTGTGTACTGTGTAATGTGTATCTCATAATATCTTCTATAATGCCAATATCTGAAAACATTAAGTGGAATCGCGAGTAATAAAGCTATAGGTAGGTTATATTATGATGTGTTCTAAATGGAACACCTAAGTGGATAGTTTGCACATAATCAAATTCAGATGTTCTAATTTAAATTTGTAAGAAATTCATACCTCATATTTTATTCAAAAAATTTCTTTCTAATCTAACCTTTCATAGCATGATTTTACGTAATTTGATACCTACGGACAGGTGATCGAGCAGCCGAATCACTTGTCACAATTGTAACAAATAATAATCAGAATCTGCAGCTTTTAAGTACGGGGAAAGGAAAGCACACAAAGTATTTTTCAGTAGAAGCTTGTTTGAATATTTGCATAACAGCACATCTACCTACAGTAAGAACCTACCTTACCTACCAGTCATGTTAATAATGCCAAAATAGTTGTGGTACAATAAAATAATTAAGTTTTTGTAATAAATGGCTTTTGCGTACTAAGCGTAGGGACTTTATTATTATGTAAGTCTGTACTGTCTGTCTGTAGTACTTACTCGTTCAAATGGTGGCTATTGCAATTGGTTAAACAGGAACTGGTGTTAAATTAATGCAAATCAATCAGGTACTGCTGCCCGCTGTGCTGCCATGATTTAAAAAATGACTAGGTAAGTAAACAAACATACATAAATATATAATTAGTCTTGCCAACATTACGTAGGTACGCATATAAATTAGACTGAGCTGACATTTTGCGTGGGATATGTTAGTTCACCTGAGGAACAGAGTAATTAATTGTAACCTTAGTCGAACTTTATGTTTATCTTTATTCTGTGAATGTTGGTACCTACTGCTTTTAGCTGAAAGATTTAAATTATAGTTAAAGTTTGCTTTGAAGCGGTGTTTCCATGCGAACGTTTGTAGATGTCATATCTGCCTCGTGCCGATATAAATATTAAACGTTGGGCTTATAATTCCGGCTAAATATCAAATGTGTTTATAGTACTTGGAAGGGTTTATCAAATAAAGGTGGTAAACAGATTTCATTAGTAGTAAAATTTAATTCAATTGAGTCAATAAAAAACAAACATATTTATCGTAGTTTAGGTAGGTATATGATACTGATTTGTGATGGCATGAAAGTATTTTAAATAAAATTTATCCACAAAATGAGGTCACACGAGGACTCGGCTGGCGCGTCGGGGCGCTCTAAACACTATTAAGGCACTTATTATTCACACCGCACACGTACGCGGCGTGGCAAACGGAAAAATCCAATTAACTTCATACGAAGAGTTCCAACGAAACTGCGCTCCCTACACACCACACTCCCCGCCACTCCATTCCACTTACACTAACGACTATTTTTCAATAACATTAATGGAATCACCTCTGTCTTATTACGACTGCGCGACGATTACCACATGAAATGTCTGTGGTTTTAATTTCACCAGATGCTAATGGTGTGTGTTTATTTTTGTAGTCGTAGTTATGTGCTTACTTTTAATTTGGTATACTGTTCCAAGGGATTTTCAATTGAAGTAGGGATAAGAAATCAGATAATTTGGATATTAAGATAAATATTCAAATCATACCTTTTCCTTAGGTACTCGTATTTTGCTTCCTTAAGAGCGTTGAATTGAACTGTTTCAATAAGTTTCTCAGATACCTTATACGTTTATAATAGTAAATAGACAGACACCTTAAATTTTGTAATATTACCAAGTTTATAATAACACTATATTTTTATTCGTTCACTTTAAAATTACAATTCATGTCATTAATGTCAAAAATTCGTTCGTTATTTCCTGATTAATGAAGCGGGAAAATGAAAAAGCTGCCGCCGGTGCCGCCGGTGTTTAAACTTACATGTCAGTTGAACACCGGATATCAGTAAATGGGTTAATGGCCTGGTACAATGCAATTTTATATCAGTTTTTGAATATCGTGAATATCAGGTGCAAATAATCGATTGCCAGCTATAAACGGACCGCCCATATTCCCAATCTTGCTGGGGTCACGTGACCTGTCATTTGCAATAGGATTTACACCCTTTATCGTCTCACCCGTCAAATTACCGCCCTTTGCGACCTCCCCAATCCTCCGAGAATAATGCATGTTAGTCTTTCAGATTGGGATACGCAGGCATTTTCATTAGAAGGGATTTCGATGTCAGGATTTTCGATGTCAGTCTTGAAATAAAATTTGCGAATAAATGTGCGATTTTTCCTCCTGGTTTTAATATTCTAATTTTTGCATGACAAGCTAAAACTGGATTAAAATTCGTGTCTAAATTATTATGTCGATGGCATAAAATATAGTGAGGTAAATATTTTAGGGCGTTTAGGCTTGGAGTTATCGCGAGCTTTCCGGTCATTGGAGCGGAGGGTGACGGGGCAACTGAATAAAACCGTAATTTTTACTGTGGTTACTTTTCTGTCCATAAAGCATTATGCTGCCGTAGTTACCTAAATATACTACAATGCACAATTTTGAGATACTGTAAAAAGATTTTTGCAACCCTTTGCGTCTTTAGATAAACCACAACTCTTTAAATATAACCACATTTTATCTTTAATTGCTACATAACGAGAAAAAATAAATTTAACGTAAGTACTTACATTTTTCTAAGACAATGGACGTTCTAGTAGGTAATCAAGACACCTCATAATATAACGAATAACCATACTACACACCTTGATATACATATTAAAAACGTAGCTAAAATAAAACGGAATATTTATGAGGAATCTATTGGAAGGTTAGATTAAAAGCAGGTCGCTGTCCTAGACGAAGTTATTTCCTGAGCCCGAGCGCTATTGACGAAACATTTAATTTCACCGAGCGCTCTTCGGAGTCCATCTGATATTAAAGCTTTCATATTTGCAGTAAATAGTATGCAAACACTTTTATTGGACCGCATCATTTTATTATTGGTTGTGGCTTTTCTATGAATAACTGGTAAGTAGGTCAATATTTTCATCACAGAATCGCTTTATGGAAAATTTTCCACTTGTAGGATCTTTTAATAAGAAATGTTTACTTTTCATACAATATGTAGATCAAGCTCAAAAATAACGTTTGTATAATTTATAAATAATGATTTACAAACCTATAACATTATAATTGCTATTTAAGACACACTTTTGCACTTATACACCGATTTTATCTTTATTTATGTGGTAGTACACGGTGTAAATTAACGCATGGCTGTTTTGTTTTCAGATTCAACTTGTTTATACTTGTAGGTAGATAAAAGCCAACATGTGCCTATTTTTTTAACTGGTAACGTTTATTTTATTTGCTGATTAAAATCACTTTTAATACTTTGTAATATCAGATATTTTTTCAATACACGAATAGTGTGCATATGACAGGACATTATTATTTAATACCTACCACCACTTGAAACAGAACTAGAAAATGATGAAGAGTAATAAAGAAAAGGGGAGAGTTAATCCTAAGTACCTTCAATTACCCGTTGCGCATGTAATTACAGTTTTCATCGTTGGAAATTACTATTCGTGCTAAAGGGGAGTATTTGAAAGCAACAATCAAGTTTTATATTTGAATTTTTGGCTGGCCTCATTAACCAACTTCATTTTGCTGAATTTCTGTCGGCATTCAAAGGGTAGGTATTCAATTTTTTAAATAACTATACGAATTCAGTAATTCTAAAAATTAAGCTACTTAAAAAATGTATTTCGAAAAATATTTGAAGCTAGGGCCTGTTTTTAAGCTTGACACAATATTTAATTTTAAATATAACAGAATAAAAATTTTAAGTCGACGTTGAGCATAAAAAGAATTGCTACATTTTTACAAATTATGAGGAGTTTTAACTTGGCGTCAAAGCACATAGGTAATTGAAGTTTTAACCAAAGCTGATTGTAGAAAAACTGCTCATTTCGTCCAAGCGGTTATTTAAAGCAGGTAATTGGCGCAGTACCTATTGCCATTGATAAGCGCGAAATTTGTCTTTATGACGTTACACGAATATAAATTAATTCACTTAATTCTTTCAAGTAAGTAGCGTAGTGTACCTATGCTTCCAAGCGGTTATTTAAAGCAGGTAATTGGCGCAGTACCTATTGCCATTGATAAGCGCGAAATTTGTCTTTATGACGTTACACGAATATAAATTAATTCACTTAATTCTTTCAAGTAAGTAGCGTAGTGTACGTATGCTTCCTTTAAGCGTGAGTCATTTCTCTTTTTTATTTATTCTTTGAGTAATAGCTGATCGTTAAAAATTGCTAACTGTAACTTTCTTTTGTGTAATTTTCATATCTAGTGCAAAATATACATTGACAATTGAATTTTAAAATATGTTTTTAACTTGGAGGAATACCTACTTTAAATTTCAAATCGTACCAAACTAAAACATTTGTTTAATTAAGGTGCGAAGGCTATAGCTGGCCATATTTATTCCAAAGACACTGTAGCTCACTCAACTCAAATTAATTTTGTCAATATCACTTAAAGCGCGATGAGTGATAGAATGAGCTAGTGTGCGCTCAGTTTAGCGGGTTGTTACGTTGGTCTACTTCCTATTTCTATGCTGTTGATAGACACCTGGGACACAGTGACTCGGATTTTTTCAAGGACAGGTTTGAAAAATTTTTACAGCCATGCAGTTCATCGATACGCGACCCGCCCGCCTAAATTATTTTAAGTTCATCTACGAGTACCCAATCATTACCCACCTGAATATATTCCAACTTTTGTGATTTGTAAATATTTTATATTTTTTATTAAGTTAAACCTTGTGTATTTTCATTAGTAATTTATATTTAAAAAATACATCTTTATTAATTTCATATTGTCAAAAATTAACGCATCGACTGAGAGTAGGTACGAACAGTGATACAGTTAAATTTAATAATATAAAAAATCTGCTTTCGGATACGAAGTTTAATTAAATTCGTTCACCACTGCGGCGCATTCGCGTCAGTTTGTGTACTGAGTGTATGTATACCGTTTGTGTGAAGATACATTACTGTATAATCTTTATACTGTGCCCGGGACGTCGCGCGTCGTGAGCTGTGTGAGTACAATGATTAGCACGAGGGGGCGCGGCAGTAGCAAGCCTTTTATCTCCGTCTGCCAGAGCCTCCACAAATACTATCACCATTCAAAATTAATTCAAAATCGACGACTCTTTATCCGTCTTATAATTTCATTCTTTTGATGCGTATCCACATTGAAAATCGGCAGTATTATTCCAACAAACTCTTGAGTCGAATAAAATTAATATCCTGACACGAGAAATTTGATTAGATCATCAACTGATCAGCTAAGTGTATTTCTACCCGTTCTAGACCTTTATATATGCAAAACGTAATGATTACCTAAATATAAGGGGTGTTCCAAATTTATTTCAATAGAAGTAATAGAAGTTCAATAGTAGTAGTTTTCAGCATTGGTTTTCAATAGTAAACACTAAAAGGAGTTGGTACTCACCATTTGTTTTTTCAGTTCCCGATTATAATTAACATAAACCCACTAATTCTTTAAACCCATTTGTATTCGCATGACAATCATTTTTTGTACCTAAAACTAGCTGAGCTACGAGTACCTCCAGTCGTCGTCGTGAATCGAAAACATCATTAAATTTTAATTATGTGCACACGCCCGTATCTGAATACATATACCTACATAACACCTAAATATTTAAAGGTTTCGAAAATTTCTAAGAAATAAATCGATATTTATTATCCGGACAAGTATGTTAATATTTAAAATTAAATTTACTACAGGCTTATACCGCACAGTAGCTTCGCCCGCCAGCGTACGTTTATAAGTTTGTTAATAAAGGTAGATTAAAGTTAGTGGAGAAACTTTAATTAATTTATAATTAAGTTGAGCTAGGCCTTGTTACTTGAGCTTAAGAAATCACGAGCACCTGGTGCTTAAGTGTTAATTACATTTTAATTCTTTCTATAGAAAACTCAAGGTAAAATATTACTACACCTACAGGTGCTTACTCCCTTTCCTGTTCTACTAACGTTTAATAAGCTTATTAAAAAGGATTTTTTTCCTATTTGAGGTCGAACGTAGGTGTCTATGGCTGGGCTTGTCTATTTACATCAGGAAGCCTGCAAGAACAAGATATTTCACGTGTTTTCGTACTGAACTTTTAATAATAAAATAGTACTGAAAGTTATAAAAGTATCATAACCCAACTAAGCATCGTCACCGCTGAGTCAAGCGATATTGCATTATAAACGTGAGGCAATAAAAACAAGAATGAGATACAGAACATTAAAATTTTCTCAAAGATACACGAGATAAACAAGGGCTTTCATAAAACTGAGAATATGAATCTACAAGTCATAAAACGTATCATAAATTACGTTTGTCCTAGCCGTAATATGGAAAGCTCTTTATTAAAAAGGCACACAATTATTTTACCTTGAACTTCATACACAAGTTTGAGAAAAGAACATATTATGTGTACTTCACCTACAATATTTTTAAATACCTACGAGTATGTGTCATTTTAATACTTTATCGTTTAATCAAACCTAGCTTTCATTGTTTACTTTAACAAATCGAACCCACCTCTTCTGCTTAAACAGAAGAGGTGGGTATATTATTTTCGTTAAATTCAAATATTTTATCATCATAATGAATTAATTAACTATTGGCACCATTAAACACTCGTCAATAATGTTGAAATGGATGGTCCACTCGGCACGGTGGTTTTGGTTTGCATATAATTAAAACTTCTACAATTAAACACAGACGAGAAGGAAAACGCGGGAAAATTGAGATAAGATTAATTTTCTGACTAGTTCCTCGGAGGAGTTCGCCAGTAACTTGGAGAGATTCCTGCACCATTCCTTGCCGTAGTGAAACTTATGTGATACTGCAAATAAAATATTATGAGTTAATCTGGAGCTGCTTATGTCATATAAAGTAGAAGATAACCTATCATACATAATAATAATATATCCTTTTAGTGTATTTTTTGTGTATTTTAGTGTATGTTTTAAGGTGTGATCAATTAATAAAATTTTATGGAACAACTTTAATCTGAGTGTCTATCATCGGTCACTTACTCACTTTACGTACTTACTTAACTTTAATCTAGTATCTATCCATATCTAATCTCCACTCTCATCAGTATTTGATTTCAATTTTGACATCGTTACATTTATAAATACATTTGTTACGTCCATATCTACCCGTTTCGTACCTCCACTATTTTATTATTAAAAATGTAACATGGCTGTCTAAAAATAAAATGGAAACACCGACGACGGTGGAGGCACATTGCAGAAAACGTTTTTGATTGTGCCACCACAATTTCCTGTCTCCCATTTACTTCGTAGTGGGCGCATTGTGCGAGTAAGTTGCGAACAGAGGGCAGTACCTCATTAATACTGGAAGTGGAACTCGCATCCATAACTTCCTCACCTAAATAAACCAAAATAATTTGTAACTCCCCGTACGTGTTAATGAAAATGAACCTAACATACCTTCGGGTTCAAAATTCAGGCTACTAGACTATTTAGTTAATTATAATCTCGCTATGTTTGTTTGGCTCATTGCTTGTTTATATTTGTACAACGATCTCATGCAAGGTTATGTTAAAAGTGATTTTATTTAGCTGATTGCCACCTATCAGAGTATGACCATAAGCGCTTACAAGGGGAAATTTCGTCACTGCCCGAGGGGAAGTACCTAAACGAGTGTGCAAGGAAATTTTTTTAGGTTGAGAGCAGTTTGTAAAGAACTGAAGGAACAAAATTACTAATCGCATAATATAATTCATTTATCTGACAATCACTTTTCGCAAAGTATTAGATACGAAATTCAATAAAATCATAGTGCTTCACAGCGAGGAAAGAATGCCATTAAACCGGGATTCCTCGTTCTCTTGTTTTACCTTTTCCTCTAGTTTATATAGCTGTATAGTGGTTTTTATGGCTACCTTTAATAATTTTAAAATGGGATTCTAGGTGAAGCAAAGGTGAAGCGGCTGTTCGGCTGTAAGGCTACTTGCTTATTTATGTTTTACAGCCGTTCTCCAGTCCAGCACAAGAGATACAATGCGACCTGCCCTGATTCAATATTAAAAACCCACGTAGGTACTTACCAGCGACCCTATTTCTCATCGTAAGGTGAAGTTTACAATTCTTTACCTGATTTTATATTGTTTCTTTGATTTGTTAAAGTTTACTAGTAACAATTACTAGTATGATTTTTTATTTTTAACAGCATTATATAGGTATAGTAAGTCACAACCTAATTCCAGGCTGACGAAACCTTAAATCCATTGATTTAATACAATTGCATTCTAAAATGTTTACTATTAAAATTGTTTCCAATAGAGACATGAAAATGAATGCGCACGTTTCGGTGCGATTCTATTTACTCTACAAAAAATCAAGATCAAACAAACACAGCAAGAAAGTAAATGACAGTTACAGAACACACCTTTTGAAGTCACCCTCGGTTTGTTACGTAATAGCATAAGGGCTATTTCACGTCCTTAAACAAATCGTAGCACTCCAGGCCTAAATCACCTCAGAGGTTACCGGTGAAGAGATCGTATCAGCCGGGATTCTTTGCCGAGGTGAAATATTATATACAGGTGAGTGGTCTTTTGTTACGTTACTCACAGTAACATAAACAAAGTGACCTTTATTTATAGTTTCATTAACAAAATTACATTCATCATTGTTATACATATAACTACACTAAAATTGAATACCGAAAGAATAAGTCTTATGAAAAGTTCAAATAAATGGTAAAATTTTTATTTCTTAGAAGTACAAAATATTAAGTAATTTAAAAAATATCCGCCACTACAAAACCTTGAGCCAGTTCGCAGAACACTTTTATTGTTTATCTTTACAATTTCCATTTCATATACCTGTTAACTTCCAACAAGTCTGTAATTAATGAATAAACTTTAAGGATACTTAGCCGTCACTTACGAAATTCGTTAATTACTTACGAGAATCTTCAAACAAAGTTAATACCTATGTAAGTACCTATTTATTTATAAATAATGATATTTTGCGTTAAGTTCTCAATGAAGTAAAAAAATATTCATTTAAAATTTAAATGTAAAAGTTGATTAAGTGTTCTGTTTATTAAATATTAATGTAAATATCAATGGTTTTAAATAAATGCAATTAACATAAATATTTGAATTACTTACTCAAATTTTCATCATCAAATTTTCATTATCAAGCAGAGTTAGCTGGAAGAGAAGGCCAGTCCATCGCTCTGTGTACGAGCATCTGTTCCATTTGTTTTTTTGTGGCGTATAATGTTCATATTACTTAGTCTATATACATATAAAAATGAATCGCTGAATGTGTTGCTAAGCGCAAATCTCGAGAGCAGCTGAACCGATTTCGCTAAGTAATTTTTTTTTTTATATATAAAAATTAATCGCTGAATGTGTTTCTAAGCGCAAATCTCGTGAGCAGCTGAACCGATTACGCTAATTTTTTTTTAGAATATTCCTTGAAATACGAGGATGATTTTTTACGGAGAGAAAATCTGAAAACAATGTATAGAAAATCATAAAAACAACAATTTCATTTTCCCATATAAACTGTTCTATCTGTGAAACATCTTTTAAATTTTCAGATTGAATAGGTACTTCATAATATGCCAATGTCATGCATTTAGAAACGTCAAGCTTTTTCTTTTTTGATGCCTCTTCTATAATGCAAACTGCAATGATATATCTACACTATTATTATAAAGAGGAAACATTTGTATTTTGCGGGTCAGCTAGTTTTTAATAAAAATCAATGTCACTAAATGTATTATTGTTTAATTAGGAGCAGTATTTTATACTGTAAAACCTTATTTCTTGTTGAAACAGTAACATCAACTGTCTGCCTCTTGGTGTTTTTAAAATTCGGCGGGAACGTAATGAGCAAGAGTCCAATTAGGAAAGATTTCGCAGCCATTATTTCCGGTAAGAATGAAAATAAAATCCCTTGTTTACAATTTCACTGGCTCAAGAACAAAACATCATTTAATTTTGAGGTTCCCTTCTTGGAATGCGTAACTTCAAGTTAAATATAAAAGTTTACGATTAAAATATTTGTTGTCTTTGTTCTGTTTTATAGGAGCTTGTAATGGATACGATTTCTATTGTTACGTTGACAACATAACAATAGAAACGATGATACTGCGATTTTTTAGGGATTTAACAAACCATAATCATTTAAATAATCTGATTCCTGATATTCACTTAAATATTTATTCCCATTAAGAACATACGACTACGGTAGAGATCTTAGGAATTAATAATACACTAACTGACTAACTGTATTTGTAAAGTAAGCATTTTTAGTATTAATGTACCTACCTACCTGAAAGCTATGATATTTCCTTCGCAGCATTGCACAAGTTTGTAAAAGAGCCAGAGCAAGCACCCTCTGTTTTCAAACAATAAATTCATAATGGGTGTTAAGCTGTGAAGTAATGTATAATATGAAACTTCGTACGGGTACATGCATTTGAAGTTACCTTGCATTTATAATGAACTCTTAGAGGTTCACAATTTGCACGCGGTATTTAATTCTCGCTGTACAACTTCAAAACTAATTTCAAAGGAGGTAACAGAATTATCTTTTAGTGAACTATTAAATAAAAACTTTGTAGAGTTTAAGTTGCAAAAACTTCACTAAGTGTTCTTAATAAAAACATATTCATTGTATTTAAGTTGAACATGTTTTTATCTTTTTTGTTTTGTAAGTTAAATTTGTGCCTTAAGAATTAAAATACATGTTTTACTTTTAATCTCACTTATTTACAAGAATTTGTCGTTATTTTTAACCTTATGTAAGGCATTAATTAGATACTATATCAATTTATTTTTCATATTTCACCTGGCTTATAATAATTTATAGTGTTATAGGTAAATATAAGCTAAGGCGACTGAAAATGCGGTATCTAGTAATACTTAAACATACCGACTTATATTATTATATATGATAATGTAGTTAAATAAGCTCCATATTAATTCTTGTATATGTATGTGATCAATTTATTCTTTACATATTATTACTTCGCAAAATTCATTTTTATAACGCTTTATTAAGGTCAAAATAATTCTACTTTCAGAGTTAATAAAAATATCTTGTAAAATTCAGACTTTTAAAGAGGGTAGGAAATGAGATAATATAAGTTCTAATACAAACATAATCGACAAGACTGGCAAAATAAATTATGATAAGAGTACCTAAACTTAAGTACCTAAACTAGAGTACGGTTAGATACCAGACTGTAGGGCTTTACAAAACCTCGGTCTGGGATTACAGTGCCCAAGACTAATCGCAGCTCTGTGTTAACTTGAAACGTTTCTCATTAAGGGTGTTTGTTAGGACAGTTACTAAACATAATATGTCTTTAACTTTACTTAAAGTTGCTTCGAAAGATTTTCTTAAGCGCGTCCATAACCAGTAATGATCGTTTGAAAGTAATTATCTTTATTTAACTTTAACGTTTCTAGTCGCTATTTAAAATTTAAAATTAGAAGTTTCACGTATTCGGCTTACTTGTATCGTGCGGCTTTCAGGAATCTTGGCTGGGATTACACTGCGCCGCGTCCGACCGCTACATTAAGTCCCGCTTAACGCTCTATGTTTATAATGCCCACAATACGTAAAACATTGCATAAATTGAGAGATAAAAAACACAGGAAATCAATTAGCTACGAGTATTTGAAGGAGAAGGAATTGATTTTTGCAGTCAATGGATACATCTGATTGGACTAAAATGTGGCCAGTTGAATTTATTTTTTGATTAGCAGTTACCAACTCGTGAATATTTTAGTCGGTATTTATAACCGATAAAAATAATTGTTTAAAAGTAAACTATATACTTATACATACCCTCATAGTCCAAATCATTTTATGTAATTTCTGTAATTATAAAATTTGAATTATTAGTGTAGAGAAATTTCTTGTTTAATTTAAAATAAGTCAAGCTTTTATAAGTGGAGCACTTACTCAAAAACGTGGCTCCGTGGTCTATAGTGGCCACTTCGCACAAAGTGCATTACGAGTAGGTATGTGTCGCATTTTCAAGGAAAATATCTCTGTATTTTCCACATTTTAAAAAGTTTTATCATAGTTTTTACATTAAATGAAGGAGCCTTAGTGTAATAGTGGAATGTGATTGTGGTTTAAAAATGTTTTCTCTGAAATCGACTCACAAAATCTGGGAGTTATTTGAAATGTTGAAACACATTATATAATAGTTTGATAAATAGATATGATACGCAAAAAATGTAGAGCTTCGTACAGGTAATTAGGTATGTTATTTACGTAGGTTCATTTCAGTTTAATGTGGAATTTAGTGCTATCTTGTTCTAGCTATTTTATGTAGCTGGTATAAGTTTGAAATATGTTATTGATTTTATTTAGTAATCATTTTTGTCTTTAACGAATTGTATTCAACTGTAACACTTCAAAGAGTTAAATAACAATATAACAGTTAGCTAGATTTCAATGGCATCATCTTTGAAGTAGCGTAGTTATCTTAAGGATTCAAAGTTAAGTTGGATAGCTAGAATAAAAGTAGCCCAGAGGCAAGATTAACAAGCAACCTGGATTTACTAGACGAGAATAATTGAAAGTTTAATCAGGGTCGGCGTACTAAAACTGTATGTTTTTTTGGAATCTGAGCTGATTTAAATTACGTTAGGTCAGTAGATGTCTCATTTTATGTAACAAATTAAAAGAAGAATGTATAATATGGATATTTGGAAAAGAATTAAAAAACGAAATATTTTGCTATTCAGTTTTTTATTATTTTCATGTGTTCAAATTTCAATTTGTTGCAATTTTGTACATGTACAGATAGTATATTAACATATGGTTATGTTTGTAGCAAATGATGTAGATATGTAACAGAAATAGATTTTTATCTCACAAGCAAAACTAAACGAACGTGACCAACAACCCTATCTTATTTCAGTTATTGCTTTTATCACGTTGCTGACAATAAAAATATTTGAACGAGATATCTCTACAACGTTGAAATACTGAATTCCCTTTTTACACATACCTCTTGAAAGGGTAAACAACCTTGAGGTAAGACCGCATGTTTGTCTACTATCGTAATGGTCGTCGATATTTGTAGGTATACAATTCCTATGTAGGTATTGGTTTATATATATATTTCAATGGGGTATGTTGTTTTTTTCTTTATTATTGATTATGTTTCTTTTCAACGAGTACTTTCAAGAACCGATTTTATTTGTTAACTTTTAACAACCTTCGCCATAAATTACATTTTTTTTACAGAATATTATACCTACCCATTTCATCTTCATTTTTCAGTAGTTTTTTTTTACTTTTGCAGATGCACAGATTATATAGCGCAGCAAATTTAATGAGGCCAAAATCTAAAGTATCGGACGCCGAGGACTCGTAGAATGTCGTAGACGCTGCCTCGTAGACTTGAGATCTACGAAAGTCTACGTCGAAGTTTTTAAACAAATAGTAATGGAAGGGTAACTTAAAGTTACCATGTTATTAATAAAAAATTTGAATAATTCTAAATAATATATTTTGTCACATTATTATTTGCAATGATTGCATTATTGCTTACTTGATTTTTTTTCCTGCCACGTTTCTATTAGTCTATATACTTACTTTGAGATTTTGACTGTGAATTACATTACCTCCAAAAACATTTATTTATCTTAGAAGTTAAGGTAATATAAGAAAGTCCGAAAAATGCTTCTGGCCTTTGTTATACGTTTACCGCTTTGATACCTTAGAATAAGTACAGCCATAATCGAGGGCTAATTGGGTGTACTCAGAGCAAACCGTATTATCCTACTTTGTGCTTGCAACACGACGGTATCTTTATATTAGATGCAATATCGTATAAAATAATAACGAACCATGGATTTATACATTAATATCAATTAATTTCCTTACTAGAAATTAATTTACATTAGTGTTTATAAAAACGAAATTAATACTACAAACATTTTAGAAAGTGCGTCAAGCTTCATGCGAAGCTTCGTGTAAAATGTCAATCTGGCGAGCATAGTTATTTATATATTTAATGTTAAAAAAATTAGTAGAAAATGAAGATAATTATGATCTTATATGAACTAATATTTCAGTAGCCGGTATGTTTATACTGTTCGCCCAGGGTGGTTCCACTGCCACAGGTCATGCTTTTTAAGTTCTATCTGAATACATCTGAATAATTTATGTACATTTAATAATCTGGGGTATTTTGAAACTCAAAAATCCCAAAAACCGTAATTCTTGTATTGTGGCAGTTACCTTTGTTACGAGGGGAACTCTCTACGAAATCCTCTGTAAAGCCGCGAGCTAGTTAGAACTTGTTATTGACTTTAAACAACATCGCCTAATTTGCTCAACTTCCTCTGACATTATTACCTGTTACCAAGATTTTTATTTATTTGTATCAAAATAGGGAACGTTTTTTTTTATCTGAAATCACTATAACTTTCTCACGCTTCATCTACTCTCCATAGAATCTTTCAACGGTTCCAGATGAGGGAGCCTATTTGTAACATGAAATAATTATACGTAAGCAATTCAATTCCCTTGAATTTAGGTAACAATTAAGATAACTTAATTGAAACAAAACGACGTTAACCTTAAATAAGTGGCGATACTACTTATAAAAGTAACAATTGGTGTCTGTTTCAGAACAAATTGTACATTCAGAGTTCTACTAATGAGATCGGGGAGGTAGAGTTGCGGTAGGGAAGGGAGGGGGTGCAAGGGGTGCGGGGGATGTCTCCCAGGACTATATTTTACGTTTAATTGACGCGCAGCTGTCACTTAATGAGACGTGGATTTTTGTAATTTTAGTGGTGTTTGCCCGTCCCGCACTAAATTGTTTACGGTCCAATTAGTTACGATTGCTATAAGACACCACTTAAAATATATTTTTCATTAAAAATAAACGACAACGATACGACAAAGAGTACTATAAAATCCCCTATTTGTGTCTACTAATAATATCACAAACTTTTTAATTTAAAGATAATAAATAGTTACATAAGTTTATTTTTTTATGAACTTACAATTAACTACGAGTAACAATATACAAAGGTAAAATGATAATAATTTAAAAATATTAATTTATTTAATTAACATCGCCAAAAAGGTGCCTACTAAATCAATTACCGTTTTGAGCCTCGAAAGTTTTAAAAGTTAGCAAAGGCCTTTATCCCGTACGTTATGATTGGCGTGAAAATTAATTTATCAAAGTTTGGAATTTTCCGTTGCACGACACTAAATTACCATCTTTAGCAAAAAATCTAAGCTTCAAAAAAGAAAATTGATGCTGAGTAATACTGGACAGTATCGCAAATTAAGTTTACAAATTAAGTTAACAAATTTATATAAATATAAATTGTAAGTACTCAGTTTTAAAATGAATAATGTAATCTTAACTAAACATAACGTTCCGATTCCCTCATTGTTCGTTAATTAAGTGGAACGGCGTCTAACGGACGGCCTATCGATATCAAATAACACTCAAATGATTCCAACAATCAACGCTCACTTTCAATTTAATTTTCATTCAATGAATCAGAAAATGGCGTATTTGTAATGCTAAACGTAAAGTCTCAAACTGTGATATTTCAAAAGGATCTCAATCAAAATCAGTTTATGTAGGTACTTATATTAAATTTTTATAATAACAAACCGAAAATGTAGCGTAGATCATTCCAACGTAGAAAGTTTGTAACAATTATTGGTTTGTTCTAAGGTATAGGTATAGATTGTACCTACCACGTGGAAAATAAAAATGCGGAAAATTATTTTATGTTTTCTAATAAAATACGAGTACGCCAAAATTGAGTTTATTTGGGAAATAGGCCGTAATGAAATATTTTTAACAGCAACTAAATCAACTCCGAATAAATCAGATAATTCCGTTTTGATAAGGATTCCGATTGTCTCTCTCAGTTGTGTTACGATTTCTCATTCTTTCGAGACTTTTAGGTGAATGAAAATATTTCGAGCAAATATTTAAACACAAAACGCAGATAATGGAAATATACGAGTACCTGTTATATAATGTATTTTGGATACGACTGTCAGAAATTAATAATTTATGCGCGCCTGACATCGGCGACGGTGACAATGCCTGTAATTTTCAGGAGAGCTTTCTTTCTGTTTCCTTTTGAGATTAATTTTCTATTCAACACGTTGATTAGATGTTCGAACAATTTTTAATATATTATGATCCGAGAAGCACCGCTCGCTTTGTGTGATATTTTAGCACAAAATTTATCCGCCTCAATATTTTAAATATTACTACTACACTACTTTGTGCTAATAATTTAAAAATAATGTAATAATGACAAAAATAACGTAGCTATTGAAATTGAATACAATCGCTAAATAGTCGTTCAATTTTGTATTAGGGATGCCATATGAAACCTACTTTGTTTTTGTATAACCCAAAAAACGCAATAAAACGCGGAAGATATGCTAACTTATTTGTTTTGTTGTTTGTTTGTTATAATATTATTCAAAGAGGAAGTCTGAAGGAGGCTGCCAAGCAATTTGGCAGCTCGCGCGCGGCGCTTCGCAGATAGAGCGTTATTTACAGCGACTGTACGACTGGGGTGTAGCGTAACTTCTGCTTAAATACCTTGTTACACTTCTACGTATCTTAATTTTTTGTACTAAAGGGTTTTTTGTGAGTGAAAAATAAAATAGCGCAAATAGAATTTGAACTGTTTATTTCGTTCACAAGTACTTGCAGCGTTTTAGGTCACTTTGGGACTCACAACACTGATTAAGTATGTCACAGCAGCTATAATATTTTCTATTTATTTTTTGACGAACTTCGTTATATTATCTTATAGCTACTATAGTATATACTATAGTATATATACTACTATAGGATTAAATCGAATGTACCTACAGTTCTAAAAACTTTCTATAACATATGAGAACTATAACGATTACGTTTTATGAATTAAAAATTCTCGTACATTCTACTGAAAGTCTTGAAAAGGTATAATTTATCGGGATCATAAAGAGAAAGCGGTAATCGTCGTTAACAATAGGAACCCTCGTATTCTGTCCACATATATTTTATTCACTTGGACGTCCAATTCTTTCGTCCATTGTAGGTTTGTGTAGTAGTAAGATTTATTAGCAAATAAAAATTAAACCTTCAATAACACATTTTCATTTATTTATATCTCGAGCAGAGTGCAATTAGATTATTAACGAAAACTAAATGAATTGAGTAAATTTTTTGCATTCTGGTTTACTCTTGTAATAAAAATTTAAACCAGCGAAGCCGTTTTGATGTTTTCACGAATTTCTGCAATAGATATCTTTAAAGTTACTAATAAAGTATGGGCTGGCCACATCGTTCGTAGGACTGACAACTGATGGAGAAAAAAGTTCCTCGAATGGCGGAATAAAAGGAGCATAGGCCTCATTCCTACCAGGTGGACTGACGACCTGAAGAAGACAACGTGAAACCGTTGGATTCAGAGGGTCTAGGACCGGGTGGAGTGATCGATTAGGGGCATGTCCAGCAGTGGACTACCAAGGGTTGAAAGGAAGGAAGAAGGAAGATTGATAAAGTAAACAGTGTTAACCGTTTTGTAAGAAACTAGCTAATGATCGTGCAAGCTACCTGATGTTAAGTGATCACTATAGCCCATGGACAAAGTTTCCCCGGTAAACAAATTTCCCAACCAATACAAAATTTATGATATAAATAAACGTACTAGCCAGTTATAAACAATGGCAGTCGAATGGTTTACATCTCTTGGCAATCAGCAATAGTTTAACCATGTAAAAGCAAATATTTTTAAGCAATTACATTTTTTGTGCTTTCATAAATAAATGAAGATGTTTTTCCAAAACATTTAAATACACAAACTTTTATGATTATTATTTACTACTCTATATTAATATTATAATTAATATAGGTACATTATTCAAGACTGAATAATTACCATTAAAGTCGGCCTGATTGTTTTGGTAGTGTAATATGATTTTAATTACCCTCGAACACTGTAAGCCCCTCACACTTAATTGGATTTGTAAGTGTTCAGGTTTACGATGCGATCATTTTAACAGCACTATTAAGTCGCCTCTAGGGCCTCGCTTGGTCCTGTCTGAGTCCGCCGCCGAGGATAAATATTTGTGTAGTTAATAAGCGTTCGCAACATATGCGGGCTAATGTCTCGTTAGGTATTCATAGCAGCTATTGTGTCGAGTAGCACACGCTGTTGATTCTATTACGCCGCGGAAACGAAAGCTTGTCAGATGCGCTTGTTTTATGCTGTTTCACATCCGACCGGGCGATGGTTTCTAGGAAAAAGGCTGTTGCTTTTGAATTTTGTTGCTAACCAAGTTGTATGTTGGCGTTATTTGAATGTGGAAGGTACGTAAGAAAAAATTCATAAACTCGCTGAATCTACGGATATATCGACCTACCTGCAATTAATTATTAAGAAAATTTGATAGATTAGATTCGAACTATGTCGTCCCCGCACTTATACAAAAATTCCTGTTGCCAATAATATTTGCGACCGTTATTGCAGAAATTTTGACAATATTATTGGAAATCTTGAATTGATCATGTTATTGTAGGTGTGCAGCAAGCAAGGGCTAGAGAAGATCGAATACGAATTGTTATAGATTAGAATGGTAGAATGTATGGTAGAATTTATAATATAGCCTCTATCTTATTCCTTTTATGAAAAGACTGAGTTATGAAGGAGTTGCAGCCAATCATCTTAATCTAAGCAAACAATTATTTTACTGGGATTATTCCAAACTTTTAATATGATCGTTATCAGTAACAGTTAATACCTACAAGTTGCATTAATAATATTTGAAGTAATGGTACTTCGTAAACAAACAGAGCGTGGATGACAAATTAATTTAACTTGCGCTAATGTTTATGTAGGCAGGTCCTTCCTTACATCAGAGGACGATCTGTGGCGACGTAATTGTGATACGCCTACGCCATTACCAAAGTTAGATGTTCTGAATTAATGCTATGCTTATTCAATTTATATATGTCTCCCAACATTGAATTAAGAAGGCCTGAGTAGGTAAGTTCTTTCGTGAATATACTAAGTATATTGTGGACAAAATAGATAGAATTCGCCATTGACATATTGATATTATTGGAATATATACGTTAAGCTATTTATATTGGTTCAATTTTAATTTAAGCGCACTGTTAACTCGCGCGTTCCGAAATGTTGAATTTTGATCTTTTATTTATCTACACCTCATCACCTTTACATTAAATAATTTAGTATTAGCCAATATTCATTCTTGGCGAATAATTAATAGGATTTCCTTTTGAAGCCCACCCGCCAACTAATTTACATCGGGCCCTAAACAATAACAGCGAATGAAGACGCGCTTAATAACGGAAATTGCCTGAAAATGACTTAGAAACGCTCTGTAATACGTCCAAGGAAATTGATTTATTGTTATAAATAAATCTTAGAATACGTGCTTATAGGATACAATCTGTATAGTCAATGTCCATGGTTTTTGTACCGGATGAACATGAACTCTTAATGAATTGGATGGATGAATGTGTTTGGAAACATAGATACCTATATGATAGTTTATTATCTGAAGACTTTCTCCTACGTTCTTAAGTGTTGGGTCTTATTCCTAATCCTAAATGTCATTAATGGATTGAAACAAACTTTTCTTACAAATTTACAAACTGTAATATCAAAATTCAAAAGTAAGAATCGTAAATACTCTTATAATTTGATACGTTTTAAAGGGATAAAGGGATGTATTTCCACGTATCATACGAATAAGTATCGTTACGTTTTTACGGAATAAATTATTTTATAGTCATTAGCTGGATACAAATACACTGACAAATATAAGTATTTACTTAATGGAAAAAGCTCTACATCTTACTCATTACGTAAGTAGATGCATTACCGATTTATTTTCGCTAAATATATTCCCTAATGATGACAGGCTTCCACGAATTATAAATGGGTTAGACCTTTCCATTGTGATGAAAACTTAAAGTCACGTTTATTAATTAAAATTTGCTGTATCCATATTATTTCTTATAGTATTTGCTAGTATACCTAGCCATTAACAGCTACATCGCAATTTAAATCGGCAACATGCGTAGGTATGTTTATGGTGCTAGATCCTCAAGTAAAATTCAAGTAGCAGTAAGTATTTACGTGTGTTCTTTGATCATAAAAATCATCATTTTTATCGTTGGTTTTTATTTTATGATACCTACACAGATTTTTCATGAAAATATTTTAGGCAAAATCGTATAATAATATCGTACTTATATCAACAATAGGAGTATATCTACTTCGTGCCAATGCGCCAAGAAATAAAATAAGCGAGCAACACAATTTGTATGTTATTGGTTAAGATGGAATTAAAATAATTTTGCGTTACTGAATTAAAACAGAAATTATGCAGAACTTGTTGTAAGTTTAATTAACTATATTAACAAGTACTATATTATAAAGTAAATTAATGCCTAATGCATTTTTTATTTAACTTCACAATCTGTCATCGAATAAATATTGTGAAGATACCGCAGTTCGTCCTAAGTAATATGTGTTAAATTCTATTAATGTTAGTTACATATGTAGAGCTACGAGTATAATGCCACTTTGCATGATTGCTGTTAACTCCGAATTCCCATTTGACAAGTAGGGCTAATTATGTGCACGCGTCTTCCGTCGTGTTAACATTAAATTATGGTTACAAAATCATTTACACTTAGGTATTGTCAAGAGTCAGCTTAAAATATTAAACATAAAAAATTTAGTATTATTTAGAAGATCTATCTTTCACTGTCATTTTTTCGAAAATCTGAAGTATGAAAAGTAGCATAAACTAAACTGCTGGAAATTCTATCAAAAGTTAAAACTTTGTTCTCGTGAGGCTATTCTATTCCTAAGTTGCTGACAATGCTCACCTTTGAAAAAACTTTCGCGCTTCTTCTACGCGGCACCGCAGTTTTTGAGTTTATTCATTACAAACATACACACAAAAATACAAATTCTGCCTCTTTATAATATTTTATAGTGTAGAAATGTCTTTGGGTTTCAGCAATAACTACTTCTCCTCGATTATTATCGATTGTTCACATTTTATTGTTAATCCCTAAATCTATCCTCGTACACAGAGTGCATATGCAGGGGGATGTGGTCTAAGGGGATTATGGCAGTGAGCGCATACCTACTTCGCATCGAGGTATTTCAATTTCCTGAAGTTTCACCGAATACCGCTACAACATTATCCAATTAAGCTAAAGTAGAATATCCTATGGGAGGCTGGGTCTATCAATGCAGCGAATTTTATAAACATTTACCGGTTAATTGTCATGTATGTACGTTTTAAGCCTATGGGTTTATATGTAAATAATGTTTGAATGATTTAAATGTAGACCACACTTTACAAAAATATTTAATCATATTATGTTAATGCAGACAGAAAATTATCTGACTACCTATTTGCGACCAAAGCCAAAAATATTGAACTAACAACAAAATCACTCGTAAAATGCCAAATGCAAATTTCCAATCGAAATCTAATCTCCGGAGAGCACTTCTTTAGGATTATATCCTTAGATGAATGAAATTAAAAATCTCGTCCTAAATTTCGTCCCCACTCGCTGGTCTTTTTACGGTTGCTACCTTTTCCTTTGCACGCACCGCCCTGTTTTATCTACAGCAAAAAACTAAAGCATTTAAAGGGTTTATGTACGGTATTCAAAATAATTCAACCTCTGAAACAAGATTTATGAGAAGAAATCATATTGTATATAAATATCTACTAGCTGGGGTCAGCTAACGTTGTTTTGCCATATAAGCTATCGAGCGGGATGAAAAATTATTAAATTACTAAAATGACTATTAAAAAACAGAGGTTGGTAATAGAAGGGTGAAAATTTACGGTTGTATGTATTTTTAATGCCACATTATTAAAAAATAAAAATAAAATTTGACCAAAAAATAAAATAAAAATGTTAGGGATGGACAACCCTTATCTTTTAGGCCCTAAATGATAGGGAAATGAAAAATAGATAGTAGCCGATTTTCAGACCTACTGAATATGCATATAAAATTTCATAAAATCGGTCAAGCCGTTTCGGAGAAGTATGGTAACTAACATTGTGACACGAGAATTTTATAAATATAAAAGAATATTTTTGAAGAAATAGTATTAATGTATTATCGTGTCGCGAAGGATTGAAACATCTCCTCTGAGAAATTTTCATACGTGTACCTATAGAGGGTACGTATCTACGTAATATATAAGACACCTGTAATAAAGTCATAGCAACTTATAATATTTAACTAAGCAGTATTAAATAATTATTAAAGACGTTGAAATTTTACTTATACCTATCTTATAGTAAAGTAAAAGACAATGCAGAAATGTGAGTAAATCACACCTAGCTCAACGTAGATTCAATGGAAAATTTTGGTTGAATAGGTAGCTGTATTCGATGATCATTAAAACAACTTCGTTTGCTCCCGGTGAGAATAAATGTTTGCGTATTAGGTGCATGGGCACTGAGCTGAAAGGACTCGCGTATTTCCATGGGGACATACTGTGCGTCGAATCTTCTAGTGAGAAATACATAAATTAGATTTTGTAATTCTGCTAGGTAACTTAAGAGATCGAACCAAATTTATTTTTGCCGCGGAAATGGTCGACTTGCCTATTTTAAAAACTAAGATATAAAATTTGTTCTATATTCCACAATACATAATATTATTTAAGTTTTCATCCCTGAAACTAAAACCTTTAAAAATAATCGATATTTCTCAGGACACGACTATAATATATTTTTTTGAGCTGCACAACGGTTACATCCGCTTTTAGCTAAAAAAAAACTCAAAAATTTAACAACCTTTTAGAATGAACAAAGCTCAAGAGAGTACATAAATAAAATTAACTCTCCGGTTTTCGCTCGTACTCCTTGAGTTGATTCGCCATAATTATTTCTTGTTTATGTGCAACAAAACACTTCAATCTCAGAAATTTTACTAATGGGAAAGTTGTTTCTTATAATGAGAAAACAGGTAAATTTAGACATGTATGTAGGTACCTACTGAACTTTTTTTAAAATACTTAATATTATAAAATTATTCTATAAGTTTTATAATTTCTATTTTCCATTTTTGTAAATTTTAGACTCTTACGCTGATTTTACCTAAAAAGTCAGAAACATCCCTTTTGCGAGTGTTAATTTAGCAAAGCACTTATTTTTTATGATACCTCTCTTGGGTTTTTAATACTTGAACCCTAGGTAGTATCTATGTATCTACAAAAACTCCACATCCCTGGCACCCTACCTCTAGATAATAGTTTCTAAATGTAGAAAAGCTCGTTGTTATTGAATAAACAACAAGACCAAACTGATACATCCACGTCAAACCGCTTCATCTCAGTTGGAAACTGATCTCCTGGCTAATCTCATTCCTAGGCGTCGTGGACACAATCACCGTTGTTAACTAGATTTTATTCCCGAACGTCCACACGTGACTCCCGAGACAATAGCCAGCAACTCAATTACCACTGCAGTGATTAAAATAATTACACAGTGTACCTACATAATTTCCTGGACGGTGGCAATTCCCAACCCGGATGCGTTTATTGCCATTTACTTTAACTACTAATAGAAAACAGCTGACATGCATTCTTTTTGAACTGTTTTCTTGAAAATTAACGCAGAAAACAATCACAATAATATGTTTTTTAAGGTTCAGGTTCCCTTCATATTCTTGATTCCTATACGTTTTTCAAATGTATGATTTTTTACTTCTACTGATAATAAAGATTAAATTGTTGTAAAATAAAAAAGGATTGTTATGACAATTGCAGTGGAATTCGCGTTCGGTCGTATTTTTGTCAGGCTGCGTTGGTAACGCATGGTTTCATTGCTGCCGATTTGTTTCTCGTTTTTACATCCAGCATATATTGTGGGAAAATTTTTATAAAAATACCTTTTGCACACTTCCAATATTGAAAAACATTGCTTTGCTACTATACATATCGGTTACCAAGTAAGGACTATAAAATAATATTTAATTTTATTCTTACTTGCGTTTCACACAACTTTGTGCATAATTTTGTGTTTATTTTATTTTGTAAGTACGAACAAAAAGACGCAATTATGTAAAGAAACTTAATCATAATTTAATCATTTCATCTTACCTTCTTTACGAAGCCAACTGTATTTGAACATATTCCCATAGAATAAAGCTGTACAATTTTAATAAATGTTGCGTAGCGTAATAAATGCGGAGAAATTGTGGGACCGACGAGGGTTGCACGCTGCGGCTTCGTCAATTTATTGCGACTCCAAATGCCGCATTACACGCAATGCTTTGAAGGGAGATATATCTCCGTAGGTCTATTTATTGAGTGGACAGTACCATGTCATATTGCAAGCCGGCACAGCGCAGTGTAACTGTGCGAGACAAATTGGCAGCCGTGAAGCCAAGCGTAGGCGCGACGCGTAGCACACTGGCCTTTAATTGCGACGGACGTGACCCGTGTGCAGCGCCCGAATAATACTACATGTTTGCATATTCATTCTTAATCATAATATGGTTAATATTGTTCGAAGCATTTATAGTTTTAAAAAAAATTCCCAACATCTTTAGTTTAAGGTCCCTTTTCCTTACTTAACGTACTTTCTCAAAGCAACTGGTCATAGGATAAAGAGCAAATTCTATATTTAAATCTCACGATCTTAATCTTCAAATTTACTTAATAAAATATACTGTAATCTCATAAAGACTTGAAAATCGATTTGTCCCAATAACTTATCGCAAACACAAAACACGAATCGATGCGTAGTAAATACAATGAGCCCTCGTAGCTCGAAGCTCCCCTACGCAATGAAAATTTCGCTGGTGCTGAAGTCATTTTTATTTTTAATACCGATTCCTTTTCGCCGCGACGTTGCTTACTAATGGATTTTCAATATTTGTGTTGACAGACAAACAAGGAAAATGGAGTGACCTCTGCAATACTTTCTGTTCGCCTTCCACTTCGCATATATTCGCGTTATCCAAGGGTCGACGAAATAATAGAGTTTATTTCCCTTCAGACAACACTATCTAATTAGCTACTAATGAGAATTATGCGGATAACCACAGGCGTTGTACTCCTACAATTATCATGGACGCATTACGATGTTTGATAAGCGCTTAATGGATATTCATACACTGTTATCTTTGTACGCATAATCACATTCAATATACAGGGTATCCCGTAATCAGTGGACCAAACTCATAATAGGGAGAACCAATGTATCAAAATCACTAAATTTTATTGTCTAGGCCTATTGGTTTAAAAGATATAATAGTTTAAATATAAGTATGAATTTATGAGGTTTGAAAGAAGCTTGTGCAAAAATCTGTATCATGGAAGTGTGGTACTTTATTTTAAAAATATCTGCAAATCACACTGATTCTGAAAAGCTTATCAAAGCACAAAACTGAAAAAAAGGCTGGTGAATGGCTGTCATTAGCTTTGGAACATATTTTGCGTACGTAGAATCAAGTTTGTGGATAAATTTGTTGGTGGTAAGTGGTCACCGTCGCCTACTGACACGTGCAACACCAAGGGGGTCGCCATTGCGTTGCCGGCTATGAAGGAGAGCTTTTTATGCCCTTCTTGAAGAACCCCATGTCAAAGTCCTGCGGGCATACATCAGCTGGAAGGCTGTTCCAAAGTTTGCATGTACGAGGCAAAAACGTACGTGAAAAACGGACCGTATCCAGATGATGAGGGTGGAATTTCAGTCTCTGGCGGATGGTGTAGTGGAGAAAGGGTGATGTCGGGATCATCCCGTTCAGCTCCGCGGAGCACTCACCAAAGTAAAGTCCGTAGAATACACAGAGGGAGCCGATATAGCGGCGAAGGCTCAGTGGTTCTAACCTATCGGTCGATCTTGGGTCATAGACGATTCGGATAGCGCGTTTCTGGACGAAGTCAAATGGGTTAAGCTGGTATTTTGGCGCACCCGCCCACAGGTGCGAGCAGTACTCCGTGTGGGATCTTACCTGTGCTTTATAAAGCGTAAGGAGTTGCCCCGCAGTGAGATACCGCCTTCCTCTGTTGAGGACACCAAGCTTCCGTACCTTCTTCACCAAGTTTTTGTATTCTATTTGAAGTTGGACATGTGTGACTAACTATGGGTAGTTGGGTATAGACGGTCTATTACTTAAATTTAATTACATTTTAAGTAATTTATCACTTTCATGTGATCTCGATTCGACACACTCGACAAAATCTAGCAGAATCTAGATAACGATATTGTCGAGGCAACGAAGTGCTCCAGCACGACTTTTCCCACATAATTACTATTTAATTAGCCAGTAATCCCACAACACACAGGGCTATACACAATACTGACGTGCGGTTGGACGCGCGAACGTGATTGACGCACGGTGGACCGAGTCACCCCGCACATCACTCAGTGTTCACGTTTCACGGCTTAGGGCAAATTATGTGCGCAATTTAATCGTTCAATTATGTTAGATTCTATTTTATTACAACGTTACCACTTATTTTAGAGTATTGGGAATCTCGATTTATGTTTCACGGGGTCCGTTCTAAGGGGAACCGGTCCGAGCATAAAAAGAGAGGAGCGGCAAATAAATTTTCTTAGCAACCTACAAGGATACTGGGTATGCTTTAGTGCAAAGGGCAGCGAGATTTTTTTCTGGAGCGGCTAAATTCTAACAGTAGCCCTAATATCTCCCTGTTGGACATAATGACATAGTATACCCATGTTGAGCTGGATATTATGATATTATTGACATACTATGTTGGTATAAATTAAATCCATAACTTTTATACCAAAAAACATATTAAAACACGGTCATCAGTCAAAGTATATAATCCTAAAATTTTATGCACAAAAAGTGACTTTAGTACAATGTAACTAGAGCATAATATGTAGTGTTTTGACTACAGAGTAGGTATACCTAGAGTAGCTCTAAATTATAGTGATGTGCGGTCGGTTGTCCGAACTTGAGTGACACGTTGCGGTTGCGGCTACGACGCACATTACGCCCTGACGTTCAATAGGGTACTTTGCAGTATGCTCTATTTACCTTAGTGCCCGAAGATATTATATGGCAATATGGAGAGTCAGGATATCCAGATTCGCACGGCCTCCTGTGACCTGTATAATATTATCAGGTGGACTGCACTAGCTATTTCTATTTAAAGAAAAACAAAAAGCATAATAATATCTACATTATCCTCATATGCAAAACATAAAACAAATGATGGAGGTCATAATAAAATCATTAGAGGGATGGAGCAAAATTTAATGACGGTGTCTAGGGTAATCAACTCTGGAACAAGTACCTATCCTCATTGTACTTTAAGTGATGTGGATGCGAGTGCGTAAATGGAGGAATAGGTATATACGTCCTTAAATTACAGATAATGAAGTTAACTGTAGCGGCACAGAAAAGTTATATTAGTGTGTCTGTCTAAGCAAAAATCACCACACGCACACATGTAGTGTGACAATGATGTTTCTTCCCATACATTGAAACCATAAAAATTGGTGGAGGAGTGTTCAGTCTAGAATAAGACGGGTCCGTATTTTTGTTTCGTTAAACGAAACTCCATTCAAACCCTTCTATTTTGGATTGATTTGCAGAACGAGGCTAAGCTCTATAGCCAGCGGGCGGCACCCGCAGGCTTTAGTGACAGGTGGTTGTGGCCGCACCACATATTATCTGACAGGAAGCATTCTCTTGACACTGTGGTGATTACTTTCTACTAGGTATTTACAAGATTACCCGTAAAACACTAGCAACCTCGCAGTACTAGGTAGCTAACACCATAGACCTAATTGTCGTAATACATATTCTATTGAATACTTTCGCTTCCTTACATTCTGTTTTGGTATTTATTGGTTGGTCTTGTTGCATTAAGCAAATTTCAAATAGTTGTCGCGTCAGTTTCCGGTACGTTTAAAATAAAATATATGTTATAAGCAAATCACTATTGTAAATAATGTTAGAGCAACGCTTTGTTTCTAGAAACGATTCAATTTACAATTGACCATTGGACCCGCTGTTCGCTCCATAACACTTATGACGCACTTAAAATGAAATCTATTGATCAAACTTAAGAAATTTAAGAAGGACCTTATCTTTAAGTCATTAAAAAGGAATATTTTTAAGTTCCTACTAGAAATAGTTAAGCTCCTATAATAATTCACAATAATAAATTATATAAAGAGAAAAGAGCTTTTTATGTACACATCCAAATCTAAACAATCTAAATATTGTTACAAAATAAACATATTTTATAAAGATTTATAAACTTATTTCCTTAGCAAGCGAAAAAAAATCATATTTTTTACAAATAAAATCAAAACGCGCTGGTACCGACCTAACCAGTTAATTGTATAAGTCCCAGAACACAGAATGGCCATTATGGTCCGACTTTAAAGTGAATAATTCGTTCGGTACGTCCAGACACACTAATGAAGTCTAATTGACTATTGCGGAGTATTTTGAAATGTTTCCATTTGCTTTTGCGTCGCAAATTATTATGCAATTGAATATTTAATAGTAAAAAAGTACTAAATGTCAATTAAACAGAAAAACATAAAAAACGAAGGTAAAAAAGCAGAAAGAAAAGTAAGTAATTACTCACAAGGGAAGAAAACCAATTAGTGAATTAGTAAACTTATATTATGAAGACTGTCACCGCTACAGGTCTGGATCTTATTTAAAGTTATTTCGTGGTTCACGTTTATTTAAAAGTTCCAGTCGTTCCTATTATTATCTTGATTTCTCCACTACAAAAGCAGAGTATCTACAAAGAGAACAACTGTTATTTACCTCTGGTCACCTATATTTTGCAAACTTTAAGATAAGCAAGTAACAGCACAAGTATAAAAGTTGAAACCTGGAACATTTTATTCAGTTGTTGAATATGCTTTGCTCGGAAAGTTAGCTATTTAAAATTATGATTCGAGAAATGTTACAGACTGTAAACTTTATGGTATAGACTTTCATTTATCAATGAGTTTATATTCGGGTAAATTGAACAAGATAACAAAAGTAGCGAGGAAATTTTAAATACTTTAATAATATTTAATTAATAATTAATAATACGTGCTTATGTGTACATAGTCAAAATGAAAAATGGTCTCGTAAATCAAATCCTGCTGTTTATTAAATACTAATTCTTCGCACGCAATGCGCATTCCTTCAGAGTAGACTAATTTGAGGAAGTAAGCGCTCCTAGCGGCTAAGAAAAAAGGAAGAAAAAGGATGCAACGAGGGTTTTCCTCAGAGAACCATTTTTCAAACTACTTTGGTTTCTAAGTTTACCAGTGATTTACTCGACGGCAAGAAACTGACAGGATGACTACTCAGTTAAAGAAGATAAATAAGGGTGAATGTATTGCACAGTACAAAAAAATACAGTTACTTTGATAACCGAGAAATTTTCTATTTATTTTCACGCAACTTGTTCTTTCGTTATATGGCGTACCTGCTTAAAGTTATAGGTAGGTGTATGGATTCCAGGGATCCTTTGAGACATGGATAACGAATAAAGACGTGGGGCGATGATTAGTTCCCGCTCGATCTCGGCAACGAGCCGATGCGCAGAGGGATCAACCCTGGCTATAAAAGTAAATTGAATTGTTCTCCGGACTGCTGTTCCACGTTGCATAGCCCGGTGCCCGATTTAACGCCGCGTGCGTTTTTAAACTTTATGTTCTTTCACTTAACTGACTTGTTACGGCTTTTCAGGGAAACATTGATGCCTTTAAACAGAAAATATATTGTAGGGACTGGTAGTTGTGGATTCGTAAAATGTGGACAAGTGTGGTTCCAATTTCAGGGAATAAAATGTTAAATGAAGAGTTAAGATGTCTATTTGTAGTCTGAGTTTGCGTGTTCTGTCTTGAGTGTGTGAATAGCACTAACGATCAAGGATTTATGGTTTAAACATTACCTATTATCATAATTAGATATATTCTTTTTTGTTGCTACTAAACGAAATATTGAACATGGATTTTCTCTTATAGCCTTAACCTTTTTACGAGTACTTTAATTTAATTGATGCAAACCTAAAACTATGGTTGTAATTATGTAGGTACCTGTCAGTAACCCATTAATGACCCACTACAGGGTCGGGTCTCCTTCTCGTAATGAGAGGGATGTAGGCCTTAGTTCACCACGCTGGCCCACTGCGGCTTGGTGGACTTCACATACCTTTGAGAACCTTTTTTTTGTGAACTCTTAGGCATGCAGGTTTCCTCACGATGTTTTCCTTCACCGTAACAGCAGGTGATATTTAATTTTATAAAGCGCACATAACTTTTTCACAAAGTCATTGGTGCGTGCCACTGGGATTCGAACCCGGACCCCTCGATTCGAGGTCGAATTCTAAGCCACTGGGCTATCACCGCTCTAGGTACCTAATAGAACATATTTTCATGAAATAGGAATAACCGAATCCGAAGATCCGAATTTACTTGCACTTATGTAATGAACTTTATTAAAATTATTAATATAAGTCATAGATAGTAGGTATATACAATAAGTAAAGAATTAACCCAGTATCAAAGACGTCGTTATTCAAAGAGTCAGTATCTGATCCTCGCTTCTAATATCGTAATTAGGACGGCTACAATAAAACTTCGACAATTAAATGTAAGTCAGCGGCGTCGGAAGAGGCAAGATAAGACCTAGCGGCGCGCCTTAGTAGGGTACTTTCGCTATTAACAGGGGGCCCGCACAGCCGGTCTCTTTGAAACTGTCTTGCAGCCTTGATTAGAAATACACTCACCGCCCTCGGTATTACACCAGACTTATAACAGATATCCCGGTCCTTCCCAGCTATTTACTTTAATCCGATTGTTCAACTTGCCCGGAGTTCACTCAAAGGGCTTTCGAATTTCAAAATCACTGTTTACATTAAAATTTACTCACAACAAATGACAAAGATTAGTAAACAGGCTAGAACAAAAAAAGCATAAATAATAATTTACACCTGGGGTGTACGAGTATTTCAAATAAACGAAGAGTAATTTTAAAAAACATAACCGAGGGGCTTTTTGTGTAAATGTTTAAACATTTACATAAAAATTAAAGCCCCAAAAAGTTAACTATAATTATTATCATAAGTAATTTGTTATTCCAATAATAATTCTTATTATATAGGGATTCATTATATTATGTACTTTTGAAGTATTTTATTTTACAGCAAATCTGCATTGTCCGAAAGAAATGAAATAGCACTTAAGACCATCCGTTTACTATCTCCAGTTTTAGTTCTTAATTAAGATCTCAGCCTGCTCAGTATTTTTGCAATCAACTCTGCAAACGTAGTCACCTTAGTTATAATTGACAAACTTGCTTCTGGAGCGACGGCTGCGGGCTGGTGGCCAACTTTTATTTATGCTCCTTTAATTGCTTTTATTACTGTACTTCGCCTATTATAACCTCGTAGATTCATTTTACTACTTACTTTGCAATCTAGCTCTCTTTGGTACAACTCTTTAACTTTATACAATTCGTTTTAAATTTTTAAAACAACCATAAAATACATATAGAATTATGTAGATGTAGATACAATAAATACGATACAATAATATACATACAATTTTAGGAACGGACATAAATCAATCGTAGGCCAATCAATGTACATACCTGCTTAAGTACACAATTTAATTAAAAGAACAACACTTAGGGCCTGTCTGTTGACGATTCACTATAGAGATACCTAAATGCGAAATTAACATCCTTATCCTTATTTTCCCTTGAAAACGATGGTAAAAAGGGAAGACGCAAAAAGGAACATAAATATCAATTAAAGTAATAAGTACCACTACATTAGTCAACAAGGCTTTTCCAATAATAAGATACCATTTTTATTAGTTTCGTTTAAGAATGGCATGGGCAAAGATTGATGATTTTCGTGTCTCCATTTTCTTTCCCCGCGGATAATCTCGTTGTCTCCAGCTTAAGGACATGTGAGCCGGAAATACGACAGCAATTTTCCTCCAACTATAGAAAAATGAGGACCGTTTAACATCGTGCATCGCTACCCATGAGTAGGTACAAACTTTATCCCGTTGGCCGTGAGTCGAGATGCTACATTATTTATTATGACACATGTTTGTAATAAATCTGATTATGAAAATAGTCCGTATTCTTAATGCAGGACAACATGGATATTACTTTGTTATTTATATTCCGTGTGCGTTCGTTAGGTTGGTTGGTAATGAAAGTACTTCGTATGAAATACATAATACAGATCCCATGAGAATCCTGAACCGAAGGTCAAAAAACTTTACAAAATATGAAACTGGTTAGTTTTATACATTCCCCATTAAGAATATTTGATTTTGTTACTGTTATTGTATTGAGAAAGGATAAAAAAATAATGCCTTATAAGGCTGTCTATAAAAAAGGTATAATTGTGAATTGTAGGCAAGAATTTAAACCGCTCTAAATAAAATCAATTTTAAGGCATTAAACTTTTACACACTTGTCTTTTATGAGACAATATATCTTCTAGACACAACACAAGGGCTAGTTACATTGGCAGTTCTTTTGTCAAACGTAAAGTGATCAGTCTTTACTAAGCACGTAGTAAGCTGCTTGGGCCCGCTGAAGGATGGCTCTCCTCATCAACTGACGAATGCCTTGGTTACATTCTTGCGACTTGGGTATTCGGGAACAATTGCGAGAGGAGTGATGAATGACTAGTATTTTGGAGGTAACAATGAAAATGTCTGGTAAGTATTTGTTATTCAATTTATAGTTTCACGTTCTAATTCTTTAGATGCAAAAAATATTCACAACTACTGCAAAGTTGTTATAGTTCATAAACATCCGACTTAGAAATTTATAAAAAATTTGAACACGAAAGAAAAACGTTTAGAAAATGTCGTTCTGACTTTCTGAGTCCCAGTTAGTTTATATTTTTTTATTTCAGGTTACTTTGCAGGACAAATAGGGGACAACTTGTGATCTCCCAAATTGTTCATATTACATTCCTGCGACTCGCATTGGACGGATGACCACTCCTATTATTGTGCTTTTGACTTGTCCGCCTTTATACTATTTACGTGCCTACGAACATTCGTTTACTTACAACAAAAGTACTTTTAGATATAGGTACAGATACAAGTATAGTCATATAGTAAAAATACTAGTAATTTAATTATTTATTTTCTTAACTAAATTGTTATTATCTAATGAATAAGTACGAATAGTACATTGCAATTTCAGTAGGTAAATATTATGAACTGTGGGGTATTTGTTTTATATAATGATAGGTAAAAATATAAAATAGGTGTCTGTCTACACGAGCATGCTTGTAATATAAGATTCTCGTAGCCGTCATAGCGCCATAGTTTGCGTATACCTAGCGTAATTCTCGTAGCACGCAAGAAAACCTTGATAACACTAACGTAACGTTTACAATATCAAAGCATGGACTAAAGCTATTCAATAACGCCAGTATCACAAAATTTTATATTCATTCGCAAGTTCTAAAACAATTTTGGTTACATAACCTTACAAACGATTTTTATGGAAATTGCCCGCTGCGAGTTCAACTTTCATTAAGTTACGCTCATTGTACGCGGTGGTCCCCAAAGAGCATGGAATCTTTTCGTTCCTTAACGGTAGACGGCAGGAAAACCCTTTTTATTTCTCGCAAAAGTTGTACGGCAGCAAAAAAGAACGATAATACAAAAGAAAAATGGTGAGCAAATGGATTTCCTTTTCGTCAAGTTGTCATCTGAATCTCTTATTACTCGTATTATGTTATCCTCATACGGTCGTAATATTATAGCTTTTACTTCAAGGGCTCGTAAAGAAACATTAAGTAGTCTAATTTTCTGAAATTTTACTTTTACGATCATTAACTAATAATATTTATATTTTAACCGTAAAACAATTTACTTGCTTGTTAAGTAGTTAGGGCACATGTAGCACATGTTTACAGTAGCTACAAATGTGGTTCGAGTGAAAAAAATTTATATTATAGTTTTTGGTATATTTTATTTGGTAGCTACAGTTTAGTAATATCAACACAAAAAGAAACGTCATTTTCGTTCAATTGCATACACGTAGTTAGTGAGAAAAAACACTTGTTTTATTTTTTGCATGATGTTAAACATGGGAGAGACGTTCTCCCGCAAACTCCTCTAAAGCGAGGGCCATCTTACTTCAATCTATGCGATGGAATTGTTAATCTGACGTGGGTCTTCCTGCATCGCGAGCCGCGTCTCTGACATGCCCCTTTTCACTTTATATAATTCCAAGTACTAACATAAAGCTTTGGTATGCTAATCCAAGGGAATTAATAAAGTAAGGACCTTACATAGTTAATGTTTTGATGGCCAAAACTATCTATTTAGATACTTAGCCAATTAAACTAATAACCTACTTCTCAGTATCAAAATATTCAAAATACGTAACTAGACATGCTTCTTGTAGTAGGTATGACTTAAGTTCCTAATCGTAACACTTCTTACCTATGTAAATTACAAAGTAACTAAGTGAGATTCCTGTAAAGTATTCGTAAGTATTTCATACTCAAACTGGCAGTTTTCTTTTCCTAACCAAAGTAACTCCTCCTACATCTAACCTATATTAACAAATTAACTAATATCCGTCAATTATGTACCAACCTATTTACTTACATTTAGTAGCTACGCAGAAACTCGTTAGAAATTTAGCCTATAAGAATTTATGGATACCTACAACATTAAATTTTTAAAAATTATATCGACTTCGAAAAAGTATGAAAGAAAATTTGTTACATACTTAAGGGCTAAGCCCTACTATTTCTTAGGTTGGTGTCTTTTGTATCTATTGCTAAAGTTTGGCACCACCGTAATTTGTTAAAATTATTTTTTGTCGTACATAATTTTTAGTTTTAAGTCCATATCACGGAAATTACCGAGACGAATTGACGACCCGAGTGGCGCAGTGGTCAAGACACCGGTGGCTACGTGGAGGGTCCTGGGTTCGATTCCCAGCAGAGCAGAGGTTCGAATGATGAATTTGAATTTCTGTTTCTGGTCTGGGTGTGTTGTGTTCTTGTCATGTGTGTGTCCATGGCACCTACGACACAGGGAATCCTAGTGTGGGGCTATGAGTGTGAAGCGTTATTTATTTATTTATTACTGGACCGAATGAAACTTTTACCATTCCCTAAGTTGAGAAAAATGCAAACAAACAAAACAAGAACGATCACGATCCGTCACTTAGTTTCGGACATACGCGTGTACAAACATAGGTATCTACATACATATGGTACACACATAAATAAATACATACATACATACATACACCCATGAAATTTGTTATACTTGTTTGGAAGCAGTAATAAACCAACAATTATGTAAATATTATGCAGTTCCGTTAATATTACCTACATACATACGAGTAGGTACGTGTCGAATTGATAACCTCCTTTTTTGAAGTCTGTAATAAAAAGGTTCAAAGCGTGCCTAACGCTATAAGCTCGAATTATTTAAATAGGATCGCTGAAAATGTCGATTTAATAATTTACAATATTTGCCAAATACCTCTATACATGTTAGAAAGGAAAGATATATTTACCTATCATTAATTGAGAATAAAATAGTTCTACAAATGACTTTTATTTGAAATTTATTGTTATGTAACTACCTTAGTCCTCAGTTTCTTTCACATAGTTACTCCCTATGATAAGGCCTCTATTAGAGTATGAACATGGGTAACAGTGACCACTTAACATGGTGACCTGCTGGTTACTGCGAAAAAGGTCATTTCTTTGGACAAATTCCAGCAGCCAGCAAATAGTCTCAAGAAACTTCGCCTTGGTCTGTACCTACACGTGATAGGAATGGGATATAACATAAGACACACATACACAGTAATATAAGACACCAGACAATTTTATTCTACAGAATTATTTTAGGCACGCCAATGTGAGATTTACGTGATCATGTAACCGAATATTGAAATATTCCGACTCAATTTGTTATACAACGAAACGAATCCCGCCCAAAATATGCTTCACTTGAAATAGAGTTTAGTTACCAAAAGTAAAATCGATGCTATCACAGAGATAGAGTAGCGATTGTGCTTATTTTCGTTGGACAGTAGCCAGTCTCTCTTCAGGATGGGTTCTGGCACGACATCAATGTCCAGGATTACGTTACCTTAATACCGGCATCGGGATACAGTTGTTTGTAGCAACCTCGAAGCTTAAAGCTATTACTCTATAGATTGGGATCATAAGATACGTATAAGGAATTGCAAAAGTTGCGGTAAGTGCGCAAGTAATTTGATTTAATTTATACGTACATATACTTAGTTATAGTTTGTCATCCCTAATTAATTTGCAACTTAACCGTTATATTATACAATATATTATTGTGTAACATCGATACTTCACCTTGCTTTCTTTTTAACACGCTTTTATTTATTTGATACCTAAATGTTTTATACAAACAATAGCCTATAGGTATTTATCTATCTTGCCTTGCTTATCTATCTTGCCAAATTACCCTTATAATCAATATGATCTACTAGGTATAGCGCTAAAGAAGTCGTACTCGTACTTAAATGGATTACATTGCGCACTACGTCTCAAGTAGTTCACACTCTCGGTGCGTTAAGTGCGATCGATTTGGAAGATCATCAAGCCCTTTTCTCTACAAAATCTACGTATCTACTACTTACCCACAGACCTCTTCTACCTATAACTAAACCACCTTCAGTTAGATCACTGATGAAAAAGAGATAATCGATAATTGAAGCTTTTCATAGATAGGTAAAATAGATACTCATAGGTAGGTATGCCATAGCCCATGATAACAATATTTTGTCATGTTCACTTTCCTATTAGTACGCAAGGATGATAGCTATAAAACGAGCTATTAATTGCTCTCAGTTGCGTAAATTAAGAGGTATTGGTTTTTGAACAGTTGGTTTTATACATCATTTTGAACAAAACAATTTAATTAAACCTAAAATTAGGTTAAAACTTGTAAAAAAATGTAATCTTAATTCCTTTTAAAAATCGATTAAATTTAAATGTTATTTAAGTTTTATTATTTCACTCAAACTCTATAGATATTTTGAAGTGAAAACTTCTTTAGCGGCGCTGAGCGCTTTATGGGTAAAAATTGTTAAACTCGCGACAGGACACACTGATCGTAAGGGAAAATGCGTAAGATGGTAACTATGGAAACTGTCAAAAGGAAATCGGACTGCAACCCTGTTGTTTTTTTTACCGTCTTCAGCAATTGCTTAATATTTATAACAAATGATAATTCATCACCCCAAATCTATTATTTTATATGACTTTCTTTGGCTGTATACAAATAACTTTTGATGGACTATTTTTTGTAAAAAATGTGTGTGAAGTGTCAAAAATGTAATTGACATTTAGGTTCGCGTTCGCGGGCTTTTTAAATGTCACTGTCAGTCACTTCGAAAATCAAAACTTTTGAGCACAATTTGTATTTATTTCAAATAAATAAAAGTTGTTATGTGTAAAATAACATTAAAAATTGTGTTGACTAAAATTATATTGAAGAAATAAAGTAAAATAAGTAAAGGTTATATGTTCAAAAATGACTTCACTCTTATCAGCCGAACTTTCGGCTACTTGCAATGCACTTGGAACTTTAAACAAAAAAACTGGAAAGTATATGATTGATGACTTCACACTTAATACAGTGAAGGATTTGATTCGATACTTACGGCGGGATGGAGAAGACCATGAAATACGAAGACACTTTGGCGAAACGAAAGTATTACAAACTGACCTTTTACCTATGTTGGTCGACCATTGGGAAAATCAAGAATTATTTGATGTAACACTCAGGTTAAAAAATTTAAGTTGTTTACTAATAAAATTTTAAGGAATATCCATTTACCTATCCATTATCACTTGTAAGGGTTTTTTTAATGTTTAATTGCTGTCCACAGACTCTAGGTCCGTGCCTTTTTTTGCATTACGTTACTTGTCTACATTTCTTACAATATATTGCTTCAGAAAAGTCCCGGGCGTTCCTTTAGGGTTTCTGCAATGTCTGTCTTGTCTCTGTGGCTGATAGCAGTTACTTGTAAGGGTTAAATCCAAACACCTTTGATAGATATGTAATGAAGGTATAGTATAGTTTATTGTGGTTACAGAATGAGGAGGTAGGTGTATGACGTGATGTTGACGATGATGTTGCTCGCTGCCCATGACTTGCTGGTCATCGAGCAACATGATTAAGTTTGCTTGATTGAGTCAAATCACAGCTTCTAATTGTATATGTGATTATACATTTGCATGCCTGCCCTGCTAGGTGGTGACTGAATATGTAATGTGACAATGTAATGTATGGGATGGGAGCAAGCCCGAGCCCATACAAGATGATGTAAAAAGACTGTGGACGAAACATATGAATGCTAAATTATTTTTACAGGCTATTAGTTAACCTGACAAATCCAGCCTTGTTATTGTATAGAGAAGAAGTGCCCACAGAAAGAACAGCTAGGCATAATTACCTACAAATTCTGACACATTTACAGAATTATAAAGAAGAAGCATTCACAAAAGTTGAAATATGGCAAGTGTTTGCCAAGAAATTAGCCAAGATACTTGAAATTGTAAGTGACTCTTGTTTATATTACTTATAATATTTTTTAGTTTCCATGTTATTATTAATTAGCTGACCTGGCACATACTGATTTTGTTCTAATTCTATTTTGAGTTTTCCAAGACTCATTCTTCCTACTTGTGATCTACTCTCTAGTAAAATATTCATGTATATACATAGGTATTGCCTTTCTCTTCAATTACTCTGTCTATTAATGAAAACTACATTAAAATCATTTACATAGTTCGAAAGATTATAGTTCGAAAGCTCATATGGTATGAAGCTTTGTTTTTACTGTGTAGACACAAGTTAATAATAAAGAAAGGCTACACTTCAGCTCCTTACTCTGTAAGACTGCAGCAAATTTTATATTAGCTAGAGCACAAAACTGATTCCTTAAACTTCACAAAAATTACATGGCAGTCATGTCACACACTCCAAACTGTAAAAAAAATTTAATGGATGTTGTTTAAAAATCTTTATAAGAAAAACTGCTTGCCCAGAAGATGTCTCTTTTTCAAAGGTACTGTGTTAGACCCAACCACATTAATAGTTTTACATCACAGTCCCTTACTAGTTTTTGATTTATCAAAAATGAATTGAGAGCCTATACTCAGATTCAGACAGATCAGCAATACAGTCTGTATTGCTATGTCAGTAGTTTGAAAGTCTATAGACCAGGAATTGTTTTGAAATTTGGAATGTAGTCATAAAGATTTGAAGTATCAATATAAGTAAATATTTATATTGTATTTATTTGTAGGATTGGTCAGAAAGAGATGAAGATACTGGACTTATAATAGAAAGGATTTTGATACTTATTAGGAATGTTTTGCATGTGCCTGCTGATCTTGACAAAGAAAGAAGACCAGAAAATGATGCTAGTGTTCATGACCAGGTGAGAATGTTATATGTAGAAATGGATTAATGTAAATTACTCTAATGACGCTCATGGATTACTGGGCCGGAGTTTCCACTTTCCATTATGTGGTCTGTCTGCTTCTCAGGGTAATAATTAGAATCAAAAATCTTATCCTTCAATTTTTTTATTGGTCTCCAACTTGGTCCCTAAAGTATACTAAAGTAAAGCCCATGTCAAAAAAATTCTGCCTTCTAACTTAAAGTATAGGACAAGTTTTAAAATAAAAATCCTGATACTTCAACCTCCTCTTTTTAGGTATTATGGGCTTTAAATCAATCAGGAATACTAGATATAATACTGTACATGTCTTCCGAGAATGAAAAGCAGTACTTCATGCATATCCTGGAAATAATCTCTCATTTATTGAGGGAACAGAATCCAACAAGCTTAGCCGATGCGGCTTTACAAAGGAGTGTTGATGAAAAGCTGAGGGATGATCAAGAACTACTTTCTTTAAGAATGTGTGAAACAAAACAGAGAATTAACAAAATAAAGCAATATTCTGCCACAAGGTAAAGGAAATTAAAAATCAATCTTTTTACTTTAAGAAACTATTATATGAGATGATAGTTGTTTTTACTTATGTGGTCAGGATAATAGTTTCTTTAAGTAAAATAAAATACCAACTCATACGTCAGTAATCCATTAGTGATCGCTACAAGTTCGGGTCTCCTCACATAGTGAGAGGGATGTAGGCCTTTAGTCCATCTCATATAATAGTGTGCAATATAATAGCAAAGGTATTTTCAAATGATTTTTTTTCAGTTTTCTTTTAGTAATGTTTATATTTTAGGCATTCACGATTTGGAGGCACATATGTAGTACAAAACATGAAATCCATATCGGACAATGAGCTTATTAGTTTAAAACCGCTCAACAAAATATCCAATTTAAACTTTAATGGTAGTAAGAAGTCAAAATTAGTGAAACCCAAGAACAGGAGGCCAGTGGAAAGCGGAATATTGGAAAGGAGATCTGCTTTTGCTATAAGGTCAGTATGTTTTTAATTAAATCCTGGACTTAACCTGAGGAAAGGCACCAATATTAGCCCTAACAGTTCATGTAATCTTAAAATGAACGCCCCTCTAATATTTAGTTATATTTTGCATGTAAAAACACTTACATGCAAAATATGCTTAATCATAATATGTAACCATCGTAAACTCAGGACAGATCAGTTGTAGTGTCCCAAATAATGCATGCACTCCCGCCATGCAACACCTATGTCTGGACGGATCACTCAATTAGCAGTCTGTCAAGTGTGCATGTCAGTCAAGTTCACACAAAGATCGCCCCACAGTATTACAATAAATATTTCTTCCCACATCTGGACGCCATAAAAATTGGTAAAGGGGGATCGATTCTAGGACTAGACGGACTGTACCCGCCGTTAGTGCCACTGCTGCCTGCTATTACCACAAAGTTATAGACAATAATGATTTTTTATAATTCTTATTTCTTTCAGATTATTTCTAAAAGAATTTTGTATAGAGTTCCTCAATAGTTCGTATAATGCACTGATGCACTATGTAAAGGATGTGCTGGTGCGAGCAAAAGCACAGCAGAATGACGAGTCCTACTACCTGTGGGCGATTAAATTCTTCATGGAATTCAACAGGGGGCATAGGTTTGAAGTTGGCTTGGTCAGGTGTGTTAATGGTTTTCTATACATATAATAGCTTCTATGTTATGAATGTGAGTGAAATTTACAAATTTTGCTGGAACTTCTGCACAAGTCGTCACCATTTTGTTTATTTATTGAGTCAAGCAACAAATTAATGTTTTCTTTGAATTGCAGTGAAACAATGTCAGTCCCCATGTTTCACTATGTGCAACAACAAATGGAAAAGTACTATGACATGATCAAAGTTGAAAAGAAGAAGTTCTCGGTATGGGTGAGAAGGCTCCACCTCGCCCTGCGAGCCTACAAGGAACTACTCAACACATTGTTGTTTATGGACAAGAGTACAGACCCAGGAGTGAAGGAGTCAGCTAAAGTGTTAAAAAGCAACATCTTCTATGTTGTAGAATATAGAGAGTTTATACTTACGACCTTTCTCAACTACGATGACTCCAAAATGCCAAGGTTTGTATGCTGTCTACATGCTGTCTATGGACAAAAGTACAGTTCGAGTTGGATAATGAGTTAAAACCCATTGCTGTTTAGTGTTGATACAACTGATCCAGGTGTAATTAAAACAACCGATGTGAAGACGTGAATTAACAAAAATTTTTTAGGCAATAGATGTACAGGTTATGTACAGTCACAAAGTCAATATTATTTAAAAATGCATTACTTTATATATTAAAAAACATTAACTACCTAAATTCATTCACGAGTTTCGTTACAAATTACAATGTACATTTACAACCTAGAGGCCGAGAGCACGATTTCGGCTCCGACTTTCCAGGTACGTTTTAAAATTATGACGAAACGACTTTAATTAGGCACTGAAGTATAATGGATTTTCAGGTCTTATTTGGTGGATCTCGTTGAAACGGTGCATTTATTTCTGAAAATGTTGGAGCACTACTGCAAGAAGACGGGACTAGTGGTGCAGAAAAAAGTTCGCAAGAAACCGAAATCCAAAAGTAAGTTCCACTAACTCATTAGTATAATTAAATAGCCACGTTTTCGTTGGCTGCGGACTCGTTACTTGTAATTTAAAGTGCCGTTTAAACTACGCTTTTCAAAGGGAGTGTTTTCTTTTGAAGTCCAGCGAGGTCGAAATAATGAATTAATGTTTCCGTAACATCATGAGTCTATAATTAGCTGTTGAATCCAACGTCCGCACGATATCAAAGGAAGAGTTCGTTTAGTTAAACAGCCTGCGAACGTGTTACACCAAATCGTTATTTCCAGTTCGAATCGCTATTATATTATATTTATTACATGGTTATTGCATCAGACAATCACGCCAAGTGCTGTCTGTCCAATATTGTAAGTGCATGCGTTACTATTCTCGAAGACTGATAAATGCCTCAAATATGCCTCGAAGGCTACCACGCTTCCCCCCGTAAGGCGCGGCTGAGGTACTTGACTATCTTCTATCATTCACCATTTATTTTTATTATTTCCATTGCATTTTCCGAAACTTCACCGAAGACGTCTTTGAAAGTGGGGACTGCGGCTACGATTGCATACGGTCTAAATTTAATTTCTTAGATTGTATGTAGAGTGTACCTACATTCTCTATACTAACAATGTGGATAGAGTGCCCCAGAATACGTATTTCTTAGATGTATTTACGCTCAGAACTTTTCATGTTATAATACATAGCAAACAAGGTTACAGGTTAATTTACATTACAGCCATTGACATTGTATGACAAGGTAGGCGGAGTCCTAAAATTGTATTGTATTTCTTAATATTCAACTATTTATATTCATTATTTGTATTATAATTCTAAGGTATAAAATTGTAAATTATGGGAATCATACTAGGGAAGGACGACTCTAACAAATGTCACAGTTACTGTTGTAAGTTAACAAACGTCAACTGCAATCGTACGTACCTTGAGCTGTGGTGGTGGTGGTGATGGCATTCGTGTGACTTGTCAACTGCAATCTACCAACTAATAATTTCCGAGTGAAATGCAAAATTTCATAGAACACTGTGCCAGCGACCTAATTTTCTAACAGCATTTCGAGATACTTTGTGAGGTAGTATTATTTGTAACGTTCAAAATTAACTTTGAAAGAGGCCTATAACGATAACACGATGTCGTGGCGTGGTAGTTAAGTATTCTAGTTAATACCTTATTATTTTAATAAGTTTAAGAGAAAACGTAATCAACGTTAAGAAATGCAACACAGCAAATAACTGGTTGCCACAATCCAAGCACACCTTTATCAAGCTTTACATCTAGAACTAGAAAAATTAAACGTAATTTAAAATTTTACCGCACACTCCATATTGACAAAGCTACAAAACAGCTTAGTTTGCACGCTACATTATCACATCGTACGGTACGCGCGTTACTCCTATTTTAGTAGCGGCTTTAATCGCAAAGGGAAGAATTAAGTGGCAAGCAGACGTGTGGTTCACTTAGTGTTAAGTGTCTGTTTGTAGTTGCATTTACTAACAGGATTCATGCGAGTATTGCAACGTATGCTTTTGCAAGCCCGGTTGCCTTGGAATAATGTTTGTTTTTGTTTTATACGAAACAAAGAATAAGAATATTTCTTTTTTTTAAGAGCCTGACAACACCCGATGATTTTAGGAATCGGGCATCTTCGGCTCGCGGCTCCCGCCTACCCCATGCCCCTCATGCGCCACTGTTAGTGGAGCGGACTCTATGAGAACTAAATAAAATGATAAAATCGGCACTGTTTCAAGTGTTAAAGAAATGTGGACAACATCGTCAATAGATGGCACTGTTTCCAGTTTTAAAGAAATATGGACGACTCTAGTAATGATGTGATTTTAAAACGCGGAGCTTTTTTATTGAACACCTAAAACTTCTTATTATTATTCTCCATCAAAGGTCCATATAATACCTATGTTTTCTATTCATCTCACCAAAAAATAAATAAAACACGGTCTTCTCTTTCAGAGGATGTACCCAGAATGCCATTGTTTCGCTATTAAATCACTATTAAATTAAAAATTCAATAATTCAGCAGTACCTAAACATGTCAACCAACAATTCAATTTCTTCTTACAATATTAAAGAGGCTTGGAACAAGCTTCATAATGTTATTGCATATTATTACCCTCAAATTTTTCGATGGCCTCAAATAATACCTAACCACATAAAAGCAAGTAAATTTGTCACGAGATCGAGTAAAAGACAGATAGATGATTTAACTGGTTTTTGTATAACCAGTTAATTCGTCTATCATGTAAAAACATGTATTCTGAGACATACAGGTTTCATCACGTGGTTTTAGGAAAGTCGAGAGCTGGAATCGAACCTAGACTCCCGGCATGGGAGTAGGAACGATTTTTTAAATTGTTGAAAACCCTCTAGTTACAAAGCCGACACAGGCCATAAATCTGTCGGCGCGCCGGCGGCGCAGTACTATGCCTACCGTTTGAAAAAAGCCGCTTTTGGCTTCCTTTCGTTTCAGGTCAATGACCTTTCACCTTGAGCCTGTTACTTTTTGTGTCTTTTATTTGTGTAATTATTTTGTTTGAAATTTGCATATTTTTTTATTTTCGGTCCTGAACCTTTTCGTATGCTTTAACACACTTAAGTACACGATCTTTGTGGTTTAAATTAATGAGGTAACGTCATCTCCACCTTGTACAATATAAAAATGAATATGTTGCTAAGCGCAAATCTCGGGAGGAGCTGAACCGATTTCGCTAATTTTTTTTGGATATTCCTTTAAGTACGAGGATGGTTCTTACGGAGAGAAAATTTGAAAACAATGTAAAGAAAATAATAAAAACAACAATTTCATTTTCCTATATAAACTGTTCTACCCATGTACTACCTGTCAAACATCATTTTAGATTGAATACTTCATAAGTTCATATGGCAATGTCATGCATTTAGAAACGTCAAGATTTTTCTTTATGGATGCCACTTCTATTATGCAAACTGCAATGATATAATATACATATTTTATAATGGCAAAACGAAGTGTGCCGGGTCAGCTAGTAGGTAATAAAAATAAATACTTGCATAGGTGTTATAGATTATATTATTAGATGTATGTATTATGTTTGAAAACATTCAGTTTATTTCCATTGGGCCTTCAACTCAAATCTTCAACTTAAATGCATGCGTTTTTTTTCTCGTTATTAATAACAACAAAAATATATAGACTCATGAAATATTCACAAAATATTTAATAATAAAGCATTTCGTACGTCTCAGTAAAGGCGCAAATATTTCTCGGTCGCAAATTTATCAAACCGACTTGTTATTCAAACGTAAACACGGTTTTTTAATTAAATCTACCAATCAAAAAACAACACGCATTTTTATTGAACACTTCCTTTATACCTAATAGGTATTATTACCTATCAATCCACGAAGACGCACAGCCCTAGCCGGCGGCCCCACTATTCCTCCTAACCGTTTATAAAAATTACCGTGATAGTGATAGGTACAATTCTAGACGGCAACGCCGCGCGTAGCGGTGTCTTCTTTACTGTCGGTTTGGCAACGTCGCGTCGCGCGAATTTCGGCGGCGTACAATTTGAAAACGGGAGGGAATCCTACATTATATGACCCGGGTTCGAACCCGAAGCAAAATATAAGAAGACATTCTGGATTGAAATGTTTTTTGTATTACTATTTTTTTATTTCATATTATGCTATCTAATGGTTATTTATATTTCCGAATTCCGAAAAAAAAAAACGAATTTTAGATAAATTTATAATTTCAAAAATAATTGTATAGCTTATAACAAAAAAAAAGTTATTAAATTGACGTTGAAACTTTTATTTATTTGTAACTTAATAAAATCTGTCTTCTTATTTATTCAACAATTTCCAAAATCAATAATCGATGTAAAAATTTGTATTATATAAAAAATATAATTATATAAAAGTGAAAATAAAGTCACGCACACGCGGATTTGAACCCACGCCCCAGCGTATACAGCCTGGCGTCCTACTTAATACGCCACACAAGCCTCAGACAAAGCTATGAAATTGTGCTATATACGACAACTGTGTATTATTTTGGAATGACGGAGCGACGCACGTCCACCTAGCATCGCGCCTCTGCGCTCTCTGTCAATTGCCATAATAGTAAGCGAGAAATACAAAATACGAAAATATTGCGCGGAGCACGCGAAAGAAAAGTTTTAAATTTTACTGATTTACTGAATATTTATAAGCTTATTGAAAAAAATTAACACAATGATGTGATAATAACGAAGGTCTGCTAATATACTGGTTAAATTATTTGAATAAATATTAACAAACAACGTTGTAGTTTAGTATAAGAATTCAGAAAAGGGGTAACTTTGCAATTTTTTTTTATCGAGGCAACTTTGTCAAAATGTGTTTCGACGACTATGTTGTCGTTCGGAATACGGTCTAGAATAACATATATTTTTCCCATTGTAAAATACTTTGTAATTTTTGCTGGAAATGAAAAATAAGAATAGCAAATTTGCTGAATTACATGTTATCAGCGCCTTAATATATACTTCTGAGGATACATTATCAAAATAAAATAAGCATAGTTTATAGGGCTATCCGTAATTTGACATACGATAGGTAATTTTAATATACAAGCCCACAATATGAGCCATTCTAATATACAAGATGCTCGTACCGTAAATACTCGTATGTGGGTGAGGTACCGTAAATCGAAAGAAGTGATTCGGTAATATCAGGTGGGACGTTAGGTTGCTACTTCTACATATATATAGAAAAAGAAAATAGCCATTGTAAATATATTTATTTCAAATACTTGTCTGGCAGAGAAGAAGCCGAAGCCGCCCGCGCAAAAATCGAAGGCTCAAGAACAGAAAGACGAGCCTGCGTGGGAGGAAGTGCGCCCGCAGCTGGCGGCGGTGCTCTCCATATCCGCCGGCATCGAGCAGGGCCCGCCGCCCTTCGATGCCGCCTCCGACGTGCCCATTGATCAGCAGAGGTATTGTACAACAGTGTACATACTCGTAGTATACAATATAAGTATAATGACGAATTATTTTGTCTGTAGCTCTTTAGTGCAGGGTCGGACCTTCGCCGAGCATGCAAGTTTCCTCGCAAGTATATTGTTCACTGCTACAGCAAGTAATTTTTAAATTTTAATAATCATACAGCGTATTAAATTACAAGCGTTAACTGATGATAATTTCCTTAAGTCTCTCATCATGAATACAAACCTTTGTCTTTATGTCCCCTTCATGTACGCCTATTTCATATATCCAACTGTCTTGAACCAAGGTTTGTCAAAGAAATAAAGATCTCACAGCCTTTGCTTTGGTTTCTTCACTACGGATGGCGCTAGAACGAGAAACGTATTACCGTAAAATTTTAAATGTTTTATAAGTCTTGTAATGTTAGTATTATGTCATAATGTACCTCGAGAATGTTTGAAACAAATTCTATTAAGATCTATAAGGTAAAAAATATATAGCGACGAGCCACACACATTCGGTTACGTATACTGCAAAAAGAAAACTTTTAACAAGGTTCTAACAAATATGGCTTGTTATACTTCGTCAACCCAACTTTTGAAAGAGTAATAAATATAATAACTTAATTGTTTATGACCTACTTAATCAAATAACCCGCAGTAGGCCAGCGTGATGGACTAAGGCCTACATCCCTCTCATTGTGAGAGGAGACCCGACCCTGTAGTGGGTCATTAATGGGTACTGACATGACATGACAATCAAATAACTGTGCATTAATTTTATATAGGTAGATAATAATAATAACTTTTATTGTCTAGGGAGGACTGCATGAAGAAAATACAGAAACTAATGAGAGAGCACAAATACGAAGATGCGATTGGCACATTTAGAGCTGCTAGGTACGTATAAAAACCATTTTAAAGTTGTTTAAATGGTCCTTAACCGCAAAGACGGAATAAATATAAGAAATGTAATCAATTCCCGTGTATAAATTCTTCATTTTAGCCCTCATGAGTAGCAGACAATTCATATAATATGATCTCAATTAGGATTTTCATCCAGTTCTTAGAAGTTCTAGGGCAACTAGTATTATCGGAATAACTGAATTAATGTTCGTTCGGTAGATTTCTCGTGATTTCGTTACCTCATTATTATGAGTATAAAAGATTCATAAATTCGCAAAATACGAGTTAAATATTCAGCAAGTTCATAAAAATTCATTTAATAGAGAAGTGTGGCCCGAGGAAGGAATATTCGGGGCTCCGGGCATCGAGGCAGACGAGGAGTTGGATATGTTGGGAACTATACACAGCGCCGATTTAGGGGTCGAGCTCGGTGAGTAAATCATGATAAGTGTTTTATACCGCCGTTATACTAGGGGCTCGGGAAATTTGCTTCTACGTTAATATTGGGGGAATCCATGAGCTAATATTTGTATGCGATTTTGGAAATTGTTTGCCTTCGTGACGTTATCCGCAATACGAACCGATGTCTCCATCTTTGATATTGTTTGCAGACGATATAATGTGTTTTTTTTTACTAAAACACATTTTTCGTTCGCTTGTTCGTTTCGATAAGAGTGACCGGAAGTATCTCGTTTATTAATCGGTAGAATAGATTCTCATCTCACTTCTTATGTCTTAAAAAGGTTTAGCTCTTGCATGCATTTTAATTAAAGACCTCCAATTGTTTCAAGTTTTCTATTTTATTTAGAATATCTCATTCTAAATAAAAAAGAAAAACGTTCCATCCTTAAAAGCAACATTAAAGGAATAAAAGCGCATTAATTTTCTCAAAACCTGATAACATAACATTTAATGTTCCTTTCCAGAAAATATGGAAAATGAAACGGAAACGCAGGAAAATTCGGAATATGATGAAGAAGGTAAAACGACTTAATATAATTTCTTACGTTTAAGCTCGCAAAAGAAAATTACTACGGCTGTAAACTGAAACGAAAATCCATTTATGTACCTATCGAGAATACGATTTTATAGGTTAAGTAAATATTGTTACGTTACAAATGAATGAACTTACTTAGCGTAGATATTTTAAAGTAAAATATAGCCTATAAATGAATTACAATATTATATAATATTAATCTACGAGTGTTATAGTTATCTTATGGCAAGGTAACATCACATGATACATATGTATTTATGTTGGGAATGTACTAAAAGGTTTTTTAATTTACCTACGTATCATACTACTTACGAACTACGTCATCTTCGTTGTCGTTATAAATATGTAATTTAAGCAATTTAGTAATACATGCTGCTATCGGGACCGCCGCCCTTATAACGCGTCGTGAAGGGAGGTAAGATGGACGGAGTTTAGCTATCGGATACCTTGGTTGTTTTTTTTCTAAATTTACATCCTTTGCTAGTTCTATATAAAAATAATTTATAGCAAACGTCCTTATTTCAAACATAATTATGTATTTCTTATTGTAGAAGAAGACGAAGAAGAAGAAAGAACTACAACTGTCGTTGAAACGGACTTCGACTTCCAAGATTTTGTTCAAAGGTAAAATTATGCAAAATCACACCAGCCACTTACTTATCCCTAGTCGATAACTCGATATCGATTGGTCGTTACGGGTCGCCCGTAAAAATAAACCGCGTTAACTTTGCAATGCAGGGAGCGCGATATACGATCGCAATCTATTTTAAATCACCTTTCCACTGGCCCCATTTTTTTATAATTTCTCGTTCAATGGAGATCAAAGGATTTTTCACTTCTGCTGAAATATCTGCGTTCCGTGCATTTTTATCACTGCCAATATCTCGAAGTTATTCAAAGCGTGGTATTCCTTGGGATTGTACTTGAAATTCTTTCCATACGGTCACGAGCGAACCTCCCAGCGGTCGCGACCTTTGTGACGATATATATTCGAAGGCAATGTTTAATAATGATTTTACATTTCGCAATATATGACAGAAATATTATTTACGAAAAAACCGGTTTTAAGAATACGGTAGTTTACTCGAGAGATCTAGGTCTGAATCCATACCAAATTAAATATCACGAGTTATAACTGAGAAGGAAAACCTGAACGCCTCTCGGGCATGCACCATAATGTTCTCAAAGCCATCTGAAGTCCACCGACGTACTACTGGCCAGAGCCTGGACTGAGCCCTACATTTGGCCAGCGTGGAGGCCTATTGTTAGTTGAAAGGAGACCCGACCCTGTAGTCGGTCACGAATCTTTATAATGAGAAATATTTAAAATGAAACACAGATTTACTGTGACAGGTTCTGTCACCCCCGGGTCATAAGCGCCTGTGTATACCTCCTCGAGAGATACGACACGAACGCGGGCCACACCAACCACTGCGTACTGAAGACGCTGCACCGCATCGCGTGGGACTGCAGGCGCCCCTCCATGTTGTTCCAGGCCACGCTGTTCCTGATCTTCCAGAAGGTCCTCGCCAATCCTATGCCTCATTTCAAGGTAGGTATTGTGTATTTTTAAAGCACAAGACCGTAGGGAAAGGACGTAAATAGAACGGAAATAATGATATGTTTGTCCCACTGTAGCCCGCTAACCAGAAGCTTTCGCGCCCTATTCTATCACTCTTACAGTCGCGATGATGGTGATAGAATGAGCTAATAACCGCTCAGTTTAGCCTCTACCCACCTAGCCGTTCTAGACGACCTGAGTGGCGCAGTGGTTAAGACGCAGGTGCGCCGCGCGGAGGGTCCTGGATTCGATTCCTAGCAGGGAGCGGGGATTTGAATGATGAGTTTAAATTTGTTTCTGGTCTGGGTGTGTGTGTTTGTCTTGTGTGTGTCCATGGCATCCACGACACAGGGAATCCTAGTGTAAGGCTATGAGTGTGAAGCGTTATTAAAAATTAAATTAAAATTAAAAATCTAGGTACTTCCAATTTCTATGCAAGAGACGAAGTAAGTATGAATGGAGTCTAAGTATGAATAATTTTATCAATCTGATCCTTTTCTTAATGTTATTCCTGCGAGCAATATTATGTTAAACAAATTTAAATTAACAATAATTGGCGTTTAGATAATTTAAAACAATGTACATAGGTATGTAGTATGCCACCAAATGACATGTATAACGTTAATGTAGGTAGATATTATATTATCCTGTAAATTAAACTACAATATCTATCGGGATCAATGCAAACAAATGAGACTATTAAATATATCAACTAGGCTTTTAAAAAACTTCTTCACAAAGGTTTTTTTTTTCAGGAATTGGAAAAGTTTGCCATCTTTATTTTGAGAAAGTTCACGGAGATAGCGTCAAAGAATCCAAAGTGTTTTATCGAGCTCCTCTTCTGGAAAACCTCGAAGGACTCCGTCGAAATAGAGCTCGGTTACGACCTTTACAACGACGGGAGGTGAATATTACATTTTTGTCTTAATCTAAGCTTTTCTCAGAATTAATTTCACTATTTCACCCCAATAAACCCTTTTCAATCATACAACGGTTTGAAAAGGGTATTAGAACCCTTTGTTTGTCAGCCCATTACGAATTAATCGTCATTGACGAAAGACCAGTTTCATCAATGTTACATTTCTTTGATCACAAAATCCGACGTAAAAAAATAATCCGACGCAATCGACAAAAGTTAACATCCCCTTATGGATACTGGAACTAGGTTATTTATTATTCAGGTTATTTATTGATTGGTATCTGCTTTTTTTAAAAATAATTATAATAATTCGAGTAGGCCTATAAGGCAGGCATATTATGAATAATGACGTGTTTAATGATTTTGATGTCAAGACTTAAGAAAACCCTAGTTTCTGGTAGTACGGGTGAAATTGGATGTCTGTCCGGTTAGCTAATTTCGTGTAAGACATAATTTGTAATGAATTTTCGTTAAGAAACGAAATAAAACAAAAATACTTTCAATAATAAATATAATAAGGTAGACGAAAACATTAATATTCACATATCAATTGTGTTTTTTTTTTGTAATGATCAAATTCGGAATAATGAATTATGTAACATTTACCTGGCATATGAAATATTTTCTTAAACTATTTACTCCTCTATTGTACGGGTATAGTTAGAAGAAGATAGGTAATATCCACTATTTCATATAGCTTCATAGAGTAATAACAATCATTAAAAGAAAATAAAAAGCAGTTTTTAATGGAAATTCTTTTGAAAATATGACCCAGTTGCTAACAAAGTGGCACTGACAAAGACTCCGACGTTAAAATTGAACTATCGAATAAAATCGCTTCCTCTCGGAATAATAGTTTGCGGATCAAATTGCAAGTATGAATGGTGCTTCTAATTCGATTGTCAGTTCAAACAATTGGCGATAAAATCAGACCTATATTTCCAGCTCGCTGCCGTTCATTTTCGTACATTATTCCATTCGGACTAGAATAGATGTGCCAATTTTAATACATCAATCTTTATTTGAACGTTTTAATTTGTTCTATTGCAATATTTTTACTAAATGCAAACTTCGGTAGAACCACCGTGAAGATATATGTCGAGCACAATACGGTCGGCTTCATGCCCGAATTGATGCTACATTTCGGTTTAAAAACATAAAATACCCATTAGATCGCAGTCGGTAATAATTTAAACTGCTAAACTTTTGCCTTTCGCATCACGAACTATAATGGAACTAAGAAGTCCCATACTAACCGATAGGCCATAACAAAGTTGTTTGTGGTAAATTGTGATATATTGTAAAGCCGTTCAAACTATAGGGATAAACCGGCCAAAGGAGTTTGGACGGAGGAGCAGAAAGAGGAACTTCGCAAACTATACATGGAGAATCAAGCCAACCCCGCGACAGATCAAGGTATGTACAGTTACGTACACCGTACACGCTTGTGTTCAAACTTGCCTCGCCTCATCTACAGACGAGTAAACTGTTCAATTGGTTACTAGGTATGTTGTAGGCAAACTAGCGCTCCTAGGTTTGACTGGTCAATCCTCAGGTCTGACTTAAGACTTAGCCAAAGCCCAAATAAATTAAATTTTTCGGCCTTTGACTTAAGAATTTTCGTAGTTTAGGAGAGAACAATTTGGTCAGGCATACGTCAAAATTCAATTTTATAAAATCGGGGTTTGACTAGTCAAACTTTAATTAGGTATTAAATGTCTTACTTCCGTATATTTGAAAGGATTTCAACTTTCGGTGTGACTACGGCACTTACTGAACGACTACTAATCAGCGCCGTTCAATTAGAGGGATTTCTGTGTTAAATTTAGACTTATGTCACTGACCCTCGTTTCGCTCGGCAAAAAAAAATTAACCAAACCTAACCCATTGAAGGGATTTCTGTGTTAAATTTAGACTTGTACGAGTCAATAATGCTCGTACTGCAATAACATTCACTGCTAACAAAAAATTTAATCAAGTAACACACATTAATAATATAATTTATAATTAAACATGTTCAAATCGACATTTGACCGAGTTTTCCTGGCGCTTCTAGGATCGACTAGACAAAGTCCGAAACAGATTAATTTACTTTCTATGTTTGACTGAAAAGTTAGGAACTCCTGGATTTGACTAAAAATACTTTAGACAAAGGCCGAAATGGAAATGTGCTTCGGGGATCGCCCCAAGTCTGGTGAAACCTGGGATAAATCAATCATTTCGCGAAGGGACTGTGTGCGAAGAGACAAAGGTCAATGTCCTTTGTGTTTAGCCATTTGAAAGTTTTTATTCATAAAATTAGGATATAATTATTATTATTATTATAGTGTAGTTTTCAACTTGTCATTGTACGTGTTTGAAAGCATAATTATAAGTGTCTATTATATTCTCATTCTTTGTAAAATATTTCCACATTTAAATTTTTTGGAACAAAATGTTTTAATTTGTCCTGAACCTACTTACCTACTTTTATTAGAGCCAAATTGATACAAATACTATAGTTTAATAAGCCATTGCATTGAATTTGATAAAATATAACATAGGAACAGATATGAATTAATATTTTACGAAAGTCTCTCCACTGTACTGTAAGTAACATCTGGCAGCTTTACAACTGTTCCGTTTTGTGAGTAGAATTAGGATAATTTTACCGAAGCTACATTCGCAAGGCGGCCCGCACGAAAGCGTCCGTCTTGCTCCGATGTCGTTTTGTTGCAGCGAATATTGTATTCAGCCACCATTCCTAGTGCAAAATTCAACCGCCACGACGTAATTTCGTTTCACAAAGTGCCGATATTTTTGTCCGTTTTTTAACTAGCCTTAAGTCTCCTGCTAGAACATTAATTATGACTTATGACAGAGGACTTAAAGTCCAAAATTGAACAGGCTACATGCCAAAATCAATCATAGAATTTACGACGTTCCAATGCAGTGCACATTTGGAGTTAGCTGTTTTTGTTCGAACGAGCTACGATGTAATTTACGTTGCTAAGCTCGTTGTAAGTTAGCGTGGGACTGGTAGATTAGGTTTCCAAAGGGGCTTCATTAAAATTGGCAATTTTAGTGTGTCTATGTGCTAGGATCGGGTAGGCAGGTATCCATGTTCTGTCTCATAGAACAGGGAGCGCCTTTATTCTGTCAGTGAACGTTAATTCCGCCGAAGCTACGCTTAACATTTTCGAAGCAGTGTAGTTAAGAGTGCGCAGTTCAGCTTCAATTCGATAGCGCTTGCTTAATTGCAATGAATTTAAAGTTACTCGTATATTACGTCGCTCCAATTATACCTCCTACTAGAAGTGTTTCCAGGCATTTTTATACCAAATTCAAGAAACTTCAGATCCGTTATTCTAGTAATCTTTTGATGGTACAAAATATGGTAGAATAAATTCCATTATATTTGATGCTCAAAAGGAACCTTTCCAATAGAGCTTCATTTATAGTTTGTGAAGTGCACAGTTCGGCTTACATGTTGCAAAAGCGTTATGTTGTCATTATTCAAGCCACTTCATGCCGATCAATATCGATACAATGCCGCATGCATTCGTTTCTATTTAAATATTTTTTATGACAATGCAATACAAATTGCGTTTATGCTAATCGTACGTAAGAAACAAACGAAAGAAAAATTAATTTACTTACTTACGTACATACGAGTATTACCGCAAGTTTCAGATTAATTATTTTATTAAAGCCACGTTTAGATAATATTTACCTTTATTGGATCTCGTCCAACTCAAATTCAATAGCATTTTGTTGCAATGAATATTGTACTGTCCGCACTTCGTATTATCATCTAATTGGACTGATCTCGCCCGAAAAGACTTGCTGAATACTACAACATAAGTAGGTACTTAGTTTTCATAAAGATCAACTTACTGTTTATAAATTATTTCTCATTGATTTATTTTTAATTTATTCGTCTTTTGATTTAACATAAGTGCGCATAAATATTTGAAATAATGTAGCCTACGTCAAACTAAGGCTAATAAAGTAGGTATCTTGAGATATGAGGGAGAAATTAGAAATAACCATGTATTTATTGAAACGCCACAATTTTCTGAGTCACCGCAATAATACCGTTCGGTGTTAGGTACGCATTTGCCGTACGACGGTACATAGCGATTATGACCTGAGTTCGATAGTTTTTTGGTGCTATGAATGTTGTTACATTGATTTCTTACCTATATAGATTGATGCGACTTGTTTTGATACGGTTAATTAAAAGCACTATATTGTACTTTTATTTAGGAAATTATATAATTTTGGGCGTTCTTATTTTTCGGTTTATGGACATTTCTGTAAAGGAACACTGCTTTAGAAATTCGTTTTTAAATTGGAACCTCCACTCAACTCTGAAGGCAATAATTTCATTGGAGCCAGGTTTAACATTTGCGAGCGAGTCCGGCTCGAGTTCGATAGCGTTTTGTTGCAATGAATATTGTATTCCCCGCACTCCGCGCCACTCTCTTATTTAACTGGCATCGTCCGACGCGACTTGTACTGAATTCTACTTCAGGGTACTTTCATTTCTTACGAAAGTATTTTATGTACATAGGAATATGGCCTGGTAAATATTTTTTATTGATATCAATGTAGCTAGTCGTTCTTGTAAAGATTCTTTATTAGTTCAGAAACTTTTTTTATGGTGACCGCACATGTATTTATGTTTCACCAACTCTGACAAACCAACTACACCCATGAATGTTCTCTCAAGAAAAAAATTTGTATATCAAAAATAAAACCAATAATAAGACTTTTTCTCATTCATTACCTATCATTAAAATAAATAAAAATCCACTTGTAATACGCAAACAGCAATCAAAAAGTGATTCTCTTGAATCTGATAACAAATGCAAATTCGTTATTAAAAAGACAAGTGTATAAATAACGCCCTCGTAACTCTTCTGGTACATTAAGGACAGTCACAGGAGAGTAAGCCATCAGAAAAGTAATTTACTTACATTGTTCTGCGCATAATGTGCATTCGCCGAAATTTCTCTTTAAAATGCTCTGAAGTGTAAGTGCATAGCATCCACTGAACAGAAAAAGCTTTTAAAGCTTCGTTAAAACGTGGGGCAAACTGTATTTAAAACAGCTATTAAATATTTTAGCAAACAGCGCACTTATTAGAGGTTATTCTGTATTTCTATTTTGTGGCGCGAGTCCTTGTTCGAAATTCGAATCTACATCACCTGATGATGCTCTGTTTTGGGGCGAAACACGTGTTGTGTGCTATTGGAATAAGTTGTGATGGTAATGGTATATACTTACCTGGAGATAAGGGATGGTGGTTCCCATACCAAAACAAGTTCCACGTTTGTGGATTGTTGCAAAAAATAATATTAATACAAATTAAATAACAATGAATTTCCGCAAAGTAACGCCTGATACAATAAATTAATTTAGATATAGTTTTAAGGACGACATTTATTACACATATTCCTAATAATTTGCCATCTTTTTTAATATTCGTCTGACACTACTGAACACAGAAATCAGGATTAGGTACTTTGTAAACTCTTATTACAAGGTATTATTTTGTCCTAAAAAAATACACTAGTACGTAGATCTCAGTGCCACTTAAGCTAAAAATAAAATCTTATTCTACTTATCTCATTTGAAACTCAAATCTGGGTACATAAAAGTTGAAGTAAAATCTCATATAAAATGTCTTCAGAAGAGCTTTACTTAAGATATTGTCGTCTTTGACGGGAAACCAAGGACAACCAAATAATTTCATTCAGTCGCAAAACTTCGCTTGAAATGTTTAACTTTCGCTATTCGAGAAAATGTTAAAGTAAGAATAATCTCTACATCGGAGGCGAGACACAAGATTGTGGACGTAATGGTGCGTGTAAGTGTATCTAGTTATTGCTGGTTTTTGTTCCAAACGGTACTTTATTACGTGCCCTCTTCGGTTTTACGGCGTCTGAAGCGGGTAATAAAGACGTTTATTAGATAATTAACATAAGTAACGGCAACGTTGCGATTGCGCAGTAGTTGCGTTGAAAGTGCAGGCATTCATTCATGGCTTACTTTTTATTGCTACTGGCAGTAGCGTGAGTTTTATCTGAATTTGACCGCCTAATAACATTTTATCTTATCTAATTCCTCGTTATACGTAGATAGATACAGATAGATTTCACTGATTACATTCTATGTTTACTCCAACAGTATCTCGGTCACATGTGTTGACCTGAGCATTGATGATCGTTCACTTGAAAAGCTCTTAGAATTGGTGTAATAGATTTCTTAATTAAATTACCGAGGTTTGTGTGATTGATATAATTATGTATTAGCTTTTCGTCAAAATCTTTTGAATAAAATTTATTCAAAGTAAATTTATTTAATAGTAAAACTTTTTTTATGGTTAATTTTATATCGAACCGTTCGCACCTACATTCAACAATAATATTAAAATTTTCTCTTTATAATACCTATTAGTTTACATGAAGATTTCAGTAGATAAGTATTAATAAGTTATTAACGAAATAGATTAATACACACAGTGGAGAATACGTTGGTGTTAGGTGGTAAATATCGAATATCCGTATATTCGCTTATAAAATACTCATTAAGTTGAGTCTATACTCAACATAATTATTTTAAAGACATAGTTATCGCTATATAAATATTATCAATTAACGGGATCGTTTCGGGCTTGGTTATATTCATGATAACGCTTAACATGTTTCATTGTACTCGATGAAAATTGGAATTTATGCGGAGTAGTATTATCATGTTGCATTTACATAGTAATTGGAAAGCTTACCAGGCGCGCATCGTATGAATACTTTGCGTAAAGATTACTTTAGCTCTCAAAATAGCAGGTACTTACCACCCAATGTTTGTATTGCATCAGATATTTTAATTGTTTCAATTAAAAATAAAAATCTGTACTAACCCACGTGATACTTTGATGACTTCATGACTTCATTAACTGAAAGCATTTAAGCATAACTTCTGTAACCAAATAATAGTGAAGAATGTTATGTGCCCCATGCTTGTATGTATTGTACATATTATTATGTAAAATAAAAAGTATTTATTTTTGAACCTTGGAGTTCTCTCTAATTTCTCTAAATTTCTGATTCTCTCTAATCTCAAAATTAGAGATTATTTATCTATATACGGGTATTAACCCGTCTTATTACTTTAAGACACCTACTACAATTACGTAACCGCAGTCTATATTCTTGTAAGCCTCATTAATTTAAGGAACGCACGAAATAGTATCAATGTATGGATATACTTTTTACAGATGTAATAGACTGGATACTAGATAATCTAATCGATCAAACGCGCACTCGAAGAGGGGTTATCAAGAAAATGAAAGAACTAGGGCTGATATTCCGGGCCCCCACTAAAAGAAGCAATAAGGATAGGGTGAGGGAGAAGGTCCCTAAGGAGTTCAGCGAAGAAGAAGACGCACTATTGAAAGAGTTGTGGGACCAGTATGGAGAATCAACAGGTAACTCCCAGGTGCAATAACTGGATTGTTCCAGTGAAAATTATATCGCACTGAAACTCCCGAGGTCGTTCGAATCGTGCCCGTTTTAATAACTTGCCGATTCCTGTATCGACGTGCCTTGTGTGCCCTTGTGGTTTAATTAAGTGTCGTAGATTCTATTGTGTAGCACTTCGTAGCAATATGCTACGAATTGTGTTTGGTGTATATTTCTTTTGAGTTGTCTTTTTGAATTTAACACTTTTCACGGTATATTTATTGATGCTCTATATTTACTTTGTGTAGATCCAATGGGCTTAATCATGGCCAGAATGCCTCGTAGACGCCAGAAGAGGAGCTACGTCGACAGATTGCTTGAATTGGGTGTCATACAGGACGCTAAGCAGTGCCGCAAAAAGCGCTCGAAGAAATCGAATAAAAGTCAAGCTGATGCTCAAAATTCAGATGGTAATATGTTTAGAAAATCGTTGTCACATTAAGCACTATATTAAGATTCCCTTTGTTTTTCTGGTCAAAGTCAAAGTAAACTTCATATTTCTGTTTCACCATAGAAAAAATAGAATCAAAGATTTTTCAAAACGGACGCATATAGACAGGTACAAAGTTCTTTATTCAAAAACAGAATGTATGCCTTGCGCGTAAAGTATTATGAAAGCAATTTAGAAAAATGCCAAAAGCGATGATTTGCGACCTTCCATTCTTTAGAGAAAGACCTTACCTTCAGAGGTGAGCTGTTACGTACCCTTTCAATAGTAACAAATTATTTGGGTACTGAAATATTTCGTATGCCGTGGGCGAAGAGAAACGTGGCGCTTCATAACGAGTCCAGGCGCTACGGGGGATAGAGAGCTACCTAATGATTATTATGTAATCTTTCAATTGTTATCTTCCAATAACTTGAACGAAATACAAATTGCTTAATTTTCATTTAATGTTTTTATCGAGTACCGACAGTTTGCATTAATTAACAAATAGACTTTTAATTATTTAGTATTTACACAATCGATGGCTTCAGCCAAGAACAGATAACCAGACTCAAAGTTAATATTATAAATAAGGCCAATAAAACAAAGTTAGAAAATTGATAATCACATTCTTCTTCAAGGAATCTCATTCTATTTGTTTCAATATTTTTTTATATACGAGTTTTATTCTTTTTGCGACGATATTAAAAGAAACATTCAACGGCTAATGAAAACATTCGATTCCAGGGAACTCGACGGATTCGGGTTCATCAGAGCAATCTGACAGCGACACTGACGTTAGAGCGCCTCCGCCCGCCGCAAACAAAGCGGCTAACTCGAAACCGCGTCGCAGGCGCGCGCCCGCGACCACCGACGAGCCGCGCAATACGGAACTCAGCGCGAACGAAATCTGTCGGCTACTAATTCGAGCTGTGGATGGTGGTAAGTTTCATATTATATTGTTTCGGTAGTAAAAATTGGATGGATTGCTACGGAATACAGAACTCAAAGATCTGCCGACTGTTAATTCAAGCTATTAAGATGATGGTAAGTTCAATTATTGATTTTATAATCACATTTACATAAAGTTAAAATGCAACTTTTAATCATCGTATCTTATTAAGGTACGTTGTTAAAAACATTTTCTTGATGAAGGGCAGGCAGGCTATACACTGAAAAAGCCTATACATATTTTATATTTGTCTCCATTGAGTGCCCCTTATACTAAAATAAACCGAGAGAAACACACAAGTGGAAGAATCTGTAGTCCTGAAAAAGAACACACTGCTGTATGGGTGACTAGATATTAGCCAATAACACAAATCCCTTGTATTTCAGGGCTTTGAAGTTCACAATGTACGCAAATCAAAGTACTCGTAATTTCATTTGTTATAATCATTGTAAGCGTACTTAAAATCCCTTAAACAGCTGCTGCCAAAACTCCAATTCCGATATTCGTGCCACAATACTGGATTGACGTTTGTTTGTGATATGTGTTTGTTTGAGTGTATCAAATAGGCAACTGATGGGCTTGCTCATCAGACAACGGAAACCAATAACGACGTTCGAGTGCGTTTGCCCGCACAAAGCGGCAAGTTAAACTCATAACCAAATCGGAATATCATTCACGGGAACGATAACAAGGGACGTAATACTCAGTCGGAACGTGATCTGTCTGTTAATTCAGGTCAATTGATGATGGCAGGCTGGAATGTGTGTCAAAGCTCCTCAAGCCCCCAATATAACGACCGTATTGACTTGCCAAAACAATACATTTTAGGGAATGAATACAATGCGTCCGTACACGCTAAATACATCGCTTCAAAAAATGAATGCGTCGACCCAAAGACGCACGAATGAAGTTTCAATTGTGCGGTATCAATTAAAAAAATTAATTACTTGTACGCGTCGAAGACATCGCTGTAAATTATACGAACACACGTCACTGGTGTTGGTAAGGAAATGCGTTAGCTCCAAGCTCAAACTTAACATCCTATTCCAGTGCGCGTTGTATCGCGCGTATTCCATAATACGGGTACGAAAAGAAAGCAGATAAAACTCAAAAAATATAACAAGTGTATTGTATATTCATAGTTTTATTCAAATAGTAAGTTAATATTTTGTAGTATAATTTATGTTGGAGCGAGTTATATCTCGTCAAAAAACCTCAACTGGTTCCGAATACAAATAGGAATATACCAAAGGAGAGAACGCCGAGCTTTATGCGAAGGAAAACTAGCGTCTGTTTATTAAACTCAGTGATTTTAGAAAGTGTGTCAAGTTTACTCATTAGCGTTAATAAAAGAGAACTAAACAAGAGCGAGGAATGGCTTTCAGACGCGTATGTGGCGGGTTTTGAATCTGAGAGCGAATAAGAAAGCTTTGATATAGTAATTACGAGTACGTATGTGGAACAAGCACGTTTTTGCTGTTTCGCCAATGAGACTCATGTGTAGCAAAATATGTTACCTTGGAAAAACAAAATTATAGTATCTGCTATGATTTTTTAAACGAAAAACCACATTTATTTAAATTCAAAATAAATTTACTGTTCTATTTGAGGTTAAACGTATACATTACTTCAAGTGACCTACGTGCCCGTTTCTTCCGTGGTGAAAAATTCGAAATCATTAGGAATCTTGTGTACAATACTAATGGTAGTATGCAGTTTAAAAATCGTTTTAAAAGCTTATTGAGCAAAATTTCATTTCAGGTCTTTCTGAGGGTCTTCGATGGCTAGCGGAGAATTTCGAAGAAGTGGCGCTGGACCAGGAAGCGGAAGGCTACGATCCTAACGCTGAGGGAATTCCACTTGTACCGATTTCTGACGACTCTGTGGCAGCCATGGATAATGATTTATTTAAAAAGGTTTTAAAAGGAGTCGGTGTAAACCCACCGATTGATGAACAGGTCGGTAGCCTAAATTTGTTTCATTCCTAATATACCTACGTTAATTTTACAATTAGGCATACTTATTTTTTGATAAATTTTATTCGACTTAGAAATCCGAGTTGAATAAAATCGTTTTATGAATATAGCTAAGATACTTTAAACTTCAATATTTTAATTAAATAAAATAAATGTTTTAGGAAACCTATTGGAGAATACCAAGTAGCCTCCACTTTGAAACTATCAGAAAAAGACGTGAAATAATACTTAAGGCGGTAAATAAGGAATTAATAATTGATACCGTTGAAATCAATAATGACGAACCCACTGAAGGATTCGATGGGAAAAATGATAAATCTGAATCCAGCGACGACGACGACTTATTTGCAAGGTTACGAAAAATGAGAGAGGAATCAATGGAATCTACTAAAAGTAGTACTCATAAGAGCAATGTCGTTACTAAACCTAAAGGAGCTAATAGTCGTAAGCGCAGTCGTAGTGTGGATTCCTCAGATGAGAATAGCAGAGAGAAAATGCAGAAAATTGATGAAATTTACGAAGAAAATGTGGACGATGACGATATACTATCGTTCGCTAAGAAAACTTTACAGCACACTGAACTGCCTGACACTGAGGATATATTGCTTAATTTACCGAAACATACGAGTAGTAGCGGTAGGTTTACATTTTTTAATTTATCTTAGTATGTCATATTGTAATGAAATGTATCATAATTTACGAAGTCATCAGTGCAGCGATTATTAAATTTCATAGAAATTATTTATATAAATTAATAGCTTATTATCACAATAACACATTTCATAAATTTAATATTACAGACGAAAGCGATAAAGACGATGATGACGCGCTAGTTTTGCCGGCGACACGCAAGAAAAAACTCCGAGTGATGAGCGACGATGAATCAGACTAAAAATACTAAATCTTTGTTAACTCTGCGCATATACTTATTAAAAATTCAGCGAACACATTTGAGTTTCAATAAACGCACACCAATTGCGCTTTTATCCGCCATATCAGTAACTGCCGGATTTATGAACCGCCTGCGTAATAATTCAAGCGAAAACGTCATGCTATTTCGCTAGCCTCGAAACGGCGCTGACAGATTTTGCAGCGATTCAATTAACTTTTTAAAATATAACTAGAAATGTGTTATATGCAGTTGCGTTCAGTAATAACAACATATAAAAATTGAGTTTTTTAAATTTCCTGTGCCTTTAATGAAACGTCTTAACTGAACTGCAAGACCTCTTTACTGGCAAATAATAAAATGAAGTTTATTGTAACCTTATGTAAAGTTATGTAGTCTTCGAAACTAGAAAGCTCTAATGATTTACGACTAACGATCTCACACATCAATATTAGTGTCTTTAAATGTAGGTACCTAAATGGTAAATTAATAAAAAATGCTTACAGTGTTTTTTTATGATATTGTCGACTCGGCAAACATTACAACATTTCTTAGTTACGTTCTTTTAAACGACTAGGTACTATTTTTATGGGGAGAAAAGTTCCACCTGGGACCAGACACATAGGACATTAAACTTCCAAATAGATCGTAATACAGCGCTGGTAATACTGTATTACATAATTTACACTTTTATAAAATTTATTTATCCTATTGAAATGAGAATTTTATTTTCGTATTGAGTAAGAATACAAAAGAAAATGAAATTCTATTTTCTATATGTATAAGTGCATGCTGAATTTGGATAGTTTAATATTATAAATTATTACATATAGATTTGATAGATACGTATTAAGATCCCACAAGTATTTTTTCACCTATGCTATAATTTACATTTTAATACCGAGATTTAACACTGAAATGTTACTAAACTTGATAACAAAAATTGATAATCCACCCTATAAGACTATTTTCGCTCATAGAATTAATTTGTATAAGTACATACGCACAATGTATATGCATGCTTTTATTGTTTATCTTCAACGGACAATGACGTGCCTCATCATAATAGGTACCAATAATTTCATACTTATTTTTATCGATTGAAGTCTCCATGAAATATTTAGTGTGCTAAATGGCCGTCTACAGAAAAGGCTATACCTTAATTAAAAGAGACGACGAATACTTTTATTATACTCGTAAGTAAAGTGTACATAGACGCATAGGGTTGTTCCTCAAGAAAGCGGATGCGGAGTTAGTAAGTTGAAGAACATAGGCTACTACATCACAAAATGATTAAAAATCTTCTATTAATTAAGACGTTGATAAAAATACTATAACTAAAATAACTGAAAATCCTACTATACAAACTACTTCATATCTATGAATTCGAACCTAAAATTTAAAAATTGATGGGAATGGACGTTTTATTTCTTGCAGCGATATCGCCGTAGGCACATGACTAGAAACACACGTAACAGTGGCAAGAATGACTGTAAACGATACGTACATTATCTACGTTTAAACAGTTATCAACTGCGCACGCTGTTCATGATATTATTATTATTAATATGTATTTACCTATCAAGAATTTTTCGTGATGATGCGGGAATGAAATCCCCGCATCACCTCCGAAAGTCGTTTTACGCTAGAAGATGTAGAAGTTCCGGAGTAGTGTATTTAGAGGCGGATGTCTTTTACAACCCTAGTAGGTACGTATCTACATGTAGGAATTCCAATATCATCCCGCCATCTGATAGCAATATACTGTTATGGTGCACGCTGTTGCCGGTATTTTCTTTCCATTGCAAGGCCGTATGTTCTCTTGCATTCAATATTGCAAATATTGCGAAAGAAATGATATTAGGTATGTGGTACAACATTGTGTTGATAAATTGAGATATCATATATATTTCTATCCCTACATAATATTATGTAGGTAAATATTGCAAAGTACCTATGAAGTAAATAGGTATGTCATCAGTAACTCCATAAAAGCTTATCCACGTAGTAGGTCGGTGGTATAATACAAATTATTGTACCTACTTACTTTCAATACCCCGCACAATGCCGCACATGTCTTGCCATCACCCCAATAAACTCGTACACATTTTACAAAATACATGTTTGGAATTAAGCCACAGTTAATTAAATGGATGCTTTTAACCCCGTGTCTTTGAAACAAAGATGCTTCGTACCTATGTACACATAAAACGTATATATTCTGGAGATTAATTTCGAGGGTGAGCACTAAATCTTTTCACTCAGCATCAGATTAGCGCCCGGAGCCCTTCCCCTAAATGTATCGTTGTTTTTCTAACATTATCTTAACGTTGTAAACACCGGCCCGGAACGGGACCCGGAAATGCTGCCTACTTCAAATACCATTCAAAACTGTATACTAACTAAAACATTCATTTGCATAAATTAACCCTATTTTCACTTACCTATGCGGTTTCCAGTAAGCGAAGGCGAAGGCTTTTTATAATGGTAGATATATCTAATAAATGTTCTTATTTTGTCGCGACGCATATCTAAGTAATGAAACAAATCTACATAGATTTTTTATTTTACGGATTTACGTAAACTAAACACTTAATGGATTTGATTATGAAATAAATAAACTGATGTATTAAGAAATAAAAAACACTCATCTAATGTAATATGTTAAAAAGGATGTGAACTGTCCCATTTTAACTTGATTTAAATAAAAATGTAGGTACCTTAATATTAACTGGAGTGCCTAAATATTAATTGCAACACCAGAACTCTACCACACCGCAAACCTGATTTCCTACCCCTATAAATGAATGTTTAATCGCTGAACACACAATAAAACGTCTATTCAGAATTTGTAATTAAAACATCACGGGACCCCTAATATATTCCCCTAAATCGCGCTCCAAAAAATACAAACGATCGTTTCATCTGGTAATCCCACAGGAATCCAGTTTTTCTTATTCAAATGTTCAGTCAGCTATTTTAATGTTTCAACACAGCACGTCATCAATCTTTGCTGAACTCGAACGTGGGCCATTACGGCCGCCCTCTTGCAATCATCCACTCGAATAAAAACATTTTAAGTGTTAAATTAACGATATCTCAGCGGAACGCTGGCTTGTCCGTCTAAGTGATTAATCCCAGTTCTTGCACGTAGATAGTCTGAGCGCTTAAGATCGTGACATCCTCATTTTTAGATAAATTAATTGCTTTGCTCATTCTGCAAGAATAAATGTTGTATAAATATACTTACGTTTTAAATGAGGTAGATATCTACATAATTATATTAAATGCTTATCTATATATCTACCTATCTAAGTACATCAATCACATCATATCACCTATAAACCTACGAGTACCTATTTTTATTATATTACCATTCCCTGTTCACAGTCCCTGCACCTTATTGTTACAAATCTTTCAAACTAAGTCACAAAAGCTTTCCGCGGAGACAATTTCCAAATGTCGTTTATCGTGATTTTTCTCATACAATTCACGTTATTGGAATTGTGTGCTGTTAAACTTCGTCGCGAGGACAAACACCAATCGGAAAAATCTGTCGTCTCGTTCGATGTTTCTTATTCGTGCCCTGCCCTAGTCACTTAGCTACGTAAATATAAACAGCCGTCATTCTTCTTCTTTACGCGTCGAGCCAAGAGAAAAGAATGACAAACGAGTTAAAAGAATAATGGAAAGTAAATGAAAACAGCAAAATCGCTTTTGTCAAATGCTTCCTTCCTCTATTCAGTCGTCTCATCTTAGAACAAAACGTTGTTTTAAGCTTTCTTACGATAATTATAACGCCTACAAAAGCTTGTATGTACCTACCTAAAGTTATGTCTTGTAATCGTTTTTTTAACAAATCCTAGCTTTAAGCGTTTATAAAAATAGGTACGTACGAGTATCTCTGAAAGTCTATAAAAGGCTATGAACAAAAACATGACAAATCATGTATATTACGTTACTACGAACCACGAGTTTATACATTAAAATATATGAAAGGTATAATACCTACTTATATTTGGTATGCCTCAGTATTACTGGATTATGAATAACTAGTATCTCTAACCCGAATGTTACTTACCTAAAAAGTTGTAGTGTCCTTAAACATCGACTAGAAAGTGCGGAGTTTGCACGACGCACCCTCAGGTAAAAACGAAATTGAATTTTCCGTCTTCCAAACAACGGTTTCGCATAGATAAATCTCAAGACCTCCTCAGCCTGCGCCCTTAGCAACAAAACAAAGTTTAATAGCAAAGTTAATACGAGTAGAAGAAGTGGATACACTGAATGTTAAAAGTTTTAATTCGAGTCTGATAACGACCATCGTAACACAAATCCCATCCCGCACTTAGATACATGGATAGGAATCTACATGTGTAAACTATTATTTACGATTTATTTCACTGGATCGTTCAATTCAACCACGAATTGTATTATTACATTCAGTATTCATGAAACTGAACTGTTTTTTATTGGTTTAAAATGAATGTATCTAGGTGAATACTATTTTCCTAGGGTCGCTTTTATATCTATTTCGCGTTACCAATTAAGATATCTATCCTGTGTATTTTTACTGTTAATTAACGTAAAACAATATCAATAAAATAAAATATAGTTATCTATGGCACAATCCTTATAGGTACATATTCGTTTTGCTGGAATTGGTAGTAACTGTCGTCCTCCCCTAAATTAACGCGATTTATTCCAGCAGCGTTTGCAAAAGACATAACCGATATAACCCTAATGAGGTTATGGAGCGTCGTTATATTCTGCAGACCAATTATCTTTATAAGAGCTCTTTAAATTTCCTAGTCCTAACCACACTTCGGAACCATATTAAGCTCGTGTAATTTTATAACAAGAGGGGACTAATTTACATAACGTAATAGGTGTTTTTAATCAAGTGCTACTTTAATTCAACCAGAAGCTTCTTAAAAGACCACAAATAGTACAAATAAGATATAAATAATAACTCGTAAACACAAACCGAGCAACGAGTAAGAAGATAAGTTGGTAGGCTATCCAGAAATTTTATAGATCGTCAATCAAACTTAAACATCATCAGAGAAGTAGTCTTACAGAAGCCCATACATTGCGATGGGGGCAGAGGAGGGTCCAATGATCGATAGGCCATTGAAAAAGTCACTTACTCCCTCTCATAGTGACTGGTCGATATCTCTCTCCACAAGGTTAGTCTTAATCTGAATTTTTGACGACGGTGGGGCCAAAAAACGGCAAAAAGTTATACTGAAAATGGCACAAGCCACAAATATTTATTACATACTTGTTTCAAATTAATTCTGTGAAAAAATTGGTTTAATAGGTAAAATACATATAGCATAAATTGCTTACTTAGATCGTATTAAAGGGTACCCACTTAATATTTTTCATTCTCTTTCAAAACTTTAAGCAAGTTTAAATGTCTGCAAGGAGTGTGAAAATTTGAGAGTCAACGCTTCTGTACAGTGATTTAATGAATTTTCATTATCTGGAGGTTTGAAATAATAAATACCAGTAGGTACTTAAAATGAAAATTTAAATCTACATAATGTAACTTTCCCACGTAAGCGTCAAGTTCATAGCTAAGTACGTTCCTGATAACGGCATCATGGGTGATTACATACAGGGGAATGGCTGTAGATAGTATCTAGCACAACACATATTTTTACATTATTTCCAATGTATTTTATTTAAGGTTTATAAATTTCATAAATTTAATGTTTTTATTTCATTAGCATATCTCGATTTAATTTGTCTTCTTGTATATTCGACAATGTCTCAGCAAATAATTTTAAAAGTTGAGATTCATTCGAGCAATGTCAGAAGGTCGACGAGCGCGACCGCGCCTGTCAGAAAGTTGTGCATTAACTTTTCATTTGCAAGTTTGAACGAACGAACGAACCCACCCAGCTATCGCGTAACTTCGCGGTTCCACTTAGAATATGTAGAGTACGCGACTAAATTGAAACCATTTTATGTATACAAATTATACACGTACCAAAATAAGAGCATCAAATTGGTACTAGGTAGGTACATCAGGTAAGTACGTCAGTAATTACTGAGTAGGTTAGAAATCACTTAAAAATTTCTAATTCAAATTATTTATAGGTAAAATATATTCGAATAGCCATTGAGGTGAAATTAAATAGTTCGTCTGGTAGCACGGAGCACTAGAATCAAGAAACGCCAAAGTTCTCGTGATGTGGGTGTAGATACATATATACGGATAACTTAGATATCCGTACTCAGTGTTGCTGAATTTGGCTGTAGTCAATGTCAGTGGCAGTACTAAGCTGGCTCGTTTAAAAATTTCTCTGTAGAATGATTACATGCCCTGTATGGAGTAGTATATAACTCGCGATGCGAAGCGCGGAGGAACATGGTTTTGAGTCCAAGCAGAGCATAAGTTTGAAAGATGTGTTTTTAATTACTATAAAACTCTTTCTGGTATGTTTGTTCGTGTGATAGTCTATAGCACTGTGTCTATAGCACCCACGACACTGGGAAGGAAGCCTAGTGTGGGGCGTCATTTATTATTATTTATTGAGGAGCAAGACCAAGAAAAGAAAAACGATATGTTCAGTAAAATTAAGCTGCGATAGCTTTTTTACGCTAATTACAATTTCAGAAATACAATTCTATACAAATGGGGTAGATAATTCTTTGGACAGTCCATTTGCCCCCATGATGGGATTAATACGACCGCAAAAAAAATTCACGAGTCGTAATTGTCCTGACTTGTAACTTATCACCTCAAAATATTTTGTAATTAATATAATAATATATGTAAAATTAATTTGGCAACTTCATTAAATATAATAGGTTGTAAGTTATTTCATTTTAATAATTACAAATGCTAAAGAGAAATCTAACAGACTGTTAAATTATAAAATCTCCCAAATTACTTACAGCCCGTAAAATACCTATTTAGTGAGTAGAGAGTGCTTAAACTGCGCTAGCTTTGGACTAAAATAGCAACTTCAAGTTTGAGTTTTCGAACATTCCATGTTGACATAACTGGTAGTATATGTATAGTATAGGTACCTACCATACATACAACAAAAATAAAACTCCCGAATTGAACATCGCGAGCCTACTTTCATTACGCAACGTAAATTTATTACAGTACATAAATTTATCAGATAATTTATTTTATTATTATTATATTTTATATCATCTTTCAGCATTTACATACTGTCGATATTAAGAATGTCGTAGTACAATATTGTGTTATAAAATTACTAAAGTGGGTATATATTAGAAGCACGGTTATGGTCTACTCTGATTTCAGACAAACATCTCGTGTTCCCGTCGGACCACCGAATATTTCATTGGGTAATGTTTTCGCCGAGGCCGCAATAACATTTACATAGGCCGCGTCAACTAAAGAAAAAGAAAAGTGAAAGAAATCACATGCATTCTATAATAGTAACACTTTCATTGGGATCCGTCGTAAAAGCTACAAACCTAACTTATGCATATTTATGAAGGTTCTGTAGCCTTCTGGTAAGTGTACCCGTATAGTCATGGCTATAGGTAGGTTGGTCATTATAAGTATTTTGGTTTAAAGTTCAATATCCGCCTGGTGCCTGAATTTAAATTATCTTCTTATAAAATGTATGTATAATTTCTTATCTAGATCAAATAGAATACCGCTACTTATCTCTAAAATCTTCTATCAAATACATTTCAAATAAAATAATGTTCCTACTACATTAAGTCAGCATGAGTATCGGTATCAGATGAATTACCCGTCTTGAACGTAGGGTTTATATAAGCAACGTAGCATTAAGCGTGATGGAAGCTTAAAGATTCAACAAGCGTTGCATAAGCTCACTTGCGTGACGTTCCAACTTCATTGTTCGTACAAAGATCTTAGGCTGAACCGAAGCGACACCGTAGTAGCGTAGCACCGTAGACTGCTACAAGAAGCTACGATCTTATGGTCAAGTGATTTCTCGTAGCTTGATTGATCTACATTAGTTACTTAGGAATAAGTGATAATTATGACATTGTCAGTACCCATTAATGACCCACTACAGGGTCGGGTCTCCTCTCACAATGAGAAGGATGTAGGCCTTAGTCCACCACGCTGGCCTACTGCGGGTTGGTGGACTTCACATGCCTTTGAGAACATTTGTGAACTTTCAGGCATGCAGGTTTCCTCACGATGTTTTCCTTCACCGTAACAGCAGGTGATATTTAATTTCATAAATCGCACATAACTTTTATTACAAAGTCATTGGTGCGTGCCACTGGGATTCGAACCCGGACCCCTCGATTCGAGGTCGAATTCTAAGCCACTGGGCTATCACCGCTGCTGCGCAATTATGACATACATACATTCAATTAAAAGCTGAGTCACATTTGTGATTCATTTAACTGGATTAAAGGTTCAACAAGGCTTCAACAACGCAAAGGCAACAATAATCTTCGGATAATAATAGCCTTCCCACAATTTGTCTACGATGCAACATTTGGTAGAGCAAAGTAATGAGTAGGAATATCTTACATTATGTAGTAGGTATCTTATGAGCCATAAATATCCAACGGGTTTAATGAATCCATGCAATACCGAAAAATATTTAGGAAAAAAAATTATATAGCTAGGTACTTATTTGATTTTGTTAATTCCTTTTGATAATTTGACGGTAAATATTTTCAATATTTATAAAGCATCTTATTTATTGAAATGAAAGTTGTAAAAGACGTAACATGTATAAACATTATAATTATGGTCCTTAAGCGTCGTTAACCTCAGTGACATAATTATCTCCAAATCCCATCCGCACTTTATAGTACCTACCATTACTCATTAGTGCGACGTCTGCATTTAATGCCTGTGTATGTAATGAAGGTTTGTTAAATTAGCAAGAGCTATTAAACCCTATGCGGATGTCTCCAATTTGACATTTTCAAGATAGTTGCGAAAATCCATTGTTAGTGTTACTCAATTGTACCTACTGATATTCCTTCCAAATCAATAAATATGTTATCGGTTATACACACTATGGTATTTTCAGGTCCTCAAGCACCTCCTTTATAAAAAGGATATAAATATATACTAGTAAACATGGAAAAAATTGTGAAATGATACTTCCATATTTCTCAAAACTCTTTCAAGTTCCTATCTATCAATTTACTAAATAAATTTAAATACTCTTGTTTGTGTAATATATGGCATAATGTAGGTATATTTTTTAATTGAATGACTTGTAACCTTACCCAATCAAATATGAATTGTATTATAACAAACACCCAATTCGCATAGTCAGACAAAACCTCAAATTTACTTATTTTGCAAAACTACACCGCGCGTGCCCCTGTTTTTAATGAAGGTAAACGCTAATGAAATATATGTACGTCTATAATATCTACAAAATACAATACAAAAGGAAATTGTACAATGTACATACAAGTGTGACAAAGCTGTAGCTCCATTCCTATTAGTAGAAATTCGCTTAGGTGCAGATTAACGTTAAAATTCGACGGTGAAAAATATTCAGCTATCGACGAGGTGCGGTGGTTAATTACTCTTGAATATTTAGTGGTCGTTTGAATAAATCGCTCGTGCCGTGTCCTTTAAAACTCATACCTATTCGTGTGTATAGGAATTTAATTGTACTACTATTAAAATATTACTTATTTCACTTACTATTACGTCATTTGAAACATACTGAAGCCTTATTATGAGATATTCAAATATAAAAGATAATTTTCATTAAATACAATGAATGGCGTCTACAACAGCCAGTGAATATTATCTTAATAACTTCATTTAACTTTCGTAAATTAATTTTCATTTGATCATTTCATCGAGAGATGAGTTATAATTGAAGGGGCGTCGCGATCGGTCGGTAGCCACAAACGGAATAATGTCAAATCAATTAAAAGTTGAGTTCGTCGGGCGACGCGCCAGGCCCGCCGAAGTTGATTCATTAGTATTGGTGCTAGCAGCTCCACGACTTATCTGCGCGGCGCAGCCTGAACCAATCCGCTAACATTCTGATATACGCACCAACATAAATTGACTCGTTTCCAAAAGCCTCTATTGCCTCTTTATGGTCGGCTGGTTTATAAGCGTGGTTCTTCCCAGTCGGTAGTTTGTTTATCTCTATGAAACAGTACCTACTTAATTTTTGATGATAGATAGACTAGACTAGTCCTAGGACACAAAGATTACATAAAAGTTATTTATTTAAATACATGCCTTTGAGTTAACATCTCACTATAATTATGTGAGTAAAAATTATGTGCATATTAGTGAAAATAACATCCTACGATAAGTAATGTACTTTTTTATCATCGTTTTCATTTTTATTTAGTTCTTATGTTTTAAAAGTTCAACGCGCATTGTGCATTACTGCAAGAGTGTAAAAAATAATGTTGTCAAAACAGCACAAGTTTGTAACAGAAATGCATCGGTAAACATTTGTGTTGCCTAAAATTACTTTCTGCTAGTGTTGACACATAAAGCTAAAAGTTGAAGTTCAGATTTCAGTTTTTAAATCTAAACTTATGACAAAGAGTAGCTTGTTGTCATGTTTTATTAACATATCTAATAGCCTTAGCTTAGCCTTACCCAGTGCGTGCAATTATGATACTAATTAATTTCTTTTTTGAGTATAAGCTAATTGAACTTAAGAGTATTAAATTAAATATTAATTTCAAACACTCATATCGTGATTTGTTATCTGATGAATTGACTACTTTTCCAGTAGATCTAAATGATTTCTGAGAAAATGTTTCCTCGAGACCGCAATAACATTTACATAGGCCGCGTCAACTATTGGCGCGCGTTCATAAAAGTAAAGCGAAAGGGATCACACTAGCCGCGTATAACTGTCTAACTTCCCCGGGATCAGCAAAAGTTATACCTATTCAATTTATGAAACTAGTATTGCTCTGACTGACTTCAGAAAAGAAGTTTCGTGAATTGAGCACATAAATTAAAGCATATTTATTCACTGGTCTCTATTATACTTTCACCAAACAAGCGAAAGATTTCTAAAGCAATTCTCTCAATCAAATAAAAAGTAATGGCTATTGGAGTGTCACAATAAATACTCACGGAATAAAGAGCTTTGTTTATCGCCGGTTCAGTGATTAAAGTTGTACTTAGTTATAGAAATATTTAATTTACTTTGACTACAATGCTGGAAATCTTTATTTATCTAAAAAGAGCATATAAAAGTTATTTTTATACAATGTTAATCGATGAAATTGTTCCAGTAAAGATTTTCGTTAACTCGTAAGAGTGAGTTCTTGCATTATGTAATCGAAAATGCGAGCCTAAAATCGAACGGCAAAAAATGAACATAATACATGTTAAAGGCTTATCCAGCACGAGCGATTTATTCAAACGACCAATAAATATTCAAGAGTAATTAACCGCTCCGCCGTCGATCGCTGAATATTTTTTGCCGTCGACTTTTTTACGGTAATCCCCGCAAAGGTGGATTACCAAGTGGCGCAAACTCAGTGAAAAACCCGTTACGTGAACGTATAAGTAAAAGATTTTGCAGACTTATGAATAGTTTTGTTTTTTTTAGATATATTTTCCAAAAATAAGAAATTTAGGAGGTTCGAAGAAAGAATCAAAATAACATCATTTGCTATATCATATTATGTTCATTGATGTGGTAACGTTACGATTTATTTGGTTACCATATAAAGCATCGTTTCTTCCTTTCAGCACTTGGTAGTCCACTGCTGCCGCTGCTGCTTAACTCCGCCGTTGCCGGTCCCAAGCCCGGATGAGAAAGGAGGAGGGTTGGTATGGAGAAGAACGATCCAACCATAAAAGGAAACAACGCCGAAAATCGGGCGGCGGTCAATTAACCCGACCCCTCCGACACCTGTTGGAGAGTGGCTTACAGAGACCATGAGGAATTAAATAACCTCAAAAATTCTGCAGTGGAAGGATCTGGGTGCCCACCACTACGTATTTACCCAAGAAAACTCCCTCAATGAACAGTACGATTGACAGAGCTAGTTTGTTGAGCGATCCGGCTGACCCCCGGCGCCGCTCGGTAACCGGGCCGGGCCGGGTAAAAGCCCTACACAGTATTTGCGACAACATCTGGCGAACTGGAAGATGGCCTTCAGACTGGACTAAGTCGATTATATTACCTCTCCATAAAAAGGGATCCACTTCTAAGTGCGATAACTACAGAACCCTTGCACTGATATCACACGCCAGCAAAGTGATGTTACATATCATCAATAACAGGATTCGATAGTTTCTGAACTGGCAAATTCCACCGGAACAGGCGGGCTTTGTAAAGGGCAAAGGAACCCGCGAACAAATCCTGAACATACGCCAGCTGGTCGAAAAGGCCTACGAGTTCAACACACCCACCATCTTTTGCTTTATCGATTACAGTAAAGCCTTCGACTGTGTTGTATGGTCGGACCTATGGAAGGTACTTAGTGAACTGGGAGTACCTCAACACCTCATTGCCCTCATCCGCTCTCTATACCTGGACAACCAAGGAATGGTAAAGGTTGAGAACTGCACATCAGAGCTTTTTAGTTTCGGCAAAGGGGTAAGACAGGGATGCATCCTGTCTCCAATTCTCTTCAACGCCTATGGAGAGTACATAATCAGGCGGGCATGTGAAGGTTGGGAGGGTGGAGTCACAATAGGTGGCACTAAGATAACAAACCTCCGCTACGCAGATGACACCACTCTCCTTGCTGCAAATGAAACCGAGATGGTGAACCTCCTAGCTCGGATTGAGAACATCAGTTTGCAGTTGGGTCTAAAAATCAATCATAACAAAACCAAAGTAATGATAGTGGATCGCACCAACAGCCTTGAATTAACGGGAGCTCTGAAACTTGACATCGTGACCGACTTCGTCTACCTAGGATCCAACATTAATAACACAGGATCATGCGAAAAAGAGATAAGGAGACGCATAGGGATGGCCAAAACTGCAATGTCCCAGCTACATAAGATATGGAGAGACCGTAACATCACGCGAAGAACAAAAACCAAATTGGTGACTTCGCTAGTCTTCTCCATATTCAGTTACGGAGCGGAGACCTGGACAATGAAAAAGGCCGACAGAGACCGAATAGACGCCTTTGAAATGTGGACCTGGAGGAAAATGCTACAGATTCCATGGACCGCCTTTCGCACCAACGCGTCTATTCTGAGAGAGCTCAACATCAAAACCAGGCTTTCTACTATATGCCTTCGTAGGGTGCTGGAGTTCTTCGGACATATTGCTCGCAAAGAGGGTCACAATCTTGAACAGCTGATGGTGACAGGCAAGGTAGAGGGCAAACGTCCCAGAGGACGCAGTCCAACAAGATGGTCGGACCAAATACGATCTTCTCTGAACATCAACTTCCACAATGCCCTTCACGAAGCTAAGGATCGCAGCAGATGGAGGGAAATCGTACGAGTGAAATTGATGCAGCGGGGGAGTCACGACCCTCAGCAATGAGGAAAACGACGCGAGGAGGAGTCCACTGCTGGACATTCGCCTCCCCTAATCGACGCCACTCCTCCACTCCGGTCCTGGGCTCTCTGAATCCAATGGTTTCCGGCTGTTTTCTTCAGGTCGTCAATCCGCCTGGTAGGAGGGCGGCCTGTGCTCTTTTTATCTAAACGTATGGCGACCATTCGAGGACCTTTTTTCCCCATTGGTTTTCAGTCCTCCGAACGATGTGGCCAGCTCATTGCCACTTTAAGTTGCTAACTTTGAGAGCTATGTCAGTCACGATTTCATCATTTCTGACACCGTCACGTAGAGAAATACCGAGCATAGCTCTCTTTTGCCCTCTGAGCGACTCGGAGCTTGTGCATTAGACAGTAAAGAACCATGTCTCGGCACCGTAGGTATATACTCGTACAGTACAAACGCCATTGAATTATTCAAGCGAGTTTTTAAGTTTTGTTCGCTTGTCGACCATTTGAAATGAGAATTAGCTCTGCTATACCGGCTTTATTGCAAGTAATCTCACAGTTACAGTGTTTTATCTTAAAAGATAAGTTAACGATGCTCGAGCTCTGTAGTGTTCAACCCATCAAAGCATTTATAATCTGAAACGGGTTAGTGAAACGTAGTACGCTACGTTGTAGCGTAGTAATCGTAGCGCGCCGTAGCTCCGTAGCATTCTACAACCCCCATTACCCATTAATGACCCACTACAGGGTCGGGTCTCCTTCTCGTAATGAGAGGGATGTAGGCTTTAGTCCACCACGCTGGCCTACTGCGGGTTGGTGGACTTCACATACCTTTTGAGATCATTTTTTTGTGAACTCTCAGGCATGCAGGTTTCCTCACGATGTTTTCCTTCACCGTAACAGCAGGTGATATTTAATTTTATAAAGCGCACATAACTTTTTTACAAAGTCATTGGTGCGTGCCACTGGGATTCAACCGGACCCCTCGATTCGAGGTCGAATTCTAAGCCATTGGCTATCACCGCATTCTACAATACTCCTACTTAATTGCGGTGATGGATCGTTGTCTTATTATTAAATTTTGACTTTATCCAGCATGTTTAATGTTTTAAATTTTATTCTCGTGAAATAAAGTTGTTTAAAAGCGAGCTCGTTTGATAACTATAAACGAATACTGTGAGGACTGTAATATTTATTATAGACTTGGACACGACACAAGTATATGTACAAATGTTCCAGGTATGACCGAGTAATTTTTACACAATAGGTATAACCAACCAACGTCGTCGTTACCAAATTAGTTTTAGATCAAATTAACGCCAAGTTATTCAATGTTTTGTAATTAACAGTGACTACGAATAAATGAATACACAGCTGTCAATAGAGAAAATACTAGGAACAAACTGATTTCATTAAAGGGATTGGCAAGGATATTGTATATTAATAAATACATGAATGATATTATTTTTATTGTATTTCTCATATCGGGACATATTAATATTATGGATACCTATGTATCAGGCAAATGTTTTCATGTTCATGGCACTTTATGTTTTACCACCCTTTTTAGCACGAATTCTTTACAAACAGACTATTGTTAATCAAAGACTTGCTTTGCTTAAGAAGATAACCTATACTCGTATTTATATATTGAAGGGACGAAATTAATTAAATAGCGTTTTGTGACAGATTATAAATTAGATACTTCGCAACAGATGCGTGTTTTAAGCAGTGCTTATTATTGAACTAAACGCTCGCTTCCCCTTCACTCGGTTTTCTTACTACAAGAATACGAAAAACAAGGTTTATTTAATATATGTAGCTCCCCTTAATAAAAACCAATCTAAACTTTTTGAAAAATAGTCAAAAATTGTTGTGTAAATAATACCTCACCGTAATATGAATATAATTGCAAAGCTTACTTATTACTTCTTAGTAATAAAAGATACGTTGTTATATTGTAAAGATGCATGTTGTCTATCTATTGGTAAATATGACAGCTTTTCTGAACTTTACATTTCTATTTCAAGTAATTGTTTTACGGGAATTTACCGAGGTCTTGAGCATGATTTCGCTTTAAGTACCCAAGCTGTCACTCCAACGCCAGAAGTGGCCAGCCTAAAGAGTTAACCGATTATTCCATCTTAGAAAGTAAAACTAAGCAATAGACTTTATTGCGCTTACGAGGTTCTGTGATAGAGCACTTTCTTGTGAAATTTTAGTTATTTATGTATTCATAATCAGAACCTAGGTTCAAGATAATGTGTTGGTTCCATCCGTTCTTTAAAATTTATGCATTATTAGTTGAATTATATATAATATACTATTTATATAGATCTAGGTGCTATTAATTTTATTGAGTAAACTACTACTATTTAGAAATATTTTGGAAATATGATGTCTACAATAATCTTTATTTAAATTTTAACAATATTTTATGTACACACTTTAAGACATGAAGGCAATATTGGTCGATGGGTTAAATCTCGACGGAAATATTTACTTTGTCCGGGAGCATATGACAAGGAATACCTACATCGTTCCAATGAAGTGGAAAATTGGAATGTTGGGAACAAGTTTTCTTTTCTGGACAATTTCGAAACAATTTCTTTCAAATACACAGAGACCCCTAAGGAAAATTGAGGTACCTACCTAGCTAGCCACTTTTGCGACTTGTTCAATCATTGATCATGTTAATACGATTATGCTTGTAAAATTAAATATATCTACTCAAATAACATCTTACATTTTTAACACATTGATTGCAAGAAATAAGCATTTGAACCGTTCATAATATAATTACGTAAACGATTATTATCTTGTTTGAATTATTCTAAATAAACATTTTTATGCATTTTGCAATGTGCTGACAAAATGTAATTTAATTAATTTTTTAGGAGTACATTCTATTAACGAACATCCGTACCGCTACGGCGTTCACCCCAGTTTTTTAGTAGCAAGGGACAAAGCCGTACGTTGTATTTTCTCTTTTCGGGAAATGTGAAAATATGGATGGATGGGATTTACAAAAATCCCACGCTAACAAGGATTCCGTATCAAGTCACCGCCGAGTTTGTCAAATATAAATACCTTGTACAATTTAGTAACTGAATATCCAAAATTCTTTTAATACTTTTATCTAGGTATATTGAGACTTCTTTGTACCTATATGATTACATTTTTGCTATGAAAGGTCCTTGAGATAAATCTAGTTAGCTTACTGTATATTATTATTATGTACAAATACGTTATATGCTGTAAAATTTAAATAAATAGATTTAATGTTCGAAACTACAACAGAGCACGATAAAGCGAACAGACCTGTACACTAACAAAAGAATCGCACGCAGTTTGCCAATCAAGCTAATAGAAAGTTTCGGCGTCAGCAAGCGTCATTCATAATGTTACTTTTATTGGTTCGGACAACCGTCACTAATGGACAGGGATAATTAATTGGACGTCAGCACCCTACACTGTATTGCAATACGTATACCTATTTTATTATACATAGTAGTGGATTTATACATGAATCATGGTAATTCGCTGAGGAGATAAGTACCTACCTACTTGCCTCTGTCCTTCCTTATAACCTCCCGTGAAGCAAGCGTTCTTATAGCCATACAAGGCATCGATTGAGGAATTTGCCCGAGAAAGAAATTTAAAGCAATAAATATATTTTTTATTTGTTTCTTTTTAGATTAATATACTTTTATATTGGATTCATTGTGCTTTATTTCGGTGGAACTATATTTTTATATGTATGTATTTCCATCGAAATAATTCATAATGAATCCATATACCTACAACTTAAAGTGATAGCCTTTTGGCTTTGACCGGCTGTGACTGTTGTGACCAACTAACGTCAAGTAGCGGTCGCTCATATGTAACCTATCTATTTTTAAACAATATACCTACTTAGGTACTATAAAATAAATGCATGATATAAGTGAGTGTCGGTTAGGTAAGTACTCCTTTACATATTCATTGACAAGTTTTCCTCTTATCGTTCAACATGCATGACCTGTTCAATGTTGGGGGACATACTTTTCATCAATTTTTTATCATCCCGCTTCCTTTAATAAAGCAGTAAATAAACGAACATTTTCGTAGTAATATTACAAACTTATTATGTTCTTAAGCATAAAATGTTCATTATGTGTTTTGTAAAAAATTTGAACTAGATAAACCCGTAACACGTTCTAAAATTGTAGATACATTGAAACTTATAACTTGAATTTTCATATAATCTATCTAAATTTTAAGTTTTGTGCCATATGGACAGTAGGTCTTTTAAAATCCCAATCTACGTAGTCCCATTGTAAAAAGAAACAATGAGTGATCAAATCTCCGTAATATGTTATCAACTTGAACACAAAGTTATTTACATTAAGGAATTTACAAACTATTTCCTTTTTGTTAATAGTAGAGCCATAACACCATCGTTTTAAGTAAATTGGCGATATTATGATTATCTTAAAGTACTTATTTTATAGTATTTATTTCATACCTTATACGGATACATACTGAACAAGCAAGGCCACTGGTAGTAATGCAACACTGAAAGCGCGAGATCGCAGTGAATAAACCCGTGACTACCTCGCACGTGAGGTGACTAAAGCAACTATATAGTGCTAGAAAATTGACCAGTGCTTGTGTTACACGAAATATAAGATATACTAAAATCAAAGATCAACGTTCTTGCTTGGTAGTATAAACATGTTCCTAAATATGTTTAAAAATCCTTGCTTCAGTTTAATATAGGTACGACAGAAAATTATTTTAACACCCCTATGATGAGAATATACATAGTATATTTAATTTAGTCCTTTATAGAACACAAGATTAGCATTATACTATTTATCTATTCGTTCAAACTCACATCCTGTACATTAAGCACCATAGACATAGGAAGTGAGCCCCCATTACCTTATTATTCTATCTCTTTTACTGCGATTATAAGTGAACGGGATAAAATGAGTTTGAGGCGTGAATGGAGCTGAGCTACCTACAGTGGATTTGGAATAAAAAAGCCGTAATTGCCGTTCTATTTATTTCGTTCTTCTTAAGCTTCTTTTTCCTGTAAGCATGAAGTCGAGGTCGCCTAAGGTCCCTTATCCCCATGAACGTGACCAGGGATCAATGTTGTATGCTTATGATCAGCTATCGATCACATGTGAAAACGACACGCGTAATCTACTACTAGGAGAGGAAAATGACATATAAATATAAATATTCTTCCCAGTTTTTAATTCAGGTTTGTGAAAGTAGGTATGCATACTCGTAGTAGTAGTAATGCATATAATGATGTTCGGTCTCTATCATTCACACAACAAACAGACAAAAAATAGACAGCACTAGAATTTTTCAAGTGAAACGAAGCACCAAATGGATTTTTATTCAGTTGAAGTTACGCCAGCCAATTAGTTTGGCGCAAGTGCATCGTGAATGCTCACAACCTTATTACTCAACTCTTAAATTAATTCCGACCTCAATTCAACTCTTTTCTCTTTAGAGAACTAATTTCACAGCTAATGCGATTTATTTTATTGCACTTCAAAATTACTGCGAATCATTTCCTTTTGATGACCAGTCTACGTTCTATTTAGATCTCATAAAAGTTCTAATATAAATAAAGGTTTGCAGAAGCAAGCTAGTAAGGTTTATAAAAACTCTGCTGCTAATTTCTTTCAAACTCTCCGTTCTTTTAATTTCATTTTAGTAAACATATAATTTACATGTATATCTACGCGTCTGCTTATAATTCATTATCCAACAATATGTAAATATATTTGTTACAAGGAACTCACCTCCACAATAATTTTCTTTAAAATTCACTCCAACATTTAGTATTGTCACTTCAGTGGTGTCATACAAAGAAATTGTGTCACTGGGAAAACACCGACATAGCAGACTCCCTCTACAGACGAGAATACGGAATTCCTATAAAGAACTCGTGCAGAAAAGCGTGCGCTATGAGGAGGAACATAACGTTCTGAATATATTTTACATAAAACGTATTCAGCAAAATTAATCTGAACCTCTTTTCGAAAAGCAAGGTATTGTAATTTTTTTATATACTCTACATTTGTTTGTATATTTTAGTTAACAAGACGAGTTGTAACCATTAACAAATCTGTTAAGAGGTTCATGTTTAATCTTACATGTTCCTGTAAATTTTCTAAGTTTTCATTTTAAGCTGATACTTCCGTATGATACATATCTTACAAAAATAATATTTAGAATACGTAAATCTAACATAAAGAGCTTCATTATTAATCAATGAAAACTGAGCTCTACTAATGATCTCAATGGCTGACTAATTTCAATCAAATCCAAATTCTGCTTCCTCATCAAAAATTATACTTAAGCTTAGTCACGATAATTTTGATCAAAGTGCCTCGCTCTGTAAAATAATGAGCTTATTGGACGTTTAATCGTATCAGAAAAAGATCTATGGCCAAAGTTAGTTAGAGGGACAACTGTGATAAAAATTACCTACTTAAATAGAAAAAAGAAAAACATTTTAATGGCAAAGGACTTTCGCAGAGTCTCAGAACAGCACGCTCACGGCTAACCTCTTATCTTCGTAGAAGTAGGCCACGTAGACAACGTGCAATGGTAGGCAATACAAAACATCTTGTAGTTTTGTAAAGTTTCAACTCTCTCTGTCTTATTTTAATAATAGTTTGCACTTTTATAACGTTGTGATTAAAAACGGTTTGTCTTTATGTTTTAAATCTTTATTACACGAAAATATTCATGTTGTTTGCTGTGGTGATAAATAACAGAACCTTTTGCAAATAGCTAGTCTAATAAGAATACTTTTATAGCGGTTTTATTTACCCCGGCTGTTGCTGTTCCGATTTCATAGCAGGACTGATTTATTTGTCTAGGATTTCGTGCCTGTCACGCGGTCGCAAGACGAAGTTATCTGTCGGCTTTGTAGCGGCTACCTGAGGGTTGAATTTTTATCCATCCTCTTATTATTCAGCGGCTGTAGGCACATAATTCGCCGGAGGGTACATCCACAAGGGGTAAGCAACAGTGATCCTTAGCTCCCAGAGGCATCCCTCCGGACTATTTCTGTCATTCTCTGTGAATATTTGACGTAATAAGTTAATTGATATATATAATGAAACGGAAAATAATATATTTTTTATTTATTTGGTATTATAATTATTAATCTAGCGTTGAAAAAAATCTAAATTCTAAATCGTTTACTTAAAGGTGTACCGGAGGTACGTCAGCTGCCTGACGTACGCCGAGTAGGTAAATAATTGAACCCATTATAATATTTCAGTCTTGCAACCATATATTCTTCGGTTCATACCAAATTTTATATAAAAGTTCCCCTAAGATTTTCGCCGCAGTGAATTTGCCGATAACTTTTTATTTTATTGGTGTAGCAGTGAAGCTGAGTCATTGGCAGAAGCCAGTGAAGTTTCGGATATAATAAATGTTGTACGAGATAAATTTAACTTGCAACATTAGCACCCTCTGCTTCGACATAACGATTACATGGCGAGTGCAATTTTTCACTGTTGCCCACCCCTGCTGCTACAATTTATGACGCGTGGAATGATTTTTCAACATCCCTAAGCAAGATTTATATAAACGACCCGACTTACGATAAGTAGCAATACCCTCGATGTCATGTGCCCAAAATATTAACGATATTTTGTTTCATAGAAAAACAGTTCTCCATACAATACAAACATTGCCCATCTGAAATATAACTTTATTAAAGGCTATTCTTAAATGTCTTACAATTGTAATCAATTGAACTTGTAAAACAAGTAATTAAGTTTTATGTTTATTGCTCGCTAGTTATCTCGCTGCTTTAATAGAACGAGCATGGCCCATGGAGCCAATTAATCTGACCAGAAGCGAGATAAATGTAAGGTAATTTATTACCATTCGCAGCAAACGGTCGCCCCATTACATTTAAAATATAGCACATTTACGGCCTCATGTAGGTATGCACCTCAATAAAATTATTGCTAACCGATTTAAAGCGCGGAGAGTCTCGGTTTAAGAACTTATACGGTGCAGTGTAGCAATCTGGAACTTTTATTTTACAAAACATTCTTTCGGACACACTAAATGTTACGAGACTAGTTGCGAAAATCCAATTAAGTACGAATCGGTGCATCGATGGCCGTACACAATAACTGTCGACGATCAACAGAGCATAAAGTGCGTACAGTGCAAGTGGAACCGCACTGCAACCGACTCTTAAACAAACGAGGGTCATTACGTCGTGTTCGTGGCGAATGTACATATATAGATAATGTGTATGTTATAATACGTATGCAGGCAAAGGACTTCCGACCGCCAGTCTCGAGCTCCCAAATTGGGGGCATGCATGAGACGATGCCAGGAAATATCTAGACGTTCGACATGATTTATGATGATGTATGGACTTTCGATAGAGCTCTTAAGATAAGGTTATTGATGTAAAAAACTTACGAAATTAGCTTAATCGTTAGTCTTATAGAAGAATGTTGGTATAAGTTTTTTAAAAATTATGTATTTTATAATACTTTTTTTTAGACTATTGTGTACAAAATAACAAAAAGTAGATATTTTTGCCTTAGTAATCGCAGTAGGCAGACATTATAACAAAGCATAAATTTCGTTAAACTGACGAAGCAACGAGAGCATGAAGCTGGTGTTTGCAAATTACCCGCTGGCGACACTAGAGTTAGCACAATGTCGTAATATGTTCTCTGAAAAGCAAACATATCGCTACTCGCTAGGTGAAGGCCGGAGTCACCTAGAAGCTGCATGTGCCGCAAGGACGTGAGCTATTCATCGTGTAGTGACACGCAGGGCTGTTGATACATACACCGTTTATCATCTTAAAAATGCAGTGAAATGAAAGTATGTATGTGTGATGAGAAATATAACCTCGTGAAACCTACTACTATTATAAACGTGAAAGTTTGTTAAGATGCATAGATGGAATGATGGACGTTACTATTTTAGGTTTGGATTAAATTTATTATGCATGTAGTGTATAACCTGGACTGCCATAGAGGATACTTTTCATCCCTCTCTGGACCAAGTTTTAAAATCCACTGTGCTTAATATTCCAAAAAATTAAAATTGTTCCATCTAAGTAGACATCTACTCTTCCGTTACTCGGACTTTTTGGCCGTTTCACTCACTTCTATCTCTCTAAATCCGACATAGAAGTCGCACTCTGAAAAAAGTAATCCGATAAATTCCGATGTTAACGAAAACAGGCGGCGTGCACTGCAATCCGTTTGGATGGTGACTGACCACGTTTTTATTTTATTTTGTCGCCTTTCAGACACATGAACGGCGGAAACCTTAAAAACCAAAATTTGTGTTGCTACGAGTACCTATATTGTATTATGCAACTGATTTTTATAAATTGAATAAACACCAATTCGTACTAAAGCAGGTGGTTCAATTTTCTAAACTCCCAATGTGGAGGGAGAACAGTGCAGCAATAGACCAAGAAAGTAACGCAGCCAGATGACTGCATCTGTTTACACACTACGTTTGTATACCATCACAGGTGGAAGCAATTTATTTCGCCTAGACACCACCCAAAGTGCATCTTTTTGGTGTTACGAGCAGCGTAGCAACTTTCAAGCTCCATTCTTCAGTTTTGTCTGAGGCTGAATGTGTTTCCTATGCAGCTCGCATCGATCACTTAGCGTCCGTGATCCGGAGGTTCGAACTTACACTCGAACGTAGCTACGTTGGCTGCTTTTATAAAAAAATATGCTTTTGTAAAAAAAAACTTCCTTTTGAAGGTAGTAATATGTTTTAGGTCGGAGTGTAGCTGCACACAGAGGGCATAGTGACCTACTCCGCTACTCCAGCATTAATCCCGTTCACATTTACTGATTGTACTCACAAGGCTCGTGTTCTACGAGTACTAAGGTATAGTCGCAATGCGGCTGACACACCGCATTTATCTTTTCTACAAAATACGCCTACTAAGCCGTAATTAAGACGAGTGGATTCGAAGTTAATACGTATTTTACAAAATTCAAAATAAAAGATAATAATAATAGTAAACTTATAAAAAAAATTCAGCAAATAAATTAAAATCTCAAATTAATCAAAATAAACCATAATTGTTAAAAATAATGTTAGGTACATACCTACTACCTACTGTATTGGGGGTGGGGAAGCGTGGGGAATCAAAAATATAGCTTAACTGATTGGTGAAAGCTTTGGTGGACTTCAAATGCATAAACTTCCATAGATCCGGAGATCAAAGAAACGTATGCAGATATGAACACGCATTATATACAACAATACCAAACCAGTACATGTAAATAACCACGTCGTCCTTATTCTACTAAGTTTCTGCAAAAAGCAGACTTTTAGTTGTGTTTAACTAGACTAGAGGTACACTAATCACCGCTAAGTAAGGGTGTATTTTATCGGAGTTTCCAGCCCATGAGCTTCAATTGCAAATTGCAGCAATAGTGAGTCGAGCGGAATATCGGAGCATAAATGATCCGCAACGTTGCGCCGGTCGGCTCTGCACCTTAATGAGTTTAAAGGACCCTCCGATACAATGGCCATCCTGTATCAAAGGATAAATATATCCCAAAATATATTGCTTAACAGTTTAAACTCATAGGCGTATAGTGTGAATTTCATCTTTTTTTCAATTATAATTAAAAAGTTGGTACGCGCTATTTACCACTTGTTAGCCATTTTCTAGTTGCAGGTCTGCGGAAAGAAGTTTTTTAAAGAAATAGGTAATTAATCACAACGTTTTTTGCCATTTTTGTTATTTTTTTTTGTTTTACTATTTATGTCATGAGAGGGATGTAAGCCTTAGTCCACCACGCTGTCCTACTTGGTGGACTTCACAAGCCTTTGAAAACATTTTTTTTGTGAACTCTCAGGCATTCAAGTTTCCTCACGATGTTTTCCTTGACCGTAACAGCAGGTGATATTTAATTTTATAAATCGCACATAACTTTTATTACCAAATCATTGGTGCGTGCCACTGCGATTTGAACCCGGACCCCTCGATTCGAGGTCAAATTCTAAGCCACTGGGCTATCACCGCTGCATTATAAATTGGATTTAATAAAATTATAGAATTCTAATATTGTAAAATCATTATGAGACTGTAAAAACTCTATCTCAAATGGCAGATTACGTAAGATAGAAACGTGAATATGGGAGATATCGTAGGTACGAAAAAGCGTCAAGAATCGTAAAATTTTGCATGTACCGTAGATCGCGTGGCCGCTCAAGCAGAAAATTTTACTCGTACAAGCGAATACGCAGCATTTACGACTTTTTCATGACGTTATACAAGAGTGGGTAGCAAAGACAACCGTAAAATTTTCCGGTCTTACGGCTTCTGTCTTTTTAAAATGTAAACCAACTGCAACAACTCTATAAAATTGTACAATAGAATACCTACATTAAATTAGATTTAGACAGCTACTTCGTAAGTAAGAATATTAAAATCCTAAGCAATGCAAAAAAATTGCTTTACTTGATGATCAAATTCCAAGAGTAGCGATAAAGAAAAATGAAAGCTCACCGCGTTTTAGAGAAAATGAAGTCGTAGCAACATGCCTCGCGTCCGGGGCGGGTCGCGAACCATAAATCTCGGCCGACATCGACAGCAAGCGCGCGTTGCCAACGCACTACCAAGCAAAATACCACATAAGGCTCTCTAATGCCCCTTGATGCTATATATCATGGAAATTTGTAGAGATACAATATGAGCAATGTGCGTATCAAAATATACCTTTAATATTACTTGCAAAATGCTACGGTTGAACCTTAAAATATTTTCTTATATTAAACCTTCTCATTGCGAAATCACAAAGGACGTTAAGACAGGCTAACGATCGGGCAACAAAGAGAAACCGGCTATATTTTATGTTAGACTGGATACCCGATCCTACAAGTGGATCTACACTGTAATAAAATATTTTCTGCAAACGTCGTAAAGTTGGATAACATTTCAATCCAACTTAGCTTTGTTTGGCAATACTTGCTAAGTTTTTACGTATATGTAGGTACCTACCTGGTAATGTATTGAATTTACGAATAAATATAATAATATTCTATTTATATGCTGAGTGGAGGGTTATGAGTTCGATTCCCTGCAGAGCAGAGACTTAAATGATAAATTTGAATTACTGTGTCCTGGTCTTGTCTTGTGTGTATCCATGGCAACCACGACACAAGAAATCCTAGTGTGTGTGGCTATGAGAGATGAGACAAGAAAAGTAAGTACAAAATAATTCGTTGAGATACATCAACACACGGTAAATGATAGGTATACGCGTACGACCTAGAAAAAAGAAATGCACGCAAACGTAACGTGAGAAACCCGTAGGTCTGCAGATACGTACAATTTGGTCTCATCAAATGTCTAGAATAATCTAGATATAGGTAAAGAGCGGTCATGCATCGATTGAGGGGCTTATACATATTTTATAGTAAGTAGTTGTTGCATAAGCGTCAGTTTGATCCGAACCGGTCCCATTTATCGGACGGAGACTAGGCGATATCGCTTACGGACGCAACGCAGTGGATAACTCGACATGACACCACCTAGAAAACGCCTCCAAAGAGCGCTTTCCAAGTAACATTCAACATAGGTAGGTTTGTTTAGTCCTTTGTCATCGCAAATTAAGTGTAATGTAAGAAGCGTTGCATGTTTGAAATCTTATTCCGTAAAAAAAATTAACTTTAGTCTTTATTTATGTTTTTGATTGTTTTAATCGTTTAATTGAAAATAAGAGCGATGTTTAGAATATCCTTGCCTTGTTTCACATTCATGAAGCCTTGATGCGAGTGATGCGGCACCGAAACAAGCAATTCACCGTGAAAATGTTACGCACTGAAAATAAATACATAATTACCTACAACATATTTGATTTAGTATATATTTGATCATTTTTGTACTTAAAAGCAGTAGTAGGTAGGTAGATCTGATACATTAAATATGTTCTAGCTAGTAAGTTGGTAAGTGCCCGCTGCAAACCTACTTATTTCAATCGTAAGTCCGTATTTTCATCATTTCTACGATAGACTGGAGAAACCGTAGCTGTACCGTAGCCGCATTATCTGAATGTGAATGAACTAAAAGGCATTTCTGAAATATCTACTAGTCTAAAGTAACAGGAAAAATGTTTTATGAATAGGAATATAGGTTAAGCGTTCTAGTAAAGTACGCAAAATAATTAAAAATTTATTCACATAAATTGTAATAAGTAGACTGGAATAAACTGGAAATTTTAATGCAAATAATAAATTTTACATAACGAAAGCATCCTAATTCAGTAAAGGTTACATAAGTAGCGACCTGTAGAGTTGTAGACTATAAAACAATAAAATCAGGCAAAGTAAATGGATAAAACAGTTATAAACAATCAACTTATAATGTTATTCACGAAAAAAAATATGGTTACGGAAAATTTTGCTTCGTCTCAACGACCTACGGAGCTCGTACTAAGCCACGAGAGAATTGTCTGCCAATTTTCATTTTGTCCCGAAAATAACTCCTAATAGGCAACTATCTACGTAGGTAAATCTCACGGGAAGTCTACAGATTTTATACCTGCTTCGTTCCTGGAAATTCCCACGGTCATCCCAAAAAATAGCTTTACCCGGATAAATATTAAGAATTTAAACAGGTATTCTCCCGGCGGAGTTGTTCAGGTAGTAGATGTTCGTATTTTTTGTGCCATTTAAATTTAATGGGCGGTTACCCTACAGGACTAAGTGGAAATTTTCCTTGAAACGAAATTAACATTTATTTACAAAAATGAAGTTGGTGAAACTTCATTTTTTATTATATTATGAAAATGGAACACACGAAACAGTAAGTATGTATTAGATATATTTAATACATAAAAATACTTTTGATTATCTACAATAATACTAGCGATGACCGCACATAGATAAATAATATTATATAAATATACCTACTTATACATAATTAGGTGGGTATATGGGGTGGGAAGACCAAAAATTGTAATAGATAATTACAATTTTTGGTCTTCGTCGTCCTTTACATGTGACAAAATAACAAGCAAGTTGAGCTGGCGTCCTAGAAAATGACAAACACGTCGCCTGCAATATGTTCGGATTAAAAAATAATATTGCACATGTTTGCACTGACATAAAAATAACTGTTTACTCTCACGCTGCTTCTATTGACAGGCCGACTTTACGAGTGGTCTGTATGCCAGGCGGCAAATAGAAACGAATACAAACTGAAGTCATATTATAGAATTCATCCGAGGTAAGGAGAAAATCGGATAGTCACATTAATCAAGTGATCCATTTTCGAATGTGTGAGTTTTTAATTTTTACACTTAATTATGTATCAATCTATTATGTATTTATCATTATGATTTTGTTTTTCTCGTACGCCTGTTTCGAAAAATATCATACAAAGTATACCTAGACTGTGCGCCTTCGGCGTTTTCTATCGAAACAAATTCAATGGAGGTTACCAACATGTTACCAACTCCCATTACTACTATTCCTATACTAACCGTCATGAGTGGTGAGCATACCTTTCATTGGTCGGTTTGACATTAACTGCGCTGCGATGCACACGATTGGTTCGACAAACGTCAGTTCATCAGTGTGCGTCGTCTATTGGTCCAGCACGTTTTTTCGGCTGCTGTAAATTGGCCGAAAGTATACAATATCCCTACCACCGATAATCTGTGCCCACGACACATGACGGTTACTATAGTTATGTTAAACTATCGTAATATAAATAGTAGATATATCAAGTACCTACGTATATAATATTATATAAATATATAGGTATATATAAATTCTGTAGTTTTATTTATATACAATAGTATATTTCACTATTGTATATATTATCTTTATGTAATTATTTTCATTTGAATTATTTTGTGTTGACCACCATTACCCACCGATTCTCATCCCCCTGGCTCCCCTAACTATGATAAATTAAAATGTTTGGAAAATTAGGTTTGTAATTCTAGGTAAAACGACTTTTTCATCAATGGTATAGGCTGCAAAGTGGAAATCCAAATAAAATTATCAAAATTCGCCGGTTTGCCCTTTTGGCGTCAGTACAGATACATCTATGAGCATTTACATACAAGCATACAACTCTTATACAACTGTACTTGGTCCTTGGTCCTTCTGATCTCTTCTCAGGGGCTGCAAAAAAGTACTTTCTGACATTAACAGATGGAGTTACTTTTAGTATTAGTACAAAAACGAAGTGTTTAAGTACTCCATGATTAGTACTACCTACCCAATAGCAGAATATGGAGGAAAAAATAAAAAGATTTTAGACAGCTTTACCAGAAGAATAAAAATCCTACACAACATTTATTTTTAGTATAGGCACAACTTTTCTATACCGTTGCCGATACCAAGTTTTTGTACGTTGGCTCAAAGACATGGCATTATCGCACTTATGTACTTGCCTAGTAAACATTAGGAGTAGGTTCCCAATAAAGTAAGTAGGTATTATCTGCAATTATTTTCTAATTCTATCTTTTTCTTATTGACCATAGAATCCACAAAAGATAAGAAGCCTGAAGCATATTCCACTACACTGAGCGTTAGCGGGTTGACGAATATGTTTTTGTATCTGTACCATGCTGCTGTACGGAGTATTCTTCCTTCTTCTCTTTACATTTTACTAAAACACCTACATTTTAGATAGATATTAAAAATGTTTTGACTAGGATGATATATAAATAAAAAATCATCAGTTTTAAATAAAACAGGTACATTTTATTGAAAAAAATATGTACACAGCAAAACAAATAAATAATCTTATATTGTATATTAGTCTATAAAACATTAATTTCATTGAAATAAAATACTATACATAACTACATTTAGTTTATGTACATAATACCGTCTCACAGGGAAGTGCCATCAGATTATTTATTTAATAAACAATATCCATTTAACATTTAATATTATGTTGATATTTGGAGACCTTTATAATTTAAGAAAAATTATTTGGGACCCCTAAGGTTAAAATACAATAATATAAAAACAGTAAGCTTACCATAAATCCTTGATATACCTATATAATTAATGGGAAATATCTAAGATCACATAAAGTAAATATACACATCGACAATAATATTTACTAACAATGACTGTTGATAACAAATTTTCCTATTAAATTGTTATACATGATGTGACGTATAGTTAACATTCTACCTAGAATTTTTAGAAAACTTTATTATCTACCATATATTATTTGAATAACGGGATAAGAAGCATTTTAGAAATGTTTAGAAAATAATTTCCCTTGTACCACAAAACATAAACTTATTAATAAAGCGACACTTACAGTGAGAATCTTAACTTTAGAACAGAAAATGATGACCACATTATATTTTAGGTACTCTCATGTGATGACAGCTATAATATCAGCTTACGGTATAACCACCAATCTCGGAAGTCTTTTCACAATTATTAAGTAGTTATCACAATTCAATTACATAGTTATTTCATTTTTGTTCGATGATTTGCTGACTTATCTGGCCTTACTAATAAATTTGTCATGGAAACTAAGAATATTGGTAAGGTTAGGCCTTAATAATTAGGGGGATTTTATCTCTCTTTAAGTTATGATCTATGTATCCACCCTGAAAGGAAATAAGGAAGAGATACTCATTGCAAACTATTCATTAAATAACATATAGACAAAAATACTACAAAAATACGCTAACAATAGCGATGTAGTGTCATATGTAAAAACAACGTGCAAATACTGTACTTATCGATTATAACCGGTTGAAGTTCGCCAGGCCAGTGTTATTGTCAATTACCTCGTCCATTAAATCTATGCTTTAATATGTTCAATATTTTGACTAGAAACCATAATATTACCTTCTAACAAAAAGTAAAAATGTACATGATATAGATATAGCAAAATTTCTTATTAATTATAGTTTACTAAATTGTACAATACATCGATGAAAATTGTGATTTATATATGTGTAGCACAAACTATTGTATGTCAGAGCATTTACACGCCTTTGATTTCTTGTAAATATAATTATTTATTTAATTAAATATTTACTTTGAAATTATTTGATGTGTTGTTGAGAGATAAAATAGTTTGTGTTACTTAGCCTTTATTTTGACAACGAGAACAATCTACTCCTCATATAATAGCTATAGATAAAAATGTATTATGAACTAATAAATTATTATGAAACAACAGTGATTCAATCACAGTTACTACATCTAAAACGTATCTATATTATTTATCTATTTTTGTATAACCAATCTGTAATGAAATTTGCAAAACATAATTTATATTCAATCATCGATATAGAATGAAAATGGAGATAACTTTCACCAAAAATCATAGGAACGTGACATAAAAAGGAATTTTGTTAATTTATATATATTTTTGTTACTATATCGAACATATTGTATTGTCATTATACAATAAAACACACATCTCAAGATACTGAAAAGGAATGGCTGATACAAGACAATTAGGAGTCCGAAACCCGTATACTAACTAGCTCTCATAAGGTAAATTTATAAACTTTAACACAATCATTCTCAGTAATATTATTTCCACCTTAAATTTCTTATAAAAATTGAAGTATCCTAGCGTGAAAGTTTGTATATATCTTAATTAGTAGTTATAAATGAATGTAAAGCAACAGAATCATTACATGTCTAGTTAATATTTATTTGTGATTTACTGACTTCCATCCTAGCACCCGATCTCATCCACCATCAAACCACGGGAGATGAGAACGAACTACTGGGGAACCATAAAACTTCCCGCTAATAGTATTTTTCAATCTGTTATGTCATCGTGAGCTGCGCAGTCTATTACCATCGAGTTTAGTAGAACTTTTCTTGTGATGTCTATCCCTACTTCTTGGCTTATCGTGTCTCTTCGTTCGCTTGGGCGAGTCCGCGAGGGCCGCAGCGGCCGCGTCCTCTCCGCCGCCCTCTCCCTCTCCTCTTTCCCCTTCTTGGTCACTCTTTTTGTCAAGTTCTGCCATTGCTTCCTGTATAGCATTTTCCAAGAGTGTGTTCATTTTTCTGCTCCTAAATAGAAACAAAAATTAAAAGTAATTAAATTAAAACCCTTTTTGATGAATTAAAATTCTGGATTTTCAAAGTATTAAATTTCATTGTTTGCATAGCTCATACACGGACAATTATTGTATTATGAACACCTTTGTGACGACCTGTTGTAATAATGTATTATCGAACATTATTGTTATGACTCTCAAACCTAACTGTGCTGTATATGATTGTGATATTTAGCAGTCGACATTTAAGATTTTAAGGTTGATCTTTCGGTTGGGTTACTATTGGCTAGTTTAATGTGCTGTTAACATAACAATATAAGATTGAATACACAGAAACCTGGTAGATAGATTCAATGTTACTAACATTAATGCAATTTCATAATATATGTAAGTGTCATTTTAAGTTATTGTTTCAAAGTAGTACTGTTATGTTACAATTAGCAAACTTTTAATTTCCTTAGAAATTAATAGCAAATATGATTGATTGCACTTCAATTTAAACGGACGTAAAGTATATAGCACACGATTTAAATGATTACTTAACTTGTCGTGCGAATAATAAAGTATAGCATATATGGCATACATATGACACATAATAATAATTATAAGACATCACACTTAACATAAGTGGTGCTGCACAAGTAATCAGCAAATTTGCTTATCGGGCACAAAATATACTCAACTGGAAGATTTATGTGGAATTTAATGTATTACCAACATATAAGTGCAAAATTTTATTCAGTCATGGTTTAAAAAGCGTTTGAATGGGATGGTTCAGGAGATGTGTAAGTAATTCTTGTCAATTCAGGTTTTAATGAAAGTTTGTTGTGAAAAATATAGGAAACATTCTGCATAATAAATGCTTTCACTATGTTATAAAAGTGGAATGGGCTTTGGCAACTTTTTTTGTCAGGACACATGTTTAGAAATTTGATAATGGTTGTTCATAGTGTTAATCGTACAAAATATGTGAAGATAATTATTGCACTTTGATAGTTCATTATGCTTGCCTAGATGAATACTGTGTTTATGCATTAGTGCTGAAGCCACACTGAAGTACTAGATGCGTGGGCGTTTCCTTTGCCTCTTTGCAGTGTGCTACAGGCTCATTAAGTACCCATATAATTGCCTTGGCAGTCAACATTTTTAAGAAAAGTATATTTTGTGCCAATACCAGACAGGCCTGAATCACATTTATCGACTTTGGTCTGCTTTTAATTACACGGTTTTGAATGAAAGTAAGAATTTGATCTTATACTAGAAGTCGAAGTTGTAAAATAAAATTTCACCAGTTGAAATCCTGAAGGAAAATATTGTGAGACAAACTTGCACGACTAAGAGTTCTCCATAATATTTTCAATGACATAATATGAAGTCCATGAAGCTACACTAGGAGAATCAAGCACGAAAGTCAAGTGTGCCACTAATATACATAGGTTTTGGACCGACTACAGCGAACGAGCGACATCATCAAAAAAAATCTTATACGGATGATGATAGCCAAGTCGTCGTATATTTCCCTAACAATTGTGAAAAATATATCGATCAAGGTTAAAAAGCCGCCGTCCCCATCAAAATAAAACCGGCCTAATTCCAGAAGAGACGCGAGTCAATAAATGTGATCTATGGCCGAGTGAGTGAGTAAGTACGGGGCACACGGGGGTGCTCACTTCCGATGCTTGGTGCGCGCGGCGTGGTGCGCCTCCAGCCCCTCGCTGAGCGTGAGCAGGCGCGCGGCATCCACGCGGCCGCCCGCCACGCCCGCGCCGCCCGCTCCTCCGCCGAACCAGCGCACGCTCCAGCGCCCGTCGCCCGCGCGCGCCACCAGCTTGCCCGGCCACGACTGGAACCCCTTCGCCGGGCCCCACACCACCTCGCCCGCGCTGAACTCCCGCACCCCCCTCCCCGCGCCCTTCTCCCCGCGCTCCCCGCGCTCCTCTCGCTCGCCCCGCTCCGACTCGTCCTCGCTCTTGGAATCTACCAAGTGATCACCAAAACTGTTTAATCCGTCCCCGTGCTGCGATTCCTCGGAGCCATCACCGATTATATTATTTATTTTACTGTCGTGTTATTTGGATCACACGTATCCTAGTGTTATGCAGTTATGTGGTGGCTAAGTTCAGAAACGATTACATGTGAGAAACTAAATCTGTTTCAGTTAAGGTTGGACATGAAATTGCAATTTTATTAGTGGCTTTACTGCGGATTTCATTTAATTCTGGGTCAGAAAATAAAATTATTATGTATCTGTACTTAAATAAAGTGTTTTATAGTATTTTGTATATATAATAAAGTATTTATTACTGTAAACAAGTGGATTAATTAAACAGCAATTTCATAACAAAAAATGAAACCCCAGAAAATATGGCAAATATTGAAACAATAAGCTAACATTCTTATTTTTAATAAATCTTAATAATAATGCTTTTCTATACACATTTTACACACGTTAAACATCAAAACAGGTGTTTCGTTAAGAGACAATAGTGGCTAGTGGGTGTATAGGAAAAAATACTTAAATAACTGATAAATTCAATGTAGTCATTTTGAAGCATAACAATAGTCATATTAGTGTGCACTTATAAATACTATTTTTTCCCAACACCCAAGAAGGAAGTAACAGTAATATGACAGTGTGCCATACTTACAATGATGGACGGATGAAATGGTGATGGCTTTACAGTGATGCGTTAGTAATGGAATCCCAATTCGAGAGCCAATTTTGTTACTTCGAGTGTGGTGCAATGGAAAGCGACAGAAAGCCGGAGTGAGAGCGCGTGAACGCTGCACATCAAATTCTGATTAGTTTCCAGTACACCCTTTATTAACAGCTGTATCTTGTATTAACCCAACCAAAAGAAAACCAATGAGCAATTATATCGCATTATGAGGAAGCTGAAATATACCACAATACACATCAGTTTCAGTTCAGTTCAGTGGTCAAATATTTTACATAAAAAAATACCATTTTTGTAGTCGCCGACTAAAACGAATCCAAAACCAATACAAGACACAACATTGATAAAAAATTTGAATTTTGTTAGCTGTGACTGAAGCGTGAAATGGTTCTGGAAGTATTAGTAGAAAGTATAGATTTAGAGTATTATGTACATCGTAGCAATAACTATCATTTGTAGCAATAACAACATATATTTGAAAAAAGTAAGTAATTTGTAATGAATTCTGTATTAATTTAGCACATTGTTACTGTTTAAAGCCGAATTCGTTTCAGTACCAATTATTTTGTTTTAGAATCAATAGAACAGAAATTTAAATGAATAGAGTAAAATTGCGAATCTTGTAAGACATAAACACATTTGCATGTTTGAACGAAAGTTCATTTGAAATTGTGTATATTAATAGATTAAACTTTAACAACACACACAAGCTGATGAATAGTGTCCCCACGTCGACACTATTAAATAGTTTATTAGGCAGCAAAAGGTTTTAAGCATATTATATGAATAATCATAGAGAGGACTCACCATCACCGGAACCTATGTTACTATGTCTATCAAACACTTTCTGAGAGGTGTTGAATGACATTGAAGAGGTGTCTGAATTAGAACCTGAGGGTGGGTAATGTCTAGGATGTGGCTTGTCTTGGGCTGCAGCTGCAGCACCCATGCCGTCATACTCTTTATCAAACTGTTTCCCGTGGACGGTGCTGTAATTGGATCTCATTATCTTGTCAGTCCTGTATGTGGATCCGTCCCCAAACTCATTTTTACGCTTATAGCTGTGTGAACGCTCGTAGTATGTAGATGTCATGGGCATGACATTGTGCTGGCTATTAACCACTGATTGAGCCATGCTCTGATTATATTGTATCTCAGTTGATTCCATTGCGTTGTGTATGCGATTTGATCGCATTAGTTGCATGTTGGATATCATATCTGAAATGGCACGTAAAATATTTTTTTAACAATATAATAAAAATATTCATTAAATTATTAATATATGGGTTTCACTGCAGCCCATGGACCTCCACATGCAATCTCGAATACAGAAGAAATGATCATCTCAAATAAAATATCTCCGGCAACCATAACTCCCCAGTCAAAACACAGACGTGAATAACGTGCTGCTTTGGGACACGTTAACACCAAATAAAACAGACATAAATAATAATTATTATGCTGCTTTGTGACACGTTAAGAGCCAAATAAAGTTAGAAAACAAAATTACTTACTATGTGTTTCACTGTCGGAGCCCATTTCATTACGTTGCGAAGGCCAGGCGCGTTCCCTGGACTCTGCCATATCTTGCTCACTGCTTGACACGCATTGAACCATTGCCTGAGGACAAACAACCAAAGTAATGTCAATCGTTTTTTTATTTTTTCAAAGCTATTTTTCAAAGTTTGGCTGCTGTGTACAATACTGAATTCCAACTATGTCTCTTACTTATATTATAGGTACTTCTACTTATATACTAGGTAGATTACTCATTATATATTTAAATGCCACTAACGCGACCTTGATTTTCCTAAAAGTATGATGTTAAAAGAGTTAAGAAAAAAAAACTTTTTGCAATATTGCTTTGTAGCAGAAGCTTCAAACATAAGTATTGCAAACAGTAAAAAGCTAGCTGTTAAACATAAGTAGGGACAGGATAAAAGTTAAATATAATACATAGTTTATATTTATATGGATGAAAAGAACCCAGGCCCGGGTGGATTGGTGTCGATTGACATTCCCATGAGCAGTGGACTACGAATACCAGAGATGACCTCAAGATATAAAGATACTTTTTATCTGGCTACACCAGGAGTGTTATGATTTTCCAGTTGTTCGAGTTGGGCAAGTGCAACAACAAACAATTTGGATGACATTTTTTACACACATCGGTTTTCAAACGAAATTCTATTGTTCACACAATCTGGGACATTCAGTCGAACAAACTATTGAACTGAGAGTATACTGACCGAGGAGCTGGCGTCGGCGGGCTCGGGCGACTCGGTGGTGGTGTCGGCGTAGGTGGGCTGCGCGGACAGCTTGCGCGCCGGCACCCGCGCACTCGCAGTCTCCAGCGCGCCCAGCGGACTGTGCGTCGTCGTGTCCGGCGGACTGCTGGCCGTGCCCGCGCCCCCGCCCTCACCCGGCGACCCGCCTCCCGCGCCGCCCGCGCCGCGCCTCACCAGCGTCTGCGTCGACACCGAGTGCCGCACGAACCCCGCATCACCTGCACCACCCTCTCCGTCGCCCTCCTCGGCCTCCTCGTCTTCCTCCGCAGGCCCCTCGCTCGCCGCGGTCCTCTCCTCCCTCGGCTCCTCCGTCTGCTCGCCGTCACGCACCTGCGCGTAGCCCCGCCCCTTCTGCGTTTGCAGCTTGTGCGCCGCGCCCTCGACGCTCGACCGCGCGGCGCCGTCCGGGACGGTGGGGCCGACCGCCGGCGGAGGGTTGTGCGGGTTCGACACCAGGGTCGTCTGCTGCTGCACGATGGTCGTATTCTGCTGGACGAACGTGGAGTTCCGGTTGCTCGCCGAGGGGATCGACACCTGCTTCGGGGACAGCGGCACCATCAGCGTTTGGCCCATTTGATTCGATTGGATGAACTCCTGCGCCTGGACGTTACCGGTGCGCACCTGGTGCGGGCTCGTGTTGAAGGTCACGTTCGTCGGGCTCAGGTTGGCGAGCAGGGGACTCAGCTGGCCGTTGAAGTTCGGGCTGCTCATCATGACTTGGCTGTTCGGGGACAAAAATTGTGCTCCGGGGCTGTGCGGTGACTGAACCAATTTGCCTGGCTGATTCTGAGCGCGGATCACTACCCCGCTGTTCCCGCCGGCGGCGAAGACGCCCGGGTTCTGTACGGGAGTAAAAACGTTTTGGCCGTTGACCGTCTGTATTTGTAGCTGCATTGGCATTCCGGTCGCGTTGTCCTGGATGATAGCCGTTCCGTCGGCCGTCATGACCATCCCGCCGAGGTTTGGAACTATAAACTGTTGAAAGGCCGGAAAGTTGGACATAACATTATTAGCGTTGTTGATTAAATTTACCGGTTGTAACAGATTTATTTGCTGTGATGGTGAAGTATTTGCGATGATTTGTTGAGATCCAAAATTGTTCGAGTTACCCTGTCCGTTCATCACGATGTGCGCTGGCGCACCCGACTTGCCGGGCATAATAGTCAAAGCCTGCAACATCGGAGTAGGCGAAATATTGTTTGTAGGTGATAACTGAAATCCTCTGGGAGAAAACTGAGGACTAGAACTATGTTGCGGCGAAGAGTGGTGCATCATTATGTTATTTGGATTCTGTTGTGGTGCTGCAATTTGCAGAACGTTAGTTATATTAGCTGCAGGACTCTTCTTTTTCTTGTTTCGTTTCTTAACGCTCTCCGGAGAGAGCATAGCGACTCCTTGTACGAAGTTTTGACCATTTTTAACCTCAATTTGTCTTGCGTTTTCCGGCGGCGCTTGTCCTGGGACAATGCCTCCGGTTACTAAATGCGGTATAACTTGATTCTGTTGCATCACTTGACCGTCCACAGCCATCATCGATTGTTGCAACACAAACGGAGTTGGCAAGGTATTTACAACGACAGTTGGTTGGTTAACAAGTGGTTGAACGCCGCCAACGGCCGGAACTACTTGCGTTATTGAAGTTGTGACATTCGTTATTGGATTTGAATTTAACGCTGACATAGTCGTCGTATGTTTAGGCGGCGGCGGAGGCATTTGATTGTTGGACACAAGTATTTGACCGGTTGACGAAATTACGATTTGACCTGATGACGTGCGTCTGCCTATTTGAGATAGTACCGTAGACTGGGTATTACTCGTTTCTGGTTTTAAAGGCATGCTGCTAATAACATTTTGCACCATTTCTAACGGAGACTTAGATATCATATTCTGAGCAGTTGTACCAGCAATATGTAGTGGATAGCTGGTGGGTAAGTTGACAGAATTGATGAAAGGATCAGGCTGATTATTCGGTATGGCATACGTAGTCGCTAGATTGACGCTCGGGGGAGGCGGCGGCCTAACAAAGTTCGCTTGCGAAGCATTGATTGAAGTAGTTGCAGTATTAGCTTTACCCGCTAATACTGATGTCACCGTATCTCTCGTGACCGAAAAACCACTGGCCATAGTCGTCACAAAGGTTTGCACGTAGCATGCCTGTATCAAAGAATGGGCCGGCCCTCCGCCCAAATGCGGTGGGGGACAATAACCCGGCATTGTATTCTCCATTCTTTTCTTTGTCTCCAATCGGAAAATTTCATGTGGATTTTGTAAACCAGGTTTCACTCCAACCATTGATATGTTGTCTACTTCCATGAGATTCTTATTGATATTGTGGTTTGATATAAAGTGCATCATCTGGTTGCCCGAAATGGGTTGGTTGTTAGGGGGTCCAGGTGAATTATACGGATATGTTTGGCTGCTACTTGGAGTAGAAGGATTGCTACTTAAACTATCTCGACATGAGCCAGTATTGGAGTACGCCGGACTTGGCAGGGGGAACGTACAATTATTTTGCATTTGCGAATTACTGCTACCGCTACTGTGCGGCGTATCCGTGTTTCGAGAACTATTGGACAAAGTCGGTGACGGTTCTGGTGGTTGCAGAGTCTCTGTAGGTGACACGTTACTGGTACTGACGATTCCTGCTTGAATAGGCCCACAGTTCTCGCTCATAATATGATTTCGTTCAGTATATGTTGAGGATGTAACAGGGTTATCATCAAAGCCGTGCTTGGGACTAGATGTGCTGGAGTTTCCTTCACGTTCCATTCCGTATACACCCTGTTTTAAATATTTAGTACGAGAATGACTATCGGAAATTTCTGAACAATATCTACATCCTTTGCAACACCTTGCCACAGAATCCATGCCTTTCTCTGGTATTAAACTGCTGTCTGGAGTATTGTTAGGCGAAGGTGACGAATTTGGCACTATACTATTTCTATAAACATTCATAGATTCACAAACTTTCATATTTTTCAATTGTTTCTCGTTTTGATTATGCATATTATATGACGCCCTTGAATTGTCATATTGATGACTTTCATAAGAGGAACTCATACCAACTTGTTTTGAAATTGTATTGTTCAATAAAGCTGTTTGTTGCGCTAAATACCCGCTTGGATCATCCATAAATGACGGAATATTATTACTTAAGACTTCATCAGAGTTTTTGCTTTTAGGATCTTGAATGATTTTAACTCCATTGTTGCCATAAAGCACAGCTTTATTGTCTGTAGAGTTAACCTTATTTTTTGAAACTTTACTATTAGATTTAGTTCTTTTCTTACTAAACTCCCCCTGCCATTGCTGTCCCATTATATTATATTGTTGAGGTAGAGGTGGCACTCGAGAGCACATAAGAGAATCATTGTTTGGATAAGAGTTGAATGTAGGTGATTCTTCTACACTGTTTCTCGAATCCTCATAATCAGTGTTGTCTTGTTTTTGTGGTTTCGGGCTCGGACAAGTTATAGTATTAGAATCATTGCGCTTAACTTGCCATGGAGGCGTTTTTGAAGAATTCGCTTTGACTACAGATCCATTCTGAACAACTAATTGGCCTTGTGGGACATATTGATTTTGTATCTGATTTTTGTTTAAGTTTACTGTATCCGCTACTTGTGTCTTAAAACCTTTCATAACTTCTATTTGCTTTTGATTCTGTTGTATAAATATTTGTTGTTGTTCGTTTATTTTCTGCATTACCTCCGGGGTTAACGCCTGGTTTAAACCACAGAATACTGGTGTTGCGTCTTCCTTTAACGCTTTTGAAGTCTGACTAGCTGCCTGAATATCCTTCTTTACCTCCCTTTGCTCCTGTTCTAATATAGATTGCGATGTTATCATATGTTTCACATTATTTGGATATTTATTGTAACCTGTATTCACACCGATAATTTGACCATTAGTGCCTAATACTGGCAAGCCGACGTTTAAAGGAGACGGATGCATATGACCGGAAGACGATTGACTCTGTTTTTGAACAGCTTCTAAATGTTCCTGATGGTGGGTTATCCATCCGCTGTTAACAGTAAGGTAATGAGAGCTTCTTTGAATTTGTGTTTCCTGCTTAACTTCTGTATCTTTTGTTACGATACTGGTATGCATGTTTTGTTGCAGGGCGGGATAGGCGGACTGACCCTGTCCGTTTGCAGGACGTCCCGAATGAACGACTGTCCCGGGTGAAGACCTTCGCTTCAATTCGATATCATGAGGCTGCGACTGAAATTGACAAAAAGACATTATGAAGCAGATACACCTAAATTATAAATAAGCATTACTAATGACGAAATTCTACAATGTTAAATGTAAAAGTAAATTCAATTGTTCTCATACATTTATTTTATTGTGTGAATAGCTGAATGTATAACATATTCTAATATGGTAGGTTTATAACCTTAAAGTCTTGGAGAGTGCGATCTCTTTGCACCATCAACTGAGAAACACTCATGTTCGATATGTAGCCAGCTCTCTTCTTTCCTTTCTTCTTTTTACCCGTTTCCATATTTGCTGTGGAAAGAGAAGGTAGCCTATAAATAAAAAATAATAACTTTTCATAGTTTAAGAATAGCAAACGAGTAAGAAAGCTAACAAAATATAAAGTGGTCACTGCAATCCATGGATTGGATCAACCTCAAACAAGATAGGAATCCTATCAAAGGCAAGTAGATACAGAATTTCCAAGCCACCTGATATAAAATTAAAACCGAAGAACTGATTGAGATGGTAATTTGTTTCTGCTACAGAAGACTAATATGGTTACCTCAAATTGGTTTCTCAGGCAACTCCGTATATAACATAATCGAAACATAAAATTTTTATAAAGAAGAGAGTAAGAAATATCTCTATAAATATTGAATATCATCTAAATCAGCTTTCAGTCGCAATTAAACCTTGAATAATTTTTATAGTTTCGGATTTCTTTATTGGTATTATTTGACATAATTTAATAAATCTTTAGCAGATAATACGTAGCGTCACGTCCTTCAAAGAAAGGTCGAGAGCCCGCCGCTGGCTGGCTGACTTTGCGTCGTGCTCTAGACGTCCTCGTAAATTGAAACAACGTTAAAGATTTTCATGACAACGAACTTATAAAACGATAAGATGACTTTACAAATGGAGGTAAATTGACTTTCGATAATTGAATTTCAGACATTTAAATGAAGCGCTTAGGTGAGGTTTTAATAGAGGCAAGAAGCACTAATTCTCTGTATTTTCCGTAATCCTGTTTAAACTATACTGGTATTATTAATTTTTGTCTTTCTTCTTCTTAGTCGTACACTCCTGGCGGAGTGGTCGTGGTCATGGATCGCCTTTTATGTTGGAAGCATATTTTGCGAGACTTCTCCATTTCTTTACACTCATTTTTGTTACATCAATTTTTGTCTTTACACTCATATTAAACACAAGTGCGTTTTCCATCTATTTTTAAATTAAATTTTACAACACATACAATCACTCAAATTTTTACCCATTAATGATAAAACAACTAAATGCATTTTTAATTTGCTAGCAATAAATCATTTTTGTTGACCATTTCATTACTTTATTGACGATTTTAACAATAACGTCGATTAAATATTTTTTATAGTAATTAATTTAATGTTATCTACTGTATTGTGTTGAAGGCACAACTGCACCGATTAAGAGTCATCGTACATTTAATTAGCACAACAGTTTTCCAGTAGGTCGACATGCTACAAATGCCATTATGAAACACAATACTGCAGCCAAGACGTGTTATAAAGTAGGTACAAGCGTAGCAGTGCGCGCTATTACGGAATTATAAAGTCGTTATACAACTCCCTCCGTCCCTGCCCACAGACATCAATAAATCGATGGATTCAGGAAGTTCCTTGTCTTAATGCCTCTAATAGTCCTTAATTTATAACGTCGATTGGTTGATTACCTACTAGCTTGTTGCTTTCAAATCCGTATATTTGTCACACATCTTAAATCAGAGTCTCATTCAGCTAATTAGTTAATGATAATGATAACGAATAGAACCATAGATATTAGATGTGTTGGCGTCCAATTCGGGCTCGATAGTACAGAATGTACGAGTATGTTCGTGAAATGTGTGAGGAAGTGTTGTATAAAAATCGCTTAGATACTTAATTATTATTGCGTAAACTATTGTAAATTCAGTGTTTTATCTATACAAACAACAATTGGGAACCGTACCAACGCACAACACAGAATACAGTATATTACCTCACTCAATGCGGAATCAACGATTCGGTTGTGGAATAAATTAGGTCACTGATCTCCTTCCAAACTCCGCGCCACTCAGCATTCATTCAGTGTACAAGTAATATAAAAGCCGGTAACAAGTTAAAAGAGCTCAAAAGTATTCCGAGCCGGTAATTCGATAGCGTTTCATAAATAATTAGTTAGCGAGCCGAGTATAATACCGTTATCTATTTGCGCATTATCTGGCAGATTTGCAATTAAAATACGAGTTGTATGCGAAGTGAAGCGGGCGAGGACGGGGTGGTCTCCGAGGCGCCAGGGTGCAGTGGGCGCAGTGGGCGCGATGAGCGCAATGGGCGGCGGGCGGGGAGGCCGCGGCGGTCGCGACTCGTCAGATCAATAGTCGGCGGGGAGCGCGCCCACGCCGCCGCCCGCTCTGCACCACCGCCGATTGTTTCAAATTACACCCGCCCTTTGTTCCCGCCACTGATCGAGTCGCCAGCGTTTTTGTTTGCTCTAAACGGTCCACTTCCTTTACGGTAATTACGCAATTCTGCGGTTCTCCGTGTAGTCTTTCCGATTTACCACTGGACCTCGTCCTTCTCTTTGTGCGCAATCTGTTACAAATTTATTTTTATCTCTGTTGTTTAACGGAACATCATACTAAAAAAATACTTTTCATGTTTTATAAAAAATTTAAATGATGATTAAGTCCTCGACAAAGATATATGACTCGTTTTATCTCCAGTCGTAAAATCTCAAGATTCCGAGATGGTCCGTACTCACTACGTACTTCGCATAGAGATTGTCAGATTGACCTATTTATGAAGCGGCTGACAGCAATCAACGAGAGCTGTTTATTCTCATGTTGGTCTTATCGTATCAAGTGGCGATCATAATCGTTAAACACTAAGTGCGTGCATCCTAAATATCCGATAATAATTAACATTTACATTGCCTTACTAAAACTAGAATACCCGGTCAATTGTATTATGGCCGTAGGTATTGGTTTTCTTCAGCGTTCAGTTCAAGATCCCGTAATGTCAGGGAAAAAACGTTATGCTCGATGTTATCTCTTTCAGCAAGATACAAGAGTGACATAGTAAAATCACGAGGAGAAACACGGGTGGCGAAAGCGTGCGTGGATCGCGGGGGGTGTCGGTGCAGCTCCAGGTTGTTACTCCCGGACGGACGGCTGACGAAGTGCAGTTACCCGCTATTCATGCCGCACTAAATGCACCCCGCGCGTCCTCCCCTTCTTTGCCACTTAACAACAAAGAGACCGCTCTACATGGCTCTACCCTCTTTGTTACAAGAAACAACTCCGTCCTTTGAACGGTCACTTTTCAGTGCAGCTTTAGTTCCTCCGAGATGTCGCACTGACTATCGCCATTGATTTCAGGCTTTGTCGTTCATTATCTCGTTTACATTTATACCTACCTATTAGTTTTTAAGAAAAATCATTTAATCGAAAGCCTTGACATAATATGTATTATCTTAAAAATCGAATACAAATTAATGTTGTAATTATTGATACTGACCTGTCATGATCACAACACCGCACAATGTTAAATTATCATGCCATTTGTTAACCACATTTGTCTTTAATGGACGTGTATTAATGCAGTTTGATTGAAGCGCAGGGCGGCTATTTCCCGGGTAATCCCATTGGGTTCACACTCATGTAATTGGATGAAAAGGGGCCGAGCGAGATTGCGCCCGGAAGGCCTTCCCACTAATCGGATGATAATGCTCCCATCGTATAATCGTTCTTACGAGATACTTACAATTAAAAGCGCAAAGCTCCCTTCACTTTATTAAGAACTAGTAAAACCGCTGTTTAAATCATATCTCTTTCATTGTTATAAATAAATCATAAATCAATAGCTTCGTTACGCTAACGAAAAAAAAACTCAAATTGTGAACCATTCATCAAAAGGCTAGGTTTTTGAAACATAATATAATTTTCGTATTTTTGTCGGAAATTGCGCCAATCGAAACACTTAACTTTAACTGACTAAGGAAAATGTCTTGAAACTTTCATATCAAGGTTACATAATAGCCTTGTGGGAAATGGGACAATCAATGCCAAGGCACCCCATTCTGCAAAATGAAATTCCGACACAGTGCCTACTCAGGGACAATCATGCCGCTGACAGGTGATACGAGGGTCGCATTGAATGTAATAATGGGTGATTGATACGTCCATTAGAGATAACAATTTACATAATAAATGATAATTCTTATTTTGGTACACTATGAAGAAAAAAAGCAAGTGACTTCTGCCTAATTTAGATACCTATTTAATCTACCGAAGAATATTAATGTATCCAATATAATATTATAACAAACGTTCGACGAAGCAAAATTGTTCGCCAAAAGTAAGTTTCAGTATTTGAATTTGTTTCATTCAAAGCTTTTATTCAATATTCAAAAGCATATAAGTAATCCAAAAAACTCGCCAAAAATCTCAACCATCTCATCACAAATTAGTAATGCCATTCCCACATTGAACATTATTTGCTTTTGTAGACACAGCGGAAATTAACATATTTCCCTCACTTCCCTCTCGGAAATATAACAGCGATACCGGAAAAGAATGGGGTTAGGAAAATGAATACAACAATAAACTAACGCTGAACACTCATGGAAAGCTGTCTGTCTATCCATCCACTAAACACAATCTAGTTACGAACCCGACAACCTAGGGCTGCCGTATAAAAAGGATAATTAGCTATTATAGAGGTGAATTTTTCAAGCGTGGATGGGGAAATCCGAAACAATGAGGAATAACGAAAAATGCTGAAAGGAGTCTGGGAACCGATTTTGATGAAAACTAAAACTGCATCATTAGATTTTTGATAAATCAATATGCCTAGCCAAGAATCGGACCCGTTGATTTTGAAAAAAAATCACACTGTATAAAATAGAATGATAAATAGAACTGGCAACCCTATTCCAGTTGGGGTAACCCCCTGCCCGATCTCGCTTACTGCATGAATAATAATTTCTTTATTGTTGCTCGTAATTCGTCTCATCTTGTTTATCCGCCAAATTAAAGATTGAGTTTCACAAGGTAATTTATTTGTACAGAAATATATTTAACTATACTTGCTACGAAAATATTTCAATTGAATGATTTGGTTAAAATAAAGTACAGGAGTTTATATGTATCTTCAGCGCAATTTGCACCTTTAACCTAATGCTATGCTACAATTGTGCTACAATTGTGAAGAAATCAGTACCTACTTGACAGATTAAGTAGATTAACTTTAATGCTATTTTTATGAAACATTCTTTTCTACGATAACGTAACTGTATTCTACAAAAGTTTACTAAACACGCAGTTTTATGGGCCCATTAAAAATAATAATCGTTTAATCTACAGCCATTTTGTCCGCTAAACGGATAAATAAAATAAATTATATTAAATATTTTGCACACCCAAGAGGTAGAACGCACTGTACTATGTATCTTTTATTATTGTAACACCTGTAATACTTACTGTGTTCTAGCAAATAAAGTTAATTTAATTTAATTTAATCGTCCGCTAAACGGATGAACAAAATAACCTAGTCGTCCGACTATCGGAACATAAATAACATGTACAGTACTCATGAAAATTAGGCAGCAGAGTAGGAGAGTAGGTAGTAAATAGATTGTGAACTCCTCAATAAAATGCTTATTTCGACAAATACACGTTCAACGTTATTTTACAAAGACTTGACTTCTGTCACTGACCGTCGCTCCGCTTCGCTTCGGTCGGGGAAAAAAATTAACCTTACCTAACCGTTTAGCGGACGACTGAGTTATTTTATTCGTCCGTTTAACGGACGACTAGACACTTAACACGCGGTTTTTTTATGTTCAAGAAGAAAAGCGAGCCCTGCAATGGTCTGTGGACGGTCATAATGTACTCACTCTTCTTTGGGTCTGTTTGAGGCGGAGGGGTTCCTGGAGACTGGGCCCGTGCCTGAAGCGCTGCCAACAGTTTCCGCTTGTGGTTGCAAAGCTTGGTTAGCTCTGCACCCGTCGCCGTTTGGTATGGCTTACTGATAACCTGAAAATAATAAAGATCATTTTAGTCATATATGTACATTAGGTTCTATTTATTAATTTGAAATCTCTGTATAACTTTCCCTTCCGCAACAAAATAAATTACTCTCTAGTAACCCTCTATGCACCTGCGTTCAGTTAAACCACGTACAACACTCGGGCTTTACCAGGCTTACCAGGCAGGCCTCTTATTTGGAGGGAATACGGCCGGTACACACGGTGTTTATTACGCTAGGGTGCCACTGTGTGTTGTTTGCTGCAAGTTCAAATGCAAATAGCTGCACACGCCTACCGTTGTCGTTGTTCACAGTATAAATAGATATTGGAAAGGGCCGTTTTAACACTGTCCCAGAAAATAACTATTTTTGTATGTAAACAATGTGGTAAAAGCTTTAAAAGTTAATAAGTATCCGTAACCGAAATTATCGGAAACTAACGGATCATCCGAAATAATTTCATATCCGCATCCGTATCCGAAATTTCACATAACATCCCTGGTGTATACCAGGCTCCATGGAGAATATATATCCATTAAGCTTGCAGTAAATTGTTCCAACGGTCAGCAAGCATAGCTGCATTTAGTTATGCAATAGTGAGGAGCGTGTGGTACAAGTACACACTGTCGTGTTCACAATAGTGAGTTATTTGGCGTGTACCTTGATTTAGGGGATTTACGGATGCGTTTGCCATTTAATGCATATCGTGTTACGTGTATATGGAACTTCACACTTTCGTTGTTTAAACCGTATTCATAGGTTGTAGCTGCGTGATTTCTTACTGTAATAACAATAAAGTAGGTACAAAGACCACCACAAGCATACGATAAATTCTGACGTAAGGACTCTTTGGCTTCATAAGACTTCATTAACTGATTATCTATTTTCATGTTATTTCTGTTCTCAATTTCTGAAATGACTAAAATATGTATTAAACTAAGGTATATGTATTAAACGTTTTCTTTGAGTACATTTGTGACAGCAATGTAATATCCACTTTATACAACGTGTTAGTAATTGGTGTGTTAACATCAGGCCACTAACGCACTACCAACTGCTTAAGCAAACTAACCATTTACACCGCATACTATTATTTTGTGATATTTTATTTCTACGAAGAAATTGCTCCTTCCGGTTATTTCTATTTCAACACTTTTTACAACAGATTGTATTCATAAACAAGCTGTTGTAAAATGACTATTCATTATGTCATTGGCGAAATTCTCACTCATCAGTTTATCTAGTCTATCTATTCGAAAAAATTTCTTGTATGTATATAATAAAATTTCTTGTATATATACCCATGTAATATAATAATATTCCCGAAATAACAAATTATTCACTAACATGTTAGTCTCTAACATGTAGACAAAACGTTTAAGTACATTCACGCGTCGGACAGAGGGCCTCCGTACTCAGCCTTGTAACACTTAACGAGCAATCACATTTCCAGTTAATCGCCAAATAATGAGTTATACGTTACGCTATAAAGTTATGAAGTGCCTCATAAAAGAAACACAATCGAAGAAATATATAAACAGACTATAAATAGTATTTAACACTTTTTAAATGTCTGACCATTCAGAAAGAGTAAGATGTTACTATGACTGTGCGCGCGAGAGTCGTATTTATAGTTTCTAACTACAATATTAGATTCTTATGGTAATCTACATCCACGGACAAAAATACTAACAACCGTAAAAGCAACTTTATTTATAGTTACTACTCTGAGAACCATAACTGAAGCAGAATGAAACTGAAGACAAATATAGTCTGTAGCAAAAGTGCTTAAAATAGTACTTTTATTATTATATTTGAACTTTATTACTTGTATAGTTCTGTGACTACTTTTAATTTACTTCCAAAGCAGAAAATTCTTTGTATGATATATCGAATGTTTACTGATTTAATAATCTTACTGCAAACAAACGGATAATCTGATTGGTAATCATTAGACATTAATAGAATGTGTGAGTGTGTTTGCAGAGACAACAGATTCAGAGACAAGGCACCACAAACGCGACGGGCTGCTCTGTTCAATATGAAACCAATCAAGTGAGCCACACCTCGTGCAACAGACACATTGACATCAAGCATATCGCGCTGACTAATCACTGCTCACTAATAATTAATAGCTACATTTTGTTGCTGCTGGATTATTCATGCAACGTCTAACTGTCGCATTCAAATATCCGCGAATTGAATACAACAATAATGTCAATCAGACTAGAACGTGAATTCAAGTTACACGGCCACGTAGACGGTATGAGTATAAAAATTAGATGAGAAATGTACGGCTAAAGAACCCCAGAGTATTTACGTAATCGGCATATTTCGTGAACATTCGCCATGTGTGGATGCAACAAAATATTTTCCTTATTGATTTTTGTCAGTTTTTGACGCAACATTTTAACATTGTCTTTCGCTATCAAACGTTTGTATATTTGTTCAAATATCTAAATACAAATACCACATAGCTAAGTGAACTGTTACCTTAATACACTGGTTCTGTTTGTAGTTTTAAAACATCACTGCCGTAACCATTGTTCATCAGGTAAATTTCACATATAAAAATCATAGGACAAGACCGCTTTTTCATATTGAATAAATATATATTCAGCGATGGATAGTCGGCCACCGAGACCGCACAATGCAATTCAATACAAACAAAGTACGTATTATTAATGACAAGTATAAAACCAATCAGTTGTATACGTATGTAGCTACGCCACCGACATCGACAGTCATATCGGCCGCTTGCTAATTAATAGTTACATTTCAACCCTAACCAATTCTATTATTATTCATAGAATCTCTGCTTTATATCACTTCTTTCTTCTTTTATTAGAGTTTCGGGAAAACTTGTAAACATTATGAATAGTGTAATATTTAGTTCAAAACCCTTATTCTACTTTATATGTACCTACGTGGTAAAGAAAACCTTCAACCGACAAGGTGTTACCGACATTATCGGGTTATTGAGATGCAAATTGTCTACTAATCGATAAGCAAATCTAGGATAATATTAGCATATCAAATTAATATCTGTTATACAGTTGTGCATTACCAGTTAATTTAAAGTCTGATTCTGAATCGGCTTGCGGGTTATATTTTGATGTGACACAACTGGAGCGCAACACTAGTAACGGAGACGAAACATTTGGACAGACAAGTGGCTTTGGAGCAACCTTCTTAGTTTTGTTTATGAGTGTAAAAGTGTAACTTTTTCCACGAGGAAATGAGAAAGCAAAAAGTTTAAAGGTCGAATGATAGGCTTTTTATCCCGTAAATAACTAATTAAATTGAAAATTTAAAAAACCCCCGACACAATAACGACAATTTTTAAACGACTTAACCGATTTTCATCAAACATGATGTGACTAAGAACACTCGGCCGTAACTCACCTTTCATACAAAAAAAAACCAAATTGAAATCGCTTCATCCGTTCGCGAGCTACGGTGCCACGACAGAATCACAGACAGACAGACACGGTCGTCAAACTTATAACACCCCTTCTTTTGCGTCGGGGGTTAAAAAGAAGTTTCCGACATTCACTTTATTATACATAGTGTTGTCTCTACACTATAGAAGTATTGAGTTGAGACCTTGTAATAAAAAAACTAAACGCACTAAAAGGTACTAAGGAAAGGTAAGGTAAGTATGCAGTGAATGCAAGTAGGTATGTACATATGTATGTAAAGTGCAGAGCAAACAAGATAGTGGCCTAAAGCTGTAAATATAGGTGACGTTAGCGCGCTCAAAATGAAGAAATATGGTTATCATTATCGTCATGGACCATTATGAAGATACAGGATACTTCAAATAAAGTGAGGATTCTGCTTGAAAATCGAACATCTGCATTACTATGTGCCAATAATGCCAGTTTTATTACTTGAAATAAATATATTATGTATTTAAAAGTTAGCCATGATAGTATTACATATTATTTAGATACTGACAATAACACCTACAGAGTCCACTTGCGTAACTAATCCTACTTAATATTCATTACCTAACTATAAGTCAAGCGAAAAGAAAATGCAAATTCTTCACATTATATTTTACATTTAACAGATTTCCATAGAGATAAATACTGATACCTCGAATGTATACCTACTTCGAATCCGATTTATAAGAGCGCAGATCCCATTATGATCAGATCGCAAAACAATAAACCCATCCCAGCATCGTGTTCAATGGGCAAGAATAACACCTAGCAATGTTGTATATGACTCCATTCCACATCAGGGCACGATCTCGATGCTACAATAGTCAATAAAGCTCATAGATAGAAGACAAAGCCAGCGGCGCTGCTGCCGACTATCTATCGTACCATCGGATTGGCGAAGCGTGTCGCAACAACTGTCCGTAAATACATTTATTTATTGTAGCGTATGCACGCGTGTTAACTCAGCTAAATAATGCTTTACTTCTCTTAAGACATTTCTACAAGAAACTATAGGGTGAAAATTCCAACATAATATTAGATACAAACGAAATAATACGAATTCCAAAGTGTGTCTGATTCTAAAGAAACAAAAACATGTAATTATTAATAATTTTAAGAGCTATTTCCAATAGAACATCTTCATTATACTACAGTCATGATAAATATTTGTTACTTAATTATGCTAAAGTAGAGCACATTAAAAATATTGTTCGAGACATCGTTATCAGATACAACAATAAATGAATGCATGTAACAATTCATTATGTATACAAATGGTACATCACTTGACTGCATTGTGTGACCATACATAAAAAGTATAGAAATATACATTCACCATACATTAAAATGTTAACAGGTATAATTTTACTGTGTGTATATTATGTACCTATGGTCCGACCCGAGTTCTTGCGTACCTAGGCATGTTGCGGATAAATTATATATTTTTGAGCCACTGCTTCAAGCTTCGAAAAACTTGAAAACGATAACGTTATTGAAAACATATACCTATTGGTGTGACAGTGACTATGACAAAGATGAATATTTCGTTGCTACTGAGGGTTTTTTATTTAACTGGTAAAGCTAAACGTTATAACACTAAGCAAGGCACCTATCAGATCGGAATGTTAGATACAGGCCGCGGTGCGCGCGGTCGCCACTTTCACCTCACATTGTGTGAAAGTTGCCAGCGCTTAGAAATCAACTCGGCTATTCCCAATATACCAGATCAGATTATCACGCTGTTTCATTTCCTAATCGTGTGATTTAACTCTCCATTTAAGAACAGCATTTAATTTATTTATTAAATCGCTAAAATAGTAACAAGTATCTACACGTATACAGTATACGTATAGTCCCTCAAGAAGAAGGCAACATACACAACAGTGTGTAAAACCCGTAATAGCTACATATCTACCTCATACATTTCCAAAAAATAACCAAAATAACAAAAAATAAACTAACCTAACCTAACCTGCGACTAATTTGAAATACGGTTAAGAAGTGTAAGAATATTCAATGTGTAATAGAAAAAGAAAATAAATACAAATACCGATAAAGGTACTTAAACAACGAGAAAGTTTAAAATTTTCTTTAGGCAAAGACTGTCTTGTAAAGTGACTTGAAAGTCGAGCCCATCACTTAGGATTCATTGAAATCAGAGGGGAAACATCACAGCGAAGAATCATGACCTTGATCGATCGTTAAATGTCACTTGATCCGTGTCGTCATGCGGAAGCGCCGGTCCCATGTTTTATTCTCTGTGAAACCCGACACAATGAAATCCCATGGCAACAATGTAATCTTTTTGCATCGATTAAATCACTGCTCACCAATCAAGGTTTTTTGAGTTAAAATACCTCAGCCCTACTCACTTCCGTTACTCGAATCGAATCTCGAGTTACATTTTATTTAATAAAGCTTACTTGGATCCAAGGATTGCAATATGTTTAAATGAGATGTATATACTCATAATATAACAAGCAAAATTAAAAATTTTGAAAAAACCCACGACGGTTGAAATGTAATTGAAAAAGGATAAAATAATTGAAAAGCAAGTAATTGAACCCAAGAAAATTCGTCCGGAGCTGCCATTAAATTAACTAGATTTGTAGTTTAATTAACGTGAATAATTTGGAGATATTTTATTGCTATACTTATTTATATTTATTTTGGAACCCCTAGACGGATTTTCTTGGGTACAATTTCGTGTTTTTCAAGTCGGGGGTTTTTATTAGTTATTTTAGTCATGTTACTTAGACTGAAAATAGCTTTCTATTGGTCAAAGTTTTTTTAAGATGGGACCATTAGTTTCCTAGCCCCTACAAACAAACAAACAAACAGAAAATAGAATCTTTCCTCTTTATAATATTAGTTTAGATGTACCAATAAGACCAGAACCCAGTCTGAATAAAAATCGCATCCGATTCGAATAAACTAATGTTTACTGCAGCGCCCCCTGGTGAGTGGCCCCGTAAAACTTATCTAACAACATGCATCAATCAAATCCAGACCCATCACTGAAAACTGCATCAAAATCAGACTAGTAGTTTTGGAGATAGGTGGCAACCTTTTTTTATACGTCCATGGTGGCAACATAGATTTTTGCACAAACACCCTCTCACCCCAAACGCATATTACACCGTCTACTTACCGTCGCGGGTAAAAATCAAACAAGGTGACGTTAATGAATCTGTCGGCGCTTATAGACAAACGAATCCCTCACGATCACGATACACGATACTCTCGAATCACGACACTCACCGTGCAAAGGCTGGTGTGGAAAGAATTTGAAAATTGTGAATTTGAAAGTTGTGCTATGAAACTGCTTCATTAATTTGTACACAGTTAAATATACGTTAATTTGATTAACGATCACGAGCAGTTCATGTCAATTGATACCTGTACCAAATTAACTAGACAATTACAGTAGTATTATATAAACAATTAACAAATTGATATTTTCTGATTCCTGTTAAAACGTTATATTAGGCTCCTACATATACCTATGTATAGAAAGATTGTAACATTTGTAACCAATTGACAATAACTGCCAGCCAGTATTGAGCGCAAAAACTTGACAGCGTGTTTTTGCATCCATATCTTGAGATGTTCACGAATTTGTTAAGAGTTCGCAAAAAAAAACTAGTAATACCTGTTTTCCGGTTTTTGTCAATAAATAAAATTGTACTTAAGTATGATTTTAAAATAGACTGGATCGAATAGACCAACTTTAATATATTTAAATTGCTTAATCTCCTTGAGTTTTAAAAGCATCACATTGAAAAAGAAGTTATCAATATTTAATAGTTAGCACTTTTAAATTTTCCTTAAGTGACGACAACCGATTACTGCCGTTTTAAAGGCCTAACGAGTGTTTGAGAATCAGTCATGCGTTTATTTGGACTGCGTGCATAAAATCAGACTACGAAACAATATTTACGGAAATAAATCGAAAAGATAATATGAAAGAAATGGTAAAAACTATATTTGCTGAAGTATACATTCTTCATACGCAAGAGACTGAATAATTTTTGATACGATCTTCGATTTGCATCACATCAGAGACTCAACTTGTTACGTCTATGGAATTTCATCCATCGCTGACAACGCGAAGATACGAGTGGATCGATTCAGTGCCCCGACTGAATGTGAAATCGAGATCTCTACGAGTGCATCTCAAGACGAATGCTCGGAACAAAGAGGAATCGATGAGAGAGCGGTAGTGTGGGGGGATGGGAGGTGAGTGCACCGACCTCCCCCTACGGGCCGCGGTGCAATTTGTACATTTCAAGTGCATACAAAGGCAAGGCGAGGAGGTCGCTGCAAGCTTTGACAGAATTAACTTGTCCGACACACGACTCTTGAGTGAGTAAGCATCACCTTTATTGAATTGTACAAATTCACTCAATATAAGTACGCGTAAGTTTACGCGAACAATGTTATCAGTATAAAACGTCTTTATTGAATACCTTAAAAGTAATGTTCTTCTGAATACGAACATCAAAACTATAACTTTTCATCTGTATCTTTTGTTTCATTTAGAATTTGTTCAAATTAAAGTTGGTATGATTTTTCTATTACAGCCGCGATACGATTATTTTTTTACTTATCTGAATAGGTCCCTAAAATATACAATTATAAAGGGCAACAAATATTTTATTCGTCGTCGAAAAAAATGATAACCGAGATTTTTACCTTTAGTTCTGCTACCGTCATGTTATCCTGTTGCAAAAGGTATGAAAATAACAAGCAACACAATGCACCTCGTCTCATTATATTTCTTTAATCGCTGTAGTACGAATCTCGTTAGTGAGGATTAGCGAAGCAAATAAAGAACGAGAACAACGTTGTTGCAGTGAGACCGTCTATGTATAGCTTTATCCACGCTGGGCATGTTTGATACACAAACAAACTTCGAGATTGTGTTTTGTTCACATAAATATGTACGAAATAGTTTGAAAGCTGGGTATCCAACGAAGAAAAACTTGACAACACGTGTTGGACAGAAGTTACCAACAATTTCAGTAAAAGAACCTTAAAAATAATATAAGTTGTTAAAACTCAAATCTGAATATTTTTTATCGTATAATATGTACTGAATCTTGTATCGATTTCTATATCATGCTCAACTCGTCAATAGGTTGTGCTGTTGTAATACACCTAACACCTAGCCAGTTTATAAACTAGTTTAGCTACTGGCTTATTCCTCGCCCTAGGCCTAGGTCTCGCCCTCCACGTAATTATGTGAAAGCTCCCGTTTAAACATGGATAATATTAAGTTTCTTCACTAGCGGAACGAAATGAATCCAAAATGGTCGCTGGTATCGTATTTTACGTATATTGCACGCCGCGTTGCTTTCCTCTCACGAAATCTCAAATCAGCCATTTTTCTTCGTATTTATTGCTTTTATTTCATTATTTTACTATTTGACCATTTGTAAAGACCCTTTTGTAACGTTATTTTTAAAGGTACACATAGTTATGAGCAGATATGCTTTATGCAACATATTATTGAATGTTACCTTAGTGCCTTGGTGTCTGGAAGACAACTAAATCGTATGCATAGGGTGAATTCTTTATTAAAATCTGAAAGAACATCGCCGACAGACCGTATGCAATGCCGCAACATGCCTAGTGCGTGCTAGGCCTAAAACAAAGTGGGGCAAGCTATAACGACTCACTTGTTAGTTGTTAGGCAATGCTTGTGTGCTCCGAATAACTGTGTGGAAGAGCCGCGCAGCCCTGTCACGGCGTCTCTACAATGTTCGTCTTGTTATTGACGACACGTGGCCGTGGTTCATACACTGCATGCAATTTAAATAATACTTTAATATATCACTCGGAACTACTCCGAAGTAAATTATTACAATATCGTTCGTTGGATTTTCAGTCAACACTGGATATCTGTAAATTTACTGGAAGAAATTACCGACATTTATTTGGTGTTAAAATAGAAAGTAATTTAAACGTATTGTTTAGAAGTGACATAGTAAAAGGTAGAAAATATAATATATGGACGTGTTTATATAACACCTTTTGGAAACAATAATAATATATAAGCAATTAGGAAATGAATGGAGGGTAAAATTTCATAAGATCATGTTCACATAGAGACGGCCTTGGATTAACTACTTTACTATAAACCTTACTCAACAAAATTAAATTTTATTATTTGATGGATGGAAACAAGCTTTGTTCTGTGCAGTTCAACGAAATAACTAACTGATTCTTTCCAATCAGCCTTCATACATAAACTTACGGCGTAGTTGTAACTATTTTCTAACAAGCATAGGTAATAATATTAGGTACTCAATATAACTATAGAAAAATTTTACGTGTACATACAAGAATTGTAGTTGAAACATATACAATTGCAGACCAATACTTTGCAGACGTTGTTCTTGCTTCATCAGGACAGGTCAAGGCAATATTGACACAGTAATTACTGCAATAAAAATTTATAAGTACCTTCTTTTCGAGCAATGTGTGTTGCCAGTGATGACCTACGGTGCCGAGACGTGGTCCTTTACTGTGAGCCTAATCCACAAGCTCAGAGTCGCCCAGAGGGCAATGGAGAGAGCTATGCTTGGTATTTCTCTACGAGACAGAATCAGAAATGATGAAATCCGTAGAAGAACGAACGAAGGTGACCGACATAGCTCTCAAAGTTTGCAAATTAAAGTGGCAATGGGCTGGCCACATCGTTCGCAGGACTGACAACCGATGGGGGAAAAAGATCCTCGAATGGCGACCTCGTTAGGCAAAAAGAGCACAGGTCGCCCTCCGACCAAGTGGACTGATGACCTGAAGAAGACAGCGGGAAACCGTTGATTCAGAGGGCCCAGGACCGAGCGGAGTGTCGTCGATTAGGGGAGGCCCATGTCCAGCAGTGGACTACTAAGGGCTGAAAGGAAGGAAGGAGGAAGATAGTAACTTCTGTTCGATTTATTTATAGTTACAATGACAAAAACACAGTCATGTTCTATGTCACTTAATCATAAACATATTGCCGGTCGCCATTATTAGAAACATATACGCGACAAAGTAATATGTGACAAAAATAGCTTATCATAACTAAATCCGTTTATCCCTTTATGCGAACAAAGTACCAGGTTGATAAGTAATAATCAATGATACATAGATATACAAACAAAACTTTATCCACGGAAAGCAAAGGATCATATTTTATGATTAAGAGACATTCTAGTATGCCTTGGATGTTTTCTTGTATTATTATAGATAAAATGATAAAATACATTTACATTTTGAATAACTAATTTGCAACCTTGAAGCTTGAAAGAAAATATCACGATTAACGATCACTAACTTAATTATACCTAACGTGCTTGCTATAAATTAAATACTAGACAAACACCTATTAAATTATGAAGCGTGATTATACAGGATGTCCCAGAAAGAATAGATAATCCTGAACGGGAACCATTTTAAATTCTGTATTAAATGCGCATATTTTTATATAGTTGGCCACTTAGGCTTTTATACATATTTTTTCCACCAAGTGTGTTTAAACTTTAAGATAAAGTGAAAAATGCTATTTTTCATGACAAAAATTAAACTTCCGACATTATTTACTAATAAAATAAAACATCTAAACATAATTTTTAATACGTATTCATTGGAGTAGTTTATAATATAGAATATTATAACATCAAAATACCCTATTGATTTTATTTATTTTGTAGCTGTGGTGTACAAAAATACACAGTAGAAAGAAAAATATCGAACTTTTAAAAAAAACTTTTTAAGTAAGTTTGGTACTACCAGGAATTTTTTTATTAATTCCATATTTTGGGTTCTCAAGAGGCCTACTATAAGAAGTTTCAGGATTATCCATTCTTTCTGGGACATCCTGTACAAACCACGATTATTTGCTTTAATTGAAAATCCAGAGCGTTCGATGTGAATGTATTAACACTCGTATAATGCATACACTTTCAACTCGTGGGGCAATTATAACTAACCTGACCTAGCCAAACGCGGACGCAGACTTAGCCACTTATTAAGTAATCACCCTTCAATTATCAGCTTGATGTTAACTTTAAAGTTCCAACGACATTTATTGGTAGAGTAGGTAATTTCGATTTCCCAATCAAGAACGACTTCGCGTCTGCGGTGGGAATGCCGGATTAAACTTTGAAAAAATTAAAAACAATCTCCTATTTAATGCTACTAGTCGCCCAGTAGTCGAAATTCGACTATAATTTATTAAAACTTTCTACTTCTATGTACTTCTACGATAATATTAAAACGAAAGATTTATAAGGTAAGGTACCTGTAGCTGACGGGTTGCACTCGCTGTTAAAACTTTTGAATTGATTGGCAAAATGTAGGTAGGTATTATTGGTATATATACCTATTATTTGAATTTAAGATGGATGGATTTGCAGGTTGACTTATTCTATTCAAGTTCGCGGGCACTCGTTTCTTTTTTTAAAATAATAATTTGTGGAATTCGCGCGCTTCCATCTCTTCAGCCTATAATAATTTCAAAAAAATACTTTTAATTTACCTACCATAAATATACATATCTCAAAATTCTCATTCTCCTTCTCAGATTGAATATCGTATTGAGAATAAATACAATATTAAAAATTGATTCATAGGGACTAACACCAATTTCAAGAACAATATTTTTTAAAACAGAAAATTCTTTGACACAGCAAATACATGTAAATACTTTCGTGCAAATTTAGGTTCTGTCAAAACCTTTATTACCAATTCATATTCTTATCTTTTCTTTCTTTTTAACTATACATAATAACTTCAACCTGTGGGCTGGACGTGAATGCGCCATCGTCGTAACCAGAAGAAAAAGAATAAACGTCATTTTTGTGGGCTGGCTGTATTTTTTTATAAATTACGTGTATTTCTAATGCATTTTATTATTAATTTATTGACCGTCTGCACTAAAGCTCATCAATATCTACCAAACGAAATAAAAATGAGGAAAATCGGTTGAGAAACGAAGGAGAAAATTGTTTTAAACTGATTCTGTATCCTGGGACCCCGTTATAACACTTATTACTAGTGCGCTTCCGTATGTCGGTGGGCACATTGAACCATCTGTCCCGGTTGTTATCGATAACATATCGGTTGCTAAACCTTATTGGAGCCCCTATGGAGGATTTGAAAACATCTGAAAGGGGTTGGCCATTAACACGTTTCTCCACCAATACGAATAGGAGTAGCTTAATAGAAGCCTGGCCCGGGCATAAAATGTGTGACTGCCATACGCAAAAACATCACACTTTCCCAAAGTCTTGTTGGGAACCTTACCTTAGGGTCGAAACTAAAGGCGGTCTCCGGTCTTAAAGGGCACGGCAGACCGCACTTGCACGTCCCCGTCGTCTGGAGATAGTCCCGGAGTTGTGGAAGTGTGCTCAACGCCGTACCGCTGGGGCTGAAAAAAATTTAATAATTTAGAAAAGCCTAACAAAATCACTCAGTACAAAAAAATATGTAACTAACAATCGCCCATCACCCACATGATCTAATTTTAGGCACAGATAGTCATGGCACTAGGGAAGTACTACTCGTACTTCCCTATTCTCTCTTCACCTAACAACTGAAATATATCTCTTTATCTCGGATAAGTGAGTTTGGCAAAGAGAAGATAAAGAACTAAGAAACGCCGCTGTCAGTACCCAGTAACCATATGGACAATACACATAGGAGATTTCATTCATTCATATCGCAGTACAGTTGCTATCGACATGGTTGCAAAAGTCATTAAACCTCTTTGGTATTCACACAAAATGGTCACCTCAATTTGTGTGGATATGGTGGTAGATATTTAGCAAACCCTCCTCAATCGTGAGGACAGTTCCCTGTCTAGGACATAAATTGAATCGATCGAATATTCAAAAAGCTCATTCTGCAAGATCTTCGGTTCAAGTAATGTAACTATTTTACATCGCTGTGGCTCGCTACTAGAGGATTCGATCTCGGTCGATTTTTCTAATCCCGGGATTTCGGGATTATCTACAGTTAATCTCGGGATCCCGGGACAGTCCCGGGATTGTATTGGTAATAGAAAGTGGTAACAAAAAGTAATTAAATCTTCAAAAAACAAAACAAAATTAAACTTTATCTGATAAAGTAAACATCAAATTGGGCGCTTTAAATAATTTTTGAAATAGTTTCATGATTGCATAGTTTGTTTTTATTTTATAATAAACTTAAAAAAATCAACTTCTTAAAACTTGTTTAGTTAATATAATATAAAAAGACTAAAATTATGCTAAAGAGATCAAAGGTACTCAAATTTTAAATTAAATAGACCAGAAATAATTTATGAATTACTTTTTTAAGCCACGAAAATAAAATCTAAGGAATGAAAATGCATCCAACGTCTCATCCGATAGCTTAATTTTTTGCACAAATATGAAGAGGGGGAAAAAGCGCGTTCAGGCTCGATGGAAGTTGGAGGAATCGTCAATAAATTTTTATAAACCAGAGTCTTCTCCAAAATACAACCTCGTAAGGAGCTATTCCCATGAAGATTCATTTCTTGTTTAACGATCTTAGAAAGATCAGTTTCTTTATATACTTCTGGATTTATAGTTGTCATGCTGTTTACTATTTCGTTCTGAAGTTTTTCTTTCAATTTCAATAGCCGGGTTATTGATCGGTCGTTAGCAAAAACAAATGAAATCAGCTGTGTAAACAAGATGGCCGTCAAAACGTCAAAAGAAATTAAGTGCGTTTCTTTTACGCACATGATTATTGACTTACATAAAAAAATATTTTAATCCCAAAAATCCCGGGATCCATTAAACTTAATCCCGAAAATTTCGGGACTAAAATATTTTAGCCCTGAATCGAATCCTCTCTTTACCGTTTATTACTCATTCTTCACTGATTACGAGGTGGAACATAACCAGCGTTTAACATTGCGATCAAGAGATTATATTAAGGACGACGAGTTTTTGCAATAAATTAGTCTGCTTTTTAGCGTGGAGCGTAGTTTTTTATGAGATGATAAGGTGAGCTGTGCAACATTACGTGTTTTACTAGATGTTTGTCAGTGTTACAAAAACGTTGAATGTCTTATTAAGTAGGTACCGAGAAAATAAATCTTCAGTCACAGTCAGAGGCGATAACATACTCGTAGTTATATTTCTAAGTAAATGAATGATATGTAAAACAGATACCTCGAATATTTAAGATCTATTTTGAATCTATTAAAACTGTAGTCTTTAATAGTTAGTATTTATTTTATATCACAAACAAATTACCATATAACGCCCAAACTGTGCATACCTACTGAAAGCAATTTCTAATTAATGGAGCGTTCGGAGCAAAGGGCGCGGTGCAGTGATTCGTGTAAACGATTCAAGGCATATTTGCTAAATGCGTTCGCCAAAGGTCGGTTAAGGTCCTAGTCAAACATGTCGACTTCATCCCGCTCTACCTTATCCTATCTATTGACTGATATCATAGACATAGATCATGCATGTTGATATCCAGTCAATCGATATTTATTTTCATCCCTCTGTTGCACATTCTGAGAATATATATAATAGAGACTTAGTAGATATTATTATTGTCTATTTAACCAGGAAAAACCAGATAATTTCTCTTAACATAAGAATGTAGAAAGAACACAAAAAATCTAATACTCAACTGCTCTGCAGAATTAACACCTGAGCTGAATGTAGATATAGCTATAAAGCGATAACTACTTTAAAGGGGACTCAAGAAAAGCATTCCTTTGTATTCAATGAAATAAAGGCTTAAACAAGGCAATACCCAATAAGACACCTTTGGGAAGACTAGCTAGTGTGAGATGATACAATGCAACTACAAAAGGTAAGCGGGACAATACTGCTACGCGATTACATGGGCGCACTTTCTACTCAACGATCGCGGATCGATGTACCACATCCGCCTCCAATGACATTCAATTCAATCGTGCACATTTATAGTTTCTGCAGTTCACTTTCATAACTTAAATTGGAAAGCGTTATAACAAAGCTATTCCTTATTACCCAATGTTGATAGCTCGTTACAATGCATACGAGTAGAACCACCAAGTCTTATAAGAACAATTATTTATTTTTCATACGAATTAAATAATAGGTAGTTACAGAAAATGTGGCTTTGGCTCTTGTCTGATTCATAGACAAAATTAACGCATCAATTTCGAAGAACAATAAAATTTGGAATACAATACTCGCGGAAAGAAGGTTTCTTCACTCAAAATGAATCATGCATGTTGCTATTTTATAAAATAGGTATTGAGTTACCTACCTATGGATACTTAATCATAATGATCATTAAACTCAACCTTGACACGGGTCAGTTCACTTCACATGCCAGACAAAAAACACCGAATCGTACGATCCAATTAAAGAGAGATAACATCAATACAACCCGAAGAACCATTAGGAGCAATTTGCAAACAACACAATCCGTTTACGATGACAGGACGTAGCGTCGTACGTACCTCCGCGGTATTATTACACCTCGATTCGCTTTACAAACAGCCTCTTTCATAAACGCTCCACATGATAATTCACGGCGATTGTTCACGGTCTGGTACACCCGGTAAAGGTAAGCCGCGACCACAAAAAAGATTTTTGTTTGCTTTTTATGCATACGCGCCGACACTGCGGCTTTGACCACTATGCGTAGCGTTTCCATGTGACAAGATTGCTCGGGATTATTATTGTAGTTTCTTTCTCTTGAAGAGTTTTCCCTATAGAAGCACACGACCATCGGCTATGTATACTGTTTTTATTTTTGGACAGGCTTCATTGTTTAGCTAAACCGTTTCCGCTTTTACAACTACATTCAGTTTTGTCTCCACCAGTCACTGGTATTAAGCTTACCTGTTATTAAGCACTCATAACTTAAACAACTGATTACAAGGCGTTAGTGTAGCCAAGTTAAACAATCCATGGGCGCAAGTATCCAGGGAATTTGTGGTAAGGGGCTGCTAAATTGAAATTCACGTTGTCGAACGCATGTGGTGTTTGGGGAGCATGGTAGTAGACAGCTGCCGATAATAACTACTGAGCACGCGAACCCTTTCGCACCTTGCACGCCTTATTATCAACCTTTCTTCTCATTACCTACTATTTAGCATTAACTCACTGCTCTTTAACTGCGGTAACACATATCATTTACAACTCAACAAGTACAATTGTATACTAAATTCACGAGAATTTGTTGTTACAATACGTGAATTGGCAAAATATAAGTAAACGGATTGGGTATTTAATATCGGTTGAAGGTAAAGCTTAAAGTTAAAATAATATTTAAAGAATAAAAATAATTATGGAATATTTTCATGTGAACGCCATGTGAGCATTAAGAGATAAGCGACTGAGGGTAGGTTATGTCGCCAATAGTTCTTATTTATCTACTGTAATACGACCACAAAAGGTAAACTTGTATAATATTCTATTTTTTAAGTATCGCAATACTAACACTTATTTGCATGAGGATCTGAGCCTGTCTGTTCTGCACCAATGCCCACGGCGCGGCTGGGTCACCGGTAATGACCCTAAAAATAGGCGTAAGTAGAACGATTTAACTTTAAAAAATTAAATACGTACATACTTATAAGATAAGCAGTGACGGTTTTATATGAAAAATAGAATAGGAGCTTTAATTAAATTATTACTTACGTGAGTTTGAAGTCACGTAACAACACTTTGTACAAACGCAATAACATTGACCAACATCAACTAATAGGGTCACGAATTTTTTACACTTGAAAGTCTACACAATATTTTAAAATACACATAATACGATTCGTATCAAGAAAGATACAAACCTCTGCTATGTTTTAAATACTTTTAATGCATTTAAAAGGAAATATTTGTAGTAGTCCAATAACCTTAACACACTCGTCTGTCCCTAACATTTATTAGATATAAGCTTTAGCTCACTGATGGATCTCATTTCCTTTGTGATCGCACGCGTTCATAGCATAATGGCTGAAACATTCTGGCGGTGCGCCAATGTGAGCTGCCATGCAAGATGTTGACTGTTCGCTCGATACTTTCAAGTACCTACACAATTCATATCACATCTCGAGATACGCATTAGAGTCTACTCTAGGCAAGCCTAATGAGTATGAAGCTAAAATATTACAACAGATTTTTAAAATTTTCTATTGTATACAACAACGATACATAATTAATTAAAGAATAGGTACCACAAAAAGAAAACGATATTTCATTTTGAGGACAAGATGTGCCCTACTCGCAAGCAAACAACGCTTTCATGTTACATCAGAAGAGCAAAGGTAAAACCGTCTGACCGGGTTATAGATATTCTTGTAGTATTCGAGAAATACGAGTAAGTAGTAGACAAAAATTTGAACAGATTACAGAGCACAGTAACTTAACTTTGTAACGGCTTATGACCGTCGTATCATAACTATTAGTTAAGTCTAGTTTAAAGGATTAATGATAGTATTCTTATTGGACTGAACAAAAAATATAGAACTAGCGAAGAAGTCACCATTATTCACCAACTCAAAAAAGGGCTGGCTACACTTAAAACATTTAATTGTGTAAAAAAGCTACGTAGTTCTTAAGGTACAATAATAAAGGCCCTGGGAATCCTTTGAGGGCGCCGAGCTAACTGTGTCCTTTATAGAACGACCCCGACCCATATCAACCTTGTTCCCCTCATGCCCCTCACATGAATAAATAAAAGCTCAATTTGTTGCTTCGCGCGCTTAACCGACGCATCGATGTAAACGTCCTCTGGTATAAAATGAACTCCCCTGAATCCCTATTGTATTTAATACCCTCAAAGAATGTGCTGAAGTGTATCCGTTTAGGAAAGGTCCGTCCGAATTGGACGCGATGCCGAAGGGTTACGCAAAAACAATCGCGTTCACGAGCTTTTTGCTCTTGTTTAGGCTTTTATTGAATAGAGTGGGAAATCGTTCTATAGTTTGTTAATTAACTTTAGAACTCTGACTTTTAATTGTAGTTCTAGTAATTTATTATGTGTGTGCCTAGTGCTTGTAAAATAAGAAGGATAGCCTATAGAATTTTACGTTTTGATACCGATTGGTAAAATATAATGAGAGATATTAGTTTGTGGTAATGTAACAAGGTTGGAACTTATGCTTTGAAATGTAACAACGAAGTATTTTTATAATTATTTCATAAAATTAAAATATATGATTTAAAATTAGGTAGTTAAAAACGCATGGGATTGAACTTAATAGGACCACATCTTATGATCTTACAATATTATTTTTACCATATTTAATACCTGGAGCGTTATGAATTAAGAAATAAGTAAAGCAAATTTAACAATTACGTGCAATGAAATCTATTGAGCAAATCAATCACAAATCAAAATAAACTTTTAGCCGTACAACATACGACTATTACTTAGAAAGTTCTCAGTATCAAGACTCAAGAGTATTAACAAACAGGAAGTGTTAGGGGAATTTCCAATGTCATTATTTACCCTCCTTTTACTCGTTCGCTAGGGGAATTTATGTTAATCATGTAGAATGCGGATTAACTAAATAGAATTATTGTTTTCGGGCACTTAGTTACATTTGAATTGAGCTGACCATTATTTACATACAGCAAGTAACTATATAAAAAAGTTATGAAGGTATATTTACACCTTTATAACTACATAACGAAACAAATCTAATACGTAAGACTTGGAGAAGATATGTAAAAAAACGGAAAAACAAAAAATCAAGATAATTAAAAAAAATTAAAATTTCGAAAAAATAATCGAATAGTCTTAGAAGTTCATTCAAAGAACCTTACACCATGAATAACAGAACAAAAGGCTCACCTCGAGTCATTAAGTTTCAACGTGACGAGCATGTCAACAAAGATAGTCAGATAGAAAAGCGAAGGAGGAAAACGCGACATAAATTAAAAAATATTGTGAAATATGCACTCGGTGTTACGAAGCGGAACACGAAGTCGCGTGAGGGCCGTTGGGCAGTTGCAAACAAATTTATCATCTGTTAGCAGGAGTGCGCGGCCAGCGAGTGCCAGCTAGTGATGGCTGTGAGTCACTCAGGGAAACCCTTCCGTGACTCAATTCGTAATCAGACCGCGCATCAACAATCGCCCTGTTGATACTCTGGTGCCGTTTTGTGCGTGATACAAAACTTTCACACAACACCATCGTCGAAGGTGAAATGTAAACATATTGTGTTCGCCGGGCCAACTCACTACATTTGCGCATTACACGCATATGAGCAGTAAGTTTCTGTTTTTGGGATGCGACTTACGAACCCAATGTGTTCCAATGAGACTATTGTTTAGAATTACTGAAATAAGCGTCCTGTTTAAGATTCTAAATAACATATATGTGGATATATAGGGACTATAGGATAATAATTATGGATAAACGAAAAGAGAAAATTAAGAGTCAAATTATAATAACAACATTTTTTTATATTGAGATAGCGTCCCACATAAAGCTATTTCTGTCGACTATTTCTCGTTAAAAGGAACGTAGGTACCAAAACATACCAGTATTATAGGTACGAACAATATATGTTTACCAGTTTTTCTCGACTTTTTTCCCAATTACGGCAAGGCAACTAAACGTTCCATGAGCCACTTCAGGAGATTGCTTTATTGTTGTCGAAGTAATCCGTAAAGCGTATGATATTTCGTCACGTCAGAGTCAATAGCTTTTCGAACATATTGTCACAACACGACGCACGGCGCGGGCAAAGCAAATAAACTGTGGTTTGACTGATGGGGGATTGACTGATCCCATTGTTAATACACTGTTTACATTGTATCCAATTCCGTTATCGCCCATGATCATACTGAATCCGTTTATTGGTATAGTGAACGTGTGTTCACATTTACGAGTGCATAACAGTAACAATTTCCGAGCCTATGACATTTATACTAATTTTAACAGATAAAAATTTTGCTATTTTCAGAACAATGAATGAACAAAAGTGTAATAGTTATTAATAAATTTATCAAATTTTATTTCGGCATACGTTATACTAACTACTTAAATATTTGGACCTCACAACTTACAAGACAGAATTTTTCACCACATTATTGCTTTTCTTATATTATCGTATTAAATTAATAGTAACAATTTCGACCTTATTCAATACTGTAAACGTAATTACCATTATTACAATTTTATCCTAGAAAATTTTTCAGACACAAAAGAAATGTCAAAATATTGTTCTTTCATGAATAAATAAAAACATGCACAAATAATTTTAACACAGCATAAATAAAAGTGAAGCTTAATAAGAACTTGGTGACTCAGTTTATAAATTTACAATGACGATAATCTGCATCAGAGGTTTTAAAACCACATCTGTCATTTTGAAATAAATACAAAGTAAACTTGACTATGTTAGCTGATATTTTCTTGTTCAAGTCAACGAGTTTTAAAAATAAACATTTATCAGCGGTCGTATTAAACAAACATATTTACTAGGATAAACTCTGTGCAATAATGCACCAGTGCAGAGTCAACTTATTTTATTTGCGATATCAATGAAGGTATAAAATGTTGTCCCGTCAAGTTCAGGTCCACGGTTCGCACCTGCTACGAGCCGAGCGGGCCGAGCGTAACAACGGGCTAAACGATTTCACTTGAAGAGCGAGACTTTTTTGTACAAACAACGAAATACTTTTTGTTAGATTCGCATAGCAACCCCGAGCCGATCCCTAAGCAGCGCTTCTGTGGGAACGATCGTTTTGCTTCGGCCGTCTGGAGCCCATGTGAGCAGAGCGGGCGCATCCGGTAGAAACCTCTCATTGCGCGTTCACGACTTGACATTACACTGGAGTGTTTATTTATCAACCTCTGCTACAATGTGCCACAAGATTAATGGCGCCTCTACAAGCGTCCAACTAGTTCTCAATATTGAACAATGTTTTTGTTATTTGACGCCAGTCGTCCTTGTTGGCCTCGATGGACGGTTTCGTAGTCGTTAGCCCAGTTTAACGTTCATTAAAAGAGATTTATCAACATTTGTTTGCAATAATTACAAGGTAAAACTATTGTACCAACAATCAAATTAGTCTATGACAAGATAAGATAGATTTTTGCCCACAACTAGTTTATTATGTGAGTTACCTACTCAAAAGATAATTTAATAGTAGACAGATAGATGTAGATAATATTAATTAAATAATACAAAAAGATCAAAGATCTTCGATTTTTTTTACTTTATATGGTTTAGTAGAACAAGAATACAAGAACAATACATTTTAGATAAAATAGAAATGAGTAGAATCAAAAAGATTCCGCTCATTTAATACGATATCACAATACCTATGTATTATCTATTTACCTACCTACTGCGCTAACCTCTCCGTAACTATCTGACTATCACCGTCATAACTAATTATCTTTAACTTAGGCATTATTAGCACTCGATTCGTTAAGAATACTATTGCTTATAAAATGAACATAAGGTTTATATACATAATACATAGTTATATCTGACACCTATTTTAAATGTACTTACATACAACGCCAGACAATTAACGGTAGGAGTCAAACGGGTATAACATAAAAGTACCTAGTATGTATTCGTTTATTTGTTGTTGAGACGCTCTCCACCCAGCGTGGGCGGTGTGCCTCATTTAATGGAGCAATAAAAAATGTTCGACTGTGCTTACGTAATCCGTATTATTTCCGCGTCGGAGCCGCAGCGGAGGTCAACGCGCGTGTGATCTTGTCTTTCGACAACACTGTCCTTAGTTTAAGCCGATTAAGAACAGATTCCTTTTGGCCTAACAATTGGTCGGCAGAAACTCTTTATGTCCCACTATTAGGTACGGGTCTCTTCCCACCACAGGGGGAGGTCTGGAGCATACTCCACCACGCTGCTCCAATGCGGATTGGTGGACAAACGGGCTAGTGGTCAAGCCGTGTCGGACGTTTTCAAACCGCCCATAGGGCCTTCGACAAGGTTTAACGACTGCTATCTTATCGCTAACAACTGGAACCGACGGCTTAACGAGCCCTTTGAAGCACGGAAACCCGCATTGATTTTGCTACCAGCGATCATCCATCCAGGTACTGACTGACCGCGCCCGACGGTGCTTAACATTTCTGTCGCTTGTGATCTACTGCAGCAGCGGGCCTATGCGCGTTTCAAAAATTGGTTACTGACACAAAATGTAAAGTCAACATCTTTCGCACTTCACTTCACTTCGACCACATGGACTGAAAAATTTGACCCTGAGGGAATACTTTATTTTAACTACCTACCAAGACTTTTATAAAACAGATGAAGATTAGAAAGTTATATGCAAAGAAACACTTAAGCACACTCAACAACAAGATCACACACACGCAGGGTCTGATTCAAATTCAACTACGCTAAACCTTCTACAATATGATTACGACATTTTTAAGGTTCGAAAGTTACTTCGAGTCGATTTGAGGCCTGTAACAGTACTGTTGGTGAAAATGGAATAGTGGCACAGAAGGTAAACTGTGCCACTTTTTCATTTTGCCCCGCTTTAACAACAACTTTACGGAAGTAAAATTTTACGGACTTCCCATCAGTGAATGAATAAATTTACCCAATGCCAAAAAATCATTGAAATATACATAGGTATTATTATCTTCGTGACAATGGGACCCTTTTTAACCCGCGACGCAAAAGAAGGGGTGTTATAAGTTTGACGTGTCTGCCTATCTGTCTGTCTGTCTGCATTGTCTGTGGCACTGTAACTCGCGAACGGATAAAGCGATTTCAATTTAGTTTTTTTTTTGTATGAAAGGTGAGATGAAAATTCGTTGACTCCTTTAAAAGTTGTGGGGGGTGAAAGTGGGGAAGAATAACCGAATGTCTGCAAATTTAATCGAGTGGGGTCTCAAGTGAAAGCACATCACGTGTACATTACAAAATAATATGTTCAATGAAAATCTGTTGAGCCCTGAAAAAACTCTGGGGGTTAAAGTAGGGAAAATACCCAATATCTGCTATTATACATATATCATTGTATCGGTGGTTTTTTTTTTTAATTTTTAATTTATTGATTATAGTGACATGAAGAATTTAGTTAGGTTAAAAAAGTTATAAATTCAGGTTTAGATCTCGTTACTTACCTATTTATATGAGACTTACCTATTTATATAATATTATTTTTCAGGCTTAAAACAAAAAAGCGGCTTTTTAAAACTTTTACTCGGCGGGTGGTGACAATTATGAAATGGAATGTACATGTAAGGTCTATTGTGAAGCTTGTAAAGTCGGAACGAATTGTAAATCGGATCAGAACGGCGGGTGCCGCCCATCGGATCCGTCGAAACAATTGACCGTCTGCATGGGCATTGAACACGGGCGATCCCAACATTATGCAAGCCATCACAAAAGAGGACAAAGAAATTCCGAAGTATTTTAAGATCACTGCTTTGAAAGAATACATGTCGACTTTACTTAAGGTTTGCACACGTCCGTTATCGTAAATCAGTTAAGCAAGAAGTCAGCGAGAGAAAGAACTTCTGACATTATAGTTTTATGGCCGGTCAGCTGTACGCTGCGAATTGCACAAAAGAAGTTTTTCTGCTTGATCATGGCGACAAAGCGACATCCTCAACGTCTGTTGCAATAACGTTAACAAAATTTAATTTTATAACCTTAAATTAATTCCAGTTTCAAGTTAAAAGTTAAAAATGATATAAAAAGTATCTAATAAGCAGTTTTTTGAATGAAAATCAAGGCTGAAAAATTACTAATTTTAAATAAGGCATTTCATTTCACACAAAATCTCTCAGCTACTGAATAGATCATAACAGTCATGACATTAAGCCACCTAAGTTGTGCAAGTAACAGTTTTGTTCGGGTTAAGCGTTGTGCTGCCTGCTGCCAATGACAGATAAGCGTCGCGTAATGAGAACAAGCGGCACAGTGGCATCTCCCTAGGCACGTCCCAGCCTCACAGACACCCCACGACATTGTGGTTATTTAACTAACACGATCATACTTTTATCGCTGACTCATACAACCGAAATTTTGTTGTTTACAATCAGTATTTGTTATAATACTCGTATACACTTATACTACAACAATTTATGAACGTTTTAGAGTTCGTTGTCATACATACGAGGAGTTAAAAATACCATTTGTTAAAGGCTGGTGGATATATACGTACCTAATTGATTAAATTAGTCAATAATTTTTCAATAGTGCGATTATGTTCCTAGACCGTCTATGTTTCTTGAAATGCAATACAGAAACGAAACACGCCAATGAATTTGTTTTGTACAACATTCCAATGACAGACAGTGCGTCATAATTAAAGTTATATGACGTGGTCATACTTTGAATTATTGTTATCGTTAATTTTATCAAGGACATATTCTTGTCACATTGTTTTTCTAAAGGATAATGTTGCGATGGCAACACTACTGTATATTTTGATAATAATTGTTTATATGAATAAACAAATATGAATAATTTTAGCTGTTACCCGCAACTTCGTCCGTGTAGATTTTAGAATTTGATCCAGAGGAGGGAAAATGTGTCATAAATACATGTTAATCCAGGTTATAAACAACCTGTACGCCAAATATCATCCCAATCCGTTCAGCCGTTTTTACATGTAACAAAAGTTCATCCATACATTCATCCATCAACACAAAACTTTTGCATTTAGTAGTATGAAGTAGTAATGGGAAGTACGGTAGGATAAAATTAAATACTTAGATACATAATACAGTACTTAATATTATAGGGCCTCCAAATAGATGGAGGAACCGATCAAGCAGTAACTTACTACTTAGTTAGCCTAACTTTACACTAACGACACAAATACACTACCCCTGTAGTAAATTTATTTTAGAGGCTGACTGACTTTGGCTAGTAGAATCCTTCCTTCCTTACTTCCTTTCAGCTCTTAGTAGTCCACTGCTGGACATGGGCCTCCGCTAAACGACGCCACACCGCCCGGTCCTGGGCCCTCTGAATCCAACGGTTTCCCGCTGTCTTCTTCAAGGTCATCAGTCCACCTGGTCGGAGGGCGGCCTGTACTCCTTTTGCCTAAACGTGGTCGCCATTCGAGGACCTTTTTTCCCCATCGGTTGTCAGTCCTGCGCACGATGTGGCCAGCCCATTTGAGCCCATTGCCACTTTAATTTGCAAATTTTGAGAGCTATGTCGGTCACCTTCGTTCTTCTACGGATTTCATCATTTCTGATTCTGTCTCGTAGAGAAATACCAAGCATAGCTCTCTCCATTGCCCTCTGGGCGACTCTGAGCTTGTGGATTAGGCTCACAGTAAAGGACCACGTCTCGGCACCGTAGGTCATCACTGGCAACACACATTGCTCGAAAACTTTCTAGTAGGCTAGTAGAATAATTTGTCCTGTGTGTAGCCGGGGTACAATGACTAAATAAATGGTCGCTATCAAATAACGTTTTGTATGACAGCCACATCTCCCCAAGAAAATCATAGGATTTATAAGACATGCCGCCTTACGTACCACGTACGTACATAATAAAATACCGAAAACTATACAAAACAATAAGCAAAACATTTAAATGCGAAATTTTCAGTAATCCTCATGATCAAGGAATGTGCACTGTGCAAGATGGACTTGGATTGTGCATACAGGCTTAACAGAGAACACGTCCCTCGTCACTTGTGCCAGTACCGACGTCCGCACAGCTGCCCGACTGGTTTGTCCACTTGCGCCGGATTGATTTAACGTAAACGCACAATCTGCTGTGCTCACTGCTCATTCGCCTCCGTGTTCGCTCCGTACTTTATAACCGATTAACTATCTTTAATCTCACTTGCGCCTAGCAACTGACTCTGACTAAAGCATTCAAGTAGGTAGTTACTTTTCGAATAGGCTTATGCATATTATATAATACGTCTTGAGGTATTTAACTTCTCGCCGGATACTTTAATAGGTGCTCAAGATCATCAGCAGCAACCAATTACGCTAAAATCAATTCCCATTATACCTAGGACACTTTTCATTTACCTTCAATAACGCGACGTTGTTAATAATTACGTAAACTTATAGGCTACACCTTAGAAAATAGAAATAGACAATACGACAAAGGAAAACTCAATTTTATAGGTTGTTTTAATGTAATGTCAAGAATTTAGGGTATATAAACATACTAGGTAGGTATGCTTTTTTGACAAAAATGTAAAAATACTTTCTTTACAAAGGCGAATTCATTACGACGAGGAATTACAGTGTCATGGTTTGCATTTATTATCCAAGTTCTCCTATTAAGAAGGAACAGAATAGAAACTTCTGTATTGTCGCCAGCAATCAAATTGGGCTTTACGTTACTATGTTAAGAATCAAAGAAGGCGTCAGTGTATTGAAGACGCAATCTATTACAACCAGAAGCAAATGCAGTTAAAATAGAACTAATTTATATATATAATGGTTGCAAAGTATTTTTTAAAACCACTGACTTTTATGCTAGTCATAAACTCACAATTCAAAATTAAAAACTTTGATAAAGCCCAAAGATATAAAAGCAGGAAGTGGAAGAATTTATCATAATTATTGTCATGTAAAAGTTGGCTCTATAAATTTTATTGGAATCTCGATGTAATAAATTGCTACAAGTAAAGTAACACATCTGAAGTATGCAAAAAACTGCTCCCCTATTGGGTGGCAAATTTTTTATTTCAGTTAATCGTTAAGGATTCGAGTTGTCTGCTGGTTATTCTACGGTCTGACCTCTTTTATAAATGTATTCTGTGTGCAGCACACTTTATTCAATCTTAGAATATACTTGATATATTGTTTCTCTATATGACGGTTAGAAGGACCCAGGTCACCAGCATAACTCTTAGTGTTTTCAAATTAAAGTGGCAATCTGCTTGTCGAAGAAAGGTCCCCAACCACGTCTCGGCCAAAGGAAAACAGCCTGCCCACCTAACAGGTGGACTGACAAGCTAAAGAAGACAGTTGAAATCCTTTGGATTCAAAGTAAATAAAAAAAATATAATTTGTGGTGTTCTTTATGAAACCACAAATGCATGAATAACTAATGATTCTTTCTTTCACATTATTACCCTTGCTTTAGCAGCCTCGAACTAACTAGGGCATTACTATTCACTAGGACCCAACATAGGTTGAAGTGCTAGACATATTGAGCACCATGAACTGACAGCTAGAAGATCTACCAAACCCTCCTTCACCTCACCCCATAGGTGTGTCTAAGCAAAGGCAGGGGATGCCCAAAAGTAATACATAATTAAGATAACAAAAATAAGGCAGTAAAATAGTTTTTGACTATTTGTTCATCCTCACAAACTGCTTAGTGATAAAATAACGAATAGAACTTTATTGAGATTTTAGTTTAAACTATTATCCATTTAATACAGATAATTGATAAACCCTGATAAGGCAAACCTCATGATTTAAATAGCTGCCTTTGGTGACATGACTAGGGAAGACTAGGAAATAGAAAACATATTTTAATGGATCATCAGATTCTTATCAATCAATTTATTGAGCTCTCATATTTAACTCCCTTTGATTCCCTTGTGAGGCACAGGATCGCCCCAGCACTGGTACCGGTATAATTTAACTTACTTATTATTGCATTTTTTGGGTTGATTGATTGATTAAAGGAGCTAATCTTCTACTCGCTAATTTTCTACTACTAACTTTGCTATACTTTTGTATTTTTCTTTGTAAGGAATGCCATCTACTAAAGCACCCATGGCCTCATGATATTGAGTTTCTGGACACCTTATATAGTAAAAATATCTTGAGTAAGCAAATTACACACTTACCTAACATAGAGTACAGATGATCCATTCACTATTCTCCTCCAACCCAATGGCACAGATATAGTTTGTGGGAATTCACTCTGTGCAGTCCGAAATTCCGTGATTTCATTAGAGGGAGGCACTGGGGAGGGCACCACAGTCAGTACCACACCATCTGCTGTCCGCATAAGTTGTGGTGACCCACTATCCCCTTCACTCACTACAGATCTACTAACACCAACTTGTTGGTTCAGTATATTTATACTTTGATTAACAATTGATTGATGTTGCACACTTTGTTCTAAAAATTGATAGTTCACATAGCTTTTTCCCACCAGCTGTTCCCTATCACTGCAATTAATGCTATCATTATTTCCACTATGCACTACACCACCGTCTGCTTGACTATGGTTGTGACGGAGAACACTAGTCACCATAGATGTCATATTATTGTCAGAAGACACTGGGCATCGAGCTTGATAAACACTCTGCTCTCCGGATTCTATCGAGACTTGAGTGTGAAAACTCTCTATGCTGTTCAACTCTGTAGATAGGATGCAATCTTTCTTGACACCTAAGTTACTACTTCCATCCAGAACCTTGCCATCTTCCACTTTAATACAAGATTCTTTTAGAAACTGGTGAGAAATCGGATAGAACTCTGGTCTTTGGACAACATTATCTGGTGCTCCATAACACACTTTGCCATCGACATCGTTAAATTGTTTGTAATAGAGTGGACCAGAGGCGGATCCCTGGTCGTTGTGTTCATGCGACCTGTAGATTGCGGTCCTAGGAAGAGAGATGTGGTGCGGCAGGTTCTCGTGGAGGTAGAGGCCATCAAAGGGCGGCGCGGCGGCGGGCAGCGGGTCAGGGCCCGCGCCGGCGGCCTCTAGCTGGCGCGGCTCCGCCACGTACACCAGCACGCGCGGCGCGCCCGCCACGCCCGCTCGCGACGCGCCCAGAGTCGCGGGCTTGCCGGACATCTCGCACGCACATCACCCACACCCTGAGCCGCCTGCTCCCTAGCTGACCACCGAAGCCGATCCGCGCGAGGACCGACCCAGATTCCACCTCGCATCGCCCTCCGCGCCCCGCTCATCGCTCGCCAGCCTCGATTTGCACCGTGACTTCTGCACCATCCTCGACCGAACGCTTTTTATGTTTAGATCTCATCGATTGGATCTTCCTAATGATTTTATGACCGTCCAAACAACCGAGGCACTAAAACTTTTATGGAGGTGCCCCTTTAGGCCCCATTGTTTAATTTATGACACTCGTATAAAATGGTAGCGATAACTGCACTAACACTACTGGAATTTAATTCATACGGTTAGGATCCATATTGACATTTCAGAATGTAAAAAGGTCACAGAACAAAAATGGTTTTTTACATCATAAATTCATTTATCGATGATGAAAACTGTGATAACTTCCTTTTCCGACTTCAAAAATATGGAAACACAAATCTGTTATCACTGGATAAAAAATATTTTCGTTCCAAATCCGCTCTAAAACGATGCTTACGAACTAAAACTCTATGAACAAACAACGATTAACAACGAAACACGAACGAACGAAAGCAATGAACGATGATATTCGGCCGATATAAATAGGCAGTTATATTTATTTCTTTGTAAAGAGTTCAAATGAACTCCTGAATGTGTAGGATTATAGCAGCAGAAAGTTGTAGATAAGTGGCTACCGACGTATTGTAAAGGACCAATGAAATATAAGAAATGTTATAGCAACTCTCTTCTGATTGGTTGTATTTACTGCAATCGGGCAGGCAAAGGTCAATATTCAAATAGGAAAATAAATGGATGAAAGGCAGGACAGAGATAGCGTCACATCATTTTATTCTGAAATTAATGACATCTTTTGGTGAAATAATGAACTAAACAAAATGTTGTTATATAGAAAATTATATAGGAGTACTTTTGTTGTGAATCTTATTATTATACTAGTACTTAAAACGTTCAATCTTATTTTCTTGCTGTTGTTAAATATAATTTGGCTTTTAATCATTTTTGATCCATTTAATCTTTGACTTTATAAAGGAGTTTTAAACCAGTTTTAAACTTTTTATCTCATGTTTTTATTTTAATATCTTTTAATCTGCAGCCACATTTAGAGATGCCAGCTATGGCGGGTAGAGGTTAGTAATATTATAGTAGAGCAGGGAAACCAGGCTTCCAACTGTCCTTCGGTTAAAAAGAGAGAGAAGATTGCGGTACCTTCTCTATCTCGCATGCGTGAAGCACGCGAATGCACTTAGTTCTTCAATGCGCATGCGTTAGTATTAGTAGAGAGACAGATAGGGTACCATAATCTTATATTCTTTGTAAGTGTCGGATGTTTCCACTCACAGGCAGCGTATGTCTCCACTACTCTACTATAATACCTCTATGATCATAACCATGGACGTGGTAGAGTACGTCCATGAGAACGAAGGTGTAAATGGTGTAATGTAACTAACTGTCAAAATTGTCAAATGTCAATTCGTCAATTCCCACACCACACAAGTTCACATCCACATGTGACATGACACATGATCCACATCACAATCCAATCCACATCTCATCCATGCTTTCTTTCGTGTTGATTTGATTTTTTGATTAAAAATCTATTCCCCCTGGACTGCTTTGCCTTTGAATTTTAAAATAACAGAAGCCAGAGTGACTTTTACATAATAATAAATAAACCTTTTGCTATTCATATGCTGTTTATTGAATAAATTGAACTCAACTACTTACCTGCACCCTGCTATATACTGAAACAATAATGAAGCGCAAGATTTCAAATTTAGATGAAGAGGAATCTCGGTATGTGTCTCTAACGTGCATCTTAAATTTTATGCATTTGATTTAATTTTTAATGTGTATTTCTCTTTTTTTGTAGGCTCTCATCACTGTTGTTTAACAAATCCGAAAACTTTGTTGAAAGACTATCAAAGAAACATAACCCAGAAACGGATTTGGATTTAAAGCCAGCTTGGATCGACGAAGATGACTCTGAATTATGTTCTACACGTTCATCAGAGAAAAAGGTAGAAGTATATTCTCTAAAGTTAAAACAGAAATATGAAACTTTAATGGGAACCCCTAGTTGGGCAAAAGTTACGAAGAAAATTAAGAGTGAAAATGATAAAGATCAGCTTTTAAGAACCGTTGGGCATTTGCAAAAAAAGAAAACTATTAGTCTAAAGAAAGGTGTTCTTGAATTGAAGAATTTTCCGAAAATAAATGCTGAAACAGGAAATGAAGGACCAATAATAACTAGTATTGAATTTCATCCCAAGATAAGTGTTGCTATGGTTGCTGGGCAAGCAGGCATTGTATCATTATTTTCTATAGGTGGTGATGTGAATAGTAAATTGCATAGCTTTAAATTGAAGAAATTCAAAGTGTCTACTGCACAGTTCACCCCTGATGGATCTGAAGCATATATTTCATCAAAATTGTCACATGATTATTGTCTTTACAATCTTATTAAAGCGGAGCCAAAGATGATTCAGCTACCTAAAATAGTAAAAAGGCCAAAAATATTTACACTCTCCCCAAATGGAAAGTATCTTGCTACTACTGAGGGTTTTGATGAAGTTTATCTAATATGTGCAAGATCAAGCGAGCTGCTGCGATCACTAAAACATAACACAAATATTGAGTCTGTAACCTTTTGTAACAATAGTGAACAGCTATACTGTTATGGAGTGGAGGGTCAGATAACAATATGGGACCTTTCAACATTTAGGGCGATTAAAAAGTTTTATGATAATGGATGTGTTACTGCGTCATGTATCTCAATGAGCCATTGTGGAAGACTGTTGGCCACTGGAAGTGGAGAGGGTATTGTTAATGTCTATGACACATCTAACTTCACTACTGCTGAGCCCATGCCCCTCAAAACTATATCAAACTTGACAACAAAAATAACTAACCTTAAATTTAATGCAACTTCAGAAATATTGTCTGTTGCTTCTGCTTATTATCCAAATGCTGTTAAACTTATCCATATCCCTTCATATAATATTTTTAATAATTTCCCAAAACAATCAAATCTGTATCAGGTGGACGCTGTGAATTTTTCACCAAATAGTGGTTACATGGCTCTTGGAAACAATAAAGGCTGTGCATACTTGTATAGACTCAAACATTATAAAAATTATTGAAAAATGAATGTATTTGAATTGTCATAAATAAATCTCATACTTGTATGGTGCATAATATAAGCTGAAAAAATTATTTGGTGTTATTCTTAGAATTTATTGAACCTTATAGGACTTGATAAAATTGCAAAATAAGACTCATATTCTTCTTTATTCATTGATTCATTTCGTCATACCCATACCATAAACAATAAATAGCAATCACAGGTGTTGGGACCGATGTTGTTGGTCCGAGTTGACTGTAGTGTTGCTGGTTGTGTGTGGGTTCAATCAAATACACTAGGAATTGCACTTCTAACAACTTTTATTATAAAATATTATAACGACATTAGGTACAAGAAGAAGGATGAAAGAACAATGGCAATGAATGAAAAAGGAAAAGAAACAATAGAATGCCCAAAACACAAACACTAACTTAAGCTAACTAAAGTGCCATAATAATAAAACTATTTAAAAGTGACTTCTTCAAATTCAATCAAACTCAAATATCTCGAAAGTCGTTGAATTTGGATAAAGCTTCACATCTTTTAAGGTCGAAAAATTCGCAAAAATGCCTCACGTAATTAATGGATGCCCCCTAAGATGTTCTGAGAAATACAAAATCCCACTTCACAGCAGGAAGTGGTGTTCGTGGCATTTATTTATTTAATAAAATAAAACATGTTATACTATTAGATCTTTATTCAGGTATAATAATTAATGGACGCCCCCTAAGATGTTCTGAGAAATACAAAATCCCACTTCACAGCAAGAAGTGGTGTTCGTGGCATTTATTTATTTAATAAAATAAAACATGTTATTCTATTAGATCTTTATTCAGGTATAATAATTAATGGACGCCCCCTAAGATGTTCTGAGAAATACAAAATCCCACTTCACAGCAAGAAGTGGTGTTCGTGGCATTTATTTATTTAATAAAAATAAAATAAAACATGTTATAGTAGTAGATCTTTATTCAGGTATAATAGTCAATACAAACCAATTCAAGCAGACACTTCAAATCCTACTACCAAAGTATTGTACCACGGAGTCCATCTATAAAATTTAACTACATAATACAATTTACACAGAGCGACAGAGTAGATTTCATAGGTTAACACAGGATTGCACGAATCTAAAAGTAATGATTGTAGTGTTTGTGAGTCAATACTAATATATCTAGGAGTTCAAAAAATAGGTACATAAATAAGTTATAAGCACATAATATTCTAAAAGAAAATAAAAAAAATCACAGTAATTAATTACTTTTATTAACTGAACGACTATTTGCTGCATATTAATGGACCTATAAGTATAGTTTGGTAATTATACTTAGATACATGAATATTGTGTGCAATAAAATCATTGCCTTTAATATTTTTATAACATATTTTGTGATAAATTTTATATTATCTATACATGAAGTATTAGACTACTACGAATTACTATCTATAACTAGGCATCTATTATTTTTTACTGAATGCACTGAAGTTTAAATAATGAATAGAGTTAATATTCATAAATGTGCAATAGACTGGAACTTTAAGTGTAAAGCAATAAAACTAAAACAAGTACATTGAAGCACTTCAGTTACAAATACATAATACTAAAAACAACCAATTTGTTATATTAGTTATCTAATGTGTTGCAAAAGGATATAGCAAAACCATTATAATATAAACAAATCTACACCCAAAACATTTGCGACAGCAAAATTATTCTATTAATTTATAGTAGGAAATTGTTACACAATACATCACTGACAGTAGCAGCAGATTCTATAAGTACTCATACAATTATATTTAAGATTGAATGTTTGAAGTATGTTAGGTCCATTGACGTTTTTCGCATAAGCAAAATGTCGTGATCTAACTGGTGGCGCATTGCACTCTGTTCATGCCGGGTTGGTCGTCGTCCTCCTCGTACGCGTTGCCCTGGTGCGCGCGCCGCCGCCGAGATTCTTGGTCTGGGTCCAAGTCCATTAGCTGGCACTCTTCAGCGCACTCGGGAATATCCACCTGAGCGGGAGAACAGCTGTTATTAATCATTGGTAAAATACGTATTAAAAAAATGGTTATGTTTAGGCGCTCTATACAGCTGAATACTAAATGGTCTGCAATTTGCATACCAGGTTTGCAGACTGCAAACCATCAATGACCCAATAAATACATCATACTTTGGTGTTGTGGTAATTTATATTATTCATGTCAATTTATTAATTGGAACTAAAACAACTTCAACCTCAATTTGGAAATAAAACTGACGACTCTCTTGCAACTATATTAGTCATTATAAGTCAACTATTGTGTATTTGTAAATAGCAAATATGGGCAATAGTTACCTGAGGGCGAGGTGGCAGACAGCTCTCCAAGGCGGGAATGACTTCAGGTGGAATGCTATTTGGGAAATTAACTATGAACTGAATAATGAGATTTCCTTTCTCAAATGGATTTTTGTACATAGGCATACCTGTAACAACCATTTATTATAAATTTATTAAATATCAGTAAAATAATGACCAAACCAAAAACAAAAATAGTCCAATGTTTTGATAGATATTGGCACTGGGCTTAAAGTCTGCTCATGTTAACTCAAGAAATGTGAAGAATGATTTAACACTAAAGAAACCACTCATAATAAAGTGGACTCAATATAATATTCAAAAGAGTAATTTTTACCTTCATTCAAAACACACTTCACTTCACCAAGCTTGGTGACCTCTCCAGGCAACACAGTGATAACAATATCTCTATCGTCTAGGGTTCTGATCACTTTTTGGAACCCACACAGGGATTCCACCAACTCTATATTCATCCTTAAGATGAGATCATTTCCATTATGCTTGAAGACCTGTAGAAAACAATAGTAGGACACATTATAATTTTTATGTATATGTAAAGTATACCAAATAGCTCATTGCTTTTTATATTTATATAGTTTTATTTTAACAATGGATTGAATTCTCATATCCCATACAGATTTTAAATAAAAACTCCGAACTATATCACAGAGCACGAAATAGATTAATGCGTGCATAAATTCTTGGTACTAACAAATCTACGCAACAATCAAATAACAATAAGTAATAGAAATAATAATAAAATCATTCTTATTGGAACATGTGCCTGTGTATTAGGCTCTACTTCTAAGCATTAATCTATGCATTAGTATGAAAATTTTTCTTACATCATGTTCCTTTTCGTCCAACACAATAATAAGATCGCCAGGCTGCATGTCGGGTTCTTGGTCGCCTTCTCCACTGAACACAATCTTCTGTCCATCCATCATACCCTTATCTATATGTACTTCAATGATTTTTCGGTCCCGAATAGTTTTTCGGCCCTAAAATGTAACAACGCTATTGTTAAATTTTATATCTTTGTTGTCGAAGGTTAAAAGCTTGTAAAAGAAATCAGAATAAGTTTGGTTTTAGTTAACATTTGATGTTAACATAATAATTGTGGATAATTTTTCTTTGTATATTTGTTTGCACACAGTATTTGTTGATTGTTAGTAACAATTTGAAGAATAAGATGCATTTTACATACTAGAGCGTATCGGGTGACACAAGTGTCACTCTTTATCTATTTAAAAGAATCAGGGCTGATGACAAAATTGTAGTCCCGCAAATTGCCAATGCACCTGGCCACCATTTCTGTGACATTAACCTGTGACTAGGGCTGCCAATTTTTATACTCTCCATCAATTGCCTATTTTTTGTATATTTTATATCACAATAATGTTAACCGACAAGGTCCCATTAGCACATTAGTAATTTGCATCAGAAAAGGGTTATACAAATTAAGCGTAAGTAATGGTACCTCACAAATTCACACTCACCTGGCAAACCTTGCAGCGATCCTTCGGGTCAATGATTTCACGCTGTCCTCTACACTCTGAGCATACAATCTGAATCTGTTGGATGACACCAGGCCCGAGGTGTTGTACCTGAATCTGCATACCTGTACCACGGCAAGTAGTGCAAGTTTGGACAGCACCCTGAAAACATTGTGTAAGAAAACTTGTAATGAGATATTTTATTTATGATTTGTGGTTAAATTCATTCATAAAATCTTTGCATTTATAAAAATAATTCATAACATTAAAATAGTTTTTAAAATATTAATAAAACAAATATGTTAGTAAGCATATGTCTTATTTCCCACATTATTATAAAAAGACATCCATTTACTGAAAATAAAATATTAAGAAAAAATTATTAGTATGGGAATTTCTGTTGTTAAAAATTTTGACATTTTTTAAATATTTACCTTTTTACCACCACGCCCTTCACACTTCTCACAAATAACGTTCTTCTGTAATGCTAGCTTGCGCACTGCACCTCTATAGAGTTCTTCAAGAGTAACCGACAGTTGATGAATGACATCCTTGCCTTTTCGCTCCCTACCACGACGGCGGCCCCCACTGAACCCACCTCCAAAGAACATGTCAAACAAGTCCATCGGAGATGAGAAACCAGCGCCACCGCCTCCACCCTCTTTCAAAGCTTGTTCGCCACCTGTATGAATAAAATAAACAAATAAAAAACGTTTGTCACAGGCTCAATACACACAATACAAGCATCAACACAAGAAACTAATATTTAAACCCTTCTAAAATTTCTGCTCAGCTAGGTATAAACCCAGAACACATTATTAAAACCTGATGCGACCCGATGAAACACGTTGCGTGTAGAGTCGAATCAAATGTATTGTTTTCTATATACCAGAATCACACTATGAACATCCGACGCGACGCCATGCGCGTACACGCCACCCGATCCAGACATTGTGTTGCCTGTGGTGGGGGTACACTATTACTATATCTACCTACCAATTTACTTGAACACAAAAAACACACATCTTTTTCTTTCAAGCGCTCGGCGCGTACTGAGCGACATAGAGCAGAATGTAAATTGTAAAAACGCCCTGCCACTCCTTTGAATTCCGCACAAGAACCACTCTTTTGGGGAGTGTTAGGCATTGCGAGTAGCAGTGGCAGTGGTGTTAAGTATCGTGTTTACACACTTGTTCTGCCCTTCCCTGCACTTCCCTGCTCACTTCGGCTCAATGTAAACATAGCATTACCTTGGTCATAAATCCGTCGCTTTTCAGGATTAGACAGAACTTCATACGCCTGGGAAATCTGTTTGAACCTTTCCCCTTCATTGGGATTCTTGTCTGGATGGTACTTGAGGGCTAACTTTCTGTAAGCTTTCTTCAGCTCATCTGAGGTACAGTTGGGCTTGACACCCAAGATATCATAGAAGGTTGTCTCTTTCACCATTTTGCACCTGAAACAAAATATTAACAATAAATTGTATCTTAATTTTTTTATCTTAAGCAATTAAAAATACCAAATAGTTAATTTATGGTCTGAAATGGAACTCAAGATCAACCTTGAATATAATGTTTTAGTGGTAATCATTTTTCTGCAAGTCTAATTATGTAAATAAGCAATAGGGTATTTCGCACCATGCAAGGAAAAATCCAAAATTATGTAATATTGATAAATTTTGTTAAAAGCAAGTGAAAAATGGTGATTTCTGTCCTAAAAAATGGAGTATACATTTATTATTTCAATTTTAAAATTCAGGTTTGTTAATCTGTTTTTCAAATGTCAAAATGCTATACGCCATGAAAGCTTTCGGCGTGACGTCATTAGCAGTGTAAATAAACAATGGAGTATAACTTTCTTCCTTTCCTGAGATGTTTACAATGCGAGTGACGTCACAAGCATGGCGGCAGCGCCGAGACCGTGATTTCGCGGGGATTTTTGAAATTTAAATTGAAGTCTTTTTTTACATAATATTTTTTTTGTGTTTTTTTTTTCCAATTTTTTATGGGTTTTTATGACTTACGAATTCATATAAAAAGCTTTTTGACATAGGCTGTAATACCCTATTGATATTATTATGGTATTTAATAGGTTAGTTTCACTTATCTTACTACTGCTAGTAGCATATTAAAAATATTAGAAAGACATAATGACATACACTACCTTAAAATAATAGCAAAAAAACATTATTTCAACATTATCTTAAGAAATTTTATTTCTTCTTAGATTAATCATAAAAACACTTATTTTAATTAGAAATCAAAAACTTAAAATTTCCAATAATTTGAATTGGACATGGACAACCTCAAATAGGATAAAAATAGGCATTATACTTAACTAAGTTGAACTATAAACAAATCACTAAAATACAGCTGATATACATTTTGGCAACACCTTTGTTTATATTTTTGCCCTCATATTATATTTACAGTCTGACAATAAATTATATCTTCAGCTTTTACATGCTTCAGTAGATTCAAGTAGATTATAAAGAAGTTTAAGAGATGAGGTAGTTTGATGGTCCACCAGCAAAATAATATTAACTATCAGAATTTTTACCAGTGATCAGTTAACTTGAATGTTTATATAAGTTATCACCAACATTTATAGTTTAAGAACTTGAGCTACAAGTTCTTGGAAATATTTTTCAAGAAATGTTCCAATCAAAAAAATATGTGAAATTGATTATAATCAAATAATTATTTGTAATATCAGAAGATATTACAAAATATTTTCAATAAATGTTCCAGTCATCAAAAAATTATGTTAAATCGATTATAATCAAACATTTGTTTGTAATATCTGAACACCCAAAATGCAGACCTGGCTGATGGTTCATGGAGTTTAAACAAACTAAAAAAAATTTAAGACATTTTGAAATTTTTGTTTTAAATCCTGCCAAATGGTTTGAATATTGTTATTTTTATTCATAAATATTACATTGTAAAAACAAGCACACTGTGTGACAAATTTATTTTGAATTTTAATAAGGAAGATATTGAAGTTTCTTATTACAATCTCTATCTATACACAACAGTTTAAAGATTTCAGTAGAGAAGATCAGTATTGTAGGTAAAATGCCACATGAAGTAATTTGCACACAACAGGCACAGTAAAGTTTTAGGTTATAATTATTGATTAGCACTGATATGGCCTCCTTCAGCAACAGCTGTATACTAAATAACCTATCAATGTTTCAGATGAAAACCTATGTATTTGTGTATTGTAACTAGAAGTTATTAATAATATCACAGCATTTTAATAAATATGAAATGTTGATAAATTTCGTACAGGTAATAATTGAAATCTAAAATAAAATATTAACAAAGTAACGGAAATGGTTACTACTAAAATAAAATTTGTGTTTTCATTACAAAATTAAAGGCCTGCTTTAAATTTTGCCAGGCTTTCTGTGTACTTATAGCAGTTTATTTGTTCCCAAGTTTAAAATTTCCACTGCGCAAGTATCTTGAAAGACATCGCGCGCACGTCATGAAAGTTGAAACGTTAGAAAAATCTATGGCCAAATTTATACTACATACATAAAATTTATCGCTGTAATTCTATTCCACCGAAATGATTTATAGATTAACGAATATATCAGAGGAAGAAAAGTTTAATTAAAATTTAACACAGGGGTGTGGATGGAGTGACACGGACGCTGATGATGATAATTAAAATTTAGTCTAATCAGGAATGCAAAAATCATAATTCAGTATATTATTCTCAGTGAATGTAAATTTAGAACAGAAACTTACCGTAATCGGATATAAAAGCTCTAAATAATTCACTGACAAAATCTTAAGCAATTTCCAGAAACACCGATTGTGCGATTAAACCAACGTGAACAAAAGACACAGCTCGATGCCCGCAGCAAGCACACGACACGAAACGAACGAAAATTCTACAAATTCTACTCGGTACTCCGTCGTCAGGCGAATGACATGACGATGAAAAAGGAAGGAATACGAAACATAGCAAAGTAGGAGCGTTTGACAGAGATAGACTAATATAATGCAGCTAAAATAAATGTCTTCGAGAAATTTCTTTCCAGTTACGTTCCGTTATACGCCTATAAACAAGACAAGTGTTTTATTATAATGTTTACTTGTACCGATCTACCAATTTTTCACAGTTTTAAATTAAATTTGTAAAAGACGCGTTTCGTGCTAAAGTCAAAAACCATTTCTTAAATTGGATTTTAAACTGAATGGGCTGGATTGGATTATAGTTTGATGAATTATATACGCATAATTATCTTCTTACCTCATTTACTACATTATATATACCACCCAAGTAGCTGAAATTTTTCAATAAGTAGGTAACTACTTTATTTGACACTAATAATTCGTTGATGCTACATTCATACCGTACCTATGTCTCCGTTTACACCAGCAGCATTCTAGAAGATTTTGGAACTGTTGTTTATTTGTAGCTTACAGCGGGACACTTATTTCAATTTTAGTTTCTACTATATTCTATATATGAAAAAAGAGCTGGGATACACATGCAAATAAATCGGGAATGTAGCTGGCATAAGTTACCGGCATGTACGAGTACTGGCACATTGCCGGGTACATTTGCAAGTATATTGCAAATGTATCATTGCAAATGTATCAGGTACATGCAAGTTGTACCCTTGCATACCAGTATTTATCATCGTGGATACAGTTTCGCGGCCCCCCGCGTCCCCTCCCTCAACGGGCATGTAAGAAAATCAAAATGTTGTGCTAGCTACTTACAGGTATGCCAGTTAGCGACATACACATGACGGTAGCTGGCACTTGCAAGGAGCTGGTATGCTAGTCTGCAAGGTACGGGCATGTGTATCTTCGGCATAACACTCCTTATCAGTATTCTCCATGCTCCATAGTGGTACGGCGTATCCATAAAATTAGTACAAACCGGATGTGTCTTTGAAAGATGACTATAGTCTATGGTACTTCAGCATTTTGACATTTTGACAGTACGTACAGAAATTTTTTGTCTATGCCCATCAATCTGTTATCAAATTCAATTTGGTTTGGTTTACTTTTGCAATGGTGATAACGTTAATGTCAGGCTGACTAACTTATTGGACGGGTCGGTAGGACTGCGACTGGTTTCATTATTATTTTTGTCGCAGACTTGATAGCTTGATATTGATAGTTGATACAGATACGGTAGCGCTCGCTAGGAGGACGACGGTATCGCATTTTCAATAAATATTATATTATACTTAGATCTAATAAACAATAATCATGGCAGAAAAACAATTAAAAAACAGAGTTTGCATCGTTGGCTCGGGAAACTGGTAAGGTTTCTTTAGTTACGTTATATCACTTTTGTTTACCGTGACCTTAAAGTATTGGATGACATAACTTATAAGTAACTGGTGAAGTATTCGCACTAGATTTTACAATGGCCTTGCAAAAACTAATATTTTAATGCATTTATTTGGCTGATTTTTGCTGCAGTCACAAAAAATATATATGTTATATATGAATGAACATAATTATTTTAGGGGTTCAGCAATAGCAAAAATAGTGGGAAAAAATGCCGCGCGTTTACCGAATTTTGAAGATAGGGTTACAATGTGGGTCTTTGAAGAAATGATTGATGGCAAGAAATTAACAGAAATCATAAATGAAACACATGAAAATGTTAAATATCTACCTGGGCATAAACTCCCACCTAATGTGGTAAGTACTGTCTTCTTTCATGTAGTTTGTGTAAATAACAAATCCAATAAGATTTTGACAGGATAAAATTAAATAGCACTTGCTGTTATGGTGAAGGAAAACATCGCGAGGAAACCGGCATGCCTGAGAGTTCACAAAAAGAAGTTCTCAAAGGTATGTGAAGTCCACCAACCTGCAGTAGGCCAGCGTGGTGGACTAAGGCCTACATCCCTCTCATTGTGAGAGGAGACCCGACCCTGTAGTGGGTCATTAATGGGTTACTGACATGTAAAATAAATAACCCAGAATGTATAGAATACCCTAATATAAAAAAAATACCTACTTAATTTCATTCATTATACCTAAGTCATATTTTTTATCACACATTATGTTACATTACAATTTCATACATCCGTTAAATATTATAAGGATTACGATAATTATACAGCTATTATTATGATAAATTTTGTGAAGGAATTATGCTAACGAGGTGTATGTCACGTCACTCAGACATTTTTTTGCTGTTAGTGTTGGCACTTTTACACATGCCAGACATGTGTGATTCTATTTTAATCTTACTTCCTTACTAGAGTGTTGTCAGTGCCAATGTCATTCATTACTCAATAGCTTCTTACGTAAAATCAATGATTTTTTTTTTACTTTTTGAACCACACATAGTGGGGTTTGAATAAAGTAGTAGTAGGGTATTATATAAATGTATTTTCAAACGGGTTCTAGGAGTTTTTTGCCTGATTTTTTCTTCCAGTCTATCAGATCAATAATTTCCGCAGCACATGCAACAAAAGATGTTTTAGGGCACTTTTTACACCTTGGGTTACATTGCTTAAGTTTTAGTAAGATATATGAGTAGTATTTTACTAATATTTTAGTAAGATATATATAAGATAAGATAAGTGTAGATTAGTAACTCAAGAAATCAAAAAAATATTATTAAATCATTCAATTATATTCGTTTTTGCATTTAAATTAGTGCATTTGACTTTTGATATTGATTGTTTTGATGGTAGGATGTTATTGTTATTCTTAGAAGCAAAAAGTGTATTCTCTTACTTGCCTTATCAAAAGGACACTCAAAAGTTATCAATATGATAATATTAACATAATATTATATTATTATCTAATTTGTTATACCACCCATTCCCACCTTTATCATGTGAAATTAAATAAATCACTTTAAAGACAAAGACAAAACTTTTGCTTGCACAAATATAGGTATAGAGTTTTTACAAATTATTTAGATCAATTCAGGTTTGCAAATTTTAAGGAGATAAAACTAACAAATTAAATCCTTTACTCCAATTCAATTAACTTGTAGAGATATATTAATCATAATTAAGTAGGTAAGTATCGTAATTCTAATAAATAAATTACAATGCATACATTAATAACAAAAATTGTAAAAGTATATTGGATACTAAAATATTTTGACGATAGGTTTAGATTTAGACTGTCTTTTAAAAAAAGTACATTACGTCCTTCAAATTGACCTCCTCATGTTCACAAAAATGTAAAATAAAATCAATACCTAATGATGAAATGAATAGGTAGTATAACCACGATTCTGTGTGTAGCAGATTTTTTTTTGTTCCAATTTATATAAACTTACTTACTTATTGTGCCTACGGCCTTGAATATTATCCGCGTATTTCGCAATATCGGGTTTTCTTATTTATAATAACCTAACATCTTCTACTTAGTCGCTTTACAGTCACTATTTAAGTTATATTTTTATACCAAGGTCGCCGTACCAGACCTGGTGGAGGCCGCGAAAGACGCCGATCTTCTGATTTTCGTGGTGCCTCACCAGTTCGTGCGTACAATTTGTTCCACGCTTCTCGGCAAAATTAAACCCACAGCTGCTGCTCTCTCGTTGATCAAGGTTTGTCTTTTGTTTTTTATTTTTTAATTATAAAATAAATAAATAACGCTTCACACTCATAGCCCCACACTAGGATTTCCCGTGCCGTGGGTGCCATGGACACACACAAGACAAGAACACAACACACCCAGACCAGAAACAAATTCAAATTCTTCATTCAAATAACTGCTCTGCTGGGAATCGAACCCAGGACCTTCCGTGCAGAGCACCGTTTGTCTTAGCCACTGCGCCACTTGGTTCTACTTGTACTTAGGAGAAACTTCTTATGCATAAGATGTATTTAAAAATATCTAAATGTTGTCGTGACACATTATTACATAAACTTCATAGTTCAAAATGGGATCCAAAAGGACATGGAATGCAAAGGGACAAGGGATTTAGTTGCAGAATTTTGTGCTAAAACTTTCTACTTGGACAGCTATAATTATGTATAAGTTGTACGAATCTGATGATTTGCACAACTGCTCTAGGTCACTAGATGACTAGATGACCTTACAGTGCGATTTGCATAGTACCGTTGATAGGTTGGTTAACAGGCGTTACCAGTCACTATCGGCGCAGCAATTTGTTCAATAAGTAACGTAACAATTATTTTGTTTATTCAAACAAATTACCTTATTCATTACGTGACATTTTGTGCCTAATTGGGTTATAGAGCATATTATGTAATGTTGTAAACATAACCGATGCACTTGGCAGGGCTTCGACATCGCAGAAGGCGGCGGCATTGACTTGATCTCGCATATCATCACGAGATGTCTGAAAATTCCGTGTGCAGTGCTCATGGGTGCCAATATTGCTTCCGAGGTAACACCAAAATCGTAACATTTATTCACACTAACCAACTGCTTATGACTACACTGTTCTTATCACATAGATACTTAAGTATTTTACATAATAGTTAGCGAAAGTTGTTTCATCTGTTTATATCTAGTTAATGAAAATGGAACGTCATACACATAATTATGATATGATATTATCTTTATCACGAAAATAGTGAGCTTAATTTAAAGTAACGTTATGTAAGTATGTATACTTATGAACGAATACATTTAAATTTATCTTAATAACAGTTCATATAACTAGGTGTGTTTTAAAGGTACTAAAACTTAGGTATTTATTTATCTATACATTGTATACCTATCTGTCTATAAGATGATTTACCTTCAAAATGTATATTATATATTACATAAAAACCCAGCAAAATAATAAAAACATAGTCTTAACATAATAATATGTTATGTTAACATAATAATTATGTTCACAAAAATGCAAAGATTTTGAATTTTACTATACCTACTAATAAAATTCCTCTCGAGATATCGATATCCTCTCTTTATCTTTATCAATTAATACAGTTAACTTTCCTGTCAGCCAAGTATGATATCTGTAAAACAACTGATAACTAATCTTATTTGCAAACGATATTTTCGCAACTTAAGCTTAACACTTTTAGCCTACGCAAATGCAATTCAATATTTAAATTCAGTATTCAACATTACACTTCACCATGTTTCATAAGCAGATAATTACCTAGTATAATATTATCTTGCAAGTAACACACGGGTATGATATTATTTAAGACGGGCCCCTATTTTATGATTCCATTTATTACAAACAAAAGAACGAAAAAGTCAAATAAATGAGCCTTAATAACGAGTGCCCAGACTAGATTCGACATCACCAATGATACCTCTCTTCAAAATTCTGCAAACATTTCTAATGCATAACACAAACAAAACACTACTACTAAACCTCGCTACGGGTGAACTCCAAATCCACACTCCACCCGACCAACCACCAACCCGCCAAAGGCCACAGTGGCGGACTGAGCTGACATCTGTTTCATTGTGAGTGTGAGAGGAGATCCGATCGTTGATTGATGAGTTACCTGACAGACACCAAACGGTACAATGTGTAACCTATTGTCAAGTTATTGTTATAATGGTGTAGGTAGCAGAAGAGAAGTTCTGCGAGACAACGATTGGTTGCCGCGACGTGATGCTCGCGCCAATGATGCGCGACATCATCCAGACTGAATACTTCAGGGTCGTCGTGGTGGACGATGAGGACGCCGTGGAAATCTGTGGAGCTCTGAAGGTAAGAAATTTTTAGTGCAAGTAACAGTATGAAATATGAATGAGGTTTCAGAAACACCTTTCTTAACTTTTCGTAAAATAAAAACGAATCAATCGTTTACCTTAAAAATACACATAGGTATGTAAGTGATTAATGAATGCCCCCTATAAGTCATCGTGACGTAACTAAATTGATATTGAAAACTTAAGAACATAACAGTTACCATTGTTCTGTACCTATTGGTAAAAAATGCGCACTATGTAATATTTTACAACATTTTGAAAATCAGATTAAAGTTAATATAATAAATTAATCGGTATGTAAAGATTGTAATGATAGTAATCCACAATTTTATTCATTGTCACTAAAATTGGAATTTTAATAAAGTATTTTGTATTTATATTTTGTAATCTATTGTAAAGCTTTATCATTGTTGACTGATTTACAATCAACGAAGTTTTGCCAATAAATTTTTAATTGCGTTTATTTTATCATCCGTAATCATACGGTCAACAATATAATTCGTTATCTTAATTGAGACAACGTGTAGCCGTAGGAATAATATCGTGCAAGAAAAACGTTGTGACGATATTTTTTATTAATCGACTAGCTGTGACCGCGACTACGTGAAATTCTAAAATAAAAATATAGCCTTAGTTACTCCTTATTACATCAGCTATCTGCCAGTGAAAGTCCTGTCAAAATCGGCTCAGCCGTTCAAGAGATATTAGGCGTAACGGACAGACAGACAAATTGTAAAAAATGTTCTTTTGGTACATGTGTCGTGTATACATACAATTATGAATTTAGTAAAAAGCGAATATTTTTATATTACAAACAGACATAAAAATGTTATTTTGGTATAATATATACCGTGTATAGGCATATGAATTTAGTAAAAAGCGGATATTTTTATATTACAAACAGACACTCCAATTTTATTTATTTGTACATAGATTAATTTCTCATATTATTATCATCCTTTAACATTTCCGTAACAAAATTTTTTCATCATAATTCGCTTTTACTTTCTGCAATTTATGTATAGCTTATCTATCGGATACTGAACACAAACATTTACTTATTAAAAGGAAATAATATCAAAAGATTTTTTATTAACATTTTTTAAGCTACAATTACGAATATAAGTTATACGAGTAAGAACACGAATTTCGAACCGGAGCAAGTGAAACTTTATCAATAAAATTATAAAAACAACGTACAGGAATGCCAACGCGGAACAAAGTATAGTTCTAACACAATCAGACAATTTTGACGTCACATCTCAACTTTTGAGCAAGTATGTAAAACTATTAAATATAATGGTCAATCTCTCGTAGAACATCGTCGCTGTTGGCGCGGGCTTCGTCGACGGTCTCGGCTTCGGTGACAACACTAAGGCGGCCGTGATCCGGCTCGGCCTCATGGAGATGATCAAGTTCGTCGACGTCTTCTACCCGGGCAGCAAGCTCAGCACATTCTTCGAGTCGTGCGGGGTCGCTGACCTAATCACCACGTGTTATGGTGAGTTTACCTACCGACAGTTTTCTAGATAATACCTAGGTAGGTCTCGCTTAGCACTTGGGTTCGACACCCTCGTTCATCACAGTCGAAACGTATGGCGCAGTGGTTACCACGCCCGTGTGTCGTTTAGGGTCGAATCTTGGCAATGGGGAAATGGACAATTTTCCTTAGAGAAATGTATTTAGTGACGTATGAAGATTATTTCTCAGTAGTTTTATTGGATCAAGACAAAAGCTAACACTTAGTCCTTTCTGAGTACAATTAAAATCGTCAAACACGTTTACACGTGTCACACAAAAGTCCTTTCTTAGTTGATGCCTACTTAATAAGAGGTAAACGTGTGTGAAATTTCAACTTTCTAGCCCTAAGGGTTTGGCCTGTGACTTGATAAATCAATCAGCTTTGCCTTTTATATACATACATAGATTATAGTCTTGTGTTATATTTGAGTCTTGCCTTAACCTATGTAAGGTTAAGATTTCGGTTAGGAAGAATATTAAAAAAAGACATGTTATTATTAGTAAAGGTTATATGAATAATATGTTTTTGTTATTGAATAATATAAATATTATTGAGTTATATGAATTAAGTATATGTTTTTGTTATTGAATATTGCACAATGATAATACATACATATCAATAAAAAGAACGCGACCGAAGTCGCGGATAAAGCTAGTATAAGCTGCAATGAATATTATACAGTTAGTAAGTAGATTCATTATCTTTTCTAAATTGGATGAACTGGGTACTTAAAGAGGAAATACCCACACAATGAGATAATTAAGTAAATCTTATTAGGTGGTGTAAGCCGTTATGTAATGATGTGAAGATTTATATAAATAAAATTTATTGCTGTTTATTATTCTTTAATTATCGTATATTTGACAAATTTATTATAATAAAATTGTTTAGTTTGTTGCGAAGTAATAAGTACAAAATGTCATAATTATGTTCTTCAATAAATAACTAAGGAATATTTTTATTGTTATATGATACTAATTTAAATATACTTGATGGCTACAAATTTACAAATGTATATCGTCATATACATAGTTAAACTATGAACAGGTTTTTTTTACATCTACTATACGAATTCAATGCAATTTAATTGTATGTGTTCCTATACACACGATGGGGTAATAACGATAGATAGCATGTAATCTACTCGTACGGGAAAAATATATTCACATCATAAAGTTGATATGTAATAAGTATACGGACTTATCGTTAACGCTTTATGAGCTGGATATTGGACGGTATTGATTTACATCGGTCTCTACGTTGGTGGCGCTCAGGCCCCTCTTTCCCACTGGGTAATCGTGGGGGCCTTGCCTAGGGCCCCACGATCGATTGGGGGGCCCTAGTTTGTCTTACATCTTCAAACATTAACCCAAATTAATTACCGAAATACATATGAATTCCTTTCGAAAATATGAACCTTGATAACCTTCAATCAAAATAGATATTTAAGCACTAACCTGTGATTTTAAAGAGTTCCTTGAGTGGATTATAATTATAAAACTTTTGATTTGATGTGACTGAAAATGAAGGAGACTAAAGAGCGGTGATAGCCCAGTGGCTTAGAATTCGACCTCGAATCCAGGGGTCCGGGTTTGTTTGTAAAAAAGTTATGTGAACTTTATTAAATTAAATATCACCTGCTGATACGGTGAAGGAAAACATCGTGAGGAAACCTGCTTGCCTGAGAGTTCACAAAAAATGTTCTCAAAGGTATGTGAAGTCCACCAACCCGCAGTAGGCCAGCGTGGTGGACTAAGGCCTACATTCCTCTCATTGTGAGAGGAGACCCGACCCTATAGAGGGTGATTAATGGGTTACTGCCAACTGAAACTGAACTAAATGTAAAATTACATCTTGACCCTTGATTTTTTTCTGTTTTAAGTTCTAAAATATCTAGTGCTTCAAGGCAAAAGAGGCCCCATTGTCTAGTGCCTTCAGTAGGCTAAAGACGGCCCTGGTAGCGCTACAATGTTATCGCCCTGCGTCTAATGTAAACATAATGACAGTGCATTACATTATGACACCGGAGTAATTTTACACCTTTTAAATGGCCTTCGTTATGTTATTATTTACACCACTGTCTGTTATGTTAGCTGTAAGTTTTCCTACGAATTGTAAAATAAAATAAAAAAATAAAATAAAATAAAATGAGAGCAACATTCAACAATAATATGACACAGGTATGGTTTTGTTGCCGTACGTACTTTTACCTCAGTGCATCATATGCCAGTTGCACTAAAGGTCAAATTAAATGGATTATTACCGTCGCACTTACAATGAAATTATTTACTTGAGGATCTCTTGCCTTCATGTACTTCCTTGTATGTTGTTATGCACTTTGTACTTGTACAACTCATTTTATTGTGCGCCATAATATTAGCAGGTGACTGTTGGTATCTATGACTTGCAATATTGATGCAGTTTGTAAGTTATTGTTTCTTATATCGATAATAGTAAATTGTTATGAGCCATAACAATCAATTACATGCGTGTTCTGATTTTCTTGACACGTTGACAGTAAAACACTACCTCAAACGCACCGAGGTATGAGGCGTGCAATAACTTAACAATACCGTATTGTGATATACATTTGATGTATGATTCTAATTAGTTTTAGAGACAGTTGAGTATAATAAATTCTAGACGTCCATCCTTCCTCCCTTCTTTCCAGCCCTTGGCCCTTCCAGCATATTCCACTGCTGCACATGGGCCTCCACTAATCGACGCCACTCCGCCCGGTCCAGGGCCCTCTGAATCCAACGGTTCGTCAGTCCACCTGGTGGGAGGGCGGCCTGTGCTCCTTGTTCATACCAAGCCATAAATTGCACCCCCGAGCACGGCCATAGTTCAAAGCAGTTTCTTTCACAGCTCTCAGAAGGCTTCTCTCTGAAGAGACAAGAAGGGAAATTTATTGTTTTCCTTAGTATTATTATAATGCCATAGTCTACTTGTATTCCAGGTGGTAGGAACAGGCGAGTGGCTGAGGCGTTCGTGAAGACCGGCCGCTCCATCAAGGAGTTGGAGGATGAAATGCTCAATGGCCAAAAGTTGCAGGGACCCATCACAGCCGAGGAGGTCAACCACATGTTGGCAAATAAGAATATGGAGAAAAAGTTAGTATTGCAAACGATAATGTTACACACTTTTGTTATGTTTCACTTCTAAACACAATGCAGAGACTAAGGAGTCTAGTTCTAATCGTCTACGTCGAATAAATTCAAATATAGAAAATACAGAAATTGAATAGTCCAACAGTGATAAATATTCAGTACCTTGAACTTAACTGAAAAGGTCACTGATGATATTAAAATTTAAAACTCACCTTAATCACCAAATCTCATTAAATTTGATATTTTCTTATCTATATATTGCAAACAGAATATTAAACATGCATATTTCTTGCTAGTAAAAGTTTCGGTATTTTTATTCTTCACTTGTTATGTTGGATGAAAGCATTGCTTTGTCTTAACAACGTTGTGTTTGACCTTGTTTGCGGTTTTCTTTTATCTCGCTTCATTGTGTGCAGAATCTTCGTAAAACATGTGAAACCATCCTTGAATTTTTGTATGGTGGTTTCACTATTAAACTATTAAAAAGATTTTTTTTAATAAAACTAGAATGTTAATTTAAGATTGAAAAGCGAGACCTTTATCAAGTGTATTTTTAATAACCGGCTTTCCGCAAATAGTTATGGATTCGGAACGCGAATTATAGGTGTTCTGCATTTCGGTCGCTATAGCATTGCGATAGAGTTTAAAAATAATTCAGAACAAGGTATTTAACGTTGTTAACCCCGAATATACGAAGTGTTGTTTTGATATAATCGTTACATGATTGCACCGAAATAGTTGGTCTTGGCGTGCATCCATGGCCAAGGAAAGGCCAATGGCAGCATTATCAACACCAGTTGAATTAGTTCTCTGATTATTGTCACTTGTCTGTGCATATTGCCAGTAACCCATTAATGACCCACTACAGGGTCAGGTCTCCTTTCACAATGAGATGGATGTAGGCCTTAGTCCACTACGCTGGCCTACTGCGGGTTGATGGACTTCACATACCTTTGAGAACATTCTTTTTTTTTGAACTCTCAGGCATGCAGGTTTTCTCACGATGTTTTCCTTCACCGTAACAGCAGGTGAAATTTAATTTTATAAAGCGCACATAACTTTTTTACAAAGTCATTGATCAATCCATATTCACCTTTTCAGGTATGCAAATTAAAAAATAAAACGAATGTACAAATTAACTTATAAAATATTAAAACTTATTACTGATACACAATTTGTTTGACATGTTTTGCACAATTTATTTGTCAATTTAGCCAAGTATATTAATTATTTTCATTTTATTTGGTTACAATTTTACCTAATCGAACTCATCGGCTGCCACCCACCTCTGGGTAAAGAGAGAAAAACCCGGAGGAAAAAACTCTCAGCACAGTTTTAGTTCTACTTTATTTATTTAGACGCGCGTTTCCACATTCAACTTGCAGGTTTCCTCTATTCACGGCGGTGTTCCGCATCTGCCGCGGCGAGCTGAAGCCCAGCGACTTAATCGACTGCATCCGCAGCCACCCCGAGCACGTGTAAGCCTTGCCTGACGCTTCCTTCCCCTTCTCTCACATGACTAGCTGCTACTCTAGATAGTAGAACCTACTTACACCTCCATTTAGAATTAGATATCCAAAATGTAAACGACGAGAATAATTTTACTTAATTTAATTTCACCTTCCTTCCTTCCTTTCAACCCTTGGCAGTCCACTGCTGGACATGGGTCTCCCCTAATAGACGCCACTCCACCCGGTCCCGGGCCCTCTGAATCCAACGGTTTCCTGTAGTCCTGTACTCATTTCGCCTAAACGTGGTCGCCATTCAAGGACCTTTCGCCCCAACGGTTGTCAGTGCTGCGGACGATGTGGCCAGCCCGTTGCCACTTCAATTTGCAAATTTTAATTTCACACATTTTAAACAAGGGCCCAAAATATTTGTCCTTGTAAGCACACCAATCACACAGTGATATTAATTTATTGTTTACGTTTTGGACATCGATTTTGTATCAGAGTATGAATAACGTAGCATAGATCCTATTGACCTATTTTGTAAATAACAGCTGTTTATCAATACGTATGTATGTATATTTTACAGGGTGCTAGTACTTAGATATAAATCATCTATTCATTACAAGTTGGTTTTTTGCATTACGGTAATAACGCCTACGGGGGTCGAATTGTATTGTGTATTGCTCATTTTCATTGGTCGATAACTCTGTCGATATACCTACAGCTTGCGGGAAAAACCAGAAGAATAAGGCATAACGATCAATGCAATTGCGTATTATGGTCGCATGCCGGGTAGGTACCTACATCTCACGAGCGGCCCCAGCCAATGATTATGCTTAAATATATTATACTCGTAGAAATCATCCGTAACCTGTATGCGGGTGCCAACGACTAATGAAAACGGTTTCCGCATGTGGGCCCTACGATGCTTTGATAGAGACCACCCGCATCTCGAATGCGGGCTGTTACGACCAATGAAAATGAGGCCTAAATCTTTTTGTAATTCAAAAAGTGTGTTATCACAAAGGTTTTACAGTATGCTTGGACTTGAATGCTTGTAAGCATAGAACTCTGTGTGACTAAGATTGCATCTTTCCCCTTGTTTGTATTGGTCTAAAACTCTAAATGCATGTATCTATTATAATGTTAATATATGTATAACTAACTGACAGCTATTCTTATTAGTAACAACATAAATTATGTTGTTGCATATTAGCAACGATTATTTGATAGATATACGTGTAGGGTGGGGTTTATCTGTCTGATGTATCGTCCTGTCAAATAAGCTAACAAATATCCCCTAGTGTAGGTGTCCGTTATCAAGTTTTGGCTAGTAGCCTCGGAGTTATTAAGAGTGCTCGATGTCATAGGCGATGTTGAGATAAAATTTATTGACGTTTCGACGTTTGTAGGCGCTAAGTACGACCACTGTAGTACAGTTGCTGTTAAACTTTGAACTATGCACTATTCTATTATCTATTGCACTTATTTCTAGTGTATTTACTAAAATTAGTCATAGACATTCGCAGTAAGAAAATAATTATGATTCTGATGATTAAATTATATTTTGAAATAACAAAACCTTTTATTGCCTTAATTTCCCACTTTATATATAATGCAAAATGGTCGGCTATTCCTTACATTAGTTACTAATATATATTTTAATTTGATATTACATTTTGCAGATTTGCTCCCAAGAATATAAGCATTTACTAAAAACCGTGAAATCAAATCCTGCCTATTCGTTTTGTTATACTTTATTATACTTTTTTCATGCTTTGTATACAGAATTTTTATTTTTTTATACTTTTGCCAAGCATTTGTGTTGCATGTGTGTTTTAAAATACATATATTGAAATCATCATTGTTTTCCTGTCTTTTCATTGTTTCGTCTAGAGTGAGAGCACTATAAAATTAAATAATGGTTTTGAGAAACTGACTGTTCATAATATTTGTGACTTAAAAAGTGTATGATACTTTACTTTTACCGATACATTAAACAAAAATACTCCAGTTTATGCAAATATTGCAAAACGATTAAAACAGAGATACCCTGACTAGTCCAACATATATGTATGTTTTTTATTTTTCAATAATTCAATGGTTATAATAATACATAATTTTTCAATAAACTTCTAGGCCACAGCCCTCACCAAAATGCTCTCTGTGACCTGATTGAGAGACATTCTGAATTTTCATCAACACATGGGAACTCAAAAACATTGTAGGATTCATTCACCAGGCTCATCCATTGAAAAACCCAGCCCAAAAATAACTTTATTGCAGAAAATAATGTAATAATTGGATAAATGTAATGTTTAACGAGGATAAACTGTTAATTTATCAATTATAATTTGTTCATTTATCAAAGTTGATGTAAAGTTATTTGTGAGCAATATAGTCAGTGCTAATCTAGCAGCAAATTCATATTTATACTTGTACAATTGACTGAATATCTGATAATTGTACGTGATCGGTTTTTGTTATATGTACTTACTTAATTATAAAATAGTAAAAGTTATGTAAATCCGTTTCGAAATACTTATATTGAGAAACTGAAAGTATTTACCTACTAGGCATCTATCATTCGCCTTCACGACTATTTAAATATTGTTATTTTAATTGCTGAATGACTAACAACATTTTATTTCCATCCGTTTTTACTGAGTTTAATATTTAATTTTTGTTTTTCCTACCCATTTTCACTCATAAGTCTTAGCACATTAATTGTATTGTTTGTAGCAATTAACAATGTTGTATATTCATTTTATCTTCTTTTTTATTGCAAGCTGAATTTGTGAGTATGATTAATAGAACACTTTTTTGTTTTTTTTTGTTTATGCTAGTTTTAAATATAACATTTTAAAAATCTGTTTTCCCGTAGTAAATGTTTTTTTTTTTAGAAAATATACATATTCTCGCAGCTATTTTATTTAATAATTGTAGTTACTACATGATTAAATAATTGAAAGTGCGTATTTATAAAATAAACATAATATTTTCACACTTGACTAGTCTTATAGTAAAGTTGAATTGAATTTATGAAGTTAAGAATGAATGTGTAAAATAGTGGAGTCTGGTCAATTAGTCTACAATCTGTAGTAAGTATAGGTATCACGAAGTGAACTTTTAATTATTTTTACAGCATAAGTAGTAATATACATAAAATTTCAAATCTGTATGTCATTAGAAATAAAGTCTGGATTACACAAGAAGATTCAAAGATTTTTTTTGCGGATGTATTGCTGATTTTCGTGTGTAAAATAGGCTTTACCCATTCTTTATGTACATGTCATGTAAGCATGTAACAGACCCAATTCCATATTATGTACATTTTACTGTGACGATTTTTATACATAATTTCATAAGGCAGTTGGAAAACAGAAGCTCTGGTATGTTTTGGACGACGTACAGAGAAATTACTTTTTTCAGGATTCGCATAGTTAGAAAGTCACATTGCTGTATATGCTAAAACCTGAAAGGTAAGAAAATGGGCTTCTGTTTTTTTACCTATGCAGAAAGGCGTAACTTATAGATGTTTATTTAAAAACCTAAATGATAATTTATTTTGATTGGAAAATGTAGTCACCGTGCTATCCATTTAAAATGTAAAATGGTGTATTATCAATAATTTGGTGTTCCAAATTTCTATTTTTTACCGCAGTACCTATCTCGATAACTTGGTTACGCCTATTTCTGTAGGTATCTCATAAAATGGCTATGATTAGTTGCGTATCTGTAACTTTATAATGTGTCAATTATATAACATTGCATTTTACTTGTCTATTATTTAAATTCTTCATGTTCGTTTTGTTCATTTTATTAATCGCTGTATATCACTTTTGTCGTTATAGTTGAAAAAGGACGTATATGATAGATAAACAGACATAACTAAGAGCACAATAAACATGCAATTACCAACATACACAACATATTAACTAACAGAAAGCCGCACAATCATCATAGACATAGCCATTATACTCTCATTTAATATGTAGAACTATACAAATTGATTACATGACCATGTCTGTGTCGCCAAACTATCTTTATAGATTAGAACTTGTGATTAACAATATCAGTAAGTGCCCACTAAAATGATCTATGATAAGTAACCGATTCTGAGTTATCACGGATGATGCCTATCACAGCCAATTTGACAACTATCACCAATTCATCCATTAGATACCTGCGCACTCCGTTCAACAATACAATAGGTACATTTGGTTGGTCTAAAACAATTTTGAGATCCCAAAATCCATTATTGTACTATACATTATACATTTAAAGAAATTACAAATCAATTACAAGAAATAATTTCTTTGTTGTAAAACCAGACACAATATAGTGTGTTTCGAAGCTATGCTAGAAACTCAAGTATTTTTTAAATCTTAATTGTTAATTAATTTCAAACAGTATTCGAAGGCTTTCTGATATTAATAGTAACTCGTACAGTAGGAATAGAGTATCTACCTAGGTACTTAGTAATTGCAATGCCACAGTACTCGGCAGTAAGTGGCTATGACTAGTCTATGTAAAGGTCTAAACTGCTCCAGTATATTCGAGGATTTTGCTACTGCTTTTGTCTCAGGCTTATAAAAGTAAAAAGTCTTGCGTAGTAATTTACTGTGTATCAATATATTATTAAGTTGGCAATATAGGTACTAATACATTTGATTATATTTCCAGGGTGAGAGTGTGATAGACATCAGCTGCATATACATAAGCCGTAATAGATTCTCTAAAGAAAATATAATAGTTATCAAGACATGACAACTTCAGTATTTCTTAAATATGTTACTATTTGTATGTATATTTCTTACTTTAATACACATATATTTTCTTATGTATATATTTTAATATTTTCCGTACATGTTACTTAAGTATTTGTGTAATAAAATATATTTTATGTATACTTATTAGGTTATAATTATATTGTTTCCTTCTTTATTCTTATATTTGAGCTATATTTACTTTTATCATAATTATACTGTATGCATATACATTTTTATTTATGATTATTATATTACTACCTATTTTATTATTTGTTATTTATGTAGGTATACCAAATTTAGAGCAATTAATCATGATATTATTGCTGTCAATTCAATTTGTGGGTTGTTTTAGATAGTGTGCATGTAACTAGGTGTATATAAAATAACAGTTACAACAAGGTCTTTATGTAGTATAAGTATTACATTTAAATTGAAGCAGTATCTATGTTATTATTATTCAGTAGTACTTAATGTGCAAGCACCTAGAGAGTTCAATTACCCTAGCTAGAATAGAAAGTTTAGGGATATATTTAGTGCTATTTTAAAGTATGTGTAATTTAGAGATACATATATATGTTGCAGTGAAAACTATTTACCAATTTGCTCTGCTCTTGTGATCTGCTCCTTCATTATCTTCATGTTACGTTAAATAATAGTTAACGGAGTTTGTAAAGCACAAACAGATTAGATGGAGTACTAACCAGAAATTAAGTTAATTCATTACAATTTGTGATTCATAGAACCTTTGAATGTAAGAATGATTAGATCAATTTGTTGAGAAATGTTGATTAAAGCTATAATAGTTAAAGTATTTGTCTTTTGTATTCACTCCATAGCTGTGGGTTTTCAACATGTGGGAGTTTCTAAATAAAAATCATTCTCCTATTCTAAGATGTATTTAACACACAACAAATATGTTTTCTTTTATCGATGGGCACATTTTTTATATAACCATTATAAAAGTCTAACGCTGATATCTTTTTTTTGCCGGTAATCCTGACTGATTTAAAATAAATATATCTCTTATCTTTACAAACAACTCTTAATGCATTTGTTTTGTCACAGTACTCTACTGTACCAGGTGGTGTGTGGTCTTTGGCTGTTATTTCTGGATTATGCAGAAAAGCATCAAACAACTTCATCTGTTTGTCTCTGAACATTGTTGTTAATGGGTAAAGGCCATATATTGCACGGTACAAATTGTACACATCTTGAGATTTCATGTCTGACCAACTTACTCTACTTATGTTTTTGTTAACTTTCCTCGCTGCAAAATAAATGAAAATAAATTGTAGGTATAAAGAGGGTAAGGTCCTACTTATCATGCATATTATCTTATAATTTAGGCACAATCATGGATGTTCAAGAATTGAGTTAATTGTTTTTAAAGAATGTTATTCCATCAATGTTTAAAACTATCATTATAATAATCTAGCACAAACAACATTACCATAAGTGACTCCTTCGTTGTCTTGAGGCTTAGTATTTGTAAGGCTATGAGGCAGTAGCATCAAGCATTTTACAAGCATATCTGCTCCGATTTCTGATAAGTGATCTGTTAATTCTGGTAACTTAATATCTTTGGGTACAAGGACTTCTTTTTGGTCAATTATTTCTCCTAAAAAGAAATGAATAAATAGACATTAGAAAGCTAAAATTAAAATAAAAACCAAATGCAGTAGTTGTGATGATGATAAAAACCATTGTAATTCACGAAACAGTTTTTAGTGAGGTTTTATTACTAAAGAAGGTTTACATAATATATTGCATAGCTACTCATTATTTAATAGCATAGCACATCATTTTTTTTATAGTGGTGAGAGCCAGGTATTGGCTGTGCTCACACACTGACTCGAGGTTTATCCTATGGGGTACTGATTTACAATTCTAGATTGAGTTAAACTCAGCCTTGATGGCATCACATCTCTAGAGCTACAGTGCCAGTCCCAGTGGCACCTAAAAAGTGGCTTTCTTAAATCTTTGGTGCACTTGTAAAATTAAATGTCATGCTCTAAGAGTGAAGGAAAACATTGTGAGGGAAACCTGCACATGTGAGAGTTTTCTATTAATTCTTCAAAGACTTGACTTCCACCTAACCCTCATAAGGCCAGTGTGGTAGACTATATCCTTCACATTGTGCCAAAAGACCTGACTCTGCATTGGGACACTAATGGGTTATAGAAATGCCCATGTCCCATGGAATTTTAATTAAGATCTAATACACACCCACATCAAATACATTAGCTTTAATTTTCATGAGTGAGACTCCTGTGACTTCATCTCCGTGTAATAGAGTGTGGATGATGGGAGCAGCTCCACGCCATCGAGGCAACAAGCTGGGATGAACATTTACCATGCCTCTGAAATTTTAGACAGTATGAATTACTATTAAATATTTTAAACACATCTATAAGGCTCTATTGACCTCAAAGTCAATTGAGCTACTTTTAATTATTATTATAATTAATTATAATTATTCTTGTTGGCTGCAGAAAATGTGTGCCTTTTCAAGGGTTAGTCTACGTAGCTTCTTTTCCGCACTAAGCATTATTGCTATGCAGTGTATGCAGAGTATGGTTTGGTCCATCATTTTGCTGCAGAACATGCACTTTCGTATTTCCAATTGGAATCCATTTCAATACATTTTTGGTCAGTTGTCTATATAATATCTCACTAATTCGTAGGATCAATTGTATTATTATATACAAAAACCAAAACCAGCATGTTTAAATCATAAAATAAATGTTTGTTACTCATTGAAAGCAGTGATAGCCCAGTTGCTGGAATTCGACCTCGAATTGAGGAGTCTGGGTTTCAAACCCCAGTGGTATGCACCAATGTTAAAAAAGCTATGTGCGCTTTATAAAATTAAATATCACCTGCTGTTACGGTGAAGGAAAACATTGTGAGAATTAAACATCAACAACATCAACAAAGCCTGAAACCTAAGAAAGGACACACATCCGTTATCAAGAAACGAAGAAAATAAAAGACACAATTCTTTTTAAATAATTTCTTTTAAAATTTATAATTTAAATCATGAAATAATTTCTGACAGTCGGTCACATTTAGCGTGTGTTTAGGTCATCAGGCTCATACCACACTCAGAGTGGGGCGGTGACAGCCTATATGACTGGCACAATGTTCATATGTGTGGATGCTCACACATGTTTGAGCACACCCTACAGGTTTTGCGCAGTCATTGTTTACCAAGAATCGGTACCACAGCCAATGCCTCATCTTCACATTTTCGAACAAAAGGTCATATTTTTCAACTTCAAGGTCAACAATTATTGTTCTCTATAAATATCAGAAATACAATATCATCTCAAAAATCATGGAATAATTGATAGCATGAATGAAGGTTGATTTGATAAATTTTGGTTTTGTTTACCACATCCACCTTTGAAGATAAATAGACCAATATCTTTTTCTATTGTGTTTAAACAAATAAAACGTAATATTTATTCTGATTTAAAGAAAAGATACTGATTTTTGTACTACTAAGTAGGCAAAGCCATAATTAGATAATACTTACAGAGGAAATTTATTCAGGATGTCATCTTTGATCAGATGTCCAAACGCGACGATTAGCCCTAAATCGTATTCTCCACTGCCGACATTGACGAGGGGCCATGGCACTGTCCTGATCTTCTCTTCTTGAGCGTATTTTTCTATTTCCGATCTATTTTTGAGAACATTTGCTGTAACTAGATCTAGCCGTCCAATTATTTTACTCTTCTTCCTGTATAATAGAACGTTGTTGTTATATATTCAAGTAAAACAACAAATTTTGTCAAAAAATAATATACTGAGACCATAGTGTACTCACCTAAATTCATTAACTTTTTTAAAACTTTTCAATGCTATATTATCAGAACCAAAGAAAAGTACATTATAACAGTTTGTACTTAACCATTTAAGGTTGATGTTATTTATTTTTGAGAAATAAATTTTCCTAACCGTGCATTTAAGGTTATGTATTGCAAATGTCATTATTAAACACCCTCAAAAATAAATGACAAATAAAGTACTGTGATGACTGACATGACATATCGACATAATACTATAATATATCCATTATTCAGCATCAGCACCCATGTATTTGAAGTAAATTGTCAACATGAAGTTTTTTGAGTGCTGCCAACATAATACGAGGAAATTAAAGGAGAATAGCACACACAATACTTTTAGTGATGCTGATCAATGAAATCGATTTTACAGATTTTACAGTTCAATGCCTCTGTTGTCGTATCAAGGTCTCTGAAGATTACTCCAAAAATGTATAACGACCATTGGTTTAATCTTCTTATTTAATATTGTTTGTATCGACTGCGACTGCGACATATGTTTTTCGACAAAAATACTAATAGCAGCAAGAACAGGAGTATGTCAAGAAAAGAAAATGATGAAGTTTTATAAGATTTTATTAAGACAGCCGAACTCCACGTGAGTTTGGGGCGGGGCAACACCTGGGCTTAATAAAGCAGGAAAAGCTAACCCATAGAGCGGTATAATATCAAACTTGTAGTTTTTATGATCTTTTGATTTATTATAAATTATTAAAGCTACAAATATCAAGTACTCCAAAATAATAAAAAATATTTTATCAAGTGCTTTTTTATTATGGCACTTTAGATAGATAGCCTAAAAGTGACTTTTCTTCAAAATTCAATGAAACTCAAATAACTCGAAAGCCGTTGAATTTTGGATAGAGCTTCACATGGCTTAAATGTTTGTTATTGAGCTTATCTACACGCCCTTAGCGGTATAGTTACCGTCAAGGGTCGTGGGCACAGATGATTATCTGTGCTCACGACACATGATTGGTGGTCGGGATATTGTACATTTTCGGCCACTTAACGAAAAAACGTGTCAGACCAATAGACGATGAACTACTTAGGAGCTAACGACTGACTACCACCACCAATAAAAATTGTGCTCACGACTTATGCCGACTACTATAATAACAAATCATCCTGTATGATATATTGATATATTTGTGCAGCTAACTCCATGTCAATTCTGAGTTCTGAGATGTAGAATGTAATAAATTTAGTGGTATACCCACTTACTTTCCATTATATTATGTATGTATGTAGGTATACCTGTTGTCATTGTGTTGGAAGTGAGTGATGCTTTAAAAGGCAATAAAAGGCCAACAACTGTATTTAAGTTATTCTTTAATATAAGTGCATAAACGATAAGATACAGAACAGATTGTAAGTAGATATTATTAGGCAGAATAAGACATCGTTCCAATGTTATTACGTAAACTACATATATCTATTACTATAAATTTTGCGTACGTAAAGTGCCTGTGTGAACAATCTTTCAGGATTCACACAATAGATTGTCACGATATTTGACTTTTAAGCCTTTTTTGACGTTTTATCACGGGTAAGACACGACATTGCCGCGATACGAGTGTGAATGGTCATACATAATCAGGGCCCAGTACTCAGTATAGAAGGAGCGATAGAGGTACCTACTCCTTCAAAACATCACTCATAATATAAGGCCATAGATACTCTCCTACTAGGTCTCTGATGGCGACCTATACATTACACCAAAGGCCTAATCAACAATGTCCGTTAATTGTGTTGCACTATTACACCTACTTAAATCTTAAAAATAAGTTAATTATTTACTTAAACAATGAGTTCTTCCATAAAATAATACATACATTTATGTGACCACATATTAATAAAAATAAAACTTCGGTAAATTTACCTAAAGGAGTGTAATTATCACAGAAAATATTATAAGTTCGGTATTCTAACAAAATACCTATATACCTATTTTAGGCTTGCATGGATGTACCTATACCTTGACAGGCATATATACAAATCAAATACTTTTTTTTAAAAAAAGCTGGTTTTAATGTCTATTAAAACTTTTCTTTTTAGCAAATTGTGGTTTAGCGTACCAGGAAGGAGGAGGTACCATATTTTCTTCGAAACTTTTCATACTAACACTCTTTTGTGATCCTTCCCTCCCCGATAGCTTAGATGAAATCGTTTCTATATTATTACTGTTTTTTCTTTCAGAATCACGTCTATTATATGGTATATCTTTCATCTCAACGATCTCAACATCAGTCTCACTTAGATCCTTACTTGGTCTGTGCATCTTGTTAGATTCAGTACGATACGCTTTGGTTCTAAACGTGCTATTCATTCGTTTTGTCTTGTCTTTAAAAAGAAGTTTTAGTACTTCTTTCCGAAAATTTGGATGAGTTATTATGTAAATGAATGGGTTGATGCACGCGGCGGTCTTACAAAATAATGCCGGTATCATCGACGTCATTGGAGTTATCAATTCTTTTTTGCCAAAGATACCCAAAAGTGCGACTACTGCATACGGAGTCCAAGACACGAAAAACAAGGCAATCACAACAATGACTAAACCTGCCAGTTTCACTTCAGCTTTGCGCTTTGCTTGTTCCTTAACGTGTTTCGAAGACATTCTTTCTCCCTCATTCTTTGTTGAGATGTTTCTTTTGCAAACGACAATGCGAAAAATGTTTGAATAACAGAATGATATTGTGCAAAAAGGTGCAACCCAAGCGGCACAGAAAAAGACAAAGATAAAGTAACGAGGGGACATTTCTTCGGTAAGATAGTCGAAGCTGCAACTAGTAAGGTAACCTTCGGGGACGTAATGGCCGTATCCAATATCTAAGGCCGGTATTAAAGCAAAAACGCAAGCGTATAACCAAGATCCAACAGCGAGCAGGCGAGCTCGTATCGCAGTAAGGGCTCTGAGGGGTTCTAGTGGTCTGACCACTGCCCAGTACCGGTCTAATGCTATCGCAGACAACGTTGCTATGGATGTGGTGCCAGTTAACCCTCCCATGAATCCGTAAATAACACAACCTGTAAAAGATGAACATATTATGAATCAGATGGAAGATAAAACTATGTATTGTTTTTTTTGTATTATTAATTTCTGCTAAAGATAATAGAAGTAAAGTAAAAAGTAGTCGAGTACACCTCCACGAGTTAATAAGTCCTATTATCTAGACAAAATTAAGTAGACCGTGTGACCTTACATCGGAGTTTAGTGTAGCAGGAATGTACGAAGTATAAATAGCAATTAGTGTACTGACCTGTCTTTCCCAACGCTGGGCCAAGGTTGAAAGAGTTGAATATAAAAACAGGTGTTTTTGCTAACATCATCAGATCACTAAGGGCAAGGTTCGCGACAAGGATATTTCCTGGAGTACGTAGCGACCGACACCTAAAAAATAAATATAAACAGTAGGTAAATAGTAGAATTTAAAAAAGAGCTAATATTATTGTTCCTGGTACAATAAGGTTCTTGAAAAAATTAATTAGGTTCAAGTTTATGTTCAATTTGCAAATTGACAATTAATTTTATTCCTAATACTCCTTTAAGCTCCCTGAGAAACAGCATCAAATAGATTTTGGCAAAGCGAAGTGCATGTAGTTAAATTTTATAGCTTACCACAAGGTACGCATAAATTGAATCCACTAGCAGGTATGAGACCGTACAGGAAATCTAATTTTAAACATGAATGTTATAGTTCCTACCTGGTTGGCTATCGTTAGGTGTTTCAAGGAAGGACACGTGTACAGATATCTACTATAAGCTCACTAAAGTTTGTGAAACTCTATTATATTCAATTACAGTTCCGTTTAATCTCCACAATCCCAACTACAACAGTAACTGTGGTACGGACATTAGATATGGAGATAGGTCAGAATGTAAGGAGACGTTGCTATTCAAATTTAACATTTTAAGCGAAGGAGACCGAGACAATGTAGTAAATGAGTTAAAAAAACAATTCTACCTGTATTAAATATGCAACAACAATAAATTGATACGCAAGTTTAGTTTTTGCTGTTCGAAACTAGGTGTGATAGTCGTAATTGTTGTAGACCAGGTATATTAGTTAGGTTGAATTTAATAAAAATACGCTGTAGGAACCTTTTAACATTTTATTTGTAAGGTATGTCTAACAGATTAATTGCATCACAGATTTAAAATTAAATAATTTTACAAGTTTTTATGCATCCATCTGAAAAGTGGACGAGTCTGACCAAAACAAACTAAACTAACTAACATAACGTATCCGAGACTAAATAATCGCGCACATGCGATTTTTATTGACATCTGAGGGCATTATTTTAGTCAATCATTACATTTTCAGTGCTCATTGAACCCTCTTTTTTTGTTCTTATTGAGTGCTTAAAAATTATGAATGTCTTTAGAAGAGTAATTCAGGCATAAGTTTTAAAGAAAAAGGTCAATTTAGCATGAAATGTGTAAGAAAATAGAATTCTTTTATTGGGTCAAAACAACCTTTGATCAAATTAACGTAAGTAGAGAAATACAAAAATGATACCGATTTATCAGTTTGTAAACATATAAACAAGAATGGATATAAATCAATAACGTCCTTGAATAAATATTTTCTCTTTGCCACCCTTTTTCACCCTGAGGAGTACAAATAGATACCGGTCGCAAATAAATGGTATAATGGTGAAATATGTATATTGGAGGATATGTATTATAATTGCGTAGTATGAAATATTTTTGTGTGATAGGGATTGATTTCATTTAAGTATTCAAAAAAGATCAGTGTTTGAATATGGAATATTATGTATTTGTATATCTTTATATGTTGTATAGTGTAGTGTAATACTTACATACTAGAAATAGGAAGGAAGGAGGAAGGATACTTATTTCTATACCTAGCACCTACGCGCGCTACTTTACGGCAGAGCTTAGGAATGTGGTGCTAGGTTGTGACCTAGTTAATCACTGTCATATCGACAAAATATATAAAATCAAGCAGTCCGTATTATGTGTTATACATAAAGTTGATTGATACAGTTGAATTCAGAAAAAATAATCAAAATCAAAAATCTCTATTTGTGCCTGACAACTACGTGCGTACCTACACGTCGACACAGACTGTTCGCAGTTCCTGCCTGCAGACTGGTGTTTGTTCAGAGTTCAGGTGGAGAATCACCCTTAGTTCGAACTTTCACCATGTTCAACGACGTTCTGGCTGAGAATCCATTTTTAGATGTATTTCATTCGAATTCGCCTGCTGTATTTCGCAAAACAATTGCCAATTATTTGCAAACTAACACTATGTAAATGAATTGGATTTTAAAATCTGTAATGTTTATGTAGTAAATGGAAATAAATAAATAAAATGAATTAATTTACGGTAGGCACTTGTTATTATTTAGCAAAAGCATTTATTATTAGCACTTATTTAGCAAAATTTATTGAGCTCTGCAATCGATTGCGCGCAATCTATACCAGCAAATTAACTGTTGTTAAACAAATGTTGATGGAACTGAATATGTAATACATATAAAATTATATGGTACCTATAGATTAATACGCAATACAGTTAAGCCGTCACGGATTTCAAAATGATATTAGAAGATATTTTCCATTTCTTTACAATTTGTAGGTACTACTTATCTACTAAAGAAAAACTACATCCACATACTTTTAAAAGAAGTATATTTTCAGAAAAAGACGTTGTACATTGAATAGAAAAATAAGAAGAACTAATTAGGTATGAGGACGAGAAAAATATACGTATGAATAATCTACCTACTCTGTCATGCATAGCAGTTGATCTCCAATTTCACATCTGTTTTGTACGCTTTTATTTGCAGGTAAGTATGTATATCTTTACACAAGTGCAGATATCTAACTATGAAATGTAAAATAATAAATTAATTATTCATATGTATATACGAGTACGTCATCAAAATATTGATTAGGTAAGTGAAACAAATTTTTAATCCAAAAAATTCATGATGCTCCAAGAAGTAGATACCCAAATTAACCTTGTAATTTTTTAGTTTCTATTAATACGATCAATTCATGTATTTTTATTTAAAATTGTGTGCTCTTTATTATTGTTATTATTTGTAATAATTATAATATAATTATTGTAATAATGTGTAACACTGATCAATGTGAAGGTATGTAGGTACGTTATTAGCATATTTATACTTACATAGGTATATTAAGGTAATTATATATACATAAGGTATGTATCTGTGGATGGTGGTAGACATAGACATTTTTATCAAATGCTTAACTAATAGGTGTCGTTAACTTAATCTTATTGAAGTCCTCGTGAAACTTTTTGATCCAGTCTTCTAGGCTTCCTTTTATTCTTGTATCTGTTTCTTGAATGTTGATATTAATATCAGCGACAGGAGCTATTGGTGTTATTGATAGATCACCGAGCGCCTTGCGGAATATAGAAACGTCCACGGGCACCGTAGCCGTAGAACGTAAGATACAGTGTCTTAACGGAGTGTCTGAACAGTCAAACATTTCTTTTGTGATGTTTACAGCAATATCTAAAAACATACGAAATAATAATAATTTATAATTGACAATACCGAATCTCCAAACTTAAACTCATAATACTTAATTTAATTATTTAAAGGTATAAAAGTTCACCACAAAATTTATATAATACCTATACCTACCAATTGATTTCTGGAAGTTGCCTTCTACGTCCAACATTTTTTCGTCAGTTTTTTGATGCTGTAAAGCTAGTTCAAATGTTACATCTACATTATTCGATACCACCCAATTAACGAATAATAAAATTGGTAAAATGTTTAGAAGAATAAATCTATTATGATACATTATTCAAACGCGTGTTCTGCTTGAACCTCTGAATAAGGACTGACATTTTAATTTTTACTGAAAAATATTCTGTTATAAATACATTGGGTACTTTATGCACACTTGTGTAAATGTAAGATGGCTAATTAGGTAAGAAATTAAAACAATAATTAACGAAAAATACTAGTATTATTGTTTCTTATTTTGAAAATTATTTTTAACTTTTTAGTTCGATGTTCTTCAAAAGCGTGTTTTTTTATTTTTTTAACTACATATATATTATATTTTTTTAACTATTATTTGCTTTGTTGAATTAAAAATTCTTTTTGGTATATATTCAAAAAAATTCTAATATTTCGAGTAGATAAATTGGTTAAAAATAATGGTTGGAATTTAAAATTAACATCAATTCCTGCCTTTTCGACTATAGATAAAAATTATATAAATTAAAAAATATCTTATTTTGCAAATTGAAAAATGGAATAATTCTCAACGATCTATAGTCGATCGATCGATCTCTAATAGTCATCGATCCTTGATATCTACAAAGTTTGAACGAAACGCGCCCAGAGGATTCGCTTACAAATAAACAAACAAACATAGTTTTTTACTTAACATGTCCGACTTATATAAGTCTTAATAGTTTAATAATAATTTCATAATAATCAATTAATTATTATCTATTGTTATAAACATCTAAATGCGCTAAATGTTTTGATTTTTTTCATACAAGAAATAAATAATTAAATCCATTACGTAAAATACTGACCGACATACCTACGATACTTTGAATGACCTTTCATTTTCCCGTACAAACGGAGTCAACTCAACGACTCAACTTGTGTAATCTTAGCACATTACAAAGTAAACAATAGCTATAAAGCAAACTTTGTTGAAAAAGTCAAATATAAGGTCTTCCTTACATGTTCCCTCTTCTAAATTTTTGTAAGAAGTAGATACTTACCTACCTAGTTCATTTTCAAAGTTCTCATCCCTTGCGATATTAACTTCAGTTAACATTTCAATTAAGATTTACGGCAGAGTATAAGAAACTTGGCTAATTAATCTTCTTATGTACCTATACATATTTACCGAATAAAATTTTAAGTTTATTTACCGAATAAAGCGAAAGCGAGAGAGAAATTGATTCATTTCAGTGTTTAAGTACATAGTTTGACAAACAGGGTTTTTTTAGTATAATACTTGTACTATTATGTATTCTATGGTATAATTGAAAATTACCAGTGCTAAATTTTACGCTGATACCCCATGGTTTGTATAATACTTAATTAAAGCACTATTTACATCATTCTACTGTTATTTAAATATTTATTTAAATAACGACGCGAATTTTATCAACAATGTCAATAAAATTTAACCCAGCCTGACCTACCTGTATAAATTTTAAGAGAATCTTGTTACTACTGAACAAGATCGATCGTGCTTGTTAGAAGAATAGCCATTGAATTTTACGAGTCAAGTGAATTAGAAACCGCTTGAATTCTATTGAAGATTTTATTGTAATAAATTTCCTTTCGCACACAATACTCACAGTAGTACACCTACTGTGAGTGAGATAGAACCTATTACCTATATTTTGTGCAGACCTTTTGATAACTGCAAATAGGTTTACCTATATAAGTATTAACACAATAAAAAGTGATCGGTAATTATCATTCAGGCGACAAATTGAAACATTACATTATGAAGTTTTTGTTGAAATGAAAGTGCATTTCAAGTTCAACAAAAGCAAAGCTAATAGAGAGAAAAAAGTGAAATAGAGGGTAAGTCCAATGTGCCACTGGCAAAGGAGAAAATGAGTTAATTTTAGTATTAATAAGAAGCTTGAGTAAGTGAACACAGCAAAGCCGTTTATACATATTACTGGGAAGTCAATGACTTTTAGCGCATTTTCCCTAGGAGGAATTTTCCATTAACTCTAGTACCTAAGTGTGGATATGTCCATACTCTCAAACTTTATAAGCTTATAATTTTTTTTAACAATGAACCTACGATATCTTACAATGCATTACGGAAATTTCTAAAGTTGACGTCGCAAATTGCAATATTGTGCCTTTTTTAACCATACGGCGTGCACCTAAATGTCGTGGCCTCGCCTTTAGTTTTTCAAAACCATTCGTAAAAATGAATGAATATAAACATTGTTGGCTGTTTCATCTTTAAAAAGTGTGTGTTTTTATATCGTAATGCGTAGTCTACATTTTAAAGCCGATTGTAGAATGTACGAGTAGGTATGATTATATTTTGTAATCATTTTATCTCATTAATGTATTGTTATGGGTCCTCGATAAAGCTACAAAGTTTGAACGAAATCTGGCCGTTTATATGGGTCAAAATCGCGCCCAAAGGAGTCGGTTATACAGCGAAGCTTATATAAAGCGTGTAAAAAGTAATTGATGTCGGTATTTATTGACGAAAATAAACAACTGCTATTTATCTATAATAACTGACCGACCGGCCAAGTCTTTTAACAAGAATAAAATAATTGTCAGTAGGTACTCGTAATTGCGGAAGACTAAGGGTTACCCGGCGACTTACAAAACACAAAGCAATCAACTAATGTGCACGCTTTTCTTGAAAAGTAAAATGTTTATATCCACAGAATAGGTAGGAGTATCTACTTCACATATCATTATGTATACTGGTTTTACAGGTATTTGTAAGACAAAATTCTGTGGTGGAATGTTTACCCTAATAACGTATTCTACTTATGTACGCCGTTAGAATTTAGGTACCTACAAATGTTATGAAAATAGGGACATTTGGTAGAGTCTGTGCAGTAATGTAGTACTCTACACTACATTAACGTAACGTAACGTTAGTTTAACAATTATCTTGTTATAAATGAACATTATTCATTCATACAATATTAACAACATTCATACAATGTTGATAATATTTATAAAAATATACTTATAGCGTAACACCTTTAGCGGAAAAAAATAATGAATTAAAAATCGCATGAAAATTGTATGACTTACTTAAAATACATAATTATGACGCCCGCGTTTCCTGAGCATCCAACGATTGCCATTGTAATGTATAATCCGCCCAAAGAGTAATGCAATGCTGGTGCCGGAGGCGGGAACTTCAGCCAGTGAGGATTGATTAGAAACAGGTAGTCGTCGGTGTAAAAACCATACCGATACCACAACTCCACTGGCCACAGTCGCTTAAACCTCTTCACCAATGCATTCATATTCTTCTGTTTCTCTCCAAAGGTTCCATTTAACACATTTTCACGAAACTTCTCCGAACTTCTTTTTTTTCGTGCATATGATATACTGTTAACTCTTCTACGTTTTTTCCACTGTTTTAAATTGTCTAAACAACACCATAACAAGTCACTGTTACACCTTGAGGAGTTTCTATAATCTAACTGATTAATTACACAGGGTCTAAAATTTTCCATATTTAAATTTTCAGTCACAATTGCGCCCTCATTTTTCCTAAAATACGTATTTATATTTACGCAACGCACTATCATGGGGATTATTATTAGAGCTATTTTGAGCACTTTGGTCATTTTACGATGTAGTAACGTCGAATGACGACCACGGAGAGAGCACAACCGTTCCCGGTGGTTCCCGAGACAAAATGTTATGCCCACGTACCTAACTGTCTACACACACACCTTACAAACCCATATATTTTGCTCGTGAATCAAATATTGAGGGAAAAAGTTCAATTTTTTTTTCAATGAAACTGTGCAGGTAATAATTATTTTTTTTGGAGACTATCCAGACCATTTTTCTAATAGTTGCAGTTCAAAAATACACGTCGTGATATTCTCGAATCTTGGCACAGAAATCATTTCAAATCCCAAGGTGATAAAGTTTAGTAGGTACCTACAGACAACATTTTCCAGGTCATTTCTCGAATATTAGAGATTTCTCGATTATAGGTGATCTGCATTAGTTTTTTGTATTATTATATTTTAGCTCTACTGCTAAACTCTACTACTAAAAATGCTCCCTGATCTTGATTAAATATGACATAACTTTTTTATTACTTTAAGACCGTAGCAAATGTTACCTTTTCAATCGATGTGAATTGCAAATGTTTTTAAAATAAAATTTCACAATTCCATAATTAATACAAAATTTTTGCACTAGCTTTTTTCAAACATCATATTGTAGTAAATTTCATACTTTTAAGTAATGTTTAAACTATTATACTCGTATCTTTTAAATCAATAGGCCTAGGACGATAAAATTTAGAGATTTTGATACATAAAATTATTACCATATTACCAGTTTTCCGTTGGTCCACTGATTACTGGACCTGTATATTTATTCTACTGATTTGTTTCTTAATCCTCATTATAATAGTTATTTTCCGTAATGATTTTCTTAATGTGACAAAATTAATTTAAATTCAAAAATTCATTCATAAAGTGTAAGTGTAAACATATATTTTTTATACTTTAAAGACTTTTTATACTTACCGGCAGTACATCAGCAGAACTATCACATTCCCCCAACACCCGATAGTGGCGAAAATTAGATAAATCCCGCCCAGAAACCTCTGCACCGTTGCATTTGGTGGCGGAAACTGTAGCCAGTGCTCATTTATCAAATTCAAGTAGTCATCAGAGAAAAATCCAATTTCCTGCCATCTGCCTACAGGCCACATTTGCTTGAATTTCGCCACTAGCATGTCATGTTTCACGTTCGTTCGGTTATCAGTCTCATTAGAATTGGTAATATTGTTCTGATTTGTCGAATTATTCGATTGGAAACTATCTTTCGTGATATTTCTAAGTGCTCGGTGTTCTCGTTTTAACGATACGTGTTGTCGTGACGATTCTCCCTCAATATGGCGCTGTTTTGGTTCATTTCCATCCTCGCAATTGCATATTATGCTCATGATGATGAACGCAAAGGATAATCCAAATATTGAGACTATTCTCATATTCACAAAATCTTTTCCTAGCGTGTTGTCCGTACGAAGTCAACTGAGGTTTTACGAGAGACAAGCATGATCTTTTCACATAAATGTTTCAAAACGATTACTTTTTGACCGCTATACCCAGGGGACCGTTTTCAAGCCATACTTAAATTAGATTAGAATGGCTTTTAGGTAAGTCCGGAGAATTGGCCGTTAATAAAGACTCACTCGTACCAGTTGATTGATAGACCTTGTACATCACTTATGCAATTTGTTCCGATCTTATGAAATTCTGATAAATAAACTTCCTTTTGTTAATAATAATAAGCCGTTATAAAGTAGGCAAGTGTACTTTTTACTCGAACATATCTCTTGATTCAGATTTATATATAAATTCTATGCGGACGAAGATGAAATATTGACATTTAAAATAAATATTAATTTTTTTTTCTGATGAAAAGAAAGGAAGAAATGTACCGGTCTGCCCTCTAAAGCTCCTAGCTCTAATGGATTTATATTCTTAAAAGGTTTTCAAAATTATCTTAATTTAGTGGCAATAAGGTATGTTTTCATAGTATTTTATTTTGTTTTATTATTTAGCCCGGTCAAAATGGACATAAGCACTTTCACAAATTCCAATGAAGTTGAAAATTGAGCCATAAGGATACCATTATAGCGAATTATTAGGTCTTTCGCTAACATGGATTTTTTGGTGTTTTTTGGCGAAGTTTGGTTAGTTTTAAGACATATATGAGCTCAGAATAAATTGTACATCAAGCAATTATTTAAAGAAATCGTCCTTACACGTTTTACTGAAATTCAGAATATTTTTGAAAAGATATATTCTAAAATCTACTTTAGTTGTTGTAGTATTTTGTATTGCAGTATTGTGTTCAAATATAAATAACGTATGACGTCATCGCTATTTCAAGTCAATTGACTAATATAATCTAATGCTATCTAATGCTATAAAAAGTGTGTATTTGTTTGATCGTAATCTATGGAACTACCAATTAGGTGTATCAAACTATTAACTACTTTTTTTCATATTAAGTCTTTGTTCCTTAAAAGTTAGCAGTGCTTTTCTGCGGGTTTCTTGTGTAATTCAATAGTTCTGCCATACAAAGTGGTAGTAATTATCACTAATTAGTGTACTAAATTGCCTCACTTGACCAGATTAAGCTTAAATTACCAATTCGTGAAGCGTGACGTGCGATTGGTTGTGTAATTTGGATAATTAAGTAGTGATAAATTAGCAGGATACGAAATAGTTATAGAATTACAGAGGGTAACCTATATTTTATGGAACGCAGGGCGCAGAAAATATTTTGTAATTTCTATTAAAAATATACAAATAGCAACACGTGCACTTTAAATGTCCTTATAATTTCATATACAAGTAAATAATTATAATTATTTTTCAAAGAAAAGAAACGCTCTGCAAAAAACGTTTCTACTACTGACTGCGCAACAAAGTCGGTAAAAATACTAAACTTTGGAAAAGAAACATGGGATCATGATTATAATTATCTAAAGGTAATTTAAAGCAGTTCTTTTGAATTAACTAAACCCTATACAAGATGACTAATGCAGGTTGGTTTAAGAGCGATCCGAATCCCAACAAAATGGGCAAGTAGAACTATAATAAACCTTTCCTGAACAAGACAGGTAAAGTACGTAAAAGTATCTCATTTTTTCCACAGATGTCTCTTAAGCGTAGTGATTCGAAGTTTCCAAATTTCGTTTCTCCGGCTTTCTTTTTAGTTCCCCGTTAAGACGCTAGGTTACGCTGGTATGCATGCTAAATGAAGATTAGTTAAGATAATATATAATCATTTAAAATAATTTAGTTCTGGTTTGATTTATAAATTTTAAGGCTGTATGTATACATACAGCCCATAATGGAAAGATGGCAGGAATTTCTTGTGGAAAATTATAGTTACATATCTACAAAAACTAAAAAATTAACCATTTCGATGGATTGCTCTATTGTAGCTCGCCCAAGTTTATTCGTGCTAGGGTACTTTACAATGCTATCTTCACTGATGCTGGTGGCGTTTAATCTTTAAAACACACATAGCTTAGAAAAGTCATTGGTAAATCAGTAATTCGAGTAAAAAGCCGAATTGTTAATAATTGGGCTATCATCACTTTATGACGTACCTTAAATACAGATTTAAATCTCTATACTGCTAAGAATTGTGCTTACAAATATACGAACAAATGCACAAGGTGTTTACCTCGGGAGTGGCAGCATATAACGTAATACGTACTTTACTCTCATTTGAGATGTCCAGCAGCTAAGGCCTTTCGCTATACTATACTTCCATCATAATTAGCCGCTTCTCTATCTATTGTTGCATAAATGGTAAAAACAACGCGGAGGGAAAACAATGATTCAACGAAAAAAGCTTTTTGCGTCTACGTAGTGCTACGACGTAGAGGGAGCCGTAGCCTTCTGTCACTTTAAGTTATCTGTAAGATAATATAAACACAAAAGAATAAGTATATTTTTAAATGTCATATTATTATTTTAATCCGATCAATTCGATTGAAAACAAGATCTGGAAAATATAAAAAACATCATCATTATAAATGAATCACTGGGCTTCAACAGCTTTTTATCAAATGTTTGGGTTGTTTGTTTAGATTTCATAAGTTGAGTGGCAATGATACCAGGAAATTATCATATGAGTGTTCATATAGAAATGTTCTGCATCGTTAATCGTAGGTAATAATATCATATCTCATGCCTCACAATAAATATTAGTATAATACTGATGTTGTTTGTGAGAGATTGTGAGAGTATCGTCATCTCCTTAGTGTGGTAGGTCGCAGTTAACGTAATTATAGAATTCTTATCATTTCATTATTCATCATGAGGGCATACTTATTTAAAGTTATTGAAGAAAATTTGCTACGGAAAGGTATCCTTTGATCATTTATCACTCAGAGATATTTTTATCAAATATATTATGCCTATAGATTATGAATATTTGAATATAGGCATATTATTAAGTATAGTTTGCGAATTTTCAAGTCATCAATCATCTTTTTAATATTCAAATATTTTATTTAACGCTTTATTTTTTATGTATCCTACAAAAAGTAAATATTTATGTCGGAAGCAGATATAAACGTGGTCTCTAGATTTCCTAATTTACATACCATGGCGTGTGTGAGAATATTTTTAGAACTTTGCATATAAATCACAAAACTGGCCTGAATCCATATTAGGTATAAAGTGTTATAATTATTCGAATTTCCAACAAGTATTTCTATTGTTTCTTGATATTTCAATAAAAATTATACAATTTAATTTATAAATATATTTTTCTACTTACTAATTTATGAAAATAATTAAAAAGAAACTTAAATAAATCTACTCATAATAAAAATATTTCATCTAAAGTGCCCATGTGAGGCATCGTTCCCAAGACGCTGGCGGCATTTCCACGCTGAACACACAGGCTCAGCCTTTGAGCGAAATAGCCGCCAGCTCTTGGGTCACCAGAGGCAAGAACCAATCTGGTCGACATTTCCGACATGAACTTTTTCATGTCGGAAGACCACGGACCCATAGTCTCTACTGCAAGCGCCACAAATATATAATTTTCTGATAAATTACTATATTTGCGGCGCTTCAGACATTGGGCCTGGTCGGCAGCGGCCCCAGCACTAACAGCAGTAACACTGATGTGTGATGGGGCCAGTGTATCGACACAAGTCGCGTCCCATACCAAAGATTGGCCCAAACACCACGGCACTAAAGTAGAACCATCTGGTCTCTTGCCATCGCTTCTGGATAAACCCGGAGGTTCTAATATAGCAGGTATAGAAGCGGTGGCAAGAGCCCGACGGATCAAATCATTCATCGTACCGTGGCGATATAGGCGGCCTGCGCTCCTGGTACAGGACAAGCCATGTCGACCAAAGATGTCCACCCCCTGCCCACATGGGCAACGATGAGGCTCGCACACTTTGACACCGAGCCGGAGTCCTACCGCGATTCTCAGCGTTACAGGATCCAGCACGGTGCCTATATTGTCCGATGGAAGCGCATGTAACCAATGACCCGACTCACTTTGGGCAACTGCAAGTAAACGGGCCCTGTCAGTGCTGTCTGTGCATCGGTCAAGAAGACAGGCATAGGTAGATTTAACGAATGGCATATCCCAAGCAGCTTGAATTTTGGGATTAATGCCCGTTAAATCCTCGCTGGGAAAGATAGCTCTCCATGTCTCCACAGCCTCCGACAAATACGCCACCCGAACATCTTTCGAATTTAAGATATCTGCGATGAGGGTGACTGTACTATGACAAGAGGCTATGAAGGCAGGCAGAGCCAAACTTTCCGTTCTGCGGATCCCTAAGCCACCGAACTTAATCGGTAGCGTTGCCTGCATCCATGAGCGATCATCAAAACTTAAATTTAGAATTTGGGACAAACAATTTTTTAATGTTGAGTCTAAAATATTTGTTACAGAATGGAATTTCCAAAAAGGACAGCATCTTAGGAGGTATATAAATTTAGGAGCGAATAAGCAAAGGCGTAGAATGTAGACAGCCATGTGAGGTTTAAGGCCAAAAAGGCGATCCGAAATCAAATTAAAATTGTTTAATTTAGAATTTATAATGGGAACGAAAGCATCATCAAATAATGGAGCACCTAATAAAGTTAAATTTTTTTTATTTACTATTTTTATATTGGGGGTAATATTATAAAAATGTTGTAAAAGACTATTGTATTTTTCTGGTACTAATTGGTCTGAAAAGAAAATTTCGCATTTGTTGAAGTTAATGGCTAAACCTATTTCGCTGAAACGTCTATTGATAAATTCCAGGTCCTCCAAAACTGTTGATGCAGTTCCTCCCAAAGAACCATCATCTAGGTACCATACATTGAATTCCGAATTTAGTTGTTGGATAATTGGTTGAATAACCAAACTAAAAATAACTGGGCCGAGAGGGTCGCCTTGCTGACATCCCACGCAGGATTCTATAACATCATCGCCAAATAAAAAATAAAAAGTATAAAGTTATTGATGTTTATTTATTTACATTGCAGTTTTTTAATTAAATACCGAAAATATACATACATTGATGCTAATTAAAAGTAACATTTTTTAAAGATTTTTTTATTTTTTTAAACCCTTAATGAAAGATACCTTTTTGAAGTCAGTGTGAGTTTTAGATGTTTTGAAAATAAAGATCAACAAGGCTATCATACAATTATATTAAATTTGTAAGCCTCTTTTCACTATTTTCAAATATCACGGTATACATTTTTAAACAATAGTTACAAAATAACTACTTATTTTATTTTTATTTTCGAATTCTACTATTAGTCTGTTCTACTACTACCAAAGTTAAAAAAATTCTCGGTTGTGATTAGGATCTAAGCTCGACGGACTGCTTGGTGTTACTTTTTATTTCTGTTTTTATAAAATCGGGTTTTTTATTAAATCGGTGTGAATAGCAAATATTTTTAAAATAAAGTTCCACAATTCTATAATACAAATTTTTTGCACAAGCTTCTTTCAAACATCATATTGTAGTAAAAATCACACTTTTAAGTAATGTTTAAAATATTTTATCTTTTAAACCAATAGGCCTAGGAAGATAAAATTTTGTGATTTTGATAGATAATGGTCCTATTAACAGTTTCCCGTTGGTCCACTGATTATGGGACACTCTGTATAATAAAAATGTGAACTAAATAATAATAAAGTATCTAACCTGTAATAATAATAACAATAAAAACGTGTGGCTTGCCAACTAAGAAAGTAAACGGGGCAAGTTTACTTTCTTAGTTGGCAGGTTATCGTACGTCAAAACATAATACGAAAGACAACTTAGCTAAGGCTTCGGCTGATTTGACAAAAACGAGTAAAGCACCCTTGAGACTCGCCCTACGAGATTGCAAGCGGTTTATTGCTTCACTCCTTCTATTTGCTTATCATACCGAAGTATATACACACTTCCTTCAATCGAAACAAGGACATAGCCTGTATAGGATAAGCCAAATGATAACCATACTTTTGGCTTTATGCAGTGCCTATAATATGGCTTTAAAGTTTTTGCAAACATTGCGATGCCCTGTTTCTCTTCGTAGCACTGAAATTACCAAAAAAGAGATCGACAGTGCTGGCCTACTTTGAGCACATGAGAGACACTTTTTTAGCCGAATACGCTTGCTATGAAAAGAGCAAAAACAGTCTGTATGTATAAACCATCGCTTCACATTAGTAAAACAATACATTGTAGGCTTAGAAGTGAACATTATCCTTGTACTAATTACAATTGTTAAAAATACATTTTTTAATGGGACTATATGCATATATACAGGCTAACTATTTTAGTAATGCAAAAAAAAACTAGCATTACTATTATATCAGCTACTAAAATAGAAACTCTATTACGCATTGTGTGCTATATTTGTATAGTAACTTTAAATTTGAATATTATTAAATATTTAAATCAGATACCCACAAGTAGTTAGGATTATTAGACCATCCTAAATTAATTCAAATAAGTAACGTTACATAATAAATCAAATTTAACATTGAGGATTACCAATAGATACCTAGCATGGGTTTACCGAGAAGATTAACATTGTCTTGCATTTATTTGAAAATACGATGTCGAATTTTAATGCAGTAAATTCAGAGTGCATGGATTAAATTACGCCTTAAATAACCTAATTACTACAAGTAAGTACACAAAAGATCAGTACAGAAAATCTTGGATGATGTAAAGAGACTTTCTTACAGGGAGTTCGTTGTTGTAGGCAGGTATAAATCGCTGAGGCTATACCAAAATATTATTGGTAACTAGATCGGGTTATTTTACCCGCTCATTTCACGTTCACTTTGCTTCTCCCGCCGGCTTACAAACGGCAAAGCCTTTTATCTAATAAATACGATCCCGTGCCTGCGCGGAATTCACACTAAATCCCCGGCTGAACCTATGTATTTGCCAATGATTCGGTACAAGCTATACAGATGTGAAATTTCAAATATTTAATTTTAGCTGTAAGATAATACCTGCTATAAGCTTTTATAAGTTAGTCACAGTTGTTCGATACTGTTATATTAAGAACACAATGTAGAACTTATGACTAACAGGGTCTATAGGGGAATATCAAAATATTGGTTATAAGGGGATTTAATACCATCGTATGTAGGTATGAGTATAATTCTCTTAGTAACCTAAATCAATTAAACAAAAATGAATAAGAAATCGAAATGGTTACTTTATTTATTTTTCGATACATAAAGTATCAGTAGTACTCACTTTAGATACTATTATATGTATACAGCGGATACACACTAAATTAAACCATTCGGACGGAGGCGCGGGCAAAGCCTAGTTATCTGTATTTGTTTAAGAAATAAAACAAAATCTTTACTGAAGACAAATAGGATGAATTTATAATAAACAAGGGCAGAAAGCAAGGAGCCTAACAAGAAATGAAGCTGAAACGCGGTGCGGTCGGAATCGTTAGAGCCGCTTCACCACGAACCATCGTTATTTTTGAAGAGCTGAATTTTTAATATTCCATCAAGAAAACGAAGATCCATAGACTGCTGTTTGTGTAACTACGGTGAGGAGTTTGTATTTTTAGTGAAATTATTTTTATTTTTATTGGGTATTTACGGACTTATTTTCTCGTTACTATGATATTTATTTTGTAAATTTTTAGTAGAAAAAAATTCCTAATTTAAAAAATTAATACACCTGAGGTATTGCGCTAAGCACGATGAAAGTAGCACACAGTTTGTGACGACGTGTTATCACGCTACCAGCATTTCTAATTGGCGAGGAGGCCCTTCGCTTTATGTTTGTTTTAGTAAAAAGTATTTTTCACATTAAAAGATTTTACACAATTTCACTAACCACATCTGTTTAATCGAAATTCGGAGACGACAAAGTTTTAATAAAGGACTGACTTTGTGGCTATTTTCTAAATAATCTTTTGAATAAAAATTTCTGTTACTTATATTAAATGTAACAAAATTTTATTCTGTGGCTATATGTAGATTGCTATTATCTCTACATTGACATGTAACAACAATCGTGGATTAAACAGAATTACCTAATAGTCGGTTGTTCTACTGTAGGATAACCGACTATTAATTCTGTTTAATCTTCTACAGCGATCGATCGCAACGTTGGTATTCTAAGCTGTTTAAATATTTGGCTTGGATAACCTAATCAAACAATGTTAAAATAACCTTCAGCTTATTATATGAGGTAGGTATCCTACCAATGTAGGCATACCGATGTTGCTCGTAATCTAAAGTTAATCTTAGTTAAGCTTTCGTATGTTTATTATTTTCATGACTTTTGTACAATTGAGAATTTCCTTAAGTTTTAAAGACGGATAAACTCGACAGGCGTGATTAGTTTACAAGCTTAATTTGAAACTTACTTCCATGTAATATCTATAAAATATATAAGGCCGTCTTCTTGAAGTAAATAAACAAATATTCGAAAATATTTTCTGGCTAACAAATAAACTCAACGGACTAGCCGAAGGTTGGAATTTGACATAATATATTTATTTTATTGTCCATTATGTCCATGAAAATCGTATACACGTCATATAGAAACATTTTGCGAGGACATTTGAAGGTGACATTGGTGACAATATGTTCAGAAGTATTCCTTATATTACCATGTATATTACCTACACAAAATTAGACATTTTACATGTATTTGATAGGGTTATAAAAATAACCATATAGATAAACATGAAATTATGATTACAATCATATATTATTATGTATATAAAAACTTGCCACAGGAAATAAATTAACTGTTGGCGTGAATTTGAAAAAATCTTCAGCTATTTGCTTTTTAAAAAATGAATGATTTAATACTGGAAATCTAAATATCGAGTGTGAAAATCTATTTACGTATAACTTACTGAATGGTTTTTGTAGAGATATTAAATCGCTGGATTTTAATAAACGCTGCTCTCGTTTTATCGAAAGCAGCAACGACTGAAAATATAGGTAATTTTAACAATATCGATTTAATGTTTAATAATTACGTAAATCAAAATACTTCATTATATATGTCTTTAATGTTGTATACTTATGTCATTAATTAACCTATTGAGAGACAAAGATGGACGTGTACCTGATAAAATTAATAGATTTTTAAACTTTTAATAACATTAAACATCCACTTTGGTCTTACAAAAAATTATCCATAAAAATGCATTAAAAAATCCGATATTGAAACTTATTTGATACCTGACAGATGAAATACGACAGAATGCTAGAGTACAAAATATATGTAATTTGGCGACAAGAAAAGAAAAATTGTGCACTTAAGGGAGATGTTTCTAGTGTAATTTTGATTTATGCTCGGGTACCGTTGAATCGAAAGTGCCGGGAAGACTGACGACCCTTTTTACTTTCCGCAAAAACTCCAGATTACGACTGACGGTTCAAACTTATAATATAGCTTTAATGGATTCCTTATAAGATTTGACGAAAACTTTTTATTTGAAGGAGGTAGGTAATCCTGTCAGATTTTATAAGATTTAAACGTAGGTATTCGATTATTATTTGCAAATGGATTTCAATAATGGATAATAGTTAAATGCAAAATTATTTACTGGAATTTTGAAAGGACCTTTATTAGTATGACGTTTTAACTTAATATTACAATTTTTCACTTGAATTGGCCTCATTGTTTGTTTGAATAAATTGTAAAAAGAAAAATCTGATTTTATTTTTCGTAGAGAATATAGCTTCCCCACTAGTACTTAACGCTGCAATATAACATTTATTTTACTAAACAACTGTGGCTTGCGCTTACTTTTCATTTACAATTTTTCACTTAATGAAATTTTACTTAATCCCGCGTTTGCCGTTTGTAAGGGATTATATTCTTAGGAGGATGGGATATTTTTTCATTAAAACACTTTTATGGTGTTAAGGATTTAATCTTTTAAATAAGTAAGCGGTCAGAGGCTAGGTAAAAGGATCACGTAGGTACCCTCGCGAAGGGAAGGGTAGGTAGATTTCACTAATGAGATTTGCACGAGAGCGCTGCGTGTGCACTTATAAATAGGAATACCAATAACATGATTAAAAAAGCTTTTTTATTCGTTCATAGAAATTTGTGGAAAATATTTTTTTGTTTACTTTGAAGCAACAATTACTTGGATTTACTGTTGTTTTTTTTTAATTATTTATTATATTATATGCTAATACAAATACCTATACGTATTACAGACATAGTTCGAAATTATTTGTGAAGCTGCTCTAAATACCTGCCTGCTGTCTTGCGAAATACAGCAATATGAGTGACAAATACGTCTACTATTCAATGATCCGAAGACACCGTTAGGTAAAGTGACAGATTTTAGCAAAGGAGACTATTTTCGTAATATGCCTATACCGTTCCCGTTGATCCACCCGTTTTTACAGTCGTTTAAACTCATCAAAGACGTTAGCTAGTACCCAGTATCTCCACTTCTAGTCTTCTATCACAAAATTGGGTAGCGACCAGCCAGCCAATCTTTTCCAAATATTTATTTTACAACACTTAAATAATTGGATCAAAGCGTAAAATCTAGTTTTCATACGCATATGTATGTAATATACGTATTAATTACATAATAGATACACATAAATAACGAAGGAAGGGTTGGCTGGAAAAAATACACACTGCACGAGAACTGATAGGTAAATATAATAAAATAATGAGCCTTCTCTTTCTGCCCAACAGACAGATATTAATTTTTATTACCTTCATACTATATACTAGTATTGTCCATACCGTTACCGTTCATTACCCTCGAATAGTGTAGATATAGTATTGTGCTAAAGTTTGGGATTTGTAGTGTGAGCTCCACGTAATTTTCTGTCACAGAAATGATGCACTATTGACTTTTTTATGTATAGTAGCAATGCAACATTGCCAACGTTCCTGAAAAGCTTATGTTAAAAGAATAAAGTCAAATAAAAACTTATTTTAAATACCCAAAGTACTGTTGACACTAATAATAATTTAATGTTCCAACTTTGAGTGCAAGTAGAAAAACGCCGGCTGAGCGTTTCGTATCAAATATTTAATACTTAGTGGTAATAAGAGAATACGGTGTAAACGCAAAAGAGTGTCGGGTCGAGGGACGATTCTTTGACAGGGATCGCGAGGGCGGGCGGCGATGGAGCGGCAGGGCGGCAGGGCGGCGAGCGGTCGGGGCGGCGGGGCGCGCAGCCCGCCAGTCCGCGCCGCGCCGCGCCCCGGCCGCTCGCCTGCACGCGGCTTTACGTAACGATGACAGAATCCGGGAGCTGATGGCCGCGCTCGTCTGGTGGCTGGCGGCCTGCTGCCTCGTGCACACCGTCGCCGCCGGCAACCCCGACGCCAAGCGCCTCTACGACGACCTCCTCTCCAACTACAACAAGCTCGTGCGACCCGTCGTCAACACCACAGACGTCCTACGCGTCTGCATCAAACTCAAACTCAGCCAACTCATCGATGTCGTAAGTGCACCCGAACGGCCCGCGTAAACACTTCTCGCGCGATGTCTACAATGATTATCTCTCGCATGCACTCCTCCATCAACCTGACCTAAATCGAGAGTCGTCGAGGGTGCATTGCTGACACGTACTTGCTTGCAGTTGCGCTCAGCATTTGGAATTTAAATAGCAAATCAGCGCCTCCAGTACGTGACCCACTTTTTATAATTCAAAACCTAGCTGCAGTTTACATTATATCACAGAAAACAACGCCGGAGCTATGTATCTTGCACATCCGGTTGGCAGGCAATGTACACACGCACAATGATGATCAAATTGGAAAAAATTGATGGAAACTTATGGTTTTTATTTAAAACATAAGATAATATATCACAGTTAAGCAGATGGTGTGCGAGAAATATAGAGAAGTCCGCTGATTCCACTTTCCTTTAAAGAGCGTTAGGTTCCTATGTAATTTATGCGTCTAATTAAAGTTTCTTATCTAGAAATTCTCCTTTATCTTCGGAAGATAAATTTACTTACTACCTTTGCGTTTACAGCTAACAGAAAGGCCCTAATCTTAATTTACGTCGAGGATTAAAGATTATTTCTTTATTTTTGTTTTTTATTACTTTATTTTTTAATGAACTAAATTATTAAAGTAATATAAAAAGAAAACCATTTTTGGGCTAACAGTAGTCTCACTAGTAAGTTAGGCCATGTCGTTGATAAGGAAAAACAACGTACTTAACCATTTACGTGATTATCTTTGGTCATTGATATTTAACTTATTTCGAAATGTTGCTTCTGGACAAGAACAACATTTATTTTCTCGAAACTTTTATTATATATATAAATATATATATATATATGATTTTGATTTTTATTTACTACTTGGATTTATACTGACCTAAGATACTGTAGATAAATACAGATATAGCTTGGCAAGGATTCTAACAAGGAAATACACTTCAACGAGAAATATAAAGAGCATATAAAGATTACTCGTACAAGATATATACATACCTACGTGCTTTGAAAGTTATAAGAGACTCTTCGATTTTATTAAAATAGACACAGTTGTTCTCAGAGTCTCCCCACAACCTCAGCACTGTAGACAGCGGCCCACTTCTGCCCGTCAGAAGTGCTCCTACCCCTTTTAAATTCAATGAACCGTCTAAAACTGTCGCACTAGACGAACCCGAGTGTCCTAAAGCTCTCCGAGAGCCCTAAACTTAATTTCTTTGCAGAAAAAATTTACGCCGCAACGCTTTATATTTGTGCATTACACATGGTAAAGTTTTAAGCTGAACCCTAAAAATAGTCCTTCATTAAACAATTTTTATTCCGGACTTTTAGACCGGTGTTTATGTTGCGTTCACAACAAAAGCCCTATTGTCGTTAAAAACGCGCGGAATGCGGTGAAAACTTTACTATAGATATTATTGTTGTTTGTACCTTTGAACTTCTAACAAAAAGGTTTTACTGCGAACCATGTATATTTTAGATCCTTATATTGTTGGTACACATACTCGTAGGTATTTGGACGGTAATAAAAGAGAAAAAATCGCTGTAAGTTCGTTGCGTTGTTTGTATATTAACAAAACATCTGTTTGATAGGATAAGTATCTTCAGCGATGATAAATTATGTTTGGATTGGAATGTACCTACTAACTACCAAACACATTCGGATTATCTCAGGTGCATTCAAGTGATACGTGTATTCCAAGTTCCGACTGGTTTGCTTAGCATTTCAATATTGTGTTCACGATTAGAATGATTACTCTCAGGTCGAAGCTACACAGATTTAATAGTTAAATTCCAGCTCCGAGTTGAACTATAAACACACAATATGGTTTCAAATTCGAATTGTGAAGAATAATTAGGCAGCCCTAAGCGGGGGTAAAATTAAGTTATAAAAATATTAAATTAATGGGGTCTTCCTCTTTGTAGTCATTATACAGCGGTAATTTATTTGTCTTTTTTTTTGTAAATTACTTGATTTTCAAAACTTTCTTGATTTTCAACAACATTTTGACATGCATGTATATAAAATATTTTATTGATCAAATATTTGTATTATTGTAATTATTCTCTAGCGAAATAGTAGGTATCATGGAGAACGGACAAAATAATTATGAAACATTAAAATAAACAAATGATGTATTGTGTTTGGTATGTAGCCCATTAGTGACCCACAGGGACAGTCTCACAGTGAGAAGTGTATTGGCCTAAGTCAACCAAGCCGGCTTAATACGGGTTGTTGATAACTATAATATTACTATGTATAATTTGACTATTGATAGAGGATACATTACTAGTGGCTATGGACAGGTTTTCTCTAATCGAATCCAGGTCCTGTATTCATCTATTTCTCGCTACACATCATTTATCAAATTCATCTTCTTTCCTAACTTGTTTTGATGTCTTTTCTTACATTCGGTTGTCGAACTTTTAATCGATTTTGTGTGTTCATCGTCCCTTACCTTATCTACAAAATATTCAGGCTTAATTTGTTAACTTTCAGGACTATGTCAATGATCTTTCAATAATGGATTTCATTGTTACGAACTCATGTACAATAAAAGACTATGTGATAAAATGGAGTCATTGCTATTGATAACACATATCGTATGTATACACTTGTACCTTAAATGATATTAATTTCAGGTTTCAGCTCTTCTTCATTTATGTTTTTTACATTAAATGATAGTGTCTATTCTATTTGTTTTCTTCTCTAATTGTGAAGTAGTTGATTGTGAGGATAGTTCTAGTTATGTGGAATGATAAGGCCACCAATTAGGTTCAGTTAGTGTTATGTTTCGTGAAGTTTTACCTCTCACAGTCACGATTTAAAACTATACGAAGGTGGGGCATTAAATAAAATCTCAGAAGAGTTTGTAGGAATGTGGTGTTACCTATATGTGTTTTCATAGAAATCATGAGTGTAATAAACATCTGTCTGCGTATCTACGTTTTAGACAATGGCACCAAGCACAAATGTGAGAGGTGAGATATATCTACACTAATATTATCAAGAGGAAATATTATTATAATAGAAACAGCTTTAATCGTACGAAGATAAATCCGAAACGCTTTGTGCGTCTGAATTTTATTTTAACTTCAGGTTTGTTACGTTAAATCATTATGTACTTAAGTACAACCCCTCCTTTTGTATAAAGGTCCCAAATTAGAGGTAGAACGATAATAACTTTAATGGATTTCGGGGTGTTAGTATCTGTCGTCACGTGCCGCGCCCCACAATTCACTTTCTCGTAATTTTGTCTGACGCCTCAGAAATACAAACAGGATCGCAAAACAATTGTATACAAATAAGAACATACTTTTCTAAGGACCTCTCACGCCGATTTCGACGCAAGGATTCAAATACTTAACAGAACCGAGGTAGCTTTTGCAAAAGGTCAAGTTTTATTTTATTTTATTAAAACAAAAATCAATAAAAAAATTATTCATGTTTCAATTATTCAAGAACCAGCTTATTTTTATTTCTCACGCGGGCACTGTTTCGTAATTTAACACAGAAATTAGTGGACAATTTCCACCGACACAGAAACCGAGTACATTGCGCGAAAATCACATTTTTAGAATCTCAGTGAGCATCTCATTTAAACTTTTCTTTCTTCTTTCTATTCTTTCTTTCTATTCTTATCCATACTGGCTATGGTTAGCTTTGTAGGTATTCTGGGCTTATTTTGTGCAAATGTTTTAATATCAACCTGGCAACAACGTTTTTATGGTTTTTCGCTCGATTAATTTCCTTTGTAGACTACTTATGGCCTGTAGTACAGGCTGATGACTAGGTTATCTAATGTTCTTCGTTTTGCACAAGAACTATTTCGTAATAGATTCTATATACAGATTACAGCATATATATGTATTCAGTGACTTATGATCTATGTATACCTATTAAAATTTACTTAAGATAGTCTTACTGAAGAAATCAGATGGAACTGAACATTACTTAAATTTTTCACGTCCATAACTTACTTTGTATTTGTGGCGGTATTCAATATTCAAGCATTTAAACAGTTAACTATTATTAAGTTAGTAGTTGTTTTAGCTTAAAAAAGGGGATGCACCTAACCTTGAAAATGAATCTTGCTAAAACACTTATTCTACCTTATCAAATCACGAGCAGACACCAGTTTAACAACAGATTTTAACTGTGTAGCTATTTGCTCTGGGCTACAGAGCTAGGCTATTTAGTCCAGAGTTTGAAGTTCGACTACAAAGGCCGAACGTCTTATAGATTTGCCAAAAACCATACATCTAAAGTTAATTTAAATTCTTTTATAAAAGCGTATAATTAATAATAAAGCTAATACACCTACTTATTAAAGCGTTCTAAAGAAAAACAATACGAAAATTATAAAATTTAGTACATACACACGCTCTATGTATGTATCTGTACTTAAATTTAAAGTATATACAAACTTAATTCAGCGTATCACTGAACAGAAATCGGATCACCGTAGTGAAAATGAGAAAACGTATAACATCATTTGTCGTTATCGCCTACAAGCAAATGAAGACAAAGTACCCAACACCTTACCCGCCTTAGCTTAGGCGTCTCGGTTGTCAGATGAGAAAAATGTAATATCCTTTGGGAAAACAGAGCCGGTGATAGCTCGTCCCGGTGAAAATAAAATATTCACGAAGATTTCATACGATAAAAACCTCCTTAACATAATTATTATTTAAAACTGAATACGGTAGATACATTTATGTGTGTTATAATTTGAAAAATTCAAATCATAATCTGATATCCTTATGTTTGTTTTGTTTCTCTTGTAATATTACAAATAAAAGTGTATTTGTACTAGGTAGATTTGACTAATTAGCAATAAATATTAAAATCATTGATAGTTAAAATTACAAATTATTGCTAATTTTACTTTGACCATATGCAAGTCACAGACCGTGCCCGTTTTTAAAATTAAATTCTATTCATGGGCAAAATATTTTGAAAAGAGTGATTCCATAATAATAACTATCACATTTTTAAAGCCATTTAATAAACAGAGGCACGATAAATTTTACCTTATTTCAACAATTCTATCGAATATTAAGGTATTCATACAGTTTGTTCTTTTCCAGAACCTGAAAAACCAGATAATGACGACCAATTTGTGGGTAGAGCAGTCATGGTACGACTACAAGCTGCGGTGGGAGCCGCGCGAGTACGGCGGGGTACACATGCTGCATGTGCCCTCCGATCACATCTGGCGGCCGGACATCGTGCTCTACAATAAGTGAGCCAGAATAACCATCGTACCGTTACCAGTTACCAGTTACCTAAACCAGACAGCTAAATGAGACTGGGTGGATAGCGTTGCGAGGAGCTCAGCTAAATATTATACTGTACACTTACTGGTACTAGTTACCACTTTTAGTAATAACCTCTATAATATTAACATTTAAAATGTAATTAAAATCTGAACTCTTTCCTTAACTATGGTGTGTCAAAAAATCGATAATATACATTAAAACATATAAATAAACATCTTCGATGTCGCGAGAAAATGCATTCAGAAATACGAATGCAACTGGCTCAACGGGATCTCTCACAAGGAGTGACATCCAATATTCCTTGCGGGCTTCCTCGCAAAGCTTCACCACATGTCGTTAAAATTATTCTTAGATAATATTTCCTGTGCTTTCTAAACCTTTTATGATTACTTTACTATTTACTAAACCTACACTGACAACAAACTACACTAAAACAACACTAAAACCATGATTTCACTAAAGCATATTAATGTTTACATTAATTTATTAGTTTATCAGTGCGCAATTTTTGGATTTACTCTTTTACTGAAAGTATGTCAACTAATTATAATAGTTGTGATTAATAAGTAAAAATCAAAATCTAAAATGCGCACTGTAGCAGAGCTGTGGATGTGATTTTTCATAGTTAAGTGTCTGATACCTTTCCAAATCCTTCCAAAATACCGAACGAAGGAACATATTCGTTTACTAAGTGGTCCCCCATCCCTTAAAAAACTATCCGGGTATGAGATAATTTGCTTAAGTATTACATAAAAATACAATTTACGTTATTTCATTCCTATTCATTATTTTGATTGAATCAATTTACACTGGCGCGTGGATTCATCATGGCCAAGACTTCAAAATTGTCATTCAATATTGTTAAAACCATAAATCGCTCAAAAGTTATATTTTAAGCAACTTACCGCCATTTACTACTATGTACACGTATGTAAACGATAACGTCGATATGATTGTAGAAATCTTTATAAAACAAACATAAAATTTGCGTTAGATAGCTTAGTTAGGTAAGCGATAAATGATTTAAGATGTGTAGGTTATTGTTGTTGTTATAGCGTGTATAACAACAGTCCTATTACAATATCAATATCATGAACCAAAATTAAATCGTATCTTTTAGTGTAGCTTTGTTAAATTTTTATTTTATAAAAATAATAGACATTCGTAGCTCAATCCTATTTGGGAAGTACTACTCGTAAACAAATTCGGTGTTACAATTCTCGTATAATATGAAAACGCTATCGATAGCACTTTCGATGATTGACAAGATACTTAATCATAGGTAATACGTACGGCTCACAATAACAATCGCAGTATTTTGTGTGATATTTACCACCATGTTGCTGCTACGTAGCATCTACATACGCGCAACTATTAAGTATTCTAAAGCGCTACGACCTGCCTACACTCCGAAATATGCTACGCCGCGGTCTAAGTTGATCCAAGTCTCTCAAAATTTTCCAAAACTTACTGTAAACTACTGCCAGTTATTGTGAATCACATCGGACCCATTTTTAATCAAGAATATGAAAGTTTACTGTGGATCTTCTTAAGAAAATGGAAGCCGTTACAGATTATTATGAAACTCTTTCGCTTTTTATAAGTTGTCGGATGATGTTTCGTTTTTATTTTCCGAACATTATAGTGACGGCGTAATAAATAAAATTACTTGAAGTATTTTAGGAAATAAATAAGAAAAGTTTGTGAAATTGCAGTTTTATAACAAAAATGCGAAGTAATAAACTTTTTAAAACTTTACTAATAGGTCGATATACTTCAGCTAAAAGGTTATACGTAGGTTCGTTCAAAATATTGATCTAGGTGTTAGTGCACATGTTTCATTACACTATTGATTGAATAAATAATACGAGCTCTGATATATAATGAATTTAAAGTCCGTTTTGTGTTTTCTACGTACTACGTGTCGTGCGTGAAATTCAGACCATTTAACATGAAGCTAATATTAATAGTGTTCGTGACAATAATATTTTTTATACAATCGGTAACAATCGAATTAATTTCCTACTAAATCAATTATATTTGGTGTCAAGCAATATTATCTTTAACTTTTGCTACCAGTTTCTGTGATAAATTATATTTTTGTTTCTATTTCTGTGATAGATATTTTGTGTAGATCTACTAATAAAAAATTTTTACTCTAGGTTATATGTGAAGCAACCATCAAAGATGGGCTAAGTTTGATTTTTGAAAGAGTCCAAACCGGAGTTAACAAATTAATTACTGATGTAAAAATAGACATTGATACAATTTTAGATCGTTCATATAAGGCAATGAATGTGCTTTTAAAAAGAAATCAGTGATTTTTCACTCATTGAGGTCATGTATTAACGACATTTATTTTTACTATACATAGATATAACAACCTTTTATTGTTTTTATTAAGATTTAAAAATTTTCGAGTAATTTACTTATAAACCATCCAAAAAAATTTTACCGGTGGATATTTGAAGTCTCATGTAAGGTAATGTATTACCTTAAAATGCCTACAAAATACAGATGATATTATTGGTATTAATTATCATATCATTAATTTTTCTAATTAAATTTTTAGAAATGACACCTTTATGGCGTTTTATCCAATCCCAAACTATCTTTAGTCGCAATCTTTTATGTATGTCTTATGACGCCGGTCCTTTCGCTAGCCCGCGCCCGGGAGGCTGACGGACTTTGATAAATGAGCTGGACTACCAGCGATCTTTTCCGGTGCCCACCACGAGCTACGCCTTCTGTACTCACCCTAATGCGCGGATTAGATTCACTCACTTAGGTACTTGCAAATGTACTATTTACATAAATACTATATTAACATAGATTATATTAAAAATAAAAACGGATAATAATCTATTAAATCTTTTTTCATCGAATATTGTAATTACTATTCCTACAAAAGTCATCTTCTGGCAACCCAACCAGAATAACCTCATCGATTTATGCATTTTCTCACAAAGATGCAGAGATTTCGTGAATTGCAAATTATATTACACTGAACAAATTATATTTTTAAACGTTCGTGTTAACCAGTTTTAAATACATACATATGTTTATTATTTTTTCAAATATCTGCAAGAGAATTCTAATGCAATAGTTAATTAATTATAGCAACACGTTTAAATAAATGTAGAGCATTTAAGTTTAATATTTAAATTTTAACACTTTACTAATATTTTTGAAACACCTGTACATACATTACCAACACGTAAGTAGAAAGACAAATTTCACTAAGGACAAATATACAAAACAAACTGAAAAATGACAAAAATCGAGCAAACCTTTTGAATAATTTGTTTCTGTTTTACAATTGGTCTGTTAAAACTGTTTACTGTTAAAAGGGATTGCGCTCCGTGATCGTGTCGCATACGACAAAAAGGCCGAGAATAGGGCCGCGTGCGGCTTGTAAATATGCGTTAACATTGCAGTGCCGACGGCAACTTCGAGGTAACGTTGGCGACCAAGGCGACCATCTACCACCAAGGGCTAGTCGAATGGAAACCACCCGCCATTTACAAGTCTTCCTGCGAAATAGACGTGGAATATTTTCCGTTCGACGAGCAAACGTGTGTTCTTAAGTTCGGTAGCTGGACGTACGACGGATTCAAGGTAATTGCGCGAGGCTCCCAGATGGCTCTCGCTGACCGCTCTGTTTGTCCGCAGCGCCGACGGGAACTACGAGGTGACCCTGATGACGAAGGCCACGGTGTACTACAACGGCATGGTGGTGTGGCAGCCGCCCGCCGTCTATAAGTCGTCCTGCTCGATCGACGTCGAGTTCTTTCCTTACGACGTGCAAACCTGTGTGCTTAAGTTAGGCAGCTGGACGTATGACGGCTTCAAGGTGACGCCCCGCTGTACGCTGCTTGGCGCCGCGCGCGCGGGTCGTAGCGTAGGGCCCGCCGCCGAGGCCGATGTCCATGCAGTAGCTTGTTGGCTCGAACGTAATTCGTCGTGTAATTATATTAATTTTGTCCATGTGGTATGTTACTCACTTTTACATATTGACTGTACGCGACGGCGCAGCGCGACGGCGTAGAGCGTGCGACCCTCGCCGCCGCCCGCTCCCCGCCGGCGTTCGCGCCTCTTAGCTCTGACACGTTGCAAGTTAAATATAACTATTGCAATGATGATGTTTTAACGTATGTGGAGTAGCAGTATGTCGACGTGCGTGTCCACGAATGCTCCAGTTTTCCACGGTCGGTTCCACTTAGTTCGATCGGCCTCCCTCGCTCGACACGGAAAGGTATAAAATTTAAACAGCCAGGTGATATGGGATGCAACATCACTCGAATTGTTCCTTTCCGAAGCCTCCTGCTCCGATTGAGCCATTCCGCGCTAAACAATCAAATCAATTTCGGCCGTATGTGACTAATATGAAGACTTACCATTACTTTGCTTAGATTAGAACAGAGTAAACACGCTCTTGATGTATCGCTGCGCGGAGCGGTATCTTTCGGAGCTCACACACCCTCCTTAGCTGGCTCCGCTCGCGCCACACACACACGCTGACACAAAATCCCGCCACACTGAGGCTTGCTGCATGCTCCTTAACTGTCTGTGTACATTCCACTCACCGCATGGTTCCCGCTTGACCCCCACCAATTGCATTCCCGATCACAGCGGCCGCCAGCCGCCAACGATGGCTACGGCTCTGACACAGCTTCACACGTATGTACCTACACGCGAACAGGATAAGCACAGCACGTGGAGATTTATCAAATAATGTTCACATCTGTGTCTCGACACACTTCTGGGCATATTATTGTCATCATACTGCATATTTTATACCTTTCCCTATTAGCGACTTTTAGTGGCTGTAAGAATTCAGTGTCGCTGACCATTGCATGAAAAATAAATCCATAAAAACTAAAACAAATAAATAAATACCCTACACGATACAGACATGGAGTTCATAGTGCACACAATCTATACTAGATGTTTACAGTAGAATGTTCGGATCGTCGAATGAAGCACGGATTCAGTTCAATCGGCGAACCGCACATGCATGCAATTCGATACACTTAAGTAGCTTGCGCCTGATATCAACCCTTTATAATACTAAATGAAACTTATGAAATTGAAATAATTCGATTGAGATGTTCAAAAGAGAATGTGTTATCTATTGTCCACGGTTAGTTGAAATAAGGCGCACAGCTGGAGGAAGTCGCGCGGCGCTCGCCCGCGGCCGCCTCATACACACGCGCGGCGGAGCCGGTGCTTCCGATCTCCTTTACGCATTTTGACGAATAGCTGTCAGTGGAGTCCGCAACCCACGTTCAATTTGTTTTAGAATGGTGCGTTAACGATCTGCCCTTCATTGTAGATGGCTTCAGAGGCTGTACTTGGAAGTAGACTCCGCCATGACTCGTCAAAAGTTCGAAATTTTGATTACATTAGGCGTTTCTGTGTTTGCGCGTTGGTATTACTTCGCATGATTCCAAATGTCGTTGTTACGTGTCTTTATGGATAAGTGTTTTAAGCGTCGTGTCCTTAATGAGATTATAAAGTGTTGTTGATTATTTTTTAATACAGGTACATCCTACTTGGCACACTTTGTGGTTTGGTTTGATTTGAATTCCGGCATCATTGTAATTCCACTATTTTAAGGATTAAATACGTTCGAGTTCCGACAGTATCTTTGTAACTTTTAGTGTTTAGTTCAGTAAGAGGATTAATTATAATATTTTTTTCGAGGTGATATCTAATAGATGCGAATTCTACACTTTAATAGGCTCACATTGTGTGACAGGGTGCATGTATCAATTAAACAAACCAATTAAAATATGAAGATATTTTGACAATATCTGCATAATAAATAGATAATATGGTGATAAATATAATTTTACGATAGAGCATTCAATTTTTCATGAAAAATTCGTAGTAGGTTACGAAATGGATACCTCAAAATCAATATCAACATTCCATTCAGTGTAATAAAGTATGATGAAACATCTTACCTGCTCTACGTAAAATTGTACATGTTGTGTTATGTAGAACTAAAAATCAGAAATAATTAAATGCTGAAAAATAAACATTTCTAAACTTATTTAATTTTAAAAGCATAATTATTGTGTGTTTGTACTTTTATGTGTGTTTAGGTGTTGCACAATATACGCTGATTTATATTTGCTGGAATTAACCGCTGATTTGAGTTTTCATTCTTATTATTTAAATACATTAAATATGTGTTCTTAATTACATAATAATATATAATATTGTAATAACTTATCGTGCAGCATTTTACTTTCAAACTTTATGCTGCCTTAAATGATTTTTTCATTAATTTTATTCCTACGTAAGTAACAAAAAGAAAGTCATTAAGAATGTTCATTGGAAGAATTGACGCGATAGATTTTGCTTGAAAAAGAAAGTTAAAGAACCCAAGTGCAGTATAATGGTGTAATGAGGTTGTGCGCAGGTGGATCTCAGGCATATGGACGAGCAGGTGGGCAGCAACATTGTGTCCGTCGGCGTGGACCTGTCAGAGTTCTACATGTCAGTCGAGTGGGACATCCTGGAAGTACCGGCAGTCAGGTTAGTCATTTCCAATTTTTAATATGAAGAGATCTAATTATGATTTTAATATGAAGAGACGGAGTAATAGGTACTAAACTAGAGAATAAGTTAAAGTAGGCTCAACTTTTTTAACTTGTAACCGCTAAGATAAAGGCGACCTAAATGTAAAATGACTAATTTTAGATTTCTCATATTTGATATCCTGATACTCCTTAACCTAACATATCAATATCATTCGTTATTTCTTACAACTTATTACGTTACTAGTTTCGCAAGTCTCCATCGAGACTCCACAGCGATTTTCCCTTGGTTATTTTCGAATACAGTCGAAAGTACTAGAGTTCTTTCTTCTAGACTTTCTTATACGAGAAAGTCGGTATTTAGATAGTATTTTGAGTATTAAGGAATAATACTCCCAAACATTTGATGATAAAACTTTTATAGGTATAGTATCCATCTATAATTCTATGTATCTCTTTACGATATTAATCTTCCTGCCGCCGAAAAAATGTATTTACATTACACGTAAAATAGTGTAAATAATGAAACTACTTCAAATACGTGGGGAGACGACCGGAGACGTGAACTCCTTTTTGACAAGTTTAGAGATGGAGTAAGACAAATAACAAAAGGTTTATTTGCACTAGTAGAAAGTATTAAGACTTATCCTAAAATAAATCAACGATATAAAATAAGGCTTTGCTTTGCTAGTACTTTTTTTCCTTTTTAAAACATTTCGATATGTTTAATTTTCATTTTCAATAATAATTATTATTTGCGCCAATGGTGCGCCAATCCAAAGAAGCGGTAAAGCTTTGGTTTTTAAATTGTTTCAGCAAAATACTAACAGCACTCTATATTTCCACTTTTATATGCACGATTACTAACAACAAGAAAAAACAGTGCTATTGCACGTGACATTGATTAAAGTGAGCTTTGTGCTTTTGCATGATGGAGTTGCACTCAGGAACCTCAGTGATAATTGCTGCGCCCTAGATTCCTTCACTACTTGATTGCACCCCTTATCAAACACTACTTCACTTCATTCTTCCCTGTATCTATTTCATTTCAATATAAGAGGCCATTCTGTGACGATCAGAAATATACTTTAGGATCGACAGTCGAGGCGAGAGTACTACTCGTTACAAAAACACTCAAGTATCTATCTTGCTCTACAATCAGTTCGTGAAGCTCAAACTTTATTCACCTAAGCTATTACCTATTTGTTTTACGAAAAAATTAAAATATGTACGGCAACACATATAAAGATATAATAACAAATACAATTTAATTATTAGTAGGTATCTAATAAAAAACTTTACCCAATAGAGCTTAATCGAGTTGGTGATTTTTCACGATTTTTTATATACATTCAGTTCAAACTGATGATGCATTTTGTATATCCGTGTCGTGCTGCTAAGAAAGCCTGTAATGTAAATAAACGAACAAGCGATATGAACGAACGAAGGTAAGTAAAGGCAAATTAAGCAAAAGGCACACAGTTGTAGGTACCCCGTCAGTTCGTTGCGGTCATTTAATTCCCACGGCTCTTTCTTGGTTACTTCAAAACGTTTCGATTTAAGCGTGTTTAGCGGTAAAAAGCAGTTAACAGATTTTTAAAATTTTATGAATCAATATTGTGTAACACATTCAACTGTAAAACAAGTTAGAATTTAATTATGGAAAGATATTGGTTATTATTAATAATATGTACATAAGCATAATTGTTTACAATTTCGCAAATAAGTTCTTTGCTCTATTTGATATTTCGTAGTAAATACAGACCGAAATACAGATAGGATTGGTAGGAAGGTATACCTATTTGACAAAACCCGCAACGCCCGCCCTTTCGTATTTCGAGTGCCACTCACATGTTCCATAATAATAATAATACGAGCTTTGGGTTCATCTTAAATCAAAGAGATGGTATTATAGGTATGGATATATATGGGTTTTGTGTATGAAACGACATCTCCCTAATGAAATAATCAAAGCGCTTACGTAAATCGTTACAGAAAAGTATATTCTACAATTTAATTTATGTAATTCTTGATGATTGACTGGTATATACTCGCAGAAGGTACACTAATTTTAAAACTTTTAAACTATGGTTTGTAACATAACATCGTAAACAACTAAACACGTTATCATAATAATATGATAATTCACAATTCAAAACAATTTACATACATAAAGCCCTTCGCCCTAAAGAAATAAGCACAGTAAGTTGAACGTTTTTTATGACACACTCCACAAAATTGCCCCATATACATACATTTTATGACTTTGTCGTCTCTCATAAATTGTGATCCTGTTTATTTAAAATAAGGAAAGTCATGTTCTTGAACAAAGTTTTATTTCACGTTATCGGTTCATATACAAATATTAATACTTACGTGTATATTTGCCTACAGAACTTAAGGCGTATAATTTGTTCTAGAAGACGTTGACCTACTATGGTTGAAGGTATGAAAAATCTATTACGCTCAAATAGTAAATATGTGGGTTTAATCGAGATAAACTATTTTATCCAAGCGTATCGATTTATTTCAAAGGTTTAGTAATGTTTACCGTTTTCATTTCAACGATCAATCTCGGGAGAAAATATGAAAAGATTTGTGTTATACCTAGCCGAGCGTTGCCAATATCAAATAACCGTCTGGCTCGGGCATCAATATACCATAACCGGTGGATAATTTATTAACAGCTTTATCATTATTCGAAATAATGATAAAGCTGTAAATATATTAATATATTATATTATTTCTCTTTTAATATAAATTTTATCATTATTATTATACATATTTCAAAATCATTGTTTATCCATTTCTCAGGTTATACCTACATAAACACCCCGGAATAGATAAAAAAGGTATACTGTGGTTAACACGCACGTATCGATGTGTCAAATTTCAGATATTTCATCTAATAAGCTCTTCTAATGCTTGTATTACTACTACTAGTGTTCTCTATTATTTCCTATCTTATCCTTTACTTATTCTGCTCAAAACGGTATTGCTTGACACGCAGGAAGCCTAATCGTGTTGGCAGTGTCAGTCCCACGGAATCCCTCTACTTAGTCGCTCTTGCGTTATACGTACTGAGAACATACCTAAAGAAAATATTTAAGCACAACTGACACAACCACATTCACTTCTCTTGTCTCGTTTTCCTAAAATCCGCTTTGAATATTGTGTAGGTTTTTGTTAACAGTTGGTGTCGTTGTAAATAGTTTTCTGTGTGATATTATTAAAACAATATTATCCATATAGTGTAAATATCCAAAAAACAAAATGTTTATCTCAGTAAATAGTTGAAATATATGTTATCTTAAAATTAATCTCGTAACTTTAACCCTTAACATCATATTATTATAATTTCCTCCTCTATTAAATTTGGAATTTCAATGAATCCAATGAGGTAAATTAAGAAAATAATGGTTATAAAATAATGCCTATGGAAATAATTCAAAGGAGGGAGATACTTGAAGGACATTCATGATAGCAATTGACCCAAACGGCTGTTTACCACTCACCTGAGGTTTGAGCATAGCATTCAATTAGCGAAATCAATTTTGAAATCGGACCAGTGGGTTTAAAGCCTACTTATTCATTACAAACAAACGAAGTTAAAAGTTTTTATCTGTGTAAAATTAGTTTAGAGATCTATCAAATAATTTATGTTATACTTCGATGTTTTTGTTTATTGTGTTTCATTGTCGTAAATGTATACTTAATTTTCTTTGCCTTCTTTATGCGCTCTACCTAGTCTTTAGAGTGAAGATTCCAAATAGAAGATATCTCTCAGTAGTATGATAACTTATTTATATTTATTTTATTCAATACTTAATTATTATTTATTTAAAGTTTATTTTGGCATTAAAATAGTTATATTGTTGCCTATATGTTTCGACTTTTGAATTAAAAAGTTTTGACCAAATTATATGTATGATATATGTAGTTATGAGTAAATTTGAATAATCCTAATCTATTTTGGTGCAGAAACGAGAAATTCTACACATGCTGCGACGAGCCCTACCTAGATATCACATTCAACATCACGATGCGAAGGAAAACGTTGTTCTATACAGTGAACATCATAATCCCGTGTATGGGAATCTCTTTTCTTACTGTGCTCACGTTCTATTTACCTTCTGACAGTGGAGAAAAGGTACGCACTGCTGAATGTTTTTATATTTTTCTCATGTTTTAATGAAGATCGTCAATGAATATGAATTAATCAAATATCTATTTGTTAAATTTAATGTTCGCATTCCTTTTATTACATTTTTGGGAATTTCGCAATTTGTTCGCAATATGTAACAAAAGGTTAAATTTTTTATAACTTGTTTATGGAGGTCATACATAAGACTACTGAAGCAAATTATTTGAACGGCGATTTTAAATTTTCATTTCTGAATGTGATGTTTGTTTTCTTATAATTTTATCCACAACATACTTAAGCCTAGCTTAGGTCTATGAGTGTCGTGTAAAAATAAAAAAATATTGTTTGCAACAGCTCTTCGTCAACGTGTCATCGTTAGAGACCCGTGAAAAATTACTCCAATTTTATTGGTTTTTCCACCACTCTTTGAATACTAAACGTCTAGCTAGTCGCTAAAGCCATCCATTAATCAGTATTTTTACAAACCCGCGGTAAAGCAAATTTTCTTTATACTTACGATTTTCATACAATGCTTCTTACAGTCATGAAAATACACGTGAGTAAATGACCTAAGCGTTATTTATTGTGAACAGATTGATTTTAAATTAGGTACTGGGCATAGGCATGCAAAAAATGCAACGGTAATACTTTTGCAACCCTTTGGCAACCATTGTTTTTCAGAGGACATAAAAACTATCGGTATACTCTACTTAAATAATACAATATTTATTAGTTAATCTTGGGAAGTTTTCAGGAAGTTCTCATAGTATTTATTTGAACTTTCCTTGTCAAATTATAAAAGGTTTTTTTTTGTTAAGTAATTTTCTAGCTATTTTCGAAGTATTAGCATTAGTATTAATTAGTATTAGCAATGTTTAACATAACGAACAATGTGAATAAATACAAATATTGCACTAGCACAAAGAAATCCAGATCATCATAGATATAAAATAAATTGTTAAATGAATTCTCGGTCGCTGATATGCAAACAAATATATCAGAAAATGATAAAAGTAGATAGCATTTTCCAATAGCCCGTTTAATTGCGAAAGTGGTAAAATGTTAATCTACTGAGCGTATAAATGGCATCAGTTTTAATGAATTTTGTTAGTTTAACCATTGTTAACTCATGGGCCGCCGCCCTAATAATGGAATACGATTGGTGTGACCTCATTTACATCACAACATACATTTAATGCAACCATTGTGCCGTGTTATCCACACCTACCTACATCTATCTACCAAAATAAACGCCTAAGCCCTAACCGTACCACATACATAATTATCTTCATCTCTTCAGATTCACTTCAATATTACTAACTTACTTCTAAAATTAACTATAATATTTGCAAAACTAAATATGGATTGATTAAAAGTATTTCTTTCTATCAACCTAATTATTAATAGATACTACTTAGTCTGGCCATAAATACTGTTAAAATTAAAAATAAACAAAATATTACTTTTGAATTTGGAATCTGTAATTTTTATACGATTGTTCAATTTCTTTTCATATATTCGCGCCATCGCGCGTTATCAAAAATTAACCTTAAAAAAGGGGTTTATTTTTAATGCTTTTCATGTTATTCAAGCTATGTAGGAGGAAAATATCGGCACAAATGTATCAAGATCTTGAGGAGGTAGTTGGGTCCTTAACAACACCGTGTTCAATCCCCAAGAATGATCCTTTCAGGAGGACTCGGTGCCGCATCATAAAGCTCGATCCACCCAATCTTGGTTAGAAACGAACGTTCCGGACTTCATCAGTGCTGCAGTTTGAGAGAGTAAGGCTTGCTCTAAAAGCCATGACAATACGATACGATACGAATTTTCCAAAGAAAGAGTGCGTATTGCAGCTGCCGTAGAGGACTGTATTGCAACCAATGGAGACCACTTCAAATAAGCTTTATATATTTTTAATGGTTTTATGTACTTAAATGTATTAAAATAACACCCTATAATAATAATAAATGACACGCAAAAAATGTTGTTTTTCTTTGTAACAATATTTATGGCAAGATTAAGTACTTATTTATATAGACAAAAACGTTATAGACAAATGATTTACATTTAAAAAAAGTAAAGAACTATAAAAATAATGAATCTTTTAATTATCTTGCAGGTTACACTTTCAATATCAATTCTTATCAGTCTCCACGTGTTCTTCTTGTTAGTCGTGGAAATTATACCTCCGACGTCTCTGGTTGTGCCTCTGCTGGGAAAATATTTGATTTTTGCTATGATTCTCGTGTCAATCAGGTAAGTAATTTTCTTTTGTAATAAGCAACCTTTCCGTAAAATGCCATTTATTCATCTACAAACTTAACAAACAGTATTCTCAAAGATCCGTGCAATTTAAATCCTACTCTTTACCAAATAATTTATCATTTACTCATTGGCAACTGTTTACACAACCAGTAAATTTATATGGAATTGCGTAGCTAGAAAATTAAGAATTCAGTTCATAGTTACACGTCACATAATTATGTACATACCTACTGGCGTAGTACTACGAACAAACACCGTACGTAAGTACTCGTAAATAAATGTAGATATCTATACCTAAAACCTGTAACGTTTGCAAGCACCGTAATTTCCATATAAATTAAAAGCCCGTCTTTCAAACGGCGTATTTCACTGCATAATTTTAAAAGTAGAAAGAAATTAATTTGAGTGAGAAATGATATTTTTTTCGTCATCTGCAAACTGTGACATCTTCTCAATTAACTTTGATGAATAATTTTTTATATTTTTTAAAAATAAATTTGACTGATTTTGTACTCAACACAAAGATAAGTTTGTTATTTTTGCTTTCCGTCTTTCATAGTCCTCTGCTGGATAAGTTTAGTATCTTTTTTTTAGCTTTATTTAGTTCACATACTTATTACGAATCCAGATACCGTTAAATGAGTAAGATACCCAAGAATATGAAAGAAAGGCTATTGGTGAACTGTAAGTTGGACAAATAGAAAAACTGCTTGTTTCGGCAGTCTAGGTGTATCGAATGCTCTCTCCTCTCGCAAGTTTCTCCCGCATCTCCAGCGCCATGGGATTAACACGATAAATCTTGATTAATTGCTTACATTCACAGATATTGCGGCTGTGAATAATTGCAGCTTAACTTTATTAATAAGCAGCTCTAACGCTGCAGAGCTTTTCGTATGTTAGAACATAACAAATTGATATATTTATTTAATTATTAACAAATTAAATTTTACTACGAACTCGTGTAGGTTTATTACTTGAAGAATTTTTTAGGTGTCTGTTTATATGTTAAATACTTACTAATTTAAGGCAAGACCAAATTAAATAATGACTTATCAATAACTTTTATTATAAAGGCTTGATGGAAACTGTCCTGCTAGCAGTCTCATCTACTGCTCATGATACCAGAGGTATTATGCTTTGAAAGTAGATAATAGTAGATATACATACTACTATTATGTTGTAGGATTGTTCTGTTTGTATTGGGATGAGATAGTTGGAAGATTGAGTCTAAAAAGTTAGTTTAACATTAGGTAAGATACAGAATTATTTCGGTATGTCACCAAGGCGTGATCTTTTTGCCATCCAGTAAAATTACATGATTTTGTATCACGTATTGAAAATAATAAATGCTTTGTTTCAGTATATGTGTGACTGTAGTGGTACTAAATGTTCATTTTCGATCGCCACAAACGCATCAGATGGCACCATGGGTGAAAAGAGTTTTTATTCATATACTGCCGCGGTTACTCTTTATGAAACGGCCACAATACAAGTTTGACACCACAAGGTAAGATTAATTTATCCTTTTTCCTTTTGTGCTTTCTATATTTTCTTCTACAATAAGTGCTAATAATATTTTGCTTCCTTATAGACCAGTTTAAGTATAATAAGTATTTAAGATAACTAAAGCTAACAATTTTCACGACTGTTGGGAACACTTCTATTAAAATCAAATGTGAAAATTACATACGTGGATAATCAAAACATTAACTTGAAAATTAAAAAAAAAACCCTGACACAATAACGACAATTTTCTTTGAACATATTATTTTGTAATTTGCACGTGACGTGTGCGCTTTAATTTGAGACTTCGATTATATTTGCAAACGACTCAACTGATTTTCATACAAAAAAAACTAAATTGAAATCGCTTCATCCGTTCGCGAGACCACAACAACCAATGCAGACAGACAGACAGACAGTCACGTCAAACTTATAACACCCCTTCTTTTGCGTCGGGGGTTAAAAAAACCAAGTTGAAAATATAGGATTTTTGATATTTTTTAGCCAAATCAGAAAACCCCCAGATTTTACAAGACCATGGTATTAGAGATAAGTACCTAATCTTAATCTATCTGGTTAATATCAACAATTATTCAAATAGCCATCTATGAACCACCACCGTGAACAATAATGAGATAATACTGAGTATTAAAAGCGCACTTTACAAGAGTCGCATTTTATAGGGTAAACCTATTTTAGAAGGAATCTTCTACAAATCCACGTCATTATAGCGAGCCATAAAGAAGAAAGAGCGTTATCTTTGTTCAGAAGAGGTACTCGTATCTACCTAGCTTTGTGACAATAGGCTGGCTTTATCTTTGAGATGTTGAATTGAAAGTATCTTAAGAGTTTTATTCGTCACTTTTCGTTTCACGATCCCACTATTAAGCAAGCCTATTAGAAGATGAAACCAGATATCATAAACCTAGAGGAAAGCCTTAAGGATTTATCCTAAAATAATCATAAGCCTTTATTTACGAACTTCTAGCTAGAAGTATTAGGGCGCGAATCAAATTTCATTAGTGAACAGCTTTCCTTGTTATGTAATAATTTTACTTGTTTCGAGATATTAACCTACCTACCAACATAATTGTAAATCGCGACGAGAACCAGTAACAAGTGTAAATTAATTATAAGTTGGTCTAAAGACTTGTCCACGGGGAAGTTACCCGTTTATTTATTGTCCCCGCAAAACCCCCGCTAAGTTTAATATTAATAAGCTTAAAGTTGGAAGTAGACACTGCTTTTAGGTAAAATGATCTTCCGAATTCATCTACTCTTAATCACACGGTTGTCTTAAGTCCACATTTGCTCTATTTTGGTGCATAAAGATAAATGATTTTCTCAATTTTATAGATATCCTTACATGGTTATGGTACATTTACTATCATGCTATGTTATTATAATGTCAATCATGAGTTTAGTAGGCCGTAGGCGAATATTAAGAATATTTATTGCGCAATAGAATTAGCTTTCATGGAAATCAGTTACCTACCTATCATAATGATAAATGAGTAAATGATTGACGGGGCCATCGAGTTATTGTAATTCACTTAGTAAATGGATGTCCATTAAGAAGACAAGTGATATAATAGACTGAGGCCGCATCTTGCTGCGGTTACAGATCGTTACGTAAATGGATCTCGGAGCGGCTTAGCCCGCCAAAACCAATACAGCGACGATCTCTTTCCACGCCTTTTACGACCTATAACTTACGTACCTATATTAACTACTCTCACTCACAGTTGCGATGAGAGCAATAGAATGAGCTAATAATTACGCGTTCAGTTTAGAAGAATCTAAGGCACGCCGTCCCCGCCCTATCCACTTACTATTTCTGTGATCAAAATATTAAAGTCAAACCCCGCCAGATCTCGCTACACGGCCTGCGGCGTGGTGGTGAGGTGCGGCGGCGCGGCGAGGCCGTTGTACCCGTACCGGCTCGCCAACGCCGACGACGACTGCTGCGCGCCCGGCGCGTGGCCGCCGCCCGTCGCGCCGCCCAGGCCGCTCACACGCACGCCCAGTAAAGAAGACTTAACACACACCACTTACGTGCAGTCCGGGTGAGTGGAATGCTAATTTTTTTTAACACCCTTGCATGAACTTCATTAATATAATGTGCAAAAATATGTATCTAGTTTCAACCACTTTAATACCTCAGATGCGGAGGAAATTTGCAGAGAATAAATGAGAAATTAAACGTGGCATTTCTGATTTATTCTCTCCAAATTCTAGTTATAAAATTAGCTAAAAATCAGAAAAAATATTGTTGGTACAATTAATTTTTTTTAAAGTCAAATAATTACAATTTTAGGATAAAACATTCTACGTAAGTATTAAAAACGTTGTGCGTAAGAAAAATGTAGTAAGTAGGTAGGTTACCTACTAAGTTAACCTACTTTATTAGTAAAGTAGATATTTTTTTAACTTTACCTCTAATTTACTGTACAGTGATGAAAGTTGGTTAACTTACATCATACTTTACTAACGTAATTTAATACCTAGAGGTTTTATGCCTTATAATTATATTATCAAGCATGTACTTCATTTTCAATGATTATGTTGTGAAGTCGAATACCTCGGAAGCCAATAATCGACTGAGCACAAATTAAGCAGATTGATTAACGACCGCCAGAACCGCAAAACCATGTTACGGTTACGCCATGGAATTAGTTGAATTGAATAGCTCAATGACTCAATCTAAGATAAATATTAGTATGTATAATATGCGAATACATGCACATAGACAAGTCAAACGAAATAGCTTGAGATTGGCATTAGGTAAAATACTTATCTACTTATTCACTTTCTGTTATTTGCTTTGTTTGAAGAAACCGCTTCAAAATTTTATTTGACCCACTGGTTGACTCATATATTATAAACTCATATATTATCATTATAAAAACATAGTAGGTTTTTATAATTAGTAATTCAACATGCAATATCGTATTTAATTGTTTATGTAAGCAATAAAAAAATTGAAAGATTTACATATAATTATGTGAACAGTATTAGTGGGTATGTAAATATTAAATGCAAGATCAGAATATAAATGACCTGCAGGCCTACTCCCGAAAAGGTTTTAAATTCGATTTTAATTAGTATGATTGGAAAACTGGCTACAATCGCGTTAAACTATGCACCTAATTGACGTTGACTGATGGAATTTGTGACTAATGGCAGCGCTTCACGACTACAATGTCGGCGTCCATGTTAGTCAGGCACTAGGTAATATGGGTTTAAATGTATAATAAGTTATTAAAGTTATTATTAATTACTTTACAGTTAGTGTTATGGTCGTGATTTGCATTTTATATTTCCTATCTTTCTTCAAAATAATTTAATAATAGATAATTATCTACGCTCAAGGAACTATTAAAGTGGATTGTTTGTAGCCCAAGAGCCCTTCATCATTATTGGGAAGACTGTCTTACTCTATCCGTTTAAAACAGAGGTTCCCAGATATTTTTCGCATACCATTGTCTACTTATAAAATAGTATTACTGTAAGCATACTTTAAAATAAAAACGGAACAAACAAAGTAATGTTATAAATAATGTTGTAAATAGCTATAAATTGTTATATTGAAACATTAAACGGCATTAAACTGTGATAATTTCTTAGAAATCATCCTACTACTAGGTAACAAAAGGTGTAGTGGTTAAGTGGCGTAGTGGTTAAGAGTTTAAGACACCGGGGCGCTGCGCGAAAGGTTCAGGGTTCGATTTTCAGCAGAGCAGATCTGAATGATAAATTTGAATTTGTTTCTGGTCTGGGTGTGTTCTTGTCTTGTGTGTGTCTATGACGCCCACGACACGGGGAATCCTTGTATGGGGACTATGAGTGTGAAGCGTAACTATTATTATCATTATCATTAAAGCCTGGGCGACAGCAATCGCTTCGGGGGCAGCTGCGTAGTGCACGGGTCGAGCGAGGGCGGCGCGCTGGCGGCGGGCGCGGAGGGCGCGGAGGACGACGCGCTGAGCCCGGTGCCCGAGCCGCCAGGCTTCAGCCACTCCGCCTGCCCGCCCGAGGTGCACCGCACTTGCTTCTGTGTACGCTTCATTGCGGAACACACCAAGATGCTCGAGGACTCTACTAAGGTAAGGATGTTTCTCCGCTAAGGACGTAAAGCGTCAACTTCAGCCCCGCTTCGCTATACGAAGTTGCCGCTTTTCGCCTCCGTCGAGGAGAAAAATAGTTAACACACCATGGGTAGTAAATAAGAAAGGCACAGCTCACATGTTTGTTGAGTTCGGTTTCGCCTCAGCCAAGAATAACCTGTGATCTGAGACATTTCTTACTTTACTGCCCTAGGTGTGTAATGTACCTACCTACTATTGTGTGCAATTTGTTGCGGAAAGCACCAAGATGCTCGAAGAATTCACTAAGGTAGCTTTCATGAGCAGTGATAGTCCAGATAGTCTACTACTAGCTGATAACTTGTTGAAGACGAAACGTAGCCGACCCCGACCTGACCTGGCAGACATCCACGTCGCTATGAAAACTAGATGGAGTTAATAAACAGGTCCAAGTTCAAAACCTAGTAGCCCGCACTAATTACTTTCTCAGCATGGTCGAGATTTTGTTTTTGTTCTAAAAGATATGTAACAATCTGCATTAGGCCAGTATGATGGATGGGAAAGAATGTTCCTAAAATAGTTTCTTATGAAAATTTTCATCAAATGTTATATTGAGGTCACAGCGATATAAAAAAATCTCCTATTTCAGGTTAAAGAAGATTGGAAGTATGTGGCAATGGTGCTGGACCGTTTGTTTTTGTGGATATTTACTCTGGCTGTGCTGGTAGGCACTGCTGGAATAATCTTGCAAGCGCCAACCCTGTATGACGATCGAATGCCAATAGATAAGCAGTTTAACCAGATCGCCACTTCGTCCCTAGTGCGATGCCCGCCGCCTTCATAACTTCGAAACGTAACGTCAGTGATTACGTGCTGCAATTTGTTTGTGAAAATTTACAAGACTTTTTTCATTGTAAAGTAAGAAGAAGAAATAGCAAGTCTTAGCACGGGTCCAAGTGCTTAGAATAGTTCTTTGAATTTAATAATGATTTCAATGCCATCTTATAAGCCATTTTTTAATATTAGAAAACCGAGAAATGTACCTAGATGTAGGTAATAAAATTAAAAAGAAACACAGGTAATTGCACCTACCTACTGAAGATACGGTTGAGGTTGTTGATAAAACAACAAATTCTGATTATTTCTGATACATAAAATTTATACAATATTTAGTGTTTGTAATAGTATTGTTTAAAGTCTGGCATTAAATGTAAGGAGATCGTGGGTTCTACAAATAATGTCAAATGTACCTAGGTACTATTGAATTTATTTAAAAAAAACAGGACAGCCCGTTAAATGAAGCTTTGCACTTGGGAATTTTAGGTAAAGTAACTTGAATCCTTTAGGTACCCAATTAAAGACATAAAGGAATGGAGTATAAATGTCTTACAGTTTAATTAGATATTTAAAAAACATAAAATGTCCTCCTCTTTTAATCATTAAACCAGTTTAGTGTTTACAGCGAGCACTGCCTAGTTAGAAAAGAAACATTTTGAGAGAGCTGTTGTTCTATTCCACGACACGTTTAACGCTCTTAAATAATATCTATTAAAAATCAAATGTTTAAATTTACTCTTACCTATAAATACTCTTAATAAAATGCATCTCTTCTTTCTTACAATATAAAATACATTGAAAGAAAGAACGTATATTTCCACTAAAACCTTGCAAATTCGCTACTCTTCGATTGGAATTAGTTCCGTATACCTAAAAATACGTAAAAATCAATGAAAGTAATATAATATGTTTACAAAATGCCTATTTATTACTTTACTAAACAGACAGCTATTATCATTAATGACTACCTACAACCTGCAATAGGTATCTACATTTACAATAGGTACAGCTACCATTTAGACAGTGGTCTGAGGTCTAGTCGATATAATAATAACGGCAGCTGTACAAAAAGTTCATAAACGTTATTTTAAAAAAGGAAAATAAATAAGCTTAAGTGTATGGTATTTAATAAAACAATAAGTAAATTAAACTTAGATTTAGGCAAAGAAACAGCAAAATCCTGTTTGTATTCAGAACGAACGTCGTGTAGCACCTTAGGCATAAGTAGTACCTACAAACAAATTCATCCCTTCTAGATATTAACTAGAAATACTATTTCAATGTATTTTTCTTTATTTGCACGATGCTTTATCTAAAATCTATTCTATCATTAAAAACAAAATTACGTCAGTTTAATTACGAATTATTCAGAAACCTTCGTTTTTAATGCTTTATTCAGAATTCAGATTACGTTCTTAAAATTCACTTTCTTTACTCTTACGATAGGTGTAAAAACTTTTAAAATAATTCTATAGGGCATCGACTAAAATCCATTTTCTTAGACTAGATTAAGGTAACAAAATAAAAGATGGTACTCGTTGTCTTTACCTATCTAATAATATTTATACTTAATTGCCTACTCTTAATATAACATTTCTTCGTATTTCTCTAAAACTTTTCTATATACCTACTGCCTATAATGTCGTAGAATAGAACATGTACAGTCAATAAATATTACCTATGGATTTTATTATTATAAGATGAACAATAGATCATCATACTTGGATTCTTTATAAACTAAATTTCTTTAATGTTATGACATGAACACTGACGTAGATTTAAGTCTCGTATCTTTGCTTTGAATATCCGAAAAATCTGGAAAAACAATTATCTGTTAAACTCATGCATGAATTCTCCTTATGATAGGTAGTACAATATAACAATTAACATTTAATTAAGTGATGATTGCTCAATTTTGTGAACGAATGTCCAGGAAATTCATTTAATAATGGATTTCTATTAATTGAATGAAAACAAAAAAGTAGGTACTTAAAGAGAATGATCCTGATCATTTCATGTTATTTTTATTTTAAACATACCTACATCTTAAAATATTTAAGTTAATACAATGAATTAAACATTAAAATAAATGAGATGTATAGAAAAAAATAATTTACTGTTACTCATTCACATTGTAAATACTGACTACAAATTGGATATCACTAAATTAATTTATTGAAGTCATGAATAGGTCAGGAATTGAAATAATATGTTAAATGTCGATAAGATACTTTTAAATTTTACAACAATTATGTACAGAATATAAAGAAAAAGGATAAAATAGAACAAGGAATAAATGCTTTATGTGTAAAATGTATTTATGAAATAACAAAATAGTGACGTAAAACTTTGTAGATCTCGCTTAATTTGTATAAATAAAAATAAAGTCTCATAGTAACATATTTTAAGTTTTTAAGTTTTATGGCAAATTACGTTCCTAGTATATTATAATTTAAGTAGGTTCCTATAAGAAATAGAAAATTTTATAGTAAATTCTACAACAAAAATTCTACAAAATTTTGCGTCAACAAATTGTAAGCTAGAGTACCTATGAAAATTATTAAAGAATACGAACGCGTACGAACTAGATACCTATTGTATTGGTGCATAGATTAGGGTCCCGTTGGTAAGTAGGCTATAACAATTATCTACTTATACATCCAATGTGCTTGTATTATAAAATAAATACAAGCACATTGGACTGCTCGCAGTAGAGTAGCGCAGCTCAATTGTAGAGAATAAATTTGTAAGTACCTTATTTATATTGTTAATAAAATCGTTATTATATAGTACAAAATGTGTTTTTATTTTGAAAGGATCAACCCAATTTAATCAATTCATAATAAGCCTAATTAAATTTACTAATAAGCAGATAAAGCTAAATAAGTCCGAGCCTTAAATACGAGTATCGATTATTAGAATACTTATTCAAAATTGACAAGTTCAGAATTACTATTTTCATCAGAAGAAATCATGGCCAGTACAGCCTCTGTATGAGTGCTGTCACTTAAAATATCTTTGGCTTGGTCTATTGCCTTTTCATGCTCTTCCTTGGTCAATCTTCCCTGGAAAGAAGAAGATACCGAATCCATTAAAGAAAAATCGTTACTTACATCGTCTATCTGATCTTCATCATAAAATATATTTCGTTCAGAATTTCTATTGACTTGCTCGTCAATATAATCATCTACTTCTTTACTATTTCCATCGTTACTTATTAACATTCTTGTCGCATCATTTTTAAAAGTCTGTGCAACTTCTTCAGATATATCGTAGTCAGAAGTATTTTGTATTATACTTGTATTCTCATTCAAGTTCGTAAGTTCACTTTTCACCGTCAGATTGTTATCTTCATTTTCAAAAGCATTTTCGTCATCATCATCATCAGATATTTCTGTAGATATTACGTCCGTAGAATAATTATCTGTGTGTTCACTAGACACATTACGAAGACTTGTGGTAGACTCACTCTCATTTCCCTCCGAAGCCTCTGCGGATGTGTCATCATCGTCGTACATATGTAAAGGGTCTTGAAATTCAGAATAATATTCCTCATCCTCAGATTTCTCAAATACATTATTTCTTGCAGGTATCCTTTCATCTGTCATGTCTGTAGTATACTCTACATTTCTAGTATTCATTGTTTTGAATATATTGGAAGCATCCCTTTCAAAATTCTCTGAAGCCTCATCAGAGAGATCGTAGCTTGATGAATTTGGCAAAAGAGATGGCTCTGAACTGAAGTTTTTGTATTCGGATAAGTCTTTTTCTATGTTTTTAAATGTTACATTTTTAATATCTTCGGTTGTATATTTTCTGAGCTGAGGCACTTCAATTGGTTTTTCATGTATTCCGTTTGCTATGTTGTTGTTATTTCGTAATAAATTTGCAGCCTCCTTTTTAAATTGTTCCGAAATATTTTCAGATACATCGGATGCTGAAGAATTTTGCAGTTTAGGTAGGTTTGAATTCCATTCAAATAACTTAATATTGTCAAGAGTAACGTTATTAACGTGCGACTCGTTCTCTAATTCTTCCATAATCACTTTTATTTTGTCTTCATCTGACTTTACATCATTGGTAGAATTAAGTTTCATTACATCAATAGCTTCATTAAGAACTTGGCCTATTTCATTTACTTCAGATACATTTTTATCATTCCTCTCAATATCACGTAATATTTCTATTTCATCCCAAAGAGATTGTAAAGATGATTTATTAGAGGGTTTATTTCGGATTTCATCTTTCAATCTATATGAGATCTTTTCTAATTCTTGTCGTAATAAAAGACTGACTTTGGTTAATCGATCGGTTTCGTTCTGCAATACTTTCTTAATATCTTTCAATCTTTCGTGACCATCATTATCAAAAATATGAACTAATGTTTCATTAACTTTCGAAATCGAAGTGCTAATTTGTTTATCCATATTATCCTTACTGGCGTTATTACGGCTAACTTTATCTGGAAGTTTATTTTTATCTGTTTTATACTTTCTATCATCTGAGGAGGAGGTGTGATCATAGCATTCTTCATTATCTGAAGAAGGGTCGAATTCGGCACCACTTACAACAAGAACTTGTTCCATTGCCACTATAGTGCAATGTATCGTACTCTTGACATCAGCTACTACATCATTAAGAAGCTTTCCAAGAGCATTTTCAACAGACGCCATTGCCCCTGTAAACTCATCTAAGAATGATGCTCTTGCCTGAAATCATTAAAAAAATATAAGCTCATTTTCAAGAACCTAACCAGATTTTTACAACATTGAATAAATCTACATAAACATATTTAATTGATATGAATCAATCAATACTTACTTGAGTCAAAAATAAAAATAAAATTAAAACTGACAGTTTCATGACACTAATAGTTTATCACTGCAAATCACACAAGTACTGGTTACTTCAGCTTCCACAATGTATTTTTCATTACTCGAAATTACGGGTATCATTTACGTCTATTTGCTTACCGTAAAGACACTGGTTGCGTTGAGCATCTGAATAAATATTTACAGCCTACAGTAACGAAGGCGTATTGCTCTTTAATTTAAAAGTGCAATTTTTCAGAATATCTTAATGATTAAACAGTTAACCAACATAAACAATCGACACAAAGCCGGTAATCGGATTCAGGGCCCTGTAAGTGTGGCGTAGATTAGGGAACGCATAATATACGAGCAGTGGACTTCCAAGGGCTGATAGGTAGAAACGATATTAAATTTTATTCATTAATAGAAACAACTTAGCTTATTGTTTAGCGAAATTTATTTGTCATTATAACTTATTATATATTAATATATATCACAAAAATAAGACTAACACCTTACATCCAAAATGTAGTATACCTACTCATACAATTACTGTTTTAAACGTAACACTGCAGTTCATTTGTTTCCATCTTCTATTCTTTATAATAAATACTTAAAAGTTATTATCAGATTTTGAACCAGAACTGACAAAATTTTATTGCTTTTTTATTGCTTTGTTTTAGAAGCTTTGTTTTTCAAACATAAAAATTTTTTTCATCATTCATTACATATTTTTTTCTTAATAATATCCATGTAAATATGTAGCTGCCTATTTCTCGCTAATTTCAAGTACAAATCCATCTTATCAGTTTTATTTCATTTGGTTACAATAACAAATAACTTTCCATTATCTGTTTAACATACTGCACTTAACACTGTTATACAACTAAATACATATTAAGATTATATTATATACAAGAAAATTAAATTAAATATTCATATTCAAAAGAACACAATGTAATGAAAATATTAGTGATACACAGGCAGTATAAAATTAATATAAATTATATGAAATCTTTAGATCACAGAACATAGGGTTTTAGGAGGCAAAAATATCTGAATTTGTGTTAATTAATGAGTTTATGCTTAAATAATTCTTATATAAGTTTAATATCTATAAAATTTATATAAAATACATCCAACACTTAAAAAACGGGACATAATATCGTTAGAAATAAAAAAGTACTTAATAAATTATTAGCAATCGAAAAGTGGAATGTAACAAGTGAATCCAACTGTTTCCTGCTTTATAATTTTTTTAGAACATGATAAAACTTACTCATTTACAAGATTTTTGAAAATAAAATTGAATAAACATTTTATTTACAAACTAAAAGATTTTAATTTACAAGGTAATATGCGGGTGTATACAAGGTGTATTTCGGACCTATTATTATTAATGTATACAATTATTGTATTCTGATGTAATATAATCACGCACATACACTGATGTGTAAATGCGTGTATAACCACTACTTTCATGCGCCGTGAAGCGGTGTGTTACTGTGGCTTTGGTTGGAGTCATGTGGATTCTGGAGATTCATAATGGGGAAAAACATCTTGAGGGTAAAAATGGATGCCACTTACTTCAGTTTATCTACACTGGAATTGTATTTCATATATTGATATTCTTTTAAAATATACGATACATACTCCAGGGTTTACAAAAGGTATGTTATTGCTGCACAATATTTAAAACATTAGCATAACCCATAAATTGGCCAAACTATACAATAAACATAAACAATACATGATTTGCAATACTTAGCTACAGCAAGATGGAGAGAATAACTGCATACATAACTGTTACATAACAAGACTATATTTTTTTCTTTTATAATATATTGTTTTTTAATATTAAAATACTCTCACCTCACGTATGTTTTCGGGGTAGCCCTAGAAGTTCGGACGTATCCGCTTTCTTTATCATAAGCACCCATCGCAGCTAAATCGCGACAGAGACTCAGAGTCGTATTTTTATATTAAAAAGACAGATAAACTTTACTATAAATTATCCAATTATATTTTTCTTTGAATGTGATAGAATGATTTTTTAACTCTAAGATATGTTAGTACACATACATAGGTGCTAATAAACCAACAAAAATCTTACATTGTAATAAAAAAATATTGTTTATGATATGTCATGAAATTATATTTTAATAACAAGTATTAAATAGACAGAAATTATATTTTTAGAAACAACAATAAAATTAAGTATCTACGTAACATGTTAATATACAATAAAAAAGACTCGACTTTCGACCTTCGATGTTAAAGATTGTTCTCAGGCAATGCAATGAGATGCAGATCATTTTAGTAATACAAGTTCATAAAATGCATATAAAATACAATCGTATGACATTCACGAGAAAACAAAAGAAAATGGGTTAAATGTAAGAAGAGATCATACAAAAAGGTTCCCTTATCGACCAATAAAAATAAAGTCACTATATTATAAATGCTCTAATTAGCACGAGTAAAGGTTATATAAAAATAGTTTTACAATAATTAATAATTTGACAATAAAAATACATTCAAAATAAATTGATTTTATGTTGTAAAGTTTTCTTCAAATCCTCAAATCATAATAGGAATTAGGGACATAATAGTTCATGTAATTTATTTCTGTTTAAATTTAGTTAAAGCTAAATATGCCTCATATGCATAAAACTAAATTTAGTTAATGCTTTGAAAATTGCTCCAGGTAAGATAAATTTTTTTTGATACTACAAATCACTTAGGCCAGGGAAGGCATTAAATATCAAAAGACATCTCAATACAACAGAGGACCATGTTACGTCACTTCCATTTTAGAAATAAAATGACAAAAAAATTCACATAATTAGTAAATTAGGATAATCTTGTTCTTCTTTGTCTTGAAATCTATCTTTGTGACATACACTTTACACTATCGACATAAAAGTGATGTACTGTACAATATAATTAGCAGGTTTCTCTTTCAAGTTTAATAGTTAAGTGCATTTTATGGAACATTACGTAATGTTACGTAATAAGGTAATAACGTTATTATACAGATTAAGAGCTGTCTAGAAGATATGCCGAATTGGGAAAAAATATCTATCATAGATCTATCTAGAACGATTCTATCATAGAACGATGGCTTTATTAACATATTACGATAAACGAGTGGCCTACACTTAGCCGATAAAGATTAAATTTTGGATTCATCTGTAACACAAGAGTGCATGAAAAACATCAACAATTGAATATCTTCCATCTGTTCTCATTTAGAGACATAAACTTGAGCATGATACAGTACCATCTACATTAAAGAAGATACCCATAAACAGTGTTGGGATGGAATCAAATAAATGACTACCTATCCTTCAACATAGAATTCAGAGTCAAAGTAAGAAATTCACGGCACTGAATTATCACAGATGATTCTCCTGCTAATTCGTTGGCACAATGTTATTAGTTTATTACACAGCTTAATTGACAGTCTTTCGATATCATTCAATTTCAATTGTCACTCTAGTTGTCGTTAAAAGGTGCAACAAAAGGCAAGTGACGTCGATCATAAAATAGTCCATTAGAATTTTGTTGCCCCACAATTGATTTTACAGAGACTGTCAATTAAGAAAAATACGTTAACGTTCCCTAAACGTCAAATCAATAGGCAACACTTAAATCGTTACGGGGGCTCAAGTTCATTTAATATTTATATACTTAACAAGTTTGACGCTGACCGGAGTTTTGCACACTTGTCGCCACCACATTAGAATTGGCATATTAATATTATAATCTTACCGCAGACGATCATGGGGTCTCGGGCTCGTCGACCTCGTGGCGGGCGGGAGGCGGCGGGGGCAGGTCCTCGGGTCCCTCGAGGGCCTCGGGGGGCGCGGTGGACGTGAGGGGCGCGAGGGGCGAGGGGGCCCTTAGGGGTGCGAGAGGCGCGGAGGCTGCGAGGGGTGCGGAGGTACCGGGGGGCGCCGGCGCGTGCGTCTTGGGTAGCGGCGGGATGGGCGGCACGGCGGCGGCGGCGGGCGGCGAGGCGGGCCGCACGGTACCGAACCCGTTGTTCATGCGCTGGTAGTGAGGCTTCCAGGTGTTCGCCGGCGGCGTGTAGTTCAGGTGGTCGTACTCTTTTTCTGTAATGACAAGTAAATATCATCGAAGAACTTGATTACATCAGAAATGAAATGAAATACAAATATAATCAGTCACAATTACTTATCTAATAACCTCATGATCCAATGTGTTAAATTCTCATTTACTAAGCGTGTTTTAAATTCGCTGGTAAACCTTATGTAAATATTGGCCAAAATAATTAATAAAAAAAATAAATAAGTATTAATTAAGTCCGCTCATTGCATAGCTTTTAAGGTTTATACATCAAAGTTTTTATAAATAAAAAATCGGTTTATTTATAAATCGAAACTAATATGTATATTATAAAAAAAATTAATATCATACCATATCCCTCCTTGTGCTTGATCTCGTCGTATACATGATCTAGCTTGTTATCATCTTCTATGCAATGATAAAGATTTGGATTTGTTAAATCCGCATCCTTATTCTTAAGTGACGCCAAGGGGTTGTAAGCTGAAAGAAAATAAGAACGATTTAATGGTACGCGCACATAACTAAATCAGTGATAGTGTATTAGTAGTCATGTATAGTATGATTCCTATAAGTTACAGTTAGCAACTACATCTTAGTAATACACTTTATTTACCATACCCTGTTCCAAAAATGTATTCTTATGCAAGTATAAAAAATAAATAGTGTATGATTGAACACTTACTATCACTGGATCCTGAAGCAGTCATTCTCAGTTTTTCCATGGCAGTGTTGCTGAGTTTGCCGTTTCCTAGGTTGTTGAATATATGTGTAGCATTATTGAGCAGCGTTGTCGAGTCGTCTCCACGAGTGGAGCCTTGGAACGAATACACTGGATTGTCGAAGTGTTGTTGTTCTAAAAATATTACAAAGAAATAAAATATTGAGAGATTTCTAACATATTTTTTTCTAAAAATATGTCGCGTTATGGTTTCCAGATAGCACATAAACATACATAATAATATACATATTATTACACGGCCCTCAGCGCAGTAATCAGCTACGCTAACCACTAGATGTACAGGTTTCTTTCAAAAAGTTCTCACCGGGCTGCGAATTGGGATCCGCGGTGTAGTGCACGTGCGCGATCTCGCGCTTGAGCGAGCGCACGCGGCGGCGGTAGTACAGCAGCACCAGCAGCGCCGCCGCCGCGCTCGCCAGCGTCAGCAGCACCACCGCCACCGTCAGCCCCGTGTGCGACGCCGCCTCTGCAAACATACACCACTTTTCAAACTAGTACAGCATTATTCATTTTTATTCATCACAAAGTTACATAAAGTGTGATACAAACGTTTCTTTGTAATCCATGAATGACCCACTGCAGCATACTTTAAAGAAAGTCATTGGTGAATGCTACTGGAATTCGAACCGAGACCTCTCAAAAGAGGCTTAATTCTTATCACCGCTATCACCGCTTTATTCACGGGCATTATTGTTAGCCAGCCCAATGCCAGTTTAGCTAACTAATTTTTAAAGCTATGACAGACAGTATTATATACTTACAGGCTACAGCATATGTCTTCGTTTTGACCCTTGTCTGTTAGTAAGACCTAACATAGCTTTAAAAATTAGTAAGCTAAACTGGACCTCATATGTGACTCCACTTTTTGGACTAGATCGTTAGGCCCAGGATTAAGAAAAGTGGCGTTGATTAGGGGAGATCCATCTCCAGCATGGGAAAACGAATGATGATGATGATGATTTATTGGTGGGCTGGTGGCCGAGGTGGCTCTCTGGAGAGACTGCATTACTCTTACTGTATAGCAATCAGAGGCAATACACTGACCTATAGGCTGTCCGTAGACCTGCGCGTCGCTGGCGCTCTGGTCGCAGCGGTCGCCGATGAAGCCGCGCCGGCACACGCAGCCGCGCACCGGCTCGCACTCCCACTGCCCCACCGTCGAGCAGTTGCACGCCTCCATGCAGTGGTCGCCGAAGTAGCCTTCCGGACAGACTGCAAACGAATTAATTAAATGTAAAGTGGCAGTGAAAAAACAAGTAAGTGGTGAGCGAGTGTGTGGCAAAACAAGTACCAATGAAAACGCACCAAAGAATTTTCTAGGTTGTAAACGTTTTACATAATAAAATTTCACCTGCTGTAACAATAAATAAGAACCTTAAAATAATTTAAAAAAACTACATAAAATTTAGGAACTACAATATAACAAAGATATTGTGTGGCTCACCCACATATGTACTATTCTATCATCCTTCATATCATCAGTTGCACCATAGATTCAGCTAAAACGAATTACATAATAGCCTATTCTGTCACTCTCATCGCGAATGTGAGCTTATGTGAGTGAGAGTGGTAGGATGAGTTTCAGATGTGAATACCGCTAACTAAGCCACATACGAGTACAGAGGATTCAGAACAAATACTCGAATGTTATGATTGCTCTTGTCCATCACCTACACAAGGGTATCTGAAATCCAAAATTCCGCAACGGCTATTGAGGTGGTCTAGGGCCTACATACCTACTCTGATTGTGAGGGGAGACCCAACTCTGCAGTGGGTTTCTAATGAGTTTCAGACGGAGGTAAGGTGTCAAATAATTTTTTTTTATTAGGTTCACTAAACTGTTTTAAACACATTTCCATACGACAAACGTTATAAAAAAAATAAAAAACAATTAGGTGTTCAGTCCTTCTCGAAGTGAACACTGCATGCAAGAATATAACACTTCAAGGATACAATTTGTGAATATATGTATTTTTGAAATACATTGCATTATTGCTGTTTTAGTATGAGTGATTTTATGAGATATTTAAAAGAAATGGTTGAAGAGTCAAATATGTCCACAACATTACAAAAATTTTGTTACATGTTACACATTCAATGAAAGGGAGAATGTCTTCCATATTTTGTGTAGGAGAGCAGTTCAAATTTTATTTATTCTGTTTTGGAGACGGCTATTTTGACGTGGAACATTTACATTATCTTCGCAGCAAATCAGGACTATCTTTGTGGCCAGTAACAAGTTTGTGCAGATACACAATATCGGCAATATAACGCCTACGCTCAAGTGACATCACCTCAGAGTGAGCAAGCCTGCAGGCATATGACTTTAAAGTAAGGCATGCCTACTCGTAGATAATTGGAGTAAGAAATAATGCTCACACTGCGTGCAGTAGCTGCCGGTGTATCCGGGCGGGCAGCGGCAGTAGCCGTCGCTGGGGCGGCAGGCGGCGCCGGGCGCGCAGCGGCAGGGCTGCGAGCAGCCGGCGCCCCACCAGCCCGCGCCGCACGCCGCGCCGCACGCCGGCCCGCGCCAGCCCGCCAGGCACTGGCACTCGCCTGCAACATGCAACATGCAACATGCAACACTCATTCTATATTCATTCATGTGTGACTCAGGTGAAAATAAAAAATCTAATTTTACCAGGTAAAAACAATAGTAACATAATTATCTACTACAGTCCGTTTTTTTACTCTTGTCATATTTGGTAAACAATCTTTATTGAAAAAAAGTTTAAAATTGCTTTAAAAAATTAATTATAGTTACTAGAAATCTTACTATTTTGTGTGTGCGTTATTTTTAAATCGCAAATTAAAATAAAAAGATGTGCTAAGATTGTTTACCAAATTGGACAAGTGTAGAAAATGGACTATAAACTAGAAACTATTGTCAGTAGTCCTAGCTATATTTCTCTTTCGTCCACACCTCCAATCAACACTAAAGCAGCACAGTGATGTACTAGTATGTCTAACCCACATTGATGTTGATGTCTTCTATTTTGGCGTATAGGTGTGGTTGCTGAAGATATTTTAATGGAGATGGATATCTTAGTGCTCATGTGAATCAACACACCCTCATATGACCTCATGTAGGACTCCACTCGTATATAATATTGAACGTGGATGAATGTCAGTGGCCGCTTAACTTTGTTACTTGGTACTTGGGTACTTTGGTACTTGTATGTCAAAAATGAAATCACAGAAAACAGCAACAAAAGAATACCATAGTCACCAGTTTTTAATAAAAATGTCTCACCAGTAACATGATGACAGTCGGCGCCGTTCTTGCAGTTGCACTTCTGAGCGCAGTTCTCGCCGTACGTGCCGAGGGGACATGGATATTCGCACGTCACACCGGTAAACCCACTCGGGCACGTGTACTTGCCAGTCACCGGATCGCAAGTGGTGTTGCCTTTCAAGTAAAAATGAATTTTACTATTATAGCAGTGATTATAAGAACACTTTTGGAAATTACAATATCAAATTAAGTGCAAAATAAGACATGTCTTGCTATCTAAGTTTGTGTAATACTCAGCATGTTATTAAAACTAATACCTGTTACTGTGTGTTTATGTGAAAACTAATAACACTGGAATCAACACTGAATCACTACTAACATTTGTTGCCTTACAATATCTGGATGTTTAATTTAAGGTGGCCATGTTTAATACACAATGGCTCAATGGTGTCATTTTCGCAAAACAAAATAATATGATACCTACCCACTTACTAAAGAAAGTATCATATTTCTTATGGTGTAATATTGTTATGTTATGTTACTTTATAGTTTGATTTGCCGTTAACTGAATGTGTTAACTGAAGGATGAGAAGAAATATAAAAATTAAATAAAGAATTATCTAGTTGATGGATCGGAATGGTTATATTATACTTATACAATGTGGATGTGTGTGAGTGAATGTGTGAATATATCTTTACGGCGTGGAAATGTCCCATATCACAAAACGGACTCCTAATAGGACACATCGTCATCCCGCCATTTACACGCGACGCCCGGGTTACACGCAACGCCCGGCCACGCAAGCCCCTCGCTCTTAATCATCATCTTAGAGTAGAAACCGCCTACAACCTTATGGTGTATCTACACAATACTACCTCGTCGACGACGACGTGGACAGTGGTTAAGACAACGATGCGCAGCGGGTCTCGGGTTCTAATTCCAGAAATTTGGATAGCCAAGCAGATATTTCGATGATAACTTAAATTTCTGTTTTGGGTCTAGGTTTGTGTGTCCATGTCACAGGAATCCTGGTGTGGGGCTATAAATGTTGAAGATTATATTATTTATTACCATTGGGTGATCCAGGGCATGTCTCCTGGCAACCTAGGCCATAGGTTCCGGGAGCACAGGGCACATCGCAGGCGGCGCCGCGCCAGCCCGCCGCGCACACACAACGCCCGGTCGCCGCGTCGCACGACGAGTTGTTCGCGCATGGACACTTCGCACTGCACTCCGATCCGAACGAGCCCGTCGCGCACTGCGTCTCGCAACGAACACCTGCATAATACCACAACACCTTTATTAGAATGTTTTGTGAGTTTATTATGCGGAGGGTTTTAAAGACATGCACTAAGTCAGAAACATACATAAGTTAATTGATTCTCAATTTAAATTTAATTTAATACAATAAAATTAAGAGGAACCAAGTCTTTGGATTACATAGGTAAAAAATTCTTCTTTGAAGTACAGAGCTACAAACTTATACAAATACTATTCTTCTAAAAAACTTGTAGCAGTCTGTTTCATATTGACATGTGCAGATTTTGCTGATAATTGATTAGTTTTAGAACCAGAACAATAAATTTAAAGAATTGTTACTGAGTAGTAGTATAGTTCTTATGCTGGAGTTTTGTGTTGGGTCCTTGATTGTGTGTGTTTCATATACGTGCACGGTATGATAATGTGCGTGCCTGCCGCAACTGTCAATTGTCAGCGCGCGTTCGCTCTTTAGTACGGGAGCCCACGACGCTAAGTGTGTAGTTAGTCGAGCGCCGTTGGGACTTATTGCATTTAGAAGATTAATTTGACCCTCTTTGAATTGATTTTAATAAAATAAAAAAGTTTTAAAACTATCTATTTAATTCAAAAATGTTATCAAACATACTGTATATGGATGTTGAACACACACATAACTGACACAGCAGACACACAGTATTAATACGTATGCAGATTTATCTCAACCACATCTAAAAGCTTGTCGCGGTCGGGCAGTGTAAGAGCTATAGCAAAGTAGTAAAATGTGCAATGCAAGTTGGCCTTTTACATGACATACCTATTAACTTCCTTGCAAGACCTGGGGAGATGATTGCAGATTTAGCATGGATGAATTAGCTTACCATGATATTATATGAAAATCATGTTTTTACAGACAAAAACTTAAAGTGGAACAAATTGAAAATGGCACACATCACCAGATATTTTTTTTACAGCCAAATACCGAATTAATCCGAAAGGATATACATATACACTTCTTCATAAAAAATATGATTTCCTGTACACATTGTTTTTATGGACAATAAAACTAAAATGTATCAAGCTTAATAAAGCTTTGTTGTGTTTACTACTTGCAAACAATAAATCATTGGAGCAGCATTTTAGAGCCCTCCAGCCCCTTATGCCCAACAGTGAGGCATAAAAATGTCGGCATAACCCCAGTGAGACTACCTCTCCAGTCGGGCTCGCAGAAGCACTGGCCGGTGACGTGGTGGCAGCCGCTGGCGTTCTCCGAGCAGTTGCAGGGCAGCTCGCAGCCGCGCCCGTAGTACCCGCCCGGGCAGCGCTTCTCGCACCGCTCGCCGTAGTAGCCCGGCCCGCACACGCACTTGCCTGGGATAAACGAGCATTTGCTCCATATTACTGATTAGGATTACATATTTTAGACTTAAGTTAGCCCAGTTTAGTGTGCTAAAGACTTAATCCTTGCCATTGTGAGAAGACCCGACCCTGCAGTGGATTAAAAATGAGTTGCAAACTAATATTATAAGGATGGCAGAGTGGCTCATCATAAAACTAATTATAATCTAATGTGATGTTGAAGAAAACCACAGTGAGGAAGCTTGCACGCTTGCCAGTTCTCATCCTCCATCCTTCTCATTGTGAGACTTGACTTGCAGTGGGCAGTGACTCACAACATGTATGGGTTACAGACTAATTGTATAAATGCCTACATTTTGTGAGAATATGAAAAACACAGACAACTAAACCACAAGAATTTCCTCTCTAAGGGTTTATAAAGGAAGTGACAGAGATACCACACTAATTTGTGACATGAAAATTTTTAAAATAATTTCTACAATCCTAGTTACCATTTACTGGATTACAAGGTGCATCATTTTCGCAGTTGCAGGGCAGGCGACATTTCAAACCATACGTTTTTCCATCGCAAGGGCGATCGCATTTCAGACCATCGAACCTGTAAAATAAAAATAATATTCTTAAATAATGGTTTCCTTACACAACCAAACACATAAAAATGCTGTTAATGAACAAGAGGCATGTATGAGTATGTAAAGTATGAGTATTAAAACATTTATTTTACTTAATTACAAAACGGCACAACTGATGTGAAAACTGTGTGAAGGGCTCTATAATAATCTTAATAATTATGTTTAGTGCAATGTTTGTTTGATGTTTTCCTTATAAAATGTAAATTATAACAACTACTATAGGTTTAACAACATCGTCGACATTCGCATGTATTTACCGTAAAGAACGCAAGTCATTAATTGATGTTCTTGCTCGCTATTTATATAAGACGCGCATTCATGTTTTTCGGTTTGGTGTGCATTGTATGTCACTCACAGTATAGTGTGCCGTGTTGGGCTTACCCGGGCGTGCAGAAGCATTCGCCGGTCTCATGGCTGCAGGTGGCATTGTTGTGGCATTCGCAAGTGTCCGCGCAGTTGTCACCGTACAGTGGTTGCGGGCAGGGCTCCTCACACCGCAGCCCTCGATACCCCGGCGCGCATAGACATGATCCTGCGTGACAATGACATGTTTGTTAATGTACATACCGGTACTCGGTGGTATATGGTACCTGAAGACATGGTTCTCAAACAATTACGATACAATAGCCAACAATAATTTAACTATAAAAAAAGCTGATTTTCATAGTCTTTTTCGTAACTAAGCCGAAATCAGCTGAAAGGAATGTACCTTAACGGTCATATGGTGACACATTAGCGAGATGTTATGTCATCACTAACAATTGGGTATTTAAAATAAAATTGATTTTTTTTATGTATTTTAAAACTTTATTATTAATGATATTGATATTTAATGCAAAAAACTTAAAAAATCATTTTTTTTTCAATTAATTATAAACAGTTAAAAATTGGTGAAATTTAAATACTTAAAGATCGCGTGATTATAAACGCGCCATGATTGGTCACCATAGTTGTGACGTCATAATGTTATAGCTATCTAATAACAGTACAGCGTTTACGGCTATTACACGTGACTAGGACATTAGACATTACATAGTTTGTCATCTTGGGGAACATTTTTCTATCAATTGCAATGAGTGAAAACTAACATTATGGCGTCACGTTTGTTCGGGAGTTGTCGGCGTGTCTTCGGTACTGGATTCAAAACTTAATTTTTATTTTAAAATAACTTTTGAATTATTGAAATAGTTTTGTTATAAAACTTATATAATCTTTTCATTTATTACAAAAAAAAAACTTTCCAATACCCAATTGTTGTTAGTGATGGTATATTGTGATAGCATTGGTTTTTATCCTGTATCTACATCAATTCTCCACGCTTGATACCCTCCCCTATATGTGAAAAGTTGTAGGGAAAAACGGATGTCAACGGTGGGACATAATTATATGAAACATTGTATCAGAATGACTGACCGTTAACCGGCGAGCAGAGTCCACTGTTCTCGCACCGACAGACGGAGCGACATCCCTTCCCGTACGTGAGCAGCGGGCACTGGCGCGAACACGCCTCGCCGCTCCAGCCCGCCGCGCAGTCGCACGCGCCCGTCCATGGGTCGCAGCTGGTCATCATTAAATTACGATTAAATACATTATTTATTTATTTATTTATACTAACATCACTGAGCGGTGATAGCCCAGAGGCTTAGAATTCAACCTCGAATCGAGGGGTCCGGGTTCGAATCCCAGTGGCGACTGGCACGCACCAATGACTTTGTAAAAAAATTATGTGCGCTTTATACAAATTAAATATCACCTGCTGTTACGGTGAATGAAAATATCGTGAGGAAACCTGCATACCTGAGAGTTCACAAAAAAATGTTCTCAAAGGTATGTAAAGTCCACCAACCCGCAGTAGGCCAGCGTGGTGGACTAAGGCCTACATCCTTCTCATTGTGAGAGTGTAGTGTAGTAAGATGTATATGATTTACGTATCTGTATGTGTGTGTGTGAAGTAGCGACAGTCTAAAACTCAGCCTAAGGGTACTGGATGCTAAAACGGCACTCAGGAAACTCTATATTATTTACTTACATGTCGGTAGTAGCGGGTGAGCATTCGCAGTGTTTATCACACCGCGCGCCCCACAGTCCGTCGGGGCAGGCGCGCTGCTCGCAACGCGTGCCGGTCCAGCCGGGCCGACATTTGCACGAGCCGTCGCGCACGTTGCACGCGCCGCCGTGCTCGCACGCGCACTGCCCGCCGCACTCCACGCCCCACCGGCCGAGTGGACACTCTTCTAGACACTGCAATACGTTCAAAATCAGGGATTTTATTTTCACGTTAATGAAGTTGTATTTAAATTATATTTTAATGATAATGATAAATAAGCTTGGCATTGTGAACTTTGGCTTAATAAATAATAAAAAATGTTATATTTACTACAGTTCCAATAAATTGGTTTCTTAATAATATAATAAGCTTGTAAAATTACGAGTACTAACTACAATAAATGACTTATAACGATTACTGGTACATGCTGATAAAGCGATTTGTTCAAGCATAATTAACAATAGGTGCTTGTAATAAATGTTCCAATTGAAGAAGATAATCAAAGACAAAGACTTACAGAATATTACACTATACATTAATAACGTCTTTGTAATCATATTATACACATTATAGTGCAATAAATAATGTTCAAAAGTCACATTAAGGACAAAATTGTATGAGGGAAGTTATACAGTTTATATCAGTATAAAACGAAGCTGTAAAGACAGTCTACTCGCCGTACTTACTACAACATTTTAGGAGTTCCAAGATGGAGCCAACTTTACCTTGTCCCCAGTGAAGCCAGCTTCACATTGGCACTTTCCAGTCACATGATGGCACCCGGCACCATTCGCGCATTCACAGGTTTTCTCGCACTTCTCTCCCCAACGACCAGCGGGACACCTTTAAACAAAGTTTTAAGTCAAATATGAATCAGATATACAATAAACCGTGGCATGAGTCCACTGAAGACTAGATTTTTTAAAAATCTGACTTGCAAAGTCAGATTTGCAAAGTAATAAGGGCGTCAGTTAATTTTACTTTACTTAACTGCACCTAGATTAAGACCTACATCCTTCTCATTCCGAAATGACGTCCAGCCCTGGTCACTATCAGGTTGCAGATATCACATTAACGAACAAAAAATACATGATTATATTATGTTACATATAACATGATAAAGAAAACCATGATTTTGACTTACTTATTGGCGCAGACTTCACCGGTCCAGCCGGGCGTACACACGCAGTCGAGCAACGCTGTACACGTACCACCATTCTGACAGCGACAGCCTTGCGGGCACGGCATTCCCAGGGGACATCGCTCCTCACACCTAAAGCAATATCATAATATATCTTTTTACATAATGTATAAGTGGAAAATGCACGAAATATTAAGTGGTTACTTAAACAAAAGATGAAGAAAATTCTGCAACATGTCAGCATCACATTATAGGTTATCCCGGGGAAGCTCCAATGGCTTACCACCTTTAAGACAGACAACACTCACAGTGGTCCCGTGAACCCGGGCTGGCAGTCGCAAGCACCGGTGGCGGGGTGGCAGGTGGCGTTGTTGCGGCACTGGCAGAGCTCTCCGCAGCGGTCGCCGAAGGTCGGCGGCGCGCACGCCTTCTCGCACGCGTCCCCGCGCCAGCCAGCCGCGCACGCGCACTCGCCCGTCAGCGGCTCGCACCGCCCCTCGTTCAGGCAGGTACACTCGTGCTCGCACGTACGACCCCATTTGCCGTCGGGACATGCTGGAAAGAAAGAAAGATGCAATGTTTATCGTATCGTACAAATGTGTCATTGTTGTTATAAAAAATATTCGTCTTCTTATTTTTACATATATATAACGAGTGAAAGTAGCGTAGCTCGCATATGGTGTCAATTTGAGCACCGTGACTAATGATAGCGCTCAATTTATTTTTGTACAAAAACGGGTTCGGGTTATACTGCATAAACGTTACCCGCGGCGACAGCGTTCGCCCCCCTACAGGTCACTACCCCGGGATGAAGCTGGAGTTCCTTCATACCAACTACTTTGAGGGACGCACGGGAATACCAAACACGCGACCTAACGGGCTTTTAACTTGGCAATAGCCCAACCGTCCAGCATCGAGGTCGCCAGGGGGCAGGGGGGTCGAGGAGGGCACGGTACATTTTCCTCGGACGCTCAACTTTCCGCTGGGCATTGGGAAGTCAGATGTCGCCTTCCTCTCCCGCATAGAGCAGCACGCACCCATCAGCGGCTCACACCGCACATCGTTGAGACAGCTACACTAGAGACCACACGTGCGACCCCATTTGCCATCGGGACACGCTAGAAAGTAACGCGGCTCGCATATGGTATCAGCAAGTTTGCGCCCTGTGACTAATGATTCATTTATTTTTGTAACGGAATTTGACATCCAATTAATAAGTAAGAAAATTTTGAAAGAATCTTTTTTTAAGTTTTGTACAAGTAGTAAACGGTTATGCAATCCATCTGATATAAAGACGTCATTGCAAACCAAACACACCTAAGTACGAAATATCTGGGATCATTTATGGATTGCTACTCCACCAAGTCTAACCAGAAAGGTGAATTGGCAATAGCAACAGTGAGTAGCCGAGATTCATAAACAGATAGAAACATCAATCTAAATGTCCCTTTGTTTGTTTGTTAATTGTGAATACAGCCCTTATTCATAAAAATCTAACCTTCAACCTCCCGAAAAACGGGTTTGGTAAAGGTTGATAAACGACGTCAGTATGCAATTATCATGTCAGCTAAAATTTTGCTTTAAAATCTATTCTGCTGTCCGGATACGCTTGAAATTGACGCGTGGCTCGCATATGGCATCAACGCGTTTCTTTACGATGACTCATCCTATGACATTTTTGTTCCGTTAATTTATTTATATTAAACAAAATTTTCTTTAAATCAATTAAGTATGCAGGTTGTGCCGACTTTCACGATCAATTAACCTAGCTCTCACGACATTATATAAATATATACACATTCTCATAAAGATTTGTCTTTTTGTTTAAGAAGAAACTTTGTATAGTAACTAAATAAATAAGTCACAAGTAGAAAGTGTCCAATTGTTCCGCGGATTAACCTACTTAGCGCATCAATTTGCAGACGGACCATGCGGGCAATGTTCGTGTCGACCGCGGAATTGCCGTATTTAGGTGTTATCCATCAGATCCACTTACATATATCACAAGCCGGGCCGCCGTATCCGTGTTCGCACAGACAAGTATTGGGCGCGACACACTTGCCGTGCACACAGTGCTCCACGCACAAGGGGACGCATTGCTCCCCTTTAGCGTCTGGCGCGTATCCCTGGCAACATTCCTCCACCGGCCTTTGCTTCACCAGGGTCACTGTTTTATACACCGGACGAAATTGAATGCGGTATTTTGAACATCGAGGCGGCACGTTGAAACACCAGGCGTACTCTTTCACTTGATAAGCCTGCTGTTCGGATACACGTGAAGATGTTACGAATCTGAAAAAATACAAGTGAAAGTTTAGTTTAATTATTGTACGGTAAACAAAATTTAATAACGATGAAGTATAAAGAACAATGATAGTCATTAGTCATTATTATATTGCGAAATGTAGAAGAGATAGTGAAGTACGGACAATTGGACATGCAAAATACAACACATAATCTAATTCTATAGTAGGTATAACCTATATTTGAATTGCATTTGAAACGACCAATCAGTCATCCCTACATTCAAAAGCAAATACCAAACAATAAACAAAGCATTTACTGAATAACAAAGCACAATGGCAGTGTCATTTTTTTATTAAGATAAAATGTAACAGTTGACCTCTCCGAATGGGAATTGAACGTAATTTTACAAGTTAAGAATATTTCATTCGTTTGGAAACTAAGTATAAGTAATCGTACAAAAAAATTAAGCATTATAAAAAGTATTTTTTCTGAAACAACACAATAAATAATTAAATATTAATATCTACAATTTTTTAATACCTGCAATTATTATTTTTACAAGTACAAACATAATAATATATCAACAAGTATGCGTAAAGGACTAGACATTTTCCTTTACTTATTCCATTAATTTAAATTGAAACTACGCACACATCGACTGATACGCCAAGTAATAATTATAATAATATTATGAATGACTAATGCGCCTTAGAGTGCATCGGTCAATGAAATGCCTACTTAGAATTATTCGCACGTCACTGGAAAACAAGAGATCTTTTTTCAGGTTCTGTTAAAGATGTGAAAGGTTTTAATGCAGCTATCTCATTAATATTTCATGCATACAACCAGGGATGTTATGGATATGAAATTTCGGATACGGATAGGTTTCGGATATAGGAATGGTTATTATACCGGATACGATTTCGCATGCTTTTATTTTTTCCCATAAAGGTCATTTAAATTGTTTAAATTGCCTACTTACTTATATAGTAATTCTTTGTTTTTTAAATTCAAATTATATACATTCGACCAATCCATTCAAAAGTGTTAACAGCGAGTGCAACCCGTCAGCAACAGGTACCTTACCTTATAAATCTTTCGTTTTAATGTTAATTTAGTTTGTCAAACGTTAATACTACGATGAAAAAAATTTTTGATACTAAAATGTGCGTAGGTAACAGCGATTGTAGTTGTATTTATGATAATAAATTTGACAAATGTAACACTTATCTCTACATTCATAACGTGTTAAGTCTTTGGTTAAGACAAGTGCGTAAAGAGTATTGTAGGTACTCGTAAATGCAACATTGGCGTAGCTAGATACTCATACTTATATAAATTGGATTAATTGAATGCCACCACAGGGGTTCCTGTCCCCACGCACGCAAATAGATGAAATAGATTTATCCTGATGTCATCGCTTCGTACAAAATATAGTATAACTAGAAATATGAAATAGATATTTCATTTATACTAACGATATGAAATTGATTTATTAATTATATGGAAACAAGATGATAAAAAGTTCTGTTTGTGGAGTACTTCTATTAGTACGTGGAAAAATAAGATTGAGAAACCCTGCACTAGCCTTTCAAATAAACAACCCAACTTGCATATTTACATAGAAGTAATAAAAAAACTTGGTGATAGGTCACTTACGATTCTTGCCGCGTACAGACGTTGGGCCCCTCCAACAGCGCATCAGCCCATGCGACCAGCGCCACCAGGACGCCGGCTTGCCACCACATTACGGTTTTTGTTTACACACCTCCACATTCAGTCTCCATAACAAATGTATTGTTTTCGCGTCTCTACGTCACAATGGGCATCGAACTACCTATTCACTGTCTTGACGTGTGTAGCTATTTAAATGCTTTACTTAATTTAACCTGAAACAAATTTTATTTTTAATACGAGATATTATAGGATTATTGTGTAGACTCTACATTATTATAGATGGAGTTATATTAAACAAACAGAAAAAATAAAATTAAAATCATCTTCATTTATTGTATTTACTGTAAACAATCTCACTAGCTGGTTCAAGACATGTTCAGAGAAGATATAATGAAAACCATAGGAAGTATATATTCCGAGATGATATAATCAAAACCATAGGAAGTACCTATATGTTCGGAAGTATATATTCCGAGAAGATATAATCAAAACCATAGGAAGTACCTATATGTTCGGAAGTATATATTCCGAGAAGATATAATCAAAACCATAGGAAGTACCTATATGTTCAGAGAAGATATTATAATTAAAAACATAGAAAGTATAAACATATTATAAACAAGAGTGACAATGTTTATCTAACTATCAAGTTTCATTGTTATGAAGAAATCGTTAAATTATATATCTGATACTATGACAAAATAAATAGGTACATATAATATGCGCTCAAGTTTTCGTATGAAATTTATAGATAGATAGTTAATGAATTGAAAAAGTAGCCCTATCAGAGCAGGAATTCTGTAGTAGCAAAATTATGAGCAAATATGTTTGAAATATTACAAAGTGCTGAAGGTTAACTATCTATAAAGAAGCATTTGTTATAATGTGAAACAAGTCCAATTATTTATTAGCTCTATTAGTTACAGCTCTTTCACTAGAATCAAACCAAGGACAGGACTAGGCAGGTAGCAATAACTTTCATTGACATAGTATCACTATTGTGAGAAGTTAGAATAGAAACTTTATTAAGCATACATACTAGCTGAGTCCAGCAAAAAAGGCCTGTAACCACAGTAACAATTACAATTAAATTTTTGTGCTATAGTCCGACATTTAATAGTATAATATAATAATATGTATGTACATATATTATAACTAGGTATTAATACAACTTAATTAATACAATTAAATTTCAGTAACCAATAACAAGTCTTCTTGAAAACATGACTATAAGCTGGATGTGACTTGAGTCTAAAAATACCATACATGGTAAATATGTGAATCATAGATCAACATCTCTTCTCAAACCAATGAACTTTTTAGGCCAAAAATAATAAATGTTGAAACTATATTATAAACAACTAAACAAACCTTGTCGTGGTAGTGATATTAATGCAAATTCTTATAAAAAAGACTCGTACAATCCTAATTTGTTTACCAAGTTACTATTTTGCGACTAGCAGTACGCTATGTGTAAGTAATTTATGTATGTAGCCTGATTTCACTGCAAGAGTTCAACCGCATTTTGCAACAATTGTTGGTTTCTACTTATTGAACATGAAAATACTAAAAATCTACAAGGAATGAACAACTAAAAAAATGATGTTACAAAAGTGATACAAAAACCTTATGAGAATATAGACCACTATAGTAACATTGAGAAATCATTATACTATATATCGTTATTTAGAAATCTTTATGAGTCATTATTTAATTTAATTCAACAGGCAGACAATTACAAATCGCAATAAAACAGTAAAAGTTAATGATGTAGCAATAAGAAAAATAAGACGATGACGAGGTATTTAACTGGGTCAGTGTAAATGTAAAATTAATATTTCATTCAATTTCCCATCACTAAGAGTTGACCAAGCTGGGTCAAATTCTGAGTTCAAATCCAAACAATGTCCTCAAAAAAGTTATATATTATGCTTTATATAATTAATAGGTTACAGACAAGAGTTAACCTACAGCTGATAGAGTTTTCCACAACCATTTCTAATATTATAGTCTGTCATTATTTTAGTCCCATATAATAATATTAATTATTGTTGTAAAGTAAAAAACTTAATTATTGTTAAGGCAAATAGTGTGAAGCCTCCTAGACAGTTGTTATCACTCACTATGGCTACTGGTATCAGAATAATGTACTAAACACATGGGCTACTTTTAATGTTTTTCATAATAATTAGGACTACATACATTACTAATAGATCTCATCAGATCTAAGTAATTCTTAAAATAAAGCTGAATATCTGTTGGTGATTCATTCATAACAAAGTGTTGCTAAGCATGTGTTCAGCACATGACCCCTTCATTCATTAACATGATTGAAAACTTATTATTCTTGTCGGAATTCAAATTATAACTACAAAAATAAACATTTTATATAATGCATTAGTATAGTATTATCAATACCTAGAATTTCTCCAGTTGTGAGGATGCTACAAAATGTCCACAGGATATAATAATCACCAAAACAATAATATCTTATCAGTTGGCCTTCTGTATTCCATTATGAACTTCATATGAAATGTTTTCAAGTCAGTGTCATATAATAATATTATAAATGTGAAGGGTTTGCTGATTTGTATGTTTCTCTTTTTGGGAATTTTTAGCCCACTATTTTTGTATTATAGAACATGTAACATAATTATGATGTGTATGTGACATGTATCAGAACATTCCCTGTGTCATTGGTGTCATTTAGCAATGCACGAACACATAAACCTAGATCAGTAGCAGAGCAAGTCATCAAAGAAAACTGCTATAGTACACAAGTTCTTCTGTTTTTAATAATTGTGATGCTTTATGCTCATAGCACCACAATAGGATTTAGATGGACCACAAGGATACTATCCAAACATGTATTACCAGAGACAGAAAACTCAATTAAAATGATACTTAATTACAAAATTTTACATTTGCTGGAAATTTATCATAACACAGACCTTCCACTCAATATACAAGAAACAATTAGCACTGTGTGTACATTATAAAATGGCTTCTTTACAAATTTATCATAACACAGACCTTCCACTCAATAATACAAGAAACAATTAGCACTGTATGTACATTTAAAATGGCTTCTTTACAAATTGATCATAACACAGACCTCCCACACAATATACAAGAAACAATTAGCACTGTGTGTACATTATGAAATGGCTTCTTTACAAATTTTCAGTAAGACCAATGGAATATCTTTGTATTTTTTCTGTGCAAGTGCCTACTCATCCACTAAATGGATGAATAATATACAATTTTTCATACAACAATATTAAATGTACCAAACATTTTAACATCAGTTAGTTCCACTCTGTTGATGAAACAAAATTTAATGAAGTAAAAAAATTATTTTAGTCATCGATTTAGCAGAAAAGCTACTTACACAGAAGGTACTATAATTATTTTGGTTAAGTTTGTTAGGTTGACAATTTAAGCAAACGTTAAAATTTTCTTTAATTGAGATTCGGTGTTGTTTGGCTTTGGTAATAGAAATGAAATAAGAAAAAGGGTAAAAAACTAGAATAGAGATTATACATTATGTGCATTAATTTTTTAACGACAATTACAATGGACTTTATTCATCAGGATATTTTTGCACTTATTGAAAGATATATTTGCAGAAAACTTTCAAATAAATTTCTGCAGTATAATTTTATTGTCTGCAAAATGATCCTATATGAAGATATCTAATAAGCAAATAAATTCAACTGAATAATTGCCAAAACATTATTAGGTTATGAAAACATAGAGAGAAAAAATTGTTTTTGACCTCAATTTATATCCTAAGTAAGTACCTACACAGAGATTTTATTTTTGACCTCTTTCATGATACCTTTTATATTAGTTTTGGTGTTATGGTTTGAAAAAGAATGAAGAATATTGCATTTTTCACTATAAAAATAAGTAATTTAATCATTGCTTACCCGGATATGTCTGATTAAAGTATTGTCTCGAGATCGAGATGAACGGTTGTGATTCACTACGTACACAACGGTAACAACACTTTTTATAAAAAACACTAACACGAAGATATGTGCACAAGAGTTTCTTCAGTTCTCAATTTTAATAACTGAAAATGCGTTTAAAAACTAGATTATATTATTGCTTTATTATATTAATTGAATGTCAAACAATGAATTATTGAACACTGCAAATTGCATTAATGAACATTATGTAGCTGGCTGGCAGCTGGCTGGGCTCTGAAGTCTGATCTGACGGGCTGACTGACTGACTGACTTGACTTGCCTGAGTGAGGCCATAGATAAAAATAGATTGAGGCCAACTGAGGCTGAGTGAGACAAAGAGAATGTAAACACTACCATAGATAAATACTAATACAAGAACAGATGTCTGGCGAGCCTAGCTAGCATGAAGTAATAATCTATGGGTCTGCGCAGACGTACTACAACCACACCACAACTGCAACCACACCACGTGGTTGGGTGTCAAATAGTATGAAAACTGTCACTTCCATTCAACGACCGACATTTACCGACCAGGTGCTATTCATATGAGACCATAAACTGACTGCATTTTGTCACGTGGTTGTGGTACGTCTAGTGGTAGACCCTATGAGATGATACACTCCTATATCTATGCTCCATGCAGTACCAAACCCAACCAAACAAACAACCAAACCAAAACCAACGTCATCTTCTGTGATCGTCCGTCAGTCAATCACTCAATATTATAGAATATAGAATGTTTTGGAAAATTTCATTTCATTTACAATTTACCTTTTAACTAAAGATATTCCTAAAGTGTTATGTAGTATTATGCACTAGATAGTTATCAAAGCTCCGTTCATACTTATTGTTGTGTATGATTTTTTGTGTATTTGATTGATCTAGATGTTGTTTCTTTAACATAGCTCAATACCGTTATGGATTCTTCATCTATTGTTAGCTTTAACAATGATTCAACGTATCAAACAACACTCAAAGGAGAGTTCAACAATATTAGTGTACATGAACTTGCACTTCATGCTATGCGTGATAGATGCTTACTGCTTCAACGAAGGATAAATACACTTGAATCAGATAATATGCGTTTAAAACTCGATATGACAAAAGCAGATAATACCCATTATCTGCCTTTACAAGACGACGAAAAGTCATCGTTACAACAAAAAATAGCTGAACTTAATAAACAAAAGTCACAGTTAATGCACCATGTCTTCATGGTGTCCTGCGAGAATAAAAACTTATGGACTAAAATTGCTACTTTAAAGGCCCCTGATAAGGGAAGTAAAGAGTCAAAACCATTGGTGCGCACTAACACATACATACACAGTACTCCAAAATCTAGTGTTAACTTCCAAGAAAAGTATTCAGAATCTAGTTTAGAAGAAATATCCCTAAAACTCATAAATAGTTACATACAAGAAAAGTCTCAATTAGTTGAACAATATGAACAAATGTCACAACTTCAAGACATGGAAGATGATATTCTGAATGTTGATTCTATTGGTTTTGCTTATATTGAGGACCCTGCAACAGATTCTCTTAAAGAAATGCTATGCCAAACTGAAAAGCTTCAATGTCTAAAAAAAGAATTAGCTCAACAAGAAAAGGATCTAAAGCTGGTCATTGCTAAAATTGAATCTACAATAAAAGGTAACTTTGACTCTTTTCACATCTACCAGCATGTAGCGTCAGACAAGTTCTGTGGCATTAAAAAAAAGTTATTTTATATAGGTTAGGTATCCATGTTAACCATTATGCAAATCAAGCATGTGGATGCAGTCATGGGCTGGCAAGATCTTGTCTGTGCATTCAGTTCATTTTTGTTTGCCTCAATCTAGTGTTCTCACAACTTTCAATGCCAGGCCTGATGGTGTTGATTATGTGGATACTTTTAACTGATGTTACATGCTGGACATGCCATGTGCTGGTAGATGTGAATAATTATAGACCATAGGAATTTGCTGATTCAAAAAAGTCAAATGGCTTAATTGATTGTAAAATGTGTCTCAATAATTGCAGATGGTTTTAATTGCCCAACATGTGCAGCTAATCTTGCAAAAGCATCAACACGGGAACATAAGGAAATTGAAACAAGTGACAGCCTTGTTAATTGGAATACCCCAGTACAAGATTCAAGTAACTACAATAATTTTAATGAACTGAACTCTACTGTCAGCAGAAAGAACATGTCAGAAATTATGGAAAAAGACATGGCCTGTTTGCCATTTGACAAAATATGCCCCATGTGTGGGGAGACATTTCAAAAGGAGGTTTCCTTTGCTGATTTTCAGTCTCATGTTGAAAATCATTTCATAGGTGATATGGAAGAGGACTCTATTACAGATAATTTTGATACCACTCCAAGTTCCTTTGACAATATTCTTTAACATATAAACAATTTTTGTACATTTAGGTCAACTTTTAATTTGTAAATATTAAATCACTGTAATAAACTTATGAAGTGTTTGTAGTTTTAAATATATTGTATTATAATATAATATGTTTTCCAAAATAAAACTATGATTGTACTAAGAAAATTATGTTTACTTTAACTACTTAAATATGAAATTATCACTACAAATTTAATTTATTAAAATTATTAAAAGCTAGGCTAGGTCTGTAGGTTTAACATCAGTAGAATTCGATGGTTGTTGGGTAGTTTTCTGCAATAGATTTTTGCTAAACCATTTTGGTCTTTCCTTTTTCATCTCTATAATCCTTTTTCCTTTCCAAAACTCTTTAGGCTGTAAGAAAGAGATAATTTAATACATACACTACGCCCTACAGATTAGCATATAAGGATTCAGTTAAAATGTGTTGTGCTTCTAGAAATATAAAGTATGATAATACTATGACAACAATTATTTTTTTCAAATCTGCCCTTAGTTTGCATTAAACACAAGTTATGTTTCAATTGTACTCTTTGAAAATTGAAACAGTATTTGCTCTTGACCAGAGAAAATGAAAAGTACCTTTTCTATAATAACAACTAGGCAAATTACTCATAAGTATTACCTCCTCTGGAACGGATTCTCCTTCATATAAAACAACAACATCATTTTCTATAGGTTTGCAATATCCCAATTCATGTTTTATTTTTTTCTGAATTTCTTTAGTCTCCTTCTCCACTCTTTTGTAGCAATTACCTAAAACAAATTTGAATTTGGAATCATTAAAACCCTGGTCTCCTTCTCCACTCTTTTGTAGCAATTACCTAAAACAAATTGAATTTGGAATCATTAAAACCCTCTGCAAGGTTAGGTCTCCTAGGAAGGATGTAGACCTTTGTCCACTACACTGGCCTAATACAGGTTGGACTTCACAAGTCTTTGAGAATATTATAGAGAACTTTGAGGCATGCAGTTATTCACAATGTTTTGCTGTACTGTCACAGCTGGTGATATTTAATTTTGTAAGGCACATACGACATTCAAGAAAGTCATTATTCGTGCCTGCCTTATGGTTTAAACCTAGACCCTTTTGAGTAAGAGGCTGAATTCTAAGCATTTCGACTATCACCACAGAAGACATTTGCCACTAATTGTAAGTGTGATGCATATGTAACTTTAGTTTTCAATGGGTGGTGGGATGGTAGCAATTTCAGTTGCATGATTATGTCCAGCAAGACAACTTATTGCGTGTTGCCAACGTGTTGCCATTTCAATCAGACAAGACTTATCTATAATAGCGAATTAATAACTGATAAATGAAGCTCACCACAAAGTCTTCCACTTTCATGATGGTGTCCACATTGATAGCACACCTTGATGTTAGTTTTAGGAATTAACATGTGGTAGACATATTCCTTGGACCCAAATTTTCTTTTGAGACGTTTCTCAACAGTCCTTCTAAATTTTGGTACTGCAAGTAGTATGCCATCTCCAATCATATCTTTGATAGAGATTTTAGTAGCTGGTGGTACAGGTAACTTTTCATGAACATAGGCTAATGCCAGCTCTAAAATAACACAAAATAAATGATTTCTAATATTTCTTTTAAGTACAATATTAAGTAAAATATAGCCATAAATTATCATAAAAATTTACATCATAATTGAATGTGCATTTTCGAAAAGGGCATATGTCTCAATTTTAAAAATTTCAGTAAATTGAAAAAAAGTTTATTTATAAAAAACATTAAGGTAAGTGGATACAAGCCCTATAAGCATGTGGTGAATCCTATTTGAAAGATAATTTGATTGGGGTCAGGGTTTGATAGCCACAAGTAAGAGCTTTTAAGTATGTACTATTTGTATAATATCAAATCAAACAATTACCTTTTGGAGGGCCACCAAACATGTGAAATAATATATTGCGTTCCAAAATTCTAAGCGTATTTAGGAACTGCATGGCACGGGGTATCATTTGTGTGATCGGTGTGAATAAATTTACAGATATGTTACTATTGATTGAAATTTGAATGTAACTCCTATATAAAAGTGATCTGAAAGTGAAAAGATAGTTTTTATATTATAGCAGGCAGGCAGAACTTTATTTTTAGGTTATAAATTAGAATTTGACATTTCAATTCATGAAATTCATGACATACATTGGTCATTGACATTTGTATATAGGGTTGCCAATATTGTCATTATTAAGTAGTCTATACACCGGCTTTATGGCATGGATATTCCACTGATTTCCACTGTAAAATAAAATCACTGCGCTCATCTGTTTATTGCTTGAAACCAAATTTTTATGTTTATTTAAAATTATTTTAGGAGAATATATATCTACCTGGTTGCTTATAAAAATTTGGCCGCAAGTATTTTTAATTAAATTATTTTTAATTTACTTCTGGGAAAAGATGTCGTTGACTTGTTTATTCAATAAAATATCGTCTACATAACGGCAATTTATATAAAGATTCTAAAAAATCATAGGTGTACGTGTGGAGTTTTTGTCTTTCTTGTCATGTTGCGGAAAAATTATGGACTATGTTAATTTACTTAGAGATGCCCCTTACGATAAGATATATCGAAATAATATAGATACAGCACAATACGATATATCGATATTTTGACCATACGATACGTTTCGATATATCGTATCACTTTTTAATATCGTATCGTATCAAACTACGACATTTTTTTATTTTTGTAACATGAAAATTCCTATTTAAACATCATTTCAATTGTGTGATAAATAGTGCCAATGAACCATTTTTTAAAATTTTTAATGAGAATAAAAAATTTAAGCGTGTTAAAATTAAAGAACATATAAAATACGCGCTTTCATTGAAAAACATTAAATTAAATCGAAAAATTCGCAAATCAATAAAAAGTATACGATACAGTTACGAAGCGATATATCGATACAACACATTTTTTGGGCATCTCTTAATTTTCAGCGTTACACATTTTTGTCAAAAGCGTGACATCGACAACGTTATAAGAAACAAATATTGGTGTGACCATATCAAAAGGTAATAGCGTTGCCTTGTAAAGGTGAATAGGTCGTAGTGGTACTAAATACTGAGTATTTTGAACCTTGAGACTTATTTTATATTACTTACGAAGGTACCTAAAAAAATCTTTGGATCTCAGTGTGATTTCTAGCTTTGAATGAGCGATTTGACATTAGTCAAAATAAAAAAAAAATCACAGCGCATACATTTATTTTACTTGTAACACTGTGCAGTACAAGATCAAGATGGCGAATGACAATCAGCTGTAATAAGTGGGGAGGAAAAAACTGAATGCTTGTGTTCTCCACTATGTAGTACAGTATGTAGTTCATGTCCTCAAGCGTATCGTTGCAGTTGTAGCTATGGCGTGTTTAAGTCCGAGTAGGCTCTGTGCTCGTGTTCAAGATAAGTTATTGTGTCAATTCGGACATAGAGTTCGAAGACAAACTGTATTTGTGAAACTGAAACCTCCTGGACCATCTCCATTGCGGATATTTGGAAAGACTTGTCAGGTTAGATAATTGTTTTATCGTAATTTTAGACTTAAAAGTATACTTCGTTTGCATACATTATATTTTCGAAGATTCTGAACGAATAATATTTTATTTGAGTAGGTTCCCATTACAAATCTTAACCTTCGTTAATTCTTTCTATATTTCGCAAAAATCCGATCTTTTTTACATAACATCATGACATTAACCTATAAGTCAGCTGATCTATTTATTTTCCGGTTGCCAGATATCACAATCTTGTGAAATGACATATTTTTGTATTGGACTCAGTGTAATTGAATTGTCTTGATACGTTACTGAAAACCTAAAAGTGAAATCTTCGGAAGCCGTCGAGCAGTGGGTCGCTTCGCAGCACAGGTTCGATGGGTTGGCCGTTCGTTTGCCGATTTCCACTGTAGCAGCATTGGCAGTCCATAACTTTTACTTTCATTAAATAAAAAGTAGTGGTCGAAAGTGTGTCATATGATAAATATTTGTGCTGTAAAAGGAGTTTACTTAAATCGTATTGTAAAATGGTTGGTATGAATGAATGCGTAGAGTGCCTAGAGTATGTTCTATATAATGATATTTAGTTAGTTCGTCGCACGAGGCGCCAGGCACCAGTCGTATGAGAATTGCAGGAGGAGCGTTGGCAAGTGGCAACGTTGTAGCCGCGCGTCGTGCTTTCTCGCGCAGGCCAGCGTGCGCGCATGCAATGCACAATCTCGACGACTAACTAAACTTTCTAAGCAACAATTATTTTTCGCATTAATATTTCATTTGACTCCTTCAATAGCAATTGAATTGCTAGTTGAATTCCTCACAGACCATGTCCTCATTTCCTCAATTAATAATCCCGGTAGCGTAGAGGAATAAGCGCATTGTCTTAAGATCAACAATTCGCGGTCATTTTAAATTACATAAGAGATACCTAACTATAATATTCAAATTTATTTCATAACTCTTGTAATGTTAATTGCCTGAAAACGTTCATACCTATTTCAGTTTGAACGAAGCAGCTTTATTTTCCTTAACTCAGTACTGCAAGGATTAGTTACAATACAATGAAACCTATTTTCAAACACTATTAATTTGGCATTACGAAAAAGCTATGTACCTACATAGAAAAAATTAAGAAATTAACCGATGGTCAAATAGGTACTACGATTTATTATTCTTACTGGTTACGATGTATTTATTCTTTATGAATATAGGTACTAATCATAGAGTCCGGTTCGCCTTCAGTGAAAGTTTTATAAGATTCTTTGAATTTTTAATAGCATCAAAACTGGGTAACTTGTCTTCGTAAGGAGTGAGCCTTTCTTATTTTATTATTCTTCGAGTTAGCGAACATTGACCCAGTTTTCGTGACCTTAGAATAAACAGGTATCATCATCATTCATCATTTGCGTCGAATTACGAACCTAATAAATAAATTTCATTCAAAACTTCACCGCTAAAAATATCAAATTTTCATATTATTTGTTTTCGATGAGGCGTATCATAAGAAATTAAGTACCTCCTTGTTAGTACGCCTGTAGCCTTAGTGTTGTTCTTTATTTTATTATTTTTAGGATTAGGTATGCAAACTCTACCAATTCGCATTGGAGCAGCGTGGAGGAGTATGCTCCAGCCTTCCCCCTGTTGTGGGAAGAGACCCGTGCCTAATGGTGGGACATCAAAGGGTTGCAGCCATGTAAAAGCTTCGAATAGGCACTGTTCAATTTTGTTTTAGCATTATTGTTTATTGCTTGCTATTGTGGTTGGGGGTAAATCAATCGGTCGAATGAGCCGCGTGGCACGTAACGTCCTGCGTAAATGAAGCTCACTAGAAATGCGGAACACATAACTATTTGTTCAGTCGACATCATTGTATAAGAGTTTGCGGCAACGCGTTCGACGTAGCATATGTTATTTTCGCCTTACAACATTTTCTTCAATCCAAAATTACGTGATGACAATACTAAAGGGCATAGAGAGATGGGAAATGTTTTGTTTGCGTCTATCGACACGGTTTTGTAATGTTTAAACTGGCGTCTCTAGTATACACATAATCGCAGCTAAATATCTTATATTTACCGTGTCGTCCGAATCGTAGGAATCAAATTTAAACTTTTTCGCAATTTTTATTTCATTGATTTGACTGATTTTAGCAATAAATTTTTAATGAAATTTCGCAAGCTAGTCGCAGCATCAAGAGAAGATTTGAATCAATAGTAACTTATTTACGGACTGAATGCCAGATTGTGTCATTTGACGTTTGTGTTTCTAAGAGGCTTTGTTTTCGATTAGGTTGCAATTAGAATTGGGTACTTTGCAATTGAGTTATTTTAAGGTCATGTTTTATCGAATTTCGAAGGATTTTTAAATTCCGTGAAGACATCATCGCTCTTCTGCTTTAAGGTAGAAAAAAAGTAATAAATTCTTAGTCTTGTTTTACTTGGATTTGAGTTAAATTGCGCAGGAGAGATGTCTTCATCGCAGAAGCCAACACTATAAATAAATACATATTTCATATTTAAGTAACTGCAGAAGTGGTCAGGTCACCAGTTACTAGACGTCCTTGCAACCGCTGAATGATTAGGCTGGTTGGTACATTGGGCAAGCGCGTTTCGGTCGGCACTTGCAAACAATGAACTCATCAGTGGTGGCTGTGGAAGCAATATTAATTGCAGTCGTTTGCGCACGTGATGTTGTTTGATAAGGGCCATGAGTTCCTTAGTTTTGTTAAGCAATCGCTATTTGACGTAATTACACAATTTACGATGATTTTATAATAATAGCTTAATTCGCTGTAGCCTTTGTCAAGCGCGGCTTTAATACCTCAATATAAATATATACTTCATACATATTTTCTCTCAGTTAAATGGTTTTTAATGATAAATGTGCAGTCTCTTCGAGGGACTAGGTATCCAGAAACCAAAGTGACCCAAATACATTCAGAGACCTACTGTAGATATGTCTTGCTTCTGAGACCTGAAATTCCGAAGGCTTTCTCGTACGAGTTTTCGAGAGTATTTTGCAAGGGAACAGCCACTTACTACTTTTAACAGCCTCAGAGGCCTTAACCTGATAAGTCTACCTCATGGTAGACCGTAGACCTACCACGTATCCTGTACCCTCGACACTTTCTTGATCTAGTTCACTACGAGTCGTGTATTGTAAATTTCTTTCGTCTAGCTAGATACTTTACCACATTACTTAATGATCCTTCACTGTACCTACCAGACAATTATATTTGGTGTAATTGTGTCGTATTTTGAATTTTTCATTGGTAGGAACACCACACTTTAAGTGCATCTATTCTCTGCTTTTTACTACTTTTATGCAGGGTCATGCAGGCAGCAGGGATAAGTCGACCTATCCGTAGAACAAAGTTACATGTGACTTTGAACCCAAATCACTTTTATTGTATTTTTATGTCTACAATTACCTATATTTTTAACTAGTAAAATAAAAATTTTGAAAAGTTATTTTAATCCGAAGATACTGGTCGAACAAAGTTACATGTTGCTTATTCCTCCGAAGGACAAAGGTGCAACAGCACTAGTGTCCTCGAGACAGGCGCGCAAGAGCCGCCCGCGTCGGTTACATCGTCAGTCGTACCTTTGTCGGGCGGAAAGACTGCTCTGCGCGCGTTTTTTAGTATACCCAGTTATCGCATATTTTACATGATAATTACGTGAGAAACTAAACTGAAAAATGAAAAACACACGTTCTAGGCGTATGTTACGCATTTTATCTCAGCCACATTCAGTATACAGTGTAACGATGGAACACAAAACAAAGTTACATGTGCATATAAAACCCATTATTTCTAACACGTTTCCCAAGAATAAGGTTACTTGTGTATATATGACCCAGCTTGCGACCGAAAGATCCGCAAAAAAACGTCATATGTGCACTTGAGACCCCTTAAATTCCAAAATACGGGAATTTTTATATAATATGGTATCATTATTTTTATAAATATGGTATCAATAAACGCATAGTAATGTTTTAGTACGTTGGTAAAAGTATCAATTCTCTAAACTAATTAAGAAAAAAGTTAGGGCAAAATTTGTGCAAATCAAACTTCAAATCGCTCTCCTCTAAAGTAGGCATTTTGCAGATGTAACTTTGTTCTTCGAATAGGTCGAAGTTATTATTAGCGCTCTTGCTAAGCGTAGTGTTTTAGTATCTTAAATTAGGTACAGAATTTGGGCCACAAACATTAGAAAACCTACGCGAATTGCACAAACAAAGGACTTAAAAACTTAGCCTCTTCGAAAAGGATGCAAACAATACAATAACACAATACAACCTTCCTAATAGAAGAACACTACGTGACCGGGATCAATGAATTAATAATATTTATTATAATTAAAATAATAGGTATTTTTCTTCCTTTACAACGGTTTTAATTAAAATTTTCATAACTATTTTTTTTATTATTACCGGAAAATACTAGTACCTTAACTTAAGTACAAAACAAAAAGATTATATTCAGCCAAGTGCAAGTAAAAAAGATAGTAATTACCTATTCATTCCTTTTGAGATACGTGAAGATATTTTAATGCCGAAGGGTTCATTATATTCTTGGGACTTTCCCGGTGATCGTATCTATAGCCTTTCTTATGTATAATCTGACATACCTTTGCAGAAGTTTTTAAAGAACGGTATAATTTTATGAGGCTTTTAATAACGACAATGCGGAAATTTGCACGTGCTTTTAAGATTTAAATCTTACATTTATTTATTGGCGACGTATGCTTTTACAAATTGCTATGTTGCTTCAATAAGGAAACGTCCTGTGGTGTTCATCTTCCACGTTCATTTTTTTTAATAACCGGCACCCGATTAACGTTTTTGCTGTCGTTTTAAATATGTACACCAATGACAAAGACACTGTATATAGTGACATTGAGTGTATTTTTGAGGTGTGCTCATTACGCGTATTATAGGTAATAAGCATTTTTTTTTGATTTTGAGAGCGTGACGAGCTCTCATTTTGCAATGAGATATATTCCAGCATCCTGCAACACTCGTCATGACAAAGCGTAGAATTACTAGTCTGCTTGTGAAATATACAATTACCATATTCTAGCAAAATATTTTTTCGATACCTAATCAATTTCAAAAACGTTGTGATGCCATAACATATACCTACATATCAAGATTTTTAACATAAGAATTTTAACAAATCAATATAATAAGACAGAGAAAATAAAACTTATAATAAACCTTAAGAACCGTGAACAGTAATGTTCAAAGAAGAATATATTGCAGTATTGTTTGGAATCTCTAGACTCAAACATGGTACGTGTGTCTCGAATTATAATGTCGAATGTAGAATAATAAAAATCCATTATTTTACAATAATCTAGTCTGTATAAAATAATGTCCCATTTTAATAATTCAAAAGTGTCACAGCGATATTAAAACAAATGTACACACAAAATAATGTATTTGGATAAGAATCAATACCTAGGTATTGATTCTTATCCAAATACATTATTTTAGGAATAATAAGTAGTAGTAGTTACCGGCGTTTTTTTTTAACTTTTTAAACTTGATGTACACATTTAACATACATCGGACATAGAACGTTGGACTAACATCGCAGATTTTTTGTTATTCTACATAAAGGTTCTTGAAGAGGAAACTGTGTAAAGTGATACTGGTGATTTCTAAAGGCGACCGATTTCTTAAGATCAAGCCAGTAGTTTCAGTCACTATTCATTACAAACAAACAAAAAATCCAACCTCTTTATAATATTAGTATAGAATATAGATAGTCAGAAATGCCACCGCAGACAAACGTCCTTGAATTCTAACCTCTCCGGGCCACTGCGCGGTCTTCGACCCACTTACCGGTTACTTTGTACGCTTTGGTAATTATACTTTTGATCGTTAACTTAGGACGTAGAGAACGGCGTTGTTACTACCACCCCGCGCAAGGCTGTATTTATCTAGAAAATCTAATGTTGTTAACTTTTCTTGCTATAAGTTATAATAATGTAAATCACAGTCATGATTTATTATTACATTTTTGCATTGCAATAAACTCAACATAAACCAGAGACAGACTTAAAGGTCTTAAATAATATAAATCATCAGTGGAATATGGTAAAATGAATTATGAACACATGAATATTTAAATGAAATTTAAGTGAAAAATGTTGTTAAAAATAACAAATTGGTGAAAATTTAATTTAAAAAAATTATTATCTTAAGTGAAATGGCTGGCTCAGACCAACCATTTATACGGACGCATACTTTTAATAAATTCATTAGTTTTATAGAAAAACGCTTGTGCAATACTATAAAGGGAACTTATGGCTTGGTGACTGAAATTACTAGTGGTTTGAAGGACAAGCCTAGTGATTTTCCTGCAGGGCAATGATCTGATGATATTTCCTTAAGTGGTTGTATTGTGAGAAAAATTTGCATAATCATAATTCAGCGTTCAAAATAAAATCAATATAAATATACACTTCATAATTTGTTGCGATTTTTATAACGAAATATTGTTGTTATGAATAAATCGGTTTCCAATAATAATTGTTCTACAAGCGCAATTGGTAGGTAGTTTGTTACTTTTCCAAACAGTCCTTCCAATCCGAACTTTTTATTGGAATAAGGTATTTAATGCATTATTATTTTATTAAAAATAAAAAAAGTATTGCTTTATACATATAATCGACTATATAAAATCATCATACGAAAATGAAAAGTAAAACATCGCTTCCCTAGTGCATCGAACGCGTTGAAGTCTTCTGTTCGTGGTATCGATTACTATGTTTACTGCTGTATAAATTTGCCTGATAAATGTTTTTCCTTATTAAATATATGTGGGATGTTTATGCGGCAATAGATTAAGTGTAATATATATTTATTATTTTATTAATAATTAATTTAATTTAAACTCTATTGTACACACACATAGTAAGCAACAACATCAATAACAGTAAGTAATAGCACAATGCACAATATTAAATGGCGGTCTTATCGCTAAAAGCGATCTCTTCTAGACAACCAAGTGGTTTGGAGTTGAAGAGAAGAGGGAAGTGAGAAAAAGGTAGGGTGTGCACAGAATATAATATAGAACATAACAAACCAATAATACAAAAATCATTAAATACATACATACAAACATGAACACATACATACATACTTATATAAAAATACAAACAATTACCTGGTTTTATAATCGAAACCTTTACCATAATCATCGGTATAAAACATTGTCGTGAAGATATTATAAAATGTATGATCTCAATGATATAAAATAAATGATGCTCAAAAATATAATACGATTTTTTTGTGAAAAATTGAAAAGTAAATGACTGATGCTATGCCAATCTATAATGTTAGTTATGTTTTGAAATGTGTGTAATATTTACAACAAAAATAAATGTTTTTGTAACTATAATAATGATTAGACTAATCCTTTAATTTTATAAATGACAAATATAATGATGTAGCTGCAGCTAAAAGATGGGACGTGTCAATTGCTGTTCATTTCTATTTAAAGAGTCATCGATTGGAGCGCAATAGTACGAACCACTCGCTTTCTATCGAGTTTTAATTGTTATGTGCGGCTAGTGCCACATGCAATTTTACGTGCGGCAATGTTGTTCATCATTTACATTGCTCACGGATTTGTTTTTTTTGTTTAATATTTAAACCACACATGGGTTCCTGAAGCGAATTTGTTGAACAAATGCGTGATTGCCTCATTTGATTGTTGTTACACTTTGCCTGTCCAATAAATGGACACAATAGTTAAACAATGGGTATGTATCACAGTCATCTGACTCGCGGGACAGCGAAGTGGTCAATTATGTGGTAAAAGAGCCATTGGAATGGCTTTATGCCCATTTGCAAAGGCACGTACTGCGAAAGCACATCTTCCGCCAGGCGAAATGATAAATTGTTGGGGAGCGGCAGTGCTGGAATTATTTCAACTCTAGTTCGTGTAGAAGTATAGCAGGAAAAAAATTCATATTATTCAGGACACCTGTGGCTGAAGACTTACTTATATTTGAAAATTTGACACTCACAAAGCCAACGTACGTAACTAATTAAAATTTTAGATCATACGACAGTCGTAATAAACCGGAAAATAAACTTATTAGAAAAACTGATGCATATTGTTGCATAAGCTCATAAGCTTAATTGACTGACTTCATCATGATTTTTATAATGATAATGATGTATTGCTTATACTTCTGAGTACTTGTGCCTTTGGTGGGTTACCGGTTTTTATTTATGTAATGAAATTTGAAAACCTCACGGTTTATTTATACCTTAACACATAGTGCGAGTGGGTGTAGGTGGTGTTACAAAGGATAAAATTATATATTCAGCCATAGGGAATATTCTTAGTTTCTCAGATACTAGTACTTTAGCTGGGTAGCTACATCATATTTACATTACACCTCCTCGTAGATGGCTTAATGTAATCCGAACAAAATAATGTATTGTTTTAATTAAACAACACGTAGAATACCAAAGAAGTATTTTGTATTCGTAATTGATATTCTTGTTGTAATGCTTGTTAGGATACGTTCGTAACGCTCATTATGTACTATAACATCTTATTAGGTAAGGGTACATAATGTACTGGTTTTAGTTCTTTTTGCGAAAAATAATAATAGAAGTGAAATTTTAAGAGTACCTACCTAAAAGTTTAAAGCCTTGCGTATTTTAAAAACAGCCCATATTAAGGTTTTATTACATTCATACATTTTGTATGTAAATTTCACGAATACGATGTAAATATTTAAACAGCATAATGTCACTACTATCTGCATGTTTATTTTATGCTATCAAAAAGATAACTTGTAAAAACACCCAAGTCTCGCACCGTAAAAAGTTTTGAGATACATGTATGTATCCATAGATTGACTTGACCATCGCATGAAAGCACAATGTATCTCACACGTAATATTTATTATATTAATTTAGATTGTTTACTGTGATTGCCTGATTACGTTTTTGATGGCATCTCATTTCTTTTTGTGTTGTCAATCAAACTGGAAATGTAACTTTGTAATCCAATACATTTGTATGGGTTTACAAAGTTATTTATACCGTTGGTGTATCTAGAAAACTGGACCGAATTTTTTTTAAGTTTTTTCTCGACTTATACACTAAACACTAATTGTATTCTTTTGAAGCTTCTATGTTTGCTAGAAGTGTCTTATAATTTTGATGCTTTTTATCTGAACGAGAGTTTCTCACTACAATAGAAAAAGGCTTAGAGAATAATCCACCAGTTTGTTTTCTCTTCTATATAAATATATTATGTACCTATATTTATCAAAAACAAAACATTTATAATCATCCCTATTGAAGATTTAAAGCTCTATGATACTCGTGTTCACAATACCACATTTGAAACAAGCTTAAAGTTTAGAAAGAGATTATTTCTGATGCCCTATCTACATCACACAACAAATAAGTATGTTCTTCGCAAAAGTAGTGATGACGGACGGTGAATAGATAGATGGACGTGCATGATATAATTGTATCGTGTCTCTAATTATATAACAATGAGAAAGTATTTCATAAACGTTTGTCTATCAAGTACGCTACTAGGTCGTGTTAAGGTTCGATTCTCACTTCACAGCTAACATGCATCGCTGTGACGTGTGTGAAATCGACTGGAAGCAATTATTATTCAACACATTAAACGTCACAATAAATTAAGGATGTTGCCAAACGGATAGTCTTGTTTTAAAATATACTTACGTTGCCTAATTTGTGTTTGGGTTCATTGTTTTACTAAGGGATTGTGCTTATCAATTTTTGAATGGACACTTCATGCCTAGGTCTGCTGCTTTATATTTGAAAGCGCTCTAGTAATTAAACTAGATGTCAGATCTTTTTAAACATTATGAATACACCAATATTGATATTTGGCCAACTCGTTTCGGATGATTTTAAACCGTCCAACAAAGTTTAACGACTGCTATGTTATCGATGACAACCAGGACCGAACGGTTGAACGTGCCTTCAGGGATACGGAAGCGCGCATTTAATTCGCCACTAGCGATCACCCATCCAAGTACTGACATGACCGCACCCGACGTTTATCGATCTTTTCGATTTTTATTGTATTAAAATAATATGGAAGTAGTCAACCAAACGTATTAGAAATTTGTACCTACTATTAGAACCTACAGCTGACGCTATGGTTCGCCTTGTCTATTTTAACTTGTAAACAATGATTTTAGATTACGTTGTAAATAACTTACTGTAACTGTTTAAATTGTTTGTGGTCAGTGAATCTTGACTGCATTGTTTAAAATTGTAGTAGGTAGGTGCTAGTGGTTTGTTTTCAACCAATTCTACGCAAATGTTTGTTTTTAAGAAACGTACCCATCGTATAAATTTTCAGATCATAAATACCTTAATAGTTAAGAAGTACATTTACTTGCTTTAAACGTATGAAACTTGTTTGCTTAAACCTTATAGTATGTGGTTTTAGAACACTAACCTTCAAGTATGCTGTAGAAATTTACCAAGAGAATTTAATGTCACGGAGGACATGTTTATAGTAAGCTTTAGGATTTGATTTAATATTTAAGGAATTTCGCAAGAAATGCTTGTGATACAAGTATTATTAATTGTAATACAAGTATTAAGTGTAAAATAATTTCGAACGAAGCCACACATAGGAACAAATGTCGCATATAGGTACTCAGACTAGCGTGAAAATGCTTCTATTTAATTAAATCAGTGAACACCCAATCAGTTGACGACCCAAGTGGCGCAGTGGTTTAGATACCGGTGCACTGCACGAAAGGTCCTGGGTTCGATTTGAATGATGAATTTGAATTTCTGTTTCTGGTCTGGGTGTTGTGTTCTTGTCTTGTGTGTGTCCATGGCACCCACGACACAGGGAATCCTAGTGTGAAGCGCTATTTATTTATATATGTATATTTAATTGCGAAAGCCAATTTACAATGGTATGTATGTTTATTAAATAAATTATAAATAATGATGGGTATTCCTGTTCAGTTTACATTTTATACGGCACAAATTTATTGCAGTTTATGGAAGAGTTTATGTTTGCCAATGTAATTTTTATTATGTCACCAGTGCAAAAACAGTATCACAGTAGTGAGCTTTATCAATGCCACCACGGTAACTGCGGGTCAGTCTCAGTCTATTTTTCATACATACCCCTAGTAGTAAGGGTTGTCCACATATAACATTTTTATTTTGTTTTTTGGACAATTTTTTTTATTTTTATTTGTCAATAATGTGGCATCAAAAATACATGACAACCCTAAATTTTCACCCTTCTATCACAAACCCCATTTTTTAATAGTCGATTTTTTACGCTCGTTAACTTATAAGGCAAAACATCGTTTACGGTGTCAGCTAGTAAGATATAAATTTTTTCGCCTGTTTAAGTGATATCTGAAGGCAATAAGTGTTAAGGAACACGTTATGTTACGTCTTAAAATAACAGGAACAACATCGTACCGGTAACAACGTATTGTACGTACAAATATGTGCATACGTGGGTCGGTTGTCGGTGTGGGTGTTGCAACTGCCGGCCGGAGCCATCAGGTGTAGACTGCACTCGGCCGCAGTTGCATAAAGATCTTGCGAAACGTGGATCGCGGTCACTGCCGCTGCGGCTCCTAAGGGCAGCCGCACCCTGCGCCACTTCACTATCGAACAAGTACCTACCACTGAATCATTGATTGTTAGTTGCCTCCAAATATTTCCATATGACCTGATGGTGTGATATTGTACTCGTACTAGAGATGTAAAAGTAGGCACAACTTCTTTAAACGTTTTCAAAATAAAAAAGAGGCCCAAGCGTTTTTTACTATGGTGTCCCACCATAGTAAAAAAAAATATCCTTACACTTGAGATTTTTTTTGGCAAAGGCCAAAATAAAATCGACTTAAAATTTAGTCCCTGAATTTTAAGCATCCCATTTTTGATATCCTAACACTCCATTTTGATAAAACCTTCGGCTATCTCTACCTCACAAAACCTTCTCATTCCAAATGCGAGAGTCATCAAATTACAAATCGGGCTGAAGTGTAGCTCTCAGCTGAGTTCTATGATATCATTCATGTTTCAACATTGGTTTGCTTTGATTATAAATGAGTTGAATTGTGTCTCACTGCCTAAATATTGATCTATCATCCCGTCTGTATGGCTACCACTTCAAGAGTTGTTATTATGAATCAATGTGATTTGATAATAGTTTCCTATAACCGATTTTAAAACTCGTTAGTACGAGTAATCAGAAACCAGACCATTCCAATTCCATAAATAACGCTAAATCGGTCCTATACTTCGTGCGAAACTTTATTCATCATCTTAATCGAAATTTTATTTGGACAGTTTTAGTACTGTGATTATGATAAATTGTCTTAATCTTATCGTTTCTGACGTACATGATGTTTTGCTGAGCATCATTACATGAAAACGCTAAAAAATTAAAGGGCTTGAATCGAAATTCTAAATGACCATCAATCAATGTCGCAATTACCTTTAGCCAAAGTTTCCCTGCTCAGGATGTAATCGCATAACGTATCTCTTCCCTTGCGTAATGCCACGCAATACTGTACTTCCTTTGACCGTAGTATATTTGGGTGTCTAGTACAACCTATGTTGACTTAGGGCTTAAAATTGTTTTTTTTTATGATAGAAGCATTTAACCTGTGCAAGCCTTTGATCCAAAGTATGAGAGTAAAATGGGAGCACCTAAGTGTTCGTACAATAACCTCGGTGAAAGAACGTCGGAGCTTCCTATTATATGTATCAAGGGATAAAAAAATATAAATACATTTAGTAAGCTTTGATGTTTTGGAGGATGAAATGTATTTGTTACAGCCAAATAGCTTAATTGATTACGGATATAGTTTCGTCTTTTTATTGAACCACAATCAGTAGCGTAGGTAGGCAGATTTTCAAAACATTTATCTCCGGCACTTGGTATATAAGTGCATGGCGTGAATATCGTAGTTTATATGTAGGTATCTATAAAGTACCTGTATAACGAAGTAAAAGAGAAATTTACCAAATTACAAATTCAAGTCTGTTAAACGTGTCTTTAAATGAAATATAATTATGTTTGATTGTTTCAGAGAGTTACAACATGCGGTCCCGCGTGCGGGTCGGCGGGCGCCACCGTGATGTCGGCGGGCGCGGCACGACGGCTTGCGTCCAGCCTCCAGAGCACAAGCACAGGCTCCCTTCCGGACTACGGCACACAGATCGTCGACCCCTACCGCCTGCTCGAAGACGACCTCAACGGCATATACGAGGACATAAGATCGGTTAGTGGATTCAAATTTATACTCCGACCAGCGGTCCGGGACGAGACGAACGCAATGAACGTAGCGCATGCTATCTCTCTATATCACTCTCATTAAGACTGTGAGTGTGAGGGGAATCAGCTTGGGGCGTGAATGCCTGTCATGCAAAAATATATTCGACCTCCAATATTCTAACGAATAGCGCAACTTATCAATCCATCGTAAAGTATTTTTCGAAATGTCATGTTTCTCTCTGGTTTTTTTTTCTCGATTATTTAGTTGTGAAATTACTGAGTGTACTCTTACTACTTACTCGTAAATTATATCGAGTTTTATGTTTTGTAGAGCCCAGACTTTTTACTATTTTAAAATTTAAATAAAAATCTGAATGGTTTTATAAATGTTTGAAAAAAATCGCCATCCAACCCTTTTACTGTTGAGGCGGTAGATTACAGTTTAAAGTTGTAGGTCTGGAAGAAATTTTGTTTGCGTTCCATTACTCGCGTGCAATTGAATCGACTCAAGCCGCACACTGGTACCAAAGTTTGATCCTTCGGAAAACGGCTTTTCCGAATGTAGTTGGCTAAACACGAAACATACAGGTAGATAGTACAAAGAAGCTGCTAGATGATACGTGCACGATCTCATAATTTGCGTTCATTGATAATTAAGGGTCATTTTATGATAGGTCAAAGCGGTGTCCGTTGATCGACAAGTATGTCAAAGTCACGACGCCGCGACGCGTTAGCACGCGAACTGGTAGGTTGTGCAATTCGCGAATTGCGAATCGCCGGCCATTGCGGTTCACAACTATCTACAACCCGGAATGTGATTCAAAGGTGGACGGACATTCACGATCACATTATCGTGACGCCTGACCTGGGTTTTTGTATATCTTCAACGATGGCGCCACATTCATCTTTGATCGGCTACACCAATATCTGTTTCAATGGTTGAAAAACATTATTCGAGCAGTTGCCAGTAAAATTAATTAATTCACGCCAATAATTTTTCAATAATAACACACAGTTTTTTCCGCCACACGACCATTTTGGCACAAAAGTTATTTTGATCCTGATATAAAACCCTGGATTTGCATTCGCATTCAATTTCTGCTGTCATGCCATGCTGTTATGTTACACTATCATGTCGTTGTTCTGGGAATACGCGAATTCAGATGAAGTTTAAGAGATGTCATGTTGTAAAAGAAAAATAGGCTGATCATTTGTGAATACAGCCATCCATTTGATTTAAATCATTGGAACGCAACTAGCGCGTTGGTAAATGCGCACCTTCAGTTGTTCATCTTACAATGCCATTTAGCAATAGTGTAAATATTTCCCATTTATAAATTGATTCAGTAACGTCTACTTCTATTGCTTTTTTACGTGTTCATTGGCTCTAATTGATAACTGACTTTGAATAATTCAAATATCGATTTATTTTCAATGTCCGTATCATAGATTGACATGGACTTTTAAAGTACATAATTGTTTCTTTGTATAACTATTAATATTGGTGATAGTGTACCACTCATAAAGTATCTTCTTACATATTAAAATTGTACTAATTCAGCGGCATTAATTTTTTTTACTAATATAATCGGAGTTTTAGTAGGATAATAGTTATAGCTGTTGTTAAAGATGTAAAAGCTGTATGCATAAACAAAGTATATAATATATAGGTAAGCGTAGAGGTTTCTTAAAACATACGAGTATGTCCAAGAAACACGCCTTTTTGAGTTTTATTTCATGCGGCAATTACTACAGTAGAATAGATCGTTTGTATAAGAGTTGTGTATATCTTAAACAACGTTGCAAGTGGTGGTTGTCTCTTATATTATTTCTTAGTAATAAATTATGATAATTTCCTGAAAATGTTACGTGATTTTATGTTTTACTCATGTCTTCGCCTTATATCATCGGTTTATTACAAAAAGCTCAACATTGTCATAAATTAATGTGAAATATCCTTTACAAATTTATGCGCCGTTTTACGTATGTTACAAAAGCTTCAACTGCAATAAAGACCGTTTTTTTTTAATTTAAGTCTAACTAATAGTGTAGCGGGAGTCGTATCAAGACTATTTTAAACTTGAACCTACTACTCATTTCCTTCTTCGGTTATTGAAAATCTGTTAATCAGATCTATCTTCCTTATATTGGGTATAAGTAATGTTAATTTGAGAGGACTTACCCCGGTCCTGGTACCATAATCGCCATATTTATAGAGTCGACAGGTGGCTCGTTCGCCTACTTTCTTGCTTGGGAAACTCGTCTGAAACTAGGCGCCTACATACGTGTACGACGCGCCACAACTTGCATATTTTCTAAATGCTCATTTCCTAGATGTCAAAGCAAAAAGTTTTAGCAACGTACTTTCACGTGCTATTACGGTAGGTATTGGTATTATTCGCAATTTTCGCAACAGTTTCTTTTTTGTTTTAAGTTTTTTCTGGTACACCAAACGGTGTAATAATGATTCAAACTAGTTGAAGTCGTATTTGAACAGAACAAGGAATCGAAAAATCTAGCAGGTGTCTATCTATCGCACTAAAAATATGCAAAATTGACATTGGTAACTTTTTGCCTACCTCAATCTTTTTCTGCGACAAGTTTTCACTACCCGATTATTAGCCGATTATTTAGTATTTTTATGAATCTGATTTTGTTTTGTCAAACTTTTGTTCAAATGTTTAATATGTCTAGGGTAGGCGTTCATTTATTCAGCATAAGTACAACATACCGGAAGATGAAAGGGTGCTTGCTAGTTCAAAATAAAAGTAAATACTCGTAGAACTTTAAGTAAAATGCAGCGTGCATGTGCATTGGGCATGCTCTCAACATATTGCTTCTGCAGTGAACGTCGTTTTGCAACTATTGCACTCAGTTTCAGAGGTTAATCTGTCCATTTATATAGATTTAGTCCTTGACTTAGATATTCTTCAGGATTCTATGTATTATATCGTTTAAGATTTACGAAGGTATGTTGCAACCGAAACGAGTTGCGGTGGTTGCGTTCTTCGACCTTGAAGCTACAACAAAATGTTGTGTTTCGTTCCATTAATCGGCTGCTGACAGCGCGCGTATTATTTGTTGGTGGTCATCTTTGAATAAATTAATTATTACGTTATGAAATATAACCTGGGTTTACGATACGTGTGTAGTAGAATTTTAATAAAAATGAATAAATTCATTATTGCAAATCGGTTTTGATATTGTAAAGTATTTCTTAAAAACCACAATTAGAACAAATTAAAGCTTTCATTAAAAAATTACACGCGTATGCCACGCACGTTGTTAAGTTTACATTGTTATTGACCTTACGTTCATTTAATTTCATGTTATGGTGCGGAATGCTGAATGCAGCCCAATTATTGTCAAGCTCATACTACGAGTACAATACAAATAGGTTGCATGTTACGGCTACGATTTATTCTTTTGTGACATACAATCAAAATAACATCAACAACAACAATACTTTTCATTGTACACCTTAATTGTATACACACACCAGTATAAAAATTGGTTTTATAGTTAAGCAAGCAATTTAATCTAGAGATCCAGGTAATCTTTGAGATGAGATTCCTCGTAGAAATAAGAGAGGTCGTGATGTACTGTCGAGGAACAATTAATTATGTATAATATAAACAAGGGATATATAACAATAATACGTAAATTATATAAGCAAATCTTAAAGCATATTACAAACGACACAAATGACAGACCTAACAAAAACGGAAAAAATAGATAAAAGGGGTAAGAGGGGAAGAGAATTGAAAAAATATGATAATGAGTAGAAATCTGTTAAAAATAATATTTATTTAAAATTGATCTAAAAGTAATAAACGTTAGATTTTCATGAAAACAATTACGTTTTATAATAATAGCCAATAAGTAATGTACTCAATGGAATCCATTTGTAAATTTTAATTACATTGATAATACCTGTATAATGAATGGATGTTGCGTTAGTGCGATGGAAAGTGCGGCGTGTGAAACCGCGCGAAACTTGAGCATTGACCTTCTTTCGGGGCTAAACGCTGTGAAGAAAATTGCCAAGTACAAACACTTTCTTTAATCTAGCTTCTACTTTACCACTCTGTCTTTTGGTTACAGTAATGCCATTACAGCACTATTGAATTAATTTCAATTTGTTTTTCAATCCTACTACTATAATAAATGTATGGATGGATGGATGTTTGTAACTCTTTCACGCAAAAATGGCTGAACAGTTTTGGATGGGATATTGTACTCAGGTAGATTATAACCAGGATTAATATATAGGACACTTTTTATGCCTCTTTGGGTCAAATTCGTGGACGAAGTCGCGGGCGGAAGCGGAAGCTAGTAAAATATAATTTATAAAGTGTTAGTTATTATTCAGTAAATAGGCAAAAAATATTTATGCAATTTTCGCTAACAATATGCTAGACTATACTTTTAGGATTATTAGTATTACAATGACGTTACCAATTACTCAATATTATTTCTAACCTTCTAATCTAATTTTCAGAGAACTGTGATGCGGTCGCATTGGTGACCGCTAATCAGCACATTGCGTGTTAGATAAATAGTTTTGTAATATGACATTGGCTCCGCTGTTCTGTCCTAACTGATATTTACATATTTTCTTAGCAATACATAGTCAGGAGTCTATTGATTCATATTTAGTTTGGGATTCCTCCGTGATCAACTTTGTTGCCACTTTTCGTTGGATCTTCGTTAACTTTTAGAGCATTATTTCAAATGATAAGAGTCAAATGTAGTATTGCAACACTTTCATACCCATAATAATGGTGCTGCGCCATCGAGCACGTCAATAGAGATGTTCTGTGTCATGGTCCATTCGATTGCGTGACTTGCTGTTTGACCGTAGAGAACTTACCTATAAAACGAATAGTGGATATCGATGTGAAATAAAATTAAACTCTACGTAAATTTGAATTGAATTAATTTTTTAATACCTTTAATATTCGCTTTATTATTTTTTTGTTAAAACATTTAAAATTATTCGAAATCTAAATACAACAAACACTTGAGCATTAAAATCTGGCTAAAAATATTTTAAAATATAGTTAGTTAAAAGGACTACAAAAATAATCTTAGTTTTTGTCTATGTATCTCACCAGTCAGACAATACCATAAAATATCCACCATCAAAGTACGCCTTAAGACGATAAACACATCCATCCGTTCCGTATTTTGTCGTCCGTTCTAATGTGGACATTTTTGTGGACAAAAAGTGAGTGATAATCACGTTTAAAATAGATATCTCGATAAATATGTAAGCAGAAAGATACAGCCTAAGCTGAACAAAATGTGTTAATGACAATAATTACTTAGGGTAATTTCATGATCATTGATTCCTTTATTTTCAATATAATTAACTAGGCTGCTAGTTAAGTCGAGCCTTATTAATTAGCATACCTAATTAATAAGGCTCGACATAGTAATTAATAAGTTACGCCATAATTACGTGAAACATTACAACATCGGGCTTACCGTATAATTAGATCTATATGTCAGCCACCATTCACATATTATATGTATTAACGTTACCTTACAAAATTGAGAATTTGAATTGTTAATCCTAGAGTTTCCATTTGAAGACAAGCAATTAGGAACATTTGGATAATGTTTCTCTAGGCTTGGCTATATGAGTCGACACGCGTGACTACGATCCGACTTCCATATGAATTATGCAAGCGAAGTCACTATAAACAATATGTACTATTGTAAATCTTTGCTTCTTCCTACTCGCATTCGAAATAGACATGTTAACTGTGGGACTGAAATTTCGTTGTTAATCATTGTATTGCAATAAATTTAAGTTTTGATTACCTTTGTTTTTATTTATTTATTTTTTATTTATTTACGCTTTATTGTTTTATAACAATGGGCGGACTTAATGCCTAGTGGCATTCTCTACCAGCCAACCCCTGTGAATAGCGAGAAACTTAGGTAGGCGTACAGGTTGGAAAAAAAAGAGAGAGAAAAAAAAAAGTAAAATAACAAAAAAGGGGAATATAAAAATAAAATAAAACAAATAGATATATAAAAATTTAATACAAACAATATAATAAATAAAATACAATTTTAATAAAATAAATAAATAACTAAATATACCTACATATTAAATATAAATATATATATATATACAAAAAATAAATACATAAAATACACACAATATTATGGATAGGTGTGGGTAAATAATAAACTTTAGCGTGACTCCAGATAGTGCTCTCGGACAAGTTTTCTGAAAACATTTTTGAAGGTGTTTTCCTTATATGATCAGGTAAAGCATTCCAGAGGAGTGCAGCCTGAATGGTGAAGGAGTGATGGGAAAAGTCGCTTACATGCGGCGGTATCACGATTTTTAGATTTGACGTAGAGCGAAGTACTTTATCATGTTTATGTTTTTTATAAATTGTAGTAATAACTAAATGTTAAGGAATACTCTTTTATTCGCCTTAAAGATAAAAAATTAAAAACCTTTTACCTATAAAATTTGAGCAGTTGTGAATGAATAATAATTTCAATCGCTGGGAGGATTTCTCCTTTGAAGTATTTTTTTCATGGGAAGTCATGATCAAATTTCGATTTGTCACTTGAAGGGAACTTTGAAGGTTTGACCAAAAAGAATCAATAGGTAATGTTAGTAAAAAGGTTGTTAAAATTAAAATATTATCAAACCGGTAAGTGTATATCTACAGTAGATACTCGTAAGTGTCACATCACTGATCGAATTCTATCGCAGTCCTGAAGGTTAACTTGATCGACGGTTAATGACACACGTTGCATTTACACGGCTGAAACAGTTTCTTTTGCTACGTTTTGATAAATAAAAAGATGGTTACCAGCAAATATTTGAACCATTTTGTAGCAGTATGATATAATATGTGTAATATTTATCAGGTGGCCCGTCTGTCTATAAAAATTAGCTAATCCCCGTAACCCTCGATTTGGTTTTGATAATGCTCATAAGACGATTTAGCCACAGGGGCAACTTCGGAATAAAGGATTCTATGCTACAAAACAGAAAATGTTATTTTTCTGTTCCTTTACTTGTGACCACGTTGATTCAGTTTAGTAGGCCGTTCTAAAACATTCTTAAGCCCTTGAAAGCCATCCAGCACACATTGGAAGTCTGGGATTTCTAAAGAAGCACTATCTTCGCCCATTGCACTGCCAAGGCTAGGAAGGTGCATTAAATTTAAATTTCAACACAATAAAATTGCTACATACAATGTCTGCATTCAATTTAGTGCTGTGCAGATTCACATTGTCCAACGCTTGCGTCAATTCCGTTTAGCACAGAGGAGTTAATGGCTGTTACCATATCAAAGAGTGTAATTAAAGAGAACTCAACCGTAATAAAATTGCGAGATCTAAAAATAGCTCGCAGATATTAGTGTGTCGCTGTAATACACTCGTCGTGTTCCTGTAACGAACCAAAATTAAATTTGGAGTTAGATATGAAAGCATTGATAAGTAAGAGGCATATATAGAGATTTCCTTTAAAGATATCTATCACCTTTCCTAACACCTAAATCAATGGTCTGATTCCTAAGGTTAAAGTTCACGTTACCTTACAAAGCTTCGTTGGTTAGATAACAGTTGACTGTGGTGCGAACTTAACTGCTATTCATGAAAACCTGTTTGCAGAAAACATAATTTGCTAGTAATTAGCATTGTTTTGTTTAAGTATTTAACTTGAAAGTGACTATTTGCCATTGAGTATTCTGTTTCGTACCCAAAACTGTCCACAATAATAACTGTCATCGTGACATAATAAATAAAGGTTTGAAAGGTTTTTTAAACTTTTGCTTTAAAAGACGCGTTGGTGATAATTTTAATTTTGCAACGCCATATAAAACTTAACCCAAGATGGAGGCGACATCGCAATTTTGCCAACTCACTTTTTTGTGTTATCATCAATGGTATTGGAAACTACTCATTGACCGGAAAAAATTGTAGTGATTAAAATTTACAAAAATAATGTTAAAGACACATTGTCAATCTATAAGTATGTTAAAGTATACGACACTCTTATCTGGGTTAATTAACAATAGGTATCACAGGTAAAGATAAATCAAACAAGATAGAATTATAACATAAAAACTTTTTTTAATTTTCTATTTTAAAATCTTTAATCCGCTTTCCGTCGTAATTTCTCGTAGATCTATTTAAATTTCCCCACCATGTATGATCGAAGGATATGCGTAACTTCTGATGACTAAGATCGTTTCTAATTTCAAATCCAAATTTCTAACCAAATGTTGTCTGGAAGAGACCGTTACTGTGTACTATAAGAGCGATTTTGTACATTTATTGTTTTTTATACTATGTTATTTTTACAAAATAGGTACAAAATAGAATACCTATCTATCTACGCGTATCTCACCGGCAGCTACTCCCTTCTATACCTAAGTACAGGATCTTGTGGATGTTGGTTAATCTCGGTGCTAAATAATAATTGCTAATGATAGTAGATAGGTATCTTATATTGAAATATTTGAACTCTGCTTTGCAATGGTTGGGATTAACGTTCCTTCTTTATTTCTATTGAGTGATAGCTTAACGCGCATAGTTTTGACTGAACGTTTAAACTGTATAACCTTACGTACAATATGAAAATAAAAAGTAATAGGTATTATAAAGTAACGTACAATATCTACGTTGGCAATAATACATAATACACATAGGTACCTGTCGCCTCATGTCATGTTGCCTACATTCATACCCAATTTCAAGCAGGAACGAAGCACTGAGTGACATGTTAAGTGCATTGTAAGTGCATCTTTACGGGAATTAGGTGGTCGACTCAATTTTTGTTCTCCGACATTTCGGTTGAGACCTGAAATATAGGTAAATTAAATTTATGAAAACAGTGGTAGGCATCTGGGCGGACAACAATGGTCCCACCACCTACGTATAAATATTTTTAACTTTTTAATTTTATTTTGTTCTCATCTCAAAATCAACTATATACCAACTCGACTCTAGTACTTCTGACTCACAGGAGCTGGAACGGAACACAAACCAGGCAGAACTGAACACCATAGCTACATACTACTTCGACGGACAAGGCAAGGCGCTCAGGCCGATGGTCGCGATACTCATGGCCAGAGCAGTCAACTACCATGTATACGGTGAAAATAGGTAAGTTTTTTTTCTTTTCAAGCGTTATTTAATACCATTATTATAATGTGCTTTTTTACTACTAGAACATCTATTAAAAAGTCCATTCGGCCCAAATAAAGACATTAAAATATAATGTACAGGTATCTATAAAAATATTTTGAAATATATATACTATTAGGCTGCTTATATTGTATTGAAAAAACAAATCTAATAGAGTGCCTAACTGTATTAGATATATTTTTTCTTAACTTAGACAGAGAGAGCCATTTTACTGTTGTTGACGTTCAGCCTAGTGTAGTAATGGCAGTAAGTATAGCATAAGATGGCCTACCCTATGCTATGTTGAAAATTTACATAAATGTTAGGAAGAACGTCTGAGTTTGTAAATTATAATAATATGCGCAAAATGCTAATTACTTCGAAAGCTAAGAAATGTCTAGGTAGGTAGAAACGCAGCCTGGACAGCCTAAGACCGAAGTTCAAATCATTAGAGATCGAAGACAAGGCAATTCTTACAATATGTTCATGCATATTTATTTCAAAAGAAATTATCTCTAACATTTTAAATATTTACATTCTGGGGTTCGCACTAGGTATGTTCTATGTTTGAATCAATATGGAATTAATTTTGCTCGTTTCTCGTTTCTTTTTGTGTCAACTGAGTCACATTAAAGGTCAATTGTCGTGCGTTTTGTTTTCGGTTGCTCAACTGAGTTAAACATTTGGCCGAAGGATAAAAAGCGAGTAAATTCAATAAAGAAATGGCAAAATCGTCTCTTAAAGAGTAGAGCCACGTATTCGTTATAATACGCCGCGTACTGCCCCCGGCATGTAAAGAATATTTTAAGATGATACGTGATGAGTGCAGTGCGCGCTACCGATGTGGATGCACGAGGAATTATTCATAAACGGGAAAATAAAACTTTTTTATTCCAGATTCAATTGCCTAGACGACAAAGTGCACGATTTTCCTTGTAAAGTTTAAAGAAGAATAATTATTTTGCAATTCCTTAATAATTTATTTATGATTTGTATTGTCATAAGAGTAACAAATATTTTAATTTAATTTTTAATTATCGTAAAGCTTATGAATATGAATTCTGAATATAGGTTGTGTATACTTAAATGTTAAGGATTTCGTGAATGTTATATTTATGTGTTCGCTATCCTACTTATCAGCTACACAAAAATGTTTGTACTTTGATACTAAATCTTACGCAGATTTCATTAATGTTTAAAAATGCTTTATCACGATATTGGATTTTACGTTAAAATACCAGTTAGAGCTTTTGTTGAGAGCGTTTACAAGTACGATTTAAATAGTATCCTTTTAATTAGAATAACGAATCTATTGACATAAAATGTTTACACTTTGCATTCAATACGTGATGTTCATTCATAAATTAAGTAAGTAAGTACCTATATTTGATTTATTCATATGCTTAAAAATCCATGTGCTTGCCTACGTGCGAAAGTCCATCACTAATTATTCGCGCTGTTTGCTTAACTTTACCTTGTATACATTGTAAATATAAAGCAGGATTCCTTTGCGTAATCACGTGAAATAAAGAACTTTAAGATCAATTGGCCGCTGCAGGGTTGCCTACTTACACTTGAACGCATATTGCATTGTTAGGTAGATATCTCTTATCAGTGAAATATTTAGGAAGTGTCAACTAAAATGGTTTATATTAGGTTTCACGTAACATTATAATTAGAAGAGTCACTGTAAATTGCTCGTGGAGGCTATCATTTTGTACCTCCTACTACCGCCACTCTCAAAACCCGCCTTGAAGCACGTTCCTAATGTCTTTTGTTTCGGTTGGAAAAGTGTGTTGCAGAAGAAACTTTATTTGAGAAGGCCATCTCAGTTTCCATTAAGTAGTAAGTAACACACCCCCGATTATCGTCTCAGATATTATTTCTTTGCCACACGAGGTTGGAGGTGAGTGTCCATGGGTTGCAAACGTTGCAGTGACCACTAAACGTTATTAGTCTTCTGTATGTGACTTTATTCGCTCATCTGACTTTGAATACCTACATATTAACGACTTTTAAACTTTAATAATTTTATGACACAAGTGAAAGTGACCCAATATGAGCTATTAGTCTAAGAGCCATTGAAGAACGTCCACTTCTCCTCTACTATATGTTATATACTGACACAAAATACCACTTCTCAAGGTCACAGCTGATGAGATGCTAATAGGTGTTTTATTAAAACTATAGAACCTTTTGATACGCACATTATTGTATAGGTGCGTCTTCTACGCGGCAATAAAAATATCTTGTCTCGAATAAATTTACATGACATTTTCTTGTAACATTTCTGATCTTATGTCAAATTTTATTTTAGCCTAAATGTATTGTGTTAATATTTTTTTTAAAGATTTACTCACCCCTGACCTTCATTTATCCAAAAACTAATAATGATATTTGTATTCATAACGAGCATTAGTTAAAGGAATTTACACTCGTGTTACTTAAAATACTTATTTTTTAGTAGGTGATAGCCTGTATGAAGGGGTCAAATTGCCTGTATTTTTAACGACAAGGCAAATGGAATTCAACAAAATTATATTATTTTATTTGTTAAGTCAACTTGCGTGATTTGAATCCTAGGTATCTCTAAACCACGGCCAAAAAAATATTCTTTATCAAATTTGTTAGCCAAAGCCATAACACGACATTTGTTATTCAAAACAATTATAATTAAAGTCAATAAAAGGAAACTTCCCTGTAAACAACGTTTACCTGGCTATAACGCGGTTCAAAGTTCACTAAAATGTCCATATTACCCGGGTTGACCCTAACAATTTTAAGGGCGCCTTCCCATTATGTGGCTGTCATACTAAATTAAAAGTATGACAGAAGCGCGGCTGCCACATTGCTCGCGACATAATGAGAAGCCGCCAAAAGAGTGGCTAACTGAAAGATTGAATTTGTTGTTGCCCAGCGCGCTGCTGCCATCACAAAGGCAGGTGGCTATGATCAGCGAGATGATCCACTCGGCGTCACTGATCCACGATGACGTCATCGACCAGAGTGACTTCCGCCGCGGGAAGCCCTCTGTCAACGTGCTCTGGAATCACAAAAAGGTAAGCATCATAAAACATCACATCGTTCGCATCACCTTGCGTTTCTGTCGATTGCGTGATGTTAGTTACTTATATTGCATCATTGCATTAATATAACTGCAGAAGATCGATAAGCCCATCGTTCAAAATGCATCGAGCTACATGACCAACATACGTTAATGCAAATAAACTCCACCACAAGGCCGCAAGGACTATAAGAACCCGGAATGTTTAAGATCGTCTCAATATGTACTGGGAAAAACCGGCCGTGACTTGAATACGATGCCCAATAAAATTTAAGTTTGATAAAGTCTTATTGTAATGTCCACGCGTGGAATATATGGCTTAAGGAGCGTTCAACGAATTGTTAAAACCCAACATTACTATATATAACCATGATTTATGTATGAAGCTATCCGATAGATTCACGTGAATTTATTCACTGAAGTCATTCACAAAGCAGTGAGTCAATTAATGGGATGCCTAATATGACTTAACTAACAAATAAATAGATTGTAAACATTTTACGGAAAATACTTCTTAGGCGAGTCTATGTTATTTCGTTGATAATACGACTACGATCATGAAACTGACATGTTGCTATCCTACATTCAGCATGAGAAGCTGTAAAATAATAATAATACATTAAGATGAGTCTGGTTATAGGCGACAAACTATTAACTAAAATCGCTACAACATTGTTAGTCAACGTACTCGTAAATGTTCGATACGTCGGCGTGCATACTTTATCAATGACCGGCCTCCGCGATGTTGTCAGGTGCAAATACTGTCCGGTCCGGGTGGCCCACATTCGGATAATTTCAAGATACGTAATTATTGTGACCGCTGACAACGTTCCAGTGGCAATACGCATGCACCACGGTGATTATCACCACAAATTAATATGACTTGCCTTTGCCCTATTGCTTAACTATAGTATAGCTTTCATTTAAAGTAAAGTGTGTAAGAATTCGCCGATGCGTTTTGAACCATGAGGATGACGATATGCCGAAGCTTCTTAGTCCTGAAATTATTTTATTAACGATCTCCTTTTTGAGACGGAATCTGGGCCATCCACCTAGTTTTACTTTTACCTTCATTTTTTGACCATCAAATAAAATCGTAGTGTGAAACATAATATTAAAACAAAATACAAATGAGCCTTCAAGAAGTACCTAATTAACGTCGATCAACCTAAAAAGATTACTGTGTGCTTCGCATTAATATGTTGGTTTTAGCAATATTTATTTAAAGCTTAGGCGCGTTTATACACACATTATTTACCCATTTGCGGTGTTAATATTTATTTTTGCGAAGCTACGAACAAATCCGTATTCAATTTCATTTTCATCCGTTATGATATCGAAATAGAAAGTACACATACCTAATTAACGTCGCCTATTAATGAGTGGCCTATAATTTCCAAAACTACACGATTAGATTTTATCGGTGGCGTAAAAAATTCACACGGCTTTGAATAATTTACACATAAAATTGGGAAAAAGTATATTGACACATAAAAGTTTTCAATTGTGTAACAAGTTGACCATGAACACTCTACTCTAACTAAGCAGTAGTAAGCAGAGAGAAGAAACGCTCAGTATTTGGGTCATTAAGTCACGTTCAGGTTCTTGCCCTACGTGTAAAAAAAGAATAATACAGATTGTGGGAAGTAGTCCGCATCCAACCAACTGCTGAGCTCAGACGATGCTACCTTTCTCTCGCGCGTTTGGAAGAGAGAGATGGGGCTATGACCCGGTATTTATACTATCTACGTACGTAAACAACGATGTATACGTAGTTTTCGAGAGTGGTGGGTTGAGTTACCTGCAAGTGGCCGAAAGCTGACGACCCTCGGTGAAAGTGCCTCTCGGCCTCACACTTTAACATCATTTTTGATTCCGCTTTAATTTCGTTTATACTCTATTATATTTATAGAAACAATGACGTTGATTTTCCTGTTGAAAATGTTTATAGTCCTGGTTTCATTATGTTTTAACATATTATTATTCAATTGATTCGTATGTTCCTGAAAATTAATGTATCTATAAATCCACAAAATAATTGAACCTACCTTGTTAATTTTAGTGTTAATTGATTTTTTGGTTTCGTTTCATAATTTGTAATTTAAGATATTAATTACACAATGCATTTAATTTGTCACATACAAAATGGTAGTTCTTTAAACACGCACCCACTCCATGTCAATAGAACACCAATAACGTCTCAGACACGACCATTGCACAATATCCCCTATTTAAATGAATATATTTGCCAAAGCCATTATGCCTATTAGACCTGTCAAGGCAATTTTTGTGAACATTGCTACCATTACTTTGCTCTTCAAAAAAAAACAGACAATAATTACATGGTATCCAAAATACAATACAAAAAAAATACATGTGCTTACAGGATAGTAATAATGAAATTCCACTGATCAGCACAATAAACGATAATAATGAGGGAAGTATATGTATAATAATAATTACAGTTCATTAAACTAAATTGAGGAAATCTTAAAATTTCATGCTACCGCTTACCAATCAAATATAACCTGAATCTAAACGAGTGATGATTATATACGGCTAGAGTTTAATCTGAATGTATTGTGTACTGATGTCCTATTTAGTGTGTTTATGATCAAGTTGTAGGCTCTAGGCGTCACCCCGTGTCCTTCACGCACAAAGTGCTTTGTATGTCCAGCGATTACCTACATCATCCGGCGATGTGATAAACGCTACATGAATGATTTAGCAAGCAAGAAGACATTTGTAACATAGACCTTTGTAGAAATTAACCTATTTATTTGAAACATAAAAATTGTCTTGAATTCTCAATACAAGAATTTAAGATTAATTTATATGCCATTAAGTAATTTCTTTAATTTTACGCACACAGTGTTAAATGTTAGCATTGTGTGACGTAATATTGTGTGTGATTAAGTAACGACGTTTGATCCGGCAATAACACTCACGGCATAAGAATTGGTCTCTTCAGTCTGTCTGTCTGTCTGTCAATGAATTTTCCTTAGCAGACTGGATCGAAGTTGCGGATACTTTTGTCTTTGTAATACTTAGAATTTAATATTTAAAAGAAAACTACGTGGAAAATTTAGCTAATATTGAGATAATTTTAGTAGCCTAAGCCATAGTCAAAAAGCGGATATTATTCTAGTGGCTGCTAATTTGTGGTCATGTATTTTAATGGACATAATGTACGAGTATAACTCGATATGATAATTCACGAGAATTTCTTACTCTTAATATAGTGAATAATTGTGGTAAAAATAGTATAACTTTCCATGTGTTTGAGACCTTGAGCAATATACAAGTCATCGGACGGACACACATTCGCGCACACATCGTTTTGCTGAAATGTGGACTTGCGGATGTTGGCTCAGTTCGCTCACACTAGTTAGAGATCCAATAACCCGTATTTGAGTTATGTCATTCAAATATACAAATGTTTATCTTTTAAGCACGTCTGTATTTAATTATGCCCACCATATATGTACCTACGTACACATCGTAGGTACGTGTATATGATCGCTATGATACCAGGGCGTGTCTGTTTGATTTTAACATCGTTGATGAGCGTGTTACTATGCACATAATTATGTAGGATTATTTGCGGATGTCGTTATGGGGTTACGTGGTGGAAATTATTCATATTTTCATATTTTTTCACATGTTAATCGTTGCGTAAATCTTGAAAAAGAATTGTTCCAATTTATAATTTTCTTACTCACTCATCTTTAAATACCATTTAAATTGGATCTTTTTCTTAGCTCACCTTAATAAATATTTTGGAATTTTAAATTTCTACTTATAAAAGTGCCCCGGGAGTAAACGTTATGTCTTTACTGCATAGTCACATTTTTCAAACGTTCGTCATTGCATTGCACGGTCAGTGACTCCCGCGTTTTCCTTTTTGTGCGTTTTGAATATGTGCGATCTACAAAGGCGGTGTTCAAGTATACAGTTCGCGACAATAGGCGAGTCCGCCAAGGATGCAAAGCGACGTCAGCGGTGGATTGCCGATTCCTGTCGTATCTGTACCATTGTTCAGAATATGTCTCGTAACTTATTGTTCATCGGCTGCCATGTCGCGAAACGGCTAAATCAGGACCGGACGCGCCTGGAATATTTATATATTTTTTTTACAATGTTATACTTATTTACATGCTGCATGTTCACTGTTAGCTGATATTATATTAGAAATAAAAATTAACAAAAAAAATTGAAACATATCAAGTCGGCATTCGAACAGTAAGAATGAAGAAGATTGAATTGAAAAATTCAACCTACGTACGCAATAATAAATTATTTATATTCAATCAGTTAGTGGTGTAAATAAAAGAGTGGCTCAAAAAAATTACCTACTACAAAAAACTACTCTATTCGTTATATAAGGGATAACCACAATCCAAAACAAACGTGTTTGCCTAAGAATATTTGACTAAAACGATGTCAACCTAAAAATGTCGCACCTTTTAAGCGTAACGGATGTCCGGGCCGCTTTAGAGTAATGCTATGTAATGTAACGTTTGGCTACGTACTTACTTACCCTTAGTAAGTACGAGTAAGTTCCTTTTTATAAGATTTAGTAGCCGTCGTGTACCGAATATCCACAAAAAATCTATACATTATTACGTGCTGAGAGTGTTTATTTTTTCTTGTCTTTACCTAAAAACTTTGTTTCTGTTTATATTAAGGTATCAAAGACCTTACCTTAGACCGATAGACCAGGTACCTATAACACTTCAGGTGCGGGATTATAAACTATATATATATGTATATATTATATGTATATATTAACTATATATAAACTTTTAAGTTGAATTTAATGAATATATGCGGTGAAGGTTATTATCAAAATGTCAATAAAACGTTAGGTGTGGTTGCGCGATAACTTTAGAGACGAATAGTAAAAATGTGCCAATACATGTATATTATAATAAATTTCTATTGAAATATACATGAAGAAATCGGGCGTGCACCGATGTGGTCACCATTTTACCTAAAAAGTAATCCTTTATATTGGAAGTGGCCAGCCTGTCCCCGACAACGGCAATTTTCCAACGGTAACAACAGGTTGTCGGTGGGTTTCAATAACCAATCTTCAGATGTGGATTGAGATAAAGACCGTTACAGATGGCTCAGATACTCTTTGTAATCATTTAGAAATAACAGATGTTGCCTGACAACCAAACATCATTAGGGCTAACAAATACTTAGATTGATTATTGAAACTGGCCATATCAGTGTAGTCGATACGTACTAGGTAACAACCATGGGTGATGTACAATGTTTCTATTACCCGTTTCTTATTGGTTGTCAGTTGCCATTGAAGATTTATTCTCAGATTGACCGACGCCCGTTTGACAGCTTTCACCGCGCTAGTGTGTGTGAGTCGAGAAATGACCATAATAACATTTTATAAGTATAACTGACTTTTTTATTACTGAACTGATGTAACTATTAATACAAGACAGATTTATTAAAAGGTGAACAGACTGTCGCCCTCGTATTGCTAGATACATAAAAGAATATTGGTGACTACAGCAAAAAACTCTTGTTGCATATTGATTTACGAGCAAACATACAATATTTACCATATTTTTACAAATTCTTTGATTTTAAAGAAACAACTTACCGCGGAGCCTGCGTGTTTAATTAATCTACAGAATTATGCAATTTGAAACAAAACATTACTTTTAAAGTGCAACATAACCTCTGAAGGTTGGTGATTGATACTCATCTCAATGAATTTTAAATACCGTACAAGTGTACCTAATACTTCTTTTGTGTATCTATGGAGTATATATTAGGTCTACAATACAATATATTTTATTAAGTAACTTGAATTGAATAAGTCTGCAGCTTCAATCGGTTTGAGAGTGAATCTACACTAATTGCAGTTTTAAATAATGTTACAAAATTGCCGTGCAAGTAAGTAAGTGGGTTAACATTAGAGTCAACATAACATAATAGAGTCTAGTGAAAAGGTCAAGGGTATAACATGGCCGGTAAAAACAAACACAATAATCGGAGAATTTTGTATGTGCATCGTTGCTTATACAATTTTTGAATGATAGAAGACTTTTACGTGAGTTTTCTTTTGATATCCTTCTTCGCAAGCTGGCGTAACATCTTGTACTAATGTAGAGTCATTGAAACGTAAAAACTTCATAACAGTGAAAGTGGAATCAAATATAACTCGACCAGAATTTATACGTTCATTGACGAATTAATGATAACTTTGTTTGTTTCACTCTTTTTTGTAATTTGTGTACAGATTTTACGAAATTATTTTGAACTAGCTTTTGCCCGCGACTTCGTCCACATGAACTTTGGGATTTGGTCAAGAGCGAAGTAAGAAAAGGATTCCATATCACAATCCAGACTTAAAATTTTGTATTAAAAATCCCAATCTATTCTGCTGATTTTGCGCGAAAGTATAACAAATATCTGCATAACTAAATGTAGAACATAACGTACTGTTATCGTGAAGAGGTAGAGCCTACTTTATGTCTTTATGTCATTAGTATCTTTTACGGATTGTTTACTGAAGAAAAAAATTCTAGACTAAGATGGGAACTGCAATTTTTGCCCTAAATTGTAATTATCATTATTGATACCTAAAACTAAAAATACACTTCACGCCGGAAATTAATAACCGATCATCAGATTATGGATCGCCTAAATTACATTTAGATGCCAGGCAACATTTGTTTTTACTAAGAAATTATATTATAGAGTATTTTAGTATCTTGGCAACTAAACAGTATCAATGACCACAAATTCAAAAAAGTCATGTCCGCCAATCTGGAGTTCAGAATTACTGTGTTTTTCAAACATGGAAAAACTTAATTTCACTCAAAATATTACACGTACAGAATTTATAGCTAAACAATTTTATTATATGTATAGATAGAAGAAGATAGAAGAAGGAAATGAATGTACCTACTATGTGAAATAATTGTTCGTTTACATTTATTAAATTTTGGTTTTGTTATGTGGTTAATGATAGTTCGATGACTCCTCACAATTATAAATGTGACCTTCGCCTTCGTGACTTGCAAGAAATAAATAGAAAATTGTCCAATTTTTTCCTCAACTTCTTATGTTGGCTATCATCGCTAATTTTGAGGACGCATTATTACGATTTTACATCATATCGAAATTTGTCTGCATGGGTGTATCAACGTACAAGTTTTAAATGATTATTGCGATTGAAAAATAAGTAACATTACTATAAATAAATTTGATAAACAAATGTAGTACCTACCCCTTACTTAACTGGGTGTTTTACGAAGAGAAGTTTTTATGCTTAGGTTTATAGGTATTAGGTATAAGTGCGTTAATAACTTATTTTATTTCAATTTATAAAAACATAATTTGCTGTAATTGTTGTTTAGAGTTTAACATGTGGAGACCCTTTATTTAATATAGTGCCAGTAAAATAGTGTGAAAACACAAATAAAATTATTCTTTATAGAGCACATCTAACCATTTTTTACTTTTCTTTAAGCTCGTCTTCAAGCACAACGGCCTTCACTTATTATGTAATTGGCTTCGGTCTAATAATAACTTTAGTTCTAGTGTTATTCTAGTGACAATTAATTACCGACCGTTTTTCCTAATCCAAAATGAGATACCGTTGAAAAGATGTTAAAAAAACAAAAAGTTTTATCGCACGCTCCAGTTGACCGTTGATGTCTTTTATATCGGTTTTATCTTTTAATATTATGCATTATTCGTAGAACTTACGTTCTTGTTATTTTAATATTTCTTATCGATTCATCCATTCATCTACAATTCGAAGACCGTTGACAACGTACATAGGTTTTTCCTAAGCAACGCCAGTCCGCTCGAGTAAATTTTAATTAATATAGAGTACCTATTTATAAAACTAAATTAACTAGTTCTATTTTGAGTGTTTTTATTTGATTCTTTGTTTATTTTAATCACATCTAAATCACAGACACATACTAAAGCAATTAGTCGGTATTTTTGGAATACAGTTATAATTACCTGAATAATTATGAACATTCTTGGATATTAAATTGGAGAAAATGTTTCATACGTATGGCGATGTGATTATTATTATAATAAATAAAACGTACCATTTTAATGAATGGAAGACGTTGAACTATTACTTTCTACTGGCCGCTCTGTACGACATAGCGTTTCGACGAAAGCAAAATTCGTTCAACACTTTCCTCTGGTGACCCAGCTGACGTGTTTAATAAAGAGTGTGAAGTCAAACCTGTCTTTATAACAGTACTTCGCAGTGCAACGATGTGGGTTGAACGCGTGTCTCTAGGAAAACACAAGTGGATTATTATCGTCACAATTAGTCATAACTTGATTTATTGTTTTATCGGTAGTACCTATTCTGTTCGATTCAGAACCTAAGATGAGCAAACAATAATGGAAATATCCAAAATTACAATACGTCGCAACAAATGAATTGGTGCAAAAGAGAGTTATTTGATAGACGCATGCTACAATTCCTGTCCATATGCATATTTAGAATAGTAAACGCAAACTTTAATTACCTGTAATGAACTGGTATAGATGAAACTGGATTTTAAGGCGTGTACGTATTGTGCAACAAAAAATCACAATTATCTTCGTTATAGGCACTTTAAAAAGTATATTAGGTATGTAAAATCTAATGCTAAAATAAATAATTATTAAATACATAATTATGTTACTTAAAGGAGAAAAAATAATTTTATTATCAGGAATGCAGCTTTTTGTAAATATTATTGCACCACCCTAAAGCATACTCTATTACTATATTTGTACATCCTGTTGTCAAGGTCACATTTTCTCGAGACGATCGTACGTACGATATGTACGTAACGTAACATGGTTATTAGGTATTAGATCTCTTCATTTCATTCACAATAATTGGCTTTTGTAATCTGTCTTTGTAAAGTAAAGATAAAAACTTTATAAAGAAACACCTCTCGTGCATAAGTTCAAAGGTCGTTCAACGGACACGTGTCAATTTGGGTGGTCACTAAGTTCTTTAAATTCTTGTGTAAACGTAGAGAACGTAGAGACCTATAATGATCTTGGATTTTTTACTTTTTTTATAAGCACATGTGTCACTATATCTAGCCAGGTATGTTGAAACGATGGACCGCTCGTCGGCCACTAATCGCCACAGCATACCGGCTGGAGTTTCGCAACTCACGGCCCGACCGCTCACTCGATACGAAATACTATTTCGATCACCTGTAATTCGAATATGTTTCGATTGATAGGTATCTTATTTATGAGCAAGAATAATAATTGCGAAAATTATTTATTGGCTAGCGACGGACAAAATTACTCGTTAACTTAAAAAGCTTTAAAAAACATAAAAGTAACGCTTATGGATTATATGGATCTCAAAAACATAAAATTGCATCGGGCTTAAATAAGATAGCAGTACGCTCTTGCGATAACAGTATTGCAAGAGCGCACCGCTACTGCATAGTAGTTAACGGACTACGATGCAATGCACTGGTAGCGTCTAATACAATATTTCTTGAAGTTGTTCAAATGCTTAACACAAAAGTTATTGGAGGAGGGGGATGAGAGGGGAGTCAAGGCCGGCCGCTTGACATACATCCCACCGCATTCACCTTCCGACCGCCACCTGCCCACCACCACTGTCAAGGCTGCCTTGCGAAACACTGCGATCTACCTCTACACATACAAACTCGAGTATCACTTGTGAAAATGCTGTCGCAACTGACTAGTCGAGGTGGCGGAATAGTCAATTTCAAGTTCACAGATATCGGTAATTTTTGATTGCACCGTCTCCCGTCGGAATGTTAATAGCCTGTGGCCATCCGTTATTGCGACCTTGTAAGAATCGAATATTGGTACGGTGTTAGGAATTTTAAATCGCCATGACTTTTGGTTTTTTGTCATTACACATTAAAAACAATAATTGCTTTTGCATGCAATTGAAGATTTCACGCTTGTTACTGTTTTAACAGATGGTACTATGGTCCGACGCCTGTAAAACTTGCATTACAATTTATAGGTGTAAATGAATTGCGGAATAGAAACTTAAATGCATTCAGAATTAAGTTGGCGTGAAATCGTAGAGATTTTTCTGGTAAATTATTCATGTGGCTCGCGTTGGGCACTTTCGACGCGTTCTTGTGAAAGCCTTTCACTCTTATCATGTGTCGTCCGCAGAGTTCCGTCAAATAGTAAAAGCAGGATTTAGTAGTGACGCGATCTCGTCATGCGGTATCGATTTTAATAAAAGTTATAGGCGAAGTGGCCTCAGTTTCTTTTGATATTATTTGATATCTTGTCTAGTTATACTTTATAGCACATTGCTTAACAAACTTCGCGATTTTATTAAATATTTGCAGAACGAACACCTATACCAAAACAGGTTGCTGTTCCACTTACTCCGTTAGAATGTCCTCAATTCAAATAGTAGGTACGTCTTTAAATTTATCGCCTTTGATTTGGTGACTCTGCATTCCAACATTTTTCAACATTCCTTATTAGGCCTACTCGTCCTAATGGGCGCGGCGGTGGCATTGGTTCATTTTCATGCCCACGGAAAAGTTGACGAAAATCCTTTCGATATATTTATTCCAGAACCAGTCGTCCTTGTGAAACCATGGTTTTAAAAAAAAAGAATCAAAAGATATCCAATAAATTAGCGAAGAATAGAGTTAAAAATGCAAGAAAAATAAAAATTGCCAAAATAACTTTGATTTGAGTGCTTGGTAGTTGCCAACATGGAAATTACAATAATTTATCATGCAGTAAAATCAGAGAACTTGAAGTTATTGCGTACATAATCCCTTACTAGAATACTCTTCGACGAAAACAACCGCTGTAATCAGCGTTATTAACTAAAAAACTGCAGTTAAGTGCCATGAGTACTTATCGTGCATTGCATTATTATGTAAAGTCTTGATCCACACTGGTCGGTTCTTCAGCATTCCTCTGTTGAAGGCGGCAAGTTCGTAGTTATACTGTGGGTCTACGGTGGTCGCATGCGCGTAACGGATGCGTTTTTAGTCCGGATCGTGGACGCCAGAAAGTGTGTTAATGCGTGCATGATTTGCGCAACCAAGCGCGCAAGACACGCGCCGCCAACGATAGCTCCCGTCAGTGATCCCGTTGTCTCTACCACATGCTTACCACTTACCACAGATGAATGGTAATAATGAGTACCATATTTCCGATATACTCTACTCATATTATTACGTGCCTATGCGATGTTGGATTTTTTTTTATTTCCTTTTGCTAAATTGAATTCTAACATACTCGTATCTGTATGAGATAGGTTTTTCAGTATCCTTTCTGCTCTTTTACTGAGATCTCGTTACCTTAACTTTTCATATTATTCATTTAATATTCAAAAAAATCAATGCATAAAATAAAACTTAAACAACAAGATTGTCAAAGATGGTTTTGAGAGGTGTCATTTTCGTGTGAAATGGAAAATCCAATCCAAAAGTCTTCCTCGGCAGTATGATGTAAATGTTCGTCACATAGTGCAAATATGGATGAGATATTGTATCATCGAATTCTTAGTAAAGAACATTGTCAAGTATTTAGCAAGAAATTCTTCATTTGCAAATATTTAATATACGTGATAGTTTCGAGTAACTAAAATAATTATTACATATATAATTGACGTATGGATCCAAACCAGGAAACATATTATTTGTAACTCATTCTCTCTAAACGAATTTAAATTTACACATACAAATTCATTGACTGCAAGTATCTGTACGTTTGCAATTTTAATGATCCATATAAACTAAATTGCTTTCGTTTTATTCGCAAAGAACAACGGTTTTCGCGGGACATATTTAAAAAACCCAAGCAAAGTCGCCTGCAGATCGTACGTAGTCTTCTATACAGCCGTATTTGCTCATTACGGGTGAAATTAGTTGTAAAAGCTGTCAGCATCTTGGGTCGGTTACGTTCCCGTCCTTTGACTATGCTATCAAAGTTAGTAATCGTAGTATCGAGTGTGAGTGGGCGCGCCAAGCCGGTCAATGGATGTAGGCTAACCAGTGTCCAGTGTTTGTTAATGAGAGGCCTGAGCCCCCAGCTAGGGTTGTCAATCGATTAGGAAAAGTCTTCTCTATCGTTTAAGAATAATAAAGCATCTACATAGGTACAGTAATATAGGTATACATTAAAAAGTTTTATAATATTTTAACACAACGTTAGATGTACATGATTGACTGTAAAATTTGTAATTTGTAGCAAAACCAGTGTCCAGTGTTTGTTAATGAGAGGCCTGAGCCCCCAGCTAGGGTTGTCAATCGATTAGGAAAAGTCTTCTCTATTGTTTAAGAATAATAAAGCATCTACATAGGTACAGTAATATACAACAGGTATACATTAAAAAGTTTTATAATATTTTTAACACAACGTTAGATGTACATGATTGACTGTAAAATTTGTAATTTGTAGCAAAACCAGTGTCCAGTGTTTGTTAATGAGAGGCCTGAGCCCCCAGCTAGGGTTGTCAGTCGATTATGAAAAGTCTTCTCTATCGTTTAAGAATAATAAAGCATCTACATAGGTACAGTAATATAGGTATACATTAAAAAGTTTTATAATATTTTAACACAGCGTTAGATGTACATGATTGACTGTAAAATTTGTAATTTGTAGCAAATTTTACTACGAGTATCAATGGGACAGCTACACAAGAACGAAAGATTTGTTTTTTTAATTTTCTGTGGGTACTTTAGCAGATTTGGCTTATGTCACATCTAGAAACATTTTTAGTAAGTAAGTAATTTTCAGCATTTTTTTTTGGTAGGCGATTAACGAACACCCTACTTATGTGTTATAAATTTAAAATATATGATTTGACATTTTCCGCAATTTGTTCAATCGAGTCGAAGATAGATTCCGTTTCCGTGACTTAGTGTGGACAAAGCATAGTATAATATTGTAATATTAATTTTTAACCCCCGATGCAAAAGGAGGAGTGTTATAAGTTTGACGTGTCTGTCTGTCTGTCGGTCTGTCTGAGTCTGCATTGTCTGTGGCACCGTAGCTCGCGAACGGATGAAACGATTTCAATTTGGTTTTTTTTTTATGAAAATTGAGTTACGGCCGAGTGTTCTTAGACATGTGGGGCGTAAAAGTGGGGAAGGATAACCGAATGTCTGCAAATATAATCGAGTGGGGTCTCAAATGAAAGCACACCACGTGCACATTACAAAATAATATGTTCAATGAAAATCGGTTGAGCCCTGAAAAAACTGTGGGAGTAAAAGTGGGGAAAATACCCAATATCTGCAAATATATTATTGTGTCGGTGGTTTTTTTTTTAATTTTTAATTTAATATTATAATAGATATTAATTGGTGACCCTAGCGCTGATAGCATAGAGCGCACACGGTCGGCTCTTGGAGCAAACGACGCGACCGTCGCGTCCGGCGAAATGCCTGCCCTCTGTATTAGTATGCGGCCGCATCACAACTTTCTACACATTCTTGGTGCTGCCGAAGAAACCAGCGCCGATACACATAACAATTATACTATCGATCGAATGTTCATTGTCTCGGCATCGGTAACGAACATATATCACGATATATCACGATTCGTGTAATGAAATGAAATGAAATGAAAATCATTTATTTGCACGAATATGGGTTAGTTATTCGTTTTACAGGGCATTTGGAGCAATCCATATTCACCTTTTCAGGTATTCAAATTCTAAAAGTAAAAATAAGCAAATAAAACTAATGTTAGTAATACAAATTAAAACTTTTAAAATGATAAAACTTATTACTAATACACAATTTGATTGATATGTTTTGTACCATTTATTAATGTCAATTTAACCAAGTATATTCATTATTTTTATATTATTTAGTTATAATTCTACCTAATCGAACTCATCGGCTGCCTATGTGCCACCCATGCTGGATAAAGAGAGAAAAAGCCGGAGGAAAAAAACTCTCGACACAGGTTTTGGTACTGTAGAAACAGGCTGTAGAAACAGGCTTTCTATGATAGTGTACCTACGTCCGATTTAAAAAAAAACATTTATTTCTTGTATTCTAATATTTATTTACTGAATTATTTTATTTTTATTCTTGATATTGCACTATTAATTATTTAATGTAAATACGAAGCAATTAGTCACGTTTTTTTAAACGTTCTTATTCTCTTCTTTGAAATGCTTACTTTCTCTGGATAATATAAGGAAAGTAATTCCGTAATTTCTGCAGTGATTTTTATCATAATAATTTCAGTTCATACTTATCGTACCTATATTCACAAATAGTTACCATAATATGCCACACAACCGCACTACATAACTTCTGCTGCTTCTTTGAAATAAAACTGTGATTACTTCTAGTTTATCTCATTTCATATTATAATTGAGCTGGGCGTAAGTCGAACGATTCGACAGGTAAATGTCACGATGCCCCACATACCTACTCGTATGTAAGTAGTACTAGTCCCCGCCTTATCGTGATTAAACCGTGTTGAGTGATAAAATGCGCACACCCTTGCTATTTATGTTTCCAAAAATATAATGAAACATCTTGATCTATGGCTGAAATAAGATACGACCTCTGAGACCCCGACAGAGTTGTCTCGTTAGAAGCTACCTAGGTTTTCTAATCCACAATTTCAAAAACTTGTACCTACCGTGGTTTTTACTTGTATGTAATAATTTTAACATTTCACATTATATACATAATTATGTATATTATATTCACTATTAATTTACTCGAACATAAGTTGTCAAATATTTACTCGTTTTGGCTTTGATGCTATGTGGTCATGAACGTCATAATATTGCTACATTATAAAATTTGCAAATTTCTCAATTTGATATAAAGTAGCTAAAAGTGCAATGGCAGCAGCGTTTACACGGTTGCCGCAGGCCGCGGCCTTTGCCACACACGTTCCTTAATTTTAGTGGCTAAAATGAATGGTAAATCAAACCTCGCTCGTTCGTCATTGAACTAAATTTATAATCACGATTATACCCCGCGCACCAAATTGCCCGCTGTTCGGTGATAATGACAATGTGGGAATTTAATTTTGCTACACCTCACCGCAATGCTAACGTGACGTGATTGCTGCATGTCTCGTGGTTTTAATTGCGCTACTAAGCAAAAGGAATTTAATGACTAGGAAGGAAATTGTAGAGGTCGGTTTGGCAATTGGACTTGTTTTTCATTTTCATGAAAATACTTATATCTCTTTCCGGCCACTTTATCCTTCGAACTTTATCCATCATCATATGAGTACATTTAATTTTTTATCATATCGAACGTGTGATAAGACCGCAACAGGGTATATTAATGTTTAATTTTAAATTTATATTTTTTAAGTGTTCTTATTTTCTTTTACTTTAATCTTATACGTGATTTGAATGTCAATATAAAATCGAGAAAATTAATGGGTGGTTTGTTTTTCAATTTCTAGGTAGCGATGGCCGGCGACTTCATCCTCGCTGTGGCGTCGATGATGATAGCTCGCCTGCGCAGCGACGAAGTCACACTAGTCCTCAGCCAGGTAAAATTAATTATCTAAACGTTACGGATGACAAAAAAAAGTCATAATTTGTGTATGTCAGGTATATTTACGATGTCCACTTATCATTTACTAATATTGGACGCTCCCTTGCTCGATGGCGTCACTTGGGAGAGACCTATGTTAACAAAAATTGTGGACAAAATTGGACTGAAAAAAGGATTTTAGAATCATAACTGGCGATGTATCCAGCGGCAGTAAAAAATCATACTGAAATAGTAAAACATTTAATTCTATTTAATTATTAGGGGAGTCCAAGATATTACTCGTAATCGTAAATATGGATACCTATTTACCTACCTATGTAACGCAATATCAAAGAGATTTTCATTACAAATTTAAATTAACAACGTTTTTAATCGGTTTAATTAACTGATTCGTTTGTTAACCGCTTTTTGGATGTGTCCGTTCTAGAACGTTTGAACCACAAAACATTAAAAAAAACCATATCTTTGTGAATGCGAACTTCAAAAGTCCAAATTAAAATTCAAGGCTGTTAAGCAAAATAGTTACACAGTATCACCCAAAACCCGACCACATTAAAGCATGGATAAAGAATGTTATGTATTTTAATAATTTAAAAATTTTAAATTTATTCGCCTGTGTTGGGTATATTGAAGTACTCGTATATTGGACTACGATCAGTTTGATCATTTTGTTTCTGATTATTTTTGTATATTGTACCGTTTCCTCCATTCGTTTTTAGATGTAAGATACTATTAGCGTTGTGTCCCTTGTTTTTATACGATGAACAGATTTTTTTTTCCTTTCTACGTGTTGGTAAGTCGCCCATTTATACGAGCAACACCAGGAGACTTATACATTTTGCACGCTTATTCAAAGTGTGTAACAGAAATCGTGCAAAATTACGCTGTACCTGCCTGTCCGACATTCTATAGGACATACTCGTTTATCTGGTATATGTTTCAAATTTTAACACAGTGTTATGTGTATGTTTTCATGCAATAATCGCTGTAACAACCAACATTAAATTATACATTGTATGGGAATCCCATATTACCAAGAGCCATATTTTTCAATATCAGATTTGTGGATAGGCATACGAAGTAGCGTGACTAAAATGCATGTTTAAAAAAACATTTGTTAAGTTATGATGATTTACGAAACGGCTATTCGTGTGTGTTTTGCACTTCGCAGGTTTTTCCATTTCCCTTTTATAGGTTTCGTATGTGCGATTTTGCGACCGCACTGTAATATTGTTTTACCAATCTTCTTGTCGTGTCTATATATGCATGACTTAGCAACCCGTCCAATTTGGACGAACACGTTGCTGTTACATTCATTAGAATATGACGAATATATCCATATCTATTTTAACACACTTTTTACGTAATATTATACATATTGTGTCACACAAAAAACCACAAAAATCTCTGTCATTTGTCAATCCTACAACAATAAGATAATATTTGTATTCTTATATCTACAAGCTACATATTAAAAAGCGTTCATAAAAGTACCTATTTTACAAAAACTTACTCCTTAGATATTAAATAAATTCTCAATAATAACATAATATAATAAAAGTTATGTTTATAATATTTCAGGTAGTCACTGATCTGGTCCAGGGAGAATTCATGCAACTTGGTAGCAAGGAAACTGAGAACGAGCGGTTCGCACATTATCTTACCAAGACATACAGGAAAACAGCCTCGCTTATCGCTAATTCAGTCAAAGCGGTGAGTTTATGTTTGTACTTAAAACCATTAAACAAATAGCTTCACACACATCGTCCCACACTAGGATTCCCTGTCGAGGATGCAATAAATGCACACAAAACAAGAACACACACCCAGTCCGGAATTCAAACTCATCATTCAAATCTGTGCTCCGTTGGGGAACGAACCCAGGTCACTCCGCACAGCACCCCTACGTCTTCATCACTCAGGTCGTCAAATTAATATGAACCTTTTACCCTCTTCTAACATCTAGTTTAAAGACTCAAAACAATACCTACAACAAAACGAAATAAACCTACGTGGGTTTATTTATTTCGTTACCATGCTAGTCTAAGCATGTTACCTATAACCCTTACAGGAAAAACAATGGCACTAACTATACAAGCAAAACAACATTTCAATTTTACTAAATATTGTGAATAGTAATTATTGTAATGTTTTGAGAATACATACAAAAACTTAAAATTTTTCCACATTACTTATGAGTTCACACACGACATTCATTCAGACAGTTCATTACATAATTATGAGTTAGGAACACAGTAAAAGTTATCTGATTGCCCATCAAATGGCTATGTATATAAATTTATTACCTCACGCCTTTAAGTATCTGAAACCCTAAAGTTCTAATCTAAAATCCTCTTTTTAAAACGCTTTACTTAATGGCAATTACTTAAAGACAAGAAATATTAATATTATAGCGCGGCAAGCCCAATACTCGTTCGCCGCTCAGCGCGAACGAATGAAAAAAACGAGCAACACTGTAACGGACCGCGCTGAAAAAATTTTGTATAGTCGTCCAGTTCGTACGGTTCGTTTTAAAATATGTTAAATTAAAGTAATTTTTTCCTATTACCGCTCTCCCGCCTAAATCATTGGATTTGTATGAACTTCGTTTGATGAAATACTTCTTTTTACACGCTTTATATTAGCTTTACATGATATTTGTTTGTAACCAACTCCTTTGGGCGCGATTTTGACCCACTTTTCGTTTTCGTTCCCCACGTTCGTGACCCACGACTTCGTTCAAATTTTGTAGGTTTATCGAGGACCGATGACAATACACTAATTTGATAAAATTATTAAATTTTTTTCAATTTGCAAAATAAGTTTTTTTATTTACTTATATGTATAATTTTTTACAATAAAATTCATTTTAATTTTATATATTTTAGGCAGTTTTGACATGAAAGTTACTCTTATGAAATTTGCCAAAAGTTGATAGTTTTTTAGTTATAAATTTTTGAAAATCGAAAATTCTCGATTTTCACCAACTTTGATGATTAATTTGAAGATTCCATTAACATGGTCGTAAAGAAGAGTGTTCAAAGTTCATATTAAAACCAAACCATCCCGTTATAGCTTAAAGTGTAACTATACTATATACGATAACCCGAACTAAAAAGTGTAAAACAAATATAGTTTTCAGTGAAGATTTGTATGAAAAAAACGTATTTTGTTAAAAATTACCATTATCCTTAAGTTTGTCGTACCTATTTCATTACTTTCCAGAATTCGTTACTTATTAGTGACACTATCGAATGGTGTAATAATATAGGCTGTGTTTTTTTTTTCAAAATCGACGGGTTCGATTCCTGGCTAAGCATATTGATTTTCAAAAATCCAATGATGCAGTTTTCATCAAAATCGGGCGCCTGTCTCCTTTCATTGTTTCTGGCTTTTACTCATAGTTTCGGTTATCCCCATCCACGCACCCTTGAAAAATTCAACCTGTTTAATAATATGATGATGTCTGCAGGTGCATAGGGTATAAGCTGCCATATTTGTAGATGGTGGGCCAAAATAAGGTCTCCTAATAACTTTTACTACTAATTCCTAAATTGATATCTCACTAGTATACGCCTAGTGATCGCGCCAGGTCATCCAGTTATTTCATTACGTACTGCTATTATTTGCAACAAAGTCGAGGCGTAAAACTACAGTTCGTTACATATTATTATAATAATTGGAATCTGCTCGGAAGAATGTTACAAGCAAATCCACCTGAACCATTAAAATAAGACTGATTAGCATAATGGGATGATATTACGTAATCACTTGGTATCAGGAAAAAAAACACTGTTTAACAACTTTGTATAACGACGTCTGTTGCTAAGTTTTATAATAAATATGAATGCCTTATAAAAATATAATGTTCTTATTGGGTTAAATATATTCTCTGAAGTAACGGATTTAATCATAAAAGCCGGTTTCGAGGGGTAATTGATGGGGAAACTAGAATTATGTAAACACAGCAGCAACATTGTGTCATATTTTGCGAAACTCAACTTTTAAAAATGAATAGATAACGTTATTTAAAATCTAACGGTGAACTGTGTAAATTGTGACCTTTGAAATGCTTAACTCCTATTGGCTTATCTTGCTATGCGAATGTCAATTCGTCTCTTGAGTTTGTTTATGGCAAAACATACAAAGTTATTATTGTTGGTTGTAAACATAGTAAAATATATATTTTTACTATTTTTAGGGAATATAACGACCGAAAACCATAGTTGTTCAGTTGTCGGTGGCTCCTCTATTCAAATCCCTGTAGAATACTTGTTCATATGATAAAATAAATTGTAGTTACTATATTTGTTTTAGCATTAAACCACAATTAGTTTTTAAACCTTTATAAAAAATGTAGGTATGTCTATACGATACTCTTGCCTGAAATTACCTTATTGTTTGCTACAAGGCGTTTAACAAACAAGTAACGTGTAATAATCGCAGGTGGCGCTGCTGAGCGGCGCGGACGAGAGCACGTGCGAAGTGGCGTTCCAGTACGGGCGCAACCTGGGCCTGTCCTTCCAGCTGGTGGACGACCTGCTGGACTTCGTGTCCTCCTCGCAGGCCATGGGCAAGCCCACCGCCGCCGACCTGCGGCTGGGGCTCGCCACTGCGCCCGTGCTATTCGCTTGTGAAAAGGTGCGTTGATAACCGTAATAATGGATTCGTTTGTTTAAAGCCTTAGTTCCCAAGGTGCTCCAGGCGGACCCCCAGGGTTCACGGGAGACTCAACGGGGGACATTCGTAAGCAGGGGTCTACGAAATTTTATCTGCTTTCGATGGTGAAGAACAAAAATATCGGTTTAACTTTAACTATCAATGTAGGCCTTAGGCAGTTAATATTTAAAGAAGCTCAGCAACTGTTACTTGTTCAAACTTGCATATTTCACATTCAGTATAACGCAAATTTCCAGAGTAAGATCTTCAAATTTTGTAAATAGAAATGTAGCTGCTTGGTATCCAACGGAACCAGCTAAATTTTGAAAGTGGTCTATCAGAAAAAAATGTCTGGGAACCTCTGATTTAAAGGATAAAATAATAGTTACAGGGTAATAGTTACAGTTACATGATATTAACTTGTGTTAATATTTTTGAGTGATCAGAGGCTTCTAAGGGTCCTTTCTCATTATGTCGCGTGTTCTGTGGCAGCCTGTCATACTTTAACTAACGTTATAGGGACCGTGCAGAAACTACAAAACGCCACCTAGCGGATTAAAACGAAACTGCCACAACTAAAGTGCAATATTGTTCCTTTGTTTTTCATATGTTTTCATAATGTCGCTTAACGAGGAATAACTCAATATTTCACTATAAATTACGGATTAAATTACGTAAAATGTATAAAATGCGATTTTAGTGATACCAAGAATAGTGTGTGTCGTGCGAACGTTGATATTTTTCAAATTCTAAAAGTATTTGGTCCAAGTGTTTTTCAATAGAAAATTTGTTGGTATATTAAAAGGGTGTAGAGGATTTTCAGATAACATTGTTTAAATAAAGTGAGCAACGCATAAAGCAGTATCTATTTTAAGATGAATGCCTGGTATTTTGATATTGTGTGATAAATAAAAATGTTTAAATAGAACGAATTCCTCCTTTTCATTGAAAATAAAAATAACTTGAATTTTAAATTAATCTCAAAACAAATTATATATTAGTTTCATTTGAAAAAACCTTGATAGTTCTTTTTAACCGTTTGAATTCATGTCACGTGTATTTTTAACTGCATTTATCCAACTTTTCGTATAGTTTTTAGCCAGAGCATGTTGGTACTATCAGTAGAAAATTACGAGAATTTACACTAATATATTTATATATTTTATTCTTGGAAGTATTGGAGCATCCATCAATACAAGAATACACTTTTAATGAGCCTTTTAATATACAAAATTATTTGTGATACACTTTTCAAAAAGTTAACATACGGTAGTAATCTTACCCATAAAGCAATATGCAGTTCCGATAAATGACACTAGATGGCTTAGGTGTCGCCACGCACGGTCCCTATAATTTGGCTGAAAGGGCCTCCTAAAGTAGCAATAGAAATGATTATAAATTCAGATCGCATTTTAGTCCTATAATTTCCAGCTGCTATTACGTGGCAGTCTGCATGCTCGTGCATCTACGAGATTGATATTTTTTGCCTTTTGATAGACTAATATAGGAAAAATTTTAGATTTGTAAAAAATAATAAAACATAATAGCGGTGATAGCCCAGTGGCTTAGAATTCGACCACGAATCGAGGGGTCCGGGTTCAAATCCCAGTGGCACGCACCAATGACTTTGTAAAAAAGTAATGTGCGCTTTATAAAATTAAATATCACCTGCTGTTACGGTGAAGAAAACATCGTTAGGATACCTGCATGCCTGAGAGTTCACAACAAAAGTTCTCCAAGTCTCTGAAGTCCACCAACCCGCAGTAGGCCAGCGTGGTGGTCTAAGGCCATGCTAACTTTCCACTACATCCTTCCAGTACCCGGAGCTGAATCCGATGATAATGAGGCGGTTCCAAGAGGCGGGCGACGTGGAGAAGGCGTTCGAGCTGGTGCACAAGTCGCGCGGGCTCGAGCAGACGCGCTTCCTGGCGCGCAAGCACGGTCTCGAGGCGGCCCGGCTCGCCCAGCAGCTCTCCGACTCGCCCTACCAGAAGGGCCTGGTCGTGACCACCGACCTCGTGCTCAACAGGATCAAGTAGTCGAGCCGACCGACCTCCACCGACCGTCCGGAATAAACGGTCCTTCGGTGTTTGTCTAAATGTACCCATCGTTCGAAAGTAACCAACCTCGTTCGCCAGGTACTGCCCCCGGATCGGTTGTAGCCTCCACTGACTACCGTCCGCAACAGATTTTAGGTTCGGTTTCCAAAAGAGTCTTGTACCTAACGTTTGTGTGTATTACGGTCGTTGCAAGCATAGCATGGAGACGGAGCGCATCAGCTCTCCGACTCACCATACCAAAAGAGCCTCATCGTAACCACCGACCTCGTACTTAATACGATCAAGTAGTCAAGCCCATAGCGTCCTCCACTGACCCTCAGAACAAGATAACAATCCATACGTTTGACTGTAAACTATTGGACATCGAACGTAGCCGTGTAAAGGTTTGGCAGTGAACCGACGATCCGATCCTCCGGCGGTCGATTAAACGTATCCATCGTTTTGTACCTGATGTTGTGCTCGGTATAGCAGGCGAAGCCCCGGGTTTGAGGATAACAAAAATTCACTACTGTCGTCTTGGTTTTCCATCTAACGGTTGGATGGAAAATTAGATTCTAACCTTTGTCGACCTTCGAAAGGTCGTACGGTTGTCGTCTCTGGTCGGCTCTCCATTAAGAAAATCTGGAGGTATTACTTTTATGATGTCAAAATTGTTTGAAACCTCCGGGGGTTTCATTTTTATATCGATTAGCACTCCACAGTAACTTTGAAACGGAACTGGATTCCGATTGATTCACATTGAATGATGGTTACTAGAATTTTGGATATTTTTTATCGGGAGGCGGTGGAGGTATAGGATTCAAGCAGCGAGCTACCTTCGCGCGATCCGTCGCATCTAGAAAGGCATCCACGGTTCTGACGGCCGGCCCCGAGGTCCCCGCCGGCCCGGGAACGCGGACCGGAGTACTTTTCGGTATATACCGCCCCGTTGCATATTCACCCCAAAGTACTCCGAATCCGTCCATTCTGCCGCGTCGTGTCAGCCCTTTATCCGACATAAAGGCCGACCGACGGTTACGAGAATTCTGGATACCTTTTTGTTAGGAGGCGGCGCGGCGGCGAGGGCGTGTCCGCAGTGTGTGCGTGCGTCCGTCGGTGACCGAACGCTCGTCGCGCGTCGCTGTGTGCTAATATTGAGTATATATGTAGTGCCCGTGCGTGTGAGCGTGTGACGATACGTTGGGTGGGTATCGTAGATATTTTACGAGTTAATAGAATCATGTGCCCGAAAATTTATGTACTTCGACTTAAATGCGTGATCGTATGAAGATTCGACGTTGACGCTGACCTTGACGACTTTGTCTGTTTTCGTTGTGTATGAAGCTTATGTATATTTCTGTATCAGTATGTATTCCTTTTCACTTGTGTGACCTGATTTATGTTAAGTTTCGTTGAAAGTATTTTAACACCGTGATCTATCTACGACCGTAACGGAGAAGCTATTGCTGTAACTGTAGATTAAGCGTGGATGTGACTACTCGTTACCAAATACCGCTGTACATATGTGTACGATAATATGCTCAACTGTCTACATAATTACCGTTTAGTTTTGGGCGGAATAGGCTATTTAATTTGATTGTATATAGGAATGTGCGTTATAACACGCGCTCGTTTAGTTCTTCTATTTAACATGTGCAATGTTTCCATATAGGTATAGTGTTCGAGTACCTGTGTTGAAAGCACAATTGCGTCCGACATTCTTTAACGAAATTATATCGATATGACTGTAATTCTTGCTCCGGCTGTTCATATTTTATGCTGTGTAAATACTGCGAGTCATTGGATAAGTTACCCGTGTATTATCTTCAAAACCAATTACCTCAATTTCTTTAGTATACACGTGACATGCTAAAAGTGTATATTATGTATGTTCTTATAGTATTAAAGCATTAGTTTTGTATGAATATGCACAATATTATTTAGGCGAAAATTTATAACGGCCGTTAAGAACTTTAAAAGTATATAAATTCTATAGAATGTAGGTGATATTGTAATTGTAAATAATACAGTTGAATATTATTCAGTGCTATTTAATATTTCTATGATCAAAGTATCAGATTTTATGTAATATGAAATGAAATGTGCACTAAGAGCGCAGTATTTTTAAATAACTTGTTTGAAATTGTTATTTAACAAAACATTAGTCACTAATATGATGAGGTTGATGTAATGCAGAAACTCTGTATAGCTCGCTTTAGTTGCAAGGTTGCAACTGAACTTCATAATTTTAAATGGGATTGGAAGTTCTTATACGAGCTTTTTGTGCAAATAATTGCATGTAATTCCGACATTATATCAATCTCCGCGAATATATGGACATCGAGTTAAATGGTTTTTATGTACATTAAATGTAAACAATGGGAGTCAAACGATTTTTATTTATATGTATGTAGTCATAATACGTAGTTTATATTGTTTGTAAATATTATTACTATGTAAAGTGCTAAATCATGAATAATTTTATAAACATTAGTTACTGAATATTGTTTTATTTAATTACAAACCTTCTATTATCATCAGATTATTTACCTACTTACTTCCAGCCTGGTCTTAATGAAATCATGATTTTAAGGGTAGGATAATCTGAAAAGAATATTTGTTTCTTTCGGACAATAAAGGCAGGTGTTACTGATTTTCGTGAACTTCGTTGCATAATTTCGTGATAATATTACAGAGAATATTATTATGGTTTATCCCACTTTGATCACATAGCCTAGCCCTCACCTGCACTTTTAATCATCAGGCCATATTGTGATGTGGGGAGCAGCGGGGTTGCGGACTAATAACGGCAGCGTTCTTACTTCATACTTTTTATTACTCTTTATGCACTTATACTAAGATTTACAGTATCTTAGGGCTATCCTAAGATCGACCTCCTAATAATGAATAATGAATGATGAATAATTTGCTAACAATATATATACTGATTATGCACGTGAAAGAACGGACGTCAATCAATACGCGTGTCTCACGTACGCTCCCGAATCAGGCGTATGTTCTAAATTCTTTCAGTGTTGAGGTAAACGATACGTGAGTTGATTTACGTGCGTGCCATCACACTACATCACCTTTCCTAGAGAAAAAAAAAAAGAATAACACGGGTATTTCTTTTTTGTAACAAATCATCACACTACATCACTGCTACAGTCTTATACTGTATTACACTGTATACTATACACAACAAATTAATATACTACATCTCATTACAATAAATTATTTCTCTAATTAATTATTATACACGCTAGTACAACATGATTGCTCATTTCTACGGTATAACTTAGTCCTATTCTTATGCACTACATCTATTTTATTCTTAAATTTAATCTTTACATTCGGTGACTCATCTTTTAGTACAACAAAAGGACCTTCATACAAACAATCGAGCTTATTACCAGTTTCATTTTTTACTAACACCAAATCACCTTCTTTATAAGCTACAGGATTAACATACTTATCGTAAGAACTTTTCCTAGAGAACTTTTACTAGAAAATATTTACAGTTAAATTTTAAACCTTCAATTTAACAATTTATTTTTTTATTGACTGTTAAATTGTATATAAAATTGAACGGCTGAAGAATATGGCCAATGACACTGTAACGTCCAAAATAATTATATACTTAGGCGATGCTGCTTTTATTTAGAAGTGCCAGCTATAGTTGTAGAGGCAGTCAGTGGATAGCATCAGTATAATATCTCACCATCACATGGGTTGACTGGTAGAAAATGCCAATAGGCATTAAGTTCGCCGATTGTTATAAAACAATAAAGAAAATAAATAAAAATAAGTAGATAACTGTTAGAAGTTTATTGCTGCAAGATAGTATTAACGTACTGGTAAGTACCTAATAAAGCTATCCGTTTTCGTTAAATCATTATTCTTTGATATGAAAATACGCGTCCATAATATTTGAGGGCAATACAATGTTCGTGCTTGCGGCAATCGATCGTCGGCGCCCGGTACCGGCAGGACGAACAAAATGCCACTGAAAAATGACATGGAAATTCAGACACTACGAAACTGGGGCGCTCAAAGTAAACCAACGTTACTTTACAGACATATTAGTTTGAAACGCAACTGAATAAGGGCGATATTGCAAAAGCTACTTGTAAAAATTTCTCGTAAGCACGTTTTCAAATAGTGCAATTAGGTACCTACTAGAAGGATTATTAACTCTTATCAATCAGAATAAAGTTTTTAAAACTTATTTTGTTTCCTGTGTAGGTAATTTTTATATGAACTTTGAATGAAATTTTACGAACATGAATTTATCTACTTTATATTTATGTGGTAAATAAAATCGTGACGAACTACTATTTCCCTACCAATCAGAATTTGTCTTCAATATGTTTTCTAAAAATAGATGTAATTTCCGTGAAATAGGTACTCATAATAATATGTACGAGTACCTACGCGCCTATGTATTAACGTTGGATTACTTTTTAGCAAATGCAAAAGATTGGTAACCAAACGTGATGTCGCCTTATGTTAATTTTTCACTGAGTGTATTCCTTCTTTTATTGCGAATTGAATGAGTGCGTTTGTTTCCAACTGACGCGACCTAACATTTCCCTTGTAGATGTACCTATATAATAATTATGAAAATACATAGGTTACATATTTTGTCAGGACAAAAACTCATAACATACATTACACGACACTGTAGATACCTGTATCTACGGGTATCTGTAGGTACGGGTTACTTTTTCATAGACGATGAATTGCTAAACTTTTTCAATGGTTGATCGAGTGTTAGTCATTTACATTTGTTGGGACTAACGAAGTGTACGCGCTACATATACTTACTCAAGAATTTCGAGAAAAATTATTTCTCATAGAAAATTACAAACACATTGGAGAAAGCTATTCGCTGAAGTGAAGACTATATGGGATTTTTTATTAAAAAGGGCCCATAATTTTAACTGTGTTCCTAAATTGGGTATGTGTCAAGTCAAATATTATTTATTACGTAAAGTTTTAATTTGGCGAAGTTAATTGTAAGGTTAACAAGTTTTTCTTATGTTTTCTGATTATTTCTTACTAAGAAAAGATTATCATCAATTTAACGTTACGACCCTTAAACTCGCCCATGGAAACGTTTTATGAAGCGTGCAAGTTACAGGACTTATCGCAGTTTGTTTCAGAGTCAAAAGTTCGCAGTTATTGGCGAAGATTCGCCCAGTTACGTTCTGACTTGCAATGCTTTCGGTCCATAATTAAATGAATAATGAAATTTTGTAGTTGTTTTATCAGTTTCTTTACGTAAATGTTAACTTTCCTTCGGATATTGTTATGAGTTTTTTTTTGGATATCGAATCATATAAGTAACAGTGAAATCTAAATGTTTGCGCTGCACTCAAGACGACTACGAAGGTAACGACAAAAATAATTTCTAAATCGTTTACCTACAGACACGAAAGTCATTACGGACAAGATATATTCATATTCACTACTTTTCTTACTAATTGCTTACCCGGCAGGTTTCACTTCAGTAATTTCAAAATTATCTCCGTATTACTGGGATATTTTGTGACTTATTATTATTCTACAGCGTATTAGCTTTAAAACAAAAAAAAATATGTTACAAACGCTAGGTAAACGGTAGGTAGAGATTCTCAATTGAATTTTCTCATGTTTTTAAATAGATTTAAACCTAACAGAGCATTATATAATACTGATCTATAACAAATTATAAACAAAGTGAAATTCGTATCATGCAATGGCAGGAGACTGAGCGCTCCTACATCGGGCTCAGCGCGTAGACGGGCACGGGAGCGGCGCGTAGCCGAGAAGACACGTCTTGAAGGCGAGAGGCTGGCGCGGGAACGACTTGAACAACGCGTCCGTGAGAAGATTGAGCAGCAACGACTGGTACTAACCTACTACTATAGCGCTTACACTACTACGACATCTTAGTTTTAACTTAATGAAACCTACATTGTCACCATCTCGATACCTGTAAGCCGTAGAACGTCTTCCATCTGCAGTTTTCTCACAACATTATGACTTGGCATCTCTCAAAAAGCGAGTCCATCATTTTCTACGACATCTTTCTTAGTTTTAACTCAAAGCAGGTTTCATTGTCACCATCTTCATATCTAGGTATGTATAAGTTGTAGAACGATGTTCTTCTTCAGTTTTCACACAAGATTATTTATACCACTCAAGAAGCGAGTCTACCATTTGAACTACCAATCCACCAGTTTTGGATGTCCACAGTCCAATTGCCGTCAGGCGACTCATCTTCGTTTGTCGGTTAATTGGCATGAAAAACAGTAAAGGAGCTTGTATGCTTTGTATGAAGCAGTTTTGTACGATAAATTCAAGATAAGAGTATTGTAATACATTCGGTTTAAGGCTAAGCTTATTCCTTTGGCTATGGTCACAATAATGAATTGAATGACACAGTTAGTTAAGTTAGTTACTCGTAAAGTACATACGTACATATCTACTGTTGATAGGTCCAAAACTCATCGTAAGTACTAAGAATAATACTGTCACCTACTGTTTGAATGACGACATGCTAAGGAGTGGTTATCTTCATTACGTCCATTGTAGTGTCAAAGACAAATCATAGAAAATTACATAAACAGTCAATTATGTATTTGCTTAACGCACTGGAGAAAGTGAGTAGGCACTTGTGCGTGTTTGTGAGACAACATATTATTGTAAATACACTTGCTGGCTAGTACTATAGGACACACTTAAAGGCTAAGCTTATTCTTTGATCAGTTACGTTGTTGGAGCAGAAATTTAAACTCAAAATTACTGTGAATTTGGTCAGATGAGATATTTTAAAGTTAATAATTTTATACGAGTATCAACTTATCAAGACTATAGATATGTTTGGGTGAATTGTGCCTTAGTTTTCTGTCCTTACACATAGGAATGTGGTCATATATTCCTGTTTGAAATGCTCTTCAAAATATATGTAGGTATGTATATGATTTTATAATTGCCAGGTGTTTTAAATTTGAAATGGTTATTCAATATCATTATGTGTATAGAATAGCAAATGTCAACTTACTTTCTTGTTTCTAAAACATCCAAAACCAAATAGCCTATCGGATATCTATTGCATTATTAGGATAATATCCTATTATTAAATTTTATAAATATTATGTAGCTGCGTGGAGAACTGGCATCGTACGAGCCATGGGGGCGGGCGGGCGGCGGCGCGCCCAACATGCGAGGTGTGCGCTTCTCCGATCTACGCGCCAGTGGCATTTACCCAGAAGACGAACTCAGGGTAAGCAAGCATATTTATAGTAGTCGTTTCTTTAACTAACAACGAACATCAATCAGCACAAAAGAACCAAAAATACTTAGTTGTCATCCTTTTACTACTTAGATATATAGGTACTCGGTATTTTGTATTGGGGTTACTGTATATTAAAAAAAGTCACCAGTTTCAATTTTAGCCGGCAGATGACTTACACATCTACATACCTTACCGATGTGAGAACGGTAATAAATTTATATAAGGTAAAAAAGGTCAACCAAGTTGCGTGCCATTAAGACGGAACCACACCGTGGATGACGAAAGATAAAATTATTTAAAATCATACTAATAACCTACGCCAGAGTTCTTACTGTAATTAAATTGTGACATCATAACTCTCTTTGTGAGTGTCAATAAGAAAGTCTTGCGTAAAACATTGGTGAGCTACGAGTTGACTGCGACAAACAGATGACTAGTGATTTCATGTTTTTCAATGAGATGCGTTGACTTCGTTATTTCGTAATAGTGTATAACCCATAAGTCGCGACAAGGCTTGACAATAAATAAATGGGTAGACTTAAATATATGGGCACTTATTAAATTCATAGAATTAGTGCCTCATTTTGATAAATCTTGATCATGAAAATAACATCATTCGTGCCATCAGCATTTGTGCCATTAAAAGAAATTATTTTATAAGCAACTTGGTGGGGTGCGTAAAAATTACATTAAAAAAAATTGTCACAGGGTGTGGCAACATATGAGTCATGTCGGCACTGGTCGTCCCCTCGACGTCATCGGCGCACACCACTGCGCTTGCGAGAGGACCCGCAGCTCTGCTACGCTGATATTCTCCGCCAGGCTGTTGACAATGACATCCGGTACAAGCAGACGCCCCACCAGCAGCACATGTATAAGCAGATCCTAGGTCAACTGTTAAATAATCTTATCTTATATATTAATACGCATAATACGGTGTAATTTTGGTACATTTTACAGCTCACCACGCGATCGGAACAGTTTGCATGTACACTTAGACAAACATGACCTGTACAATACATACGGATACTCTGTTACAATTCAAATTTCAATAAATTATAGTCGAATTTCGAGTACTTGGCGATCTCTAGTAATATGAATTTCTTAGTTATCTATAAATAGTCTCTACCAACCACTTACCACTCTACAATTTAGAATCAAGACCGACAAACCTAAATAAAAGCTGTAATTTTACTAGAACGGGGTAATGTAATCAAGATCAAAAATGATGCAAAGCTATCGTCACGGCACTTTAATTTTAGTGTCTTTGTATGTATGAGCATATTTTAGCATATTATTATATCTCTAGAACCCAAGCGTTTAGAAAGCTATGCCCGTCAATTTCTACATTTTAATTAATAAATAATGGTATTTAGGTTATTTTATAAAACCCACGATACTTATGATTTTGTATTTAATGAATTACAAGCTCACCAACATACTTTATAACGTTCTAATATTTCAGATGAAATGGTTGATAAGAGGCAAAAGGCTTTAAAGGATGAGATGAAACGAAATTTGGAGTACGAACGGAAAATGGTAATACTTCTATAAAATCAGCTACAGAAGAAATAACACTAATTTAATTCCGTATTATCTATTCTAGCACTCTATGGATGGGCCGTGGGGAAGGCCTGGACCTGGCGGTACTACTTGGAGAAATCCACGGGATATAGGACTGAACTTTTCCAAGTCAATGGTAGGTTAATGTGAACATAATTCAGTTTGAGCTGTAAAAAAAAACAACGGGTTGCACTCCGGGAGTGCCGGCAGAAGTGAAAACTTTAACATTAACATTGTGCGTTTTTTAATATTTTGAAATGGTTAGGGAGTAATTGCTTTATTTATCAGTAAAAATACTATCATTTATGTGGTCGTCACTTTTTCATTAATAGATGCACTTTGTTCAATTTCCATATTTTGAAAACTCTCCCTCTGTCTTACGAATTTTCGATCAGGTAACGTGTCCTGACGCGAGCTTAACATTTTTAGCCATCCCAAAACAAGTGTACAAAGCCGCTAAATAAGTTTTCACTTCAATAATCCGTTTTTATTTAATTTCATTACAGGGCTGGACGGATAATGACTTATTTGACAAACTTAAAGGCGAGCATAGGTCTTATAAGAGTTCTTCGCTCACTTTACCTAAAGTAAAGATAGATGATAGAGATTCAAATAAAGATTTACCTGAAATAGGAAGTAACAAAACTGCAAGTTATGAAAAACTTCCTAATATTCCTTATCCAAATACTCCAAACGAAGAAAAGGGCAATCAAAATCAAAGTAATTGTTGTGATGAAGCAAAGAAAAACGGGAACCATGTTAAAACAAAACGTAGCCCCAAAAAGGGCAAATTTATGAAAAGGCTATCAAACGGCGAGCGAGTTCGACGGGTGCTTCTTGAAGACGACACAAGATCCGCACATATCCACAATAGCGACTACAATAACGTGAAAGAGATGAAATTGACGCCGGAGGAAACAATTTTAAGATTGACAGGTGGTGTGGAGCTTGTACCACTTCTGGCGCGGCGCAGGCGGGTAGGCGCCCGCACTTTGCACTCGAGCGACGTAACGCGCCTACCGGACCAACCTTGTCAGTATGTATTAGACTAATGAGTCTAACAATGGTTAGTGAAATTCAAATGCTAACACAATCACAAAAGAAAATTCTCCTTTGTCAAGCAGCTACTCATGGCACACACCACGCCTTCTGTTTTGTAATCTTTCTGCAACGTGTTCATGACATTTCGTTATAAGTATTGTGAATATGTGAAATATTATATATATATATATATACCCCGCAAACTTTGTTTTGCGATATAAGTTATCGAGGTGAAAATTTAGGGTTGTATGTATTTTTAATGCCACATTATTAAAAAATAAAAATAAAAGTTTGTCCAAAAATTAATGGGGTATGAAAAATTGTCTATTTTTCATACCCCATTAATTTCCAGTTGCCAGTAGCCGATTCTCAGACCTACTGAATATGCATATAAAATTTCATAAAAATCGGTCGAGCCGTTTTGGAGGAGTATGGTAAATAAAACTGTGACATGAGAATTTTATATATAATAGGTGTGAACTGGATGGAATTACTTTAATTTTAAAAATCCATTCAACCTTATTTTACATGTTTATACCTACGATTTATCGGTGGATAAAAATTCAATCTCTTCCTCGAGAGGCCCGGGATATGCACATATGCACATAAATTAAATATCACCGCATTAACGGTAAACAAAATACTAAGGTAAAATAGTACCATGCATTAGGGTTTTTCAAAATGTTGTCAACGACATGTGAAGTCCACCAACCCGCAATAGGTCTGTGTTTTGACCTAAAGCTTCTGCATCTTTCTTATTGTAGGTTTTCAGACGACGCACACGATTGAAGCGTTTTAAAAAAATATTTTGTTAAAATATGCAAATGGTCGAAAATGTTCACGTCAAAAAACGTGTTTATAATATATCGTTGTTCATTTATCATAAAAACTAGTATTTTGTATGTTGAAATCTTTCTTCGTTACATTCGGCATAAGCAATTGGTATTCCATAATATTCTTAAAGGCATTTCGTGGAGATCTTATCTTACCTTTGTTACAAGACGAAGGTAAATAGGCCCCTCGAAGTTTAATGAACTGTGACTGTGAAACTAATGCATTGTAATTTTTTGTGGGAAATTTCGGTACACTTATATTTTTTTAAATATTGGGGTCATTTAGTTATGATGCGATAAAAATAGCTAATATCTAATTAATCAATGTAGGGCATCGTAATTTTTCTCAAAACATATTACTTAATATCAATCAACATCTACCTATATTTCGTGACTTCCTAGCTGACCTGTGACTTATTCGATTTGAAAATAATATTAGTTTTAGGTATTTAATGAGCATTTACTTTTGCTTAATGGTTATCTACTTTACTCAAGGTTGATGTTAAATATTTTGTCTTTGCACATTAGTTTCTTAGTAGGTAGGTACATTATTGGGTACCCTTAACCTTATAATTGTATGTATGTCAAGGTATTGTTTATTTCCTGCAGATTTTTGTTGGGAACTGTGTTTAATGAACTATAATGGAAATAAGCATTATATAATAAGCATAATACGATATAAAAAGAATCTAACTTTATGGTTTTAAGATGCTATAATTAGAAGTTAGAAAACTGATAGATTCTGGTTAGGATTAATATCCATAGTTGACTCTCCTCTCTTATATCAATCTTACCACCTTTTCCTTAATATTACAGATGGCGTGAACTTGTTGATATGGAATATTTACGAACACTGAAACATCAAATGCGTGTAAAATGTGAACAGCAAGAGGTATGAACATTCAGTATGCAATTATTGCTTCATAGCGGTAGAGTCGGGACTTCTCTTAAAATGAGAAGGTTAGAGGCCACAGATCTAAGGAGAACTATGGCGGAATTACTGTCTAGATTTAATTACTAATGTACTCGTACTTATTTTACATAGATACAGTCCACTCGGAGAACTTTGAACCACCTTTACACGTTGTTTACGTTGGAACTTGAGGGAGGAGATGATTTTTTGAAACGTTTATAATTATTGTTAGGAGAGTCGCCGCGACTCCGCGGAGAGCGTCCGTCGGCACCACGCGACGTGGGAGTCGCTGTGGGGGCGGCCCGGGCACGGCGCGCCGCAGCAGCGCGGCCGCTACGCCAGGAACAACCTCGCGCGGCTGCTCTACGTCCCTCCACTTAGGAACACACCACTGTAGCCAGCAATTCAATTAATAATAAACGATTCACTCTTGTAGCAACACACTAGGATTCCCCGTATTGTGGATGCCATCGACATACACAAGACAAGAACACAAGCCAGACCAGAAATTCAAACTCATCATTCAAATCGGTGCTCCGTTCGAACTCAGGTCACTCCGCACAGCACCCCGTCGTCTTACCCACTCTGATCTTCGTCAAATATGAAGCATATACCAATGAAACATGTCGTATGTTTATGGACTGAAAATTACATCGATTAAGTAGAATCACGCCAGGAACAACCTCGCGCGGTTGCTCTACGTCCCACCACTCAGCAACACACAGCTGTAGCCAGCAATTCGATCTATATCTATTCAATATACTTAAGGTGCAAGTTGGCAGCGGGCGACATGAAGCGGCAGCGGACGACGTGTCGCCAGCGACACTACTGGTTTCTATGTATTTCTATGAAAAAGCTCGACGACGTTTAGCTAGCTTCGTGTCGCTAACTAAGTAGGGAATTTCATAGAAATACATAGAAACCAGTAGTGTCATAAACATAATAGAATTGTTGACAATGGCGTAATGCGTTTGTGCACGCAAATCTCAGGAATGAATTATCAGTTTGAATGCAAATTTTTACTGTTGTATGGATAAAAATTCTGGGCAACACCCTACGTGACTTGTCACCCTTTATTTTATTTAGAAAAATTTTAAGAAAATTTAAGGATCCCCTTAAAAACCCCCACTGAAAACAATTAGTACCTTACGGTAGAAGTACTTGTATAGATACCTAACGCTTCACATTTATAGCCCCACACTAGGATTTCCCTGCGTCGTTGGTGCCGTGGACACACACATGGCAACGACACACACACACACACACACACACACACACACACACAGATCAGAAACAGAAATGTTAACTCATCATTTAAATCTCTGGACCTGGGTATCGAACGCAAGACCGTCTAAGTGCAGCGGCGTCTTAACCACTGCACCATGCAGGTCCTCGTTGTAACAATAGATGCGGGTTCATAATTATTATAAGCATAATCTCCGCAATCAGAAAGGGAGGGGATTGTACACTCCTACTATTACCTATTAAACCACTCAATAAGATATGGGTGGTTTATATTAATTTTACGTTCTGATAAATTTGTTACTGTTAAATGTGAGAATAAACATTTACTTTTAGATTTTATTTGTTTAGATATAGAAATAGTAACAGAGAAACCGCAAATGAGTAGAGTTGCTGAATAATTAATGTTGTAGTTACTTATTATTACACAATAAGTCATGTTTTATGAAATTGAAAACTGCGGAATAAGATAATTTAAAATTTTCTGAGAAGGATTACTAACCATGTACGAATAAGTTGAATACTGAGTAAGTTAATTACATAAATTTCAAGTCTCTTTTTCCTTTTAAAACACGTAGATGTTTTTGACACAGAATTGCAAAATGATCAAAAAGTAGGGCACAATTTTATTTATGAAAGAGATTCATGTTAAAAATTTGTCCAAGTTGTTTAAAAGTTGTGTATAATAATTAATAATATGATGTGTTACACCAAATACAAATTCAAGATGACTTACCATGTGTTTGAATTCATATAAAATTTTGCAGATAAAAGAGGCTTCATAAAGACTTATTAAACCATCTAAAAGCTATGTAAGTATGTAAGCGTGTTGATGATGATTATAAGCGGAATCACCGTCAGTCAGTAGTCTCTCCCGTCGCACTGCTCTTGAATTGGATCTGGTATTGTGAAATGAATTCCAGAGCCCACCGGTCGCCCAGCGTCCACAGTTGCATTAGCGATTGCGTAATTATGTGCATCAGAACACCCGTGCGCCTTATTATCTTCAATCATCGCGACTTAATTAAATGTATTCCTGTTTTAGATTCTGTGTACGCTACTTTCCGAAAGCTTTTATAACCCGGTCAAAATAAGCTTTTAATAAGAGCTCATGTGGCCGACACCAGGGAATATTGTTGTTATTTATTTTACTTTTAAAGTACATCAAAGATACTTCTACATTTATTCTACAGAACTTTATTCGTGAAAATCAATTTAAAACGCAAGCATTTTACGAATTAACATTGCCGAAATAATAAATCAAAAAAAAATTGCAACATAGTCAATTACCTAAATAATGATATTATGTAACGCAACGAAGGTTCAATGATGTAATACATGGGTTGATAAAGAATGTCACTGTGTCGACGGAAACTTGAATCATCGTCGCTCTTGCAAGTATGGGCTTTTTTCATAAAAGAGAGTTCAGCTTTTTATTTTGTATAGGTAAGTGTTCACAAACAATATTTCAAAGTAATTATGTTGTGTTCCCGTGTTCCGGCGTGTGGGCTATACGTATATGGTGAAATTTTAAAGTAAACAAAACCGTACGTAAGCATATATGTAAATGAGGTTCGGAGAAAGCCTCATCATGACGAAATGCCATAAAGCTGCCACCTCAGGGCGTGTCAGCGTCTTTTAATTTTAATAAATCCTAATCTGTGCCTATTATTCATTGTAGCGCACGTAAATCTCTTTGAAAATGAGATAGTGATGCATTACACTACACATGGTGGAGTTATAGGAGCTCGTTCGGAGGTACTTTACCTTACAGCCACCCTCTTAACCCGTGCATCCGAAGTAAGTATATGCAAAGCGCGAAGCACCTGTGTGCTGAGAGAAGTGTAGTTGTGCCTTGTCATGTCATGCCAGTACCCATTAATGACCCACTACAGGGTCGGGTCTCCTCTCACAATGAGAGGGATGTAGAGGCCTTAGTCCACCACGCTGGCCTACTGCGGGTTGGTGGGCTTCACATACGTTTGAGAACATTTTTTTTTGTGAACTCTCAGGCATCCAGGTTTCCTCACGATGTTTTCCTTCACCGTAACAGCAGGTGATATTTAATTTCATAAATCGCACATAACTTTTATTACAAAGTCATTGGTGCGTGCCACTGGGATTCGAACCCGGACCCCTCGATTCGAGGTCGAATTCTAAGCCACTGGGCTATCACCGCTGCGTTGTGCCTTACTAGTAGTTAATGAGTTGAACACAAAAAAATATGATGGCTAAATCTTAGGTTGTTTATTTGCGTATAATACACTTAATACGTATTTTATTTAGATTATTATTGCAAGAGCTTTCGAAGTACCATACAATGCAAAGATACGTATTAACAAAATACCTAATACGTATTAAGTGATAATGAAAATTTTTATATTAACGACGCAATCACAGATTCGTCTTTTTAATCCTACTTATTTCTCCGTCACATTCTTGACCTCTGTGGACCCATCTATCTGATTGAGTGACAACATTTTATAGCCGCACTTAAAATAATGATTACAAAAGTATCTTTACATGTCGCTGCTTTAATCACATACTGGAGAATAATTCACACACCCAATGAAAGTTTTTATTGCTTTGTATCTTTCGTGAATAAAAAAGTCAGCAACAGCGTAGTTATTTTGATTTTAGTAGTATAAAATGAGTGAGATTTATTTATTAATTATTTGTACTGAAGCAATAAAGTGGCCCTAGAATTCATAGTACGCGCAAAGTTATAGTGACTTGATGTGCATTTGCAACGTTCAGTGCAGCACTCTATGACTTAAAGAATAGTGGGCCTGCATTGTGGCTTTTTTGTGATAATTATGTCAATGGGCGCTACATTCTAACAAATGTAGTGTTAAAAATGACATTTAATTTAAATTTAAATAGGTATGTTAAAACTTGCATATTTTTGGTACACGTTGAGTTTTTAACTTTCACTGACGTTTAGCGCTAAACCAAGTGAGATATTTGTTTATCGAAATCCCCTTTATTCGTGTTTGCTGCGGGTCGAAAAGGCAACTAGAGTTTACGGAAAAGAAAGTCCGTGTGTCGCTGTGACTTGAGCTCTGAGTAGACCGGTCGGGGCGCTTTGACCTCCACTACAATAACTCACTGGAATTCTTACTGCATTACACTAAAAATCTAAAATGGCAGACTTTCTTTAGTTATTATAGAGTGAGTCGTGATGTAAGATACAAGCATTCCTTTTCTAAAACTAGAGTAAGTAGTCAATATTATTTTTTAGCGAATATAGTAAAAATTGTTTTCGTGTCTGAATATGATGTTTAATTTAGACAGAACGCGCCTTCAAGAGTTTTGTATTTTCATACATCTTATGTAATTTTAATAGAGTTTTCGAAGTGAACTTATTTCAAATATAAACTGCATTTCATTTAATGACCGATAAACGACAGAAAGTACACTTTTTGTGCAAGTACATATTTATATAGATACACACTGTTTTTATTAAATATTCAAAAGCGGCAATAGATGTTACCAAAAATAAACACTGTTTCATTAACTTGATACATCACTACCCTCACAGAATCATTAAAATTTAAAAATGACAATTGATTCAAATGTTTCCGAGAAAATACAAAGTACCGAAATATTAATGAGCCACTAGTACTTGGCGATGCGGAGCTGTCACTATATTACCGCACACGTTGAGTGCACGGGCAATGGAAAATAATTTATAATGCACCCATATCTTATGATAAAGCATAATAATAGAAAATAAGACATGTTGTTTATGTCATTCTTACGAAAGGCCGGTAAGAAGTCAGTGCTATCATCGTTGCACTCTGTTACCTTTGTTTAATTCAAAGAGTGTATATTTTTGATATCTTAAATGGGTACCTACAGCAGCTTAATCATAATAATGGGAAACTGTTAACAAATTATTGCATTGTCATTGACTCTTAATACGTAAGCAAAGTTTCGAATTAATTAGACTTCTGGAAATTGGTAAAAATCGTGCTGAAAGATTCCGTTACATACGAGGTAACTTTGTTGAGTTTTGTTACTTCTACTAATTTGTTTAAAAAAAGATGTCAATTAATTCTTCACATAAGATTAAAATAATTTTAGGGCATATTAATTTTTTTATTCCAAAGTTGCAAATTCTTGTGTCTTTGTTAAATGAGTGCGCTGTAAATGGATACGTTGCTACTTTAAAGGAAAAAGTTTTTACCTCAATTTTCTTAACAACTTAAGCACAAAAGAAATATAGAACTTATATGATACCACTGCTTCAAAAACTAATTTAATTTTTTTATTAATTTTGTGAGCGCGTTGATGTCTTTTCTATGAGAAAAGCTGTAAAATCGACGCTACTGTACTTACGTGTAACAAAATATGTACCTATGTTGTACAGCAACCTAATGTGGTTAGTGTTACACTACTTACGTAAACAGTCATACATCATGCAGGTGATGAGCTTAATGAAAGCGTCGTGTTCATTCAATAGGGTTAACGACGGACACCACACGTAACTACTCCGATTTCATTTTGAAACAACAACCACCTAAACAGAAGCATTACCAGTTGCGGAAATATCTCATTCGTTTTACTTACCTCTTTAGTCATACCTTTTTAACGTGTGTTCGGATGTATGGGAAAATGCACGTGACGATGTTATGTAGGCGTGGCGAATGTGATTGGCGAAATTACGTGCTTGCATACGTAACTTTCGCCCAAACTCCTTTAGTTTTACGTGTACCGATGATGAATCTTAAGTATACTAAGTCGTTACGAAAAAATGTCATTAATAATTCAATAAATTATTGATTAAACACCAACCAAAACAGAACGTTGTACATTTATTTCCGTCTCATATATAATTTCTTGAAATGACTACCACACAACACAAATTGATCAAATAAGTTATTATGTCTGCACACCGCGTGAAAAAGTCGTAACTGGGTATTACTAAAATGTGTTATTTTTTCTGCATGCAAACTCTCAGTAAAACATTCCCTCAACTTAACGTTTTGCAAAGACTAAAGCATCTATAAAACGCAACAAAATGTTTCACATGTTTCTACTAACTACCACTTACGAAAATCTAACTAGATGCTTCTTAAAATTCCCAGTCAATAGGTAATGTAAGTTTGTTTTCAAAGTGCATTGATGCTATATCAAACATCCTTGTGTTTGGATGTCATACACAATCGTCGGCGGTGCTGGCCTGTCTGGGTGAGAAGCGCGTGGCCGCGGCACAGTGCTCGTCGGCTCCGCACCGCAGACGCCAGTGTGTGAACTCACCATCTGCATATTGCTGACGCCGTAGTCGGATCTAGTGTTCAAGTTTATCCGCCGGCCGACACCATGCGCCCTGTGAGTACCGGTGAACGTTTCTACGATATTCAAACGATTTGTAACAGTGTATTTTCAAGGTATAATTGGCGAAATTCTGTAGCTGTTTCATTAGTCACAGGTGCTCAATGTAAACCATTTCTTTTATAATATTTTTGTTGACTAATACAACTGTTAACACTTATAGGTACGACATAACTTATAATAATAAGTGTTTTGAAATAAATTATAATAAATGTCCGCCGTAGGTACAGTAGTTAAGGATAATTATGTTTTTCAGGATAAAGAAAGAATAGTGAACAGCTGGGCTCAAAACGTAGCTTTTATAGCATTAGTATTCATAGTATTAGTATCCGTGTTCCTATTCAACCGCAAAATATATAATTAATTTAAAACCGCAGTGAAACTTGTTAAAACCACAACATATTAAACAAGGTAAGTACTAGGTTTACTGCTTGTATTTCATGACTATACTTACTTATGTGAAGCAGTAATTTTATATATAAAAATATAAAATCTTACCCATTAGTATAACAACAACCAATACTGTACAATACTTGTAACAAATTATGTAACTCAAACAAGTAGTAATTACCATGTGAAGAATATGCGCTTAGATTCAAATAACGGCTGCAAATCGCTATGTTCGCAGACAATTATTTCCTTTCACTGGGGTTCAAGTGTTGTTGTCAAAAGAAGCCTCTTATTAGGCAATTTTGAATGATAATGTTGAATAATAAATTCATCATAAATAACTTAAACTTTTAATCTTAATTTTGGTAGAGACACTGCGTGGTTCCACATAAATTACTTTTTAAATTCAGTAATTCTGTAGTTTAAAAATAAAGGTATTCTAAATAAATAATGTATATGTAAAAAGTGTGATTTAAATATGTATGTTATCAATGCACTTTCCCCCTCATGACGTAACTCGCGTGTGATGACGCCAGCTCGTTTACATGAATCTTCGGAAGACGACGGAACGACTATTAAGGATTCGTCAGACGCTACTTCTGTAACGGGTTACGAATAAAATTAAACTGGAGCTAATTGTTGTTGTATAATCTTGAACTTTTTCTTCATACTTTAAAAAAGTAATGGGCATATAAAGCAAAATTTCATTCTTAAAATCTCGGTTTTGTGTGATTCATTAATTTCTGTAATAGTTATGAGGGTTGTTTTATTTCTTAGAAGAGAATATTATGATTTAAATGTACCAATTAACATAAATCAAATATTTTATAGGTATTAGTTATCTGTCTATCAATTAAACTATCAATGTAGACGTTATGTATCACTTTCACATGGAGAAGTTATTTTCTCTCGAACTAATTTATATAGCAGTGCATAAATTAATAATATCCTTAAGAAAGAATTTGATAGACACGAATATTAAAGAGATAAAATTGGAAATTTACACACATAATTATGCAATCGTCTATTCGTAACTGCTCAGGCCATAATCTTATGAGTAAATGGGGATGATTCTTGTATTTCCAGTTCTAGTCTCAACTTATGTGCTAACTACCTAAATGTTTAAAAAATGGTAATTCTATTTCCTTCATGTCAGCAATTCAATATTATGGGTACAACTTAACTTGAACTTTAAAGATTTTAAAATTTCTATGTTTTCTAAGTACACAAGTTAAAATTACATAATATAGACGATTTGAGATTTTCATGTTATGTACTACATAATATTATTATAATTACCTATGTAGGCTGCTAATAGGCGCGTAAGAATGATCAAGATATTTGACATAAGTAATCTTTATATTTAGACGTGTATTAAACTGACGTATGAATGAAGTAAGCGGTGATAGCCCAGTGGCTTAGAATTCGACCTCGTATCGAAGAGTCCGGGTTCGAATCCCAGTGGCACACCCTTTTTAAAAAAAGTTATGTGCGCTTTATAAAAATTTAATATCACCTGCTGTTAGGGTGAAGGAAAACATCGTGAGGAAACCTGCATGCCTGACAGTTCACAAAAAAATGTTCTCAAAGTTATGTGAAGTCCACCAACCCGCATTAGGCCAGCGTGGTGGACTAAGACCTACATCCCTCTCATTGTGAGAGGAGATCCGACCCTGTAGTGGGTCATTAATGGATTACTGACAAACTGACGTATCAATGTTTAAAGCAGGAAGTTGTCTGCTCAATATTATACATGAACAAATTTGATTAGATTTACAAGGCTCTTTGTTTTCAAATCGCAACCTCGAAACCGCCAAATGCATTTGTCAACGGATGTACCTGGTACCTAAACATCCACATTTCACTGATTTATGTCAGGAATATGGCACATTTTACCACACTGTACCTATTAGGTATAATGACGGTTATATTATATTTCGTGTAATAGGTATATAAGTGTATTGAAATAGGGAAAAAATAATAAGAAATAGGGAGTGTGTTGAACAGGCAAAAATAAACGATTGCTTCACTTATATAAAAATAAAATTAAAATGGTCATAATATATTAAAAATATTGGGCACATGAATAATGTAGAAAAGGCTCTCGAAAGCATGTGAAGTCCCGAAACCCACAATAAGCCAGCGTGGTGGAGTGGGGCATTCTCAGTGTGAGAAGATATTAGATCCTGGTCAATTAACTGGTTTCACATAATATGGAAAAGTGCGGGATGTCATCAATCGTCTCGACTGCCTTGTACCCTTAGTCTGAGTTTTAAAATGTCGCTACCAACACACACACACACACACACACACACACACACACACACACACACACACACACACACACACACACACACACACACACACACACACAGTGTAAGCTGTGTAAGAACCCAAATAGGTAAATAATTTTTAGAAGAGTTAAAAAACTTTAAATCAAACTTTTGTATGGAGTGAAAGATATGAATACACATCGTTAGACATTATAATACTAACAAATATTTAATACCTACGGGATAATATGAGTTCGAAATTTTACAGTGCATTACGGCCAATTCACGGTTATTATGTTTCATTAATATTATTAAACATTAAAAGAGAGTGTTTATTAAAAATAAAGCAATTTTATGATGATCTATTTAATGCTTTATTAAATTTTTGACTCTTCTAAAACTCTTTTACCTCTATTTGGGTTATTACACTGTGCGACTCCTGTGTGGTAAGCTATGTATGTGTGTGTGTGTAGTAACGGTATTGGTAAAACTCAGACTAAGGGTACTGTAGCCTCAAGATAGGTGAAAACGCTCGGGGATGCCCTGCGTGAATGCCTGTCATGCCGCATTTAAGCAGCCAGTGGATTCGGACCGTGACCTGTAAACATTTGGAAGTACCTAACTAATAGTAGAACAATTAACCAAATTATGTTGCACCCTTACGAAGAATAATTTCAGAGTAGTTATTAGGAATACTCTCAAATCATTTATCGTGGTCACGTACCTAAGACTTAATTGTTCTATCTCTATTAATTAACACTATTCCCTTTAATTTAATATACTCCGATCCGACTCATTTATTTGAAATGTATTTTATTGTTTGAATTCTCGCCGTGAGACAGTGAAAGCAGTAAGGTAGTAGATCTTATAATTTTGAACATCATGTTATTCTCACGATGTGACTAAGCGCTACATTCTAAAATTAATACTTACACTGTGATTTCTAATCACTCATTGTCTTTTTTCTAAGTAGTAACGGAGTAAGATAAAACGATATAGTAAACGATCCTTTTAACCAAACCAAACCAAACTTAAGATGCATCTCACCCTTCTTCACCCACAGGCTTCACTCTTCCGAATGACAGAGTTTTATACAACCCCGATTTCAGCCCTTTAGAAGTTTATTTTCGCATTTCGTGATTAGGTACTACAAAATAATTAATTTTTTTATTCATTAACGTACACATTGTATTGTAAAATATTTACTTATAGCATTTTTTTATTTTCTTGTAGGTGATATATACTATACCTACATAAATATTATTAATTATTGTAAATGCAAAGGTTAATGTGAACTTACTTGAATGGAATACTGCAGTATGTTAATTAAAATTTATAATATTTTTTAATTTAACTAGATTAAATTCTTATTCCACACGGACACGTATTCCACAAGTCGCGGGTAAAAGTTAGACAGATAGGTACCTACTTTTGTAAAAAAGGCTACATAGCGTGACAAGAAAACATACCTAAGTGTTGTGGGCGCTCGTAGGTTAGGTTGTAGGAAGTGAGTGTTATGTACGTTACTTTAAGTGCACTTAAAAAAAGCACATTAAATTTAAATACAACTATTCAAATTGCATTCTTTTGTAATTTATTTTATATTAAAACCACAAAATTACACTCCGAACCCTTAAACATTAAGTAGGTAATTAATATTAAAAGATACATACCACTTCTGATAGGTAGGATTTAAGGAATAAGAAAATAATAAAATACGTTAATAGGTAAACAATAGTTAAGCGATCAAAGCCAAAAATTAAGCCTCAGCATAATAGTTAAGCCTCAGCATAATATTTAAAACGTTGAGTAACAAATTTATTTCATGATCTACATCGGTCGGTAATTCAATAAGACATGCGTGTTAGTTCACTACATTGTGTTCTGTTGATGGCGAGCGATTTCATTCAATTTGTGTTAATTAGGCTATAAAAGACAATGAGCATTTATGTTTAGACACGAATAAGTAATATGAAACACATTATTATCATCAAGACTGTTGCATTTTCTAGGACGACATAACAATTATACTCGTCCATAAGTAGGCCTACCTAATGAGATGTTGAAAACATGAGAGGTCGCTGAAGCGCCTCGGAGCATTAGTGAGGCTTAACATATTAGGGCAATATTTCGTCAACATAAATTCCCTTAAATTATTTGGATTGTTTTGTGTCTATTCAGTAATGAATTATCATTAAGAAAGAATGTATTCGTGCCATTATAACATTTGGAACAGTTGCGGAAGCAGTATGGTTCAAACCTTTCATTTTTCTAATTCGCCCGACCTTATCACGAAATAAATTGCCAAAGAATATTCATTTGCCGGCAACAGTAACCATTAAGAGCCTGACAACACCCGATGATTTTAGGAATCGGGCATCTTCGGCTCGCGGCTCCCGCCTACCCCATGCCCCTCGTGCGCCACTGTTAGTGGAGCGGACTCTATGAGAACTAAATAAAATGATAAAATCAGCACTGTTTCAAGTGTTAAAGAAATGTGGACAACATCGTCAATAGATGGCACTGTTTCCAGTTTTAAAGAAATATGGACGACTCTAGTAATGATGTGATTTTAAAACGCGGAGCTTTTCTATTGAACACCTAAAACTTCTTATTATTATTCTCCATCAAAGGTCCATATAATACCTATGTTTTCTATTCATCTCACCAAAAAATAAATAAAACACGGTCTTCTCTTTCAGAGGATGTACCCAGAATGCCATTGTTTCGCTATTAAATCACTATTAAATTAAAAATTCAATAATTCAGCAGTACCTAAACATGTCAACCAACAATTCAATTTCTTCTTACAATATTAAAGAGGCTTGGAACAAGCTTCATAATGTTATTGCATATTATTACCCTCAAATTTTTCGATGGCCTCAAATAATACCTAACCACATAAAAGCAAGTAAATTTGTCACGAGATCGAGTAAAAGACAGATAGACGATTTAACTGGTTTTTGTATAACCAGTTAATTCGTCTATCATGTAAAAACATGTATTCTGAGACATACAGGTTTCATCACGTGGTTTTAGGAAAGGCGAGAGCTGGAATCGAACCTAGACTCCCGGCATGGGAGTAGGAACGATTTTTTAAATTGTTGAAAACCCTCTAGTTACACAGCCGACACAGGCCATAAATCAGTCGGCGCGCCGGCGGCGCAGTACTATGCCTACCGTTTGAAAAAAGCCGCTTTTGGCTTCCTTTCGTTTCAGGTCAATGACCTTTCACCTTGAGCCTGTTACTTTTTGTGTCTTTTATTTGTGTAATTATTTTGTTTGAAATTTGCATTTTTTTTTATTTTCGGTCCTGAACCTTTTCGTATGCTTTAACACACTTAAGTACACGATCTTTGTGGTTTAAATTAATGAGGTAACGTCATCTCCACCTTGTACAATATAAAAATGAATATGTTGCTAAGCGCAAATCTCGGGAGGAGCTGAACCGATTTCGCTAATTTTTTTTGGATATTCCTTTAAGTACGAGGATGGTTCTTACGGAGAGAAAATTTGAAAACAATGTAAAGAAAATAATAAAAACAACAATTTCATTTTCCTATATAAACTGTTCTACCCATGTACCTGTCAAACATCATTTCAGATTGAATACTTCATAAGTTCATATGGCAATGTCATGCATTTAGAAACGTCAAGATTTTTCTTTATGGATGCCACTTCTATTATGCAAACTGCAATGATAAAATATACATATTTTATAATGGCAAAACGAAGTGTGCCGGGTCAGCTAGTAGGTAATAAAAATAAATACTTGCATAGGTGTTATAGATTATATTATTAGATGTATGTATTATGTTTGAAAACATTCAGTTTATTTCCATTGGGCCTTCAACTCAAATCTTCAACTTAAATGCATGCGTTTTTTTTCTCGTTATTAATAACAACAAAAATATATAGACTCATGAAATATTCACAAAATATTTAATAATAAAGCATTTCGTACGTCTCAGTAAAGGCGCAAATATTTCTCGGTCGCAAATTTATCAAACCGACTTGTTATTCAAACGTAAACACGGTTTTTTAATTAAATCTACCAATCAAAAAACAACACGCATTTTTATTGAACACTTCCTTTATACCTAATAGGTATTATTACCTATCAATCCACGAAGACGCACAGCCCTAGCCGGCGGCCCCACTATTCCTCCTAACCGTTTATAAAAATTACCGTGATAGTGATAGGTACAATTCTAGACGGCAACGCCGCGCGTAGCGGTGTCTTCTTTACTGTCGGTTTGGCAACGTCGCGTCGCGCGAATTTCGGCGGCGTACAATTTGAAAACGGGAGGGAATCCTACATTATATGACCCGGGTTCGAACCCGAAGCAAAATATAAGAAGACATTCTGGATTGAAATGTTTTTTGTATTACTATTTTTTTATTTCATATTATGCTATCTAATGGTTATTTATATTTCCGAATTCCGAAAAAAAATAACGAATTTTAGATAAATTTATAATTTCAAAAATAATTGTATAGCTTATAACAAAAAAAAAGTTATTAAATTGACGTTGAAACTTTTATTTATTTGTAACTTAATAAAATCTGTCTTCTTATTTATTCAACAATTTCCAAAATCAATAATCGATGTAAAAATTTGTATTATATAAAAAATATAATTATATAAAAGTGAAAATAAAGTCACGCACACGCGGATTTGAACCCACGCCCCAGCGTATACAGCCTGGCGTCCTACTTAATACGCCACACAAGCCTCAGACAAAGCTATGAAATTGTGCTATATACGACAACTGTGTATTATTTTGGAATGACGGAGCGACGCACGTCCACCCAGCATCGCGCCTCTGCGCTCTCTGTCAATTGCCATAATAGTAAGCGAGAAATACAAAATACGAAAATATTGCGCGGAGCACGCGAAAGAAAAGTTTTAAATTTTACTGATTTACTGAATATTTATAAGCTTATTGAAAAAAATTAACACAATGATGTGATAATAACGAAGGTCTGCTAATATACTGGTTAAATTATTTGAATAAATATTAACAAACAACGTTGTAGTTTAGTATAAGAATTCAGAAAAGGGGTAACTTTGCAATTTTTTTTTTATCGAGGCAACTTTGTCAAAATGTGTTTCGACGACTATGTTGTCGTTCGGAATACGGTCTAGAATAACATATATTTTTCCCATTGTAAAATACTTTGTAATTTTTGCTGGAAATGAAAAATAAGAATAGCAAATTTGCTGAATTACATGTTATCAGCGCCTTAACAGTAGGTAGTAGGTAAAGTCTAAGTACTTACTGCTTAAGTTTATCTTATTAGATAAACTAACTAAACTACTAACCTAACTAAAGTAACCATGTATAGAACAAGGAACCAACTATTGATAAGGGAATACTAATTTCTATATTATAATAGGTAGAAATTCTCTTTCCATTAAATATAAATTTAGATTTACGAAAACCGTATATATATATTAATATTATTTACGTAATAACACTTTTTATTTTATCACATTATTTTTAAAATAGACCATGCTTTTTGTATCAAGTTACGCTGCAAGGTAACTCTGTCTGATTATATAATGGCGCGTACCTAACACCGCGAAGACTCTTTGTGACGTGGTTAATTAGACGAAATTATTCTTCCATTTGCTTAAGGTAGCTCATCTTTACGACAGGTACATTAACTCAAAGATTGACTTAAGTAATCACTGACAATCTTTAAGTCATCTGCTTATCAGGCAACAATTAGAATAAAATATTTTCGACCGAAATTTTTAATTCTGTTTCTTCTGAAATGGAATATTTTTTCTGTAGATATTGTTACCCACAAGAGACGTGTTAATCAACAAATATTTTGTACTAAACCGCGGTCGCCGTGGACGAAGAAATCCGTACAATGACCTTTTTGCCTATACTGTCAGTTGCCTCAAACAAGTGCGAGTTTTCAGAAATTTCAAAATATTTAAAACAAAAAATAGTTCACTAAGATAATTAAATACTTCGATTACACAATTGTGTACTTGTCAAAACACCGAAAAGTAATGGACAGTGTGTGTATTCTGTGACAGTGCTACCAACGTAAGGGCAGTGACAATTGACATTATTTGGTGAAAACTCAATATTTCTTTATAGCCCAAGCAAATTATAAGTAGAATTTTTCCTTCGGGAATTCTTTCTTCGGAGGGGGTCACTGGCAGTCTACATTTTGACTTTTTTCCAAACTGCTCATCATGTTCAATTATTCATAGAACGCGTCCTGTCCCGAATCTTGTGGAAAAAAACTCAATGACATACAGCTTGCTTTATGACGAAGAAAAATCGGTTATAATTATTATCATCTGCACCATGTAGTGGAAAATTGTAGGAAATTTAATTTCAAACAACTATGGTAATGATAATTTTTCGTGTAAGATTAAAAATAAACTACTTATTCAACAAACAAAAATTCACCATTCAATTCAAGATAGCGGATGACGCAATAGGGTGAAAGTCCCGAAACTCGAAACGTAGACTGCCAGTGATCCCCCCTAAAGGTTTCCGGAGGAATCTTTTATGTTTTACGCCTACTAGAGACGCTGCTATTTTCTCATGATTACATGATTTCGATTCTCGCATTTTACTCGATAGATACGTTTACGGAGTTTAAAAATTCGTGACAATTTTCAAATATGGCAGTGTATAACGTTATTTAAATTTAAAAAATAATAACATCGGTCGCAGCGTGCTGTTGTCGGTTTATAATCCCTTATGATAGCGGTCGTCGCTACTGTGCGAGTGTTACGCACTATATTCACGTGGGAGTGACAGAGATAGGTAGACAAGGGTCTATGTACGAATTTCTTCGTCCACGGCGACCGCGGTATAGTACAATATGGTTCAACAGTACATACAGTCACGTATCGGTGATCTCGCCAGTCACGATACTGTCGTCCTTTGCCAAACTCGGGATCATTACGTATACCCCTTTAGTCATATCATTTAGGAAGTTTATCGGATGTCGACAGCGTGTAACTTGTTACTTATAAGTTCAACTTGGGTAACTATGAATCCGTAAGGTAAATTTACAACTCCATGGGTTACTAAAAATGTGTAGAAATTAAAAGCGTTAAACCTACCTTGTCCACCAACCCGCAGTATACCAGCGTGGTGGACTAAGGCCTACATCCCTCTCATTACGAGAAGGAGACCCGACCCTGTAGTGGGTCATTAATGGGTTACTGGCAAACCTACCTAGCCGTCCCTTAGTAGCTTTACTTTAAAAACGTAAAATGCCTTTTAATGTAAACCTATTTACACTACCTTTACATCACGAATTATGTAACATAGAGGTGTCTATGGTGTTAATTATGATTTATGTAAATTGACAATAGGAGCACGGAGTCACGACGGAGTGGTGCACGAGAGAAATCCGCGCTCAGTGTGACTAACGGTACGGTATAAGGCTGTCAGTTAGGTACACATGGTACCTATATTTTTACTCACAGTTTTGCCAAGGTCATAAACAATTTTACGTGAACATCTATTGCTATAGCATTTAAACTTGGAGATTGCTGTTGAAAATGCTTCGTCCAAATCCAAACACACATCGGAGTTGATGAATGCATCCACGTAATCCTCTTGAGGATGCTTCAAATTAATAAAAAAACATTTAAACGTGATTTTTACTACTTGTGTACAATTAATTACTATTTTAATACCAAAAGTGCAGCTTATTATAAGGCAACCCTAAATGCAGGTGTTTGTTGAATTTGTTTACATAAAACATTACCATCTCTGTAAGTACCAAAAAAATATTGTCTTAGCAATTATTTTACATCTAAGATCAAGTTTTAGATACATACTGAATACATTTCGTCAACACGCTGATTTATGGGATTCACTTTTTATGTCATTGACACCAATTTGTACGTACAGATGTCAAGAAAATGTTAGACCTGCCGCAATAAATTATTAAAATCACTACCTACTACCTAGCTCCAGCAGCGATGAAGTGGTTTTATTTACATTTTGTAATCAGTAGATCTCACGTATTTTACATAAGAAGCTGCAAAATATTGCCTAGAAAAGGTCAGGTCAATTGTGAATTTATTAAATATCTCAAATCAATAATATTCAATTTTTTGACATATAAAATGAAAAACATTTTTTCTCTGATGTACCAATATAGGAATATAGTAAAGTGAAAAAGTCCCGGATAAATACAGGTTACAGAATATGTATGTAATAAATAGATTAGTTTAAGACTCCGTGAAAAGATTTCTCATAGATTATATCCAATTACAAGATCATTTTAATAACCAGATACTATCCGTACCTATAGAGATACCAGACCAATAACACAATGAACCACATAGGGTCGTTACTGCCGCAAGCGACATCCATATTGCTCTACCATAGAAAGCCACGATCCCGACCGCCTACATAGAAGTAAGCACTTTATTTTATTACCCACTACACCTTTCAACGGTAGGCTCTATTGTGGAAAACGTTTTCCCATTTCTCTCCATTTGACGTAATGTCTGCACAGAACGTGCGTCATTATCTATTGTCAAGAAGAAAGACGAAGGTTGTAATAAGCGGTATACTGAAATAAAAGTTCAGATATTTAGTGCATGCCATATATTTTCATAGGTTACCCACCTTAGCTGCAAGCTGAAGTAATCTTTACATGAAGTGCAACACAAAATGTTACATTTATTACCCACATTCTCTTTCAGTTTATCAAAGGAAAAAATCAAGTAGATAATAATAATAGCATGCCATCGTAACAAATGAAGATATTACCGTTATGATATTTTAAGTGCTCCAACGATTCGTTATGATTTTCCATTGCAATTTACTGAGATTTTGGACAAACAAAGCTATTTGCTTCAAGTTCGAACGGTCCCACCTGCGTAGGTACTTAGTCTTAATTGTTTTGTTTTCTTTTTATTCCAATGTTTAAATGATTTGGTAGTGTAAGATAAGAAAAAATGCCTAAGATGTAATAATGAGTTATCTATCAAACACTTGCTTGTTGATTGCCTAATGTATAACACAGAACGACTAAGTGTTAACCTTCCTAGTTGTTTGTATGAATGTTTAAACATCATTTATCTGTTCTGTGGTTTAAACAACCCAGAAAAAACTGTAAAATTCCTTAAACTAGTGGACTATTAGTTATAAGTTGATTTAATCTTGTAATTTTATAATAATTAATATGTATATAAATCTTGTAATGGTACCTATTCTATAGTGGTCGCTAATGACCTTAGATGTTAAAGCTACCTTAAATAAATAAATGTGCAATGGGGTCTTATAATCACATAATTCTAAGTGTTCTAGCTACAATAATGCGTGCTTAATAAAGCAATTTATCATTTTGTGACGTAAAGTTATAGAAAATTTTCAGAGCGTTGATGTTGTGCAACCGAGGATCGGCTCGCTGGTAATCGAGCCTTATTTCGGTTATAATGGACGGACACGGTGTCAGGTGGAGCTTGAGGCGGTCGCTGCTCTTATAATTATCGCCGGGTTTTGGCCGCTATCCGCTTGCACAATACAAGGCGCCGAGTAATTGGTTACATACGATACGTTGACGTGCGTATCGGTGCGTGTGGCGATTGTTTATACATTATGCTCATCATCATAGAATAATATGCTATTTATTGATAGTGCGATACCGTTAATTTTGGATGGTGGTCAGAGAAGATCTCAGCTTATTTATTAGCAATGTACTCAATAATATTATTATTAGCTGTGGCAGGCATGCATGTGGCAGGCTTACAAAGTCTCAAACCTCTCAAAGCCGGCAAGACTAATGATTAGTGTCAATTGGAACCATTATGTCACTATAAGTTCATACCATTAAAAGGCTAAATCTAAATATATGAATATAAAGCATTCAAAGATTTAAATCTAAACAGCTATCTATTATGAATCTCTATATCTCAATATGTAATTGATTGATGTGTGAGACATGAATACGAATATACTAGTACAGTATGCACTGGGAGTAATCTTCGAGCACTATTGAAAGTGAAATTCCTGCTTTGTTGACAACCTAGCTTATGTAATTATGTAGGTACCATTGTGTGCATATAAATGGCACTGTTGATGTCACATGAGGTTTGGCTAACAGGCACGCCTACGCGCTACGTCTCGTCCTATCTCGTGTGCGACGAGTGGCATCTAACTCGGTGGTTTGTCTTATTTGATTTCTTTTGTCAGGACAGGTTTTTCATACTATAACATCTAAAAAGCTTAATAAATATTCGAGTTAACTACATGTCCTGTGTGTGTGTGTGTGTGTGTGTGTCTGTGAGAGAATCCTAGTGTCGGGACATGGTGTGAATCGTTACACGCCGTTAGTTTATTAAAATGTCTCAACGTTACCAATGTGGTCCCTTAAAACACTTAATCGAATCCCGTATTAGTATAAGAAACTAGTCAGCAGCATAATTTAAGACTGACATTACGAATATGTTGATAACCACTTACGAGTACATGCATACATACTCTGTGTTTGAATGAGATAGGTTCATGGAGCACTATGTTCTTAAAAAATTAATGAGGAATCTTTGGTATTTAGATTTACTCTAGCAGATCGGCTTATATCGATTTTATTTAATGAGTCTTGGGAACTAAACTTCAATTTAAAATTATGTGATATCAGGAAATTACTTAAGACGTTGGCAAAATAACACTAGGCAGGCATCCAATCAAAGTATCGTTACCTGGTAGAGATACGACTACCTATCTCTATTTCCCATGATACAATATATATAATCATAAAAAGACGGACTCAAACATAACATTCTAAATGCCTTTTTGTTTTGAACTTTTAAACGGTCTAATCGCAATGGAATGCTCAAAATCATTTGACGCTTTATTAAAAAAAAAAGCTGCAACTATTTAAAAATTGGATGCTTTATGGACTTCAACTACATAATGTGAACCTTTAAAAATGTCTAAAAATCTCGTTCTTATTAAAAGAGCTTTTTTATAACGCCACTGAAAAAACTTATTGAATAACGTTCTAAAATATATATATGTACGCTTTTGCTGTTGAACTTTTAAACTGCCAAATCAGAATGGAAGTCTCAAGAGCTTCCAAAGGTGTACCCATTATAATAGTATCTCAAGTATCTGTGCGGCCGATCACCAATGCACTTTGCGGGTCAGGCCATCGTACGATCTCATCCCAGCAGCGCCAGGTTTCTCTGACACCGTTAACTTTATTTACGTTTCCCAAAGATATTTTAAATCCCAATTGTTATATTGTTATTATATTAATAATATTGTTTTCTGTTCACCGGCATTTTACCTTTACATTCATGGAACTATAATTATTTATCATCTATTATTTATGGAACAACGCCTCGTTCTCACACGTATATTTATGGGCTACGCCATTGGTGACCTATGGTGGCCTGTAGCCTCGTTTGTTTTTTCTATTTCATAAAAGTATATTAGGTACGACGTTAGGTCTTTAAGAAATATAGCTTTTAGGATCTACAAATAATTAAATACGTATATTTTGTCTTCGCTCTTTATTGATTTTGTCATTTGCTATGTCGCTGACGTCCCCTGTGTGACTGAGGTACAGTTGGAGAAAGCTTGCATTACCACGGCATGAACTTTTGTATTCATTCATTAAAATGGTTGCTTAAATTAAATACACGTTGAACTGTCCTACACAAAAGACAACCAAACATTACAATATTTATTTAAACTCTTTATTGTACCTACACACACCGAAAGAAACAGATAGAATCACAGTTTGAGACGTACTCACACTTGGCGTCACGATTTGATAGGCCTTCCAATAATAAATGACTATAGGATTCTTTAGGCTTATGTGCATTATGCTTGAAACAAACAAAGGGCACCGACCTTCTAATTTAGTGTTACATCAACGAGTCGACTGACAACAATGAAATCCACATGATAAATTATTGTCGTCAATATAGTATTGATGGATGAATGATAGACACTATGGATCATACCTATCTACTCATTACAGCGCGAACGTTCAAATTACGTCAGGGTCAAATATAACTAATATAGCATTCTTATAAGTTATGAATATCTGTTCTGATAGCAAGCAAATATAGCTTTAGGTACTTATAGTAATGCACACCAACGTAACTGATATAAGTAAGGCTGAGAAACTTCCCCGTCCGGATTTATAATCTAAACATATTTATATATTTGGGTCTATGAATAAAGGTATTTAATATTATGTATTTTAATGCTTAAAAGAATTTCCTATATTGCTAACATATCTGGATAAATAAAGTTGGAATCTTAAATCCACAACAACTGAACAAAGATTAGTCTCATATTGTGTAATCGAGCTACAGGAAAACAGTCATTGTTCCACATTACAATAACGATGTAACTAGAGTCGGCTAAAAAACATTAAGAACATGGAAACGTGGAAGCGTATCACATTGCATTGCAGCTATACATTAATGTAGCTGAAAATGGATCAAAAAGTTTGACAGAGTTAAAGGCAACATACCTTTTTAAATTCTGTTAAATAATCTGTTGAAAGTTTAACTTTGAATATAAATAGTTAAACGGTTGCAATAGACTATACCTACCCCATTTCTAGGCTCTCAAAAAAGAAAAGATTTTAACAATCTGCTAGTTTAGGTACCTACATTGATCAATTAAATGATAATCAAGGAGCTAACAATTGTATTGAGCTTTGTCCTAATTGTTTTTCATAGTGTATTTTCATTTTAATGGTTTATGGCAGAAATTTAATCATTTTTAATGTTCCTATTTCAGGTGCCGGCGTTTCTTCTTCTCGTCGCTCTGGCAATTGTGACAGCACAGGAGACTACTAGTGCAGATGACAAGCTGAACAGTATACAATCAAAACCATCCGTTCGATTAGATCCTTATATTAGAAAAGCTCTTCTAAAAGCACTAAGTGAACTTGAAGAGGGTGAAACTGTCACTCACGCGGAATCTACAGATGGAACATCAACGTTCGATTCAGATATTTTTAATACTGGTGAAGATACAACAGCGAATAATGAAAATGAATCCATAAAAATACATTCCTTCGTTGTTAACGGACAGGCGGCATTTGATAACAGTACAAATACATTACCTGCATTTTTAGATAGAAATATATCTATACTTAGTACAACTGTAGGGAATGTTGAAAATCAAGTCACAGCATCTCTTCCTACGTTAGCTCCATTTAGCGAAATTTTTCAAGCAAAAGAGTCTGGTGTTAATTTTCAAAAAGTGCGCAATGTACAAAGTTTATCAAAAACTAACAATTTAAATTCTATACGTAAAGAACCTTCAAAACCAAAGACTACTACTACAACTACAACAACAACGACCACAACCACAACTCCGAAACCAACACATAATGAAGATGGCGAAAATATAGAAGAAGTGGATAAACAAGATGTACAAGTCTTCCAGGCTCCATTAGTTGCCGCTTTTACCGTCCACCAAGATGCCCATGGATCGCCAAAAAAAGTAATTCCTATTTATCAACAGACCACTATTCAAGATTCATTAAAATCTTCACCAGCCACCAACTTTGCTACCGGAATCTTACCACCTGAAAACTTCCCTGTGGGACAAAATAAAAATCCTCCTACAGAATTAATCGGTCAACAACTATTTTTACAAAAGCAACTTGAAGAGAAACAAAGAATTTTAGAAGAACAGCTTCGTTTATTGCAACTTCAACAAAGGCAACAGGAAGAATTATTGAGAAAACAACAATTTTTATTGCAACAAAAGGAGGTCCAAAGGCAACAGCAACAGCAACTTTTATTTGAACAGGAGCAATTCAAAAAGCAGCAAGCAGTAATAAATCAACTTAATCTTCAAACTAATCAAATAGCCAATAATTTACAATTACAAGCTTCTCAAAAAAATGTTCAACAAGTTCCAAGTATTCATCAGAATGTAGGCTTTAGGCCCCCAAGCCCTCAAATCTCCATCCAACCCAGCGTTTCACTAGAAGCAACAAGCGCAGTTGGCAGTCAGCAACAATTGCCGAACCGAGAGGCTGTGGATTTTCTGATCCATTTACGGAGTCAACAATCTCAACAATTTCCATTACAGGAGAACCATTTACCCCAGGGTATAAGTAACTTCTTGCAACCTAATCCTTTACAGAATTTTCATCAAGGTCCAGAATTCAATCAATTAAGACTCACAGATGACCAATCGAGACTAAAACAAAGCAACCGTGTTTTTCGGCAAGAGAATGGAGTTGGAAATTTTGGTATAAATAACCCAAATTTTCCAAGGTTTAACTCTTTTGGACCAATATACACTAACCGCTTTGTCCCTCATAATAGACAAAATAATTTAAGTCCTAATAATGAACTTAAGCAATTATTAGCGCAAAATGGTCTTAATGGTCGAGCACAGGAAGATTTAAATATTGTGACTAAAGTGCTATCATTAAATCACGGTATACCATTCAATAATGTTTCAAATAGATTACCTTTTGACAGTCGCCGACATGTAAGAGAAACGGCTTAAAATGAGCGATTGGATGGTAATAAATAAGTATTGACAATTATAGGTATTTAGAGGAGATCATTTTATTATTTTTCGGTAACTTTTATTGTCTCTACCTTATCCGTTTCAACTTAAAATGATAATAATATAAAATTTCAAAATACTTACTTTATTTAGGACATTATAAAACAGCCAAAGAAGTTAGCGAGATCCATATAACTTCAAAGTTAAAATCTTATTTACGTTTAAGGCACAATAACAGAACCTCATTCTATTTTTGCTAGTCACACTAGCAATGGTCACCATTTTTTTAATTTTAAATAATTTTATTTATTTCTTTTACCTAATTGTAATGATTGAGACCTGCCATAAGTTATTAATATACATAGACATTAGTGATTAAGAAATATCGTTTTAGAATTCGTAAGTAACTACTTTTATGACCTCGTTTTCTAGGAATTTGTTTCAAAAGCTTTTCATTGTATTTGTTGTGAATTAAAACCACAAGTCGTGTGAATAACGAAACTTTTGTACTTTGTAGTTATTAGTTTTAAGTTAGGTAATAAGCTATATATAACTCTATAATCAGTTTTAATCATTAAATTAGTGCATTTTGTTAATATAGTAGGCACGTCAGTGTACCTATTATATTCAATTTTTATGCTGATAGTAGGTATGTGCCTGAAATATAATTCGAGATCGAAAATATAAACAAATGTGTTGAATTCCTTATCAATCATGTACTCACAAGATAACAAGACAACGTCACTGTATTAGTTTGATTAGTCAACAGTAGTTACTAAAATCTCATAATAAAAATTTATATTATTTTTTTACATTAAATCTTGGATTTCATTTCAGGCTATAGGGTTGTTTGTAACGAAAACGGATTTTGAGGTCCGTGACAACTATGAACCGTAAATCTGAAACTATTAACTAGCACGCCCGCAATAATTATTATACCATACAGAGGCTACTCAGGGTCCCTCAAGGATGCACCAGTCATTTTTCTGTATACCTAAGATTGTAAATATACGTCTAAAATATAACATAATGTTTTATTTAGCCCCTTATTGTACATGAATAATAATTTTAAAGATAAGATTAAAACAATAATGACGGAAAAATACTAGTAATATACATAATTTATTGTGAAACAGCGTCGCGCGCTTGATATAGGTACGAAAAATATGGCACAAAGCGCCCACGCTTTTCTCGCAATAATGTTATTATAATATTATAGTATTTTTCATTTAATTACTGTTTTAAACTTATTTTTAACTTTTTAGTTCAATGTTCTTCAAAACCGTGTTGTTATTTTAGTTTTTTAAACTATATATATTTGTTTTCCACTTTTTAGTTCAACTTTGTCACTTTTTTTGTTTATTTAATAGTATTAAATAAACCTACTGGGTAATTTATTAAATATTAATAATAATAAAATAAATAATACGGCTACCTCGACATTCGCATTGCACAGATTGAACAACCTTGACATTGACAGATGTCTATCAAACAGTTCTGTCAACTGCTGTCACTCTGTCAGTGTCAATAGGCGCAAGCCGCAACAAACAAAAGTTAGTATAATACGTCCATGGCAAAATCAAATTTAATTTATTCGGAATTCGGATCGGAAATCGGAGACTTCGGAGTATTCGGACCGACGGATCGCATCTCCTTCCTGCATCATTAAAAATAATTACTACTTACTACCCGGGCGAAATAACTTGACACCTGGCTCGAAACTCGTTACTCGACCCTCCTCCCGATACACCGCGCGAGGCCCCGCTCCCGTCCTCCTTCAGTAAATCAGTAGCGTTAGCATCATAAATAAATGAAAGTAATATCCTTTTTTGTTTTATTTCCGTAAGAATTTACCTACTTTAACAAGTATGAACTTAAATTAAAAAAACAATATTGAAAATTAATCCCAAAATAGACTAAATATTTTATTACTGCTCCAAATCGTAATTAAGTAAAAAATACTAGATTCGTTATAAGTACAGATGTTTTATCTCAGTAGGTAGGACATAAATTATAAATCAGTAATAGTTTTCATTTCAAGACGCCATACGGTGGAATTTCAATGGAACTAAATTTATATTGGAAATTGTTATTTTAGTTATAATATAAAGCTTGACCAGAAAAATTAAATTCAAATTATACAACCACAAAAATAAAATCAATTTATAAAACGGTATCACGTCAAAACATTTTTTTGCACTCAGTACTAAGAGGATTAACTTCATGGCCAGGGTGTCTGTCTAGTTCCCTAGAATTATTATTTTACTCTTTGGTGTCTAGACTGTCTAGCTAGTTAACTTATAAGTCTAATTAATAGTTATTGTGTTAGTTACGCGGCGCGCCCGAGTTATACGTATAGGTACTTACATAAATGATAATTGTTTTTGTATAAATATGTAGTCGTTGTCTCTCTACAGTTCTTTTCTTTTCAATTTCTGCATAATTATATTATTCTGATTCTGATATTCTGAAGTGACAAGTGGAAAATCGGACGTTCGGAGCAGTTCGGAGATTTAATTTTTAAAAGCATTTAATAAACACTAATATTCAAAGTTATTAAAATTAAATACTGTTGTTAACGGTGTTAATATCCGCATCAAATTAAATGATAGTGTTGTCATAGAAGGTTATGTGCCTTTATTAAAATAAGAGAATAATGATATTGGAGAATATGGAAAAAGTAGGTAATTTGGAAGAAGAGGCGCTTAAAAGGAAGGAGAGGTTAAAGAACCTAAAACGAAAACAACCTTACAGTAGTAATGAAGAAACTTCAAATGTTACCATTGACACTTCTATTGTTTTACCAAAGTAAGTAATAAGTGGAATTAAATAATTTTGGAATATAGGTAAGTTCTAATGTTGATTTGTGAATGGTGTAGATAAATAATATAATATGGATTCAACCCCTTTATCGTCCGCTCACTTTTGACCATTGTTTTCTTCCCACATGTGGAGCTCCAATGCTGATTGGTGGAGATATGGGGTGGTGGTCAACCCATAGCAGACCTCCCGTAGGGTCACTGACAAGCTTTAATGACAGCTTTCGATCAATAATAACCAACCCATGAATTAGTGTACTTACTCTTGTGAGCAAGCGCCAAGCTGCTTTTGCTGCTTATCATACTAAACAGCGAATATGAATCAGATAGACAGCTGTGCAGTCTTGTACAAGGTTGGATGTAGTTTTTCATGGGTGGCATGTGTTGGCACCTGGCCATGCTGGCCACATATATTTAATTATTAAAAGTAAATTTAATGTGTTGGCTGTGGCGCCAATTCTTGGTAGCCAGTGTGGCTGTAAATCTTGCCACACGATAAACATGTGTGAGAGTCCAATGAACATTTTGCCAAAGTGCAAGTGGTTGCTGCCCCACTTAGCTTGCTTAGCACGGGAAAGAAGCGACATAGGCTAGCCATTGAAAACACACCGATCCACAGCGAACGACTGCAGCTGTGTCACATTGCTTTCCCTCTAAACTTCCACAATTTCATGGTATTCCTTACCTTACCTTAAATTGATATTTTCAGGCCCAAATTCAGAAGTTATAAGCCACAAGATGAAACCTTACAAGAAGCTAAACTAAATGATGCAGAGCCTGCTGTTGTAGATGAAGAAGTTAAAGACTTAATTGAAGCAGGAAAGGAAAAGGTATGAACTTAAGATTACTGGTACAGTGTATGGTTTTGTATACCATACATGCAAACACCTATTGCTTCTAATGAGGAATAAGATTTTCTCATCAAATAAAGGGTCTGGCAACTACACCTGCCCAAATAAAGTACTACTTGAAAACTTTAGACTATAGCTTAGAATAATTAAATTTAAAATGCAACAAATTTGATTATGTTAAGATAGGAATACTAACATTAGATAAATTAACATTAAAAACTGAACTTATTTCAAAAATATTGAAATTTAGTGTGTATTATTTTCTTGTGCTGCAACTTTTGATAGGAAAAATCTTTTCAGGTGATTCTTGAAGATCTGGATATATCAAGTTTAGCCCCTCGCAAGCCTGATTGGGATCTCAAGAGAGATGTTGCCAAAAAGTTGGAGAAACTAGAAAGAAGAACTCAAAAAGCCATTGCAGAGCTAATTTGGGAAAGGTTAAAAAATGGAGCAGAAGATAATTTAAGTGCTATTGTGACAATGAGTGAAACTAGGCCCACTGATGATGATTAATGTTTAGCATTAAGTATTAAGAGGGCACCGAGCTTTTTATATGAAATTTGTGTTCGTTTGATGTCTTGCTGTGTCGTTATTACGAAAGCTATAGCTATGCAATTACTAGGTAAGAAACTTCAGGATGTACTCTATACATCATATGTTTCAGAAACACGATTACTTGTAGTTTCCTCGATAGAAAAAAAATCCAAAGTAAGCTCTTAAAAGTTAAATAAAAGCATAGTATGGCGTACCTAAAATAATACCTAAAATATCGAGCGTTCCGCCCATTCTGCGCAGAGCTACCGCGCTCCCCCCGAATGCTCGATATTTTAGGTATTTCCTTCTTATTATCAAACAAGTAAACATTTTGAAAATGTACAACGTATACGTTATAGAAAACATATCGTTTTGTTATTATTCAAAAACTGATAACCTTCCGTGAAGTATTTACGCCATACTATGCTTTTATTTAACTTTTAAGAGCTTACTTTGGATTTTTTTTCTATCGAGGAAACTACAAGTAATCGTGTTTCTGAAACGTATGATGTATAGAGTACATCCTGAAGTTTCTTACCTAGTAAATGCATAGCTATAGCTTTCGTAATAACGACACAGCAAGACATCAAACGAACACAAATTTCGTATAAAAAGCTCGGTGCCCTCTTAAGGACACAATAGATATAAAAAAGGTATTTAAGGTAATTGAAATGTATTGTAAAAACTCTAGTACATTGTGCTTAAAATAAAATTGTTTTATTTGAATGAATATTTGATGTAAATTCCTTCATGATTAACTTGTTAGTTAGGTTCTCTGGTTGCTTTAGAAGATCAAAGTAAAAGCCACCAGATAAATAATAAATTCTTCAAGAGTGGTGCGGTTTTCAGTGTTGATATAAGCTCACGGAGACATAGTGTGTAGTACATAATTCTTCAATGCACCAACAACTGTCTTCTAGTAACATTTTGTAAAGTTTTTGCAAGACCATTGGGTCAAATACACACAAACGTTTTCCCCAACATAGTGAAGTGTGCAATTGCATAGTGTCTATTTAACATATATCTACAATTAATTAATAATGTGAGTTAAGGCACAGATTAAGTTGCGAATATAATATTTTATACCTATATTTTGGATATGTGTTACAATACAGATCCAACAGGTAAAACCCACCACCATAGAAATATTACAGATATTGAATAGAAAAGCAAATTATATAGTACATAATCTCATAATTTATTTCTGAATATCACAGATTGTTGTATACATTTTATGCTTGAGTTAAATTAAATATCAAATTTAATTGCTCAGTTGTTTTATATAATTTCTAGGGAGGTACACTTTAAAACAAGCATTAAAAGATATAAATTAGTGGAAATATTGAGATCTATCTTAAACTAAACATGCTTTTGCAATGTGCAGCTTGTTTCATTATTTTTTAAATGTCTACAAACGCCTTATTATACAAAAATTCTAAAGCCCCCAGTGGCAACGAATGTTTAATAGAAATAGGTACTGCTATTTCAAACCTTATTGATTTTTGGTAAAAAAAAAATTAAAATATAGCATGGATAAACCTCCAGATACTTTCTAAATATAATATAATTATTTTATAGCATACCTAGCATAAAAACCTACCACATTATAAAAATATGGGTTTATTAGTTCCTCTATAAGTAAGTATACATGACACTTAGATTTTAATTTTTAAAATGCTGGACGAATTTTGATTTGATTTTAAAATAAAACTTTAAAGTACCTACTTTAAAGTAAATTTTCAAGTCACAATAGTAGTAAGAAATATTATTATCATAACGTTTATGAATTTTAAAGATTTTAAATAGCATGTTTATATATATTATAACTGTAGAAATAAGTAGGTATATTATAATTTAGCCCTTTTTTCACTCACTCTCGTGTTTTAATTTTTTTTTCATTTTTTAAGAAGCTTAGCACAGATAAATTGTACAGGTGTCTGCTACATTCCAGAGTCAAGAGTTATTACACATTTAACAACAAATAAGTTCAGTATAGGTTCACGAAGGTATTCATTAATATTCCTATTTCTCTTTACCTATATATATTCACACTACAATCTATTTATTTTATTGGTCTTTGTAAAATTAAATGATAATATGTAACTTTTATACTATGTTTATGGATAATAAACCTATGTATAAAATAAGCAAACTGTAAGTGATGTGATGGCCGTTATTATCTGCTTTATTCTTTTTCTGTGGATTCTGGGGGTCATCTGGTTCATCTATATCATTGTAGCCGTAGTAGCTGTTGTCTACGTTGTAGAATACAGTCCTGTCACCGATAGGTTGTATTGGTCTGAAGTTATGTCTAATTTTACCATGTGCTGATCTGATCTCCCGAAAGGCTTCAATCTGAAAATAAAAATAATTATGTTATTCTTCAGTGCCCATAAATAATAGTATGGTAAATTATATGGTAAGATTTTCAATATGCAGCCATGATCCCGCTGAATGATTGTGATAAATCAAAGGAAACGCAAAGGATCGAAAATGATAAAACAACGTTAAGACACCAAAAATAAATCCACACGATCATCTATTTGGCTGAGAAGTTGAAGACGGCTAGTGGAGAATTAGGTACATGTTACAACGTTACAGTTAAACTGTCATTAAACCTTGTCAGAGTTTTATAAGTATGTATCTAGTCAGAAAACATTCAACTTTATTTGGTCACTAGCTGCTGTTTCCACCAATACGAACTGGACCAACATACTCCGCGTTTGGTCCGGGTCTTCTCCGATCGTTACTGGAAAATTAGATGGTCAAAGATTACCTGATCATGCGCCAGTCTAACTGGCTGTTCAAAGTCTAGCCATATGACTACTTCAGAACACGGAGGCGTAGTTAGGGATCCTCTGTACGTGAAGTATCGCCGGAGGTCGTAGGGTAAAATATTCATGAACGAGAAGGGGTGGTCCATGATCACGCTAGTATGGGGGTCGGTGACGTTCGACAGAGCGGACGTGATGTCGTCGTAGGCTGGGTGCTGGTGGCGATCCAACTGGAAAAATATATGTACTATGTATAAGTAAGTAAGCTAGGGTTAATAATAAATTATTTATATACTTACTTATACAGTTTTAATACTTAATATGAATACCGTATATGCAGACGAGCGTGTGGTCCTGCTGAGGCCTGCTACAACGACTTGAAAGATGTATTGCCGCTCTTATATTACGGAAAAGTGCTTCATGGCTATCGGTTGAAGACATACTTACTTAGAATGTGTTCGCCGTCTGGCCACAGTAGTCACAAGTAGTAAGTTCGTAGTTGATAAAACTGGTCCGTTATGGCTGAATGAAGACGCCTATCGAATGGAATGTCTACTGTACACCAGAAGGATGTTTAGAAAACATCAACTAATAAGGGTTGCACACTGCATTAAACTCAGAGCCGTTGGCATTTTAAGCTCGTCATAGCCGTCATGCATAGCCCTGCTGCTTGAGTAGCTCACAAGCGATCGAAAAAGCAACGTCAACGTCAATCTACCTGGATGCGTGACTGCTAGTGGCGATTTGACCCCGCATGCGTCGCGTGTCGGTCCCGGTTGTTATAGATAAGATAGCAGTCGTTAAACTTTGTCTCCGCCCCATGAGCAGTTTGAAAACATCCAACACGGGTTGACCACTAGCCCGTTTCTCCACCAATTTGTATTGGAGCAGCGTGGTGCAGTATGCTCCAGGCCTCCCCCTGTTGTGGGGAGAGACTTTCGTTGCTACGTTATATAGGTAGATAGATGATAATAGACTTTAGTAATAATTAGATAATAAAATTATACCTCGTAAAAAAATGCAAGGACGGTCAATCCATCGGGATGTTGGACTGCTTCCTTTACAGTCTTATACTCTTCCTTATAAAACACCATGTGCAACTCCATTGGGAAACTGCAAACCATTTAAACAGATACGTAAGTTAACGTGCTTCGTAATTGCTTATTGCCCACCAACACCAGTACAGCGCAATAAATTATTGCTCTCGAGTCATTAGGGACATTATTTCCGAAGAGATTGCCTACTTACCTACATGTCAAGGATTTGAGGCCTACTTATAGTGGAATAAAATCTAATATCTAAGCAGTGCAATGACTGAGAAATTATAATTGTAATATAATCTGCGCTAAACTAGAAGATTTAGCTATTCCATTGTTAATTTGTTTCTACTATTTTTTATTTAAAAACTAAAATATGATTGAAGGTTAACGAGAAATCAATGTCTACGACCTTACTGAAAATACTATAATGGCATTTTAATCTTAATTTGCTAGGCAAAGTACATTTCGCTACCTATTCCATTTAATTTTTATTAGGAAGGTAGGTATCTCTACGTAAGTAACGTAGAGATACACATTAGGTACCTTACTTAACCTAAAACGAGTAAAATACTGAAAGGTGACTTGCCAGCCAGCTGGTATTACTTCAGTATTTAATAACAATCAATATCCGGATATTGACGTGTTTAGCATACTCATAGATCTATAATGTGTCATTGTAAAAAATTAAACATGGAAGACTAATTAATGGGCCTATTGTTCGAATTAATCAAAGTCCCAAAGCCATATCACACTAGACTAGCCGAGTGTCCCTAGTCTATTAACTATTAATAGATCAATTAATTATAAAGCTCTATTTTACTATCATTGAATTTAAAGTCTGTTTAAAGAAAAGTTTATTATTTTCGTTCAATGTGTTCAAAGAATAATGTGAAACCATAAAAATTGTTAAAGGTTGAAACCGTCACCGGACCTTATCGAATGGTAGACGTTTAGGTAGATAACTCATTTATTTCTGCAAATTCTAACTAGTAGTCCAACCACAATTGCAGACGAGGTTCCTGGTATACATAACTACTAGCATAGCTTTCCAGACAGTAAATAATATGGTCACGTTCTCACACTGACATTACTTACCTCCTGTGATTGATCTTGTCTTCAGAACCGAGGGTGTCATTGTCCCCCCAGTGAAAGTGCATCTGACTGAATACGTAGTCTCCATCCAGCGGGCCACCGCTCACTCGCGGATGCGGCTCATTTTGAACCTCGATTAACACTGCAAATTTCATTAGATTATTAGATTAGAGAATATATTTATATAATTATTTTATCCACATTACATTGTAAATTTTAGATTTAGTTCTAAAATTAAATTGTGTATACGATCACTTTTTTTTCTTAACACGTTTCTTATGTAGGTATAGTAACCGTCATGAGTCGTGAGCACAGATTATCGGTGGTAGGGATATTGTATACTTTCGGCCAATGTACAGCAGACGAACTGACGTTTGTCGAACCAATCGTGTGCACCGCAGCGCAGTCAATGTCAAACCGACCAATGACAGTTCTGCTCACCACTCATGACGGCAACTATAGTTAGATACGGATGATGAGGTACGGATATCGATCATGCATGCGGCCTACGTGCATATTTTATTCGACACTATTTTATTCACGAGGAGATACAATATAGATACATATAGTTAGGTACTACTAGGTAAAGACTTACTTTGATTTTTATTTACATAATATGTTTGGAAGTATAACTAGATTAACCAATTCGTAAACCACAACGTGATTATAAGAAATATAAGAATAGTGATTTGCCGTTGTAGTACGGTCGTACCTACGTCTTGAATGTAATCGTCAGAGTACAAAAGCCTTTATTATATAAATTACATCGTCTCGAGGTAGTTTTATTGATTAATTAGTATTTTTATTCAAATGAAAATAGAAATATTTTTCTGCTTCACACGTGGTTGTTATTGAGACCTATTTAAATTAAGATAAACACCTATTTAAATTATAAATATATATATTTCATAGATAGGCTCTCTCTCGCAACAATTTAAATATTTAAATGTAGAGTAACAAAATCGAAAAGCAATAAATTGAAAATCGAGGAAGTACCTATTCATTGTATAAGTAAGAACAATGGTAGGCTTAACTTAACAACTCAAATACATCACATAAATAAATAGGAAGGTACTCGCCTCCTAGAAAATTTCGTTTCACTGAAATGCATTAGGCGGTTTTCCATTCGCCGGTGCCGCGCCGGGGGAATGGAAAAACGACCATTAAATAAGTGCTTATCGAAAGTTATTTGTTTAGGTATAAATTTAAAAGATACCAATGCATTATTATCTACTTACTTAATTCAACCACCTACATAGGCACTTCTCTTGTAGAATGCTTGCATGTTAATTCCGTAATAATAATAATACCTACTTATGAATACTAACTCTACTACATAAAAATCCTATGTATATAGTTCCTCCGATGTGACTTGTGGTTGAAATAAAAACTCTTGTATCATTAATACATAATAATAACCTTTATCTACCTGAGTATTTAATTCCGTTGTTCGTGCGTAAGAAACTTGAGGTGACTTTATAAGTACCTACATAATAAAGCAATGATTTTTATTCTTATTAGGTACTTACTTTGACTTTGCTGATCATTAGATATGTAGATATTGCTTACCAGTATGACCATTATTGGAGACGTGCACATTGTCGATAGGGTCGTCAAAGCCTACAAACTGGATGTCTGGTAAGTCTACTTGCTTCACCCTCAGTATGTTTATATTGATGGGGCTTTGATGCTTGCCCGTGCACTCTTGATACCGTTCACCCCAGTGTGTTGGACCTGAATAACATTAAACATGGTAGGTAGGCTGCCTCTCAACATTAAAACATTGATTTAAGTAATATGTATAGGCGCCAACGACAGGAAAAATGAAGTGGTAGAATTAATCATTATTTTCTTCTTTTAAGCTCTTCGTAGTCCACTGCTGGTCATGGTTTTCTCCTAATCAAAGCCATTCTGCGTGTTCCATTATCGGCAGTAGGTACGAGTATACAGGGTGTTTGGTACTGCTGCGTTTATGGGTGGACATTGCTCTCAAACTCTTGACTTCAGGCACTGAAATATATTGGATGTCAAAACGTGTCGTAGTGAGAGTCCATACTTGACTCTTATTAGTTCTGTAGCACCTACGATATAGATACAATGTTAAAAGTGAAGAAAATATTAACAAGTTATGAAAATTACCTATGACACCATCGTAACCAAAGTCTTCACCGTACGTTAATTCAGGTACTGTAAAAAGATTTTTAAGTTATTAGGATTATCTACAGTAGGTGGTAATAAAGATCTCGTATAGTTATACCTAAGTGACTTATACCTACATGTTATACCTACTCAGAAAATATCACAAGAAAATGTGATGTGTCTAAATTTGTATTTTTCGTTTCCTTGATAAGTAATTTCGAACGATACAATGCATTCCTCTACAGAGCTACCTATATAATGAGAATAAATGCTTTTGTATTCTCATAATACCGGAAAATTGTGATTACGGTATAAAATGACCCAAGTGCATGTGAATATTTTTTGAGCGTTCAGCTATAAGCACCTTTTGTTCACGTGATATGTTTCTAGCAAAAACTTTTATATTTACATAGAGTAGACCTTGTTTTTATACGCGTTTAACTATGTAATTAATGTCTTGTAGCGGAAAAAACTACAAGAAATCAATTCGCCAATTTTGTGTATACCACTATCTACAGGGATAATGGACATTATGTGCTTGTACTACCTTCAGCAGCTTTGAATGTCAACATTTATTACTAACTAGCTGACCCGGCAGGCTTCGCTCTGCCAATTAATTTGACTAATATCAAAAAAAATTTTTCACCACCAAGTCCGTTGCGAAATATCCATATAAAAATCAAATACCTTTAACACGTTAGTTACAAATTAGGTTATTTTTGTAGTTAACAAACAAAATAATTGTTCAATTCTTACCTGCAATAAAGCGAACTTTTTTTTTATTTTATTATATTTTGTACAACTAAAAATAGTAATTTCGTAGTGTAGTACTTATATTATTTTCATCTATCTTGTAGGGTTCAGCCAGCGTTTGCAATGTAAGCGCAAAAAAATGGGTTTATTTACGACATCACATTAGAAATCTCTAAAATTATCAGTGTTCCTCTATTATACTGTGCATGTTATATACATAATTATGAACCTTCCTCTTGAATCACTCTATCTATCAAAAAACCGCACCAAAATCCGTTGAGTAGTTATTAAGATATAAGCATATAGATATGGGGACAGACAGACAGCGGGAAGGGACTTTGTAGTGTAGTGTAGTCACTATGTAGTGACAATGAGGTAAAAAATGAGCAAGTAATTATTACCTACGCAGACCCACGCAAGTCCAAAAGATTTAATAAAATCATAAGATCATTTGCCTTGAAAAGTACCTGCGATGTCTTTTTCACCTTGTTGCTATGGCTCAAGGCGTTTAGTTATCTTTTTTATGTGACAACTTTTTGTTTGACCCGGAGATACCATCTCATCAACTGTTTCTTAGACGTCCTAATGTACTTAAGTATATGAAGTAAATACCCATACCCATATGGAGTGCTGCCCACTCTTTCACATCAAATAGGTAGTAGATAGCTCTCTCGGCATTTAGGTGCAAGCATGTGTTCTCGGAGAGGTGAAAATCCTAAGCAAAGGTCACGAAGTAAGGGGACTTTTAGTTTATGTTCTGAGTACACGATATAAATACAATAATACACCGTATACGCGATACGAGCGATGATAGCCCAGTGACTATGGATACGGTTTCTTAAGCAACCTTTCGTCCGGGTTCGAATCCCAGCGGCCAACAACTTTTCTAAGTTTTGTGAATTTTATAAATTCTGTAACATGAATGATGACATGAATCTAAATGCTTTGAGAGTTCTCCAAAATGTTCTCAAAGAGATGACAAGTCCAACACGCAATACGCTGGGGTGGTGGACTACGGCCTACTTTATTTTCAGTCAGTCTGAGATAAGCCGGGTCTGCAGTAGGTACGCTACTACGCACTGCAGTCAAATAATATGTAGATACCTAAACAGGGCTCTGCCTCCTCTATAATAAATCCTTATTTATGTATAAGTAATCATTTTTATGTATTCAGTACGTTACGTTGTAACAGACTGCAATGAACAATTGAACATACCTGCTCACATAAAACAACAGTTATCTTTATACGATGCTCCTGCCAAAAACGAGTTGTTGCTCCAAATCATGTCTCTAATTCACCAAGCTAATTAATAAATTAAACCTAATGTATTAAATTAGCAATTTCAATGCCATCAGTCGTTACGGATATTAAATAAAATACTTACACGTCTTAGGTACTCATTTTCTTTGTAGAGTTTGGCTTATATTGAGGGTACCTAATAAGGTTTTGCTTATTGTTCGAAATTAGGTAGCAGCCGAAAGTACTTATACCGTAACCTACTAAAGCGTATCAAGTTCATTTCATTGATAAATATAATTACGGCGGCAATAGGTAAATGTCGTTCATGATATTGACCTTCTGTTCTTGCCAATGACCACGTCACGAATACTTTGCATCTACTTAAATAAAAATATAATAATAGAACTGGAGCATAACTATTACTTTGTTTTGTTAATTTTTTACTGTGTAGATACACGAAAGGTGTTTGATAAACTATTTTTATCCGATTGTTTCGATCTTTTTGTCACATTGACAAATATAGTAGTCAGTACCTACTTCGAAAATTGGAGCAGGTAAATGCTGTATAACTATAGATAGATTTTCTTTTGCAATACAGCCAATTACTAATAGTTATCTACATCTCCGATGCGGCGCCAAAATATTCAGACTAAATAACATACCAAGTAGTCCTAGTACCTACCTACCTAAGCGAAGCATAGCGCGAAAATAGGGCAACTTCTTATTGTTTATTCTTTCACATCCAAAGAACATGGCTAAGTCAATGTCAATACGAAAACAATTGGTTAGCACTTTACTGTAAAATGCCTCAGAAGGTTTTACATTGTCTCAAATTTGGCAATTTGCACAGATATGCCTGAATCTAAAGGTCAAATCTTTGCTACCTACCTAAATCTTGACATTGAACAATAACAAATTAACTACAATAATTAATATGTAATCCTAAATAGTCATTTTTCAGTAACCGAACGGAGTACAATACCTGCATCACAAAACGAAAATCAAGGAATGGCTTTCTTAAGCAAAGAGCCTGAAGTCTCTACAATTCGATTTCTCTGTTTTGTATGGTCATAATTTTCTGCACTAAATAGGAAATTAAATAATAATATGTTAATTTAATCAAAAGCATTAATAGAGCTATCGACATTAAGCTGAGGTGGAAAATAACTTTTTATGAACGAGACAAAGTCACAGCGTTGTTACCAATTGTTACTTCATAATTTCGATAATATGAACGCATGTAGTAGAAATAAATAGATTATACCTGATTTCCAAGTAAAATAAAGACCGCCGAAATTATGAATAAAAGTTAATCATTTCAGGGGTCGAGTTCGAGTCATAGTAGCTCGTCCGGAAACTATACCGCCAGCCTCTTAACCCATCTTAAAGTTTTATGACTTACGTTTTAGCTGGGGAGGTATGGTTGCCGGAGATATCTTATTTGAGGCGAACATCTTAGTCCTCACGAGTAACAAAATACCCGCTTACAACGTCACGTATGTTCTTTTCTCTATTTGAGGTTGGATGCGGGCGTCCATGGGCTGCAGTGATCACTTAATAATATCAGGCCTGTACACTCTTTTGCTACTCAACTAAAAAACATTATCAATCACTTTTATAATAATATGCTTTTAGCAATTTTATTTCAGACATGCGTGTCTACAGATCACCTACTAGTAAAACTTTAAAAATTAAAGTTTTTAATAGTTTTTGATTAGCTAGTGGCTACGTTCGATTAGAAACCTTTTTAATTTACCTAGTTCAAAATCGTATCGCGGCTATTGTAAACTTCACAACATTACTGTTCGCTGAGTCGTGCTTCCTGTCCGTTGCACATTGTATTCTAGCTTATTACTATTGCGAAGATTGCTGCGATAGGAATCAAAGCTAGACTTTACAATTGTCTATAGTGTATAAGATAAATTAAGATAACAGAAATTTATACACACATCGCCATCAAATTTTACCTATTACAATATAATTACCTACTTAACAGGTTTTTTTACTAACATTGATAGTCATTGTCTAACAATAACTATGAAAGAATGCCATTATAGTGGAAATGTACCTAAGTATCTCCAAAACAGGAATTGTGATCACCTGATTTTATAACTGGTAGTCATAGTAGATAGAGCCTTAGAGCGTAGAGCCTGGGTACCTTACCGCCCCGCCGCCGCGCCAGTGCAATATACCTACTATACCATACTACAGACGAAAATCATTGTGTTCTATCTATTATATCTGCAGAACCTATTCTGGAAGACACCGGGCTCAGATCGGAAGTGTAATAAAAAGAGATGAAATCGTCCAACATAATGGTCATAGAGTACTTAAACACTATAATGGTTACTTAGACCTATTATAATAGTTATGATTTGTAATGCTTTCTATACCACCAGTAACCCAACACGTAATTGCAAATACCTTCTGCTTTTTGCGATGCGCAACGGGTGCAATGGTCAGTGACTTTCTGTGTTAGTAAACCAGCGATCATTATAGTGTTGTTTCACGTGCAAATTGCATTTTGGCAAGTCTTATTGATAAACACGTGGGCAATGCGACACATGCTCATAAATAAGACACTATGTTTTTGTCTATCACAGCCACATGTCACAATGAATTAAATAACAAAAGACTGTGACAGTCACGGTGACTATCACGCGATGTGCATCCCGCTCAATTATTGTAAACAAAATGGTCTTATACTGTTTTCTTAGAATTTTAGTTAATGTTAAGTAAATGCGTTCATAAAAAAAAATCTTCTTTACCTCATACTGCAAAACATATTGATACTGTTATTATTTTTTACCGACTTCAAAATATGTATGTAATATTCTCAGAACTGCACAATTGTTATATTACGAGTATGTTGGTCTATTACGGCTTCCAAACAAGAATACTAATTTTCATGGGTGTATGTATGTATGTATGAACGTATGTATGTATGTAGATGTGTATAATATATGTTTGTCCACGCATATATCCGAAACTAATCATTATAATTTTTCACTGCTTCACGGTCATTGCCGCCCGGTCGCTAGTATTGAGATTGTTTTAATTATTTTGTACTCGCGTAATTGTCTTGTTTCATATTATTTTATGTGGGAATATTAACAATAATGTAGATTGAATTTTAATATACTTACATAGTCATAATACGCTATCTACTTATTTAAGTAGGCCGATGCTTATTAGATACCTACTATATCTAATAAGCAATTAATTTCTAATTTATTAGTACATATAACATTTCTTTGTGTAGATACGTAAATGTTATATTATTGCAATCGATATTTTAGCTGCACGTTCTACTGATCTTTGACTTTATGTCAAGATTACAACTGCATAGGCAGGAGACAGCGCCGGCTATCAAAGAATTTTAACGTTTACATGTCAGGGGTCGTTTACCTACGGGTTGTCCTGGCAGGCATCGCCCTGTCCTTCCGTCAGTAACCCATTAATGACCCACTACAGGGTCGGGTCTCCTCTCACAATGAGAGGGATGAAAATGAACTCTCAAAACACCAAAAAATTTTGTAGGCAATTTTCATTACAAAAACGCTTTATATCCCGATCAATTTATGTTTATTCGAACAAGCATAGATTACTGTTAAATTACTGGGACTTACCCGCCAGACGGACTTACCCACATTGACTACATAAATATAATATTATACCATCAAAAACAATACTTGTAAAAAAACACAAGTCTCGCAACTCAGTTCTTGCATCGTAAAAAGTTGTGATATCCATGTGTGTATCCATAGATTGACCTGACCATCGCATAAAAGCAATGTATCTCACATATAATACATTATGTATTAATGAAATTAGATTGTTTACTGCGATTGCCAAGTCAAGCTATGGATTCATACATGGATATGAACTATTTACCCAAATTCATTTGTCATAAAAAACCTACATCGATTTTATCAAGGTACTTATATATAACATAATAACACTTAAAAACTTTTTCAATATTTCCTACTCCTTTTTAACCCCGCTACGCGATGAGTTTTAATCAAATACGAAACACGTCTTCCATTAATCTTCTTGACATGATATGATAATTATGATAATGATATGAGATAAAACAATTAGTAGCCTCAAACGAGTTCTTTTGTAGCACAAATGCACAAACACGGGAATTATCTACCTATGAGTTGGTGTAGTTACAGTAACTTACTTTAACAATAGAGTTCAAAATAGATTTACATTGAAGCATTGGAAGATTCGTGTGTTGTGTGCGATTCTGTTAATGAAGGCCGTGAGAATTTTAAATGGAACCATACTATTCAGCTTTTAGTGACAAATTTCTGTTCATATTTTATGCGTCTAATCCTGTTCTCATCTCAAAGAACGTTGTCTCATTGCATCCGTAGATATCCGTTGAAAGATGGGTTCTTGAATTCTTTTTTGTAAAATTTATTGTGGAGGGACTTTATCGCACAGACACCTCATTGTCCCGTGACACCTAATAAACACTAAACACACATATTTCAGTAATCGGTATAGAGTAAATACAGTGCCATGACACCACCATGAAATAATACATAAAAATTATATTTGTGTTAGTACGGCAACCATACCTTCTCAAGTTTCCGAAACACTAGGCATGAAGAACATGCTGCTTTTCGTTGGGTTAAAGGCGGAACTCCCCGGGCGAGCTACCAGACTCTACTAATCATCATTCAATATTATATTCCGAAAAACTGTCGCCTGCTGCGTTTATCAAGATTTCCTTTTTCTCATTACAGCACGACGCTGATTGTCTCGGGTATGTATTTATTGAGACTCAAGTGGTTTATTCTTATTGAGCTTATTAAAAATGACTTGAATCTATTTTATAGATTTATTTGTATAGCTATCAGATAATTAGATAGATATACGTTACCGACGAGTAGGTATCGTAGGTATGTACCTAACGTTTCCATTCTTAGTCTGAATATTAGAAACAGTTGTGGGAAATGAACAAATGTTAGTGATGCAGGAGTTTAATAGCTATAGTTTTGTTCGATTTAAGTGTTACATTCGCAAAGTAAGGTACCTATTGTTTAATTTTAAGCCAGTACCTACATAGGTAAGTACATTACAAAATAAAATACTAACTACTTACATAATTTGGTAGAATAACCAGGTAACTAAGTAATGTGGGGTTTACACGGGTGACTAAAGCCGCACGATTTTGGCCGCGCAGCAAGTGACTAGACCCGTGTAAATCCCCTGGCGATTTGTGGAGAGCGACTAGCCGCACGGCGAATACCGACCCATGTAAATCCGCTTTTAGGTTAGATGAGTAGACTAACCTAAAAGCATTTTATTTTGTACATATTTGGATAAATACCTACCTTCGTTAGTGAAACCCTAATTCATATAACTATATTCAATTATAAAATATACAACAGACTTACTTAGGAAACTATAAAATAACACTTGAGCCCGTTCTTAGATGATTGAATGACTGACGATAAAGCTTACGATTATTATTAACCAGTAATCCAGACCTTATCTGAACAATACAAGTTATCTAGGTAGGTACTACTATTATATATCTTATATAGATAGGTACATCCTAGACAGTCGGGAGAAAGTGAAGCCGATAACTTCCTGTTCATGATAAGGAGTTTAATTAACTCATGTCTTACTCAGGTGTCTGTGACGTTATTTATAAATTCAAATAAAAGCTCCTTTTATAAATTTACTATTGCCATCATTCTTTCATTTCATACTACCTATTTAAGAAGCTAAAATACTTATTCAATTAGATACCTATTTGGTACCTAACCTGTCAGTAACCGAATAATGACAGGGTCGGATCTCCTCTCACAATGATAGGGATGTAGGCCTTAGTCCACCACGCTGGTCGCTGGCCTACTGTGGGTTGGTGTTTGGTTCACGTACCTTTGACAACATTTTTTTTGTGAACTCTCAGGCATGCTGGTTTCCTCACGATGTTTTTCTTCACCGTAACAGCAGGTGACATTTAATTTTTGTAAAGCGCACATAACTTTTTTACAAAGTCATTGGTGCGTGCCACCGGATTCGAAACCGGACCCTTCGATTCGAGGTCGAATTCTAAGCCACTGAGCTATTACCACCCAACCTAACCTATTTGACGTTAACTCAAATATTGTGAGAGAATAAAAGGTTACTAAGTAAGAAGGTAGGTAATTAATTAAACTAATTTCCTTGTTTACCAGATAAGAGATTAATAATCATTTTCTAGCAACAGCTTTGATTTGGAAATAAAGCACTTTCCTACTATTGTTTCCAGTTGATTAGTAATAAAAAATTGATGTTACTAGACACCACTCGACACATTGGCTAGGTAAGTATCTATTATTTTATCAGTAGGTATTTTTCCGATTCATAATCATTTTCACAAAATATGCATGGGTGGTGTCCGTGGTGTAGTGCAAAGGTATTGCAGTTAAATGAGTGATAACACCTAAGTCGATAGATAAATAATGATACAAAATTGACACTGCTATGTAATAGTTTTAACCATTTATTTTAAAATTCACACAAAACTTACTTTTTTTAATTAAAACCTCTTTATTTTTGCACGTTTTCACAACAATTAATTTAATTTTACACGCTTTATATTAGCTTCACCTGTACGTTTAATTGTTTGTTTGTAACTTGTAACCGACTCGGCGCGATTTTGACCCACCAGCCAGATTTCGTTCAAACTTTGTAGATTTATCGAGGACCGATGACAATACACTAATTTGATAAAATTATTCCATTTTTCAATTTGCATAAGTTTTTTTTTATTCATACATATAACTTTTTTTAAATAAAATTTAGGGCAGTCTTGAGATGAAAGTGACTCTAATGAAATTTGCCAAAAGTTGATCGTTTTTGAGTTATAAATTTTTGAAAATTGAAAATTCACGATTTTCACCAAATTTGATGATTAATTATTAATTACTGACAAATGAATTAATTATTTAAGACTAGATTTCATTCACATGTTCGTAAAGAAGAATTTTCAAAGTTTATATTAAAAGCGTAATATCCCATTATAATTTGTATTAAATAAACAAAAAAAGTGATATAAATCGAACTAAAAAGTGAAAAAAAAACTAAAAAACACTTTTATAGCATATGAAACTTGAAAAATAAATACTTACATGTACTTAGTTTAAAAAAACTAAAAAACACGCTTTTGAAGAACAGCGAACTAAAACTAAAGTTAAAATAAAAACAATAATGAAATATATTAGGTTAAATAAAAATATTTAGAAAAAAAATTATTAGTATTATTGTGAAAAAAGCATGGGCGCTTTGTGCCATATTTTTCGTAGGTATATCGCAATTGAGTAGCAAAAGGGCATGCAGGCCACCTAATGTTGCGTGGCCTCAGCAGCCCATGGACTCCCGTATCCACCCTCAAATAGAGAAAAAAAGTCCTATCAGAGGTTGTAGGCGGATACTTTGCTACACATGAGGCCCGAGACGTTCGCCTCAAATATAGTATACCTAATGATACCTAAGCTAATATACAAAACATGAAGAACCTGCTGCTAACCGGGCGGTATGGTGCCTCCCCGGACGAGCTACTATGGCTCTACCACCTAAAAATTTGAGTTAGGATTCCAAGATTATCATTTATCTTAGTTCGCTTAGGCTTAAGTACCTAAGTCTATTTATAGTTTAATGGCAAAGGGTAGTTTTTCTTCTTTTTAGCTTTACGTAGTCCACTTGACTTGGGCCTCTCCTTATCGTCGCCACTCGGTCCTCCGGCCAGGTGCTGGGCCCTTTGAGCGGACAGCGGGAAATCGTTGTCCCGCTGTCTTCTTCAGATCAGTCCACCTGGTCGAAGGATGGCTTTGTCGTGATATGGTCACAATTCGAGTTCTTTCTACCCCACGGGTTCTTTGAACTGTGTAGCCTGCCCACTGATATTTCGGTTAGCTAGCTTTGTGAGCTATGCCGGTTACTGCCGGTAACTGGAGTAGAGTTCGGATCCTATGGATCATCGTTGCGTTAAACGTACAGTATGAAACCTACGTACCTACAGTATGAAAAAAAATTAGGTAGACCCAATAAATAAATTATATCAATAAAATGCAAAAAAATCTCTATACCTACCGATGCTTTTTTTCAAAACGCCACCAGCTTTTCTGTCGTACTTAATTATAAACACGTTCTGCTTTTTTTGGTTTCATAATTCTCTCTCACGAACAAAATATACCTACACCAAAATAAAATATTTACCTTGCAAAAGCGCGCACACGAAAAAAAAGAACATCCAAAACCTCATATCTGTTGCACTTTCACTTCCAAGTCAAGTCCGAAATCAGTTTCTTATTTGATCAGTTTGTTATAGGAACGTCACAATATGTAGGTACTTATGGAATGAGTAAATTTTAGGGATAGATCCCTTTAATTATTTCGCGCTCATGATGTTGCGACCATATTGTAAGCGAGCGAAGCGACGTCGCTATCGCACAGAGAGGCAACAACTGGTGCACTCGAACGGTTTCCCTCGCTTATAATAACTCCCCTGCCCCGTCGAAAGCACTACAGCTGCTTTCCGTGCTAAGTTTTCCGGACGGAACAATATCATTGATCTAGCTTTTGCCCGCGACTTCATCCACGTGAACTTTAGGATTTGGTCAAGAGCAAAGTAAAAAGGATTTCAGAATCCATGTAGGTATGTGTATTTAAATTTTTGTATTAAAAAAATCCCAATCTATTCTGCTGATTTTGCGCGAAAGTATTACAAACATGGCCTGTTGGTCTAGTGGTTAGCGACCCTAACTACTACGCCGGAGGTCGTGGGTTCGCTTCCCACCCAGGACAAATATTTGTGTGATGAGCACAAGTGTTTGTTCTGTGTTTGGGTGTAAATTATCTATGTATAAGTATGTATTTAAAAATATATATGTATGTTTATCAGCTATCTGGTTACCCCAACACAAGCTCACAGCTTACTTTGGGATCAGAAAGCCATGTGAGTTGTCCCAAAATATTTATTTATTTTATTATTATCTGCATCACTAAAATATCGAACAAATGTACTGTTATCATGAAGTAGTAGGCTCTATGTCTTTAGTTTCTTTTGCAGAGTGTTTACTGAAGAAAAAGTTTCTAAAACTAAGATGGTAACTGGAATTTTTGCCGTTTGAGATTTTATATTAATTGGGTAGTCCACGGGCTTAACAAAATGTATATTGCATTATCCAACCCCCCAATTACTGTTTTGTAATTGGGGTTAAGTAAGACCTGTATAGAAAGGAGGTCTAGGTGTCACTCTCCAGTCCTTTAAACAAAATATAACGTTTATTCATCGCTCAATATGGCGACGTGAAAGCTAGGACTAACAAAAAACACATTCACAGTTATTTATTTACCTATGCAAAAAGGTAGTACGCTAATATGAATTAAATAAGTATTGATTCTGAATTCTGCTACAACTATCAAACGAACGTCTGACTAATTAGAACAAAAAACAAATGAAAGATACCTGCATATAATAATACCTTGAAACGTAAATTGTAATAATTATTAATACCTAAAAATTAAAATACACTTTACACTGGAAATTAATAACCGATCTTGAAATGAAATGAAATGAAAATGAAAATGAAATGAAAATCATTTACATATTTGCACGAATATGGGTTAGTTATTGGTTTTACAGGGCATTTTGATCAATCCATATTCACCTTCTCAGGTATGCAAATTATAAAGTTATATTACATTTTAATAATTTTAAATTTGAGATTATGGATCGCCTAAATTACATTTGGTAGACAGGCAACATTAAACGACACACCCATGACCAAAACTTCAATAGTCATGTCCGCCATCTTGGATTGTTCATAATCCCCAACTCAAAATATCCCGAAAACGACACCCATGACAAAGACTTGAAAAAAGTCGGCAATCTTGGATTGACATTCCTATGACCAATACATACATTCAAAAAAGTTATGTCTGCCAGCTTAGATTGGCTACTCAATTTAAATTAAAGAAAATTTTCAGTCTAAGAAGGATAGGTAAGTGTTAAATCTCAATCACAAATAAAAACGTCATTATAATTATATATGTAATAGAGCCAATTGGCAAGGTTAAAAGTCTTTAATTAGATTTTTCAATGAAACTAAGCGACATAAAAGTACCTAAAGTATGTTAATGGTTTAAGAATTTATTTCTCAAAAGAAATCACTTATTCACTTTTAGAGAAACAATTTTGTACAATGTAATGTTATTTTATAAATGCCTTAAGAACCATAATACATTGACCAATTAGTAATTAGATCATAACATGATCATAACATAAAGCCTCGTTTAAATCAATAACAAAATAGGTTTAAATTGATCAGTTGAAGAACGTCAGACAGTCGACTCTTAGTAATCAGTAGCATTAATATTAATACATCTTACTATTTTCTTAACGCGAATAGACTATTTTTTTACCTAGATATATTTGAAGATTTGGAACTTCCACTAAACCTTTATACCCACCGCCATTGTATCCACATTGAAGCACTTATAAATATAATTTGTAAAAATAATGTAATTTATTGGTTTAGGTAAAACATCTGTTAGTATGTACCCGTTTAAAAATAAATGAGGGCATATTGGTTAAATAAAAAAAATATGGACTTCACACATTTATTGTATTTTTGTCTAATAAAAATACTATATCATATAACTATCATAAAAGGATATATGTATATCTACAGCAATTGACAGTCTTGCTGGTTGTACACACCCACAGAAAATTTTCACACTATCCTTTTAATGCACTTGAAACGATTTTGTAAATTAAGTCAAACATTAAACTTTAATTTACAGCCCTATCTGTAAAAAATAAAAATACAATAAAGAATTTGACAAATTAAACACCATTCAATGGATATATTTCACATATTGCACTATTGAAAAAAAATTTACAGTGTTAATTGCATTTTATGTTCAATCGAATTAAGGGTGCAGCATTAATTAAGTACTAAAATTGATTTAGGCACAACTTTTTTAAAACAATGATAGTTCCCTTACATTAAATATAACTAACATCGAAGATATTATAAGACTCTACACTCGTTCCACATTTATAAATTATACATATATATTTAGCAAACGTATGATGGTATTTTACATTAGATAACTACAACATAGTGGTACGTAAATCGAAAGAAACATGGGCAAATTCGGGCCAACAGAACTAATTTATGTGCCTTCAGATATTAACTATGGAAAGAAATACGACTATGGAAGAATACTTTAAATTAAGATATTGCATTTTCTGGGCAAAAGCTTCGTTAGGATAGTGAAAAGAAACCAATAAAACCAAAATAGACAAAAAAGTAATAACAGCTGTAATCCGAATTAAACCTAAGGCATAACAATAAAATAGTTTGTACACATGACATGAAATAAATTGTCTAATCACCCAAGTAAGGACATTAAAATGTTACCTATTCTATCAATATATACAAGAAATATTTGGATGAAAAATTTAAATAATTTGTAAGATTCAGCTTTTCAATAAAAAATAAACATAATGTTGTCACTCTCATTGCAAAATCCATGACACTGTTAAAGGATTTTAAGATGTCACAGAACACGTAACACCTATAATAAAACGAAAATTGAAAAGAAAATACGCAATAAGTACCTTGTTTTCTTTTTTAAATGTCGTTAAAATACACGAAATCTGATCATACCTCTGATCATTGAAAACTTTTGAAGCTAGAGACCAGATACAACAACTAACACACATCATGGGCTCAATCAATAAACGAAATAAACAATTTAGTGTGTATATCAACACATTGAGCCATTAATTAGTACATGAAATAAAAGTTATAATAATGCATATCAAGTATCTTGCAGACACTACCATGCTAAAAGCTAAGAAAGAAATCCTACACATTTTGAATACTGTTATAAATCAAGGATAAAGACAAAGCAAGGAGCTATAGACTTTTTAAAATTTACATTCATATTTTATACATTATGCACCACAAGCAGATAGGTATAGCGAATACCTAACATTTTGTTTCTTGTTAAATTCAAATGTTACATTCATTTTAACGGCAGATTTAATGACATCATTATGTCATATATAATATTATTTATTAAATCCATGTTTCTATACCATACTGATATTTCGCCTTAAGACTAACAAAGTGAAACAATCTACAGTTCTACACACAGCATACATAGTATGTACAATAATTACTATATACAAAAATATAAATCACTGAAGAGTTCTTGACTCTACACAAACAGTGAACTACTATGACAACATGTTTTTTTATATCTCCTCATATTTTAAAGACATCATGATAGGACAAAGTATGTAACATGCTCACTATCAAAGCGTAAAGTCTGGCAGACTCAATGGTAACTAATGATTCTTATTGTCAAAGTAATTATTACATTTTCATACTTCACATTTTGTTTTAATGTTATGTGTCATAGACAGAAAAATATGTGAAAGTTGCATGATGCACCAGTTAAAAAATCCATGTAAGCTTGTTAAATACAGAAACTGTTGATTCATGTCTCTACCACTAACCGCTGAATAAAACGAAAACTAAAATAAAATGAAAACGACGACCCAAGTGGCGCAGTGACGGAGCCAAGTGGTGGTTAAGAGCGGATTTACACGGGTCGGTATTTGCCGTGCGGCTAGTCGCTCCACAAATCGCCACGGGATTTACACACGGGTATAGTCACTTGCGACCTAGCCTACGAATAATAAAGAACTAGCCGAATTGCATTTTAGACGATCGATTTTAGCCGCGCGGCCAAAATCGTGCGGCTTTAGTCACCCGTGTAAACCCCCACATAAGACACCGGTGCGCTGCGCCGAAAGGTCCGAAAGCCGAAAGGGTTCGATTCCCAGCAGAGCAGAGATTTGAATGATGAATTTGAATTTCTGTTTCTGGTCTGGGTGTGTTGTGTTCTTGTCTTGTGTGTCCACGGCACCCACGACACAGGGAATCCCAGTGTCGGGCTATGAGTGGGAATCGATATTTATATTCAATCTTGATGATAAAATGTGATTCACATGCTCTTTTTAATACAATACTCTTTACGTAAAAGTGATTAGGTACTCATATTTTGTATGAGAAATAAGGCGTTTACTGGAATAGATAACATGGCCTCCTGTTAAATGTTTACATTAAAAGTGAATATATATAGCTATACATACATATTGTAGTAATATAAATTGTGCGTCTCTTCTATACAATATTTATCAAATTCAAGCAAAGTTTACGCTTGGGTAAGGAGTTCACGACTTGTTGAAAATTTGTTGATATGTGTTCAAATGTACTGACATGATGCAAGAATTGTGTGAAGCCCTGTGAGCACATTCCATAAAACACATAATGTATTGAAAATAGCTTTATGAAGCAACTTATTGTACACCATGTCACAAAATATTCATTTTTACACGGTTGTACAGTATACAATCATAAATATATTCATTTGTACATTACACAAGAGATTTTCTTTTAGAATATTTACAAACAAAACAACATTCTAACCCTCACCTCTATTCACAATATTTTAAACCTTAACTAGAAATTAATGATTAATTAGGGCTGTAAAACTTAGCATAAACTAAAATATATTTCTAGTCGAAATTTAAGATGATACTAATTCTAGTTATATAATGTTGACTGTTGAAAGCAAAAGAAATCATGAGTGTGCTATTGTAGGATAAAAATACCTTGAAGTGCTTGGCACCTCGGCGCCTCGGAACTTTCATTACATGATATGAATGTTGTCTGTTCACCATTTTTCACATATATATTGAAAGGTGCAGGACTTATTTTTGAAAGAATAATATAATTATATATTGCACTAACATTTGTCATTACATAGAAATCAGTTGTATACCATTCACAGATGCACTTTAATGATTTCTCAAACATAATATAACTAGAATCAATACTATTACAACAGTCCAAAGCCTAAATCAATAAAATCTCCTAATTAAAATAAAAACTGTTAACACTGACAAAAATAAATAACACACTGATGGGTTTGCAAATAAAATGCAAATATTATTTACTTGTGTGAATTAATATTATTACCAATGCATGAATAAAAAATTTAAACAATTTAAATACATTGCTATTTCATTAAAATTTGAATATTGTTAGCATACACACACACTCATGTTTGCATGTACTTCTTAATGAGTAAAGCACTGTGTGTTGCTTCAAGAAAGAACTTCATCTTTATACCCTAACCATAGATTAATAATTTTATAACATAAAATGAAATAAACATTATTATGTTTTAGTTGTACATAGTTTTACTACTTCACTTTGTACAGATATTGCGTTATTCCAATCAAATATTGTAAAAGTCGTGAGTGAATGTACAAGTAGTATTCGATTTAGAATCCAAAAACTTTATAGCTCCAGTTGTAGTGGTACAATCATTTGGCAGTACCGCTGAACCCGCCATAACTAATTAATACTTAATACATGAAAACTAGCAACACATGCAAAATGCGCTAAATAGTTTATTCCGTGAAGTTAAAATGTGCAACTAACTAACTGCAGCATAGTGCAGAAATAAGTTTATTTGGCCAAAAAGTGTGATCACTTTGCGACGTTCGTACTCATCATCATCATAGGAAATTTTGTCTATTTTCATTTTGTATTAAAATGTGTTATTATGTACTATTATGTACTTGAATGTTTTAGTTATAGGGGGGTGAGTATTAATGATACAAGGTAAACAAGTTGAAATTAGAAAAAGCACAATGAAATTTATGATAACTCCTGGAAACCTTTACTCTGTAACTCTCAAATGACTTTACTATTATTGTTAGACCAAGGAATCAGTTAGATTATGTCAGATTAGTAGCCATACCACCCTTTCTATGTCATTTATTTCCCTCAATGACTTCAGTGATTAATCTTAAGGGGCTCCTTGTAAACTTAAACACTTTATAGAAATTTATCTATCCATTTGGTATATAAATACTGCCCTGAAAAATTTCTGCACAACATTTATCATAACAATTGCTATCAGCTTATAATACTTGCATTGTTCAACTTTTATTTTAAAAGAATGTGTTATACTTAAGTGTGTAATATTATTCTGTATTGCGATGAATAATAACCTATTTCTTACACAAGACAAATAATAATTTTATGCCTTTTTATTGGCTTAAAGCCATTATGTGCAAGTAATAAAGTGTGAACTAATCTAGACTTTAGAGATTAAGATAAAACAAATAGATTTATTTATACATCAAATAATAGCAATTGTTATGAGATTTTCTCACATCAAATAATATATAACTCTGTTTAATTAAGCTACAAGTAATTTTTAAAACTTGAAAACTTACAACTTATCTACGAATTACGTATCCGAAGCAGTGTAATATTGTAAAGCACTGTACTTCAAAAGTGAATACATCTGTATTCATATCATCTTTAATATCTTATTTTGACTTCTGTAAATGTTAACACCATCCGCACAATTTCTTTTTCAGTTTTATGATTTCAAAAAGATAGGTCCTAGAATAAAGCATCTCAAATAAAATTATTATGGTGTAAGATAAGCATGACACATGCTACTTTTAAAATACATTATGTCGGCACTTCCTTTTAAAAATTGTGATGTAAATAGTCAAGGTGTTGAAAAAGTATATTTTTAGGCTTACCAATTTTTATTGTCTTCCATGTTATGCTCTCGTGCTACAGGGAACCTCAAATTCCGCTCCGGAGCTCGATTCACCCGAGTCGCAAATTTATAGCTCGTTCCTCGGTCGTCGGTTGCCACGAATAGATTGGACGGGAGACCGACGGAGCTTCGCTTCCGCACTTCGACGCCGCCGATCGACGATGACGACAATCAATCGATCGGCAGTCGGCTAGACGGAGACGGCAGCGCGAGTCGCGGTTGGCTAGCGGGAGACCCCAGACGGGCCGGGACGAGGGGGCGGAGGGGCTCAGGCGGGCGACGCTCAGAGCTTGCGCGGGCGCGTTAGGCGACGCTTCTTGCGCTCGGGCGTGGCGGGCGCGGCGTCGGCGGAGGCGCGGCGGCGGCTGGCGGGCGACGAGCTCTCCTCGCCGCTGCTAGGCTCGGAGCGGTGCTCGCGCGGCTCGGCTCGCGGCGCGGCGCGGGGCTCGGCGCGCGGCTCGGTGCCGTCCTTGCTGCCGCTCGGCGTCTCCAGCTCGCCAGGCTCGCCGTTGCCGCCGGCGGCCCACTGAAAATACATTTTATAAAAAATTATGGAATTCCCTTTGAGGTAGAGTTGTCGCCTTATGATCAAATAGACCAAAATTCATTTACATTTTTTACATAACATATTCCTAATAAACACGTCACAGATGCGAAAAATACATAATATTGACTTGGGAAGCAATGTCCGATCATTATAAACTGCACATTCAACACTTTACTCTACTCTACTTACCCCTACTATAGTGAAAGCAAATAAATATAATTTCTATTTTTATATTTTGTTTGAAATCAATTATTATTTGTATTATCATAGCAGCTGACTAGCTGTTAGTTAACACATACATGTCTCTCTATGTGCGAGTTACCTGTGCAAGCGGCGCGGCGGGCGACAGGCGCAGCGCGGCGCCGCACTCGGCGCACAGCGGCGGCACGGCGGGCGAGCGCGACCGCCAGTACTGCAGCTCAGTCTTGCACTTGTTCAATTCCTGTTACATCAACAACACACCAGACAACATTAATAAAAACCATTTTAATTAATATTAACTAAGTGCTAAAATCTCAAAGCGTTTATCTATATTTTTGTGTTTATTTGTATGTGTCTATAACACTGCATGTCATGCATGTCATTGTGAGGGTTGGGTCTCCTCTCACAATGAGAAGTATGTTCGCAGCATGAATATTACAGCATTAATATCGAATCTAATAAATAATAAGAAAAACAGAACCTGCAACAAAGTCTGAAACTTGCGGCTGGTTTCCTCATTCTTCTTGTCATAATCGTCCAAACGATTAGCATACTCCAGGGTCTGTTTCTGTTGTTCTGCGATTTGTTTTTGTTGCTCAGCTATTTGCTTCTGCTGGAGTGCGGTTTTACGTTTGCAGCTGCGCAGATCGCTGCGTAGGGCCGACAGCTGATCATTATACCTGAAAATTATAAAAAAAAGATATTGTAAACAATAATTTCAATTTTAGTAAAAATAATCATCTACTAATGTATTGAATAGTAGTAGTTAAAAAACCCTAGGCAAGTTTTAGGATACTCTTTATTCTGGAAAAAAAGAAGGAAGCAAGTGGGAAAATTTCTACTTAGATAAAGACTGCAAAACTATGCCTTTCCTGTTAGCTAGTCTATATCTATATATTCTTCTATCTATACATATAATAAAGTTGTTGAGCTGAAAATTGCGTAATGCATTTTATGCACGCTAATCCTGGAAACGGCTGAACCAATTTGAATGCAATTTTTACAATTGCATAAAGGAAAACTGTGGGCAACACATATGCTATCTCGTCTCTATCATAGATATCAACTAGAAATCATTATTACAGTAAAGTACCTACTTGGATAGTCGAAATTAAGGGCAGGGCGACGCCTGCCCGGCCTACTAGTGAAATAATAAATGTAGCTCGAACTCAATACACTATTCCGCCGCGCCGCATGCGTGGTCTAGTAATAAATAAATATCTTTGCAATCCTCACTTTTTCATTCCTTGTTTGATGCGATGTATCCGTTTTCTTAGCACCATATTGCTTTGAGGCGGCGGCGGCGGCGAGGGCGGCAGGCTCTCCTCCAAGTACATGTTGAGCGACGATCCGTGGCCTTCATCCACGGAGTTTTCTATAGCACGCTGGGATGGTGTCTCCATACAATTGGGCGGTGAATCAATGCACAAATATGACTTGCTGCTCTCGCCCGCTGAAATGTAAAAAAAATGTGAAATGTAAAAAATTTTAGGTAGTTTATGCACTGTCATCTTCTAGAAATATGAGGCACAATGCTCAATGTTTTACATTCACAGTAGGTTTGAAAATATGTAGGGTATTTTCATTCATCTTTGCTGGGTGACTTTTCAAGCCCACTCTGTTAGGTACTAATGGATTTATTACTAAATAGGGCTTCACCTTGATGCATATTGGGCATGGAGTAGTGGTAGAAGGTAAAATTTCAACATTGTTTTTTTTAGACCAGCAGCTATGGGCTCTGTTTTATTTCAACACTTTTATAAAACTACTAACACGTAAATATGAAGATATAGATAAACATGGGACAAATTAAATTATTACAAAATTTACCTAAGCCATATTATATTTACAAACATAACTCTTTCCATGCAGTCGTAATAAAATGAAATTATGGATAAAGTTTAGTGAGTCGTCCAAAACAATCGCGACCGCCGCACCGCGGCCTATAAATGAGCAATCCCAAAAAAAAAAATGCCCCTATAGAAAAATAGGAAGTGTTCACTTTTGTTCCTTAGCCGGATACAATTAACTACAACATTGATATAATGCATTCTTAATGCTCACAATGGATTCAACTTAGGAATAGGAAATTGTACATAATATGAAGTAATTTTTTTTTTGGAAGAATGAAGATGAATGAAGATTTTATTCCACAGGTTACAATGTCATTCTTTACCAGAGTATATACAATACCTGGCCAAAGAAAGTATGTATAGTGTTAAATCACAATTTATATGGCCAGGCTAGTAGTATCCTTTCAGAAGAATAACCAGAATATATGAATAATTTTGAAAGTCAAATATCACACCACTATGTCTATAGTATGTGGTGGCACATATAGTGGTGCGATTTCACTTTACATTTTCATATTTCAACTTGTACAGCCATTTTAAAAAACATAATTGCAACTTCAAAAAAGTGGGCCTATAGTATGTGGCAATAGTAGATTGTATGACAAGCGAGCAAAATGATATTTTTACGGCGAGGGCGTTTTTTGAATCCAGAGCTAAGTGAGGTTCTAGAGTAGAGTCCCGAGCGTAGCGAGTTTCTTTAGTAGAATCCTAAACGTAGCGACAGATTCAAAGTACGTCGCCCGAGGAAAAATATATTTTTTCCCAAGTGATACACTCTACTTTTCATCACCCTCTATGAGAAAATGAAAGGGGCCTCCATATTCTACTGTAATATTATTATTTAATAAAACATAGAGTAACAACTAAATTGAAATTAAACTAGAGAAGAATATTCTTGGACCTAATATTTCTGTATAAAATTCTCAACAATTACATTGATTACCCCCAACTGCACAAGCTTTTCAACTTTAAAATACCTTGTAGAACACCATGTTATTAAATGACATTTTAAAATAATCAAGTTTGTCTGAGTAGGAAAGTTTTTTCTTTGATAATTTTTAACCGTAACTTAAATGCCATAAGAACCTTTTACTTTTATTTAAATGCCATAAGTACCTTTTACCTTTTTAAAAGAAAAATAATATGTAAAGCAAGGCTGGAAGCCAGAGGCTAGGGTAAAGGTAGGCACTGCCTTTTCTACTATGGTATGCACTGTCCTGTCCAACTCTACGGCCTTTTTGACACAACTGTTGCAACTATCTAAAAGATTGTCCCGAAGATGGCCTGTGCCGTAAGAAACTATAGAAAGGAATGGAAAATTATCATGGAACTATAGTGATGGGATATAGAGGGAATGGTAGATGGGCTATTGCGGACTATGGGGCCACCTGCCATTTAGAAAATTACAACAATATAATGTTCGGCAGGTAGTGACTCGCCGCTCACTGGACGGGCCCCCACTAAGTGGCACATGCCGGGGACAACATGGTTGTGGGTGGCTGGGGAGACACTCAGGAGCGGCACCGATTTCACCATGACGGGGCTGCCAGCCACTCTGGCCGGCCAGTTAAAGCAAGCCAGAGATGGAGGCCTGCCTGTTCCTCTCGGTCTCCACTTCGCCTACAGAAGATGAGGAACAGGGGACCTCCCCCTAGAGCACTCAGATCCAGGGTGTCGCTACTCACCAAAGGCTTGCCACAAGCCCCCCTGCAGGGTTATTATTATTATAACTAAATAAAAATTATGTCTCGCATTTATTGCAAAAAATAAACCTTAAATTGTAATTATTGATTTTGCTTCACTACCCACTAGCCCAATCTGCAGAGGTTATAATAAGAGATGTATTGGAAAAAATTTCAGCATGCCTCAAATACCTAATTAAAAAATGCCTACCAGCTCACAGACAATTTCAACCACTATTATTTTTGGTATTGAATTCCAATAAGAAAATTTTAAGAAAACAAAAACAATGTATACTTACGTGAAAACGCATTAGTTATATCAAAGAAGTCTGTGCCAAAATAAGTTATTTCTGGCAAGTGGGGCTCAATGTGTTCCTTGAAATATTCCATGGCCATTGTAGTTAGATCAAAGAGCTCATCAGTCACCTTATAAGGCCTTGCTAACTTTGTTGTAGTTTTAAGATATGACAAAATACTGTAAACTTCATCCAAGATCTAGAATAAACAATAACACAATTCTTATAAATATTCATTGAGTTAAAAAGTAACTGTTGTCATCTTTATCAGGGATGTTATGGATATGAAATTTTGGGATACGGATAGGTTTTGGATATGGGAATGACTATTTATAATACCGGATATGGATACGGATGCGATATAGCTTAGGATAATTTCAGTTACTGATATAATTTTTTAAGGAATTTCAAAAGTAAAATACAAATCTATACTAATATTATAAAGAGGAAACATTTGTATTTTTGTATGTTTGTAACGAATAAACTCAAAAACTACCGGGCCGATTTCAAAAATTCTTTAACCATTGGAAAGCTACATTCAGCCTGAGTAACATAGGCTATTAAATAAAAATAAAAAAAAATAAAAAAAAATTCATTGGCAGAGTGAAGCCTGCTGGGTCAACTAGTAGCTAATTAAATGGTTTTATTAAATAAAACCAAAAAATAAAGTTAATTTCCACCCCTATCCAATATTATCCTAATATTTTATTTCAGATTTGGTTATGGTTGCGAATATTTTTTTATATCGAATATCCGATAGTTTCTGTTACAGAGCTCCCTAACATTCATAAACTTCGATTGATATTGTGCCAAAAAAATGATAACGAACTTGGGAATTTTGTGTATATATTGTTTATAATTGTATTTGATTAACAACATGTACTGAATTATAATTAAAATATATTAGCAACAGAATGCAATCAAACTTCAAAAAACAATTATAGGATAATGGGAAAGATTACCTCTCCTGGGAAAAAACAACAATGTTTCCTTTCAATATGTTTGCCAAATGTCATTTGTAGCAAACTTAACCTCATGTGCAGTGTTTCAATAATATCTGATTCACATGCTAAAGGGTGGCTCCTACGAGCTGATTCCCTTCTAGGCATTTTTGCTTTAATTGACTGAAAGCGATGTAGCATCTGGTTTTGGAGGCGTTGAAAGGTGGAATTTAACATGGTACTACAAATTGTATTAAAATCCCGGTTAACCTGAAATCACACAAATACAGTCATCTAAACTTGATCACAAATTTAAAATGATTCTTTAATTCATGCATGATCATTAAATTGTAATCAATAATATTTATTATTCAAACTTCATATTTTAAATGCGAACGTTTAAAATATTGGAATAGTTATAGCAAAAAATTAATTTTAATTAAAAAAAATTTTTCTTTAAATTTATCCATTAATTTTTAACAGGTTACCTACATATAGTTTTTAAACGATTGTTAAATTAACATAAACATTCATAATTTCATGAATGATGATGATGATAAATATGAAATGCAAAATGTGAAGAAAAATATTAACCATTCTAAGTTGTGAAATCGCTTTAAATCCCACATAGCGAAAAATCTTTTCCAGAATTTCTATAGGCAGATCCAGCAAATGTGTGGAATGGTTGGAATATAAAACTTTATTGGACGGCCCTACGGCATTTTTAGAACTAGCGTGCGGCGACGAGCCCCCCGGGAGCAGTGCGCTGGAGTGGCGGGTCACCCGCGCCACCGACGTCGTCGTCGGCTCCGCGTGCGACGGTCCCGCGCCCTCGCTGCCGCCATTGCCACCACCAATACTACTCATTTGCCTCGTCGACACCATCTTGCCCAGTTATATTTGACTAATTCTGAAAAAACCTTTCTCCTATAGCCGCTTATTGTAACGATGAGTAAAAAATTATAAGGTGACGTCGACGGTTTCACGATAACACTGAAATATGATTTATCGAAACGCCGAGCTTGTTATTTATTACTTTATTCATATTTAATGACGACAAATTATTTCAGAGCACCACCGAACAATTCTAAAATGGTGGCCATAGCTGGCTAGGTCACTTGAGCATTATTTAAACGATTAGGTACATACAATTTATATACTATGGTCCGATAAACAAAAATATTTAAATTAAACACTCACTCAAGAGTTCATGCACATTTTTCGCAAATGAATTTGCTTTTTAACAATTTAACAAATTAAAAATTGAGACGCAATAGATATAAGCGCTATGCTTATGGCTTTCACAAAAAATATTTTTTTGTTTGTTGGATTTGGTGTGGATGAATTGATGAATGAATTGGATATAGAGAAAGGTAAAAATATTCAGTTCAGTCATTCCCACCTCTGGAATTCACTTCACTCTGACTGACTGACTCTCTGACACTGCTAACCAAGGGTACCAACAGAAAATACACATATATAATTGTCTATGATTTTAGGGTTTCTAAAATAATTTAAAACTCCGTTTATTCCAGTAGTAAGTTCGTGTTCTGCTTTCAAAAATTTTCAAAATCATTATCATCATATTCAGGGTGTGCCAGAAAGAATGGATACTCCTGAAACCTCTTATAGTAGGCCCCTTGAGGACCCAAAATATGGAATTTAAAGAAACATTTTCAAGGTACAACCTAAAGAACTTTTTAGACTACTCCAATGAATACGTATTTAAAAATGTGCAGCTGTTTTAATTTATTGGAAAACTAACTTTTACTCGCGACTTCGTCCGCGGGAAGATTAGAGTTAAAGAGAGAAGAGAGAAATAAAACGTGTCGTAATTTTTTTAAAACATCATCATTTCATCGCAAAATAGCTCGAAAACCATATCCAACAAATTCTAAAAAGTCATATCAGTCTCGTTAAGTCTCGTATATGATTCCCCATACAAACTTGCATTTCATAGATGAAAAATATAAATTTTACCGACCACTGCGATTATATAAAATTTATATTTTATATTTTACCCTCCCCGAGGCTGAATTTTTGAAAACGCTGAAATACGTTACTCTTTATTTTTGCCGTACTTGATTCGTACGAAATTTCATGCAAATATGCTGAAGGAATAAAAAGTTTCATACAAATATTTACCCCCTATTTCACCCTCTTGGGGTTCAATTTTGAAAAAATCCTTTCATGGTGGATGCCTAAGACATAAAAAGAAAACGTGTGCCAAATTTCAAGTTCCTAGCCCTAAGGGTTTGGCCTGTGCGACTGATTTTATCTACAAACTTTCATCCCCTATTTTACCTTCTTAGGGATTGAATTTTTAAAAACGCTGAAACATATATGTCTTCATTTTTACAATACTCTATTCCTACAAAATTTCGTGCAAATATTATGTCCAAGGAATAAAAAGTTTCATACAAACTTCTATCTCCCATTTAACCCCCTTGGGGGATGAATTTTGAAAAATCTTTCCTTAGTATCCGCCATAAAAGCAATACGTGTGCGAAATTTCAAGTTTCTAGCCCTAAGGCCTGTGCATTATTACATCAGTCAATCAGCTTTGCCTTTTATAAAAATAGTTAGATATTGTCCGAAGTTCAATTTTAGTTATGAAATTTGCTATTTTTCACTTTACCTTAAAGTTTAAACGCACTGTGGTTTTTTTTTATTAAAGCCTAAGTAGGCAATTATCGCCAGTAAATACGAAGTTATTATTATTAATATACAAAAGTACCTAGTAAATTCGACTAAAAAGTTAATTTTTTTAAATTCATTAATTTCATGTCTTAACTGAATATTATAATAAGGATTACATAAAAAATATCACTTTACATTGTTAATTATATTAATTAACTTCTCAAATCATGGAGAATAGAGCTAAGGAAAAACATATTACATGAGATAGTGTCCGTCGAAACGCACTAAATTTGGGTGGCGCCACTTTAGGGTGAGGTATAAATTATAAAGGAAGAAGCACCAAATTTTGAATCTCTGAAAATTAATGTAATTATATTAATTGAATAATAACTGTTTAAGTTTATATTTACTACATTATTTTGTACTGTGCAAGTAGTTGAAATTTTCGATAAGTAACTACTTTAGTCGACAATAATAATTTTTTTAACTCTGCGTACTTCAATTCGTTGTACCTATGTCTACACCAGCGCCATCTAATTCGTTGTTTACAATTTTATTGTTTATAAATTGCTACATTCATACCATACCTCCGTCTACACCAGCGTCATTCTGGAAGGTTTTGGAACTGTTGTTTGTAACACAGCGGGACAATGACACGCTCACGCGAAGCACACCACGACCCATTTAAAAACGTGGGTTGAAGTGATCGATAATTGTCATTCAAAGCAATTACATTTAAATCTTGAGGCTCTTTTTATAAAGCATGCCATTTGACGGTTGACGTACAGCTCTTACATGTTTATGACAGTTAACGCTCACAAGCAGTGTTGCCAGGTCTATTTCGAATAAATACCTAACAGTGAGCAAAAAAAAAACAAGTTTTAATCATTTTATTTAAATTATTGACATAAAATACAAAATACTGTTATAGTAGCTAACCTAACTTATAAAACAAATTATGGTTGGAAAACGTCATGCACGCTTCGCAATCTACGAAATGGTTCAAAAAAAAACCGCGCGTTCACGAAGTGACATCGATTGTCAATGGCGTGAAATCTGACAGTGGAATCGTTTATTATGGAGAAAAAATTATCAAAAAAAATACCGCACCGCCAATACTTCGGTATAATACCGAACACCTGGCAATCCTAAAAACTGCGGTCGTGATGGTCGTGAGCGTGATCCTTGTGGAACGTCGGAACCACAGATTAGGTACTAGTTACGTCGGAACGCAGAGATATTTCGAGATTTAAGTTTCATATGTCATCATCTGTCATTTGTTTGTCAGTGTCAGTATTCTGCTGTATCTGTATTATAAAATTATATATACCTAGCTAGCTCTCATTAAAATGTCACACTAATTTTATTAAAACTTGTTATTATTTCTTTATTATTTTAAGTTTAACTTTACATTTAAAACATGTACTCTAGGTGTGGGAGTAGTGGATCTATTCAGAATATACATCAAACACCTTCGTCATCTAATCATAATTCAGGTTAGTATTATACTATCAAAACATGCATGACATTCATATCTATAGTACATTGGGTTTCTGATAATATCTACTTTTATGAGAGAGATTATTACGCAATTTATTTGATTAGAGCTTTATTAACTTTTTAAAATTATTGGGCAGTCAGAGACCTCTCAAAGGTTCCTATTAATTAATTAATTTAAAAAAATATAATAGTAAACATATTTTCCTAAATCTCTGTTTTCATTCCACTAATCATCTTTAATGTGCAAATAATGTGGTTTGATGGTAATCCTACTACTATTATAAATGCAATGGTTTTTCCTCACAAATGAATGGATGGACTGATTTTTATTGCCCTTCCATGCCAAAACAGCTGATAACAGATTTGAGTGAAATTTGGTACGCCCATATTTTATAACCTGTATTTTAGTTTTATGTACGTGCACAGTATGAAAATGTGCATGCCTGTCACAACTGTGAGTTTAAGTGCACATTAGTATGGGAGCCCACAATACAAAATGTGTATACTTGAGGATGTTGGGACTTAGTGCATTTAGAAGAGGTAAAAGGTTACCGCCTAAGAGCTACTGAACCATCTGACTAACCCGTTTCCAACAAAGCTATACAAATTTTAAATGATGTTTTATTATTAGCTAACTAAGAAAGTACTGTTCTGGCAGGCATAAGGTGGTTGCGTCATTATTCCTTAAATTTTTGAAAATGCAATAAAATTATAATTTTTAACCTGTTCCCATAAGATTAAAATAAAACTTAACATTAATACCTATGTAACTGATTCAATTACAGAGGACGAAGATGATAGTGGTGATAACAAAGCTTCAGCCTTAAGTTTTAAGGAAAGAAGAAGAGAGGCTCATACACAGGTATTTTCAGATCAGTTTGTATAGATAAATGTCACCTAAAATGTGAATAGCTTAAGCTATTTTCTTTGCAGTAGTTCAAACTATAGTGTTTTTAACCCTTAAGTGGCCCACTGCAATGCCAGGTTTCCTCTCACAATGATAAGGATGTAGATATTATCCTACTATGCTGGTCCTGTGCAGGTTTGTGGGCTTTACACACCTTTAAGAATATTGGAGAACTTGGGCATGCAAGTTTCATCATAATTTTTTTCTTCACTTGTGTTACAGCAAGTGATCCTCCTTCCAATGGTCATAGAGTGAATGACCCTTTCACCTATAAAAGCACTGTTAAAGTTTATTTAGGCTGAATGCTGCCAGAAAGATGGGAAAAAGTAGTGGCTAATGATGGACAATACTTTGAATAAAACATAATGTACTGTTCTTTCAGAATAAACCTCTATTTTTTTTGTAAAAATATCAGAAAATATTTTTGTGAAAATGTAATATTAATATAAATTATTTATCAATAGGTTTGTTAATGGTAATTTATTAAATTTTTGTTCTAGGCTGAACAAAAGAGGAGAGATGCCATAAAGAAAGGGTATGACTCCCTGCAGGAACTAGTGCCTACTTGCCAGCAAACTGATGCATCTGGCTACAAGCCAAGCAAAGCTGCTGTGAGTTTTTATTTTATTTGGCATTAAATAAACAAATAAATCGATCCCAAATACCAGATAGCTGATATACATATTTATAACTTAGCCAACAGGCCAGTCAATGGGTTCCTGTCTTAGGACATTAGAACAGGAATATTTTCTAACTTACTGCAGTTTAATAAAAACTAAGGGGATTTCCATACTTCAGAGGCCATGCTAAGTTATTAGCCAGAATTTATTGATCTCTATTGTGGAGGTGGACCCAATACAGTATTGAATTTAAAAAAGCTTGCATATAGGAGGATTCGAAATAGTACTGGCCAGATGATGTTCAGTTCAGCATGAGATGCTTTTTTTGAGTGATATGTCAGTCAGGATTTAGAACTAAATGGTTAATTAGTGGGTGTCAATTTTTATTTCAGGTGTTGCAAAAGTCCATAGATTACATCCAGTACCTGCTGCAGCAGCGCCGACGCCAAGAGGAGGAGCGCAATGCCCTTCGAAAGGATGTGGTAGCATTGCGTATTATGCAGGCTAATTACGAACAGATTGTTAAGGCGCAACATGCAGTCCCCGGACACAATGAACAGAGGCTCACTGATCAAGATAAGTTTCAAGTTGTAAGTATAATCCCGATAGATAATTTACGTCACCTGTGCCTTACAGTGGGCCACCGAAGGGTGGCGGCCAATATAATTGTGTGGGTGTCCATCCCCACCTTCCTTCCTTTTCGTTGTGAGGAGACTCAGCACTGCAGTGAGTCAATAACGGCTTACATACGTTCAAACCAAATCACAGTTTTGTATTAGTTTCAGGGTATAATGGACAAGTTGTTCGAATCCTTTGAGTCAGTACCAACGAACAACTTTGGCGACTTCTCTGCTGGTGTGTTCAACTGGCTGGAAGAGTACTGCAAGCCCCAATCTCTGCGAACAATGGTACACGGGGTACTACGAGAACAAAACTACACTCCATAGATTTTAATTAATTTAGTCAATTTTTTTACGAAATATCTGTTGTGGTGTAATATGATTGGTGCAGACGTTATTGATAGGATTGTTTAATGATTGATTTACAGGTATGTTTGTTACAGTTTGATGAACTCTTAGGTATATGCATATCAGTATGCACATTAACAGAATAGGCCCTAATCAGCTTGCCTAAACTATATAAATTTTATTTTTATTTCGTTACTCAATCACACAATAAATAGTATGATAGGTTTCTCTTTTCATATTACTTACTTGAAGGCAATAACAGTTACAAACAATTTTCTTCTGTTTGTCAACTGATTTTTCACTGATGTTAAGTATAATGTAAAAACACACAATGCCCACATGATTGCCTTCTAATCAATGATAATGGGTTGTCCAATTGGTTTTTTATTTTTTTTTGGTTGTTTTATTTAAGCCAGTGACGTCTGCGCCTATATTATTACGTTAGACTACCAGAATTCTTAAATACTGAATGTTTTTCAGTTCTGTAAATAAATATGCATGTAGATTTTAGATCCATATATTTTTAAAATGTATATAATACTAATTCAGGGCTTTGCAATGTCTACATGGTTGTTCTTTATCCTTTTAAATATAAAGATCAGGTATACTTAACGCTAGGGCTGTATTGAAGACGACTTTGTAATAACAATCTAAGTATTATAAGTATTTATGGTTGGTTTCAATATTCAATATTCAGATACAAATAACCCTACCTACTGTAGTTTCGTAACATTTGTTGTTTCAAGCAGTTATCTCAGCAACCAACTGCAGGCTATTGATAATGGAAGATACGTTATTGAAACCACTTTTTAATTAATGATATTGATTTTCATTGTGACATGATGTCTTCTTTTCTTCCTTCTATCGTTAACTTAAATTGTGATATATTGATACGAGCGGTAAGGAAAGCTTGCTCGGTCTGGTCATCATTTAGGTATTGTAAGTTGCTGAAAACATAGCATATAAGAGAGTTATGAAAATCTATAAAAATACGTCAAAAATGAGAAAAATTTCTTTTATCAGCACATAATATATTTCAATGTTTAATTGTTACTCATATCAATTGAAAAACAAATGTTTCTCAAATGTATAAAAATGTTTATAACCTTGTTGCCTTATTTCTCATATAAATTGTTTTTTTTTTCTGTTTTAGGACATAAAAGTAACAACATGTCTAAATCTAAATGATGAAATGTGATAATATTACATGTGCCTTTTCTATGTCGATTATATTTTGTTACATTGTACCTATATCTTTATATATTGTTATTATTATAATATATACAGTACACTTATTTTACCATATATTCCTTTCATTTATCATTTTGGCTATTTTTACATTTACTTATCACTATCTGGCTTATAGAGACCTTGCATATTTGAATTAGGATGTGGACTCAGTCAATTGAGATACTTTTATTGAACTGTCAATAACAAAAAATGACGCCCTGAGCCGGGTTCTTCATTCAAAATCTATGTTTTGTATAAAGGATCCGACTTAAGGCGTCATCAATATTTCAAGTCAATTGACTTCATTATTATTGTTGCTGCACGCATTAAAAAAAATTTTTTTTATGATATTGGAAGTAGAGCTGAGTTTCCAGACGTTTCTGCGAGCACTTTTTTATGGGAACATAAAAAAGTGCATTGTGTGCAAAACAAGTGCAAATTACATTTTGAAATTAATCATGAATGGTGTCCACATCCTAATTAATAAGCAAAGAACGTCCTGATCTTACAATTGATTATTTACGGTTATTTTAAGTATTCCTACAAGCTTCGACCATAACTTTAGAAGTCCAAATGATCAAACCTTAATCCAAATATTTGACTTAAATTAATTTGTTTATCAACATGTATAATCTACTTAACGCAAAACCGACGACAAATTTTTAAATTTACCATTCTATTTGAAATGGGAAGCAAATAAGAATACAGACCTACAGCTCAGACAAAGCACTGCACTCTTCTCGGTTCAATCTATTATCCATGGGTTCAATACACAATGGTTTCAATAGGTATACAGATTTGTAAGCAAAAAACTTTAACTTAATTTAGCTTTAACTTAATTACAACTAAATTTAGCCTATTTAAAAACTTTAGACCTAAGTAAGAAGGTAAATATTCAAAACTTGTAAGTATTCTATCTTCAACTTGTAATGCCAGTGATCGATTGATCCGGAACGAGGATTAAAATGAGGGCAATTTGCCCGCATTTAAGAATATTATCGTAGGTTTATTTTGAAAACAATTAAAATATCCGATTATAGTAGAACATAATAAGGAAATCATAATTTGGATTTGCTTGCATCAGTTAAGAAGGGGAACAAGTACCTACCTATCCACTAGGTGTGAACGTGGAACGTGGTTAAGGTAAGTTTATTATTGTATAGACACTTATAGGTAATGTTTATATTAATTAAATATTTCATATTTGTGTAGAAAGTATTATAAAGCCGTTGCTCCCATGTTCGACACTTAGACAAAAATATTCACATTTAAACTATACTCTTTCGCTTTCCGTTGGTTGAGAAAGTAAGGTGACATCACCCATCGGATAGCTTTCGGTTCTTCTTCCATAAGCCATGTTTTTCGCGCGCTCCCTTGAAGCACCGCAGCAACGTCTTTTCAGAACACACGCGTAACACATTAGTAAGGAGAGCATCAGAAGTAAACCAACTATAACAGTCACTACTAGTAGTATACGCAGTTCGCCATTAGAGTCAATAGTGGCGGAGTTACGGCTCATCCTCATTTGTTACTGTACAGCTGTGCAAGTAGAGTTACTCATCTGAAAAAAAAATAAAAAAAAATATTGAATGCGCCAGTTTAACAATTATATTAGAAGGTCAGCATCTCTGGTGGAACGCACCGGTGCCCTCTTGCGCGACGCCCTTTAAGGGCTCATCCCGTGGGAGACTCCGTTGCCTCCTCTATATCTATCGTTTGTACGAGGATGTGCAGCCACATACACCGCCGTCCTTTTCGGGGTCACTGGACCCTTTTTCAGGGTGTATATTTCAATTTTGCGGACAAGGATCCGGCGCTGTGCTTTTCACGCAGGGAAATACTCTAGCGTATGCTGAGCCGAATCCTCATCGTGCCCGCAGTGATGGCACTGCGCCGTTCCCTTCCTCCCTTCCTATCCTATTCAGATACTCACGAAACAGCCATATCCGGTGAGTACTCAGCCAGCGAGTACTCGTCGCTTCTCAGCCAGGCCCGGAAACTAGGCAAGATCGCGTTAACCACGCACTGGCGTATATCTCTGGGCTCTAGTAGTCTCTAATCGCTATCGCGTGCTGCGCAGCGTTAAGCTTGGCCCCGAGGCGCCGGCTGCCCGATAGTCTGTCTTACCATACCGGTGCACCATATATAGCGATAGAGCGCACTACCCCCGCGTAAAGGCGGTGGACTTCCTCCCTTAGTCCCCCGAGATTTGGCAGCAGTCTGTGCAAAGCACCCGCTACCTTCTGAATCCGGGGCTCGAGACGGTTGTAATGCTTGGCGAATTTCAATCGGCCGTCCAGCACCAGCCCCAGGTACCTACTTTATCTATGTACCTACTGGCCGATTCCAGCCCTAACCTTAAGTCGTGAAACCATAGCGCCTCGGTCTTATGAGGTGCTACTTGTAGATCTAACTCTCGGACCTTGGTTATGGGGCCACACACAACTCCGCGAGCCTAGCTCTACTAGGAAATGAGTCCCCCTCGGTCAGCACGAGAGTATCCTCAGCGAAGCAGACTACGCTCACAACCGCAGGGAGCGCAATCTGCGTTAGCGAGATTCCACAAAAAGGGCTCTAATACCGGCCCCTGCGGCACCCTGCTCACGACGTCTCGCGCCTGAACACTTCCGTAGCCGCCGTATAGAGCAAATTAATACCTACTCGTTCTACATCGCTTTGGATACTGTTTGAGATCATAATAGTTACTTTATCCTGACGAATGCAGAAACAACTAAGAAACCTGATAGTAAAGATAGTAGGTAAATAGCTAAGTAGTAGTAACCTAAGGGAATTAGATTTATTAGACATTGAATTGCTGTAATAAAAATTTATTAACCTGAAAACAAATAACTTTGATTCAGTTTGAGTACCCTTCGAGCACTTAATAAACACTTCATAAAAAACGGATTTAGGAAAAGGTAATAACGTCGCTCCGGAGCAATAACAATAAAAATGAGAAGAGGCCAAATTGTTCGCGAAAGAATACGCGATGACAGCTTATCACGTATCTACTGGAGATTTAGGAACAATAAATCTCTCGTTGAGAAGCATTTATCACTTTCTGAGATATTTTACGATTATGTATCAACCATAAAGAAGTAGAGGTCACATTCATAGATACCTCTGTAAATAAATGCATCGTTTCTTTAGTTAAATGTATAATATCATTTTATATTATTTTTTTACTATCACATTTTGTTACTATCGAAATTTATCTTTCGCACTGATTAAGAGTGATAATAGATGATAGAGAAGAATAGAAAATTTTATGGAATTTATATGTAGGTAGAGTTACAATTACTACTTTTACGCACTGCTTCGATTTAACAATATTTATATGGGTACTGTTCACTCCTGAATAGCATAGCCCAGGGTTGAATGGAATTAAAGGCCTTTTTCACATAGGCAACACGTAGCAGATATTAATTTAAGTATGTCTTTTGTGAAACTCACCGAAAAATATGCAGTTTATGGTGTTATTATTATATGAGTTTATGTAGGTAGTCTCTAGTACACCTACGAACTATGATTTTGATTTAGGATAGGATCATAGAGTACTTAAACACAGGATTTGATTCGAACAGATAATAATTTCAACGCCTCTGGAATTCTCGAGAAAATTTTATTTATAGGAATTACCCGTGTCTTAAGCAGTCTTAAGAAAGTAAAAATAAAAAAGTTGAGAAACCGTTCACAGCGTCCAGTTTAGATGTTTAAGGACTTTACTTATATTTATATACCTTTAACAATTAGGAGACCCCCAAAAAACTGACACAATTAACTTTAACAGGGTTGTCCTTGTTGTTCTGCCTCGAGTTTTGACAGGCCTCGAGTTTTTTTGCAAGTTTGTGAGAGTAATGAAGTAGGGGAAAGTTGACACACTTACTAAAATTAGCGATTGTGTTTATTTTGAATCAACGTCTAAAAATAACTAAGTTCCTATTTCTGAAAACATGTCTTGAAGGAATAATAGTTTTATAATATGACGATTCTAACTAACACTTAGGTTTCAAGTTAGAGAGTTAAAAAAGGGAACAAAAGAAATCCTTGATGACCATGGATATAAACACGGTGAACTACAAAGTGGTAATTTTAGTTTAGTCTTGTACTATTATGTATTCTGTGGTTTAGTTTAGGTAGGTACCTACCTACTTATTTGGTAATATCTACCTACAGATAAAAACAAGACAAGTGAGAGACTTAAACACAATGGTAGCTACCTACTTATTTCTTAAAGAATTGCTTCCACACCAATAGCAAAACCGCTACACTTATTTAATGTTACTTATTCAAGTGTTTTTATTGGCAAAAACATATTAGGTACAGTAGGTACCTATCTAACCTGAAATATAACATAAAATCCTGTAATATTGTAAGAGTAATTTGGGGAGAAAAATTGTCGCTTTCTAGTAACTGGTTTACAAGCACATTGATTACTTTTATTGTATGTGAGAAACCCGTTAGTTATCGAAATGGAATTGAACACAAATTAAGTGCGGAAATTCACGTGTTAGACTTCCTCACGCTCGATTCAATTTCATTAGGGAGAGGAAAATGTTTTCCCAAAATTTGTCTGTGCACAGTGGGCGATTGTTTACAGAGTAACGATAGAAGCCACATTACTCAGATAAAATAAGCGATTTTTCATAATAAAGAAATCACCTTAGCCCATGAAGAAACACATCTTTCCTCAAACAGAATCGAATAACCATTTGAGATGTATGATGCATGGTACTCTTGCTATATTTGCCATAAAAGCGAAAACCACACCACCTCCACCAAAACACTAGAACAATTGCTACATGGGTCATGAGATTGGCGATAGCTTCTTGATTAGTCGGGTTAGGCCTGGGATTGTGCTATACGCGAGAAGTAGGTACCTATTTACTGAAATAGTGCACATATTCACCACCCTCACTAGAATTTGCTATTTCTTTACAAAGCTGGAAACTACGTAAGTAGGTAAGTCATCTAAGTAGGTAGGTATCTTTATTTTTTTATGTTAACCACAATAAACATTAAATGAGATAATAGTATAATAAACAAAACTATTAATACACATTACAGCTGCACAATTTTATTGTTTAAGGTGATATAATAATATAACTAAGATAAATCACTGCGTACAAGTCCAGGTGCGTACTGTTGTTTCGCAACACGATATTAATACTACTAAGTTAGCAAGTACTTAGTCACGTAAATTATTATTAGTTCTTACAGATAGCTCAATACGTGACTGTCCTAAAATAGATAAAAGGAGTGTAAAAGATTTTTTATAAAAGACTTCTTTATTTTAAATCCTGGAGTGTTCACGGTATGGGTGAATGCTTGTTACCTACCTTTGCGTACAACATCGGCTAACAGAGTATGAAAGTCTTATCCTATTTGGGTACTCCATTATTTTTTTTAGGTATTTAAGTATGTCCTGTAGTTATCTTCAATTTTTTTGTGATACAAATAAAAATAAAACTCCCATTGGCTTTAAAATACCAATATGGTAGTAAATACTTACAGCTACCTACCTATCTTTTTCAGAAATGTTGGCTTTCAAGGCTGGTTGTGTGAATTATGTGGAATAGTTTATAACTTTATTTAGAATGCCAGTGCTAGATAGATGTAAGTCCTCTCTAAAGTTAGCGAGATGCCTCAGTTAAAGTGCTTCGATAATAGTATTCACCGATAGCCTGGAGCGACGCCGCAGGCACCGGATACGACCGCAAATTGTTTTCTAACTAGAATGAACCAAATTAACGGAACGATGGAAATGTTTACGCCACATCTGGAGTAACGAGTTATACTAAAATATAAGAATAACAATAACAATACCTAAGGGCACAGTAAAATCGAAATAAATTAAGACAATAAAATATTTAGGTGCAACATGATTTTGTTGACAGAGCCAGCCAGAGATGTGAGAAGCTACGTTTATATGTACATAGATATATATAACCATACTAGACTGTGCCCGCGGCTTCGTCCGCGTGGATTGTAGACCTTGGTCCAGAGAGGGATAAAAAGTATTCCAGGTTCTGATCTATCTGTGTTTTTGCGTGAAAGAGAAACAAACATGAATTCATACTCACAAACATTTGAATTTATTAGTAGAGTACTTGTATTATTCTTTATTACATTTAATTAAATATTAATTAAAAATATTAATTTTTTTTATTTAATTTAATTTTATTCTTTATGTTTTCTTTATTCTTTTTTTTTCTTTATTTCTTTTTTTATTTATTATGTATTCTGTGGTAGTATATACCTATTAAGGTAAAAAAATATCTATACTCTACTTCACACGCAGTATGTTTCACTGTGCCCCAGGTGCCTTGAAAAACTCAAGAAAAGGAAATTTCCAATTTCCGTTGAGGGGACACGGCTTTTGGGAGGCAAAATAAAACTACTGCCAATGCCAAGCTCCTTTTAATATGTATCTCGATGATGATGATTAGATGTCATCGTCCACCTCCATATTGTGGTAGGTATAGGTATGTTCGTTTGCTTTTCTATTCCTATCATAAAAATTGTAAAAAAAATACAATCACTACATTAAAAAATATCAGTTGATTAGAATAATTGTGTTAGATAGATCAAGCTTGAATCTGACTTTATAGAAGAGGTTTGTGAAGTTAATCATTCAAATACATCGGTTCAGCAGAGTGGAAAGTAATTTGTTTGAGTACTGTTGATTTGATTGAGTATTTCAAGAGGTCAAGTATTTTCATAATAGACATCAACTATGCTTTTTAGTTTATTGGATTAACGGCTGTAAATTTTATGCATTATTTTTTGTATACCTATAGATATCTATTTCACGAAATAAAAAAAATAGGAACTAACGCGCACATAATACAAGTTTATTATAATTATTCATCAAAAAGGGCTAGTTGGTTAACTGAATGCCCTTACGCAGCGTAAAACTACGGACGAAATTCAATGGATAAGCAAAAATTGGGCCTTTAGTATTAGCCCTTTGTAGCCCACTGTAGTGGACAAGGCCCGTAATCGACGCAATTTCGCTCGGTTCTGGGCCCTATGAATCTCAGTTTCTCGCTGTCTTCGTCAAGTCATCAGTCCGCCTGGTCGGAAGGCGATCTTTACTCCTTTTGCCAACACCGGGTAGCCAATCGAGAACTTTTCTTGCCTACCGGTTTTTGTTATTTCAAAAGATTTGGCCAGCGTATTGCCGCTTCAAATCAGACTCTAGTAAAGAATGTTGCACGTGCCAGTAATGGGCTATTTTCGCTGGTACGGCGAAAATCCAAGAGAAAATTACAATTCTAAGCTTTTAGCAATGGAGTTCCTATATGCGTACGCCAAAATAGAACGTACCGTTGACCATTTAATGGGTTTTCTGCCGCTAAATAAAGTTTGAATCAGGTTAGCATACAAATAAGCGAGCGTCCCTATTTCTGATTTTATAACAGCCAAAAGCATTTACCTTCAACAACGTTGCAACGTTCGTTTCACGTTCTTCATACCAGAAATGCATAGTTTTGTTTAGGTAGGTACTTTTATTTGCCTCTATTTAATCTCAAGCCAAAGCATTTTACTTTAGGTTTTAGGTCTTAGAGTACTAAGTACCTACATTGGCCTATTGCGGGTTGGTGGATATCGCATGCCTTTAACTTATCAGTTATACAAGTAATACTTATACAAGTAAATGGGTTTACAATGGTTTCCTTCAAAGTTACAGTGACATAGTATATTGCATAATACCTACTAAGGAGTAACTGGTGCGTCCTGGTTATGTCGCTGGGATTTGTCAGGACCTCTCGAATTCTCGATACTCGAAAGAAGAGGTTGAATTGTTAGGAATCATCACTTAATCCTCATTATTTGTATTTTTTCCGCACTTTAATATACATGTAAAGATTGTTTACAAGTGATTTATTAATCTCGTAAATTATTTATCGTTATTATTATAAGGCCGATTTTGCCAATAGATAAATTGAGTTATTGAGTGAGGTTTTGACGCACTGGTTATGCTGTGGAAAATATATATGACAGGAAATGATTTGAAATTACTTTAATTGTAAAGGTGAAATAGCTATATACTTAACTATAAAGTACGGGAAGCATAATATTTACGTTGTCTTTTGCATTACGGTTTTTTGGAGCATCATCATCTTAGGTAGGTACGCTGCGTTTCAACTTTCGACAACTTATTGTCGGTTAAAAAAGTAGGTTCCCACAGTTACCACTTACCTACATGTAGGTATCATACTCAATTATGCTCATTCTGGGACTAAATTGTAATAAAAACAGCCATCCTTTGACAAACAAATGTTGAAGGAAAACTTTCCTTTGAATCTTTAACGCCTAACAAAATATAAAAGTTTCTTGTATTTACAGGGCCAAGATAATAAGAAATTCAAAAACCGTGCTCACTCAGACCATGTGTGATACATTCTTGTCTAACACGCAAGCATTTTCTCAAGGGAAGCATTATGGTACTCGTACTTCTAAATAGGTACCTACTCGTACAATTTCGGGTGGATGTATTTTGCAAGCTCAGTTCCTTTGTTAAATAATTGAAATGGATATGCGTATTTGTACTCACAAATGGGAATAAGAATTGTTACATAAATATACCTATTTTCTAAGATTCTTCGTTCATTCTTTAGTTTGATAATATATTATTTTTGTTGATATTGTGCTAGGTAGATATGTTACTTACTCGTAGATATGTTATTAATGTCAAGTCGAATCTGATAGAATTATTTCGGATTTTCAACACTGTCGACCTGAAGAAGACATCGGGAAACCGTTGGATTTAAAGGGACCAGGATCGGGTGGACGTCGATTAGGGGCCCGTGTCAAACAGTAGACTTCGAAGGGCTGAAAGGAAGAAAAAGCACTAAAATGGAGCCTTGCAATGGGAAATGGAATGGAATTAATGGAGCCTTACTACCTCGCTCGGGGAAAATGCCTTACCGCAACCCTCTTAACCTGCGGTGAAGCAGCATGTTCTTCATGTCTTGTGTTTCGGTTGGAGAAGCGTGATTCCCATAGATATTTACTTTATTTGAGGCGAACATCTCTGTCCTAATGTAGGTAGCAATGCATCCACGTGCCTCAGGATACGTGGGTGTCCATGGGCTGCAGTGATCACCCATTTGCTACTCATATTGCACTTGCAATAAAAATAAAAGATAAAATTTGCCACATAGATACATATTAAAACACCTAAATATTTGAATTATTTCATTCGTAAGTATTTTTTTCATATAAATATGTAATATGTTTTAAAATTATTGATGACACGTTAAATGACTGTAACGATGATTAGAATTGTTATGATTTTATAGTTAATAACGGATAAAACTTACCTCTGTGATTTTCATTAAGTAGTTTTCGTTTCAGTAATCTCGCTAAATTCCACTTATTACTTAGGTGATTTCCACTTATAACAATTTGATTTAGGATTGTAGGTAGCTTAATGTGAAAACTTTTGAAGAGTGAATAAACTTTAAGATATGTAATTGGAACCACAGAATCCATAAATTAGCTAAGTACTTTAATAAACAAAAACGATTATACTTTGTGAGAAATTCTATTATAATAACTGATGTTAGCTAGTATTAACTACAAATCACTGAATAAAGTGGGAATAACGTGCGCTACCACTCGAGCCTGAAACATTACTGATCCATCCAGCGACTTCAGCGAACCGTACTATAGCTGTATTTACGTTGTCCGGTGTAGCAAAACACAGCGAGACGGCATTCTATCGGTCGTGCCTTATTCATTTCGACGCTACATCGACTTTACAATAATCTCCTCATAAACAACGCGCAATGTACATCTAACACAGCGCAATATCATAAAAGCAATATAAAAATTAATAACAGGAAACAATAGCCATAAAGAAGGCATAAAGCAGATACGGTCATCGGGCACTAGTCGCTGGATAAATTTTCGCAAGTACGAGTAGTACTTACTCCGTGCGTAGCTTTCATAATTTTCTTTTTTTGGTTTTAATATGCATTGATTGTAATCAAATTGAACGAAGACTTTCCTTGAAAATTGTGTAAAACGGTGTAAGAACACAGTCGGTATTAAACATGTGGCAGATAAATTTTATTTTACTTGTATCCTGTGTAGGCAGGCATAACACAATCAAAGTAGAAGTGTACCCTACTATGTATTTAATAGTAAGTAAATTACCAAAATTCTATGTAATTTGAAAAGGGTGTAGATTTTTCAAAACCGGAAACCGGCGTGACTCCACTGGTGTTACTGGGGTCATAGGTGACGGTAACCACTTACCATCAGGTGGATGCTTGACTGCTCTTCATTTAAAAAAAAGTGAATGAAAATTTACATACAATACACAAATTATTTATAGCAGTTGTACTTTTATATAATACTAGCTGACCCAGCAGGCTTCGCACTGCCAATGAATTTTTTATTTATTTTTATTTTTATTTAATAGCCTATGTTACTCAGGCTGAATGTAGCTTTCCAATGGTGAAAGAATTTTTGAAATCGGCCCAGTAGTTTTTGAGTTTATTCGTTACAAACATACAAAAATACAAATGTTTCCTCTTTATAATATTAGTATAGATAATATTTTAACTTTTATTAAATTTGTATAATGTGGAATCTATTCCTTTCCTTCAAAGTAACGTAACACATTCTACTATATTAACAATACAAATATAAAACCAATATGTCTCAACTGGTTTTGAATATAAAGCGGAGGAGAAGGAAATTCGTTTTCTTTATCAACTTGGAATATGTGCCACTGTAACAGTACACCACACGGCACCAATCACTAACGCGATACTAACTACCTTCTACTACGCGACACGAGACGTGAAATGACAGGCGTCACGACACGACACGAGTCGCGACGCGACATCCGTACAAAATATTCATTTTATCCGAACACTTATACGTGAAAATTCGTAGAATAGATTTTTTATTCACCGGACCAACTTGTATAGAGTATTCTCATAAGAATGAAGACACTGCTTTCGTGAACAAGAAAGTTGTTATTTTTTGCCTTGCAATCAAACTCAAACTTAAAAGCTTTTATTCATTATCAGGTAAAATTTGTGCAAACTTAATGAATGTCATACATGTTGGATAATAAATTATTATACATTCATCCGCTATGATCGCCCCTCAGGCAAAGCGTAGACTTGGAGAAAAAAGCGAGCGGAAAAAACAACTACTGCAAAATATTTGTTTCTCATATATAATGATTTAAATATACAGCACATAGTGAACTCTGTTTGCTGCTTGAGTAATACATATTGGGTAGGTATTAGGAAAGACGCTAATTTTAGATGTCCTATTTTTGACATCCTAATAAACACTTTTCATCTTGTAAAAGAGTTACAGCCAGTAAACTTTACTAGCTGTATATAAGGGAAATAAAAAACAATTCTTTCGTGGATATTTAAGATTTTTATATCAGTACAAGTGTAACATCAATAAATAAATAATATAAAAGCACAATTATTACGCTGGTACTGTAAATTTATAGTTAGTTTACAATGTCATTGTTGTACATATAAGTAAGTATAAGTAAATATTATTTATATGCTCGTATATTAAACACATAAAAGTATTTAATATGCTTAATGTAGGTAGGTACATGTAAAACAGGTGCGATTATATTAGGGTACCTTTTATTTTTGAAAATACGTGCGTGCAAAAATGAAGAATCCAGCAAATTTAATGTTAGTAGTAGATATATATTGAATACGTGGACATTCCAACTGATTTATTATTTTTTAAGAGGTAACCCTAAATACAATTTGTATTTAAATAGATTATAGCAGAGACTACATAAGTAGGCTATAAACGCACCAAATAAGAAATTAGACTGAATAAGTTCATGAAACATTAATTCTCAAATAACTTAATATGGCAAATAACATAATGTTTTTATCTTGAAGCATTATTTAAAGCTCTCCAATTTATCAAATAGGTAGTTGAAACATATAAGTATAATTACTTTTAAATAACCCTTTAAATATAGAAAAATTTAAAAGTGCTAAATGGTTAGAACCCATAAAATTAAATCAGTATTTATTGTTAGTACGTACACAACAAAAATAAATTACATTAATATTTAGACGTAACAGTTACTTCTAATACTTGGTAAGTCAATTAAGAATGTTACTAAATCCAAACTATAGGAACCTAAACTTCAGTTCAAGATCTTTGTTTCGATCTATGGAAGAGCTTTGAAATACCCTTAGCACTCTTTTACTTTCGTAGCATAAGATATTTAATCTAACAAAGGAGCTCTACTAACAAGTTTTCATAAAGTTACGTCATTATATTAAGCCCGTAAAGTCACTTTCAAAGTTACGTTATGTTTCTTAGCACGAAATTAAAGTCTATAAAGCTCTTCCATCACCCGCCCTTTACTTTACATTAAGTAATGTGGAATTGAATTCAAATATTTTTTGCGAATTGTGTACTGTAATTAGGGACGGATGATAGATTGCAAAATATTTTACCTAGAGTTGTCAAACATATTACCTACATATGAACATATTGTTATGTTCGAGGGGTCGTTATTTTGATGTTTCTATAATTTTCGTTAACATTTTTAAAAAAATGTCTATACAGCTAAAAATATTAAAAATTAATAAACATTTTTCTTTACTCACACGATTTACATTCAGTGTATGAAACACAATTTTATGACGGATTTAATCATACATTCAGATCATAAGTAGGTAGATAAACAATACATCGGTAGGTAGTTACTTATACGATTTATATCTAAGTATTTAGGAGCCGAAAATAAATAAAGATGGTTCTAGAATAGAAAAGAATAGAAAACATAAATAAGTAAAATCATATAGATATACACTAAGCCAGAGATAAATGCATAAGAAAATAAATTAGTGTAAGTATTAAAGTATTTCCTTTGTCAAATTTTAAATAGATAACTAGCCTATAATAACAATAAATAAAATCTTAAGGCACTGTTTTAGGTACCAAGATCACAATTTCATTACATTCAACATTAATAGTTTGTAAGTATGTAAAAGATTAGAGCCTTGGAATGTCTAGTTCCCCACATGGACTATGAAAACCGAATACTGTTTTGTGTCAAGAAAGACTAACTTTTAACGATGAAAGATAATTTAGATTCACTAAGGAAGTGTTATTACATCTATTTATACAACTACTTAAAAAAATAAGCGCATACATTAAGTATTTCTGCATTGTGCAGAATAACAATACCGACACAATTTACAAATAGTTATGTTAACTAAATAATACGCAAGGTTTGTAAAGAGGCACTTAAACTACTTAATAAATAAATTTCGATAAAGTTAAGCGAGTTGTCGACAGGTTGGTTTAATATACATAGAGAACAGTATAATCAAAAGCCTATTTACAAATGATTACCAGGCACGTTTGATATTTACATGGAACATTAGCTATGTACAAGTGTCCGAGAGGCACGTCCCGCGCGCTTACTGTCCATGATCACTTTCCAAGCAATCGTCATTTCGGCACACAAACACTGACCTAGCGGTAGAGATACGACGAAGGTAATACAAAGTCTCCAACATTGTAGAGCGCGTTCGCGTACCAATGCACGCCTCGAGGGGTTTCTTTGGAGCCGCTCCAACTGGCCATCCACCGAAGGGGAGCCATCGCTGCGTGCGCCAGGGAGTGGCTATTCACTAACGCGTAACAGGACGCTAAAGCGTCATCCACTATTATAGTTCCCGCCCTAGTCAAAGGCGCGTAGACTCCAACTTTTGACACCATGCGAGTGTGAATCACCCTCGACGGTCTCATTACACTTTTTTGTCCTCGGGTGAGCAGGACGTCGCCGACCTCGACGCTCCCGGCGAAGGACTCCCGCCAGCCATCCGCGGCTGCGAGTAGAAGGAGATGTGATGGCGTGGTCGTGATCGTCACGCCGTTCTCGGTGGTCACTTCGATGAAACCTCGGGTTGTATTGGGGTTGCGATCGATGAACGTGAGGACCTATAAAAGGAAATTTACAATTTAATATTGATATACGTTCCTACGGTATTATAATAATTATTTTAATTTTTAACAAACACTTACTCATACAATTATAAAGATAGAAGGACTTAGAGTATGAACGCGTGGACTATAATTTGCATTTAGTACCTAGCCTAGCCGTAGGGTAAACCGGCGTATAAAGTTCCAGACAGAGTTACACTCAAAGGGACATAGGCTTCAGATTTTAACATTTTTAACCCACAACAAATAGAAGCATAACATATTTTATTTTTGAAATGACATGGCTACACTTGTCCAACCTCACATAGGATTCATAGCTGAGATCGCATGTGAATTCCTAAACGTGTATTGTTTTCAAATTTGAACAGGATAATATTAAACTCACCTCAGAGAAAACTGTTTTCCCTGTATCATCTGCCGCCAGTACTCTGTCTCCTATCTGGACTGTTGCGATATCACGAGGACCATCCTCCGTGAACACCATGGAACCAGAAGGAAAGCACCCAGCTCCAGTACCCACCGACGATTCTGTAATTAAAATAAATAATGCGTTAAAATACGGTTGGCACGTAACGTACAATCTTCTCTTACATATAAAATTCTCTTGTTTAGTTACCATACTCCTTCAAAACGGCTTGACCAATTTTCATGAAATTTTATATGCATATTCAGTAGGTCTGAGAATCGGCTACTGTCTATTTTTCAAGTGATAAGAGTTGTCCACAAGTTTGAACAAATTTTTTTATTTTTATTTTTCAATAATGTGGCATCAAAAAATACATACAACCCTAAATTTTCACTCTTCTATCAACAATCCCTATTTTTTAATAGTCGATTTTTAACGCTTGATAACTTATATTGCAAAACAATGTTTGCGGGGTCAGCTAGTAGTATATAAAAATGTAACCTTTGTTACGAGATCACGAGAACTGTATCGAACGAACGTTAATAAAATTGGGCTTGGTGGTTTATAGCCTGGAAAAACATATGAGGGGTCTTTTTTCTGATACATTAAGGTAAAAAGTACCTACCTTTATTAGGTATGGGCGAGTAACGCCATCTGTAAATATTGTTATACCTACTCTTACACAGCCGACCGCTATGATTGAACTTTTTGATGTGGTTGAGACAAATCTGTATAGGTACGTATTAATGCTGTGCTGTGTGCCAGTTGCGTCAGTTACGTGTGTGTTCAACTTCCATATACAGTATGTTTGATAAATTAAACATACAGCAATGATAAAAGAAAGTAAGAAGATATGCGCAATATTTGCGTAATACTTCCATAACAAAAAATGTATATAGGAAAATAAGGGCCTATCCTCTCGTTTTCTTTCAGTCACTGTCAACTCGAACATGTAGATTGGGAGCCCAAGAGGGGATTTTTGGAGTTACTCGAGCGCGCATATCAAGTTATGGAGGATATTTACACCTTATGTTCCCGCAAAACTTGAGCCTTGTGGGGAGCGGGTTGGGAATTACCATCCCGATGACAACTTTGATATATTATCGGCTGGCACATAATTGCAACCATTGCCAACTCAAAATAGCTTGGCGTTAATACTTAAACATAATAATATCTAGGTAAATTATAACATTTTAAAATTATAGTCTTGATTTTCAAAAATTTAAGGAATGATGACGCAACCCCCATTTGCCTGCCAGAACGGTACTTTCTAAGTTGGCTGGTAATAAAACATCATTTAATTTTTTTAGCTTGTGTTGTGTTCTGGGAAAAGGGTTAGTCAGATGGTTCACAAGCTCTTAGGCTGTAACCTTTTATCTCTTCATCATCTTATCTTCTAAATGCACCAAGTCCCAACGGCGCGCGATAACTACTTACAAATCCTGGGCTTGTGGGCTCCCGTACTAAGAGCGAACGCGCGCTCACAGCTGACAGTTAATGTGACAGGCATGCACATGTATATAAAACACACACAATCCAGGTCCCAACGCATAAGTCCAGCGTAAGAACTATATCCGCAAACAAAGCTCAACATTAAAGGAAGCGGGCAAAGCTCGTTTGCCAAAGCTAGGTGCAACAGTTTTAATAAGGTGCATATCTAATTTAACATTTTTCAGATACCTTTACATAATAAGTCAGAGGAACGGCAATAAAATAAAGGGAACATAAAATCGAGCAAGGAACGATAGTAAATTAGCTCTGTGCAGTCATATCCCTTTAAGGAATAACGAGATTTCTCTACGCTCGTAATTAAAATCCGATAAGATACGAAACAAAAGAGAATCGCAGACGCTTTCTTGTTGCCAGTCCCGGGGTTATCGCTGCGCCTGCGCCTACCGCTAAACTGCGGTCTTTGTTTTATACAGGTATTTTCGTACATCACTAACAGAATCCCACGTTAACCAAACGCATTTTACTCGCAAACAAACTTCCCAGAAAATTTTAATTGTGATCCTAAACAAATTTTTAGACCAGTAAAAAAATTCAATCCCTTTTGCTAAATCTTTTAAACCATTGTTTGTTAAAAAGCTACAGGAAAGATGGAGCTGAACCTAACTCGCTAAACTTTATTTGTTTATTATCTAATAGTATTTATTTAAATCCGGATCCAGCTTAAACTGTACCTGTACATAATCTGCATTTCACAAAAAATGTCTATTTGCATGCAGCTACATGGCACGGAGGAGATAAGTCGAAACGGTTGGGTTGTTATTAAAGACTGGGATGTAAGTATTGGTTCTTAAACGTTCACACTGTGAGTTGCCGGTGCCGCCGAAAAGTTACTTTGCTTCCAATTGTCGAGGGTGGTGCAATTACACGCTTACACGGTCACAGTGGCGGTAGATTACTGCAAAGCCGATGGCATCTTTGCACGAGCTCGTTAAAATTTGATTTGTTGTGTAACCGAGCGATAAATTCCACCGATCCAAACACAAAGCGACGGAAAAGGCCCTCGACAGATCGCATTACACAATAACCACACAAATTAGATTTCGTTCAAAGTTAATCTCTTATTGTCCGTAGGTAGTAAGTGTGTTTGTTGTCGAGTGGATGTAGGTATCGTCTTTTTTCTGACGCCGGCACCATTGGTGATTATATTCCTGTATAAAATTGGGCATTAAATGGAATATTGTGAATCATTCCCTCCATTCACAGATTTATACGGAAAATGTTTTATTTTTTCTAAGAAATAGTAGGTTTCTGCTCTTTGTCGGAGGTCGTTTCACATTAGAACAGCGCGTACTAGCGTAGTGGTTTAAGTCACTTTTGGTAAGCTCTAGACCACCGTCTGTTCTGTAAAGAGAACCATATCCAGCAGTGAGACATAAATTCCGCTGCAAACGTGTAAATAAAACTTAGATAAAATGATTAAGTAGGTAGGTATTGATATTGTATCTATGCTTATTTTTGTTTTAAACTTTTTAGGTATAAACTATTTAATAAATATTGAGTAGTTAATAATGTTTCCTAATTTTATTAATGCCGAAGTACCTGAATTGTATTTTGTTTTGCTAAATTATTGTTCCACAATCTCTACATTAACCCATCCAAATTCGCTACACTTTGTTTCTAACTAACAAAGAATATCCTTATTTTGATTAGGTAGTATTAAAATATCCTATGTGTACCTGAGATAGGTGCTACTAGAAGAACGTTTTTATTCTTTCGCAGGCTACGTTTCTCGCTATCGGCGCGCGCGGCTTCAGCCCAAATGTTAACGTTATCGGCATGCTTAGCCTCAATGCTCGCCATAAACTAATTCGATTCTATGTCTATAGCCATTCAAAATACGATTTCACAGTGGCATGACGTAAAGTTAGGCTGAAGATGCGGCGATAAGCGGCGCGGGTGCGGGAGCGAGGCGGCGCGGCGGCGACGCGGGGCGGGGGCGCAGGCGCGCGCGAGTGGCCGCGCAGACCCCGCCCCGCCCGGACCACCGGGAGAGCTAGGCGGCGCCTGACCATACTGCCAGCCAGATAAATACACGCACGTGACACTATTCATTTAATCACTTGAATGGATCATACTTCAACTTAGCGAAATTCACCACTTTTCCCGCCGGACAATTTGTAACCTCCAAACTGGGGACCTTGAACTCGAGTCGGCTACCAACTCGAGATTGCGGCTTAAGCTGAACGGACGCATAACAGCTCTCAGATCTGCCCATTCTCCAGTGTTTGCTCAACATCTTATACCTACGCGAGAGTACGTGTTGATTGGAAAGTAGGTAAATTTCCTAAGGAAATACAAAAATCTTTATTTCGCAATACATATTTATCACAACTTATAAACGGTTTATGTTGAGCTTTATTTTAGATTACGAATAAGGTATGCCTTTATCACCGCATTTATTGCCATTTATATTTATTATTTGCCTTATCGTAATTTACGACATTTTTCTGCCTTTTGGCCACTTTAATGCCACCTCATTCCTTTGATCTTTGATCTGATTTGATAAATTTACGAAAGATTTTATTTAAATCACTTAACTTCCATATTTTAACAGAATTATAAGATACTTGTTCAATAAATCCGCAGCTTATATAGCATAGGTATGCTAATGACAATGGTCATACTTTAATCGTTTATCTTGCATCATTGAAAATATCTGATTTATGTTGTATGGGAGCAGTAAACCGACAGGCCGTGGCCATGTGAATGCCAAACCATATTGGCTATGATTCATGCGGCTGATGCTCGCAATATTTATTCAGAAAATTTAAACCATATCATATCATCATTAACGAAATATAAAGAATTGTAAATACTTAAGAAAAATGAAAAGTTGGAAAAAGACATTGTAATTTATTAAGATAACAAATACACAACGCAGAATTTCTTAAGTGAGTTACTATAACTATTATTTATGTTGGATTATCATAACCTCTAGTTTACTGCTGTTTATGAGTTATGATGCTGTATAATATATTAGTTCATTTATCTCAGTAAATTGACTGAAGATTTTATTGGCTTCTAATGTCTGATACTTGGAAAGGTGAACTAAGTGTAAGTAATAGATTTTATGGTTGAATAACACCGTTTTCAATCACACTGTCAATTTTAAAAACTATTGCTGTTTTAATAAATCTTTTTAAGTGCTTAGGCGGAAAATTAATAACTAAAATCTTGCCTATCAATTTATTAAGTGTCATCAATTAAGTTTTTATTACTAGGGAGAGCTTTTCATGCAGCGTTTAAAGGGTTGTTTTAAAGTTTAGCATAATTATGTTAATTGGGCTACCTAATTAATAATACCAAAAGTATTATCGGGAATTTATTAAGAACTTATGTAGGTAAGTAATTCTAGTTCATAGTAGGTATAATTTAGGATTGTTTTAAGGTAGCCAGGTAAAGATCTACTGCTTGAATAAATTGCAAGTTAAGTAACGTCGTGCGGTCAATACTCGGATGGACGGCTACTAGCAGCGAATAATAACCGCGCTTCCATCCTTCAGATGGCACGTTAATCCAGTCCTGTGATAAAACATTGAACGGGGTGCTTAACAGTGGAAGATAAAAATGGTGCAGCGAACCTTTTATAGAGCCGTCCCTACTTTACCGCCACCCCTTTAGCCCGTTGTGAAGTAGCATGTTCCTCATTATTTGTGTTTCGGTCGGGGAGGCGTGATTGCCAGAGATACTTTATTTGAAGCGAACCTCTCAGTCCTCGTAAGTAGCAACGCATCCACATATTATAACCTCAGAAAGGATGTGGATGGATGCGGCCTGTGGGTGTCAATGAGCTGAGGTAACACCTTAACATTAGAAGGCCAGCTTGCCCGTTTGTTACTCACAAACAATTAAAAACGATTGTTGCAAAAATACAGCACTAATTAAGGTCTCTTTATTGTTCTAGTAATCTCAGTAAAACGCGTGTTGGAAAGGGTGTGGGAACGGGCGCGGGTCCGGCCACAGCTTTCCGGGATGTGGCGTGTCGGGTGTCGGGCATTCGCATGCATGCCCCGCGCTCGCCCGACCGCACCACATCGCTCACTCGCGCTTCTATCCTCCACTAATTCGGATTTACAAAAAACATGCATCCTTGTAGCCGAACGATGACCCCTCTGATCGACATCACCAATTATTGCATGGCAATTTGTTTTATGCCGTTCCAAAGGCATCCGTGGCTTACTAAGTTTAATCTGTTATTACGATTATTAAAGCCTCAACTGCGTAAAAGATATTTTCAAATTCAATAATCAAATTAGGAATCTATGTACATATTCAATAGGTACCTACCTTTTAAAGTAGATGTTTTGAAATGGAAAGAATTTATTCATCAAATAAATGTAAAAAGAAAGCTAAATATTTTTTATTATACGTTTTATTAAAATTCAATCTTATAACTGCACTGCAGCAATTTTCACACGTTTAAAACCATTACCTACACACCTTATATAGGCGGCATGTCGTTTGGAAGCCGCCTTATAATTACGCTAAATCCAAATTCTACACGTGTAAAACCGAAAACATTAATTAAGTTTACGACAAATTGACTTGTACAATTTATGAAACATTTATTTTCGTATTAGGTACTTCAACGTACGTAAAGCAATCACACTCTTCAGTTACATATCTTTTTAGACCCGTCTTGTGTTTATGGTCGATTTATATAAATTTTATGAGTTTTAATTTAAATAAGGATTTAAATTGTGTATGATAGAATTACTTTTTACCAGCAAATAAATGGTAAAATTATAATTTTACATCCTCAGTTAAGTCAACTAAAATTATTGAAGATCTATATGATGTGATATACCTGACAAGGATCAACACTGTGTAATTTTGAAATGGTCAATATAAAGAAAATAAAAACAATGTTCCTATGTTCCTTTACAGCGGATTACAAAAACCCGACTAACTGTATATCCAATAATGTCTACTATAAATTAACAAATTGAAATTCTTAATGTAGTAATAAATAGTTGATGTAAAAAATACTAAGTATTTTAATCTCTGTGAGCTATGCATTAATTCACTTCTTGTTTTATTGCGCTCAGCGCTACGTAAAAGGTCATACGCGCGTTGATGTCTTTTTAAGGAACTACGAAATGCTCGCGGGAGCCCAAAACAAGTGATTAGCATATAGGTAAGTATTCCTTGTAATTATTTTTAGACTTTTGGCATTTTAATTGACAAAATGATCAATTTTATTTATATTCAAACCCAACCTTTTCCCTACCTATCCATATGAGTAGTTTTGCTACTAATGATGCCAATGGTATAAAACCAGTATAAAAGGTACAATCACCGGCGACCAATGGAAATGAATTAATTGGGATGAGTAAAAAATTGCTGGCTTTTTTATTGGTTCTACGATGATCCAGTACGATACTTTAATTTAAGAGAGCGTGTCACACTCCAGACTGGTTTATAGATCTTATTGTGCTGCTGATTCAGTTAACGAACAGTAAGTATAGACAGCTGTACGTTGTAATGAAACATTATGACATTACTACTTAAACTCACAGTAATCCAATCAGGATTAAAATTGAAATCCATTTTAAAATAGTTTATTTCTCTGCCTGCATTCTTTCGTTTGTAAAATATTATTGTGAATGGCGCTACTTAAGATATTTATACATTTTAGTCCTAACTGCTTTTTAAATCGAGATCATGAACGTTGCGTCGAGCGTCTCAAGGTAAGACAATGTAAGTAATTGCAAAAATTGTTTCGAAATATTGGTGAGAGTGCACAATGAGCGAAGAAAACTCGTGCACACCCTGGCCTTGACCCCGACTACTGAGAGCCACGACCGCAACATACATACTCACACAAAGCACATTAATTATTTATAAATCCAAATTAATACTAAAAAGTCCCCGATCGCACAAACCGCCGGAATAAATGAATAAACATTGAACAAATTGGAGCCGACTGATCCGACTCCGCCAGCTATCACTGACTGAGCTTTTAAACAATGCACCCAGAGTTCTTCTTTTTGAGTTTAATAAGTTATCTCTACTAGAAAACATCGAACGTGCTGCTTGTTAACTATCGCTACACAATAATATCGATAATATAGGCCCTTAATATAATTACCAACTATAAAAATTACCAAAATATTTAGGTGCCTATAGCATTGAACGCATACGTAAGAACGTAGTAAAATCTACATAATATACTTACCGTGATATTTGAACGAATCAGTGACACTTGCTTACGTACTTACAAGAAGAAATAACAAAAAAGGTTTTTCCGTTTACTTCACAAATTTAGTCTGCATTATTTGTAATAAATATCGTTTGGTATCTGGTCGCGGATTTTCCTATTCAGAAACGTTTTCGGTAAAACCCAGGGGTTTTCAGAGACTATCTGCTAAATTAATTGTGTTCGGAGGGCGTACGCATCTGAATACCTTCGTAACGTCTAATATATGTACATTCATATAAATACTCGTTTCTCTCATCGTTATGTTGCATATACACATATAGCTATAAGTAGCCATTGAATCACCGGCGTAATTATAGAAGTGGGGGATTGGCTGCGGTGCGGTCGCGTGGAAAAGAGATATACGCTGTTTATGCTCCAGGTGTAAAAGGGAGGTGAGTTAACAAGAGGCTTGTTCGTCCGTTTGATCGACACCGCCGGAGAGCGGGCGCGGGAAGCTGTCTGAGGTGCATTCTTCTTGTAAAGCTCAACTATATATTTGGCCGTCCCGTAGTCCACTTTGAACAGTTATGTACCCGTCATATTAGTTTATGATGGACGGTTTACACTTATCAAAAAAATTGTGTTCGTCTTACGTTTTGCGAATTTATAAAAAGGCATACCGTAAAAGGAACTTATTTTATAAAATTAGCCTGTTCTTATTAATCTGTATGTAATGGGAATTTATAATGTAATTGATATCGATTCAAATTCGAATCTACCATATATCGTTATCACCTGAGAATCATTGACGGAGAATGACATAATGAAATTTTGTCCTGTATCCGTGTACCGTTAGTTTTACGCATCACAAACAATATATACTTAAATAGGTGAAGATATTCAAATTGTAAAATAGCACACCTGTTTTAACAGAGCAATGTATGTGGGAGCGACTCTCGTAGAACACCCAGTCGAAGCCCGCTTCGACGGCGAGTCTCGCCAACATGCCATACTTGCTGCGGTCCCGGTCGCTGGTCGTCAGGTCTACCGCCCGCCCTTCGTAGTGCAGCGACTTCTGCTGGTGTGAATTCTCTTCATCCCAACCCTCGATCACTCGCAGCCGCACGCCCGGCCATTGGTTCATCACGCTAATCGCTAGCGTGTTCAGCTTCTCTTTACACCGCTGAAATTGATTATACAATTCTGTTATTTTAATGTCGTCAATAATATACCAAGATTATATCCTACTTAAGCTTAGCTCGATATTATTTTATGATAATTAGGATTTTATTGTTACACTTTTGTTTTCTTTTTGTATATTAAACCCATTTGTAAAAACCATATCATTCTCAATTTTGTTTATATGAATAATTTATGAAGGACATCGACTTTATAATTCGACCGTTATTTAAAATTTTCTATATTTTTACTGTCCTTTTGGCATCTCTTATTTAAAGATAATCACTATAATCAACTTGTTGAAGTTAAAAGTTTAGTGCAAATTGTAACCGTTCATAGCGCATTAACTTTTGTTTGACGCAATGATTATAACACAACATATATTTGCATTGCAATTCGCAGTACAGAACGAAGAGGCCCGTAAGTTGCCCGCGCTTTCTCATCGGAACTTTAAGAATTTATACGCTGCATGGTCTAAAGACATACGTTTTTTGTTTGCACCAACTAAGGAAAATACCAACAGACGTGCTAACAAATTGACAAACGCCGCCGCCTCACGGCCGGACGGCGCAGGATGTCGGGCATTTTGCCGTGAAAGAATAAATCAAATTAAAACATGCCGCACAAAGGGCTAGACACGATTCTATTTGTGAAATAACTTGTGAGGCAAATAAAGGAAATGTCAAAATATTTATAAAGAAAACGGACAATACTGCACGCTCTGCACGCCGCTTTGTGTCGCGATGTCAACTCACTCTATGCAGATTTTATAGTGAAAAAATTAGAGATTGACGTAACGAATCGCGAGGATAGGCGCCCCGCTTGGAAGACGACGATGTTTGTATTCAACGCAGCAGATATTTGAAGCACCGTACATAATTATTTCTACGAATATTCGACCGCTTAATAAAGAGTTGTGACGATTTAAGCATTCTTTGCTTCACAAAATAATTCTGATTCTCCACGGTTCAGACTTGCAGACCTTATGTAGAATTTGGACGCTCCATAAAATTAAACATCAAAAGTTTTATATGCGTCTTTTCTTTCAAAATCAAAGTGTAACAACACATTCGATGCTAAATTTAATGTAGGTACACCTAATCTTAAGTTAAGATTGGTGATCGATTGAAAAATGAAACAGACGCTAAGTGAAGGCAGCGGGATGTTCAATGTTTGCTCCCTGCAGACGTCTCAGCGCACACTAAAACAATCGAATGCTAAATGTATACTCAAACACGACGTGCACTTTAACGTGGGAACTCGACGGTGGCGCAATTAGGCTCTCACACCTATACTTTCTGAAAATTAAGTTTTTAATTTTTAGATACAGCTTGCCTACACCTACAAAATATGTAACCTATAAAATGTATCCTTTAATTTTATGATACTACATTGTAAAGGCTCATGAAGAGCACAAATTCTCAAGGCGCAAGGTCTCTAAAGCGAGGGCAGAAATGTTGATTAAATGTAATTTGCATATGTAATGATTGTATCGAATGTAGAGCATCCACGGTTGGTATTTATTGAGGTGGCAAGTGAATATAATATAAGCAAGTGAGACTCGCGCTAGCAAGAAGAAGGAACGCGACAGCCGGGCGGGCCATTATAAATTCATTATGCATATTTTTAGTAAACAAGCTGTCGATCACAATGCGCTAGCGCGGCGGGACGCCTCCCTCTGACATCTCGGCCTGTCCCGCCACCATATACATACCTACACGGCCTAATGCCATGATTATCTTCCGAAGGGCATGAAAACCCGAAAACTTCAAATATTAAACCAGTTGACATTGTAGTCTAATTTAACCAGATATATGTTTGCAAACTATCAAATTACAGCACATCCAATTCTCATATCAGACTATATATGTTAAATTAACATAACAAGCGTATCAAATACCTAAGGTCAAGATTTGAAGTAAAACACAAAGCTACCTGAACCGGTGGCGACTGTGGCAGTCGCGGGCGCATAATGAAGGCCGCTCGAAGGAATTGAGGCAAAAATGGAATAAAAACTCGGAGGATCATCGCACTGAAGCAGCGGGTGCAGTAACGTTTCTCACGTGTGCTGCGTTGCACTGGAGCGCTATCAATAGTGCCACACGATTTCCCTCGAAGTTAAGCTAAGAATACTGAATATTATTTGATATAAATTAAAACGAATTGCGCTTGGACAACCTATTTTCATAACAGTGGCAACGACAAAAACATTTTTGCTACCTAATTGTCTAATAAATCTTTAAAAATTAAAAATATTAATAATATATTGCAAAAACCATTACCAAAATAATTTAAAGGCTAACTTATTATATATAATATAATACCACGAACTGAAAATTCACATTGAAAGTACATTTTCAGATATACTGAAGTGCTACGCGACCTCATATCAGGGTGCTACATGTCACTAGTATGTCGACATTCGCCACGTTGACTCAGCAGAGCGTCGCCGCTAATTTATAACCACCTCCCTCTGCGACCATAACAATATATTAGGATAATTAAATGGCTCTTTACATTCCTTAACACATCGTTTTTTGTATGAGGCCAGGAGTCGAAAAGCACCGACCAATGCTGACTGGTTTTTGATGTTCCATTTTTTGTTTTTGTCGAAACCACAACAAATAGTTTAAGGGCAGTTTTTTGTATTGCCGCCTGCTCACATTTTCACATTCAAGCGAAGTCATCTTATACACAAGTTCACATTAGAATTTATATAAGCAAGTTAGGGAAGATGCGAAAAGCTTACCTACAGTTATTTCGCGTATGTATTTTAAATCTTTTTCTTAACAAATATTAAACGTGAATGCATACATATGCAAATTGGATATTACAAAAAACATTATATACGCACAGCAATTCTGTCTGCTAGGTGTTAATTTATATTTTGTACACGTTAAATCAAACATTTACCGCATGTCTACTGTAGACATCTGAGTAACAAGTTGTCGAATGCATCATAAATATGCATAGAAAGGCTGATCATTTGTGTTTTAACCGCTCTGTGTATTTGTCAATGGAAAATAACCACACATAATTACATGAAAAACTTAAATAAAACGTAAAATTCCTCCGTTGATTACATAATTAATTGCTCGTAATCATAAATCCAAAATATTAAGATGTAAGAAAATTAACAAGGCTACATAATTATACAAATTGCGGTAGTGTATAACTGTATATTTCTCATTGAGCTACAACGCACACGTGATATGCTAACGAAAATAGTCTACAAGGCTTTTAAGGAGACCCAGTAGGCGCCTTTTACTTGGAAAAAAAAAGCTTTTGAAATAAAACTCCGATTCGTTGTTTGCTGGAGTTATGGGCATCTGTTAATAAAAAGTTACTCTCCATTCACCCAGAATGTCTTTTAATGCCGTAATTTTACCTGTGTTAAAGATAAGTTCAATACTTATTATTAACGTATCGTATGAGTTACTTGGGTGAAGGAGTCATATATCAACATTTTCTTGTGTCTGAAGAAGTCAAAGAGTTTAATATGAATATATCGTAAATCAAAGTTTTTGCACTAACAAATCCAAAAGATCCCAAATGTTCCATTGAAAAATTACTTACTACTTACAATTGTTAGCCGCTCCTTCGGGGACGATCTGTTAAGGTTATGTTTTCCTTTATGATTCTAAATGTTTTTCATTGTTAATACCCACGGGAATGATGAGAATGTATTATTTATATTATCACGATCGCTAACGCGGGGGTCAATGGCGGAGTCAATGAGAGCATGCCCACTAGTTGCAACCTGCAAGTCATGCGTATGAGCGATGGAATCCACGTTTCCGACATGGATCCACTCCTATCCTTTATTTTTTTTAGTTAACAGGATAGTCCCGTCGAACAGTTCGGATTCGAATGAAATTCAACGCATTTCCGTGTTAACCACGGGGCATTTAAAAAGCTCCATAATTATTTTTTAAACATAAGGTAAGCTCCAACCGCCGCTCGTAATTATCCTCTCCGCTAAATCACGCGCGGAAGGCTATAAACATTAACTGGCGTATCGTGCTAATTTACTGCGTCAACCCTCGTCGAGCCGATAACTGCTGTTGATCGATTTGCATCCGTAATTACGTCACTTTTAGCGGAGCAGGTGATGAAAACGCGACAAGTACGTGATTGCGGGAGGCGACGACGCCCGCCTTTTCCGACGCAACCGGTTGCGAGCTTTTACTTTATGCGCCTTGTTTTAACTATCATGCGGTAGCGCCCAAGCGCACATCTCAAACATGGACGCATTCTTTAAACAGTGGAGACAGTGTCAGCCCTTAAAAGGATATTTAAATTTTCTTGCTAATCAGTATCTAACAGTAACATCAAATTTAAAATTTAAGATCATCTAAGTGTGTAACTCCTAACTACTATTGTATGAAATGAGTTATTGATTTATCAGCGTATCAGAGCTTCATAATTCCAGCTGTCGCGTCGCGTTTGGTATGGGCTGTTGCGCGACCTGCGCACTAATCTCTACCGCCAGTACGGTCTGCCGATATTTTCCGGCTCTATGAGATACTTGGCGCCTCACTCGTCAAAACATCTTCTCCTAAGAATAATAAACCATATTGGTTACAACGCTGGCTTGTAATCGCCGCTTTTATTGTTTATCCCTCGTCTCAAAGAGAAGTGACCACATCATCGTGGGCGTAAAGTCAACAATCGCACACGCATCACACTATACGTCCTCTTTTGCTGACGATCCCGAAGTGCCTCTCGATAATATTTTATAAGACAAATAACCCGATAAAGATGTTTTGACGTGAACCCGTGTTCATCGCTCACACTAAAATGCGTCCAGTGAACGCGTATAATAAAATATTTATTTACAATTTTGTGATTTTGGGTAGATGAGAAATAAAAGAGTTCAATTTAGTGTCAACTTTATTGGTGGCGAGCGAAGCGTTAAGACGATCGGCCGAATTTATAATACGCTGACAGGACTTAAGGCGGCCGACTTTAACGTAGATCCATTAGCATTGTTTTAAAGGATTAAAGCGGCGTTTACGAGATGCGTTGTGGGACGACGTGTCGCTCGACACATATTTTTATGACACACACCTTTGTTTTTTAAATATCCAGTGTGAAACGACTACTGAGGCTTAAGTGTTTGATAAGATTTGTTTGTTTTTGTTTTGATACATTTTCACGAAATGTAGTCTGGTTATTAATATCGAGGTACTTATATTTTTTATATTCTGCTTACTGCGCAGCAAGCAGCACAGAAGAATGACTAGAATTCATCATGTGGCGTACCTACTGCTTTGTCGGTATAAGAGGGTATTAAAGTGCATTTACGTAGCTTGGATTTGTGTAAGATTGGTATACCTATATGACGCAGTACATTAAACATATTCCACGTTATTTAATTGATAATTCGGTAGGTATACGAAGAGTACGGGTACATGCATTTCAGATACGATAAAGTTATAAAAGGTTATTCAATTCCTAGAATTAAAAAATATAATTTAATATTGACCTTATACACATAGGAAACGTGATTTGACAAGTACGAGTACCTATATGTAGAGAACGCAATGTCAGACGACAATTTATCTTTAATTAGAACGATTCGACAACTACCTCCCGTCAGTGTTGCGTCAGTGCTAGCTATCATGTTACACAAAAGGTCTTGTATTGTCTTCGGTACCCAAATCAAAACTGATATCTCCAGTAACTTGACGAAATTACCCGTTGAAGAGTGAATCGTTTTTATATAGACAGTTGGGGACTCGAGAAATGCTGTCAACGATCCCGTCGAAATCACTTGAAGTTTTTAACCACATACAAATCACAATATTGAAAAAGGTAATTTTCGAAAGCAAAAACTGGCTAACAATACCTATCCTTCAGTATTAGCTTACCGTAGTAACGCGCTTTGAACGAATTAATGTTTTATCAAAGAGACCATGTGACACGGGACTCTAATAATAATATTGTGGTCGCTTCCACATGACTAATTTTACGGAATTTTGCGGTATCAACCACCAACCAAATTAATTTAAGCCTCCACTACAGTACAATAAAATAAGATATTGCCCTAGTTTTTGCGAAGTAAAGGTAGAAGCGGTTCTACCACTAAAAAATCTTTACTTCGCAAAAACTAGGACAATATCTTATTTTACCTATTTAATTAATTAATAAGTATTATAATTTAAGTAAGAAGAGACCCTGAGGTAGGTCACTAATGTGGTGTAAACAAACGCATTTCACAGCAGTTTAGTTACCACAGACTGCAAAATACGTAATATTATAACATTGTTCCACTAATCAGTATATAAATAATTAAAAGTAATAAAATCTCTATCCATTATAATATCGCGCCTCTCAGTAACTAAGAAATAAAATAAAATGAGATTTTTGAACGTATTGTTAGCATTAAAATTTTATGCGTCCAAAGATTCTATCATTTATAGAATTTATAGGATCTTTCCACTCTCATGCGTATATTATTGGAATAAGCTTGAAACAAGCTTATTCAGTTGATGTATTTCAGCCTTTTGGAACTGAATTCATCAAAGTAAGGTAATTTAATCCTGAATTTGAACATTTTAAGGATCTTAGGTTTTTAATGTTAATTATGTCAAAGCAACTATATCTATAAAAATCCAATAAAAAATCTTAAGGTGTTCAACTCACAAATATTAATTCATATTAATTCAGGATTATAAATTACATCATTAATTAACTAGCTACTGGCGCTTTATGTTTTGTATTACCAAAACTGTACAATGATAAACCATAAATAAGCAAAAGAACAAATAAAACTGTTTATTTTAATGAGGATTCCGCATTAATTGGTTAACAAGGCAAACATGCAAAAATTTCTTCGCTAAACCCTTAACGGTAGTCGAAATCAGCACAACGCATACCCGCAAATACCTCGGTGTGATCAAAGACGCCCGTCGAAAATTAATTATCAATTTGTCGTGGGTGCCAGGCAGGCGACATAAATCGATCGAGTATCTACCTCCAGCCACATTAGCCACGCTCAAACACGAGATAAGGATAACAAATGCTCAGTTTAAGGTTATCTGAACATCACGGACATGGGAGAGCTTTTTGCCACCGCGTCCCTCGATTTGACCTTCTTGTATCGCTTTATTTTCTTAAGCGTAGCATGTATCACCTGAACTTGAAAGGATTATGAATAGCGTTTAATCTAGTACTTTCATATTTCAGATTCATATATTGTATTTAATTTTAGTTTTATACTTATTGCGCTTATTGTGGTGAAATGAGATTCTTCATTTTATTGTTTGCTTTGATAGCCAGTTAGAGTTATTGTTCAAATTCAGGATTTGAATCAATCTCGCAGTGGTAAATTGGTAATAGTGAGTCGCTAGAAGAGTTTAGCAAACATGTATTTCACTACATCTAAGTATTTTCATTTATATCTATTTACCTACATGCAAAAGATTTTACTAAATACATAAAGCACATAATATAAACTATTGTTAAGGATCGTTTCCCACATGTCCGATGCGGAGTGGTCGGGCAGAAGGTTGCGTTTTAAATGGCGTCTTTTTTCAGCTGCGGCTAGGCTATAATTATCCAGCCACAGGCGCATGCAAAATTGGGGTCTCACCTCGACTCGTCGGCCATAAATAAAATAAAATGAGCGGTGCGGTGGGAGGAACATTGCGCTAATGAATAAGCTGGATGACCCAGGTCTGCTCCAGCGGGGACGCGGGTACGCACTCGACCTTCGCTACGAGATCGCATCAAACATTTTATGCAGACTCTATTGGTCAGAAACAGGTACCTAAGATAGACTCACTCTTCAACAATGTTGGGAACAAAAAGATTAACGAATTAAAGTTTACATGAATACCTATTCGTATACCGACCATTTTAACTGTCAAGATCTCAGTTTTTGACTGTACCTCAGAGAGCATTTGAGCATTACAACCGAACAATTCGATTACACAATTGCACCTATATACATGTTAAATATTACTCAACACAAACTTATAATTTGAATATGAATAGCTAGGCGCCATGTAGGCAGGTATCTACATAAAAAAACCGGCCCAAAATAATAAGTAGTAGACAAATGTCCCCCTTAGCGAACACAATGAACGACCTCTAAACGATCAATTCACTTTTAACAGATGCTTTTTTAAAGTTCAGAGAATTTCAATTTTATTGAAAGCTACATGGCACGATAAATTATTTATCTACTGAAGTAGGGCGCATAAATAATAGGACATATTTAACAATAATATTATATTATATAGATTATATAGCTATTTTTAAATTTTTTGGTTTAAATTACCACCCAGCCAAAATAAGTCAGTCCAGAAAACTTTTTTTATCAAAAAAAAAATTTTTGTCGTAAAAACGATTAAGACGCTCTGAAACACTCATAAAATATTTTGTGGTGTAGTACCTATATAAAATGTATGTTTTTAAAATAGAATTTACCGGGTCGCTGTAACTGGTAGGTATAAAATTAATAAATTATGGTTTACTATGCTATAATAATTATAAAATCAGACCAATTAGGGGCTATTTTTGTACCAATCCAAATTACAATAAAATCATGCAAAGATACCAAGGTATCATAACAAGATCTCACGTATTAGTTTAACGTATTATTTTTCTTTTAGTGCTCACAGGAGTCCAAAAAACATCAATTTTGTGGCTGTGCACGCTTGTCATTCGGAATGACTCAAATCAGCGCATATAATGTAGGTATCGATACGACAAAAAGGACCCTGGTAGGCACGCAGGTAGACTGAGAGGCAGCTATTATTTAAATTAATTGGACGTAAAACAGCGACAGCCAAGCGACAGCGCGTCTTGTCTAAGCTTTTGCATGTTTCTTTCATAGCAATAATCAAAAAATCAAAAGGCAATTTTTATAGAGCAGCGATGTTTGCCTATGCTTAGACTGGTGTAGGTGCGGAAAAACGTTGGCCCGTAGCTTAATTAAGATTTCATATTTTTAAGCTAGATGAAATAATTAATATTATACGTTCTTTATATTATAATATGAAAAGAAAGGAGAAAAATTGTAATAGAAATTAAACGATTCTTTTGTATAATAATAAAGATTAAAAGCTTCGTTGGTGGATTGACAATATTATTCATGAGCATTTGTCAGGGATGGGTTATGAATGGTAAATATAGGTAGTAAAGGTATAATGGTATGTCGATAGTATAATTTGAAAGATTAGCATAGTTGTGCAGAAGAAACAGCGGCGGCCGCGCGGGTCTCGCCGCATGATGGTTATCGGACGTCGCCGTGTCGACTTCACAATGCCATCTTTTGTGCTGTGACACCACAATTTATTGCCACCAAACACTGTGCTTATAAGAATAAACTCCGATTTTAAAACGCTTAATGCAACCACGCCCCTTTTTTGATATTTTTGTGCAGGAATATGACCAACAACCGCGACAAAATTTAAATACAGTTCTTTGAATAGAGAATTCCAAATAATTATTCGGCATTCGCATGGACCTGCGACAATCGGACCAAATGACATTGTCGTACGACTATTTGTTGCGGGCGACCAATTTTGTCGTAAACAGACTTGTCAATTATTTAGTACAAAGGAGAGCACTTGCTACGAACCTACTTAAATTTAATTTTCCCAAATTTTTATGTGCTTTTTAAAGGGAAATAACAAGGGCGGCATTTCACAAGATAATTTGTTCTATGTAATAATTATCTAATTGTCCTTCAGGAATCTGGTCTTCCGCGAAGTGATTGTCATCTGACCTTCGCAATGTCATTAACCGGGGCGACTTGGGTTCATCTGTGGGTTAGCCGCTCATCTAACATTTGAGAGGTTAGCTAGCTTACGACGATAACGATTAACTACATGCATTGAGTAGGTTACGATCTAACTGAAGACTGAACTGAAAAGGTTCAGTCATGAAAGCTCTTTAAGAGAAATTGGTTAAAAATAATAGGGAAACTTGACGCGACTGAATAAACATTTTTAAATTTTTTTACATTTATGTATTTTATATAATAAACATCGTTTAAAAGTTATTAATGATCATTGCATATCTTACAATACTTATTAAACAAAAATAATTATTTTCTCAACTTTTTTATAAAGTAGTGTTAATTGTTTTAAAGAATAAGTAAACAATAAAAACAAAAATGTTTTAATATGACTCTTGAATTTGATTGTTAAGTAAGCAAATACGTTACATTATGTCTCGTAATACCTATGTGATATTTACATTGTATTATAAACAAAACCGCTATCCCATTTAGATTCTTCGTTACCTAACATGTGCGAAAACTAACATTAAATGACATTGAACTATCGTGGGTCACGTAAAGCGTATAGGTATTGCTGTATTAATTAGTAAATCTTTGTAATAGAACGCAACCATAGGAAACTCTGGCAAACGTTCAAGTACACATGAAATAAAGCGTCGACTCTTTTTATAAATGTTGCAACAAGTTTTTTTGCAATTTCAGAAAAGTTCACAATACTTAAATTGAAAGTTCTATGAGTCATCCGTTTAAAAATGAACTTTTATGAAAATTAATAAACAAGTGAGATATACACAGAAAAAAATTATATATATGTCGGAGAAAGACCATTTCTACTCGACATCATCATTAGTGGTTACGTGTTCAGCAGTGGGCGTCATTTGGGTATAATGCAAGCACAAACAAAGTACTAGTACTTCAGGTTTACACAGTATTTATTCAAGGTATCACAATATTCACACACGTACAAGTTAGTTTAACATCTACATGGATGGCCTCAAACTCTTGATAAAGAGCAGCGAGTTCGTGACACCGTTCATACTCCACCAGAACCTTAACTCACAACTGGTCCGCCACGACCCCATAATCCCTCGAATCTCCAACAACTCCACACAATACATGGCGAACTAGAACGTGTACCGACCACGCTCTGAGTTATCCTCTACTTTCAGCTTATTTCGTAAACATTCGATTACAATACGAGTAATTATCACAATTATTATTCACAATACAACAACAAGATGTAGTAGAAAATCTATTGACAATCAATGACATTCCAAACAAGATTTGACAGATTACTCTTTTTTTTTAAAACAAGTTCAAAATAAGGTTCCAAACATTCTCGCATTGTATGGCCAGTAATCAACTTGGCTTGAATCCTTCTCCGACACGGCCTTCCTGACCTCTCACACGTCCTCGTGTGATGATAGGGGATGACCACCATCGATATCTGTGAAGACAAACACGTAATTTTAAAGTAATTTGTTCGGCCACTCCTGACCAAAGGGTTACATCTGTTTTGCAAAAGCTCTATATTATCTCTCTACTCATAAATACACCTCATACTGACGTCTTAAGGCCACCTCGCCTTTCAATTTATTGAATGGCCACCTCGCCTTTCATTCTATTGAATGGCCACCTCGCCTTTCAATAGCTACTTCACCCTTGAATAGCCACCTCGCCTTTCGATCTATTGAATGGCCACCTCGCCTTTCAATAGCTACCTCGCCCTTGAATAGCCACCGCGTCGCTTTAGACACCTCGCCCTTCAATAGCCACCGCGTCACTTTAGACACCTCGCCCTTCAATAGCCACCGCGTCACTTTAGCCACCTCGCCCTTCAATAGCCACCGCGTCACTTTAGCCACCTCGCCCTTCAATAGCCACCGCGTCACTTTAGACACCTCGCCCTTCAATAGCCACCGCGTCACTTTAGACACCTTACACAGACACAGACAATTTACACTTTATCGCCAACCTAAAGAACAGTCAACACTTAAATCAATCCAAATTGAAAACTGCTCACCAAATTGTAATAACCCCGTTAACAATCCACCACATTCACAACGTATCAGTCCACTCGTGTCACCGTATTGAAAGTTTCGTATTGCTAACTTCCGTATTTGAGCGCCGTTATGCCACATGTTCTTCAAGGCCGCATTCTTAATACATCACAAGCAGTCGCACTGCAACTAAAGCTGTGTGAATGACTGAAACATTTAAAAGATTTATGACAAAGTTCTCCACAAACATAACATTTTATAAAAGCAAAGCTTAATTTAGAGTCATCTTGCGTAGTATTTCAAAAGGTCCTGTTGTCTTTTTGACATGAAAATGTCATAAAATGCAATAACACATTGTCCAGTTTGTGTTTTGCCAATTTTAAAATTTACATTTCTCAAACAATAGAAACAAGCTTCGTATGAAAACAACCAAAACAAACAAAAGAGCAAATATTCAAATTCTGCCGATTTATACCAGAAAAAGCTACTCGAGTAAACCACGTTGCATTTAACCGCAACCATAGACAAACTAGGAAAAACAATCAATTTACTCCCCTGTATAGGAACCAAGATCCGATAAGAATAACTCCTCAGCCAGCTCTCCAGCTCAGGCATCGGTCTCTACATTCTCAGGATTAAATTTGGGCAGTGTAACATCCATATCATCCATATCATCTTCAATAGCCGGCGGGCTTCATAGCGCCTCCACAAGTAGTCTCACGCTGTTTTGTTGCATCTCGAACATGATCCGCCAAACATTGTGCTCCTCCAAGTAACTATCCCCGTCTGTGCTCGCACCGATCCCACTTCTGATGTCGGAGAAAGACCATTTCTACTCGACATCATCATTAGTGGTTACGTGTTCAGCAGTGGGCGTCATTTGGGTATAATGCAAGCACAAACAAAGTACTAGTACTTCAGGTTTACACAGTATTTATTCAAGGTATCACAATATTCACACACGTACAAGTTAGTTTAACATCTACATGGATGGCCTCAAACTCTTGATAAAGAGCAGCGAGTTCGTGACACCGTTCATACTCCACCAGAACCTTAACTCACAACTGGTCCGCCACGACCCCATAATCCCTCGAATCTCCAACAACTCCACACAATACATGGCGAACTAGAACGTGTACCGACCACGCTCTGAGTTATCCTCTACTTTCAGCTTATTTCGTAAACATTCGATTACAATACGAGTAATTATCACAATTATTATTCACAATACAACAACAAGATGTAGTAGAAAATCTATTGACAATCAATGACATTCCAAACAAGATTTGACAGATTACTCTTTTTTTTTAAAACAAGTTCAAAATAAGGTTCCAAACATTCTCGCATTGTATGGCCAGTAATCAACTTGGCTTGAATCCTTCTCCGACATATATATAAATATTTTAAAGCTAAAATGGCTTTTAAGATTTAAATAGGTGATGACACTTTTAAATGTTAAGCAAGACAGTAGAGATCGAGCTTGCTTAAACTGTAACCAATTTGGAAAACTGTAAGAATTTTAGGAATATGTGAAAAAAGGATACATTATGCATTATTTTATTACTATTGCCATTTTCCAATCTACTCGTATTTTATTAATTTGGGATTTAATTGTTTCGTATTAAACCTTATGAAAATAGACTGACATTCCATCAACAATGCGACACTTGCATCTGAGAGGATTCAGGTCAACGCATTGCATATTTTAATGGTTATGACCGGTGCGTCTGCCGTTGTATTCTTGTATTAAACAATGACCAATAATTTTGCATTATGTCTCATTGGACGGCAAAAGTATCACGTACCCATGCCGGCCTCATTTCTGCTAAGACATTCTCAAGAAATAATGAAATACTAATACAATAACTAGTAGTTTAAATTTGTAATTTAGAATAACAAATGTAAGATTCACTTGTTACTCCTGATTTCTTTAAATTAAGGAACAAAACAAAATTTTCACAGTTTATAGAACATTCTCATCGCAAAATTATAGCTTAAGTGACCCTATAAATTGTGCAGTCAGAGACGTGACTGAGATATCTCAAATTAATAAAACTAAGCTGCGGTTCATGGCTACAGTACTGCACAAATCGATAATATCTTTGTAAAGACGGAAGTCTCCGGGGTGGTTTAAATAACAAAGCGACCAAGAAAAGGAATGTGCCTTATCGTGGGCACGAAGTCGATCACTTTTAGTCAAAATAACTGTGAGAATACATTGGGCGCCTGTGAATAACAATTAAACTCATTAGTTTATTAATCGCTACCCGAGAGGAGCATTGTTCTCCTCCAAACAATCGCAGCTAGACCAAATAACACTACGACCGACGGCTCCGCTTACTTAAATAATAATTCACATGAAAAACCTAGTCACATTTGTATAACATTTCAAAAAGGTCATGTATTGGTTATTACGGTATATTTTTTAGAGTATCGAGTAAGTATTTTTTTTTTGAAATTTCTTTATTAAACGTTCCATAAAACGCCTAATTATGTAAAAAAAATGTTTATGACCTTAAACTTTTACATACGTTTACAGATTTTGTGCAATATTTCATTTATTAAGTAAATGTACACTGTAAGTAAATGTTGCGTAAATTCTGTGACATGAAAAACATAGCCTCGTGAGAAATTTCATTGCGCGGTTTAGCTCTACGAGTATAACCGCAATCCGATACACAATCCTGTCGTATTACAGTTGCAGTACAAATACTGAAGGTTCCGAAAATTTCCATTCGATTCGATTGGAATAGCTTTATGGCCTAATACGACTAGGAATGACTTGTTTAAAAACAATGATGGTTTCATAAGCAGTTGTAGATCGTGCTTACTGTTTACGATTGTTAGTAACGTGCTACGAAATTGCATCAAGTGTTTAATCCTATATCAACCAAGCATGTTACTCGATAACTCGCTTCACTGCCTGTACGCCACCTCATATAAACAACAACCTCGTAAACTAACCAATTACATGCTCATGAACACTTTTCTAAACAAATATGATTTATTTTTAAACGATTCTAACCTCAGCTAAGAGACGTAAAAGAAGTGCCTAGTATTTCTTGTACATTTCGATATTTTTGTGGTAAGAGCATTACTTTATTGCAAGATATTTTGGTATCCCTAATGACCTAATTTAATATTATTAAAACATAAAATCTTTTTGTAACGCTCGATGAATGCTCATTCACGTCAATACGTTAAGGAATAAACGTTGGTATTTAGTGTTTGTTAGACAAACTAAAGGATTCTCTTATCTATGTACCAAATAGTCCAGGCCGCCAAAGTCGTGGGGAAAATCGAGTGATTCATAAGTACTGATATGTGCGGCTATATCAAAGAAGATTGGATTTAAGACTCATCATCGTACAATATCTATCGTTTAGTAATCTCGTAGAGCCATAGATTACACTTGTAGAATACATTGTTTATTGCAGCTGATTATAGGTACCTATCTGCGATTCATTTCAAATGTTTTGCTTCATTCTATTCTACTTATACATAAGTGTATTTTATTAATTGTTGTGAATATGTATGTTGTGAAGTGTATTCAACTTAAAGAATCATTTCTTCCGTTAATATAATAATATGTTATTGCTCATCCATTTAACTTTAACAGTTCTTCGTTGCTTAATCTCACCACATAAGTATTCAAGAGTTAACTAGCTTCATTTCATGCGATTTCGTCTCTGGAGATTTCATGATTGTCGCCTACGAGCCTATGTCTTTTCGACAAACAAAACGTATTGAAACAACGTGATGGAGTACGGTCTCTCTTCTGGCTCCAGAAGAGAGACTATAGTATAGTCCAGACCATGGACATAAAAAAGTTGCAGTCCTCCCACATCTTACTCGTACAATATAAATTGACAAGATTATATTTTTATACGGCAACTTTAGGTACATGAGATTAAAGTATAACTGTATCGTTAAATTTTTACTTTACAATGACTAATCTACTTATCGTAGGTGCTCGTATAAATGCGTTTTAGATACGCGCTTGATGTTAATATATAAGCTTACAAATACTAAGCTAATAAGCTTGTCGCTTAGTTACCTAATGTGATAATCAAATTATAAGGACCTGAATGCTCATATTAGTTTAGAAACGGGTTAATGGCAGTGCCATCAATCTTGCAGTAAGTGAGCTTCAGTTGCCTAACCATTCGCTTCTAGATTTTAAACGGAAGTAGCCATGATTGCTAAATTGTTATATTTACATAATTTATGAAGAGATTGAGTAGATATAATTAAATGTACTTATTTCGACTAGAAGACATTGAGGAAGAGTATCAATGTCTTGTAGTCGAAGAGGCATTAAGAAACGCGCGAAGTTTCTTAACCTTTGCTCGCGGTATTTCTACTAAATCAATACCTATCTATCTACGATATAATTGATTTATTATTATATCAAACCTCTTCCAAAATTTCAGTCTACATTTACCTACATTTTCATGTTTTTTTATGAATTTCATCAAAATCAAAATCAATTGCACAAATATTTGCACGAATATGGGTTAGTTATTGGTTTTACAGGGCATTTTGATCAATCCATATTCGCCTTTTCAGGTATGCAAATAAAAAAATAAAAAATAAAACTAATGTTAGTTGAAATTCCGTCTCATTGACATCATTAGAAAGACAGAGTCATCGATTCGACTGAAGTGTACGCATGTGAATGCTTATGGTGGCTATGTTTATGAGTTTTCTGCAGCATTCGCAGTGTTTGCAGAGATTGCTGGAATCTGGTCGATCGCTGTTGTGTTTAAATGGTTATTAGTTTATAGACGTCACGAAGAAACGGGCAGGTTGTTTTGAGTGACTCAAATCAAAGAAACACTTACTATAGGCGATATTGCAGTCAATTTCAATGTTTTACACAATGGTTATAGGTACGCGTAGTAGTAAATTTTGTAGCCCTCTTAAACCAACGGATTCCCAAATTCCAAAATGTACTATTAGAAAAAGTGCCTAAAAACATGCTAGCTAGAATATAGAATAGTAACTCGCGACAGGACACGTGACCCTTATCGTAAGGGAAAATGCGTAAGATGGTAACTATGGAAATTGTCAAAAGGAAACATGCATAAATAAGTGTATTTTGATATAGAAAAAAGCTAAATATTATAGGTAATTATTGTGATTTTGGGTTCGACATTGCGATTATTAGCATAAAATGTCGTTTTTTTTCTTACAGAGAAACTCAATTTTGCTTTAATTGAACTGTCGTCCAAATCACCAAGAAAACACATCTTATACGTTAAGTTTTCACTGCTGCCGGCACTCCGGAAGTGCAACCCGTTGTTTTCTTACCTAATATCTACCACAGAACAAACAATGCATATACTTACTTTTATGACATTTTGTGAACTTTCGAAGAACATTACTTATAGATACACGAATAATTGATGACAGAGGTATTTATAGGAGATATGAATGTGTTAAAATAATAGCGATAGCGCTATGACATAATAATATCTGTTGTGGTTAGCTACGCATATCTTTAACATTAATCAAGGACTGTTATTTTACGTTTAAAAATATCTCGTTAATACGAACAGTAGGTATTTACAATTTAAATAGAGCAGAATTCAAAGAATGTTACGAAGTAAACACTTGAATTATATTCCACGCGTGCTAACCAAAACACATTATTCACCTTACAAATATAAAATCTGAGATACCTACCGGTGTAAACGAACCATATGGGTGAATACAAATTGATGGTCGTAATAAAGTAAACAATTGAATCACGAACGGCGCCCACACCAGGCTTCTCAATAGGAATGGGGCAGACGTGTCAACGGTCTGGAAGACCAGCCACCCGGTTACGAAAAATACATACCTACATACTATACGTTCGAAAAGTTTAGAAATCTCTACTTTTAACTTAAATCAAGTGTAGTTATTTTATATTCCTAATGCTAGTTATACGAAATGTTATCTATTTTGATATTTTTTGGTCGAAACGTAACTTGACCTGTTGGTTAGCACATTTGTTATTCTTTCATATTTTATTGTCTCTAATATAAAATTATATCACAATGTAATAAAACAAGAAAATGCAAACGACATATTTTATACCACGAGATGTCATCGAAAGAAATGACACAACCGAGCATTTGTAACCCAGCAGTTAACAAATGATGTTCGTAAATCTGATTGCAAATCGCATCCCAAAACAAAATATTATGATTCATAAGCAGTCATAGTAATGCACAGAGTCGATGGCAAATAACAACGGACAGACCCGACATTCGCACATTCTCGCGAATTGACAGCAACCAACTTACACAAGAATGCACTTTGGTGCACAACAAAGTCTCAATCGGTAATTTTTTATATGTTTACCAATGGCCTCCGAGATATACACGACACCGGACATACGGAGATTAATTTCCGAGGTGGCAGATTGTCATTTTAATTTATGATCGAGCATTGTCTTCCAAGTGACGTCATGCACCATATTTGCGGTGGCATCTGATTCAATTAAAGTTATCGTATGAGAAGAGTGTCTTTTAATTTTAATTTGTGATTTAAAAATGAAACAGACATAAAATTATAGATTTAAAAACTAATAGTAATTTCATGCTGTAACAAATTTTTAGTAACTACAATTTTTTTGAAGTAATTTTTTACTTTCTCTCAATAAAAAGTAGTAACAAGATTGTTTACCAAATTGGACAAGAGTGATAGCCCAGTGGCTTAGAATTCGACCTCGAATCGAGGGATCCGGGTTCGAATCCCAGTGGCACGCACCAATGACTTTGTAATAAAAGTTATGTGCGATTTATGAAATTAAATATCACCTGCTGTTACGGTGAAAGAAAACATCGTGAGGAAACCTGCATGCCTGAGAGTTCACAAAAAAATGTTCTCAAAGGCATGCGAAGTCCACCAACCCGCAGTAGGCCAGCGTGGTGGACTAAGGCCTACATCCTTCTCATTGTGAGAGGAGACCCGACCCTGTAGTGGGTCATTAATGGGTACTGACAACAAAACTTACTTTACTTTTCTTAGCAGCTTGAGCATCTGGTTAAATCATCATTGTTTTGCAAACGTATATAAATGATAAATAGTAATTTTCTTTGTATTCACAAGTATTAGTGATTGCTGTGAAACGTCATGTCCGAGATCAGATGATCCGGTGACCGCTACGGTCTTCTTGAGTTTCAGGCGACCGCAACCCATGGCACCCTCAGTCAATGACCTCACTGCCCTGGATATCACCTAATTCTTCTCACATAATTACTATACTTTTAAGCAAATAGAACAGGTCATTCGAGTTTAATTTACTTTCTTTTTTTGTATGATGGAAAATGGAAAATACAATACAACGCGAGCCGAAATACAATATTGAATTCAAGTTAAGAGCAAACATTTTTCCGTACCGACACCAGTCTGATCATAGGCAAACAAATTAGCGCTATAGAAAGAGTTTTTATTATTTGTAAGAGAAAATTAATGACTTCTCCGTGGATGTGTGTTTTATTTTTATAAAGTAACTTCTTAGACTTAAAACTCCATCCGCGCGTCCATGGGTCAACGCACTTTTGTTTTTGATGTTTTTGTGAAGAAAGTCAATGTTGACCAAAAACCAAAACCTATGACAGAATGTACTTAATTTTGAAAAAATGTGTCCATAACATGTAAGTTACTTGCGCAGGATGGTACAGTAAAATATGATGTTTGCCGGGCATACATACCTACCTAATTCTATTTATGTTAGGTGCGGTAACTTGAATAGTCATATTTAAGCGTTAAGTATGCATGTCTTGTAAAGGGTTGTCAATGTAACAAAGGTCCGTCCGCCAGAACAGCGCTGGGTGGAGCTAATAAACTATTTGAGTAGAGGCCTCGTGTTGACACTGGTGTTTCACACCTGAACAATGCTCCTCGTTTGCATTAATGTAAATTAGGTTAGGCTGCCCGCCGCCGCGCCTACGTTCAATTAGACGTGCCCTAAAGTAGCGCGTGTATACTTATGTAAAGGCAACTAATAACATGTACATATGAACTTCCACGAGTAATGATCGGAAGAAGTGTTGATGTAACTGCATAACTTCATACCGAATCAACGCAGTGACGATAAAACCTCTGTTATGTTAAACAAAATTGGCTACGCGACGGTTTTGAATTGGCAATCCGGCATCTGTTTAGATGAATGTATCTCTATCCTCTCTCCTTTTATCCTTGAGACTAGAGGATGAAATTAACAATCACTCCCCTAAATTATAATAATATTTTATATTAGATGAGTCCCTACACTACACTGATTTTTATGACTCAAAAATCTATTTAGCTATAAATGTTGAACTAGAGCCACAGAAGTGCTGGTTCAACCACTGCTACGGGTAGGAGATGTGAGCTGTGTGAAAAAAAGCAAAGCAATAGAGGCCTAAATAGGAGGAAATAATGATATGTGACGGTTGGTGCTTTAAAATAGCTCAGGTCAGTGATGCTGATGGTAGCGGATAAGCGCGGTGTCAAAGACTGCGCACATGCTCATCGTCCGTCAACGCGCGCCGCGCCGCTCGCATAAACACCGCCCGCGTACACCGCGTTCGTACTAAACATTTTGCGTTTTTACGGGATTCCGCGCCCGCTCACCACGTTTACAATATTTTCCCATTATAAGATGATAGCTTAGAATTCGACCTCGAATCGAGGGCCCGGGTTCGAAACCCAGTGGCCAATGACTTTGAAAAAAAGTACCTAATGTGCGCTTCATAAAATTAAATATCCGCTATTACGGTGAAGGTGAAAACATCGTAAAGAAACCTGCATTTCTGAGAGTTCACAAAAATATGTTCTAAAAGGTATGTGAGACCAACCCGCAGTAGGCCAGCGTGGTGGACTAATGCCTAAATCCCTCTCATTGTGAAAGGAGACCCGACCCTGTAGAGGGTCATTAATGAGTTACTGTTAATATAGCGTCATTTCACTTCGATGAATCCCAGTTAGGCGAAGACAAACGATTAAGGTTTCTTATAAATAAAGCAAAACAAAGATAAAGCATCGAACTGATTAAACCTAATCACAATAGCTTAGCAGCAAACAATGACAGGCAGGAATAGAAAGGATATCAATCGGACGTGCTATTAACATTTCCGAACGTCACAAATCACACCACCAAAATGCGAGATCTATAAATAAAAAAAGATCTATGTTGGGAATGATTTTTTTATTGAGAAGCGGCGTAGTCGCACGCGCGGCTCGATTGTGGCTGTGTGGTCCTCGCTAGCCACTTTGTAAATAGCGCGGTTTACCTTTTTCAACTTTTGTGTTTTGTTACCTTTTGTGCTCTTGTACGACCAATATTACCATAGCTATTTAGGCTCGGATAAATAAATACGTCATTTATCATGATAACTGATGCACATGGACGTCGCCGTGTCTCTACGTTCAAATGGGGTGAAGATTTGATCTTTAGCCTCCACGATCTGTAGCGATTTATCTTTGCATTGTTTCCTCGTGGGGTAAGGATAATAAATCCAACGAGAATTAGGTAGTGTTACAAATACCTAATATGAAACACTTATCTATAATAGCTTTTAAGTTATTAACTACTTATTCAGAATGTTAATTATAAAGTACTTATTTAATTAAGTTCCCTTTATTAACGTTTATTATAAATCTAAAATTATAAACTCAATTAAGTAAAACTAAAGTTATTAAAGGTATTAAAAAGCGTAATACATGTGACGTCATAACAGCTAAAATCTATGAAAGTAGTTACTTTTGTTATAATATATTAAAGTGTTTGCTCATTTTTGTCAAAAAAGGAATATCACGTAATGAAACAGTTGTGATTTACGATCGAAAAGTTAATGTAAGTAAGTTCAGCTGCTCATATTTTTACAAAACCTTTTTTTTGGTCGCCGGACTCGGAACATCAAATTGTAGCACAATAAATTCACTCAAACCGCAAGCCCTTTCACAATATTTGTATCGGGTATGACAAAAAGGGCCGAAAGGGCGGCCCTTCGGTGAATGAAGGGAAGGTAAATAAATATAAATAAAGGTGAGGGCGAAGGGGGGCGGTGCGGGCGCGGTGCGTCGGCGCGGCGTCCTGCGGCGCCTGCGCCCGCGCAGCCTGCTCCGATCCGCACTTATCGGTTTTTCAGCAAATACGCAAATTTTAGTAGACAAATGCCTTACGCTACCTCTTTATTGCTTTAGCATTTTCTTACTCGCATGTTTATTAAAAAATATTTAATTTTATACTTCTTAGTGCGTTACGGTAAGTTTTAGCTAATGTAGACTTTTTATCTAGCGATCCAAAATATCGTCGCCTATAAAACAACCTCGAAAGCACCCACGATACCGTATGTAGAAGCACTTGTTGGTCTCGTTGTAATTTTCAACTCAGTAAAAATCCAATTACAAGCTCATTGTTCTCGATATCGAGCGGTTACACATCATTAAACAGGACCAATGAGAATCGTAAAAAGCATGTCCGCTGTGATCGCTCTGGTTTGCGAGAGCGGAATCGAGTGCAGCACGACCAATTACGGGTGTGTGCCGTTCCAAGGTGCACATTTATTGGGTGTAAGATTTAAGTGCCGATCGACACGCCGAGCATCGGACCTGCCTGATTTTATAGCCACTTATGTCTCTTAGGCATCCTTTACTTTCGAAAGTCGAGTCTAGTTAGGTATCAGCTATTTTTACCCATGCTGAACATTAGTGTACCTAGAGAAGTTGAGGCGTATTTGAAGATTATGTTTACAGAAAGACGTGTTAACGCTTTACCGCAATGTTATTAAGATTGCTTTCGTGTCAAACTTAGTGCCTGGGTGACCGTCTCGATGTATTCAAAATTAAGTCGGTAATAGTATTTTTCAAGAAGCTACACGTCAAACATTGGAATTTGTGATCATATGAGTTTCAAAGGCAGGCGGCCCATATTGCCTTGCGAAACCTAGGAAGTAAACGCGTGTACACTAACAGTCATAAATTACTAATAGCCATCAATGCTAACACACCAAATTGAGAACACTCTGAATCAAATAAACAGTACAGTTTCGACACTATTACACCTGCATGATGGATGCTCTGTAAACATAACGAAGCACAATAAACAAATGTTATTTGATATACATACCTATTTAGTTAGACCAAGAAGTAATATACCAATACTTCATATCTTTTCTGTACAAAGATGAATCAATACCCTTTTAAGTGATGGTAAAATTTAGATTTATATGATAACTATTAGGCACTGAAATCTCGGTCGTTATCCACCTACGAATAATTTGTTATTACGCCCTCTTTAGCTATTGCATCTCTATAAAATCCCTACGATTTACGAGCGACTAGAACATATCCGTGGTAGTTTGTGAGCGATTTCGAGTTAGATGTATCATTATATTACTAAGGTTTAGTGATTTAAGATTTAGCTCTTATAATGCTTTTACTTTGCTCTATGTTGTAGTAAGAGCGTTTACTAAAATATCTTCAATTTGGCGCCCTTAAATGCATGAAACGTGCTTGCTTCTAAAAATATTTAACAGTAAAAATGTTATGACAAGACTTATGTACAAAAATCTTCATTAAATATTCTGATTGTAACGTCCCACAGTGACCCGTGCCTCATAGCATTGACTGAGGTTTGACAGATAAGAATAAGATAAGCGCCAACAGCTGTACTGAGGCAAATATTTGCAGGAATAATTAAAACAAACCTATGTCTCAGGAACTTAGTCTCTCGTAAACCTCTTTTTGCGATGAAGTCGTAAAATAAAATGAAAAATATTTACTCTAGCAAACATTTTGTTTTACCTTGTTACGGTGCCTTAAAATAAACATTATCTAAAACAGCGTCTAACGTGAAGTACTATATCGAAACAAGGCGAAGACCTAGGTAGCTCCATCAATTAGCATCTTAGTGCCGATTTCGCTAATCACTGCGCTACAATTGCAGGTACCTAGGTACACTTACAATCTAAACACTACTTCGTTCACGATGCTAAGAAAAGATATCTAGGAGTGTTCTTATATCGACTGACACAGTTGCCAATTTGCCATCCTAGCCCATTGACGTTCATGCTAACAAAACATTCGACTTTCAATAGTAGTTTGTAAGCGAAATGGAAAATGTTTATCTGAACAGTAGGTACGCTCTTATTAGATTTACAAAAATTCAACCGTCTGGCTCGGGAGCTAAATTTAAATTCTTAAGATTACGTTATAAGTAGACGTTGCATACGCCACGAGCTTATAAGAAAGATGCAATAGTTTATTTATCGCCATCTTAAAGCAGCTAAATACTTAAAACAAACCGCAAACACCGCTGAGGTTCAATCACCCATCGTACAGTTTGGATCGTATTTGAACAAGTGTCTTGTATTCAGTTGCAAAACGCAGTTAAGGGTTGCATACAAGTGTGCATACAAACTGAACAAAAATGTAATTACTTCAGTGTATAATAAAAGTTGTATTAATAACATGTTCAATGTTCATGTGTGTTCATTAGAAAAGTTAAATAGGTAAATAAGTAGCTAACGCTTTTTTACTATGTGTAGCTAGCTGATGGTGTAGTGATCACTGCAACCAATGGACTTCTACGTGCAATCTCAAACAGACTCTCAAAAATTGAATGTAACTTATATTTGAAACTTTGTTAATTGTAATTTTTTAACTGACCCAGTTATGCAAGCATACACACAGGTAAAACGATTTTATTAGATAACATTATATCATCTTATATATCATATCGTATATCTTATTCTATTCTTATAGAAGCTAAAATAGGTAATCATAAATTCAATAAGCAATTGTGTTGCATTTGCAATTGTGTATTTTTAATTTGCCTGTAAGATTTTGCATTTTAAAAATGTAAGTCTAAACAAATGTGTGTGAATATCCCTTATGCTATTCATATGAGAAAGCACGCATTATTGACCAACAATAATTATTACAGCATACATTCTTCCACAGACAATGGAAAATAAATACACATACTACCACGATTATCTTTAATGTGATGCTTAGTACATGCCTCTTTATTTCTGTTCCCGATTTATTTCGGTATTGTTTTGAGGCATTAAACTAATATTTATAATCAATAATTATCAGTGGCCAAAATTTAATTAATATTTTATATTTTTAAAAGTATTTATTGTTTTTATTAAGTATATATTAATATTTTAAGTTTTAAAATTTACTGAAGTAGTAGCAGCTAATATCTAAATATTTTAAAATTATGTCATTAAACTATTAATTTGCATCGAACCACTGGTGGTCCGACTGCTATTGTTTAACAATTGTGTCTGTTTACTGGACATTCAATAGGTTTAGCGCTTTTAACGCATTACTTGAATCTAAATCAAATAGCCAATTAAAGCACCTATGCTATGATTTCTTTTTCTGCTTACTGTAGATAAATTTATATATATTAAAAGCGGAATCCTTAAAATATGAATTAGTTAGGTACAAAATAAATCTCGAAAGATTCCTGTAAAACAAGAAATTTATCTTTTCAGAAATGGAGTGAACTACAAACCTGCGTGTTATCTCTTTCACAATCTTAACTTTCATACGAGGGATGTCTAAACCTTATTTCGGTGGATTAGCCTATAAAGTTTGTATTTACGTACGAGATAGTAGGTAGGAATGGTAAACACGCACTGTTATAATATGGCTGTTAAGAGGTCTTTATTACACTTTATAACGCTGTAAACCCACCGTAGGATTTTAGTATTAATTTGATTATGGTCAATTATTCACAAAGCGCTGGGCCCGTTCCGTTTTTTTACCCCGCGCTAATAAGCCGAAAAGTATCTAATTTGGATGGCGGTGTCTTTGGCTGCTAACAAATTAAACCACTTTAGCGTATCGCTGATGAAATAAAATCAATATAAACAATCGATAATTAAGTGACTTTAAAACGATTTTATCTTATAAAGATTTGTTTGTATTACCCCAAACCCAATTTTAGCTAAGTAGCACAACTTGGGTAAAAGCAGGTAAGTAATATGTACCACCAAACATAGTTTTGTTGCCTTCTGTAACATACCTTGTGTTTTTAATATGGGTAAACTCTCCGCTCTTGCTATATGAACGCAACTGTCAATATTTAAGTATGTACAAATCAAATATTTGACTAATATAAAGAGAGACTACAAAAGTATTTAACTGTCGGTTATGCTGCACTATCTGTGCGCACCAAAATAAAAGCTCTAGTAACTCGAGCCTCAAATACGAAATTGAATAATGCTGACCTATCCCGCGACCGCCTGAGCCGTAAATCACCAAGATATTTATGTCCCTCACCCCCCTCTCCCAGGCTCCTTTTCTCTCGAGGGCTTATTCGCGTCGAGGGATATAAAATATTAAATAAAAACTTACATAAAATGGTAAGTAATTCCGATTGAAATCCAAGGAACACAGACCATGCGGTCACGCGCCTATTCTGTGGTCTGCACGACTAGCCAACAAATCAATGGCAAAATTGTTTTAGCATTGAAAAAGTTACAAAATACCTCATTGTCTTGTATTAACATACGCCATATTCCGATGTACTAGCTCAATTTTATAGTAGGTATTAATATTAAATAAGACAATGATAATATAATAGTTAATGAATTGCGCACTAAAAACTAACTTATTTATAACGCTTATAATACTCGTAGGTAAGTGACTGTCTAAATAATTGTGACCAAGATCGATTCACCGCTCGTTGAATACATCAAATAAAGTAGGCATGAGAAACATAAAATGAAATATACTAACACGAATTCCAGAGGCCTTCATGTGGCTACATCAACGCAGGCTACTCGACGACATATTGGGTAGACACGAGACGTTTATCTCAGAAGTATGTGGCATGTAACGCACCGCTTCCCGTGAGCATTAACTTTACTTATACTCCCTCTTATTCATGAGAAATAAATAATACTATTAGTAGGAGATACCGATTCCTGATAAAAAGTGGGCCCGAGTTAAATGGGAGGCACAGTGGAGGCAGAAAGAAAGTAATGGAGGCGCATCGAACCGGTTTGGAGATTTTTACGAATGCAAGGCTGCTTGGCTTGAGTCGGGCTATGTGCTGCCCGCGGTGAGCACATAACATCTCCGCCGGCGGATTCGCGCCGGCGGCCGCCCGTTCTTCCATACACACACACGCCCGCCCGATTGTCTGTAGCCCGTAGTCCATAGCGATTATTTCTGTTGGCATATAACTAGATTCTACGCATGACCACATTAGGCCATTAAAATATTTGCTGTACAACAACAAACGTTTCGTGCACTTAAGTCATTATTTGCAAAGCAAATGCGTCCTTGGACAGAACGATCACTATTCCAGAATTTACCACAGCTTACATGGAAATTGTTTGTTTCCGGATTCATGGACATATTCAAATCATAGACAATAATTTCAGAAAATATTGTGAAAATTCTGTTAGGACGAACCTACTTGTTCTTTGTACTGTTCATAATATTATGAAATTAGAATTTGTGAAACGGGTTGAAATTTTATGATAAGAACCAGATTATAGAGAAGAAAAAAAAGAAAACAGTGTTTTGGTTAATTTCCCGATTGAACCGAATTTAGAAATTGAAATTAAATGGAGGATAAAAATAATTACGACATGAACGAACTTATTAATGTTTAGGCTTAGAAAGTACATAATTATATACTCTCTACTAAATATCACTTATCATTAATAACAAGATACATAATAATATGTCCCAATTGATACGTCTGTACAAATTGCCGGTTGAGCCTTGTTCAAAACAAAAGAGACATTGAATTTGTGGTGTAGGTAATGTTTGGTGTTTTAAAATGACCTATTTCCTACAGGAAATATTACGTACTTGGATATTGAATGTTAGTTTGTTTGTTTGTCAACATGCGCCCGTGTATGCCAAGCCATTAGAGCGAGGCCGACAACGATGCTGAAACGCGCAAGTACTGAAGGACCTACCTTATACGCTTATTGGGTATTTAACATTATTTGTCCCGTGATCTGACTAACGATTCTTAGTATTACATATTTCTGAAGAAAACGCTATGTGCTCTGGACGAACTGCGTGGCGCAGTAGTTGGCACCCGTGCGATGTGTCGAGTTGTCGACAGTCCTGGGTTCGAACCCTAGCGGAATCTGAATTATGTTGTTATGTTGTTATTTGAGTTTAAATTTCTGTTTCTGGTCTGGGTGTACGTCCTTAAATTGTCTTGGCCATGGTAACTACGACACAGGGAATCCTAACGAGGGACTATGAGTTTTATGTGCATCATGCTCATTATTAGGGCCCCATTTAGTCGATTAATTGAATAAATGAAATGGAATACCTATTTTTAGTAGAAACATATTGTAATTGAATAGTTTATTGAATTCATAAAATTGTCTGTACTGAATAATTTTGACTACGTATTTAATTATTAAACTTTTAATTAATAAGTTAAACACATACACCTAAATGTAATGTTAATATAGCTTTAATTATTGACAATATTGACATTGCCATTACAATATTTATCGTTACCTGTAGGTATGTAAAGTACCTAATACAGTGCTAATGAATTGTTAGTGTTAAACAATCACATAAGATTACTTATGTACTTCTAATTATTGTTTTACTATCCATATCCATATAAGATACGAATCATCACTGAAAACTTAATTCTTCTTAAATATTGTAATACAGCCAGTACATTACCACTCTCACAATAAACACGAATCTAACGACCACTTCTCAAGCTAAAATCCATTAAGCCTTTTAGGCTATAGACTATAGATAGAGCGTTCCTTAAGTTATTCCACGAAATCTCATAGTATCTAATTTATTTGACTTTTTTCTGTTAAAAATAATCTCTAGCCGTATTCTGTGTGGTGTAACATCCAACAGCTAACCTGTAATGTGGCTTGTATTTGAGAATGTGGGACCCGTGACCAGCAGTAGGACATAAAATGGGTTGCAGAAAACACTAGAAATTCTAACGTTTTTTATTCATCGTAAAAAATCATACATTCATCATACCTACATACATCATATGAAATAACTATTTTAATGGTAGTGGACTTGCAGTGGAAGGTATTTTGTTGAAATTTAGAGATGTAAAGAGACGCATCTCTCTGTACATGCGTATTTACTGACCATGATATTCAATTTTTCGTGTAAATTTAACCATCTATTCTAATATTTATTCCATTTAAGACAAATATTTAAAAATCGTCTGATGCGAACCGACAAAAACCGGATTATTTTTAATTACACAACAGTTCAAGTAGAAATTGCATTGCCCGCCCAATATTGATTCTACCGATGCTAAAAAAGGTGAGGTTTTATAGTGAAAATGATTACATAATTATCTATTTGATTAAAAATATACAGATGTAACTAGCCCAAATGTTCAGTACATAGAAACTCAACAAAAAAGGTTCCTGTTAGTCGTCTTTATGCGTTTACAAATGACAACGCATGACTTTCAATGCCTACAAATTTTATGAGGGCCATATATTCAGCAGGACCAGTATCAAGTTTGTAAAGAATTCATCATTCATCAATTAGTCACAGAGACAAAATATTTGTTGTCAGAGCCTGCGTAATTGCAGTGCTACAATCGTAACACTCGCTACGAAGCTACCGTAACGCCCGCAATTTGTTCCCATTGTTCCAAGACGGTAATATTTACACCGGCGATTGTCCCTACCCGCACACTGAGCTGTTTTCAAAACAGACAATTCTTTATAAAAAGTATTGTTTAGTTTCATCTTTAAACTTTTAAACGTTTCCAGTTTCAATTGCAATGAAACGATAACAATACATATTTTCATAAAGGACCTGTTACACTTTCCACCTGTGTAATGAATTATGATTAATTTGGAGGTAATGAAAATAAGTTTGATTAACTGATAAGCGTTGACAGTTAACATGAAAACACCAACCTGAGTCATCAGCCGATCAGCACCGGTACCTTCGTCATCCTTGAAATCGATGTCCGGATTGTAATTAGGCACTAAGTCTTTAAACTTCTCATCATCTCTCGTGATGCGACCCTCGGGGGGTCCGCTGGCGGCTTTCGAATTCTCCGCGATGTTGGGGTCGTGCTGGTTGAAGACGAGGGGCGTGATGCGGCGCGGTCCGTGGCGGCGGGTGAATCCGCGGCCCGGGCCGCATGCCGCCGCCGCACCTAGCCACAATAACACCAGAGGCAGCCTCATCTCGCAGACATCACTCCACGCGCGCTCGACGCACGACCACCGCGCGCCGCGTTTTGAGCGACACTGAGAGTTACCAGCCGCCTTGCCCGACCGTCCACCACCGACCCGAGCCTGCATCCCTTAACTTACCGAACGCCAACGGCCAACCCGCTACCTCACCACTTGGTCGCTCGCGAACCGTCCTATGCACTAACACGACCACGGCCTAGGAGCAGCGCAGCGTAGGCAGCGTGTTCACATTCGGGTAATCGGAGCCTTTGATCTTGATGCAATGATTTGCATTAAATAGTTATTTATAATTTTCCAGATATTGTTTTATGTATTTAACTATAATTATATAATAATTATTAAAAATGATCGGATAATCGGTAATTCGTACACAATAAGAAGTTAGGTATAGGTACGAACTACCGCACGAGAGCGAACTTTAAAGAATTTATTAAATACATATTGTGTGCATACTATGTAGTTATCGTAGGTATTTCGTTTTGGAGTTACGTAGAGCAATAAATGGTCATTTTCTCTTTTGCAACAAAATTTGAAAAGAAAAGGAGGAACTGGATTACGGTGCCTATTATATAATACTATTATTATAATAGGACCTATGACCCAGATTATTTATCAAAGACAATAAAAAATGTATAAGTATTCCGTTATATAGAAAGCATAGAAAGCACGTATATTTTAACAAATAACGAAAATTTACTCCAAAGGTATCATCAAACTGAGGTAATTTGGGAATTTGGACGAGTCATTTTTGGCAATGAAATAATGAGTTATAAGCTTAAATAGGAGCGGTGATAGCCCAGTGGCTTAGAATTCGACCTCGAATCGAGGGGTCCGGGTTCGAAACCAATGACTTTGTAAAAAAGTTATGTGCGCTTTATAAAATTAAATATCACCTGCTGTTACGGTGAAGGAAAACATCGTGAGGAAACCTGCATGCCTGAGAGTTCACAAAAAAAATGTTCCCAAAGGTATGTGAAGTCCACCAACCCGCAGTAGGCCAGCGTGGTGAACTAATGCCTACATCCCTCTCATTGCAAGAAGGACACCCAGTGTAATGTAGTGGGTCATTAATGAGTTTGACAAGCTTAAACATTCATCATTTCTACCGTGACTAATATTTACCAAAGTAAATAACTGTTTTAATTAATAATAATAAATAACCTACAACAATTCAACGGGAAAATGTCGCAATTGTTAAAACGTTCGTAGTAATAGCACATGTGTAAATATATACACAAATGACTGGTTTTATGTCTAATTGTTCAAGCATTCACTTTTAATAAGTAGGTAGGGGAAAAGTGGCATTAAGGAGCCAGATTTTGAAGGAGCCACTTGCATTATTTCCGTAGTTTCGGGTCAAATCTGGTTGGAAATTATATTTTTACGTGGCAACACTGATTTCCTGTTACCCACAAAGATTTGGGAGCTCTCCGAAACCATTGGACACCGGTACGTAGAGTTAAAATTTTTGGCACTAAAAAGTAAGTATTTTTGTTATTTTAAATTGTTTTTTGGTATTTTATTGGAAATAAATCTAGGACACGGATTAGAAATTAAGTTTGTGCATATATTTGGCCTTGTAGATACAGAAAAACTGAGCTGAAAAAGTTTTAATATTATTGTTATTTTGAAGGTTATATTTATTTAAAGAATAGGTTATGAAAGAGCCGTTAAAATTTTTTGTAGTTTATTTTAAAAAATTGTCATTTTGTTGTTTTTTAATACTGCAGTAATTTTAATTTTGCATATTTTTTGCAATTAAAACTTTTTTCTCGGCCGGCTCCTTTATAACTTGTACTGGCTCCTTCATAGCCGATAAGTTATGAAGGAGCCAGATGATACATATTTTAAAATAGGTAAATTCATTGATTTTTTAGTATGTTTAAGGTTTTTTCGTATGAAATTACCTACCTTAATAAATAAATAATAATTTGAGAGACAAAAAATCATGATATCCTTCATTTAAAGTATATTTTTCGCTTTGTTTTGAATACTGGCTCTTTCATAGCACTTCTCCCATACATATCTACATAATTACCTATGTAACGCTAGGTTTGTCATGTGATATGATGATTTACGGTGAATCATGACATACTTATAAGTAGGATGCAGTTAAGCTAAGCCGACAAGCATCAAGTCAAATCAAAGGATTTTCTAAAGCTAAAAATTTCCTTAACCTATTCCATTCTGGTTTTTAAATTTCCAAACTAAATTGTTAAAACAATTTTTTTTTTCTTTATTTTTCCTAAAGCTCTATTTCTGTGGCTCAGATGTTTGTCTGTCTATCTGTAATGTGGTTGTATCTTTCTAACTGTAGGTAGGAACTAGTAGAAAGACGGTTGAAATTACTACAAACTGAATTTTTATACCTACTTTTTATACCTCACTATATCAACATTCTTGGTGATTTTAGTTTCTGTCAAAATACTAAATAGTTGAAGAACCATAGTGACTTAGTTTACCTGACCTTCACCCTCTTCACCCGCCGTGTAGAATATGTTCTTCATAACCTGCATTCCCGTTAGTTTAAGCGGCAAACGGGAGTTGAAAATATCCCAGTGTCCAATATTGTGCGGTGTTTGGCGCGTTAAGTTTCATTGATTTCGCTACAGACCTTCAGTTTTAACTGCACAGTTTTAACTGTACAGTCGAACTGTGCAGTTATAAAGCCCGCACAGACCTTCAGTTTTAACTGTACAGTTGAACTGAGCCCACTGCAGACCTTCAGTTTTAACTGCACAGTTCGACTGTACAGTTAAAACTGTGCAGTTAAAACTGAAGGTCTGTAGCGGGCTTTATCTCTTGTGCCTTGCATTTACAAGTTTTTGCTTGATTCTTGTCCGACTAGTATAAGTTTACTAGAGCAGTTTTATAATAGTGAATTATGAAATACAGTTCCAACCTTCATCGGTTGTCAAGTCATGCTGAAATGGCTTATTGGGCGACTAACGATGCTTTGTCTGCGCTCGTTCACACATGTGATATTGACACAACATGAAAACCTCAATTTATGCCTCAACATTTCGATTGCTTGCAGGTACTCATATATATAACTTGTCAGAAAAATAATAAATGCTAGTACCTACCTGGTTTCAAACCACATATCGCGAAAAAATTCGACAAAGATTTTTAATTAACTTCCAATTAATTAATAAAACATTTAAGTAGGATTTGCATTAAACACAAATCTCATCAAAATAAGAATCATTACTAGTAGCAAAGCCTAGTGCAAATCACAAAGTAGGTAAATCCAAATATCACCCTATTCATCCTGCAACACCCGTCAGGTTTTAACGATATCATTCATTAACTCTTACCTAACAAATTTACCAATCACTAAGATCTGTAAGTAACATTCAACTTGTCTTGACTTACGGCTTAATCAGTTCTATGAAGTTAAATGTTCATTAAAATTGACTAAATATTTTAGACGTGCAATGAAGTGACGTGGAAAATACTTATTAATATTCATGTAACAATCTGTAAGCTCAGTGAGGGGTCAAAATACCCATTACTTAATTTACTCGTGACGACAAAACCTCTTCCCTTTCAATTCTGACCTAGAAAAGAAATTGCTTTACAGGGAAATTTATATACACATTTACATAACAGAGCTGCCGAGTTTAGGACAATTTGTACGCATCGCGAAGACGTTACATACACAATAAACTGCATGGGACCCATAATGAACTCATAAGTCAAAGAAATACATGTTTTATCTTCCGGATTGGTGCTATAAATATATGTACGTATGTAACTACTTTCATACGTAGGTATATTTTTCTTTCTTTTTTGTTCAGCAATTATTCATAGTCGGCTGCTGGACTAGGGCCCAAAATCGACGCTACTCCCGCCGGCCTGTCCTTGTCGGTCCTGGGCCTTTTGAGTCCAGCGGCTTCCCGCAGTTTTCTTCAGGTCATCTGTCCACCCGGTCAGAGTATTCTTTCCGTATTCTTTTAGCCGAAACTTGGTCGCCATACTTCCTAAAAGTTTATCGGTCCTTCGAAATGTGGGGCCAAGCCATTGCCACTTTATTTTGCTATTTGCTATCGTTCTTAACGATAACTAGCTCTTCTAGTTATGATTCCCCGTTTCCTATTTTATAGATTAATAAAATTTCATAGATTTCTTTTAATTGATTTTAGGTGAATACGAGTATTATTCGAACCTGGGTTATTTGGAAACTTGTTATGTATGATAATGTGGTGAAGATATTGTTAGTAAATTTGAAAAGCTGAATTCAGCGTATACTGTACTTACGGTACGAATATAAGGTAGGTACCTACGGTAAAATATTATTATTAAATAACTACTCATATGTGGTGACAATGACGTGACCATAAGTTAATATTGAAAACACGTACCGCTATAGGTACATACACGTATTTTGACACCCGTTTACCCTATCTGTTAACTACAATGACTATAGCATAATGCTACTGGGCAACAGTCTAAAAAAGTATTTATGCAAAGACCTTATAAAGCTAGAGGCTTTTCATAATGAGTTTGCATATTCATGTTCTGTTCAAACCATCGTCACAGAATTATGTATTTTAAAAAAGTAATTTACAGTTTCCTGTCGATATTTACCCACTGTGCCTATACATCTGTGGTAGCCCAGTGCAGTCTAATGCCTCGGTCTCTTACTCTACCTTACAGCACGTAGTTCGTACACATAAAGGTACACAAGGTTCGCCGATTGTTCATCTTCCATGATCTAAAACAAAACAGAAACCTGTTACTCCCTTTATCAGAACAAAAAAAATTAACACTTCCTTATCGATAATACTGAGAAAACTTCCAAAGCTCAACGGAACCAAAAGTAAAATAGTACGGAAACTTAACAAAGGTGTGTGAATGCGTGCTTGCGTCCGCTACACAATGCTTAGCCTGCCAAACCACTGATAAGATAATTCTGTCTTTACAAATGTGATTTTAAACTCATTCATATACAAAATGCATCAGCCCATCTTCTGTGGTTTTAAAATAATTTCAGGTGACTCACTTTGCGCAATAACTTAAAAGAAAATAAATATATTTGTTAGTACCCAGGGGACGTCAAGTCTTAAGGAAGTAGAGTAATAAAGCAATGAGGTTCTATTTGTAAGGGTGATCTTTATTGCTTCCTCTGCTCCGATATAGGTATTCCGGCGACACAAAGATGAACGCCGTCTAACGAATTTTCGATCACTTCACGTATCCTGACGCGAGTTCAACATTTTTTACCCATCCCAAAAAAGTGCACAACGCCGCTAAAGAAGTTTTCACTTCAAAAAACTTCTAGGTACCTAGGTACTCAATATGAGATTTATTGTTTAATAGACGTAATTAGATCAATTTTCTAGTTAGTCCTTCCTTATAGAAACGCCATAAATCATCCAGAACAACACTTATGTTGGCTGAAGCCGCTTAAAGGCAGCCAAAGCAAACTACGGGTACACCAAGTGGCATGCGAGTGTCGCGTCGGCACCTTCCTCAGTATACCGAACAAATAATATTTTCGACAAAGCTGAGGTGTCGGCACAGACTAATGGAGGAGAGTGCTGGACCAATACGGCCGGTGTAGTGTTTTAAACTGTTTGCTCTTCCATAAAGCTCTCAACTGCGTACAAACTCGTCTTGAACCTTGTCCAATGCCATGGGTAATGTGAGCTTACTTACCAACACATGCTACTGACCGAGGATATGAGGTTCTGATAGCCTGATACGTACTAGCTAGCAAATAAGCATTTGCATGTTTTTTAATATCTGTGTTTAAATATTATTTATTCAGTTCATGAACAGTTTATTAATCCATTACTAAAAATGCATACCTTTATGCTAAAATACCTACATAAAATGCAACTTGTGTTATAATAAAAACTCCACTAGGTACTCCTGCAGTCAAAGAAAGTATTGTATGTAAGTAAGAAGAAAGTATAGTCCTTCAAAGCACAAACACAGTATCGTAGATGTGGTGGAATTTTTTCAGTTCTTCTGCCAAACCCACAATGGCTACTTTACACGTTGCGACTCGCAACTTGCGAGCTAGCGTGCGTGTGCGAGTGAGATCTGCCGAGTAGCTGAAGTACTAACTCGCACTCTTTGGACGAGACTTACGAGTAACGCGTACACGCGAGTTGGACAATAGCTTTACATATAGGTACGTATATTAATAATTTATTGTGTACGATAATATCTACCTATTATATTATGTCCTACTAAAATAAAAAAAATAAAGACTATTTAACTTACAGTGTTTAGACTAGCAGATACTTTAGATTGAGGATATAAAAATATTATATATAAAGTTACCTGCACAAATATAATTAAAGAGCATAAATTGCTCGTGTAACGGTTCATATTATGATTCAAGAGTTTATTGGAATACGAATTAGTGCTACCATGTTAGTTTACTTACCTACACGATGACGACAATTATTATTGACAGTTTTATTATTTTTAATGTGAAATTATCACTTAAATGTTTTATTTGCACTGTTCATTTACCTTTTGCCTCATATAAGTACATAATATCTGAGTCGTTAATTAATAGAACTAACTAAAAGAAGTAAACCTGAACGATTGACGATTTCCCAACGAAACTAATATCAAGTAGGTACCTAGGTACTTATTAGAATAGTTAATCTTTAGTTTTCCTCAAAACTATAGTTATTTTTATGTATCGCCTTTTTTAAGAAAGGCAAGCAAACAGGCAGGCGGGCCACCCGATGGTAAGTAGGTAGTCACCGTCGCTACTACTACTTGTTCTACTTATTGCCTTCCTATGCTTGCCTACTAATTGGGGCCAGCAAGGTATTGCGGTAGTAATAGGTGGGCATGTTCATATTTCTTGAATACATAATTGGATGGAGCTTCATAACAAAATTGGGCACAAAAAGAATATTGAAAATCTGTCAACAGATATGATAATATTACCGTGCCACAGGTAAGCCGAGATATCGCTTCACATAATCTACATAAAAAAACACAAACGTGAAACATCGCATTTGAATGTAGAGAACCTCCCCCTTTATGAAGTCGGTTAAAAAGCTAGGGATCTAATGAGCAACCTAATATCCATAGAGTACCATCACAATTTTACAATAATCCAGGGGCAAAATATTTTCCAAAATAAATTGCTAAAATCAAGACTAAAATATTCTTTTTTAAACGAACCTTAACGTATAAAGATACCTACTACAAGGTGTAAAGAAGTCAAACCTGTTTGGCTCATGCGTTGCCCTCTAATTGACAAATTGGAATCTTATTAAAATAAAATTCAAGTTCCTAACTAAACGAGGTGCAACGGCTCAAAGCCTCAAATGCAAAGAGGCATATGTGACTGGACAGCCTTCCGATCGGTTGCCGATGAGCGCCGAGCGCTCACGAAACGGCCCAGGCGGCACGAATAAAAAGTCGGCAGCATTCGAAGCGCGTGCCTCGATGTGTGTGGTCCACTGTGGAGGTCCTCTCCCACATTTGATTTATTGAAATCTGATTTTCGCACCCTTTTTCACCAATTTAGTGATTTATAAACGACTACGCCGATTATAATAGGTATTAAGTCTAAAATAAAACTGTTTTCTTCGTAATATTAGTATATTTGTCTATTGGAATGTATGAAACAATTGCTTCTTCGCAAAAATGATGTTCAAAAGTAGTGCTTTTGTAGGAAAAACCATAAAGATTTTAACAATATTAAACTTTGTCATCAGTTGTCATCCATTCACTTTTCTCATCATCGGTGAAAATATTTATATCCATTGCGTTTGTAGTATTTAGTTCAGGATATCTAGGAAGTAGTTCGTAACTATTGAAATTATAAGTCGATTCGTTATCGTTAGTTTTCCAGTTATTTATAATCATTTGCAACGGTTCTAAGCAGTGCAAGCTTTGTTTAAGCCTAAGAAGCTCAATATTACACTGATTTTCCACCTCCAGAAGCTTCAATCGAAACGCTTTACCCAACATTTGTTTTCTAAGTTGGTTCTTCTTTTCGTTGTGAGCAATATGAAGAGTGCTCTGATATTTTTGTAATTGTTTTTCATATTCTAAAAGACTTTCATCGCAGTGTAATTTGCTATCTATATTGATACCGTGTGAACAGTTGGAATCCAGTTGGAACGCTTCTATGCTACAGTTGTTCAAAAATTCCACATATTTATTATCATCATGAAAATTCGATTTTTGTAACGGTATGGAATTTGATGCATGTGGGTTTGAGTGAGATTCTTCTTGTAATTTAGCCTTCTCTTCGGTAAGTTCTAACTTTAAGGTTTCAATTACTTTCCTACAGTTTTCAATCCTTTCCTTTAGTTTTATGTCATTTTCTTCAATAATTTCCAGTGGAGCTTTTTCTACACTACGTTGAGTAATATTGGTGGGTTCTTCTTTTAATTTATTAGATTCATTAATCATGCTATTCACCGGAGCAGTAGTTGTATCAGGATCGCCGTCTGCATTTTTGTTATCACCACAAGCAAGCTTTGTGTCCATATTTTCAGTAAAAGATAAAATTAAAATTCTCTCAAATCTCAAAAAAAATTCAGGTTTAACAAATTTCTAACAATTGTTTTTTTAACGTTTGACAAATGGTGAAATCAAAGAGACTGTACGTCATTACAATATTTTAATTCAATTGAAACTCTTCGTCTGAAATTTAATCAGAAAACAATAAAATTATGAAGTGTTTGGCTTCGAACTAGCGATCATTTATGGATTTAAAATAGACCAAATTTCATCGACGAATCACCCCCCATATCATATATGGGTCTAGACCTCCTCTTTTTGAAATGGCGCAGCCATTTGAAATTTGTATTGATTTTTTTACATTATATTTGCGATTTATATTATATAATCAGTGAAAAAATCTTTTTTATGACATTTCACATTGAGAAATTTACAAATTTCCTATTTTATCTGATAGATGGTAAGGTTAGTACTTACTACTTAGTACATAATATATTAATTGGTAACGGAAAATGAGGGTATTCGGCACTTGTGGTTAATTTGTATAAACTGTCTATACTAACTTTTATAAGTTTTTATTAGTTACCTACTAGCTGACCCCGCAAACGTAAGTTATCGAGCGTTAAAATGGACTATTAAAAAATAGGGGTTGGTGATAGAAGGGTGAAAATTTAGGGTTGTGTGTATTTTTTTATTGCCACATTATTGAAAAATACAAATAAAAAAATAAAAATGCCAAATAAAAATGTTAGGTGTGGACAACCCTTATCACTTAGGGGTATGAAAAGTAGACTGTAGCCGATTCTCAGACCTATTGAATATGCATATAAAATTTTATAAAAATCAGTCAAGCCGTTTTGAAGGAGTATACTAAAACTGTGACATGAGAATTTTATAATATATAAGATTTACGAATATATCACTATTGGCTGATTCTCAACAACTGTGAGCTTGACTGTTTTGGTAAGTACATAAACATAAATAAATAAATAAACGTTAGACATATGAAAAAAAACGAAAAAAGTGGCTCTTAGTAATCGGTATCTTTAGCGGAGTGACCTTGTTGCATTTGCAGTTACCAAAGCACCACTATACAGCATACCGGTAACCGTGGTGGAAAGCCTACAGATCTAATAACAAGCGCCATGAGGTCATCGCAGTTGCAGGAGGCTATATTTTGCTTTCAGCACTAGTACATTCTATGGTTGAAAGAGAGGAATCTCAGTGGGTTTCTAAGGAAGGCGTTTTTCCCCGCAAAAAATATTATGCAGACTATTTCGGTGCAAAATAACAGGCACGGTGAAACAAATTATGCACAGCTTTATTCAGCTCTTGATGGAGTTTTTACTTAATCACTCAATTTCAATGAATTATATAGTGTGCGGATTCTTTAATCGTTTTCTACCTCTGGTAACAAAGTAACAATGATGATAGTTGATACCTCTCTCACGTCAAATCGAACATGACATTAACAATGTCACTGTCACGGCACGTCTGATATTGTCAATTTTGTGATTCGTAGGGATGTGACTTTTTTGGGTTCGATCATATACTGCGGGTCGATACGGATCGAACGGATCGGATGCTTGCATTGGATCCGATACCCAAAAGATCAATCCTAAAAATCGCATAATTTTTATATAATTATTTAGAAAGATACTCATTTCGATCATGTCGATCCGATACTTGTAGTGTTGTATCGATCCGCATTAGGATCATAATTGGTTTCGATCCGATCCAAATATCGATTGGATCGTATGCCCTCGACTGGATCATCGAAATATCGGATCGGATCGTCGCATCTCTACTCTAGTAACTCTAACTTGTCACTTGTCAATTTGTCATCCGATTCATAAAGCAATTTGCCGGCAAAATAATTTTATTTTATTATAATATTGTCGTTTGTTGTGTCGTTCTTTCGTTATAGCGTTAGTTACTCTCTTTTGTTACCTTAGTACTTTACCATTAATTAATACAAAATAAATAAACAGAAGTCCATTTGAAACATTTATAACGCTATTATAATTAAAAACTATTGTATCTTTGCAAGCTCAGTTTTATTTTATTAAGATTAAAAAACTATCATGGGGCTCTTAGAGCTTTGTCAACGTTTTTATAACTCTACTAACTTGTATGAAATTCTGCAAATATCCAAAAACGCAACTGAAAAAGAAGGTTTGTAATGTAATTTTACTATAATTATGTATCGGAATCCAAGACATTCGAAATGTAACTGTTACTGTTTCTGTATTTCAGTTAACACCGCGTATCGTAAACTCTCATTGAAAGTGCATCCAGACCGGGTGACTGATGATGAAAAATTAGAAGCTACTGAAAAATTTAAAGTCCTTAGTAATATTCATAAAGTTCTCAGTGACAAGAACAAAAGGGCTCGTTATGACGAAACTAGCTGTGTCGATGATGAAGACGAAAGTGTTGTTAATCATGATTGGTTGGTGTATTGGAGGATGCTCTTCAAAGAAATCACAATTGAAGATATTCAGGCTTATGAAAAGGAATATACTGGTAAGGATAAATGTTTTAGTGAACTAGACTTGGTGGTTCCTAAATAATGAAGTGTGAATGAATGTTATTAGAACCCATTAGTTGGGTCAAAGGTACCAAATGTGGTAAGAAGGTATGGTTGCCATATAGATAGGGTTCCTAAAAGCTGCGGTAACCATTCAACTAGTGGTCTGGATTCTTACACATTAAAATTTGCTGTTTCTAAGTACAGTCAACCATGATTTACAAATTTTAACTTTTTAGGATCTGAAGAAGAAAAAAATGACCTCAAAGCAGCCTACTTAGCTGGTAAAGGCGACATGAACTATATAGTGGATCAAGTGCAATTCATTACAAATGAACATGAGCCTAGAATCCGGGAAATTTTAATGGTATGTGTGGAACTTCAAACAAAATTAGTTTGGCTGATTATTATTTTTTTGTTTGCACTTTTTAATCACTAGAATGATATATTTATTACTTTTATCAAAAACTAGCCAACAAATACCATCTTTTCTCAAACAAACCACTTTCATACTATAGTAACCATCACAAGTCATGATTCAATGTCAAACCAACCAATAAAGATTGTGCTCATGACTTATGCCAACTTCTATATTAATAAAATTAACCCCCGACGCAAAAGAAGGGGTGTTATAAGTTTGACATGTCTGTCTCCTGTTGGTTGTGGCACTGTAGCTCGCGAATGGATGAAGCGATTTCAATTTAGTTTTTTTTTGTATGAAAGGTGAGTTACGGCCTAATGTTCTTAGACATGTTTGATGAAAATTGGTTGAGTCGTTTAAAAGTTGTGGTGGGTGAAAGTGGGGAAGAATAACCAAATGTCTGCAAATATAATCGAGTGGGGTCTCAAATTAAAGTGCATCACGTGCACATTACAAAATAATATGTTCAATGAAAATTGTCATTATTGCGTCGGGTTTTTTAAATTTTCAATTTAATGTTTTGATTATTATATCAATTTACTCAAAAGCCAATCTCAACTACACTTCTAAAACATAGTAATGAAGGGAATAAAGGGTGGAACACTAAGGCCTTTATTTTTCTCATTATGAGATGAGAATAGACCAGTATGAGTCAATTATCTGGTGGGTAGCAGATATATAAGAAAAAAATATATTGGTTTTGTTAATATTACAGGAAATGATAGAAAAAAAAGAAATACCAGCATACAAAATATTTACACATGAACCTGCTAGGAAGCGAAATCGCCGTCATGCAAAACAACTCCGTGAAGCTAAAGAAGCAGAGGAACTGAAAGAGAAAATGAACTCTAAAACAGGTAACATTGTACTTAGTCTTGCATTTGTCTGTAACCCATTAATGATCCACTGCAGGGTCGTCTGGTCGCCTCTCACAATGAGAAGGATGTAGACCTTAGTCCACTATGCTGGCCTAATGCAGATTCACATGCCTTTGTGAACTCTCAGGCATGCAGGTTTTCTTACAGTGTTTTTCTTCACCATTACAGCGAGTGATATTTAATATTATAAAATGCACATTGTATAACTGATTTTTAAAGGAAGTTGTTGTGCATGCCACTAGGATTCCTACCCGGACCCCTCAAGTAAGAGATCGAGTTCTTAACCAATGGGCTATCACCACTCAGTCTTTGTGCTCATTCTTGCTTGAGTAATGATTAAATTTAAATATTAGTCTACAACAGTTTGCTGTTGTTTTTAACAACTAACCCATATTGTATAGTCCACATAACCTGGTGATGCTCTGTTTTAGTGTGAAACACGTGTCTGGTGTCTTATACCCTCCCCTATCTCCAGGTAGGTACATAGCATTGATGGACAAGCATGTGGTGGGTCCATGCCATATGTGTGAATTGTTGCAAAGAAATATAAATACAAATAAGAAAAAATTATTATCTACCTTATTTATTTATCTTGTTATTTTATTTGTATTTATATTTCTTTACGACAATAATTAACAATTTTTGTTGCCTGATATACCTCAGTGATGACTTAACGCTCTCACGTCTTTTCAAAACCTCTCAATTGCACAAATGTTATGCCCTATGCTTGATATTTCTTAAACAAATATAACCAACATTCACCTTACATAGTTAGGTGTCTAAAGTTTGAATGAGATGACAAAATTTTTAGGACCAATGGGTAAAAATATTCCTCAAATGGTGACTATGCCCTTTAACTTGGCTGACTCATAACCTAAGAACCAAAGTGGGAAACCATTTGTTAAGGACTCAAGTGTGCAAACAAGCAATGAACCTCCAAAGGCTGATAGATAGGCCGCCATACTTCACGTATTTTCTGACGAACGAAATGTGGACGATTAATGAGTAGTTTTAGTATGTACTAAGATCGCATGCCTACCAGCTAGCTTGCTTAGAGGCCAATTTCCAGGTATCAGGTAAGCAAGGTACACAGAAACAGTACTGCCGTCACGTATTTTCTCCCGGCTGATTATCACGTATATTGTAGACAATATCGTTAAAAATAAGTCGTCAATACGGAACGGACGGAAAGTGTTTGGGAAGACACTTTCCATCGGCCATTCTCAGAAAATTTCACCTGCGGCGGCTGCGGCTTACAAAACAGCAGGCATTAAATTTCTTCGCAAGTTTAGTACATACTAAAACTACTCAATCGTCCACATGTCGTTCTTCAGAAAATACGTGACGTCTGGCGGCCCTGTAATCTTAATCTAATAGTTAGGCCTTTAAAGAATGGCTCTTAAACAAGAATGAAGAAAGTCTCTCTCAGCTTTGCCTGAAATAAACTAAAACACAATATAGAATAAATATTATCCTCTTTTTCAGAAAATACCAGTTTAGAACTAATGATAAAACAGAAACAGGCCAATAGAGCACAGGAAATGGATTCATTTATTGACAATTTAGCTGCAAAATATTGCGGGAAATCTGGAGGCGTGAAGCGAAAATCTGCTACATCAGAAAAAGGAACAAGGAATAAGAGGAAAAAGTAAAGCTGTGTTTTCATAGTTCTTTTAATATATTTTTTTTTGTTTTGTAATAAAATAACTTACATGAGTATGACATAAGTGTTAGTGTCAAATCTCTTGAATCAGTGTTGCCTAGTATATCACTGCCTATACTTTGATACCATTCAGCTTTTATATTAATATTAAAACTTAAATTATCGTCATATAAATGAAAGAGTACAACATTACTGTTAATTAAATTATGATACCAATAAACTTGTATTTTCATATTCACTTTTTCAATTTCCTTCTTCCATAGCCACTTGTAACTGAGTTTCAGAAAAGAATGGCCCCTGATTTATATATGTTTGAAGTCTTTCTTTGATGTTGTCATCAAATACGTTAGATGTAGAGAGGCGCTGAATGATAGCGAATTTTGCCTCTTTAAGTTCCTTAGTTTCATCCACAGAGCGATCCAGAAGGTACTCAATGAATCCTGAAATAAATAAAAATGTAAATTTACCTAAATTATGAGGAAGTTCAAACACTTATTTTTCATTTAAGTTTACGCAGAATATGTGTTGGAGTTGTTATTATATATTATTAGTAGGTACACTATTTTAAAAGTGTGTGATGTTTTCTAGCAAAGCACAAATTTAAATGATGAGCTCAACTGAGTGTTTTGTGTAGTTACACTGCAGTAATGACACGAGCATCATCAGGTTATGTGGACTCTCCAACGGTTGGTTATCGAGCTCGATATGATCAATCCGCTCAATAGATTTCCGCAAAGTAACGCCTGATACAATAAATTATATAATCCAAAAGTATAATAATATGTGGTGGATTGCTTATTGTGAAGAATAACTTATTGAAATACACATGCAAAATATTTAAAATTTAATACTTTACCTGCTACACCTGCAACTAATTCTTCACCCCATGTATGCTGACATACTGAATCCAGTAAAGATAAGGCAGCAGATTTTATATCAGGGAAAGGATTTTTGCATAATGCCAACAGTTTGTGCATAGGCTCTGGTTCTTTACTAAAACATCTAAACCATTCTCGCGTCATTAGGTTGATTCTTTGTTGATTAGGATTTTTATTGCAGGCCTCTGTATCTTTGTTAATACTAATTAAATTTGCAAATGCGTGTAGGATTCGAAATTTAATTTCTGAGGAACAGCTTTTTTCTATTTGTCCCAATCGTTCTAAGGCTTGTATGTATTTTCCTCCTTCAATGATAAAAATAATATATTATAATGCTGATCAGAAAGCTTATATTTCTACAAGCTTCAAGACAAAACTTCAGTCCTTAAACTGTAGTGCCATGTTGATAATCTCAGAATCATCAGAAAATCTCAGTTGACAATATCAGAATGTATTCAGATTAGCTTCATACACAATAAAAATAAAAATGTCATACACTACCTTGTGCTGCCAAACACAATTTTCCTTCAGCTGTAGCACCAATGAAGCCAAGTGTGTCTATTGCAACTGGCAGTATTGTAACATCTTCTGACTCAACTGCATCAAACAATGAATTTATCAACACTGGATATTTTTCAAATATTTCCTTAGGATAGTGATGTGCAATGCTGCCAAAGAACTTCATATATCCTGAAACAATGATTATTTTTAGAATATGTGTACTTAAATGACATAATACAATATTTTATTAAGATTTGTTGGTATCAGGTTTGGTATGAACCTAATAGTTAAGTAAATATACTATTAAAATTAACTTTAAATATACGGCTGTGTAAATATTTGAAATTTTTTTCAATTGAAAATTTTGATATTTAACACATGAAATAGGCAACTAATTACAATACACATGCCACAGAACTTCTTTTGGTACCACATTGCTATATCTTACCTGGCGCTAACAATCCCCGAAGAGGGTTATTCTGAATATTGGCTAACAAATCTGTTACTTGTTGCAAAATTCCACATTTAACAAAATAATTTATGCCATGTGGTTTGACTGCCAACTGGGAGAGCAGTTCCAAAATATTCATTCTGTATAAAACATCGTCTGTGTCAAGTTCTGACACCATATTTTGTATGTATCCTTCAGATATACATAATTCAAATAGTTCAAATGACTTTGTTGATATGTTTATTATAACCTGAAAGTACAATTTTATTTTTATTTATATTTATTAGGAGCAAGTTACAGCGGTGATAGCCCAGTGGCTTAGAATTCGACCTCGAATCAAGGGATCCAGGTTCGAATCCCAGTGGCACGCACCAATGACTTTGTAATAAAAGTTAGATATGTGCAATTTATAAAATTAAATATCACCTGCTGTTACGGTGAAGGAAAACATTGTGAGGAAACCTGCATGCCTGAGAGTTAACAAAAAAAATGTTCTCAAAGGCATGTGAAGTCCACCAACCCGCAGTAGGCCAGCGTGGTGGACTAAGGCCTACATCCCTCTCATTGTGAGAGGAGACCTGACCCTGTAGTAGGTCATTAATGGGTACTGACATGACATTAGGAACAACATAAAATTTATTAAAGAAATTTATTGAATGAGTACCACTTAATAGCCACTAGTGAATTTCATAAATTTTATGTTTTAATCTAAACCATATTGGAAAAAAAAAAGAAATTGGTTCTCTTAAATATAAACACTTAAAATTTTCAAACCTAAAATTCTAATAACCTTTGCATCCAACCCATAAATAACCCACAACAGAGTACTCCTAACACAATGAGATAGGCTAGCTACAGGGATTTGAACCCATAATTCTTTTTCAGGAGACTGTGCTTTGGACACTCCAACCAATCATCCCTAAAAGAACTTTTTCTTAAATAAAAGATTTTTTACATCTATAGTCATACCTCATAAGCATTACATCTGCTACTTTTGCTGCATTGTAGTGCAATTTGCATTTCCTCAAGGATCTTTACATAAGCTGCATGTGGGAGATTAGATGTTATCTGCACAGCTTTAGTTGCTATTTCAATATCCTCATCACATACAAGTTGTGCAACAGCAACAAATACATCCATGTATTCCCCAACAGGGAGAATTGATATGTCATTCATAACTGTTTTGTGTATCTACAAGAAATTATTTAAGACTATTAGTTTACAATTGATTTGTAACCTATGAACTGGCTATAGGATCTCTAAATTTAAACTAAATTTGTAAAACCAAGAAAAAAATTCCTTGTATCTCACTCAACTTACTTAATCCCCAACCTCTTTACTGCTTAGGCTCTATGTAGACATCCAGATTAGGACTACTCCTGCAATCCCACGCTTGTACAACACCAACGACACATATAATTTGTATTGCATTGTAAGATGACTGGCACAAAAATATGGTTGAAGCCCACATTTTGAAGAAACTCTTACTCACCCAAATACATAGTATATTTCCACCCTTTTTTAAGCTGCTTAATGTGGTGGACTAGTTAAGGACCCGTTTATTGACCACTTAACTCACGTTACTTTTGGCCTGTATCATTGTTTACTCTTCAGGTACAAAAAAGCAAATATTTACTATTGAAAAATATAGGAGAAGTACCTCATCAATGGCAAGGTTTCTAACGCAGCTTTTATCATTTCGCAACATAAACATGATATGACTTGTGTATGTCTTGATTATTTCTCCTGTATTGAATTTATCAAAGCATATCTTCAAAACCTCGCAAGCAAGATTTGTTTGTATTCTACAAACAAAAAACATATTTTGAACATAGGTGACGTTAAAATTGTTTACAATTACAGATTTATTTTATACAAATTGTTTTAAGACTTACCCATCTCCGTCATTGAGACACTGCACAATTTTAGAAATCCCAGAGCTTTTTATAGTAGATGCAGCAACAGGTTTTGGCTTATATTCCAGTAAATTTTTCATGTCACACAAAGCACTTTGCTTATTTTCTTCGGACTGCAGTCTATCTATTATGCTTTTGTAAGTAACCATATCTAGGTTATTCATGTTGTGAGTAATTAAACATTCACAATCTTTTAAATTAATAAGAAATAAATATTCAAAGAAAATTGAAAGTCACCGGCCGGTTTTTCTTTATTTTTCTAGTTGGAAATTCGATTTGATTTATTCATCATAACATGACTGTCGATATCTTGAATAAACTGTCACTGTCAGTCAGACCATCGACAAAAAGGTGCTTTTGTCGATGGTTTATTAAAAACATTTCCCGGTTCGCATTTTTCGCACAGATAGAAACAAATATTTCGTAGAACCACAACGCTGCGATTGCTAGGATTGTGCTTTTTAAAGTCGGTTCGATTATGTGGATTTCTATTATTTCGATTGAATATTAATTATTAAATTGTTCTGAAAACCCGTTTTATATTTATATCGCTTCAAAATTCTTTATTTTATAATTACCTACGGATCGAATTACGGACTGAAATCACTGATTTTTTTAAGAAATTTTATTTTACTTAAAACACAATCATGTACTTACATAAATATATATAGATGTAATTTTAACATTATAATATACAGCACTATGTTTACATTATATTAAATTATGACTGATCTTTCTGCTGTTGGAAAGATACGATCGATAAAGAATTGATTAACTTTGAATTATGGGTCTGGTAATTATGAACATATTTTTAACTTCCTTTTTAGACCCCAAAAAATAATTAATGAATTCTTCGTTTATTTTCTGTATTTTTAATCAGGCTAAGCACGTTAAAATTACGTGTAAGACTTTTTTGATCGCCAGTCTAAGAATTCATCAATATCAGCCTCTTCTTCTGAATCATTGCTTTTGTCTTCACTCATTCTTTCAATGTCTTGTTTTTTCTTTTTTGTTTCTTCTTTTTTCAATTCCAAATCGAGAACTCTGTTGAATTTGCAAAATAAAAAGAATCATTTTAATTGAAATTTTACATAGCAATATTAAAGAGGACCTACATTAATAATAATACAAATAAATTTATGTAAAACAGACCTTGACCAGTTCCTTATTTGTTCATCAATTTCTTCTATTTGTCTTTCAGCCGTTGCTTCTTCTTGTTCCCCTGCTATAATTTCGGCGGAGGTTGTAGCTTCTTCTTTGATTTCCTTTTGAAACCTTTCCCATTCTTCTTCCACAGGATCCTTATATTCAATATTCCTAACCTGTAATAGATAAAAGGAATAAAACCAGCAAAATCTGTAAAATTACTGATATAACGAGTCTCAAGCAATAAAAGATACCAAATACAACAAATACACAGCACATTTTTTTATAGTGTTAGTGCCCCTTCACATTAATTCACGTGCTTCGCACGTATGTTAAGCTAGAAAGTTCAAATGGGCTGAACCACTCCGTTTATATATCATCTTTTAGTGCTTATATATCATCTTGTAGTTTCCCAAAAAATTAGAACACTACTGTAGACCAGTGTAATTTCTCATATCCGACCAGTCGTAATGTGTAAATGTTCACATATTTGCATGAAATTTCATATGAAATGAGTAGGTACGGCAAAATTCATGAGTAACGTTTTTCAGTACGTTCCTACAAATAAACCTATTTTTCACATTTTAGCTTCCTGTACTATGTACTCTGTAATTTTGGTAAAACTTTCATTCCCTATTTGACCCTCTTAGGGGTTGAATTTTGGAAAACGCTGTGATATTTAACTCATTCGTTTTGCCGTACTCAATTCATACGAAATTTCATTGAAATATGTCCAAGGAATAAAAAGTTTCATACAAACTTTTAACCCTATTCCACCCCTTTGGGAATCGAATTTCAAAAAACCCTTCTTTAATGGATGCTTACGTGATAAGGCATACGTGTGCGAAATTTTAAGTTTCTAGCATTAAGGGTTTGGCCTCTGCGACTGCGTTAATTTAAAACTTTCATTGCCTATTTTACCCTCTTAGAGGTTGATTCTTGGAAAACGCTGAAATACGTAACTCATGAGTTTTGCCGTACCTACTCATTTCATACGAAATTTCATGAAAATATGCACATTTTTTCGGAAACTATAAGAGCATCAAATTTTATTTTTTGGCATGAAATTAGCAGTAAATAAGCACTAAAAGATGAGATATAAACTAAGTGATTTGCCCATTTGACCGTTCTAGCTTTACATACGTGTGCTTCGCGGGTGTCATACTTTTAATATTTAAGAACTAAGCTGTAAATTTCGGTTGGTTTCGAACACATACAGAAAGAAAGAGTGTTGGCAGATAGACGTCGCGGTGATAGCCCAGTGGCTTAGAATTCGACCTCGAATCGAGGGGTCCGGGTTCGAATTCCAGTGGCACGCACCAATGACTTTGTAAAAAAGTTATGTGCGATTTATAAAATTAAATATCACCTGCTGTTACGGTGAAGGAAAACATCGTGAGGAAACCTGCATGCCTGAGAGTTCACAAAAAAACTGTTCTCAAAGGCATGTGAAGTCCACCAACCCGCAGTAGGCCAGCGTGGTGGACTAAGGCCTACATCCCTCTCATTGTGAGAGGAGACCCGACCCTGTAGTGGGTCATTAATGGGTTACTGACAAGCTGTAAATGCGCGCCATGGCAACAGCGCGCGCTTCCTTTTGAATAAAGAAATCGACGAATAATGTCAATCAAACTGCTAACGTGGAGCACGTAACGAGAAGGGACCCTTATGTTATTCTGATATTATACCCATAGAGGTAATATTATTATAATTCTAGATAGGTGTACCTTCTTTACGTTCCACGACCATAGATATATGTAAATATATTATCTGTGAGTCCTGAACTTTGAATTGACATAATTGGATTAATTGGCATGTTGACATTCGCAACTGTCAAAAACTAATATTGACGCGTTTCGCTCTATCATCAATACAATTTATACAATTAATACCATACCACCACAATACGTTCTAGGCTAGTTCATACTTCATAGTGTTCGTTGGCTACCTATTAGCTTTCTTAGCTTAAAGCGATTAGCGAAGCGGCTTCGAGATTTTCGTAGATGTTACCGAAAGTTGGTTTAATAATAAGGACACTAAACAAAATTTCAAAACATTACAGTCACAAAGTGTACTTATCGCAAGAAAGAAATATGGATAACGGGAGAATGTTAAATCTATTACAGTCTTGTATACCGCCTCTAGATTGTAAAAGTCACAAAGGTCAAGCCGGCAGAATAGGTATAGTTGGAGGATCATTAGAATACACAGGCGCACCATACTTTGCAGGAATAAGCGCTTTGAAAGTAAGTATTTTGAGAAATAAAATGTTGGGAATCAATGCATAAATCATCTTATATTTATATTACATTACTCTTAGGGGCAGTTAAAGTATTACGTAAACAGATTTATTAAAATTATTTACCCCCTCCTTCCCTATGTCATCAAAAATAAGCAAAGCAAACACCCCCCCCCTATAGTGCTTACAATACTTGAATGGCCCCATTAAATGTAACAAAAACATTTTAAGAAAATTATATATGTCGGAGAAAGACCATTCTACTCAACATTCTCATTAGTGGTTACATGTTCAGTGGGCGTCATTTGGGTGTAATGCAAGCACAAACAAAGTACTTGAGGTTGACACACTATTATTCAAGGTATCGCAATATTCACACACATACAAGTTAGTTTAACATCTACATTGATGGCCTCAAACTCTTGAGAAAAAGCAGCGAGTTCATGACACCGTTCTTACACCACCAGAACCTTAACTTAGAACTGGTCCACCACAACCCCATAATCCCTTGAATCTCCAACAACTCCACAATACATGGCTAACTAGAATGTGTACCGACCACGCTCTGGGTTATCCTCTACTTTCAGCCTATTTCGCAAACATTCCATTACAATTATTATTATCACAATACAACCACATGTAGAAAATCTATTCACATTCCAAACAAGATTTGACAGATTACTCCTTTTTTAAAAACAAGTTCAAAATAAGTTTCTAAACATTCTCGCATTGTATGGCCAGCAATCAACTTGGCTTGCATCCTTCTCAGACATGTACATTTTAAAACATTTATGTTTGCAGGTTGGAGCAGATCTTGTTCACATATTTTGTACTACAGCAGCATCGGTTGTCATCAAATCATACAGTCCAGAACTAATTGTTCACCCTCTTTTGGACACCTCTAATGCTATACAAAATATTTCACCATGGTTAGATAGATTACATGCAATTGTTATTGGACCTGGCCTTGGAAGAGATGATGAGATATTAAAAGTGGTATCGGAGCTAATAGAAATAATTCGCCAAAAATGCATTCCACTTATCATAGATGCAGATGGTCTATTTCTCATAACTGAAAAACAACACTTATTACAGAATTTCTCATCTCCTGTAATATTGACACCTAATAAAATAGAATTTGAAAGGTTATGTCTAAAAATGAAGGGCCCAGAAGGTCTTTATCAGTTAGGTGCTAATGTCAGCATTTTAAAAAAGGGATCCACAGATGAATTTTGTTGTAACAATTCTGATTTCCAATGGCAATCAAATATAGGTGGATCAGGGCGGAGATGTGGGGGTCAAGGAGATCTTTTATCAGGATCTATTGCAACATTCCTACATTGGACAATAGCTAATAAAGACAAGTTAGATGTCAATTCTGATATAAATAAGGATTTAATTGCCTCATCACTAGCTTGTTATGGTGGTTCAATATTAGTGAGACAATGTAATGAGAGAGCTTTTAAAGGTAAGGGTAGGAGTATGCTAGCTACAGATATGATAGAACAAATTCATTATGCTTTTGAAGATTTACTAGGAAAATAATAGTCCCGTTAAAGTTGACATTTAAGCATACAAAAATTTGCATAAAGCTGATAATGGAACAAATATAGACCTCCATGATGATGGATTGATAAGGTTCCACTTACCACAGCTTTGGTAAATGTTAGACCTATTAATGCCAATCTTTATGTGAATTTCTGTAAGCTTACCACTTTTTTGAGCTAGTTTAACCAGACATGCAGAGTGACTGTAGTGAGTGATGTACAAGTGATGTACCTACATCATTTCAATTTGAATTTTAGCGGACAGAGTTTATCAAATTATGCACTAAAATTTGAATAAAAATATAACAAGAATTAACAACAAATAAACAACATAGGGTTAAATCATACATGCTAAATTGTGTTAAATATAATATTAAAAACCACTTATAAATGTATAATTTATATATGTAGTTTATAAGTTGTATAATTTATAGATTTAAGTGATATAAGTTGTTTTTGGCATTATTTAGTTTAATAATGTTTTAGTGTAAGTTATAGTATGGGTTTACATTATTATTCAATATTTACTTTTAATTACATTTATTTATTTATTTTATTTATTTATTTATTTATTTGATATTAGTATAGACACCATTACCAAGTTATCAGCAGAAAGGCTTGTAATCCTACAGTACCAAGTTCCCAATATTCTAAGAGCCTGCACCATTTTTTATTCTGCTTCATTTGGGGGGGTTATGGATGTATTATAGCTTTCAGTGGGAAGAAAAGCATATACAAAACCATTTGGACAACAACATGGAGGAGTCCTATGGTTGTCTATGTATCTGGTTTATCTAATATTTAAATAAACACATTAAAAAGAATATCGCTGACTAATATGGTAGCCAACAGGGTTTTTTCTACAGATGGCTATATTGCTTTTAAATTATGGAGTCATTTGGCAGGCAACAAATTCAACATGTTGTTTCTTGGATTTTTTGTCAATTGAAAAAACTATTTAGCTAATAACCTACAACTCATAATATCCAGCCACTTGTAATAGTAAAAGTGAAATTAAGATAAGTTGATGATATTTAAAATCTTTTTTTTACTTTAAATTTCTATAAGTTGGCAAAATCTTTAGTTGGCAAAATCAACTACAAATTTTGGAAATTCTTGATATAAGAAACCTTTTATAACAGCAATCAGGGTTTTATTTTAAAATGTTTAAATGTAGGAAATGAAGGTGCATTTATAATGTTATAACTTTTGTTAATAAAGCTATTTATAAAAATACATAGTAAGTAGTAATTCTTTCATACCTTGGCATCTAATATGGGATCATCAAAAAATCCTTCTGGAATGGGTGGTTCAAGCACTAGTTGAGTTTTAACATCTTCTTCTTTAAGCTGATCATTTGCTAAAAGATACAAATAAAATGTAATATGTTTATTAAATGATGCAGATGTCACACATTGAATGAAACACCGATATGCACATGTTAAGAAAGTTTTATAAAAAAATTGTATTTATACAAATAGTCTGTTTTAGTGTACTTTATCCATATGACAGACAATAAATAATTATATCACAGCACTAGCATATACCTTAATGATAAATACATACTATAAATGTCATGATTTCTTATCTTCTGAATACTATCCTGGAATGGAATCAGTTTAATTTGAAAGCATTGTGTCTCCTATGTAGCTAGGAGACCAAGTGTGATGCAAGCTTATGGGGAATCCATTAATGACCCACTGCAGGGTTAGGTTTCATCTCAGAATTTAGGCCTTAAAGTCACAGTTGATTACCAACACATCATTTCGACCAAAGCAGTTTTTTGCTCCAACCCTGAAAAGGGCTTAAATAAAGATTTACGATCTCCTTAAAAGCAAACAAAGAATAATCAATTTCCTTGCTACAGCAATGACAGTGACTATCATGTGGCTCATTTGGCTATTATTTTTATTATAAATAAATAAATAAAACTTCACACTCATAGCCCCACACTAGGATTCCCTGTGCCGTGGGTGCCATGGACACACACAAGACAACAACACAACACACCCAGACCAGACACAGAAATTCAAATTCATCATTCAAATCTCCACTCTGCTGGGAATCGAACCCAGAACCCTCCGCGCAGCGCACCGGTGTCTTAACCACTGCACCACTGAGGTCGTCAAAAAAAAGATTATTAAAAAGATTTGTACTTACATTCCTCCTCGAGTACACTTTCTGGCTTCTTAAATTCATCATGTTTTGAACTAGTGTCAGGAGCAACAGCTTTGACAATTTGGGGAATTGTTGGTGCCTCCCTTGCGTTTCTCAATATGCCTTTGATTTTCTTTTCTTGGGGACCCTCAGCTGTATTGTCAGATGGCCTTTTGATTTTAACTTTGCCGTCTGTAAAGTTATTTGTTAATTCCTTTAACTTCTTTGCTTGTTCTACATTTGTTCGGTGTTGTTTACTGTTTAAATGAACTTGCCATACGTTTTCAGAACGTACTACTGAAGCACATAGCACACATGTTAGCTGTCCTGAGCTGTTGTATTTTGCAAGAGGGTTGTTTATTTGTACAGGCTTCTTTTCCTTATTTTTTCTTTCTGCCATTAAGCGACGCATTTCGTCCTGAGCTTTCTTTTTTTCTACATGCATTCGGAATGACATTTTTTATATTAATTTATGTTAGGTATTAGAATTCTCGTCAAAATAGATCAGAACAAACAATCTAAATTGTTTCTAAATTTTCTTATAGATTATAAATTGATTTGATGCGTGTTTTCATAAATTATTATGGTTTTCGACGTTTTCGACGAAGTGTGACAGTGACAGTGTCACGAACTTTTTTGACAGATCACTGACTGATGAATAAAAAGGGAGTCGTGAACATTTTAGGCAGTGTTCCGTTTTAGCCGCTCCTATATAGCCAGTTATACTCAAAGAATACTATACGTTATACTGCTTACTTACTATTCAAAACGGAACGCAATCTCGTATACTGTCAGCCGCTCCGCATTTTTGACGCAGCATTCTAGCCAGTATTGCCAGATGGGGCTATTTAGCGCCAAAGGGGAGCCTATCTACCTTGCCGAGCGGCAGATTATTTTATCCTCTGGCTACAGATAGCCGATTTGGCTTTATTTTTTTTTCAGAAATATTTAATTATCATCATTTTATGCAAAAAAAATAACTTTTGAAGCAAAAATAATTAGTTTATGGTTGCAATCAGCCAAATCCTCAGATTGACAATGTAGACAACTGCTGAGTGTGATGCACTCCGTTATTTCGCGGCAGAATAATTACCCGTGGTCCCGTGGTGGGGTAAAACAAATTAATTATAAAACAACGAAAAATATTTAAATGTATCTATAAATCCAAATGTTGGGCTTAGGCAGGTGCCTATTGCAGGATTTATAATTACGCTAAGTCGCATAGGTATGCGACTTAGCGTTGTCATTTTAATAGCATTTAATTTTTTATAGTAATCTTTTAGCTCTAATCGCACTTTTCCACACACTCCATGAAAAATGTTCGTAACGGCCATTTTCTTACAAATTCAAATTTAGTCATAGACACTAATATTCTAGCAAGTTTTGTCATTTTGATGGGGTGAATTCTGAATTTCTGATAGAAGGTGCTTCAGTTGGTAACAGACTCGAAATTTCATAGGATTTTAGCTGAATCCTGTAATTAAAATAGATTTTAAACAGATATACTGAAGTTATGGTGATAGTGTTATTTATAGCTTTGTTAAGGTGTAAGAATACAGTGGAATCCTCGCTTTCTGTCGTGTAAACCTGGGTCTAGGAAATCACGTATTTGTGTTAAGATTTTCAGTGTTTATTTCTAATGCTCTAATAAATAAGGCCTATTTAGGTTCTAAAATGGACATAGATGTTAGCAAGGAGAATATTCAGCCCCTTAGAGGTGGTAGAAACCTTTTGCAACTTGGCACAGCATTGCAAGCTCAATCAGATGTTGATGCTCAAAGACAGTTGCAGTTGCAGAAAGAGTAAGTCCAAAGTTGCTTCTACTTATTGCTACGTAAACATTTATAGATTTTAGCACAAAATAAGGCTTTACTTTAGGATTGTACACTGGTACAAACATTTTGGCACTGTTTTTATGATTGTGTTTAATCAGTGTTAACAAAAATTGTGCATCCTGTATGAATTGTAATAGGATATAGTAGTAATTATTAAGTTAGCACTTTAGCAGTGTTAAAAAGTAAAATATATTGAACTTATAATAAGACAGCTTTGTGTTTAAAGGGAGCATGAAGCAGCTATTAGGAACTACCAGGGCAGTGATCCCCTAGAACCATGGTTCAACTACATCCAGTGGGTGGAGCAGTGTTACCCCAAACATGGACATGAAGGTCACATAGATAAATTAATAAAGGACTGCCTACAGCTGTTTGAAAAAGATAATAGGTACTTTCAGGACAGAAGGCTTGTCAAGCTCTGGATAAAATATGTAAGTGTGTAAATATTATATGTTCAGTTTTGCTTACTATTATTTTTAGTTCATTTTTTAAAGATATGATTTCATCGCGTAGTTACGCAGAATACAAAGCAGTATAGGCCCGTTAGCCATATTTTTTGCCTAAGACCACTGAGTGTATTAAATTATAATAATGAATTTAGGAATTTTTTTAAGTAATTGAGTAGACATTCAGGCCACTTGATGTTAAGTGGTCAATGCTTACATTCAATTTCAAATAAAGAAAAAAATCCTATCTGAGTTTGTATGTGGGTGCTTTGCTGCTCTTGAGGACTATGATGTTTGTCTCAAATAAAGTATCGCTGACAACCATAACCAAGAATGGCAAAAAATCACAATGACCAGCATTTCTTTATTAACACATCTTAAACTTTATTGATGATGAAATATCTCCTAATTTGCAGTAAGTAAAGAAAGTAGGTCATAGTTTGACTCTTCTGCCTGTGTTGTGATTTCCAAATTGTCACAACAGCAATGTTAAGTCAGCTAAAGTAATAATTCTAGTATTCATTAAATAATAAATGAGTTATGAATACATTGGATTCAATCTATCATGCTTGTAATACTTTATTAGTGGATATTGAAACAAGATATAGTTTACCTCAGGAATAATAATATAATTCTTAATGTAGTAGAATATGCATGCATAACCTAAGCATTCTCCTAAGCAATGTTTTCTTCCTAGTTTATGATATTTATTTTAGCTAACATACCTCCACAAAATAATAATGTGGATGACAGAATAGAAGCAGTTGGATTTTCAACCATTCATATTCTGTCATTTAACAGCTCATATTCTAAGAAATACAATGTTCCATATTAGTTTCATCATACAGTATTGAACTTTTAGTATCTGCTGAAATCAACTGTTCAAATATGCATATTATTGAGTTTTTTGTGTTTGTGTGTTTGTTAACACTTATGAAACTTATTAGAGAAACTAATGTGTTATCACACTGCATCCAGAACACACAATCATCATGCATCAAGTGCATCAACTATAATTTAAGGAAATGAACTTAAATTTTAAAGTTTATGAGTAACTATTTGTTAAAAATGAATTATTTTATAGGTTGACTGTTTATCCAACCCTTTGGAAATCTACCAAAGATTATATAATACTGGCATCGGAGTTGAATGCTCTGAATTCTACCGGGCATGGGCCTGTTACTGTGAAGAGTCTGGGGACTACAAAAAAGCAAACCAGGTTTATATGTTAGGGCTGCAGGCTAAAGCACAACCACTGGATGAACTAGAACAGGCACATATGTAAGTTACATAAATATTCTGAGTTATTTATTATTAAATGGTTTGTGAGTATTGATACACATTTTTAATAATAAGAACAAGACTCATGTATTGAAAATTAGCTATGTGATTATAGGACCTCATTTATTATTGATCATGCTGTGACATTTTTATGAGATCAGCTGAGAAAAATTACAACTGTGTGTGATCATAGTAAGATTGCATCATGAATGGTAAATAATTAAAAGGTGTTTTGATAGTCGAAGCAGATTTTAACATTTTTTAAGAGTTTTAAGTGCACTCCATTTAATAAACTATATTAAAACTCTATGTTGTTTTTGTAGGAACTTTCAGCTGTTTTTTGCTCAAAGAATGTTGCATGATGATTCACCAACTAAGAGGAAGGCAGCCTCTGCTCTCGCTGAAACAAGAATGGCTTTAACATCTCTGAAGTCATTTAAACGGCGAAACATTGCTAATGTGCCCGTCCAAAGGGTCGGTGATAGTATAAAAAATGTGACACCAGGCATTATGCGACAGCAAGCGGGTAATGACAATAGAGTACCAGCATCCAACATAATGATCAATGTTTATGAGGTTAGTAACTAAATAAGTTTTAATTAGGCAGTATTTTAGGTTCTAAAGCTACTTCTTACATTGTGTTATCATTTGTCTGAGTAATATTGTGTGGATTAAGTACTGAGGGCTGGCAAACTTGACATGCCTCACAACACACAAGCCCTCTGAGAAAGTTTGACGATGATTATCAAATTCATAATGACGAGCTTCAATGTTCTAACTTACACATCAGTATACAACAGCAACTTTCATTGCCAAGGGTCTATCCAATACTACAATGTATTTCTTTTATAATAGGATGCCCCATCAACGTCTCGTGGTATACCTGTGGCTGAGGATCCTGCTCCTCCCACTTCTTTGGTTCAAGCTTGTAGCAATGTTGAAAATGAAAAGGAGGTTGGCATATGGACAAATCCGAAAACGAAAATGGGACACACCAATGTTGTTCCTCACCAGCCATTACCTTTCACACGTAAGTCTTTAAATTAATACTATTTTATCTGCCATATTCTTTTTATAAAATAGATTTTTGTAAAATAGACAAAACAAAAATATGATTGCCAGTAACAGAAATCTTAGTCTAGTTAACACAATATTCTCAATCCAAACACCTTACACATCTTATATTAGCTTCACAAGTATGTAACTGAATCTTTGAATGAATTTCGACCCACATTAAAATGTCAGATTCAGCTGAATTTTATGACACTTATTAACCACCAAGGCCTTATTAAGCTATCTGGTGTTTGGTATGGATGCTGGATAATGGAACTCCACAATTGATAAACATAGTCTTAAATGTATTTGGTCTGTTGGTCTGATTGCATTTGTTTTAATATGCATTGCATATGTTATAATATGGTAAAAATGGTATAGTTTTTTAAAGTATAGAAATAATTTTATTTTAATAACTATGAAATAATTTTTATAATAGTGTAGCGGCGCGATACCTACAATAATATGAGCGCGCGCCTCACAGGATATGCTGACCACGCATGACGACGCAGGCAGCGAATGTTGTAAACAATAGAACATGTCACACGTGTCATACCGAACTGGCCAATCGGAAGACGTATCCTCAAACACGCTATTAAAGTTCTTTAGAATCTGCATGGTCCGAAGTTAACATTTGGACCGCGGTCCCCAGGCAGTGACATCGTGTGGCGGGAGATCTCCCTTTTACCTACAAAATAGTACTTAGAAATAATTGAGCTGCTGCATTTGTTCAACCATTCGATTTATTTTTGCAATATTTAACTATTACATAGGTTATGACTAACATGATATTTCCTTGTATATTTGTTTCTGCAGCATATGAAGATGAAGACGACATATTGAAGCTACCAGCTAACCATTTGCCGTACTGTGTGGATGACTTGTCATTCAATGTGCCTCTTTGTGTACCTGATCCTGCCGATCCAACAAAAATACCTTGTTATAATAAATCACAGGTAAATTTTGAAATTTATTTTTAGGCTTGGAAACATATGCTAATGTAATCAATAATCTTCACCAATTGGTGCACCAATGGATACAACAATAGTAACAATTCAAAATATAATAGGCACATATTACTAAATTGGCTATTAAAATTAGAACACTTAAGACTATGGTGTAGTAAAGTTTGGGACTTTAATAAAAGAATATAAAAAAATATGTGTAAGTTACATAATATTATATTTAAATCAATAGTTAAAATAAATTATTGTATGTAATCATTAAATTTCAGGTTTATGTTAATGATACAGAATACAGTTTAGAGGAAATAAGGTCAAGAATGTACAATTTAGAAAGACAGGCAAACCGTGAAACTAAAGAAAACGAGGTACAACAGAATTATAGTCATATAAATCAAACACTCGCCCAGTGTAGCGCCCTGGAGACGTTAGCTAATTGTGCTTTGGACACAGAACAAGACCATTTAGGTCAACTGATGCCTCTGACTATGCCCACCTTACAAAACATTACTAAAGTCACAAACATGCACTCTCCTGGCGAGCCGAAAGTATTAGTCAATCTGGACTCTAAAGAAGTGAGTGAACTAGCTGCTAAGAAAAATGACGAAAATCAAAGAACAAGTAACACATATAAAGAAAATCAAGTTGGAAGTGAAGCCGCTTCAAACAATTATAACAATGAAAATGTTGGCACTAACTTTGCCAGGAACAATCTTATGGAAGAATTTAATAGAAGCTTAATGGGCAACCTTCTTGGAGAGTCTGTAACAGTTAACACCAAAGAGGCTCGTTGGGAACTAAGGAATATTTTCAATGATGTCCATGACAATGGTAATTATTTATGTTTCCAATACCTTACTCTTCTTACTGGATTGTAGATTAAAAATAATTCAATCATATTATTATTTTACTTTTTAAGAGCCATCAATAGTACAACCAGTTGTACAACAATTTGAGGTGCCTAAGTTTGACATTCATGAGGATAGATCTATTACAATGGCCATAAATACTAAGAAAAATTTTGAAGCACCGGAAGCTGTAAATGTACCTGAGGACAAGGAAAACGCTAATAAGTTTGACATGCCCCCTGCAGTTGTACCACAACAGGTATGAGCCATTTAAATAGGATTTTTATTAATCTATTGTCACATATGGATATATTGCTAAAATAACCTCTTCCTTTCTAGTCTGATAGAAAAATGATCTGTATAAATATTATTAAATCCTAATAACATATCTTCTGGACAGGTCAACAAAACAGCATACTATGAAGAACCATCTTGCACCCAAGTATTCAACTTTAACATAAAGGATGCAAGTACACCGAATATGTCACACTTCAAGAAACCTGCAGCGTGCATAGATCAGTCAAGTAAATTTGCTTCGGTGCCAAAATTTAGCATAGATGAGAGTGTTATCGAGCACAATGATCAGGGAACTATGAAAAGGGAGGACAGTGTCCGGCAACAGGCAATCGATCAACACGGTACTGTAGATAACCAAGGGGTAGGACTATCGGTTATAATGGAGGCAACCAGGGAATACAATAGGTAATAATAATTTGTCTGTGTTCTAATTGTTTTATTTTCAAATAAGATGCACGCTTGGAAAATTTTCTTTCTAAGATTCTATGAAATCTTATTATACTTAAATCAATATTTCTACTATATAAGTCATGCTATGATATCTGATTTTATCTGAATATCTGTCTTTATATATTATTTTTGATGTGTAATTGTTGTAAATGTATTTATTTTGTTTGTGTTTTTTAGCAAATCAGGATCTAGTTCTTCAGGACAGTCTATTAGAACAAACTTCACTGGTTATACAACTAATTATGATTCAGTGTACAACAACCCTAACGACCCAACACAAACATCTAAGAGGACTTCTTTACCTGCCCAAGTCAGGTTACCTAATGGACAATTTGCTAGAGGTTATCCACAGAAAAGAGACACATTGGAAAACAAGCAACATATGCAGTCCTCATCTGTGCCTTATCATGCTCATGACCATCAATATCAAAAACCAACTCCATCAAATTATAATGGATATACGCCACAAAGAGCGCTGCACGTACAGTTTGCACAGAATTATAATTACCAACAAGGATACCCGAACAATCAAGTGAATCAACAAGGCTATGGAAGCCCAAACCCAAACCCTTATCACAGCCCTCAACATCCTGAAATGCAAAGTCCTCAAAATCAGGCTGTTCCACCAGGATTTCAGAGTCCGACTTATGCTAATCAAATGGGATATCACAGTCCCGGGCATGCCATGGTCAGTCCTCAACATAGTTTCGCAGGCCGTCAAGATTATCACTATTCTAGTCAAAATGAGAGACAGCACATCTATGCTAACCATCACCAACAACAACAACAACAACAACAACAACAACAACAACAACAACAACAACAACAGCAACAGGCGATGGCTGTTTTCCAGAGTCCTCCACACCAGCCACAGTATCAGAGCCCTCAATTCTATCAAAGATCTCCTCAAGCTCCTACACCAAATCAAGGGTACAATCAACAGAACTATCACAGTGTTCAGAATCAGTATAATAATGCTAATATGTATCAAAACGCTTCACATTCTAATGGTTCCAACTACAATGCCATTCAAAGCCCATACAGGCAACCTCCTAAGCAAGTTGAAAATAGTCAACCATTTGTGATGACAAACAATCAATCGTTTCAAATTTATCAAAGTCCTCAAGCACCTCAGAGTAATTATCGTAGTCCTGCAATGCATAATGCGAGCATGGCTCAGCAGGGTCCTTACCATGATCAACAAATGCGACAAGAAGCGGCAAATGCATCAATCAAGAATCAGGAAGCCAGTGAAGCCGAAACTGCAGCTAACAATACAAGTCCGCAATCCAAAGCTCAAAACAAGGGTGTAGCTTCAGCATTAAGAAATATAAGACATGATCAGCCTGCTCCCAAGACTGGACAAAACCCAACTGATATAGGTTTTTCCAATCAGTATCTTAACTTTATTTCCAATAGGAATGAACCCAAGGATAATGCTAATACTCCCAAGTTTACCAATAGTCCAAGTATATCTCAAAAGATGCACAAAAATCTGTATGTTTCAAGTCCTGAACAAGCTCAGATTCCTCCCTCGTCTGGTTTATCAGACTCTGACAGCAAAGATGGTATGACCGCTCAAAGTGCTACACCTATTCAATCAGCTAAAATTTCCCATGCTGCTGATAAAAATAAGGATATTTCGAAACGACAGCTTGACTTTGAGCATAGAGTTGACATTCAGTCGGAAGACAGCAGAGACTCTGTCAGTAAGGAAAGTAGAATCTCTTCAGTTTACTCTAGGCAGTCGGATTTCCAGTCTGACGGCTATGGAATGGATGTAGACAGTGAAAATTCAATGGAATGTGCAAATTTCAAATCAACCCACTCCATTTCCTTAGTTGAAACTAGTGACATACCTCGACCAGCAGACATTGACTTCCCCTCTGTGATTGATCCATTTAATAAAAAAATGTTGACATCATTGTTGGAATATGTCAAATTCCCTAATAAAACTCATGCTGAGGGGTATGTAGAACTAAGATCTATTCCAAAACTGCAAACAGCTTCTGTGATGACATTTGGCAATAACAAGTTCTCCATTGAAAAGCAGCTGGGAAAAGGAAATTATGGTGCAGTATTCTTGTGTATGGATATCCATAGAAATAAATCAGTTGCAATTAAATATCAAAAACCTAGCAGGCCTTGGGAGTTTTACATTTGTCAAGAAATAAAGGCCAGGATAAAGGATCCATTTATGGTAAGTTTTAGATATACTTTTTAAACAGTGAAGCACATGTTTTTCTGCCTATGTCTTTCTCATTTTGAGGGTAGACCCCAAGTCTCCAATGAGTCACAAATGGGGTGCAGACATTGTGACTAGCATTTGTGTTAGTGTTTTACTAGGGTAGGAGGAGTACTATAGGTAATTAAGACTACTGTAATCTACAACCATTAGTCCAGTCAAATAAGGGTTTCACCTTGGAATGTTCAGGTATTAGGCTGCAGCCGTGCTACAAGCCGTGCTCTGCAAGCTCTTTACCCTCTCTTAAAAATGGTAAGGCATAATATAAAAAAATGTTTTGGAAGTTTATTTCAAATTTTATGCTCTACAATTCTTTAATAGATTTTATGTGACTTTTGAGACAACTTTAGAACACCAAAGTAAAGGTGTATTACATGTTTACAGCATGATACCTGATAATTCTGAAATAGACCCCTTTATTTTGCTTTAGTGACTGGACTACACTGAATATCTCTTGTGCAGGGCTTACACTGTAATATGTGCATCAATCTATTTTAGTTTCGCCAGTAATTAATGTATTAATGTTTTTCTTTTGTCATTTAGCTTCCAGGTTATATGGATATTACAACAGCCTATATTGCTGACAATGCAAGTTTATTTGTGTCTGAATACTCAAAATATGGATCTCTGCTAGATGTTGCCAACAAAGTTAGAATAGCTACCTCAAAGTGTATTAATGAGATAATTGTAATACTGTTGACTTCTGAGATGCTTTCAATAGTTCATTATCTTCACAAGGCTCAGATTATTCATGCTGATATCAAACCAGATAACTTCTTGCTAATGAAGATGTAAGTAAATTTGTTTTATTTTATTATTATTGCAACAGTCCAAAAGAGCGTGAAAAGCGTTCTCCAGGGACTTACTAAATCACTAGTTCTAAAACATGTAAATAACTCTTCAGAGGTGTGATTGACGGCATAACAGATCATTAAAATAAGCACCATAATCATCATGTCTGAGGTAGAGTCTCTACAAACATCAAGCATCATATTGTTTTCTGAATAAAATTTGATTTTGCTCTGTAACTCTTCATTTGACTACATAATATTTTTATATTTTTCAGTCATGCTCAGGATAAAATTTGATTTTACTGTATGAAAAGCGTTACACGGTGTTTGACCATTTGTATACTTTTCAGACCTACCCAGGAATGGAGAACACCATCATTGCAACTAATTGACTTAGGCTGCGCCATAGATATGTCCCTGTTCCCAGAAGGCACTACTTTCAGAGAGGTATGTTGTTACTACACTTTTTACAGTGTCACTTGTGAGCTAACCTTTTGTTTTTAATACAAACCTATAAATATTAAGCTGCTGTCACTAGTTTGTGGACCCTGTCACTAGTTAGGTTGAGTGCTAGTTAATGTTGAAGATGAGTTTTTATTGGAAAGCTGCTACTGTTGTACCGTTTAATTATGGTGTTTCTTTTATCTTTTTACAGCTTATCTCAACAGAAGGATTTACTTGCACTGAAATGAGAGAAGGGAAACCATGGACATATCAGACAGACCTGTACTGTTTGGCTGGAACTATTCACGTTATATTGATGGGAAGCTACATGAAAGTTGTTAGTCGCTTAGGGCAGTGGAACATAGATAAAAAATTGCCAAGGTATTTACATTTATATTTTTGTAAGTAGATCTAGGCTTACAATAGTGATAGCTATCTATCTACACTAATATTATAAAGAGGGAAAATTTGTATTTTTGTGTGTATGTTTGTAATGAATAAACTCAAAAAGTACTGTGCCGATTTCAAAAATTCTTTCACCATTGGAAAGCTTCATTCAGCCTGAGTAACATAGGCTATATTTATTGCTAGAAAAGATTAGGAATCCTTACTAAAACTTAAGTAACGTAACCCAAGGTGTAAAAAGTGCCCTAAAACATCTCTCGTTGCATGCGCTGCGGAAACTATTGATGATAGAACAAAAGTATGTTCTACAATATTAAAGAACATATCAATATCTACAAAAAAAACTCGCGATATTAATCAAATTAATTGGTAGAGCGAAGCCTGCCGGGTCAGCTAGTTAATAATAATTTACTCAACTACTTTTAATAATTTATTCAACACATCTGTAATAGTGTGTTCTTGCAAATAAAAAAAAATATTTTTCTTTTATTTTTAGGTACATGAAAGTCAGCTTATGGGACAAGATATTTACTACGCTATTAAATGTGCCCGATTGCAGTAGCTTACCAGACTTAATGGAACTCAAAAATGAGGTAGACAGTGTTTTACGCGAAATCGATGTGCTCGGTTCTCAACTCCGTAACTTTGCTAATGTGTTGAAGTCTAGGTAAACATGAGGGCCAAACTGTATTTATTGCATTTAGGTGTTATGGCGTCTGTAAAAATAGATACATAAATCTGTATTAATAATTATTATAAAATAATGTGTTTAAGTTTGAATTTCTTGGACCTATTATGAAATCTATTAAGCTGTATCTAATAAAAGCAATACACGATTTAATATCAAAACAAAACTTTAATGTTTAAATTCTTGTTGTGTTTAGTTAAAATTGTGATATTGTACTGTTTAGTTTTTGTTAGCAATATGAAAATTGTGGCTTAGATTATCTTGTTAGCTTAATGTTGAAACACTTTTAGGTTTCATTTATTTTTGTACAATGTATAAGACTTGCACACTTCATATTTTTGTTTGGATTGTAATGAGAAACTAAAATAAAACAAATAAGTGGTTAAAAATGTTTTTTATTCTTACACATTTATTTATTTTTTTATAAGTACAAGCTAATTAGTCCACAATTTAAATTTGCTCACAGGTTAATCCAGTTAATTCAAAGATATACTTGTATAACCTTTCTCTCCTCAATATGCACCATGTCACAATTCTCTTTTTTTTGTTCTTGTATTTATATTCTACATAAAGTCTATATATAAACGATATTAAAACACATTCTGTCAAATTGCTATATTTTATTTTTTCTTATTTGATGAAATTATTACAAAACAAGCGTAGCATAGCATGATTTTATGTTGCAAAATTGTACATGAGAATGTACCTGTCATGGGCTGATTTATGATCTGCCTGGCCAGATCAGAATACGCCAGCACTTCATTCTTTTGAGTTCTCCGGATTTGGTGTATTTTTGAATAAGCACAAAATTGTAGAAGGAACCCCACAATGTATTTGAGAAGATTAAAAAACTTAATCCTAACCCACATGACCCTGCTATTCTTCATTGGGGCACTCCATAACTAGTGTCCACAAATATGGTACTCTTCTTGATCAGCCCAACTTCATATTGAAATGATCAAAAAGTGATGAGGCAAATCATGATCAGCCCAGTTTAAAGATTGCCGCACAATATACATACAGTGAAGTTCGGAATAAAGTATTTTTTTAGTGTAAAATAAATCATGGAAATCTGTTGCTTATTATTTTAAAGGTATTTGAACAATGTCAGTCAACAAGGCCCAATCTTCTTTTCTTTCTTTCTTTGTACTCTTGAACATTATCAAACTTTCTTTTGTAAAGTACATTGATATTACTGCCATTCAATTGGGGACTAATATTTGTGTTTTTGAATACAGATATTTTTTTAACAAAATCAACACTGATCTGTTTGTTCACAGTGATCTTGTATGTGTGAATTTCACTTATTAAATCCATGAACACAAATAAGGATGAATTACAGAATTGAATAGCACTTGGGATCCCATCTAAATCCAATGTCTTGAGCAATTTATGATTAAATTTCTCATTTTCCATTTCTAAAGAATAAATAAATATTTTTTTCACTAAATGCACTGTGATTGCTATTAAACTTTTTGAATGATTTATTTTCATAGTAGTTAAATTAAGTATTGGTAATCGATCCACTTCCAGGCCATCTTCATCCATAGTCTGTATGAATTCCTGTAGAAGATTTTTATCATTCACATCTATGTTGGTATCAATATTGTAACATAAAGTACCTTTTTCATAATTCCAGCATTTTACAGTACCATCTCCTGATGTACTTATTAGATATTTTTCATCATGAGACAAGAGTTCAATGTTATTAACGAATTCTTTGTGGCCTAAACAATATGTATGAATGATATAAGTGTTAGGAGAACAGGTCACTCTTATTTTTTCATCTCTATCTGAAGTAATAACATATTTATGGTCTGCTGTTTGTAAAATATTCAAAAGCAAACTCAAGTGTCCCAACAGCTTCTTTCCATTATCATCTATTGATATATTATAAAGTAAGCCATCTCCAGTCTTGTCAGCCACGAGTATTTGTGTACTATCAGTTGTGAATCGGATCTTGCTAGCACTCCGAGGCAAAATAATCACTTTTTCTTCATGTAAGGTAGGTAAATCATAGACAATCAACTGTTTCGAGGTATTGGTTAAGGCAGCCAAATGTTGATTATTAAAAGAAAGAGCTATATCAGAAATTTCATCGTCTTTTTGTGAGCTGGGTAGATTTAAAGTCTTAATTTTATTAGTTTCATGATCAAAGCATTCAATGTGAAGGCCCTTAGAAACAACAATGATATTTTCACTTACTGCCATACGACTCATATTAAAAGCAAAATACAGGAGATACCTAAATAACCATTTTCTTAAAAGAAATAACCTCACTCAAATTATATGATTTGCACGAAGAATTAAAATTTAAACATGATTATATGACACATCTGTCATGTCATTCATGACACTGACAGTTGACATTAGAGCACTGCATGCTGCCAGTACTCCATCCGTGACAAAAACTGTCAGGCTTAAAAAAAACATTAAAATACATCGAAAATCCAACAAACAAATTAATGCGTTGATCATTGACACAAACGCGGCACAGTTCCTTCCAAATATTTGATTTCCTAAAAACTGTAGTACTAGTACACTTAAAACATGGCAAATTATCACATGATAGTATATAATTATATAGTATATACAAATAGTATAAAGAAAAGTTTATGCATCTGTTAAATCCATAAACGCATGTTCACTATGGTTCACTAGGAGAGAGCCAGTTTTCAGTCAGATTCAAAGTTTGAATTTCAAACACCTATGAAAAGAAACCTTTTGCTTTTCCTCATATTTTCTTAATTAGCTTTTACAGTCGTGTGCATAATTTGGCATATTTGTGTCATTTTTGACAGTGACATGACAACTAACTTTCATGACGTGCGTGTGACACACGATTAAATTAAACGTAATGACGCCATCATCAAAATATAGTATACACGCCAAAAGCCTTAATTTTAAGTTTTAACCACGTCCACTTTTTTTACCATCAGGTAAAGTAAAATTTTCATAATGAACCAACAAGGTAGACCACATCAAGACTCAATGATGACTCCGTGGAGTCCAGATAAAAAGCACAGCGATGTGGGAAGGTATTTACTGCATCTATTAAATTGTATTTATATTTGTTTTGTTGAACACTTGATACTGATGTCTGATGTGCATATTTCTGATGTGTTATTTCAGGTGGATTTGTATTTATCCAGCATATTTAAATAGTAAGAGAACGTTAGCTCAAGGCCGGAAGTTGCCTCGATCTCAATGTGTGGAGAATCCTACCCACCAGGAGATCAGAGATGTACTGCTCTCGGCGGGTTTACCTGTCGGTGTTGAGAACAAGCTGTATCCTAGAGAACGAAGCAAGGTAACATTTTTACTGGCTTGTGATTAAATTTAGTTGTAATGTATGAGTTTTCATTTTAAATTTGTTAAGGTAACCTTTAGCTAGGTACTAATACATACAGATTTCTTGGAGCAATCATTGCCTTGGCTGCTGAGCCACATTGCTCAAGTGGTCACTGTGGGGTCAGACAGGGCCATAACCCAGAGATTGTTTTTAAGCTTAATTATGATTAATGTACAAATATTGCATTCTTTCATAAATTCAGTTATCTGGATTTTTTATTATGCCTTATAACTATAATAAATATGGATTATAATCTAATCTACTGTAATAAATGACTAAGATGTGTTTAAAATAACGAAAAGGATGCTGCAATTGAATATTTCTTTATTGAGTATTTATGTGGTTAAATGAGGGCTACCTCACACTTTCTATTGATACTAAAAAAATTCAGTGGAATCAACCCCAAAAATGCAATGTAAGTCTTAAAACATTCTAAAGTAAAAAAATATTCTATAAATATTTACAGGAAATCTATTTTAGGGGGAGAATTCGTGTACAACTCAAAAATGATGATGGCTCACCACTCAATCCTACTTACCCAACAAGAGAGTCTGTCATGAAGTTTGTTGGGGAATCAATACCTAAACTGAAGAATCGTCAGAACAGGTATAATTTTTATTATAGTATAGACATAATAATAAATGATCTCTGTCAAATGTGGGTGTATTTGCTACTTAATCTTAACATAGAGATTGTTTAAAATTGTAAATGAATGGCTTCTCCTGAGAACTAAGATGGATTAGACACAAAAGAGTTAATGAGAATGTAATTGGACTGGAATATCTCTTAAAATTTTCTCCAAATTCTAATTATTTGCAATTTCGTAATTATATTCATATTATTAGCAAACTTTAGAGGCAACATGCTGGCTAAATTGTTGAAGGATCAATAAGCCATGGGGAAAAGAGGTACTTGAATGGCAATTATGTCAAGGTAAAGAGAGTATAGGCCACTCTCGGACCAGATGAACTGACAACATGATGAACTGATTGAAGACGATGAAGTGAGTGAAGGCCCAGAATTGGAAAGAGTGAGGTTTATAAGGGGAAGCCTATGTCTTCTTGTCAGCAATTTCAAAATGCTGACAAGAAGATAAGAACTGTATAAAATCTTTTAGTATAAATTTTGTGAGTTTAGAATTTACTCTTAAACCACTCGGTTGTTTATTTATAGGCCTGCTGATCAGCAACAACAAGCTACAAGTCAAGCAGCCACAAAAAGCAAAGGAAAGAAAGGACGCAGATAACATTATAATATTATTTATAAAGCACAAAATATTCATTCAAATAATAAAAAATGAACACATGTAAATTGAATTTTATTAAAATAATCTTGAATTATAAAATCATACATGTATTCTATAAGCCTTTTCAGTTATTTTATTATCACCATTTACATCTCTTGCTATGCTGTAACCGTCATAAATCATCACAATCTTCTGTTTGCCCTGATCAAAGTCAGTCTGTGGTTCTTGAATTAAATTTTTGGATAGAACATCAGCTTGTGTTAATTTTTTATCTGATTTACGAAATTCTTGATCTTTTTCGGCCACTGTGCCATCTCTGACAGGGATTCGCCGATTACTGGTGATATTGTATGTGCCATTGACGGAGCTTTCTTCAAGACTTTTGACTTGCCATGATAGGCTTGTAGTTTCTTCTTCGGGTTTATGTCCTCGTAATCCTGAATTAGGTTCTGGTAAAAGTGTTCGGCTTTTTGTTTCGTTGCTTCCAGTTTCGAACTTATTGAATCCTTTATATTGTTGGCCGTTTCCTCTATCGCCTGTAGAGGTTTCATCGGACCAGTAATCGTCTGTTTCAGTGGTAAATGCCTCATTTTTGTTGTTCGTGGTAATATTTCTATCTCCTCCGATTGTTCCACTGGATCTGTTGCAACTTGCATTGTTTCCTGCAGTACTGTCGGTATTTCCTTTATGATTTTCTGTATAGGATTCCGCTTCTGTTCTTCCGGAATGATCACTTTCATCACTTCCATTATCCCCGGCGATATATCTTTCAAGGTTTCTGTAATGTGTGGCGAGGCTTCCCTCACTGAGTCCATAATGGTTTCTCCGACGGCTAGTGGTATTTCTTGTAGGTAGTATGGGTAAGTTCTTATACCGTCGGAGAGTGCCGATGTCAGGATTGACAGTAATATGGGTGGCCGTGGAGGAAGCCTTGGGAAGGAAGTTAGCGTTCGTCTTTGAAGGGATCTTAGCGGTGATAAGTGAGGAAGGAGCAATTGCCTTTTTTGTCTGTTTTGTGTGGCTATTTTTATTTCTGGGTTTATAAGCACAGGGGCATTCTTCACTTCCAGAACTTGATTGATGCCTGTCGTAATATTTTTCTGTCTCATCGTCTGCCCTTGAATCTGAATTAAGTATGTTATCAAACAATACAGAGATGCTCCTAAGAAGCGGAATGTAGTTCCTGTTGAACTTTTCATCGTTGGTAATTTCTCTTTTAGTAGTTGTTGCAATACGTCTGCTCAAGAGTTTATTTGAGCGCTTAATTTTTTTAGGTCTTACCGGCGTTCGTATTTGATAGGTTTTTTTGTAGTTAAGTGGGGATAGTTTTCTGCTTATAGGATTAAGGCCTCCTGTAAATAAGAAAATAAAATTTTATGTTAAATTATATAACTTTAACTCATACAATGACACGCAGTGTAAAACTGGACCGGTTAATTAAATTTTCACTTTTGTGATTAGTCCAGAATATCTACTACTTAAATATAATAATGTAAAGATTTTTGACCCTTAAATTAAAATAATTTTGTTTATACAATTGTATTCACCAATTCTGTCTAAGAATTATTACTCACCTGTTGTAGATATATGTTTCGTAAGGATCGATGTAGGTAGTTTTGGGTCAGTTGAAAAATGTCCTGTTATTGTTTTCGACTCTGAAATTAAAAAGCAATTACATAAGTACTGCTCTTTAAAATATGCGAGTAGGTATAAGAAGGACTACTAAAATATTTAGACGGTGGCACGTTTTTGCGAGATGATATCTGATCACGTTTAATAAATTGATAACTAAGTACCTACGTGATGATTACTGCATACCTTATAAATTCAATTAAATTAAGGCTAAAGTTACATTATTTAAGTTGTATTTATATTTCTTTGCAACAATGCGCACACGTGGAACTTGTTTTGGTATGGACCTACCACCCTCCCTTATCTCTCTGAGTAGGTAAGTATATACCATAACAACTTATTCCAATAGTACACTACACGTGTTTCGTCCCAAAACGGAGCATCATCAGGTGATGTGGACTCTACAACGGTTGGTTGCTGAGTCCAATTAGTTCATAATTGATTTTAAAAGAGTGCCGGGAGTTTCTTTCCACCCGCTTTTTTCGCGTGGTCTACGTTAGCCTGAGGGGCACCGAAAGCGGATGTTAGATGTAAGATCTAACATCCGTTTCTATCATATATGACGTTCATTAAGTGTACACAACTCGTACCTAACAATGAATAAAAGACTGATTTTGATTTTTTTATTTTATTAAATTTCATTAAAATCTGTTTAGCCGTTTTTGCGTGAAAGAGTACCATACATCCATCTTAACACACTTCCAAATTTATAATAGATTTCGATTCTGAAATGTGACGGCACCAAATTTTCAACACTTCGTTGTCCCCTCGCTCATCTCATTGATGTGTGTCCTTATTTATGGATGGTCCCTATAACTCATCTTCAGAGAATTCAAAAAGCTGGATTTTATCTAATTAGTTTAATGTATCTAACCTATTTCTTTCGAAAGTGTAAACTATAAGTTATGCAAAAACTCAAAAAGTACCTAAGTATCTAACTAGTTTAATTGAAAATAAAAGATAATATTTATACTTCTGAACATTCCCATTTAAATATTCAGGGTAGTATAACATCAATATTTAAGTAAGAAAAGTCGATAGTAAGTAGGAGTGAGGTACCTGATATTTTTAATTGGGGCTGTTGTACGGACGAGCTTTTCTCTTCTGCGGCAATGAGGTCGTTTAAAGAAATTGATTTAGAAGATAAGGCTGAAACATAAAAATGGAAAACTTAGTTTTTACACGGACGAGAAAGAAATTAATTAAGGGGACGATATTAGTATATTACAGTTTTTGTTAATAATGGAAATGAATTATTATCGTAGCCAGATACGCGTACCTTAACCTACCTATCGTAAAAAACCGATAAATTTAGATTCATGGTTTTTATTTGCTTCTGTAAAATGTAGGTCTTCTGTAATCAGATACGCAACAGGATAGGCAATAGAAGTACCTACATAAAGAACGAATATAATCGATCTTGCGGACAATCGAAGACGGAATAGTTATGCGATGCTCACCCACCCATATACTTACTACTTATGTACTTATAATTTTTTTGTTAACCTGTTTGTGTTAAATAAATAAATACCACAGTACGTGTTCTTGATCAAGGGTCTATATAGGTACAAATTGGTCCGATTAATAACTATCTACAAATTCTAGTTAAAATTTATTATCTTTCTGAGATCATAAATGCTTGGGTCACCTGATGGTCACCTGGATCTGAAGATCATCATTTTTATATCAAGCTAAACGTAATTATGCACTACATATACGTACCCTTTAAATAACATATCTATGTACCCTTTAAGTAACTTAAAAAATGTCTTTCACAAGAGCATATAAGGAATGCATTTACAAAGGTTTTAATATTATAGATAAACAATAGGTACGTACTTACAAGGAATTGTAACACAAATAATAATAAAAGTGTATCCGAACTTTCTACGTATATCCATTTTGTATCATTTTTAATATCTAAAAACACAACCACAATTTTAAATAGGAGGTACTACTCGTATGATATAATGCGAGACAATGTTGATATAGAATTCATATTTATAATCTTTGTGGAAACTAGCTCAGCAGATTTAAGTATAGTCATTTTAGCACGTTTGTGAATTTTACGTGTCAGTCTGATTCACAAACTCATGTCCATTATCCGAGGAGTAATATCAAACAGATCCACACCTTAATAACAGGCGCAGAGGAGGCTTAAGTAAATTAGAAAAAAGTTTCACACTATAACAATTTTTATTTTAGAAAATTGGGATAATTATTTAGGAACTTTCGTTGTAATAGATTTAATATTGTATTAAATTAGGATTGTAAAAAGATAATTTCTATGTATGATTTTAGTCCCCAAATTATTCACTATAAAATATATTACGTGCATGTAATCGTTTTAGATTTCTTAACTTAATTATCTACATTCTACAATGTTATATCCATATCAATCAGGCAATAAATTTTCGCATAAAATCCTAGGTAACGGTATTTTTATATGAAATGTTTCGATAAATAATAAAATAAAGGCAGTAAAACAAAGAAGTCGTAGCGGGGTCGAGCCGTCGTTAAAATATTACGATCGTCCAATATCGGAGGATGAAATCTTTAATCGGAGATCGGAGATATGAGTTTTACGTGAAACTTGTGGGTATTGTGGTTACTCGTACATAGTCAGATAAGCTCCAAAAACTGTACTAAATATTAGGTAAGTATATTTTATTATTTTTTGCTGAAAATATTGCCGTTAAAAATATAGACGTTCTTGCTTGGTGCAGTTAAGTCATATTACACCAATAGTTTATATTGATTTTGTGTTTTTTTTTTTGTATTTAAAACATATGAAGCCCACCGAAATTTAAATTGTACCTACGCTTGCGTGTAGGTAGTTACGTAGTACAGAAATCCAAACTGCCGGATACGGTTCAGCAGGTGCCGTCCACTAGCATTTCCTGAGTCCTGAGTTTTTATTCTTAGGTCGTTAACGAACGTCATTTTTTTTGACGATAACTGCTGTCATGCCACTTTTCATTTCAGTAATAAGAACGTGTACATAACTTCATAGATGTATTATATTTATAACGAACTAACGTTAGCGATTGGCAATATGAAAGAGAAATGACTCAGAATATAAGTTAGAACGAGATAGATGTAGGAGTCCTGCTCGTAATAAGTACGTTACGCCCTGTAAACGTTCGTCAGTTGCATTGCCGTAAGAAATCTTTCCTTTTTTACGAAGAAACTAATTTCAAGTAAGAAATAGTTGTCCAGTAAACGTATAAAATTTAAGTTATATTGTGCCGTGCCTAGTTGTAACCGCTTTAAGTAAGAAAACTCACATTATTATCCATTTTGCCCCGTACGTTAATATAGTTTATAATTTCAGTTTTAGTTTATTTCATTATTTTAGTTTATTAGGTTTTAATTAATGTTATTAGAATAATCTATTTGTAATGATATACAATCTTTTACTAATTACTTATTAAATTCAAGTACACGTTGATTCGTTGAAGATGTAAAATTTCAGTTTTTAAAGTTAATTAAAAAGATTTATTACACCGATATATTAAAAAGTCATGAAATTTGGTATATATATATTTAATGCGTAAGAATTCTTTACAAGATAATAACAAATACGAAAATAACAAACAATCAAACATACCCGACCCGAAATATCGATTACTTAAACCTACATACAAGTCTTCTTAAAAATTAAGTCAACAATATCGAAATTAAGCGTGGAAATGACTACTTGACGTGCATATTTTTGGTCTTTATTTTTCTTACGACTTATAGAAAGAATCGTAATATCCTGATTGTTTCTATTTCGATTATTAATATCCCATTTCTATTTATTTTTCTTTTCTTTTCCTTTAACATTTGGTTAAGAGAAAAATTTACGTTTGGATGTAGGTAGGTATACTGGTTGGAATCGAACGGTTCGTTTACGTTTATAGAGTGGATCGAGCCAGAACTTTATGTTCCTGGATCTTTGGTTCCGGGCGATAAAGTGGTTGTTCTATTTGTACGCAAATCCGAACGGTCGCGCGATTCGGCAGGCGCTAGTGGTCGGCACTTCCTCAGTTCACGGGCGCCAGCGCCGCTGTATGTATAGTCCAAGAGTTGTCAGACATATTTCGAGAAGTGTTTTAGGCATCATAAAAGCATTTTGAATAGATGAAAATAATTATTTTCAAAAAGATAGACCATTCTGGTCGGATTTCATCAAACATTTCAAAACGCATCAAACACTTTTGTTTAATTTCATTATTTTCAGCATTTTTTGTGTTCGGATATTACAAAATATAAGCTATTCAACATGCTTTTATGATGCCTCAAATACTTCTCGAAAAATATCTGTAAGCTCTCCAGCTAGCAGTAGGTATGTACCTACCTAGGTACTATCGGTGTCTCCACACCTCGTATAGCACGGTTTTATTTACATAGGTGTTCAAGATTTTAGTAAATTCTTGTATTTGCTTAAGTAATTCAATCTTTTTTGCATAAACATGTAGGGTTGGTCGAATGACCTGGCAACAATAATATGTTCGTTTAAAGCATGTTTAAAGTTAGACATTTGTAAATTGCAAGCAATGCAATGCAATACCTACTGCGCGCACTAGCTATCTAATCCCTAAGCTAGTAGAATCATTACAAATTCACCCATACGCAAAACCTAGAGAAGATCTCATCAACTTAATAGTACTTCATACTTTATACTTAGGTTCTATTATTATTTACCTATGTCACCGAGCTACGTCTAAGCACTTCCTTAAGTCATTTAAATTCAATAGATATACTTATATACAGGACGATAACATTAGTGATTTTGATAGATAATGGTCCCCCCTATTACCAGTTTTCCGTTGGTCCACTGATTACGGGACACTGTGTATAATGTCTTCAGTTTTTAACCGATTTCAAAAAAGGAGGAGGTTATAATATCTATGTACCTATATGATGGAGGGGTATAGTTTGTAAGTTACTTGATTTCTCCAACTAATTTTATTACGCATGAGTTCTTGATTAAATGTAATATCCTGTTTGATTCCTACTTGGCTTTAATATCTACGAGTTTGAGTAATAAACGTCTCATATCTACCTTGGAATTGGAACGCTGCATATAAACGAATGGGATTTAAAAAGAATGGGAATTCTGGTTAAATCCGCAAATATTGGTCATACCCCTCCTCCAATATCAAAAACGTTAGCAATAAACGGCGTTTTTATGGACTCGCCGCTCCACCGCTTCGAATGGGCCAGCATTTTATGTTCCGGCTGATAAAGTGGCCGCTCTATTTGCACGCAAATCATCGCAGTTAGTACCGGTGTTGTTACGCTTCGTAAACTGGGGATTTATTTACATAAGCAAAATAAAGCTTCCGAGGAACTGACCTAGACTTTTTATGTTGGTAGTTTGGGCGGGCGCAGGAAAAAAGGCTCTCTGCTTATGGGATTTTTTTAGATTGGCATGTGCAATTACGACGGTTTTTTTGACTTTCTATTTTGTTATTTGTCAATAAAACCGGTAATGCATTGCGGCTCCTCTAGTGTTGCTCGTTGCTCTGGCGACGGTATCTAACCACTAACCTTGGTTGTCCGTCTGCCTGTTTGCATGGTCTTATTATATAAAAAACTCTTTTTCTGTTTCGATATGTTACCTGAAGACTATAAGTTATCGAAGTCTTATTTCTAAGAAGAAATAAAATCTTCTTGAAATCATATCAAGCAAACTAAATATTAAACATTAAAAAGTACTCTGCGTATTATAAACTCCTGACTTCTCAGTTCTAACGCAATCTGTATTGTGAAAGAAGAAATAAAGTGATAACAGTTGTGTTCTAATTCAGTTTTCTGCGCGCCAGAATTTCATTTTGAGCCGTCGAGATTTGGCCAATTTGCCAGCGAAAAGCCCAAGTTTACGATTAAAGCGAATAATATCGACTGCAATGTATCTTAACACGCCGGAATGCTCCTCAGTGAGTCTTACCGCTGTAGCGATAAACGGATTTGGGAGGGACGATATTATTCGACGGTAATAGAGTGATACTTCTTTAGGATCATTCGGGAAACTGATAGCACTATTTGGTTTTACCATAAAAAGTTATAGCTTCGTGTTTGCGGTATCAAAATATACCTACAAATAAGCTGGCTCTGCAGTTATTAAGTAGACAGGGTTTGGTATTCTTATAAGAAAGATAGCGTACCTAAGTATTTTTGGTTCATAGCTGTAACGTGAACTAGAAGGTGTTTAATGATGCGGCGCGTATTTTTCATCATACTGATAAAAACCTGTGTTCAGCAGTGGACTTGTGTCGGCTGATTAAAGATTTTTAACAACATTCCATAGTTTAACTACATACCTACTATAATTATGATATTTTGTTTATAAATAATATCTATAGTATATAGATATTATTTATTCGCGCTTCATAAGAAACGTGCCTGTTGTCAATGTTATCGGTCACGTCGAGGTAACTATCTGGCTTCTTATAACATTGACGATGATTCAGAAAATAATAATAATAAACCTCATATTATATTAATTAAAGAATTTGAAACCCCAAAAGTAATAAGTTTGCTGCAATCTTCTCTTGTACCACGGCTGGGATGTTGATCCTTTCCAGTGCACGAACTTTGGCAATCAATGCTTATAGAACGATCAAAAATATCAACAACATAAAAGGTAATTAGACGCAGACTAGGTCGATTAACACGTGCATTTATTGAATGACATCAAATAACCACTGAAATAACTAGAAGCATTCTCAGTAAAGACTATTGACCGACTCTTATCGCGCTGGAAAATTGAAAACGAAAAAATGCGCTGACAGTAATAGTTCTCGTTAAACTTTCGAAACAAAAGAGAATCTGCTTGGGAGATTTCCTTGGTATAATTGCGTAGGGCTCTATCGGTGGCGGGTATCGACATTGCCCTTCCTCGTCGAGTTTAGAACAAAGCCCACAATAGGGAGCCAGCGTATTGCCGTAGTTATGTACATCTTTTAGTGCCGCAATCTCGCGGTTTATGCCGTATAAAATCTTCCCGTGTGGTAACAGCCATTGGTTGGAAATTACGGTAACCAGAACAGACTACCTACCGCAATTTACGTACTGTAATATAACCACACTGGTAAGACCTGCGGGCTGCGTAAGAACCGAAACCTACTGTGGTAAATTACTCCGTAAGTAGTTGTAACTAGAGAAAAAGAACTGAACTTAGATATAACGTTAAAACGAAATAAAAATCTTTACTTTTAAATTTAGTTGATCTTAAAGTAGTAAGTACCTACTTAGGTATTTCATTTTAGACCTAAAGATTTAAATTTGATATCTGATCGGTAGGGAAGCACATTTTGAAACCTATAACTTTAAATCCGCAAAACATCTAAAGTTATCTATAATTTTTCAGTGAAAATTGGTTGACGTGCGTAAAGTTGGTTGTCGGCATCGGCAAACCCATCACGGACTTCTAAATGTGAATGGCGCCACACAAAATTTCCTTTCGAGATGACTTGGGCGAGTTCACATTTTACGTCTTCCTCTGTTAACGTCCTCTTGGGAGTCCGGGGTCCCGGAGTACCTAAATGCGGTCGGAGCTTAGAGAATACGGGAGAGACAGGAGTGCGTGTGAGCAGGTATGAACAAAATATTTTTTTTTATCTCACATAGGTGCTTTCCTTCCTTTTAGCCCTTTGTAGTCCACTGCTGGACATGGGCCGCCCCTAATCGACGCCACTCTGCCCGGTCCTGGGCCCTTTGAAGGTATTGGAACTATATGTATTAAAATCCCATGTCAAAATGTTGTTCCGTGATGATTTCCAAAATTTAAAATTGTTTTAATAAAATTGCGCAAACTCTGTGTAATTCTCGTCAACATTAAAGATAGCACTATTTTTTATTTAAATTCATACTTTCTTTACGTGTACGTGTAAGCGCTTAGGATGCCGTACGAACACTCTATCGTTTTTCATGCGTACTCTAGGGGCTGGAGGTTTTATTTGCACGCAAATTCGATAGCTCGTAATCCTCGGCGCGATGGACGCCAGTGTAACGAAGTGACCCCCGCGTGCCGCAACTTATGAGATTCATTTCCTCTCCCCGTTATGTGTTTTCACCATTTTCTTCTAGATGTTTTCTTCATTCTTATAAAATTACTACCTACCTATTCTTGTAGAATGGCCGAAAATCGGAAAATTCAAAAGGAAAATTCTGTGCAGTCATATGAGCGTCTTAATAGATAATAATATTTGCGTAAAGATTTTGAATTATAAAAGACGGATAGGTACTTCGTACACAGCAAGAGAGGAAGACTATGGACATACTTACTTATGTTTTTACCAAGCTTTATGTCATATTATCGTAGTGCGCAACCACAGGTACCCGGCGGAAACATAATAATAACATGCCACTTCACGACGGGTCAAAATGGCGGCGGTAAAATACCTGTACGGGCAAGCTACAATGCTTCCACCACCTACAGAGTTTCCCGGCGGTCTTCATTGCTTTATAAATTACTATTACGGGTACAATTTCATAGGGCTATCTTCAATCTTCATTTACAGAGAACATATGAATCATCCATCATCAGGTGCTGAATGAAATCTAATGGTATATTTTTATGGCTGATGACATAAATATCTAGGTTCATTTTTTATGATCATGTCGTTTGAGTGCCTATCTATGCTCAAAGCATTTTTATAATACTTACAAAGTTTTAGTACGTCAGTAAAACATTTTAACGAGTTTTTTAAAATTTGAATTTGATAACAGTCTATACCTTTATTATATAGACTAAGCACATGAATTTTGCTGGTATTGTCAGTCATGCAGCCATTTGCACTGCTGAACGTATGTCAAATCCATTAGTGACCCACAGGCCACTGCCGGGCCTCAGTCCACCTCGTTGGCTTATAGCGGGTTGGAGGACGTAGGTCTCCACTAATCGACGGTATCACTCGCTACTTCGCCCCTTTCATCATCAGTTAGTAAAGTATCACAAATGTAAGGTATTCACGACCACACAAGCGCTTTTTACAGCTTACTCCAGGACCTAACACACCATTTTCACCAACCGTTGAAGCAAAAGAAACGGTATCTCCTACATTCGTCCAGCAACCTGACTTAGCAGAGAAATTTTAACAAAGGTACTTAATAAAACACCGCAATAGGGACCTTGCACGAAATACAATGGTTTTAAAACAGACTTACTTAATGAATAATAGACCGCTTCATAAAATAGACCTAAAATAAACAATAGGATGTTATTTAATAAGCTAGACATTCAAAGGAAAGGTATGTTAACCGCAATACATTTACGCTCGAGTTCATTGTTTTGGGTTTTCGCTGCACCGAGCGTTTTGTTCAGCAAAGGTTATTGCGATGTAATTAGAAAAATTAAGTATTCCTTTAACCTACGGATAAACAAAGTAAACAGTGATGCACATAATTGTGATGGTAGTTTAAAAGTAAGGAACGAGCACCCGTTATCATTGTAAATTGTAAGTGGACTTAAACACTCACATCGATTCTCAAATAGGACTTATGTGACTCTGTGACTTATGTTATCGTATATACGCATAAAGTGTGGTTACCTACTCCTGAAAACAAGCATTTGCGGGTCTGCTGTAACAGATTCTTTCAGTGCCTCGAGATGAACACCATCGTCAAAGTATTCGCATATAGTTAATGTGTTCATTCGTATGTCTAACAGTCTGTCATATGCATAGATGTAATCTAACGTTAGAGATTGGCAATGTGAAAGAGAAAAGACTAAGGATACAGTATGTTAGAACGAGATAGATATACGAATTCGTTTTTAAAACGAGTAATGGAAGATGTCAAAAAGACTGACGTATGACATACTAATGACTGACATTTACCGAGTCTTCATACTCACGGAATAGTAGGTGTATAGGTACTTTCTTTGTCTTGTTTTATTCGAATATCAAAAATCAATTGAAACAAACAATGACTCAACTTGCTCAACAAAATATTTCAATTGCTGCAATGTTTAAACGGTCTACAAAGTGTTATACGTATCTTGATACTGCCCTTGTTTCGTTTTGCATCTCCGAGTTTTCAAGTTTATGGCTCTTTGCGCCCATTATTGAAGCGAGAATTTGTACTCTTCGACGTCTGGGGTTAACTTTAAGCATTGTTTGTTATGCGGCTGTATACTTACTTTACTCGAGTTTCTTTGTAAATAATAAGTATTTTTAAACTGCGTACAATCAACTGAAGCTGAAATAATAAAAATGCAAGGTTTAAATTAAGAATTATTGAAAAACACAGACACTAAACCCTTATTTAGACAGATATATTGTAAATAACCTTTAGCATGCCTTAATACGGACCACATCTGAATTGGATGATCAAGCACATTCTGCGAATATGTCAAAATGAGATGCCAAAGGGAGACGCATGCCGTTCAGTGTGGTGGTAATGGTGGATCGATGATAATGTTACGTTACGTTACAATCGCTGTCATCAATGACGCTAGTTATCGAAGGTATTACAAATTTTACCTAAAGTTGATTGAGTATAAAAAATAAAATTGATTGATTCGAGCTCAGTTTGATGGAAACTGTAGGTAAGAGAGAGATTACTCCACGTTCCTCCGGAAACAACTAAAAAGAAGATATAATAAATAATATCTAAAATAAAAAAACTTTGCAGGTTCGCATTAGCACACTATTTAAGTGGACATAAGCTAAATATACTAAGTAAGTATAATTATGTTTGTTTAAACAACAAGCAAATACTTAGTTTTCATCCCCAAATAATTAGAAATAAATATAAGTATACATACTAATGTTCCTCGTATATATATGTTCAGAGATTAATAATGCAAACCCCTATCTGTTTGTTTTTCCCTGCTCTACCAAAGTGAGGAAATCGTATTACTCGTAGAGTATCAATACAAAGAAAACATAAGTAGTTACGATGGGGCAGAAATCATTCATGGGTAATAACACCCATTTCTGTTGGGCGCCACCTCAGTTATTGCCCCGGGATAGGATTATTGGCAAATTGTTCCGATCGCGTTCCGGCCCGGCTCGCATGTGAAATACTAAGCACCTAGGTATGTATGTACTCGTAGGTACCGATTCCCAAAGGCCTGCACATGCTTCGCCTCACCCCGCTGTAAATACGTGACGCAATCCGATATTTGTCGTGTTACCGGAAGACGAACTTTGGCACGTTGGACCTGTAAAGTAATATTATTATGTAAATGTGAATTACCTGTGTCGTTTCTATACACAGAGTACGAGTAGGTACCATGTCAGAAAACCGAACCGTAACGAATTGGTCTATATCGTCCGACATTAATACCTACAAAATGATTCATCGTAGAAACATGAATTTAGTGTCATTATTTAGCGTATATAGTCAGCTCGCTGCTAAGACCTTGAGTTTGCTAAGACCCGAGAGCCGTGGAGTGGAAGCGACTCCGAGTTATGTGGGATTCTTACTCACTAAAAGTCTAAAACCCTCTCGGTGGCCTTTCTCTGCGCATGTGGGACCTGGCTCCGGGATATCCGATGGAACGCACCGGTGAAGCATATGGTACACCCTAGAAATTTTTCTTCATCAATAAACAAAAAGAATCATACAATGTTTTTTAAAACTTGTGTTTTTATACTATTGATCAGAAAAACACACAGTTATACGTAGATGATTAGGTACATAACTTTGTAAGGTAAGTAAATAAACTACTAAAATGTAATTAAACACCCCATTAACTGTTCGAAACTGTACCTAATGTTATTTGTATGGTGAACATTAGATAAATTAGATGAAAAAGGACAAGAGAATGCTAGGGAGGAAGTCGACAATATATAAAGGTGAACCTCGCTCATAAGTGGCCACTAAACTTTATTGTTCTGTTTACGACCCGCCTCAACTATTTTTGTATGTTCTTTCTGTGTGTACATTCAACGAGCAAATATAACCGTTTCCACCTTGCTTTTGTGTGCTAGGTTTAAAAGCTGGAAATTGTATAAATCGTTTGCATTGTGAAATAGTTTTCATAAAATTTCACTTTGTTCATAACAATCGTTATAACTTCAGCTTTTACTGTAATTTCGTTTTACTTCGTCATTATACTTTTTTATAAATCGCAAAGGAGAGTAGTGTTTATCTGTTTTATCTTCATATAGTTAAGTTCTTTTAAATCTGTTTTAAAAAGATACAACGTTTCAAACAGTGGCTCAAAGGTCCTTTCAGTAATAGAGGATGATACAATGTCCCTCTATCTATTGAAGCAAGTGAGTCCTATTAGGTCGGATCTTTTTGAAGCGAGTCTCGATGAATCTGTTTGTGTTGCCGAAGCCGAAAGGATCAACGTGATATTCGATAAAGAAAAACGTACCGGCCAAAGTATTACAGATAAAGATAGAGGTCCTAGCTTTAGCTGACACAGTGTCGGGGAGTTCCACCGAGCCTCCGTTTTGTGTATTATCTCGTGCTACAAATCACACCGGATGTCCCGCCGAGGGGAAATGAAAATTGAGATACCGGCGAGGCATTGTTCCGTGAAAATATATCTTCTTGATATTCTCTGGGCGCGGGACGTTCGGCGACGCACGGCACGGATATTGTGATAATGTTACGTCATCTTGAGATAAAGGCGCTTTGATATCGCCGGATAAATTTTCACTTTCGAATAACGCCACCAGATTTCGCGGAGTGGCTAGCCGAGATTACGTCGAGTTGTTTATTCATTCCTTACTTGTGATGTTCTGAGTCTAGCTGAGGATACCAAAGTTTTTTCACAGTTAAATAAATAAATAAGGGATATTTTTCACGTTAAAAATACTCCTGTAAATAAATATTTAATTTTGTAGATACAATAAATTAAACAACGAAATAATATAGGTATTTGCTTAAGGCAATCATTATGTTTAGGTACTTTACGCAATTTACGCAACTGAGTTAATCTGTTACAGTAGGTATGTCATAAACCATTAATGAACCACTACAGGGTCGGGCCTCGTCTCACAATGAGAAGGATGTAGGCTTTAGTCCATCACGTTGGTCTAGTGCGGGTTGGTGGACTACATGTGCCGTCGAAAACGTTTTTTTCCTGAATTTTCAGGCATGCAGGTTTCCTCACGATGTTTTCCTTCACCGCAACAGCAATTTTATAAAGCGCACATAACTTTTTTACAAAGTCGTTGGTGCGTGCAACTGGGATTCGAACCCGGACCCCTCGATTGAGGTCGTATTCTAAGCCACTGGGCTATCACCGCTCATTGCTGTTACAGTATAGTTTGCAATATTTTTATTTTGCACGACATTAAAAATGTTCTCAAAGGTATGTGAAGTCCACCAACCCGCAGTAGGCCACCGTGGTTGACTAAGGCCTACATCCTTCTCATTGTGAGAGGAGACCCGACCCTGTAGTAGGTCATTAATGGGCTACTGACTGATGACGTATTTATTGTTAAAAGTTGTAGTATGCAAATAAATATAAAAAATTAAAATGTCGATTAGACGGCTCTCTTAGGTACCTTTGTACTTTCAAACACTCCGCTTTTTCCCCCAGATTAGATTGATAAGATAACATCCTTCAGCAAAGCAGGCTTTTCGGCCACTGCACTGTAACTACTTATATTCAATTAATTTACTACTTTTCTACCGACCAAGTACCACCAAATAAAAATATATATATGGATAAAAATACTGCCATAAGTAACTATATTCCTACGTCCTAAGTCCTGAACGATTTATTTTATTACATTGAAATTTGCGTGAATTTGGAGCGCTAGGTAAAATAGGTTCGCGGTAATAATTTATCATAGCACAGCCAGTGTGATGATAACAAGGGCTGCTAAGGAGAAGAACAAAGGGTGCAAGGACGTGGAGCGACAAGGGAAATCCCTGGGGATTTTGTCCCACCGCTAAATATTTACCTTGCACTTGTTCACACTGCCATTGAAGAAGATAAGAAACACAAGCGAAAATGCTCGGTAAATGTTGGCATTGCTTGGGCCATTTATCATTATGATTACTTTTTGTTTTAATCGTTGAATTTATGCGGTTGCTTTTCTCTTTTGAGTTGAATGGTAGAGGAAGGCAAGTGTTTGGATACTGCCATATTATGAAGTTTTCGCTATTTCGTAATCTTCACCTCTACAACACGCTGAGACACCTGAGTGGCGCAGTGGTTAAGAAGCCGATGCGCTGCTCTGAGGGTTCGATTCCCAGCAGAGCATGATTTGAATGATGATTTCAAATTTACGCGTATTTGTTTTCTTATCTTATGTATGTTCTAGGTAAGGGTAGGCTATGAGTATAAAAATATAATTATTGTAATGTATGCTTAATCCATAATAAAACTTGAAGATGTTTAGCTTAATAAATTTATGAGTAACTTACCCACACAGTATACACGAGTATTTTACGAGTATTTTACGTATCAATTAAAAAGTGGTAGGTATAATTTTTAAAAGATAAAAATTAAAAGCAGTATGGAAATTTATGTCGATTTTGTTGTTTCTAGAAAGTTTTTATTGAGGATTTGAGGTTATAATTTACTTTTCGTTTTATCACCTAATAACCGTGGTATTGTTTAAGTAATTTTAACAGGTTAGATAGGTCTACGTCGTTATAATTTATCATTACAAAGTGTAGATAAGGGAATTGTTTTTCTTAAAGAGTAAAAAAAGGGATGTCAGGGTGGCGAACAAAATACTCATTACGGATTACGAGTTCCTCCAAATATTTGCCTAGCACTTGCTCACACTGTTAGCGTCGAGATAATACCCCTGCCATGCGAAAAATTGAAAAGTTTATTCTATGTAGGTTTTAATTATTATTAAAATATCAAACTAACGTGTAGGGGAATGGGGATGTTTCCACCATTCACAACAAATTTCAAAATGAAATTCTCCTAAAAAGCTGCATTCACGACTATCTGAAAATCTAGCCCACCTTTCAATACATCTAAAATGAATATTGCTCAGCGCGATAACCATAAAAATTAGTCAGTTGACTCAAAAAACTATGACGTTATCCCGTGCGTTCTCCATACAAAATGTATAAAGGGGTAGTGTTTATGACAGTTCATGAAAAGTATCTCAATTGACTCGTAGGACACAACCCTACGTTATATTAATTATGAAATCCTTCCTTCCTTCCTTTCGGCCCTTCATAGTCCATTGCTGGGCATAGGCCTCCCTTAATCGCCGCCACTCCGCTCAGTCAAAGGGCAGTCCCTTTGACTCAGCACAGGCATAGCACAGGCCGTCCTCCGACCAGGTGGACTGACGGCCTCCAGAAGACAGCGGGAAACGAAGAATTATAATACAGACCCTGTTTACGATTTTTGATTTTGAAATATAATTCGCGATACCTATCCGTCTGCTAATTATATATCATTTATTCAATATTCAAGTATGCTTATGACGTGAAGCAAGCAACATAATTTTATGAAGTTAGCTTATGAAGCCTGGTATGCATCAAGATTAATTCTCTGTATTAAATGCGTGCTCTAAAATTCCGTTTGCAACTCAATCCCCGGCTTTAGTACAGGAAATCTGCGTTTGAGTCTGCAAAGGTAACAAAGTGAAAGTCATACAAACATACTGCCTATATTATCTATGTATAGGTACAATTTGAGACTCTCAACTGTATGCTACCAACGAATACTGGGGTATTTTGGTCACATTGCCGGCCGTCAGCCAGACGACCTAGACAAGCTAATGGTGGTAGGCAAAGTCGAAGGGAAACGAACCCGCGGCCGATCACCTAGCCGTTGGAGTGACCAAGTAACCGCACTCACTGTTCTCTCGGTAACATCCGCTTTAAAGAAAGCTGAAGAACGAGGAGAATGGAGGTGAATCATAACAACGTTGAAGGACTTTCATTCTGGACACGACCTTCAGTAATGAAGAATACGATACGACACAAGAAGAAGGTACAATTTATGACAACAATCAAAACAGTAGATTTAAATGGGGTACCTACTGAGGTTTTAGGTACATTTAGACCATATATTTTTGCAATTACGTGTGGTCACCGACCTTAGAAATACCGACACTAGGCCAGCGTAGGTGGTTACTGACAATGAAATAATACCTATCGCTACTAAATGAAATAAAGTTATCTACTTGGGTAACTTTGAATTCTTACGGTAAATTCAAAATACAGATTATACAATCCTTGAACTAAAAGCTATAATACAATTATAAGCCGAAAAAAACTGTTAATAAAAAAACTAAACCAAAGCTCAACAATATTTAAAAAAATGAAATCCCTTTTCGAGCTCGCTTCGGATTTGAAAGTGGTAAATTCGCAGAGTTAAATGGACCGAATCAATCCGTATCTACAAAGCGACGCTCACCGGACTACAATTATATTTGCATGCAAACAGCGACCTTTGATAGACTGATGTACCTAGAAGCTAAGGTAACGTTGACAATATTAGAAAATTGATTTTTTTGTAACTACGAACTAATATCTAATACGGAAAGCATAGATACGAGATAACAAATTATTATCAAGCATTTGATTGTGATTTGAGTGTGCTTTACCGCCAATAAGCCAGACTTTTCAATGTAGGTGGGCGCCATCGCCAAGAGACACTTATTTTGTAACATAACACATATGACGTAGGTACTGACGTGTAGCTAGGTAAAGTAATTAATTTGTAGGTTCGCGTGAATTGGACCGCGTTGAATCGCACAAAGCGGCTATTAAATGCAGCGCTCAACAGAGATATTTGCATACGTGATTGACTGATTGGCTTAGATTTCAGAAGGTACCGTTAAAAATATAAACATGTAGTCCAGTTTAAAAAGTCGATTAGAAGGCGTCTAATAAGCTGGTTGGCGAGAACCGGACTAATTTAAATTGCACAAAGCGGCTTTAAGGGCAGTTTCACTGCAATTAAATTTAAATACCTTTTATTGACTTAATTATATCAGATATAATTATATCAGCAAAATGTATAATTAAATCGAGTTTATTATTACGCATTTGAAGGTATCTAATCTAGATTGGCATGAACCCGGCCGAGTCAAATCTCACAAAGCGCTTATAAATGCAGCTTAACTGCAAATAAATTTTCGATGCGACATTAAATCCATTTTTCAGATGTAAAGTACGTATTTCAAGGTATCTAATTTGCAGGTTGGCGTGAATCGGACTGAGACAAACGTTTTCTTAACAAAAAAGTTTGTATAACTTTTATTGTATTATAATTATAATTTAATGTAAACTGTGACATTTAAATCCAGCTTATTCAGTTGAATTTGAAGGTGTCTAATTTGCAGGTTGGTGTGAACCAGACCGAGTTAAATCGTACAAAGCGGCTATAATTAATGTATCTTGACTGCAATTTAATTTTCATGTCTTTAATTACTTTATTGTGTCACTAAAAACAACCATTCATACGTGTGAAACGTATATCTAGGTATGAACAAATATATATTTTTCTTGCTTTTTCATTTTAGGTTTTGTAGACCAGTGCATCTGCATAATGTATCGAAGAAGAAGACAAATTACCGTGGTAGTGAGAAGTTCTCGATTACTGCACTGTTTAATTTACGCTTTCCGGTACCCAGCGCAATAATTATCCTATGTTTGCATTATAAGGGCACAACGGGCATTATTGCATTTTTCCGACGAGAAAAAGCAATATCATCTCATCACTCACTTATTGCTGTTCGATGAAAATTCTAGACCAATGTTTCTTAACTTTTTTTAGTCCGTGGACCCCTAGAAAATCAAGCGCAATTTCAAGGAACCCTAAGTAAAAATTAGGTTTAGTTTCCTAATTTAGGTCGCAGTCCGGTGCACGCATCAATAATTGTATCCTCCACCTCTTTCAGGTATGGAATTACATTAGCACTTGATAAATTTCACTTCGAATTGAAAATTGCAGCAGCCTTGTCATCGGATTACCAAACGGGGCAATTAGAAATGTAATTTTCAAAGCCTTTCTAGGTATGATTGTGATTGTGCTTAGTGCTGTAGGTTGTTTAGGCTAATAGCTTGAATAACTACTAATTAAGATGTAGATTATATTATAACCTTTTGTTAACTCAAGCTTGAAAATAATTATATTTATTAAAAGCCTAAGACCGAGGCTAAATTTATTACATAAATGGGATAGGTATTCTGATATTTGTGTAGGAATTCGTCGATATGAAACTATTAGGAAATATCGGATGAAGTATTCCGACGGAGGTAACCTGCTTCTTACCTATATAACACGCAAGTTTATTTTATCCAACGATCAATTCCCGCGTCGTAACTAAGTTTATATTCGAATGTGTGCCTAGAAGGTGTAGTGTAACTGAATAAAATTCTAGGAAAAGTATTTCGCATTTCTATTCAAGGCAAGCTAAGCATCCCTTGAGAATAAATCTTTAACCCAGTTGTACACAACCGTGCCGCTTAAACCCGCCTTTGCGAGCCACAAAGAGAGAACTGGCAATTTATAACTATGGTAACTGGAATGCGTTTAACATTAAAATAAATCCCTGTTTTTCCTCTTTAATAAAACTAGGTAATGCGTTTATGAAAGGAAACGAAAGCGTAAGTGGTTAACTAATGTTTTTGCAATTAAATACTAAGTACCTGGTCTGAATTGGTTTTCAACAGTACGTACGTTGTAATTCACCGTGATTCACGTTTCTTCACCATATGAACAGAATATTGTAAGTGTAACTAATAATGCGTTGCCGTGCGTCGGCCGTAATAATCGCAGAATCACGCATCGTAGAAAGAAACCTACTTTTAAATGTCAATATTTTTTTAGCGTAGTGTGGAATTGAAATTTCGCTCAGTGTTGTAAATCGAAAGCTCTTTTAATAGCAGATTAAAGTTAAATGAAATGAATGTTGGTTTTGGTTTCAATTAAACAGGACTGATACATTCATTGATTGAAATAAATAAATAAAAATAAATAAATAAATTTTAGTAAAAAAATCCAAGAACATGTATTTCTCACTCATGCTGTGACATACCTATTGAACCTATTCAAAACGAAACAGTAGGTACACCAATATTCTGAACGAAATTCGTATACCGTCTACCTAACCTACCTCTCACTCGGTACTCAAAATATCGATTCAATTATTTATTTATTATTATTGTTCCCGATAATTTGCAGTTACCTATAGCAATATTTACATTACATTCCTCACGGTCCTGTTTCTCTGACGCAAAATATCTCATTGGTACAAATTTTCTACGAAACAAAAATAGGTTCGGGACTTTCTCTATTATAATGATGTGGGACCGTAAAACACAACCCACCTTCGCAATTAGGAGCGGCAAGAATATAAATCTTTTTGCGATCTTTGTGCTCCTTGCGCTTTGTTTTTGTTTACGTGGACGTAAAGAGGTTAAGTCTTCTTTCTCTGAAACAAATAAAAATGTTATTTTAAACAGAACAATGTGATTATTATATGCAAATAATTGTCATTACTATTGTTATTTAGTATTGTTATTATTAGTTTTAACTAGCTACGATGATATACAACGTTGACATAAAATGTAAAGAAGTTTTAAGGGTTTGTTTTTGATGATTCTAGAAGTGAATATGTGATACTCGTTAATACAGTATATTGAATAGGTGTTACAGTCAAAGTAGCCTGCCCTGTGTGGTACTTTACAGCCACCCTCATAACCCGCTGTGAAGCAACATGTTTTCATGACAAGTGCTTTTGGGGAGTTGTGGTTGCCAGAGATATTCTATTTCAATTTTATGATTACTTAGTCATATCTAAATATGCGCGTGCGCTCGTGAAGAGATAGTTTTAAATTAATTTGCGATTTTAATTTAATAAATCGGCGATTGTTAAAAAATTTAGAAATTATGATATCTCCGCTTCAATGACCCGCACTTCTTATTTCACTACTTCGCACTTCTTCACACTTCCCAACTTCACTTCACAATACCGTAATGTAATGTCGACTGTTATTTAACCTTATTTAACTAATAGACAGGCCTGCATATTGAGGGATAATGGGGGCGTCCGTAGCACGGCCTCATTATATTCCCATACAGCATTACCGTAGCGCGAAGGATCCTTTCAATGGAATTGAACTGAACAGACCTACAGCTGAACATATAACAGTAGGTATTAAGTGAAATTGTAAATGTTAACAGAAACTACAGTAGATACCTATATATTTTAGTAACTACCTTTGTACAATAGGTAAAGACGTAGCGAACGAGTCTGCAGTTCCAGGCATCAGTTCCTTTCATCGTTTTTCTACAACCTTTATTCGCTGTTGAACACGAATATTGAAAAGGATTATTCGGTTCACAAAGCGTCACTAGCGGCTTTTTCAAAAACTAGCTAGAATCGTATCTCGCAAGGCCGAATACAGAAGCCAAAACATTTTGTTCTAGACGCCATCTAAAACGTGTTTGCTGATTTAAAACAGCTAGTGAATCTTGAGAATTAAGCTCATAATGAACAGCTACGTGTTTTGTTGGATACTTAGAATGACCCTCGCAAAATTAGACTAACTCATTCGGATCTATTGCCCCAAGTAAATGTAATTGACGACCCGAGTGGCTCAGTTGGTGAAGACGCCAGTGCGCTACGCGGAGGGTCCTGGGTTCGATTCCCAGCGGAGAAGAGATTTGAATGATGAGTTTAAATTTCTGTTTCTGGTCTGGGTGTGTTGTGTTCTTGTCTTGTGTGTGTCCATGGCGCCCACGACACAGGGAATCCTAGTGTGGGGCTATGAGTGTGAAGCGTTATTTATTATAAGTACTCGTCTTTAAACTCTGGAACGGTAATGTCGATGACAACAGGTACGAGTGTGACATGGACTTTTCATTTTATTTTTGCCTTGATACATGCTTTATTTCATGGGTCGCCTGGACCCGTTATAGCGCAGTTGAGGTCGCTGAGCATAATGTTGAGTTCTTCCAGCAACTCTTCCAAAGTCTCTAATGCCACCTTTTCATCGGAAAATCGTAGGTATGTATGTGAGATTTCCGCCATTGTTCCGCCGTAGTTTCAACATAATATCTCTCAGTGCATTTAAAAAAGTAGATTACCTACACATTTTAAGTCGCCTGAAATTGAACCTAAAACAAGGATAAGATTTACATGAAAGAGGATAACATTCTATATTGTAAACAAGTCGTGGGTAATATAAAATACCATATACAGCAGCTGCAAGCCGTTACGTGCTTCGAATTCGGAGTTAACTTCAGACTCCACTAATGTTGTGTCGCTGGTTATCTCGTAAAATGTCATTTCTAGCTCATGTGATAACTATAATAATATGTGATTCTCTCTATTTAAAGCTCTAAGAAATCTCTACGATATAATTATGATCCCTTGACATTAAAGTTTCATGAAGTTTACTATTCGGTAAAAGAATTTTTTGACGATAAAATGAAATAACAAATTATCTCAGGTAGGGCAGAGGCTACATTTACAGTCCTGTAAAGCTGCCGACTTCTAGTGCTTCCTTGTGTTTATATCAGGGTATAATCAGAGAGAATGCACTATCACGCTAATGCTACAGCTAAAATTAAAATTAAATTAAAATCAAAAAAGCTATTAAAACTAGTTTTGGACGAAATAGAAAGTTCGTAATATATAATAGAAAGTTCGCAATATATAATAATATCATGTTTATAAACAACTTTAAAAAAGAAATGTAGTAACGCGCGCAAAAATAAATAAATTAATAAATTAAAACTGTGTCGAGAGTTTTTTCCTCCGGCTTTTTCTCTCTTTACCCAGAAATGGGTGGCACATTGCATAGCCGATGAGTTCGATTAGGAAAAATATTAAAATAAATAAATAATTGGACTGCTAAACGATCACAACTTATTTTAACATTATTATAATATAAAATTTAGTTCTAGTTTTTTAAGATATAATTATTGTATGCCCGCATAGGGTAGACTGTTCTTAACTTATTATAATTTTTGTAACATCTTTCTCGTGTAACAGTCAACAATAAACGCATTCTTTTCTTTTCTTTTCTTTTCTTTGAAATTGACAATTGGTTACCTCAATGGTTCAATGCGTAGTAGGTAAAGTAAACTTCTAAAACTACCAAATCGTTCAAAAATTTTTACGGCACTTTGTCGTTTATTGTTGAAAAGCGAACAAAAACATGTATAATGGAACGTTATAAAGGAACCCAATTATGTAATTAAACAACGTTAATTAATTAGCACGCCAAAAATAATAATATTTTAATTAAGAAAGTTTTGAGAATTGAATTATGTCTGCAAAATGATAAAGTAACAGTTATTTACGAATTTATGCTTTATGTAAATGTTTTAAAAGTTTAGGTTCATTTCAGTTTTGAAACTGTCGACCAGTTAAAACTCTCGACCGAGTTTAGCTCAATTGATATTTTGCCAAAAAGTTTAAGTAAGCTATTATAATATAAATGATTAATAAGAATTACTAGTCAAGGAAACATAAGATAAAATAGGATTATTTTATTGAGTATCTACTACGTAGATCTAAAAGCATTAAAAGTCTGTCTGTCAAAAATAACCAACTCGGTTTCACTTTCAAATTTCCGTTCGGGAAGAGAATATTTATACGGTTCAAAAAACATATTACAGATAGACTCCGAAATCGACAGCGTGTAAACATATTTGGGACAAACCCCGATATTGTGTTCGCTTTGATAGATTCACAATCGTCACAAAAGAACATCGAAATACAAAGAATATTATGAAATTCTGTTTAATTTTTAGAGGTAGGTATCATATTCTGAGTTCCGTGCAGATTTTTAAAGTTTTTAAATTTAGTTCTGCAATAATTTATTTCCTATTTTTTATTTTAAACTACTTAGTTAGTAACCGATATAAAATCCCGGTAAAGAAAAAGGCACTAAATCTTTTATTGTCAAACCGTCTCAATTTTCAAACTTAATCCATAGAGAAGTGATGACGATGAATTGAGAAGAACTCTTTTAAGTTTGTGAGAACTTGTTTAAGAAATGCCCTGCGTTCGACGTTGTAAGACTACCAGTTCGGCGAGAAATAACTTTAGTGAGAACAGTAAGTATGTGTACCATTAAATGAATTTTGCGTTTATGATCCTCTATTTGGCGTATTGTTGAGAAAATTGTTTAAAAATTCGGTAACCAGAAGAAGAAGCAAAAGTTCATGTTTATCGCGTAGGTGCATTGCTAGTCGGGTTCGATTTCCAGCAGAGCAGAGAATATGAAGGATCTAAATTTCTGTGTTAGGTTCGGGTGTTTGCGTGATTGTCCTGTGTATAACTAATATTTTAATACCATAATGAATATGGTGAAGATAAAGTGACATACACACCTAATTATACAAACAAGATACGATAGTTGGCGAAATGTTATGAAATGGTCAATATCCACTAACCATTCCTATTCCGGTAATAAGTAAACAAAATCTCTCTAAGTATTAAGTACGTCGTTGACTAAAGATTTAAAAACAAATATTTCATGAAACAGCGTTGGTGTGAATGTACTGAGTAATTTCGTCCGTTCTGATGTGCATCCGTCTGGTGCATCGCCGCAATTATATTTGCATACGGCCACTTCTTGCTTGGATACAAAATGATACGGCTACTAGGACAATAGGCAAATCGAGTAGGCACGTTTGTGTACGCAAAAGTTTAGACAAGGCTGTACTGTTGTGTAGTAGGTACAGGCTGTTATGCAGCAACAAGCAGGTACACGCCTACAGTTTGCTATTATATAGCATATTCTCAAAGACTTCTACAGATGGACCTACTAGAGAAAGTGGACTAAATTTTTAGCGTCTTTAAAGAAATCCAAGCGTTTTAGACAGAAATTTATCGCTGGGAATTTAACACCAGGATAAATGTGTTGGTAGATGTTATGTGCCACTTGTACTATTATGTATTCTGTGTTGCCACTAAAAAGTGACACGATAGCAGTTCCCGTCAAAATTAAAAGTGACCTTAAAATATGTCGTAATTCATACGTCCCATTTTCTTCGCATAAGTTTATACATAAATACTACTGACGGATGTAATAGGGCATTTAAATATATCTACTAATGACTAGATTAACACGGATACAACATCAGCTGCGACTGAAATAAGTAGTAGTTATTAATTACAATCGTGACGGAAGGCGTCATTAAAGTTACTACCTGCCACTAGTTATATACTCCAAGCTTCCCTCTGATGTAGAGAAAAACGCATGTAGTAACATTAAACAATCCACTTAAAACTCTGCATACTTAATAGTGCTTTCAGAGCTAAGAGAAATTAAAAAATAAATTTTTCAGAAACGTTAAAAATGTAATGGTATGTTAACTTTCAATGCCTTTAAAAAAAAAACAACGTTAACGCTCTTTACATGTAAACTTAGCCTAATTCCTAAAATTTCAATTTTAATACATTTCATCAGTGATAAAATAATAATAAAATAAATAATTGTATTCCTTCCTTCCTTTCAGCCCTTCGTAGTCCACTTCTGCACATGGGCCTCCTCTAAGAGAACGACGCTTCGCCCGGTCCTGCGCCCTAATGGATCCAACGGTTTCCCGTTGCCTTCTTCAGCTCATCAGTCTATCTGGTCGGAGGACGGCGTTCTTTTCTTTTGACTAAACTCTAGTACCTTAATTAAATGTAAATTAAGTATTATCGTCATATACACATCTTATTAAAAACGGAATGAAATTATGTACCCACCTTAAACTTAAACATAAATCTAAATGGATCGTTTCAAATTTAAGTATGCATACATACAGTAAAATTATAATTCTTCCGAATGGGTATAACATTTGAAACATGAAAATGGCATATTTAGCGGCGAGCGGAATTTAATATGTGATAAAATGTTATTTATACGCCATTTGCGCTTGTCGAGAGCCCAGATCCAGGGGTTTCATCGGCCCCTTACTACCAAGTTTGTGAGATTGTATTGCTCTGCATGTCTTAAGCTGGATTCATATTTACAGACTCGGAGCGTGTCTGACACCTGCCGTAGCAGACAAAAAATATTTTTCTTAAAACGTAAACGGAGTTATTGTATTCACATTTAGGTTTGGACTGTGTCAGCGAGTGTTAGGTTCATTTTAGTTTGGCTTGATGTAGGTTTTTTGTCAAGGCTGGGTATACCAGTATTCTATGTGTGTGGTGTCGGCCTTGTTATGTGCTTGACAGGTGTTGTTACATAAATTATGAATACAGCTTTATGTATAATCCTATTTTCATTAAAGTTTGTAAACGTTATTCTGATATAATTTAAAGTCTCTATACTTCCTCAATTCAGGGACATTTATCACAAAATGATTCTTTTAATTCATTTTCAACATATTATAGGTAGTGGCTAACGTGTGGTCAAATTAATTGTATTGGATAATTTATTAGATAACCAAAACAATGAGTTGTTGATTAGGACGTGTTGATTTAATTAAACCATATTCTCACCGTGAAGCGCACCTGTGCGTATACGAATATAGCCACTAAAATATTAAATTCAATTAAATGATTGCTATGACAATGTAATAATAAATTTTGTATCGTTTGTTAAGTGCTATTTTTAGATGCCCAATATATGTAACAAAGAATTCGATATAATATAAATTTTACGAATATCTTATACAAGACTTAGTAACTTCAATGCTTTTACATCAATATACACATGCATTACAATATATAAAAATATACATATTAACAATCTTTCAGTTTCCTCACTGCATAAAGATCTGTTATTCGCTTCAATAAATTCAAAGTCGCGTCAAAAGCACAACGGTTCAATAAATATTAGCACCTTACCGAGTGCAGTGGATAATAAATCTAAAATCGACGAAGCGTAGACAAATTGTTGCAAACTTGATCCGAGGTAAGGTGAAGTGATTCCGTTGAAATAAAATAAGTTCCTATAAGTTCCCCAAGTCAGAATACGGTCGACTGACGCAGTAGGATGCACTGGAGTAAAAAATAACTATTTGAAAGCGGAATATTCGATAGTTTTTTTAGTGAATCCGATGCCAATTGTATGGCAATTGAAGAAAACTGTTGTAGAACTAACGTAGAACTGATGTTAACTGGCCACTGCAGCTCATGGAAACCAACTTCCAACCTCAAATAGAGAAAAAATCCTATCTGATGACCTGAATACAAGGATCCTTTACTACTCATGAAGACTAAGACGTTCGCCTAAAATAAAGTATCTCGGGCTACCAAATCTCCACATCCAAAACACAAGACATAAAGAACAATTATTAATTTGTAAAACTAAGAAAAAATAACCATGAAAAACCATTTAAAAATAAATTAAAATTGGCAAAGCGAAAATAAAATGTTGCAAACGTAACACAAGGTAAGGTAAAGCGATGCCGATGAATGGTCTGAACTAAAGTTTCCAAAGTCGGAGTGTTCTCGACTGAAACTACCGAAGAGGCCAGTCGACTGAAAAATAACTTTAACACACAACAAGTACCTATTAAAAGTTGCTTTTTGTAAATACTAAAAATTTTAAATGCAATGAAAAGCTATTTGTTTTGTGGGTCTATATTTTTGGGTTCACTGTTCAAATACGAGGAGTAGGTATCTTATGCAAATATTGTTTGTGTTAAAGGTATTTGGAAACGAGGTGTTTAAGGAGTAAGTGTATGAAATTAGTTAAATCAATGGTGGGTTTTTCATCACCGTTGATTGTATCGATAATGCTACTACAGATTGGTAATAGATATTAATTGGTAACCAATATAATATAATACCTACTATCCATTTTAGGTTTGTATGTCATTGAGATCCGCCATAAAACAATAATTAATGTGTCAAAATACCTATTTTGACACATTATTAATGTAACCAACATGCATTCTGCGAATGGCATAATCATGCAATTTCAATGCTCGCTTAGTGATTGACAAAACGTGGAAACGGACATCTCGGCGGGCCTTTCTCTTCATATCTCTCTTTATCCATAATATCACATCCAAAACCAAAATCTGGTGTCGCTCGTTGCGGGCTCGAGTGCGGCTAATTCTCAGGGCAGTGTGAAATGGAGCGAGTCATTCCGCACAAAGCGGCACTAATGCGCGTCCGTCCGGTACACGCCGCAATTAGGCTCAGCGCCTGCTGAAGCCTCGGATCTAGGATATCTACGCAGTGCAGTATGGAGAAAGAATAGAAATCCTTTTAATATAATTTGCTTAGTCCGAAGGCAGACTGGCTGAATTTCGGTTTTTACACCATTTTAATGTAATTTGATGTCATTAAGAATTAATCCTGTATCATAGAGCGTGCGCTTAAGCGACGTGCGCTTAGAAATTCACCCACTAAACTACTCTTGCAAAATGTAAGTATTTGAAAGTTGGGTACTGTGCACTCCGCTGTTTACCACTTTCGCTGGAGTACACGGTTAGCCTTATATTTGCATACGGTCATCTCTTGCTAGCACGGACGTCGGACAAAGGTAAGCCGTTTGTAGCATCAAATCCAATGACGGCAGGATGGCAATTTACTCGTAAGCTTTGTGCCGCTTAGCAGCTATAGTGTGTGACTTTATGGGGTTTCATAATTCAGTGATAAGTGAAACAAATTAGGTATATGACGAAATTATTAATAGTAATTAAAGTAAAGAAATTTTGCATTCTCCGCATATACCTGAGATCGGCTGGTTGTTTATGTTTTTAAGCATTAAAAAGCTCGCTTTCCCTCAACGTCAACGTCAACATTCCCTCCTTGCGTTCGTTTTTTTGATAAAAACTTATATATTTGAGCCTTATATATTTGAACTGTTATATATTATATAAATAAAATATACTTATGTGTTATATAAAAGGAACTTTGTGCAAATCAAGTTTCATTTGACTTTGTTTGATTTCTATTGCTTTATATTGACTTCTATCACTCTAATTTTTTAGTCCTCATGAACCCAAATTGTTTACGTTTAATTCTCGAATCGTTAAACGTTTTTAACAGAATAATTTTCACGGTAGAATATGAAAATTCTTCGTATTAAAATGTCGGCGGTAACAGCAGAAATCCACATATAGAGTCAAAACAGGGTGAAAATGATCTTAAGCCGTCATTATAGTAAAACATGACTAGCATATGCATGATTATATTTTATTATAATGCGAGTTTTATTCCTGTGGGGTTCTGAAATCCATTTTCATATGACGTAAAAGGGATACTCAGCATTTCTAGTAGGAAGAAGCACTTATGTTCCGTTTAAGTCCAGGATCAAACCCTTCACCGTGTTCCGGTGAAAGAATTTTATGATTTTACACTTTTATTATATGTATACACTTAACTTTAAAATGATGCCTTCAATGTTGGTAGATAGGCACTTATCTATTTTTGAAAACGCTAGTGTGAAAACATGAGAGTAAGCACGAGCAGCACCTATATTTTTTAATTAGTATTGAAATCGAATGTTGACTGGCAGGTATAATTAACTATATAGATGTAAATTAAGAAATAACCACTCAGGGTATTTTCGTTACCCTCTGAGATTAGGTTTTTTTAAAAAAAACATAATAGTTGTCACTATCTAGTCCCACTCGATTCAATAAGGCGTCGATGATCATTTATCATCAGGTGGTACATAGGTTCCTTCCTTGTTATTTTAGCTAAATAAAAATCCTAGTCTGGAACATTGCTACTCAACACAACTCTGCCTGTGACCTTGGTAAGAAACAAAAATTATATACCGACCTATTTTTAGATACGGAACTCAAATCTCAGTAGATCGGTAATGTAATTTAAAAATAAGTAGTATTTTTTAAATCTTATAATCTACAAAGTCTTATTTACTCCTTTCTTGTTTAGTTTTCTTTTATCTTCGCAAGACAACTTATACGGTCTTCCAATATCGTTGTAGTGCAAAATGTCATTTCAGCCAATGGCTCGGCTGGAAACAGTCATGTTAACCGTTGAATGAATAATACATAAGAATGGGTTCGTTTTCACACGAGGAGACACTATTCTAATAGATACTTACAGTTTAGATACAGTTTAGAAAGTCACAATTTTCAAGATTTTTGGCTAAATTGTTTTTTTGGATAAATCTCGCTCACAGAACTTCAAGCATACCGACAATATTTCCTTCCATCCATCCAATAAATCACACTCAGGGTAAGTCTCCAGGAGAGAATATTAAATGTCTAAGTTCGCATCTATGCAAATGAACTGTTATACATAATTTAAAAACTACTTAACGTCTAATGTTTACCGGGATTTTTCATCCCACGTAATTTTTTTCACGGAACACTGAACTTTAATTTATGAAAGTAAGTACGGCCTTTGACAACGCCCACCTGTAAAATATTTTAGGTGAGGAACTTAGTTTTATTTTCGCTTACATCATCGGAGATGAAAATCCTAGAAAATCCTTCAGGGACGCCGGCATTAGCATATTTATTAGTATCATCCGAGCGAGTTCGTGTAATGGCATGGAACTGTTATCAATAATGACTTACGCAGCATCACAATAAATTTTATATTATCGTGTCAAAATCATTGAAACTTTGCGCTGCAGGAAATTAATATTAAGACTTAGGTAGCATTTCAAAAAATGAATGGGAATATTATTTTGATTTCTTTTCTACTTCCAAGATACTGAAACATTGAAAATATCTACATAAATTCTAATAACGCTTAATTAGAACGGTAAAATTCCCACTCCTTTTTGTTCCCAGAGATAACAGACAAAAGATATTGGAAACATTCATATTGGAAAAACACCGAATCTTACAAAAGCAAAACAAAATGTGTAGGTATTTATTTATAGGCACGGTTTGACGTGAAAAAAATTTATGCTGTGAAAGATTGACTATAAACCTTAATAACCTTTTCTAAATCAAAAACTATTTTATAATTAAAACAATTAAAAGTAAGAGCTTATAATATTCTCTCGTGTAAAACAGAGAAAGAGCCACGCTTAAGCAAATTATTATTTATAAGGGTTAAGGTAAACTGTTTTCGGTAAATGGCAGTTTGTGGGATTTTATCGCAGAGGTTTTCAATTCAGATTAGGTAGATAAAATTTTACGCCGGCTAAAAACAAGAAAAATTATCCTCTGACGTAAATCCAATTAAATCTACGAAGGCGTCTTTTGGCTTTTATTACGCGCATTAAAATGAAGGGATCAATATTAAGCTACCTAATCACGTCGATTTTAGTGCTATTCTATGCTTGTGTTATCAAGATTAAAAACAACTTTCTTTTAGAATTGGGCAATATAGTGCCGACTCTTTTGTTGTATGTAGGTACTCGTAGTTAGGTGATCAATGATAGTTTCAAAATCAATATATCTATGCGCAAGGAGGCTCTACTTGTTGTTATCGTAAAAAATAATCATAAATAAACGAATAGTAGACTCGTGAATATCTTTTAAAAGTATGTAGGTACCTATATATTTAGAAGATATGGCAGGTAAGAAAGATTTTATAAAACTAAAAAATATAAGGGGTGGACGCCGTTGTTTTTTTGAATAATTATTCAAGCAGTCAGCATTATTTAAGGAAATAGCCTATGATTTAGCTAAAGGCGAAAGTTTTTATGTTCACGTCACAATCATTTCCTTCAAGGGGTGAGCGTTCATTGGGTGGAAATAACAAAGACGATAAAATTGTTCGTTTGGAAAAAGGATATTGAATGAGGTCAAACGCAGATATATTCGTATTGAAGGCAAATGTAGGGGCGTGTGAGGACAGTCGTTTGCGCACTGTTTTTACATGCCCCACAATGTGGCGCCGTTACTGAGCTGAAAGATATTGCCCCAAGATTTCTGCTCGGAAAATTTCATACTTATATCCTACTTCCTACTTACCTATTATAAATATGAAAGTTTGTAAGAATTAATAGATGGATGGATTGATATTTGTTACTCTTTCAAGCAAAATCAGATTGGATGAAATTTGGTATGCACGTAGCTTATAACCTGGATTAACGTACGTATATTTCTCTCGACCAAGTTCTAAAATCTACGCGGACGAAGCTGCGGGAAAAGTCTAGGTGATATATGATAATATTCTTTTTGTTTGAAATTTTATGTGTAAAATATAAAAAGAAACGAATAGGTACTTTCATTTATACGCATGTCTTAATTACAAAGCGTATACACTTTCAAATGTGTTATTATTATTGTATAATTTATCGACTGGGACTTTAAAAGGTTTTTGCTCAATTATAGGTACATAGGTGTAGAATTTTATTGCGACGGAATAGAAAAAAAAAATCCCTTTTTGATTTTCTCCTACACTTTACAGCAAAAAGTCTTTTAATTTCTGTTTCTCTATTCTAGAAGAAAAAGTATACTTAGCTGTTTATATATTATTTAAAAGATCCGTTAATTTTTTTTTAAATTCACGTACTATATGTGGAAATTGAAACATTAATTTCAATGCTCTAAAATAACTTTCATTATACATACAACAAAGCTGTAATAATAGAACATAAAACAGAAACGGATTTTATGGAGCTCGTGGTATTTGATCGAGGATACCACTTTGATTTTGCTTTCAGCAAAATTTTTATGGGCCCCGTACATTATGATGCATTAGGCGCTATACTAAAGCGAAAGTAATGGTTATCCAAAGTATGGAATCCTGTACAATAGGTTTATCGTTGACTATTTACCTTTGTGGTTGATTCTTTGTGTTGCATCTACTTAAAACGATAACTAGAGCGCTTCTATTCAAGATATGAATAATTTCAGGCTCTTCAGGCAATACTGGCTCAAATTGATTGAAATTTTAAATATACCGTGTTTATACAATACCTGCCTGGCTACTAAAAATTCAGGCTCATAGTTTTATCCACAGTGGAGTTATAGGAGGTTGTAAATGGCCTGAATTGCTTCGAGAAAAGGTTGGTATACGGCCGTGCCGCTTTTTTGCTTGACTTGTTGGGGGAACTGCGATGCCCCCAGATTGAAAATACCAAGAATTATGAACTTCTATTTAACATCCAGGTAAGTTAATTTAGGTAGGTTCAACTCAATTACAGGAGTTTAAAACGTAGTAATTTATTCGAATCCATTTATAATGTGACTTGTCAATAAATATCGATCAGATAACATTTACATACACAAGATTATCATTAACCAGTTTTAAATATTAATTAATTGTCCATAATATTTAACTTATTGTAGATTAAACAATTATCTAGAAATAGTAGAGTTATAAGTTAAACACCGTAGGTACGGAATTGTATTCATAAGCACCTAATTTAATAATTAGTACGTAATTAGTTCATCGGAAAACAGAATCATCCCTACTATGAATTGATCGGTAAGCTATTTATAACCGGCATTTGCAGCCCCATAATTATCATAGTAATAAGTATTTTCAAATGAACACTACGGTGAAGGTAGAGATCGGACAATACACCGAAATATCGTCTATAATACATATACCTATTGGCTTCGGATTTTTATTTCTGTGCACAAATCTCGCGTATATGTTTGTTATGCAACGAACTCAATTCAGGGGAAACATGAATGCTGGAAACGGTCCAGTAAACACCGCAACTGCTGGCTATACTTGCGGTCGGTGCACTATGTTTTACTATGACTACAAACATTTGGTGGAACATCTGTATTGGCGTCACGGCACCGAGAGTCTCTGGTGTAAGCTGTGCGGTTTGAAGAAGTGGCGTTACGCCGCACATGTTTGCAATATCCTACCGATCGATGACAATATAAATTTCCAGTTTGTGAACGAGAATTCGAACACTGGATACTGTTTCTGTGGCGAGGATGTGGCCGATGCACCTATGATAGGTTGCGATTCAGCAGAGTGCACACTCCAGTGGTATCATTTTAAATGTGTGGGTATTGAATCCCCTCCGGACGGTGATTGGTTCTGTCCACTGTGCACGAGCTTGAGAAAGGATGTTCAGGTGATTAGAACAATACAAAATTTAGAGACAATTGTAGATCAGGTACATGTTGGTTTTTTGTTGTGTTTTATCGTTGTCTTAATTAATAATTGTTACCTTGTTATAAGTTGTTAATGCCTACCCTAATAACTTATTACCATCTTCGTTAGTTCTGCACAATAATTGTGTCTACCTATGGATTATCAAAACTTTTAGGTTGAACTTATTCTCAATAAAGTTTCGTATAGATATGTAAAACTGCGCAAGTTACTATAGGTAAAGCCTAATTTTTATTTGTTAAAAAATGTTATTCAGTTACGTGCGATATAAGTACATATTTAGTAATTTATTTAATTAGGTTCCTAAAAGTTATTCAAACAAAGGCTTCAATAGCGATTAAACCTGAATGAATCTTTAATTAAAATTCGCAATTTTTGTATTTTCCAGACTAAAAAAGATGTATCACGGACTTGATAATATCATTTTTCGTTCCTTTAAAGAACATACCTAATGGGTAAGTGTACCTAAAAGATCGCGATTAAGTAGTTTATAATAATTAGGTACATACTTACATAAAACATGTATAACTTAGGTACCTACCTATTACAAAAAAATTTAATGCGAAAATTTAAAATATTCTTAAATTTAATTGACTAGGTATTATTATCATCTAAGCATTTATGGAAGTGTTATTTTTCAAATTTTGATTTTATAAATAAAGATCAATTTTAAATACTGACACTTATTTTGAATGTTTTAGGTACGATTAGCATTGGAATAACTCCTTAGTTTACACCTTACGTCGATATTTCTGTGATGAGCTGCGGAGCAAGAAAAAAGTGGAATATTCCAGGAGTGTATTGAAAGTGAATCCCAGTTACATTTTAGTTGCTTTAATAAAAGCAGTGTTTTGTTAGTTCTTATTATCTACCTTCTATTAATAATATGCCTGCCTTAACTTCTTTGTCGTTTTATTTATTATACATTTTTGGTGGGATATATGGTTGGTATGGTTACCCTCACAAGATGCCTTGTGAGGTGTAGACCGCAAGCGATTATATGCGTCCTAGGTATCGAAAGGCATATTAACTTATTAAGCCACATCGGTAGTCTTAACTTTCACGAATCCGCATAACAGCAGCGTCGTGGAAGATAGCAGAAATTATAAAGACCTCTGTGGCACAGATAAGTGTGACATAATTGTGACACTACTAACTATAACCGTGACTATAAGTGTGACACGTTATTTTGATGCTCATACCACAATTTTCTCACTGTCATTTTAAGATCACGCGGTAGAATACAGTAACAATTTGAATCCCATTAATTTTACATTTTGAAAGTATTACAATAAAGTTAAAGCAAATTATACATGTATATTCCAAGCCTCCTACTATTGTTCAATCCCCTCGGGTTCCTGCTAATATTGAAAGTGTGTTTTGAGCCTTTAAAATAATATTCGACTAAAGATCCAATAATCGATTGCTTTCGCTGGCATATGAGGTCAAAAACAGGCTTGACGCTTTTGATTATTTTCCTTTATCGAGTCGTAGGTGAACGGTTATCCGTATCGTTGCATTCATAATGGGAATTGGAAATTTAATTGCCCGTTTTCTAGTTTTAATTGATCGAGCTTGCTCCAAATATATTGCAAGGTAAATTAAAAACTGTTATTGTTTATTTTTGTAATAAACCTAAGTATAGGAAATGATCCTAAATATATCTGTGATGTATTTAATTTATACGATTCTCTCAATATTTGATTTCTTTTGTCAGATGCAGTACGGATAAACTTTGTAGGAGACTTAAGGAACATTTTCCTTATGTCAGCAGCGAATAATTTTACTTTCTCTATCTGTCTATGTATTGTAGTGGTCAAGTGACGTAATTTTTTTTTACCACAAACAAATTATCATAATCATTAGATGCAAATGCAAATTCTCTTTACAAGAAGTAGTCTAAAATTTAATTTAATTAAAAGTCCGTCCAACTATGAATATGGGCACATATGGCGAACAGCGATACGGTACGACGGTAAAGAGCTGCTTAAAGCTCTAAGAAGTCCCATAAATATCGGAAACTTTCATCGTAATGAAAGCACTACATTCCGTTATGCGATGTTAACGAGCGACTTACAGTTCAATATGTTTAAACAGAAGAAGCTCGATGTTTGAATAGAAAAGTTTCCAGTAGGTAATGTGCTCCAATCGTAGTGGCTTATTTTAAAGATTTTCTCAAATAGGTAATGTCTAATAAATTTTACGTACAATATAGAGAAATGGTAATTCTTTTCCACTGTACATTAGCTCGAGGCATGTTCAAAATTTCGAACTCTCGTTTTCTATGGGATTACTGCTCACAGTCCCAGTGACGCTTGGGATCAATGGTCGTAAGGCGTTTTAATGTTTTATTGAATCGTTGTCAACATACACTTAAATACCTACTAGCTATCATCCAACTTCATATGATAACTGCTAAACTAACGGCGAGTGCGCCACTCGGAAGCGGATGGAACGAACATAAATATTGGAAACTTTCGTCGTAATGAAAGCTTCATCGCACGATTACGCGATGTTAACGGGCGAATGTTTCAGGTCCATAAGTTTAACCGACCAAGTAACGGTACGTCCAAGTTCTAGTAAGTTTTAGTACTTTAAAATATGTTCCAAGTACCTACTTTATTTCATTAAATTTAGTATGATGTTTGCAAGAAGTAGCAGTAACTCATAAGTTCACTTAAATACACAATAATATGAAAACTTTCTTTAAAGTCTTTAACTCAAATCAATTTGAAAGAACCAATTGAAAGCGATGAAAATAAACACAATACAAGCCATAGGATAACTGCGATATAAACTGGGAGCTGGGAGGGCCACTCGGAAGCGGATGGAACGAACATAAATATTGGAAACTTTCATCGTAATGAAAGCTTCATCGCACGGTTACGCGATTTTAACTGGCGAACATTTCAGGTCAATAAGTTTAGTGTCAAGATGTACATACAGAAGAATATTACCAATCTTTAATCTTTACAAGTTTAAAAAACTAGATACATAAGTACTGATTGGTTATAAGATGTTTTGTTTTATTTTATTTTTGCTGCTATACTTTTGCTTTAAACGGTAAGTTTTGGTACATAATATGGTTAATTTAAAAACATTAGTGTGGAGTCATAAATCGTCAAGCAAATTTTATCATTGGCATTTTAAAAAGTTATTAAAAAGATAAAGAAGTCCTGTTCTTACATCCTAGTATGCGAAATTTAAAAATAAAATATACACTTTCATACGAGTACCTACAAGTATGCTATCAAGCTATATTATGTAATTTTCGAACAATGTTATCGGCGTGACGCGTGTTTTATTATAATAGCTGAGGAAGTTTCAGCCACATTAACTATTTTAACTTGTGGTCCCTTGCTACATATTGCTTTTTAAGCTAATATTGGAACAACCGTTTTACATTTTATTTTCATTTTTATTTTAATAAAGAACCACTTTCTTCTGTAAACTTATGGAATATTTGGTCAGATGTTATTTTATTCTGATAATAATAAGTAGATACTTTACTTTCAATCCTATTAGGTGTGGGAGACATACTTACGAGTAGTTTAGTAGTCGGACATACGTAGGTTAGCACTCGTAGGTTAGTTAAAGAAAAGTAGAGTTGACCGTACATTGAAATTCAGAATCCTCAGTAGTACTCGTAAGCGCAGGCACTCCGCTTCCCAGTTTTTCATAAACTTCAATACCGTTTAATGCTTGCAGCGATCACTTCAGGTAATGTAGATAGCATGCTCATTGTTATTCCCGTAAAACATAAAAATATACCTAATATTTGTTTGATAAAAGCTCTTATAAAAACTGTGACCGTAAAAACAGATTTCATTTCGGTTCGTTTTATCACTGTCATTATGAACTTGTGGAGGACATATTATTTACACTTGCGAACAAAAATAATGGGTTCTTTTTCGAATAGGTACTCGTTAAATTCAGAAAAGCGATTCCACGATTATAAAAACAAGATTTTTTGTCAACGTGCTTGTTTTGTTTTCTGTGTGGCATTTGAAGTTATTTTTGATTTCAGATAATGTCTGACGAAGGTTAGTAGAATAGGTTAGTAAGTAGAATATTTTTGCGCCTTTGTCAGAGATGAAATAAAACGTATTTCTTTTTTGCTACATCAATTTAGAATTAATGGAATAAGAGATGGACTGTGTATTGGTGTAAGTGCCTTATGCCTGTCGTTCGAGATTATTAAAGGGGGGTTTGCGGGAAGCAAGAGTCATAACGGTATGTGCGTCCACTAGCAGTCTTTTTGTCCCTCTTCAGCCGATAGTAGGCTGGGTATAGGTATAGCCAAAGGTAAGTCTCTGAATCCCTATCAACTAATTCTACATCAAGCTGTTTACTCATTCCAATCTTTGAGCCATCGTCAACGTACAGCACACAACTTTTAGCTACACAACATTTTCATGCACGGTTTCCACTCTTGACGTCCGTAAGACCTACGGCAGACTGGCCAGTATATTGCCACCTAGCTTTTAGAGTAGTTTAGAATTCCTATGAACTTCTTTGTTCCAGATTTTATTTCGGAGATACTGAAGGCAAGTCTCAAGCTGTTTTCATAACTTCCCACACGTTAAACGTCCATAATTTTTCTATCCATCACAAGCACGAAATGACCGCGTAATTTGACATCAGTGTCATCAGGTGATTAATATGTGGATGTTAGTGTTTTAACACTAGAAAATATACGAACAAAAAGTATTGTTATGTGCATAAAATCACTGCGTTTAACAATGTTTATGTATGAGTACCTCGCAGGAGAAGTGTTCGAGGGACTTGAACGTGCTGAACTGCATACTGTGATATCACAACATATCCAATTAAACTTTGGTCCAATCGATCCAGTGTTTAATACCACGGTAAGTGTTATACGTACAACTTTGAACACTTCGATGAATTGTCAGTGCAGGAATCGGTTTTCACAGTACGGTAATAATGGAATAGTTCATGTATTCCCACATGCATTCATTCAGTATCAACGTATAAAACCAAAACGTTAGTGTTTAGTAAGTTTAACGTTTTTAGTTATAGATTCTATCGTTGAAGTTTCGAGTACTTTTGTGGTGAGTAACAAAAGACTCAAGTACCTTTTGACCCTCTCATAAGGTGGTCTCTTCAAACTACATGCTAACACTATTTCATAAGAATAGGTACAAAGATTCTTAAAAGATAAAAAAGTTCCCTTACTTGGCTACTACTACTACTAAGGTTGTCTCGTAGTCGTGAAGGGTAACGAACTAGTGTTGTACGTATTTTTTTCCATAACAAGATAACGTAATCAATCTTTATGATTAAGCTACTCGTACTAAACCTATAAATAATTATGAAATTTTAGCAATCATGTGGCGGTGAGGAGACATCAGCTTTGGACGGATTTAGTAAATTTCAGTGGATAAAGGGGTGAGATTGGCGTTAAAAATAATAAGCACATTGGAATAATAACAAGAGCTGATTAAAGTGCAGGAAAGATGTCCGTCGTCCTCATTCGATTCAGCGCTGGGCCTGGGCAGCAGGATCGCATAATGTTGGCCGATGATCTATTGTCACTTTAAATAAGATTGGCGCCACGCACGGAATATAAATAGGAATCGCGTCTGGAACTTAGAGAACATTGAAATAAGAGAGCGCGTAACCAAGTATAAACTAACGGCCCACTTATGAACTATCGTCACGTGTATGAGTATCCATAAGGATACGAGGTGATAGCCAGTGGCTAAAAATGCGGTCGCTCGCTCGAGGAGACCTGGTTTAAATCCCAGTGCATTACACCAGTGACTTTCTAAAAGTCGTCATCTCAATTTTAAAAGCATATCTTTAAGAAATTAAATATGAAAACGTGAAATGAAAGAACTAATAATACCCAAAATAAACAAGTAATACCTACATGAGTGCATGAGGTCTCTGTAACGTTTTTAGAATCATGAAAAAACGATTATTATAATGACTATAGATAGGTACGAAGACGATAAGTTGAAGCTGGTACGGTTCTAAACCGTAGGGACGGTCACTCTACCGTTTATTTATAATCTAAGGTTGGGCCGCTCATTTTTATTAGTTCAGCGTTGGAACTACAGATGACGCCATTGACATCATCTTACTATTCCGTGTGAGATTATGACCGGGATTTGCAGCAATGTTCAGAATATGAAGAGCACGTGTTGTCATCTAAAGTTATTTACTTTGATAATTATTCGTTCTTATATATCTATCTAAGATAAACGTACTAAAGCATCGTTCATCGAGGAGTTCATTAATTACGTGATAGGTTAAGTCTTTTTAAAAATATTCATACCCATAAAATGTTACAGTTTAAAAATACCGTTCGTAAAAAAACAAACTCTATCTGTATTACTAATCATTTCTCGATGTAAAACTTCAAAACGGTCGCAGATCCTAGTGAGGACCCATGCCTTATTTCATTAAGGCACATTTTATAAACTCAAACTCAAAAGCCTGTTAGTTGTCGTGTCATGCATTGGATATTGTCTTTTTGACTTGTCTTGGGCTAAAAACGCAACTTAAAGATTGTTTTTAGTATGTTTTTGTACTAGAATTTGACACAAAAATATTAAAAAGATTAAGAACACCCTCAAATATGTTTTCACATCATTTGGCTGATCCTCGTCTTTTCTGCGTTTTGTGGGAAATGGTTCGGACACGCTCCGAATAAGCGGCAAAATAAGAAGAATCTCTTACTGTTATTGGAAGCCTGCTTCCTTGGAGCTTTTGAAAATCATGGGGAATATATTTATGTAAGTATAAATCACAAAGAATCACAGTTTCACAAAAGAAAGGGATTGAGGAACTATCTAGTGCAGGTAGTACCTATAGTATAAATAAATAAATATCGTGGGACGACTTATACACGGCACCTTAAATAAGGCGGTGAGTCTTTGCTATGCAATTGATACCTAAATAGAAACAAAAAGACGTACACACATAAATAGATAATTTACATCCAGACAAAGAACAAACATGACAATGTGCTAAACACCGAATTTGTCCTGTATAGAAATCGAATACGGGGGTAGTGAACCCCCGTCGTAGTTAGGTTCGCTAACCACTGAACTAATAGGCCAATATAGTTGTTTGTTTTTCACTATAAAAACAATTGAAAAAGAAATTTAAACCTTTGTGTGAATGCTGAATATTTTTTGCTGTGTTTGAAAGGTAAATTGGCGGTTAATATAAAGTCCTTAACCGAAGCTCCAGGTGGTAGAAGGCAACAAGTAGCCACTGCGACCACATAGGCATACATAACGAAGCGTTTTCAACTAATGGGATTGCGTCTCACCGCACAGTCAAGTAAGGCAAATAGAACAGACCGCAAGAAATCTTGAGGAAGTAAGGTAAAGCAACACTAGAGGCATGTATTTATTTATTTAAACTTTATGTACCTTTTTTAGAATGCATACAAATTCCGCAAGCTCTATCACATTTTCAGCAAAAGTTAAATTTTAAGCTTTTATTTTTTGCAAAATGTAGTTAAATGTATGTTTATATACTTGTAAATTCACTAGGGCCTAAGTCCCATGCAACTTTTGCCATTGTACTTGGAAACACATCACCCTTGATGTCAATGACATAATATTTTAATATCATAAGCTGATCAGATACTGGAGGTACTCATATGTTCGTCGTGTTGGTCTGTCACTATTCAAGAGCTTCCTAGCTATAACCTAGAATCTAGGCCCTAGATGCTAGATATGGTCTTCTGAAGGCGATGTAGATGAAGAAATCGCATAGATGTATGAAAACACGGATGTTGAAATAAGAACTTTCATTGTTAAGCATTACGAGAAGAAAATACAGAAAATTCAGAAAAAAGTTTTATAATTTCGTTTTATTATTTCAGATTTCCCTTAAACCTATCTATTCGGTATTTAAATAAGAAAGTGGCTGCACAATTGCTAGGTAAAGTAAAGTGGATGGACGTCTGCGGAGCATCCCTGCAGGAATAGCAAGAGGCTACTTTAAGATTTAAGAGCACAAAGGCGAGTAAGAAAATAAAATGTATAAAACATGTAAAAGGGTGGGTTGCATGCACTTCTATACTAGGGTATTGTACAGAAAATGTTAGGTGTTAGGTGTAAGTATGAAAAACAGCAAGACTAGCGATGATCAATGAAAATCGTTATTCAAGAGGTATTGTTAAAATATTATGTCGTCTGTGAGTTATTTTCATGTAAAATAGCCATAAAAAATAATTAATAGCGGTTAAGAGCAGATATAACTACTCTTCTTTTCGGCCTCTTATTTGAGGGGTCCGGATTCGAATCCCGCAATAGGCCAGCGTAGTGAACTAGAACCCACACCCTTTTCATTGTGAGGGGGACTCGACCTCTCCAAGACTACAATAATTGTATTATTCCATTAGTAGCCCATTATAAGAATTATTAATTTATCTATGTAAGATTAATGTGCAAAAATCGACTGAAAGTCAATATAAATAATTATACTTAAGTCATTTTCATATTACATCCTATTACGTTCTTTAATTTTTCCATAGCTTGTTTTAATACGTTCAGGGCCAAATTGTTGTAATACGTATTAGGAGAGTATATCCTAGCTATAAAAGTCCATTACAGTTTTATATGATAAAGCCCATTCTATCGATTCCGCAACTTCAGCATGTTTACAAAGTTATCCGGCAGTCTGGACTGCTTCCAAAACTTCCTTTGTTCACCAAATATGTCTTTTGGGCGAGTTGGAAATTTGTCACTTAAAATTGATTAAAAATACTTCGGCCAACTAACCTATCGAAATTATTCTAATAACATTGTTAAGAGCAGCGAAGCGAAACCTACTTCGTACAGTTCCGTTTACAAAACAAATAAATCGATAGATTGGTAGACAGTTATAAAAACAGAAAAGTAGGATAATAGAGTTTGGTACTGTAGTTCGTAAATATTCGTAATAAGTAGTATTATATCGTGCAACGTGCGTTCTTGTGTTGCCTGGTTGCTGTCAGATTGAAAAATGAGGCGATAATTGGCTGCCCTTTTATTGCCCACAGTTGGGCACGGGTCTCTCTACAACAGTGGGGGGTCTCGAGCATACTCCACCACGCTGCTCCACTGCGGGTTGGTGGAGAAACGGGCTAGTGGCCAACCCGTGACGAATGATTTCATACCGCCCATAAGGCCTCCGACAAGGATTTACGACTGCTACCGTATCGATAACAACCAGGACCGACGGCTTTACATGCCCTCCGCAGCACGGACGTTCTTATGTAATTCGCCACTATAAGCCACCGTTGCTTAACTCGGTCGCTTGCGATGTACTCAAGCAGCGGGGCTATGTGGTCTGGTTATTCTGGGGTTTAATTGTGATCCCAATAGTACGCGTAGTTAGGCAGTAAAATTTCGATCTTGGTTCTCATTCAGTAGCATTTAAGCTTGATGTCTTTGGAGAAAAAAGACACGACGCGTATTTTAGCCACTAAGCTGTCCCGGGATTTGCGTATGATACAAACCCATTGTTTAACTATTATGTCTATTTATTGGAGAGCATGAGTTTTAAGTTAAGCGCCTTTAATAAATCTCTCTAAGGGTAAGGGTAAGGGTTTTTATGTCATCTTTTTGTAAGTACCTAATAGAAATTTATGTCAGTTTCTTTCTGCTCTCTTAAAGTTATATTTCACTGAATGGAATTTGATACAGCCCTCATGCAGTTTTATTCCGGAAGAGTTTAGTGTATGAAATATTTCGGACGTGCTTAGGTTGCAAAGATACGATGTGAAGGGAAAAAACGGAGTAAAACGCTACTACCATTTTAGTGTAACAAACTAGAAAAATGTTTGTTTATTCTTTTTCATTGTAGTTTTCCGCACCGAAATCGAACTAAACTGGTGAAAGATTTTAGATAAAGCTCGCTATGTATAATTTGAAATATGTAAATCTTAGTTCCTCCTACTCTATTTCAGGGCACTTAATATTATGTATGGGAATTGACTCGAATTTAGTATTTTCCTTATCTAAGGCCCCAAATATGAGAAGATTAGAAAATGGGTTGTCTCCTTTTAAATTGTCTTTTGATTTGCACCACAAAAGTTGAGTTCACTTTCGAGTCCGGTCCGCTCCGCTCGCGGTGTAAACCCGGTCTAACAGAGCTCAGATTCATCTTTTTTGAAACGTTTTTTAATCTACAAAACAATTTTATTTCATGGTTCCGCGAATATTTCAATATTATTTTCAGATAGCTAAAATTTTATGCCAAGCCATCAAAGTCCATTTGCGTCGATGGCCATTATTTTCTCGTTAGTACATCGGCATGTTACGCGTACTTCGTGAAACAACGTCTTCGGTCGGATAGGTACGTTTTCCACATGTACGAATTCTAATTAAACTTATACAACAGTTGGGCCTTATATGTAGAGCTATGAGTTACGAAACTTAGCCGGGTTATGCGAGCATTGTACGCTATGTTGGAGCTTTATCGATCTAATAAAATTTCGTCTTGAAATCTTTAATAATAGATACTTAACTATACATGCTGACTTATGTAGACGATATTATCGTCTGTGAAAAAACTATCATAATCAAATTGTTACAAGCACACCACAAAAAGACATATTTTACTTTTTTGAATTACGCGAGAAAAATCGGCTGATTTACACGGTTACATTAAAACCTTGTTATTACAATGTTAAACTATATTTATTACCACGGGTTAACTTCTGTTACTTAATTTATTATACTTAATTATATTACAACGCATACCTAATATTTATTAAAATGAAATCGATTTTAGCATACTGAATATACTATGTTGCAAAAATAAAAACAGGCGAAGTTTGTTTATTCTCTCATGTGGAAATGCTTTAGATAATAATAGAATATATGAGACCATTCTATAATAAGGCTGCCTCGTTGAAAATGGATGATGATGGGTAGACTAGCTAAGTAAGACTAAGACGCATAGGTAATAATGTTCTTATCGTAAGGTATTCTAGTTTATAGTACACATAATCTTTGTTTCGTTAAAAATAAAGGTGCCTGTGGCTTAAAGAGGGCTCTTAAATTGTACAGTAGGTACATATCTGCTAATTTGTTCAATGATAGAGCACTTAGGTTTAGGCATTGTACATCAGATTCCATACACATATGGCCGGATAGCTCTTTTAGATTTTACAGTATAATTATATTACCTGCTTATTTGTTCAATGATAGAACACTTAGGTTTAGACATTATACCTACATCAGATTCCATACACATATGGCCGGTTTCAGTAAACAATCTTTGGATCAATCTATCTTTGGAATTGGATGTTTGCTGGCTAGGCAACTTACTCGTGCTAATCGTAGATAATATCTTTAAAATCTTTAAAATAACAGTTTGCAAAGAAATTATATCGACTATCTCGGCACCCAAACGGCATCAATCTTAATCCATATTTGCAGATCGGTTATTAAAAGTAACGATAGACAATATAGGTGACTATCATTTCAAAATAAATAACCTATTGGTTTAGTTGTTAGCGATCCTAACTACTACGCCGGAGGTCGTGGATTCGATTCCCACCCATTGTGTAATGAGCACAAGTGTTTGTTCTGTGTCTAGGTTTAAATTATCTTTATAAGTATGTTTTTAAAAATATATATTTATATATGTTTTAATTTACATTTGTGTATTTGTTATCCGTATAATGCAAACATTACTCGTGGAAGTAATGTATTTATGAGATAAAATCGAATTCTCCTTTTCCCGTTAAAATTCGTTCCATGAATAAAGCTGTCTCCCTGGGGACAGTCATCGAATTCGGCTTCTAAATTGGATCTGAGTTTTCTCAGTTGCGATACGTCAAAGTCTGCTTCAATCGGAGGACGTTTGTGACGTAACACGCATCGCTTGTCACATCTCATCGTGTACCCGTGGAGGTATGATATCAAGTTCTCGATATTAACGTATTAGCAGATATAGAGCAGCTACAATGGACCTACAGTAATAAATAACCCGCGAAGAAACAAAAGACGAGATGTCTATCGCTGCGTTCCATACCAGGTAAATTACATGCATTGCATTCCATATCATGTGCATTACAATTAATTTTTAACTCACGCTTTGTGTTGCTATGAAAACACTTTTAGCGTTATTTATTTTCTTCTACTGTAATTTAAATAAAGAAACGTGCTTAGATGGAAAATGATATTCGCTGTCGTACAAAAAGGCGAATGTGACTAAAATGCAATGCAGACTACTATTAACATATTTATATCTTTGCAGGCTTCGTTTAATTTTAGTTTACATAGCGAGCGTATAAGTGGGTACCTACATACATAACTTTCTTAGCATAAGAACTAATGCTTGACGATGGAACTTTTAAATTCTAAAACAATAGGATCAATTTATTTGAAATGTAAATTTCTATAGTATTTTATTCAGATATAATAAATGCATTAAATTTTACATCGAGAATATAATATAAATAGGTACCATTAGCTTCTTTTAAACTGGGTAAAAGCGGTAACGTGTTTCCCATTTAATACCAGTGTGATCGAATGCGGTTGAAACGAGGTGTCTTCGCAAAAGAAAGGTTCCTAGGACGACCTGAAGAGCAGGGATTATCTGCGGTGTTGCAGGTTCCCGGGAATAAAACGCTCCTGTGGGACGCCATTCGTTCCCGCGCTGCCAGTTCCAAGGATACGCCTGAAACACACTATTGGAAATTATTAAATTATGATTGGCTGCAACACTTTTGTGGCCCACTGTTAGGCACGGGCGCTCCCCTCAACAGGAGGCCTGGAGAATTAAACCACGTTCAAATACGGGTTGGTGGAGAACCGGCCTTGAATTGAGATGTTATTTCAAAAGAAAGGCTTTTGGGACGAGCTATAGAGCAGAGTCTGCGGTGTTCCCGAGAATTAACACAACTATTGTTGCAGACATCAAATTGAATTGAATCAATGGACATTCAGAACTACAAACACATAAGTCTCTGAGATTTCTCTCCAGCTCTCGAATAAGAAATATAATTCTTAGCGACCGATCTATTACCGCTTAAATAGTGGGTATGTTTCTAGCTTAATTTGTCCCACGAAATGTTCCGCGAACATTTTCCTCTCAATCGATGTAATAAAACAAGGTACGCGCTACAAAGGAACAAATCGTCCACCTGTAAGACAAATGTGTTTATTTCCTTCATAACTTTCTCGTGCACACGAAAAGAAAAAGTAAATAGTTTGAATTGGTTTATGGAGAGTTTTCCTACATCCTTATTTGATACTAGATACACTCCTTTCATTTATTTACGTTGTTTATCTTCGACTGGGCGTGTGCCACAAAGTTATTAATAGCGTTTGAAGGTGATAAAATATATTTTATGACGTATTTACTAAGTACTACTTTTTTTATAAGAATGCAAAGGTTAATATTGAACTCAAATTGATTGCTGCGCTGTAGATACATTCAAATCTCTAAAATATAAAACGTCGAACAATTTATGAAAATTTTAACTGGATTAAATCTTTAGAATTCAGTAATGTTTGATCTTTGTCGTGCATTTTATGTCAAAACAACGTGGGCCATGGATTTGCATATGAGAGCAACGACAGCGAACGTCGGATAAATCTCCGATAACTTTATCTCGGAATCCCTTCTTGATTTTTAAATTCAAATACGCGTCGAGTATTATGGAAATTGATTCCAGAATCGAGACGTAATATGCCCTAAGATATATGTGCTAAAAATGCTTAAGCTTTGAGCAAATCTTTGTTGATTTTTTAAGTGATTGTGTGTATGCCTACATTGCTAACGTTATATTATTCTCTTTTTCCTGCAACACATAAGGTAACTAGTAATGTAATGCAAGGTCTGGTCTCTTCTCACATTGAGAAGAATATAAGGCAGTCTTCTTTTGGTTCCATTTAGCGTGTGGTCGCAACCTTCAGTCTGAATTGTTCAGCCTGTTGGCTCCATGCTTTGAAAGTGAAGCAGGAATGTTATTGCATTTTATCATTTTGCAGTAGAACAATATGCTAAACCTATTCTTGAATTTTGTAGAAAGACACTCCTATCCAGAAATGGAACATAAAATTTGCGTTGCAGACATACTCAGGATCCAGATCAAATAAATTTTATGTTAGTTTCAAGCAAGTGGCTTCTTTACTGTCTGACTTAACGCAAACGTTTGTCAGAGAGGTTTCTAAGTGCTCGCAATAAATTGTTCAGTGTAAGTATAACTCTCAGGTACTTTTTCATCAGTCAGCGTTTCTGTACGGTTATACATTAAATGCTTTTGTTTCTTTATCTTAATGGAACTCGTGGAAAACAGTTTTGTATCCATTAAGAAAACTCATAGGTAGATTAGGAGTTGAGTGTAGTGAATGTTGTTTTAATATTGTATTTAACGAAAGTTCGTAGCGAAGTACCTTTGCGAATGTTTTGCGAATATAAAACGGCTATGCCGGCGGCGTTCCCTAGATTTTGCGCAACTGTTCGCATTTTAGCTCATTCTATCATTCTCATCACTACTACATAGGATACCTAGAGTACAGATTCGGAACAAATATGTCTTTATTGCCTTTCTACGTGCTTCTATTTTCTATATTTTCGGGAATGTCATTTTTATTACATACATTTAAACTGACGCGATAATGTGGAACTGATGTTATTAGTTATTCTGAACAATTCGCAAAATTCCATTACTTTGGGCGATAAATGAATATCGAGCGCGGCGTATTCTTGCCGTTTGACAGATGCACGGTATTTGTCAGCGCTAGCAGCGCTGGCAGCCGCTGAAAGCTACTTTAATGACTTTCAGACGCGAAATAAATGTGAATGATTCCATTCATTCCTTTCTCGATAATTGCTGCAACGCTCAATGTTTCCGTGTAATACCTTAAATTAGAGCCTCGAGCTTGAACACTTTCGTCAAAGTATTTGTATAATTAACATGTGTCAAATGGAAAGATGTCAAACAGACTGACATACGATATGACATACTCATGACAGATGACAGATTTGTTATTGTACGCAGGCTTCTTGTGTGTATGAAGTAATCCTGCAGGCCTTTGGTAGACTTCTACAAAGCAGGCATAAAAAGAAGGAGTTTATGGAGTCTCTATATTTTGTATTATTGTTAAAAGGCTGTATGTGTGATTAAATATCGTAAATATAGATTAAGTATGAAGATATACGATTATTACGGGCCCAGCTGTGGTCGTGTATTAATAAAATGCAACTTTAGGTACAGTGATATAAAAAGGTGGATGTTAGCCTTTATAGTACATGTAGGTACTAAATTATTATTTAAATTTAGGAAAATATTATTTACGAGTTCAGTACCAACCATTGTTAGATATTTAATTAGTAACAATGTGGCATTATTGCATCCTGTCCAATGGTGGTCACAGAATTTACACAAAGCTTTGACATTTAATTACCATTTAACCTACCATTTAATTTTAGATCACTTAATTTTAGATGGGTATTTTATACCCACTTACTTGGTCATTATTTCCTGCTATTTCGGGCCACTCAAATTTATTTTAATTAGTGGTATACCCGTATGTTGATATTTTTACTTAAACAACCATGATATTCGTAAACAATTTGTGGCGTAATAGTAGGAAACGATTGTACTTCCTATTTAATATAACTCAAATAGATAGAAAGTAGTAATAAATAAGGACAATAAATTATAATCATCAAATTGTACGTTGAATTTAAATAAAACAAATAGTGGTAGTATTTATTAAATTTCATTGTTATTATAATAGTTACTTTACTTATTTAAAGTATGATTATTAAATTTATCTTAATTGTGAGATCATAGGCATAGACGTTTATATGCATTCAGGCGTTCTATATTCAGAGCTTAATTACATTACGTTTGCGCAATTGCGCTTAATGCCAATTAATAACTCTAATACCAAGTATTAACGACGAACTAACTCGTTATTGCTAGCTTACTGGGTATTCAGATGAAGTAATTAAGAACTAAATTGCTTTCTCTAAGTTAAACGAGCAATATCAATAAGATAAGAATAATTAATATCTTTACAAATTTTGATAATTTTTTCATTGCATATGAGTGGAAAACCGGCATAGATACTCGTACCTGATGCAATCCTGTCTGAGGTCGTATGTAAGAGTGCATGAAGAGTATGATTTTCGCCTCAAATAAAGTAGGTATATCCGACAAACACACTTCCCCAACCAAAACACAAGACGTGGCGTTTAGGTACCTCCCAGGCGAATCACCATTACTATGGTAATGTGTCCTAATTGACATGTCACACGCAAAAGTTGCTCGTACGACAACGTCATTGCGTACATTTTGAATGTAGACATTATACATATATACAGTATAACAAAATTAAAAAAGTGTTCTTTTTTTACTCCAATATACATACCTTTATCTATTTTGTTAGAACAAAAACAAATTTTCTTCCCCGTCTTTTGTAATATTGACACTAGAATGAGTGTCTCCAAGATTGATATTTACTTCCTTATAATTAGATTGCCGGTCAGACTAGTGATTGCTTCGAGTAATTGCTCTCTGGTGAATTGGTATATCAACGAAAGAAATTTCTTCGCTAAAATCAAATTATAACATTGTCGTAACCTGAATCTTTGGTGGAAAAGAAAGACTTTTTGTGATCGAGCGGTCTAATGATAATTAAGTTTGAAAAGAAAAAAACACTCATTTATGTAGTATGATCTAAGTAGTTACCAGTTAACTAAGGTTATGGACCTGTATGGACTAGGAGGTAGAACATTGGAATGCACTTGAAGATATATTATATTTACCTACCTACCACCGTCCCAGAACCGTGAAGAAGAAGAAGAATCGTGATGATTTTTTTCTGTGTTTCAGATGTGGTTGGCAAAAACACTTTATTTGAGGTGCCCGTATTTTGGTGATTACAGTTAGCATTTAGACACTAAATTATTCGGGTTTCGAAAATTGACGGACTTTCCTTAACAGTAAAGCAATTTAAAGCTTTGCGGGGTACAAAATCATTTTTTATTAATGTTTCATAAGTTCTAAATCTCAATCTTTTAAGGCCAACCTATAAAATTGTCGGACAGCTTCGAATATTTCTTAAAGTATTAACAACGATTTTAATCTTGGTGGGCAGACGTTTGACGGCCCGAGGCATAAGCCCGTGGAATTAAAGAGTGATCAATAATTATAATATCCTTCCTGTTATCCCTTCGTTCTTTATAAAGAAAGAGCCGTAACAGGAAGGGATTTTACTAACAATGTTTATTTTCAAAGCTTTTCTCGGAAAATTTATGAACTTTGTGAACGACAAAAATTTTGGCATTGTGTTTCTATTTAATTTTAGGGACCCGCTCCGAAATAATAAAACTGCGATTGTGTTTTAACGAAATTTTACCGACTATTTTTACATTATATTATATTATAAGATACAATTTATCTTTAATAGACCAAGAGCTTAAACATGTTTGATATATGTACATGAAAGAACACTGCCCCAGGATGTAAGGATGTAACTACCAAATACCAAATAGCCCACCGCCGTGATCTAAGCCCTTTTTTGTGTTTCCACCTCACACACGCCTCGTTTGCATAGAGATCGTTTTTATAACAGGCATTTCTTAGAAATATTCTTTCAAAGTTTCAACAAAATTTCATAGTTTTGAAATCAATCAGGAGTAATGCATAGCAGAATCAAATGCAAAACTTTAATCAGTTATTAAATTATTTATCGAAATTCTATATGAGAGTAAAGTGGCTTTAATTAAAGTTTATGCATACTTACTGGTATAAAAATACCACTTTCTTGCAAAAGATAAACAAAGCTATAAGGTCCTGCAATAATTAGTTGCTGTTCATTAAATTAACAAAAATACAAAAGCGATATTCCAACGCTTTCAAACTGGGACGTGACGGACGCTAAACATATTTTTTAAATGAATTCTCCGAGAATTTATTTCCAAGAATGATCTCTATACTAAAAAGTATACGAAGCAAATCAAAACATTACGTGTTTGATATAATTTCTTGCTAATTTTCTTAAAGAATCGGATCGTGAAGTTTTATTACGGGCAGTTAACAGAAAACATACCTACGCAGTTTTAATTTGCTTTCAAACTTTTGTAGCCTTTTAACATGGTTTTTACGTTCCGACCTGCATTGCAACTGATCACTAGTTTGAACGTAAACATTGTAACACTTCGCGATGTTTCCGACAGTTGAAAAATATTACAGTTTTAAATTAACATACGTAATGGATAGCTTTCGTGGCCCGCTTCGTGTTTTCATTGTTGTGAAATGCTATTACGAATGAGAGAAGGGAAGACGCAATTTATGGATGTTTTATAGCGCATTGACAGCCAGTCCAAGTTTTTATGTCAGTTTTTAGTGGGGCGTCCTAAATATTGTTCTGAGACTAATATTACTGAGAGCTTTTGACAAACATATTGCGGGATAGTGTTTGCGTTTGCAAGTATTACTCTTGAAGAAGTCTAAACCTTATCTACGTATTTTTTCTCTATATCCTGTGGGAATATTTTTTGGCTTATTTAGTTCTTTCCCTATCTATAGGTACCAGGACTTGGGTATCTATGTCCCGACAAAAAGCCTACGCTTTTAGTTAACTTCGTAATACCCCGACATAACCTGACGAGTGGAACATGACTTTCTTCATAACTTGTATTTTGGTTGGGGAGGTCTGGTTGGTACTTAAATCGACTTTATGAGGCCTTATGAGTAACAACGTAGCCAAACAATAACGTAGCTTTAGAAAGTATTATATCCTATTGATTGGGTGTGTGACTGATTGATTACACAAATTATCAGGCTGCATTTACAAAAAAGGTTACAGTTAGCAACTTACCCAGTTTCGCGTTTATAAAAAGTCGGAAATTTTGGCCTTTCGTGCTTAATGATAAAGCAAGAAGCTAACCGAGGGCTGCCTATGATAGGAAAGTTTCGCTTTCGTAACTATTAAAATGTAAGGTGCAAGTTTCGTGCAAGTTAATCTTCAATATTCTTGCGGACTACGAAAACTTTTCCGGTTTTTATAACAAGAAGACGCCGGCGTTCGCGTGCCTTCAAAACTAGATGAATAGAGATTCTGAGAATGTTTAAAGTTTTAAATGGTTTAGTATTTTATAGGTAGTAGAGCCATAGGAGCTCGCCCGCTATCCTCTTTACCTACAGTAAAGTACGAGTAGTAGGTATGTTCGTCATATGTGTAGCAACCATATCTATGTAGCAACGCAATACCACGGCAAACTATTTGTTTTGCCTATTTTACTTCTGATTTTTATTTCAAATTCTAGTATAGGTACTCTACAATTATGCATCCCAAAAATAAACCTATTACTTCTATTAATAATATTAGTAAACGTAGACGAGGCCCGATATCTAGTCGTGTCAATAAATAAGTATTAGTTTAATATTAGTCGCGTCGCGTTTAATATTCGTACTTACTTATCTGAATTTGGCATTGAACAACAATCACTTATCGAGTTCTCTCCCTCCTTTCATTGGGTTTAATGGCGTGTAAGACGTATAAATAAGTAAATACGCCTTCGTTAGGACAACGACAGCGGGTAGGAACTGTCTAAGTGACCGCCGACGTAATTGATTTGCTAACAATTTTAGTCCTCAACCCAATTCAACTCAAATTAATACAAATTTCTAAGTTTCCGCTCATGAATATAAATAGGTTTCTATTGTAGGTATATTGAAAGTAACGTAATTAAGCATTGATTTTTCGGGCGTCTGCTGGATTGATTCGCAGTTTTCCAATAAATGGTCTCCGAAATTAGAAATGAAATTATGAAACGAACCTTTTCAAAAATGATATAATTATGTAAACCAATATGTAGACTGATGAGTTACTCAATTTCTGATAAAAAATCATATCGTGCTAAAAGAATATGAGAAAATAAAAATAAAAACATTTCTTAAATTGGTATACCTAGATAAAAAAGTTTTCGATAGCTTATACATAATAATATACTTGTATTTATTCTTATTAGGTAAAATCTTTTAAAATGTTCAATAATATATTATGGCATGACAATAACAACAACACACAACACTCTTTATAAGTGTGGATGTTTTAAGACATTAAATCCTAAATTATCTCCACTCCACACACCAGCCACATGATTTGTACAGCTACACATTCGATCACCATTACCCACTAGGTATCCCTCAATTGAACATGGGTTTCCTTTTGAAAATGAAAAGGGTCTAGACAAATGATCTTCCGCGCCAGATTGGAGAACAGCCATTACCAACCTTACCGAGAATTCTACAAGCTCTCTTTTTTGCATTCATCGGTAAAACACTTGATAATTAGCTTTAAAACGAACATTACTTTGAAACATTAAAAGAAGCGTACCGGGATTTCAACACCAACCCATCGGGATTATTAATTATGCGCTTAGTCTAAAGGGTCTTAAAGGGTTTAGTCGTATATTGGCTTCACAAAAGAGCGCCACTTTTGCAAATCTCTGCAGCATTTTGTCGACGTGAGAATTTCTATTTCGTTACCCTTATGGATCTCCTTGACACGAAGACGTTTTTATGTTCAAACGGATGTTCCAAAAAGGAAAAATGGAATATGTCAAACCTCCGGAGACCAATTGATTCGTCGTCAAAAAGTATTTTAGGAATATTTCAGGCGTAGGTCTAAATCATTTCTTGTAAAAATATTAGGGTTCGACACCTTTTTGTGAATTGTTTTCATCATGAAGTGGCCCGAATTTAGGCTTGCCGTCCTATATAAAACAAATGTACGTATTTAACTAATCGGTCGGTCGGTAAATGACGCATATTTGCGGCGATGTTATGTTGTAATAGTAATTAATTATTCCTAACGGTTCATTTGTATTGATGGTAGATGATAAATTAGGCATTTAAATGAAAAAAAAATACCGATTTGTTTGATTAAATTGGTATGATTTGTCACCTTATATTTCAAGCAATCAATGATTTGGAAATGACGCTTCCAATAATTTAAAGTGTTCAATTAACAGCAGATGCCATTACACTCTCCAGTTTTACTATAATTAAGGATCGCTTAATTAAATTTATCATTGATTCGGGTACGGTAATAAATCATTATAGCTAAAATAATCCATTAACAGGGAGTCGATCGAGCACCGTCATTATGTTTACAGTCGAAATTGAGTTTTTCGTGGAATAAAATCTGTTCAGAATTTAATTACCTTAGGCACTCGAACAAACATGGAACACTCGCCGCCGTGCTATGTTGTTCCGCAAAAATAGGCTTAATTTGATTCCGAGCTTTGTTAATAAGATCATCAACCTACATTTATACACTTGAAATACAGTAATTAATTAAATTAGATTTTATTATAAATTAATAGGGCAAAAATCATAGCACAGCTGCCAGTGGATCGCAGCAAGCGATCGAAAAAATTAAGCGACGTCGGGCACGGTCGCACCTTCCGTGCTTTTGAGGACAAAACAAGTCGTCGGTGCTGGTTGTAATTAAAAGATAACAGTTGTTAAACCTTGTCGAAGGCCTTAATTTCACCTATACGCAATTCCGCATTGGAGTAGCGAGTTATAGAATGCTCCAGGCCTACGTGTTTCTTGAAAACATCCATTTCTTATTCCCGTTAATCTCGCAGTTTGGTACAAAGAATTTACAAAAGCAACAGCGTACTAAACGTACAAAGTTTCATAAACATCGTTTCATTAGGCATTCCTATTTGCAAAGGTATTAAATCGGGACAGAACCCACAATGATACGAGATGCAAGCACGTAATTGTTGTAAGAGCAAAATTAGTACTCGTAGCTTCGGTAGCTTCGTCACACACAATAAAACAGCGTCGGAGCGAGAAGTTACAGTTATGAGTTACACTTGTTTTCCACACAAAAGGCGACACAACACTTCGTGAAATTTATAGGTTCTCCGCCTGTGTATCGCGCACCTATATTTCTGTAAGGCTTATCTGAGGTTTTGTATTCTTTAGCCGCGATAGTCCAGGAATTAAAGCCGCGACTTACGAATGCGAGTAAATTTAACCGTGGTTTAATTCCCAAAATTCAGTGTTTCATTTTATGTAAAATTTTAATATTTGTTTTAAAATACTGAAGACTTAAAATTGTTACATTCCTGAGAGGTTTTAAAAACGTTTTAAATTCCTTTCTGATGAGTACGGGATCTTTATAAAAATAAACACTCCTTTATGTTGCGCAACAGAGTCCGAAAAATACATATTTTCTTTTGAAGCCTGTCTCAAAATGTGAATGTTTGTGCTCATAATTATTTAAACACAGTAGTTAGAGAATAATACAGCATTGCTGCTATGCAATTCTCCTTGATTTTCAGAAAAACGGAGCGGTTGGTACCTCTTACTTCATTACCTATGCGTTACTATTTGAGAAGGAAAATATGCCATAAATTTTTAAGTATGTAGGAGTGATTAAAAACATTCATAACAATTGATATAATTAACTAATAAATAATGAATAATATTTTTGCTAAGTACGACCAAAGTTTTGTAACAGTAATCACTGCAATATTTATAGATTAGGTAGGTACGAGTATATATCGAAACAAACGGTCGGCGAAGAAAGCTGCGATCCCGATAATTGATTGCCGTCGAATGTCGAAATATCGCAAGTCACTAATATCTTATTAGCGAGTGTTCGACTTCCTTCCCGTAATTTTTGTGTCATATACCTACTGAGACTTTGGTAAGAATGAAGTACCTACGTGTGTTCTTAAAATGATTTAAACAATAAATAGATAAATACAAAGACAAAGACAAAACGTTTATTTGCACAAATATAGGTATAAAGTTGTTACAAATTATTTAGATCAATCTATATTTACCATTTTTAGGTATGCAAATATAAAGTAAATAAATTATCTATTCTGAGAGAAATTCGGCTTCAGAGTAATACGCTTTTTCTGTTAGATATGTTTTTAGTTCCTTTATAAAATCTACAAGACATCTTTAAAAATACAAGTAAACATATCTAGTTACAAATTTAAAATAGAATGAATAAAAAATTAAGAATCTCGGAAAAACAAACTCCCCCAACCAAAACATTTCACAGAGAAAAGAAAACAGAAGACAAACAGAGGATATGCTTCTTCACTTCGGATTTAGGGTAAACGGCTACAGTCCTACAGATCAGCTTACAAAGTGCGGTGGGTAGATCAAAAACTCGGATATTTACTAGCCCATATTTACCCATCTGCATAAAAGTCTAGTTTACTATCATCCAGGCCTCAGCCTTTTCTGGGCGACATAATAGAGTGCAATAACAAAGGTTGCAGCCATCCTATGTGTGACAGTAAGACAGTTGATAGACAAAATATGAAAGCCTCACTTTATAATGATACAAGCTTATTACAACGTTTTTCCTTATCGCCAAGCGTAAAATTAGAGCGAGGCAGTTTATTATGCTATAATGTGTAGGTTTTTTAGACACGACAGTTTGCCACGTTATAAATGTCTATATTAAAATTTGTTCATAATACCTATTACCTGTATTGTTTCACTGAAGAACATTAATGGCAGTGGTGTATCAATATACACAACCATTCTAGATAAAAAAGAAAGGAGGCAGGCAAGAGGCAGGTATCTTTTTAACATGCCGACTATTAGTTATAATTATGTAATTACCAACAAAATTGTTTGTGACAATTGTTTACAATGTCAGTCAGTAAATTATAAAAAGTTAACGTATTTTTTAAGATTATGGACCCAGTATGACGGACAGCTCTTTCTTGGATAAAATATAAGTAGGTAACATAGGTAATAGTAAAATCCAAAAACTATTTCAAAGAAGCAAACTTCTTATTGTAGAAAAGGCACCGTCATGGCGTCAAACCATAAACAGACATAAGGAAGAAAACAGTTTTCATTTTTTCGTAGCTATTTTAATATAACTTTCACCCCCGTAGCGCTTACGTAAATGCGTCGACTGTTCTTGTCTTATTGTATTCACTTCACAGTTACTTATATGTGGAAGAGATTACGTCATAATATTTCTCGCACCAAGGACGCCGGGCGGCCCGGATAAGAATAATTCATTCATTAATCTACCTGCATTGTTGTACCGTGCGGACGGATAACGAATGTCCGGGCGTGTTTATACACACGGGTACGTAGTTAACAGCTTCTGACTTTACAAAACATACTAGCGGTCAAAATGTAACCAGGTGGAGCCGCAATTAGCTACTGAAAATGCAAAAATTTTCACACATTTCTTTATGCTTTCAATGTTTTGTTAATGCGATTTTATATTTATCTGAAAATAAAATGGGTTCCAATGGGCTTCATAATAAAAACTATTTGAAAACAGGCACATTTTTTAAAGGATGGGGGATTTTAAAGGATTCTTTATTAATATTTGAGTTTGCCAATGTTGTCTTCTAATGAATCATGTCCAACATGAACTTTTTATGACGAACTCACATAGGCTCCAATAAAAGATACGAGTTTCTTATGTTTTTAATAAAATAAAAATAAATTTCAGTTAACCACGCATATAATATAAGGAACCTTTCTAACACCTTATACCTACGTTGCGTATATTCGAATATAGTATATTCGATGTCCTGTCTTGCATCGATCTATTTATTCAAAACTTCGAACAATCTCCGAGATGCACTTCATCTCGTTTCAAAGGCAGGGCAACACCCGACCTTATATTATTATAAAAACTAACAAAGTTCGACAACTCCGGAAGACTATAAAGATGAAACTTGTGTACTTAAAAGTCCACACATTTTTAGCTTAACCTTTCTTAAAGTTTTAGAAGATTAGGGAGTCTATAACATTTTCTTAAAATATACTTAGAAAGTATTTACGTTCCACTATGCACCGTTTGAGTGCAACACTCTTTTATACAACTTCTTTTATAATTCAATTTGATGGTGCAGCAACAAAATTAATTAGTTGGTTCTCGTTAAAAATGTTTTGAAATTGGCACACTAAGATATATTTTCAAACATTTTCAACAAGCATATTGAATTAAGGATAATACAATTTTCTTTTAAACTTTTCAAACACATACCTGTATTATTACCATTCAAGTTATATTTATTAAAATTCATATAACAGTAAATGAGCACTACTTTCTTGTATTTGTATCTACTGGTGCGCTTTAAGATTACATAAAATAAGTAATATTAATAACTTTCTGAACATTTAAATAGGTATATCCTCCAACAACGGTACCGATTAGGACCAACGGTCGCTTTACTAATCAAAACTATGTATATTAACAAACGAAAGTCGCTAAAACTTCGCTGACCGGGTTACGTTATAGCCTACGTTGTTTCATGGACCCCACTAATAGACATCGCGCTCGGACAATGGCTAAGGAACACATGACTTGCTAAAACTGATTCTAGTTAATTAATCGAACTTTCAGTACAGCTATTTTCAACTAAAGTCTTCGATCTATTTATGTATGAGTAGATATTCTGCATTCTTGATAAAATTGAATGATTCAAATTTAAAATACGTTTGGTGTCATTAAGAATAGCTCTCAGCAAGTGCCAGCGTTGCAGCTCTGACAAATATCGAGAATCTGTCAGACGACAAGAATCGTGACGCTTTCATTGTCCAAAGTGATGGAATTCGGCGAATGATTTCATGGAGTTTTAAAGGAAATGCTGCTTGTTACAAAGGTCTTTTATATTTCTTGATTATAATAATATCTTGTTCGTGACATAAAGATGTCAAATCAAATAATAATTTTCATTAATAATAAGTACATTTTTTGCTTCCGATTTGCTTTTTTTGCACCCTAGACAAGACCTACTTATCAAAAATACGAACTTATGTTACGAAGTTTTTTATTTTTTTAAATTTTGTCTGAGGTATCTAACAGTTATGCAGACAGAGAAATTACCTGTTAAAATCAATAGATAGACTAGGATACGGTAGTACTGAGAATTATTCATATTTAACATTTCATTAAAGCAGCTAACTATGCTGAAATATCTGTGGCGTAGATAAATTGCACGATAATTGTTTTGCAATAAAGGAAAGTCATATTTTGCACAAAATGTGAGGATTTTCTGTAACAAATGCTTAATTTAAACTTGAAACAGTTATTTTTATATTTTTTCTACGAGATTTCGATTCATTTAAGCACAGACGTGAAAGTATTTAACCTTTTAGCTAAAGATACGCTTGAGCGATGAAGGAATAGGTACCTGAGTTATATGTATTACTCTACTTTTACTGAACAATTTATTGCGGGCACTTAGCAACTGCTCCACAATCGTCTGCGTTAAGTCAGACAGAGCCACCGGTTTAAAATCATTTCTTTCAGAGCCACCAGTTCAAAAGTATTTAGACTAGATGCAGCGAAAAAATATACTGCAAAGTTTTCATAACCCTTATTCTATACTTAAACTGACTTTTCTTAACCAAGCAGACCAACACCAAAACTAAAGGTTAACCAAAGGTATTCACCGTTAGTCGTTACCTCCGATATGTTATAGTTGTTCTAAGCAGATTAACATGGTTCGATCGGGAAAGAATTGTGGAAAAAACTTTGTCTTTATATCCCTTTCTTTAATATCTTGTCCTTTCTACCTTGGCCAATAAGTGGAGCGAATTCCTTCCAAGAACTTTCTCTTGTAAATAGATTTCAAAATGTATGTAAAAATTGTAAGCGCCTTAATTGAATTTTCTTAATTATTTATTGTACTAACGTCGAATGTAAAATCAGCGGCGCGGGAGTGAAGACATTAATGCAACAGCAGCTCCGATAATGAAAAATAAAGAAATCTTAAGTCTTTTTTGAAGCTATTCTTAAACAAAATCTATTTTCTGTAAGCATCTAAATTCAATTTCCATAATATTCGTAGCGTCGTCCAATGTAAAAAGTGTGTTCGCGATCGCTAAAATTAGCTGTTTATTCCAGTCGGTGGTATCACTGATATGCAAATGGTAGCTGTAGTGTCGATACCCTGGCGACATAAAATGCACGCCAGCGGACGTGACATGGAACACTGGTTACAACAGAGGAAAATAAAGAAAGACATCAATTTTCTCCTCTTACAGGAAAAGAGCAGTGACCGTAATAAGTTTATGCAAAAAAGTTGACATCGATAGATACCCCTTTATCACAATAATTAAGTCGAGATGATGCGTAGAACATGTAATAGATTAGATACACATGTAGGTATAATAAATGTGATATGAGTATTGCCTTTAAAATAATATTTTGAAGAGACAACGTAAAACCTTTTAGATGAGAAATTTTACTTCTTCTATAGCAGGTTCATGATGATAGATTATTTGAGTTCTAATAATCAACATATATTCGTTGGAAATGGAATTTTCATGATTGATGGACGAAATGCTGACAAAACCTTTCATGGCACGTACCTACTTATTCTTTTCACTGTGAAAAAGATTGGTATCCCGCAGGAATGAAGGATCCCGAGAATCCCGAAGGAAACTTACAGTGTTGTGCGAGATATCTAGGAGTGCCTAGATCTCGTGGTAAAATTTTACTTTTTCCTTAATACTAAGAACGCAGCAAATTACGGAATTTTTAAGCTTTTAAATGTCATGCAAAATAAATAGGTACATATCGATAGTTTTTACGATGTCCATAAACTTTTATAAAATATTTATCAAACATAACTGACAAGTTCCTCCGACAATCTAGTAACAAAACTAATTAAGTTGAAATTACTAATGACAGTAACAAATTAAAGTAGTTTCTTACGTTTTTCCCTAACGTTCATTCAATGGAGATTTAAGTCTGTAACTGACATCACATTTGCAATTTTTAGGATTTGTTCTCATTCCGTAAATAGAACTGAGTTACAGCAAGAAGAAACCCTTTTGCGGTTCTATAGGAGTGAATGTTGGCTTGATGTTGAGTGTTTTTTGTTTATTTTTCCCGTATCTTCTATTTTAAAATCTTTTACATACTTATATTTTCTTTCCAGATTGTAATTTACTTTGTAAAAGTAGTACGAGTATTTTTGTAAACTGAGTATACATGCACTATTTTTAAATTTGAAATAACCTTCTTTTTTGTAGTAGGTAAGTTAAAAGGAGATGTGTCGCACATTAACAAAATTTCAATTGAATATGGATAAATCGAATTGGTGAAAAATTAGTAGATTTTAAAATATATTATTAAATTTTATAGTTTTTATAAGTTGGTAAGTAGGTAAAGTGGCGATTGTTAGGCATTTTATCAAGGAATATCCCACAAAAAGATTTTTCCCAATGTATTGATAAATTCTAAATAGTAGGTAAGTACTCGTACATACAATTTTTATCTTCATAAAACACATTCCATTGTTTGCAAATACATATCCGTCTATCATTGTGTTGTAAAACAGGAATACATTTCTATCTGTGTTACAACCGTACAATATTTTAATACGAAAGAGTCTCATTGGCGTGGGTTTATCGACATTAATAAAGCTTTGTGCAGAATCATACCAATTTCGCAAAACAACACACCGCGAGGGATATACTCCATGTTTGTTTGAGTGCCTAAGGTAATTAAATACCGAACAGATTTTATTTCGCTCAAATTTTCAATTTCATATTCAAATAAGTACAATTGTGGTGTGGTTGTGCCCGATATACTCGTACACACCCTAATTGAATATTTTCACATTCCACTACAAACTAATCACTGTTTTAAAAGCTTCTCCTGCGTTTGAAGTACATATATATCTACGTCTTTATAGTCATGCTATATGTACGCTGAATTTGAGATGTTTAGTCAGTAATATTCAGGCATCGAAATTTAATGCGCCTCATGTCTAAACTGCAATTACCGACACATTTCAGTCCTCAAATCGTTATAATACCAACCAACTCGTCGCATCCGTGCCCAATATGAGTTACAACCAAGGTATTCTTAAAAATATATTTTGACAGGGATCTCAATCGTTCTCCAGAGATTTGACGTATGCCAGTTTCCCTTTCAAGAATATCCGTGTAGATTGAACATAAAAACGTCTTCGTATCAAGGAGATTCGAACGGGTAACGGAATACAAATTCTCACGTCGCCGAAATGTGGCGAAGATTTGCACAAGTGACGGCCTTTTGGGAGCCTGTGTGTAACGAATTCAGGGGAGGCAATCCAATAACCGAGTCTCCCGTACGCATTAAGGCCCCGATAAAGATGCTAAACTTGTATGCGGTAGACATCTGTTAGTGAAACAAGATGGGACGAATAATATGTCTTTGAATTGTATAAGGTTACGACATACGAGCTTGTTGAAACAAACAACGCAATGACATCAATACACAAAAGAAATTAAGTTTGTTAGATAGCTTTGTGAAAGGTGATGATGAAAAAATGAAAGTTCATTTTCAATAGTTTTATCAACCAAAATAAGATCAAATAAATTTAGTGCAAAAAGACGACTGTTGACACGAGCAACACCAGTAAGTAATATCAATATAATTTCAGCAAATATCCTAGTAGGTATAATTTTGCTCAGCAGAAATTTCAATACAGCTCTGAAACGGAGCGAGTTTGAGTTGATCGTTTATTTTATGTGCAACGCAGAGTAAATGCTCGCAGCAGTGCCTCTTCTAGCCAATTCGTTGGGTTGCGATGTGGGCTATGTTGTCGGAATCCCGCGAGTGGGAACGCTTGTATGGGCTATTTGCTACATCCCGATTTCGGGGCGGTCGCGCTTTGATTACATCCTACTCTACTCAACTACTCTGTGTAGCCCCAAATATATTTTCACTCTCGGTTTATTATAGTTGGATTGTGTCGCTATCTTCTGAAGTATTTCTGCCGTTTTATATAAAGCAAAAACTAGCGGTTCGTCAGTTTGTTGCTAACTAAGCAATTTTTTTTGGGTGTGACTTTTAAACGCAGAAAGAAGATAGGTAAAGTTATTTCTTTTTTTGTTTTTTTTTTAAATTTTATTTGTTTTTCTTTTCATTCGTATTGTTGCGTATAAATGGTATTTTCGTTCCTTTTTTGTGTCAATTATACCTCCCCATTAAGTCGATTAGTAGGAGTGAGTAGATTTGGTATGAATTTATCTTTAATTCACTGAAATGGGTCTCAAGATACAGCCTTTCAGTCCACTATATTTACGCTGTGCAAATTGCCGAACGTCAGATGACGTCGTATCAGAATTCTAAGGTATTCCGATTTTCGTATGATGTTTTCGTTCGTCGGAAGCAAACTACGTGCTACGTTCTATATTATCTTTGTTCCACGGAATTTCATTCTCTACGGACTCTGTTAAACTAGATATAAATAGAGGTATTCTCTTAGGTGCCTACTGAAAATACTAGTATGTCTTTAGGTGTTAGCCATTGGAGCCCGCTCGGTAAAGTAATTACTGCCCCATCACAAGGCAGCTTGATCTTTGAATCTTGTGTTTCGGTTTTAGAGGTATATTTAGTTTCCAGAGATTTTCTATTACCACCTCTTTATTGCTCATGAGTAACAGCAAACCCACAGTAAAAGCAGTTAGATCTTAAACCCTACTTGAGTATGGGCGTATTAAGCGGTCAATATCCGCCGTAGGCCAGCGTGGTGGACTAAGGCCTACTTCCTTCTCATTGTGAGAGGAGACCCGACCCTGTAGTGGGTCATTACTGGTCATTAGTGGTTACTGACAAGCAGTCAATGAAACCATAGTGGCTTGCATGGGGAGGTATTCTACTGGAGGTACTTTACTGTCAGCCACTACAACTGTTGTATGGCAGGATGATCTATATGTTTTTTTTTTGTTTCGGATGCGGAGGTAAGATTTTCGAAGATATTTTATTTGTAGCGAACGTCTTAGTCCTCATGAGCAGCAAAGTACTCACATGTTCGTACAAACTCAGATAAGTTAGATGTGGGTGTCTACTTGCCATCAGGTGGCTTGCATGTCAGTTTGCTACCCAATTACTATAAAAAAACTGTAATTCACATACTTTTTATTATAAAAATAGTTTCACATAGAGAATAAGAAAACTACACGGAGCGAATAGCTTGTAGATATACGTTCCTCGCGGCAGTCTGCTGAAAGAACCTTGATTAAACCCTTCCTGGCCTGCTACAGAAAGCGCTACACTTATTTATTCGAGTTAAAAATAAAATTCTAAAATTGAAATTTCCGGGCCCTTACCGATAAAACAATTTATTTTTAAATCTGAATGTTACTTAGGATATCGCTACTATTTACAATATAAAATATTGATACAATTGATCTGTGTTTGAGTTTTCTTAGTACAGAAGCTCACCTAACCTGGAGATCACCCCTTGATTAAACCTTTTGCGAGGGGCTCCAGACATCTCTTCATTTTTATCTGCTACAATAGGTGTCCGTAAAACTACCCTTAAATATTTCCTTGGTGGACAGAAATTGCTAGAGACTGAGTACATTCCAGCTAGATTGAAGGCGTTTATGACATAAGACTGGCTTTTATCGCCAAACTCTCTGAGAGTATCAATAACTAATGGAATAATTACATTTTTGGGGAAAGAAATAACCTAACAGAATATGGGTAGGATACCCATCACGAATTTCAAAAGCAAATTGTTGTCAAATAAAATCCGTTGAACATCAAAAGTCCACGATAAGTAGGTAACGATGACTTTCTTTTTTCTTACTCCATAAAGGAGTCTCAACAATATTGTTAAGGATAATATCAAATATGTAAAAATTTAATTCATTTCGAAGTCATGAACTTCATTCAAACTATGAGTGGAATTAGAAATCAAAATTAGATCAGGTTTCCTTGGAACTGAACGGAGAATAATGTGGAACGTTTGATAGAGAACGTTGTTTCCTTTCACAGCTCAGGGAAATAAATTACGGGTAAACGTATAACGTGTTTACACGAAAACATGTCGTAATAACACGCATGAGCTCGCGCCAGTTCCTGTCAAAGGTTCTGTTAATTCTCTTCGCGACATTTCGACGTTGTGTTGAGTACTTACATTTAATGCGAAAAATATTTGATCTTTTGCCACTTATTCATAAATTAGTGGCATGAGATACTATTGAACATTTATTTTGATACATTTCTTGCGATTAAGACAAAATCTGGCGATTGACGTACTAAATTTATTATCTAAAGCAATCGACTACAAAATCCAATCAGTTCGAGTTTAATAAAATTGAATTAATGCCATTATTAACTAGTGTTTACTTCTTTTAATTTATTTAAAAACATGGCTGTGGACCAATAATTTCAAGCAAACTATCATAGTAGCATTATAAATCAAAATTCGATTAGGTTTCTCTCAAACCGAACGGAAAATAATGAGAAACGTTTGATAGAGAACGTTGTTTCCTTGCATAGCACAGGGAAATAAATTACGGGTAAATGTATAACGTGTTTACACGAAAACATATCGTAACAACACGCATGAGCTCGCGTCAGCTACTGTCAAAGGTTCTGGTAATTCTCTTCGCGACATTTCGCCGTTGTGTTGATTTACTTACATTTAATGCGAAAACGATTTGAACTTTTGTTACTTATTGATGTCTTGTTTTGCCATTTATATTATGGGAAATTCTGTCAACGGGGTAATATAAATTTGGAATTATTAATCACGAAACTGTTTATGTATTACACGAAACAGTTTAGAGGTTTACGGAGATACTGAAAAATTATAAGCAAAAAGCATGTAGGTAAGTATATCAGTTTGAAAATATTGGGTCGGCTATCGGCAGACGATAAAAAACGGTTTCTCAGAAAATAATATTTCAGAAGCATCCTACAACTGAATACGTGGAAACTAGATTAGGTATCTATTTTATGAAGGCAGAATTTTATGAGGCAATTTTTTTTCTTGTCTTCCTTATCAGGGGCCCGACGCGTACGTAACTTTTAAACTCCCTGGAGTAAACCGACTGATGTGAATGGCCAAGACTCTTTTAAGGATTCCCTTTTTGCCACAAAGAAAGTCGGATTCATTTAACGAACGGCCTTTTAGGGAGAAAGTTCTTTGAAGCTTATTAAAGAATCGTTTCCGGGGATTAGAACCCGTAGGGCAGAATAAGCGTTGCATTAAAAATGTAAGTACCGACCTGTCTGTACAAAAGGTGCTTTGGAAGGGTTTTCAATTATCTCTTAAAGCTATTGTGTGCGTGGCCACAATTAACCTACGCAGTTTTGTTATGAACAATTCTGTAATTTTATTAAATAAATTAATTTTATTATTTTAAAATTCAACGAGTCCTTTTTGTAAGGCTGGCATATGTACGAGTATTATTTGAGCCTTTTTATATAATAGATGTAGATAACACTGGTTTATATATAAAAATGCCGCCTTTTCCATACTTGTCAGACGCAAAAGTCGAATGAAAATAAGTGTTGTTTCTAATATTGGTAATTTATTGAATAAGAAGGAAAATAGGCAAAGTGAAAATTCGATTTAACTCCGTCGTACCTGGCCGCAATTGCCGTCTAGATTCGATTCTCGCCACCCTGAATGGAAATTGGATTTGCAGTTCTGCAAAGCTATGCATTATGCGCTGCTGTAGATACTTTTCAAATTACCTGGATAAGGAGAAATTTATAAATCAATCGTAACCTTTTCAGCCCGGAAGTAAGTTATTTAAGGCGAATGTAGCAATAGATTTCTCGGCTTTACGACCCGCGACGTCTCGCGAAAGTTTTTGCAATGCTTTTGCCACGCGATTTAATGCATTGCTATTTCCTATACATATTTTTATTTTTAACCCTTTTAACCCGACGTAAGTGTTATAAGATAGTTATAAAATGTTTAATTTAATAATAAATAGATCGTTTATGATTTTTACTATCTCATACATTTCCAATTGTATAAAAAAGTCGTTTTTACATCGGAAAATAAATTTGCGAATAGCTCTTTTTAATAGCAACACATTTTTTGGCTAGTGTGTCCAAAACTATCAAGGGTAATCGAATAAATAGAGGATTGAAACTTAAAAAAGAAGAGTAGGTAATTGGTATCAACTTTTTTGTTATTATTTATTTTTTCACTTCAATTAGCAAAAAATTATGAAATATGTAGGTATATATAGCAATTCTTCATCCCTTTTCATTTAAAAAATGTATTACTGAACCTGAAAATGTATCGTGAAACCAAATCCAAACACAGTGAAGCCCCGAGCATATACCAGTATTTATAAATGATTTTTAATAACATGTCAACTTTCGTCAAAAGAGGCAAAATGGAAAGACAATTTATTTTCCTTCCGTATGACGATATTAGATTATGAAGGGAATATATTTCGATATGTAGTGATTTCGTTCAATATAAATTGGTTTTATTTCAAACGTTATTTCTGGTGAACGGTCGCCACGCGTCAATCAAGCGCCATGTGTTCGCGACACACTCGGAATTGCTCGCAGATCAGAAACATTAAATGCTGTATATTTTTCCATCATTCGTTGTTTGTTGTTCTGCCGGCGCTACTATTAAAATCCGTCAATCCAATAAACGTAAGTGATACGAAATCAAAATATTTCGATAAATTGTTGATGGGATGTAGTAGGAGGCCAAACGGCAATTTAATTTTATATTTTCAGTTGGTTTGATTTTTTGAACATATTCATTATTCGTATATCGAGTGTTTGAAAAACTTAGTTAAAAATATTTTTTTTTTCAACTTTGGTTATTTATTCTCAGAATTTAGGATGTTATGTGGGTTTTAGAAAATTAAATATCACCTGTCGACGGAAATAATCGTGCAGAAACCTGTGTGCATAAAAGTTTTCCATAATGTTTTCAAAGTCATGTGAAGTCCACCAATCCAAATTAAACCAGAATGTTCGACTAAGGCCTGCACCATTCTCATTGTGAGCCAAGACCCGACCCTGTAGTGGGTCACTGATGAGTATGGCTGTCACGCAGATTTACTTCACACGTTCTATGTTTAACAAATAATGTTAGAAAGGAAAGGTACTTAATATGCCACTTCTCGTCAACTTTATAAGTTAGATAAAATAAAGTAAGTTATGTTATGATAAGGTATTTGATAATGTTCTCAGCTATGTTTGCAATAACAAGTAAAACAACGGAATTTTTTCTCAAACGCGAAATTAGGTGTAGTCTTATACAGTGTCGTATTAAATATTCATCGTTATGATAAAACTCCGACGCTGTTGCTTCATTTACTTACTTTTAGATAGACGGCTATTTAAAGGATCTCGGTATCAAAGAAAATGAGTGATCAACAATTACGAGTAGCAACAAGTTATTCATCTCTGACTTTAATACCTTAATTTATTTTATTGCTGGAAGCTCCGTAAAGCAAAATTAATTCAAGTACAGCTTGTTTATGTTACAAGAATATTTTCCCATTAAAGCTTCTATCGTAATATTATACATAGAATCAGTCAGAAACATTTTGGCAGTTCTGCGAATGTATCAAAAAAGTCAAATATAAAATACTAACTCACAAATTAGTTCCCGCTCAGTCTGGCTCTAATTACGAATGGAGGCCTAAACCGCGTTTATCTAGCGGTTTATTTGATTCCCGCCATATCTAAGTGGAGCTCTGCGCTCTGATTGGCTGGAAATACTGGAACTAAATGACATAAAATTTAATGTTGAAAAGTTAGTTTCCTAGAGCCAGAATCAAAGGTGTAAATAACTGACTCTGTTCAGTCGCAATTCCGTTAATAACCTGCAGTGACAGGATAATTTTAATGATAGAGCGAACACGACTTAAAATGCGTTTGGAAAAGCAAACGTACAAAGCTTTTAAGCAAATGAAACCCATATATTACCGAATAACACACTCGTAACTCGGTGATATAAGCCGCTCAGAAGATTGCCTGGCACAATGTAGCCGTGATAACCATCCAGCTCATAACTTGTTTTATGCAGTTTGTATAACTTTGCTTAATTCATTTTGGTGAAACGGTCTTTTTGCCACCCAATTATCTTAATGTATTGATCGTGATTGTTCACACAATAACCCTTCCTCAGAGTTCAAAGTGTACTCTGTGATGCGAGTTCATGCGAGTAAGCCTCAGTTGAGCATTACTATTGCGAGAGTGATATTCTGGGAATTTAAAAATTTGCGTATGTAATACATTAATATATTACATACGCAAATCTTTTATCGTAATCCTTTTGGATTTAAAGTTCAAAAGAAGAATTAGGTAAAAAAAAATAGGTAAGATTTTAATAAATTCTTGTTTTGTTAGTACAAAAATACTAAATTTAACTATTTTTAGATACTTTAATACATGTAGTTGTCGTATGCAAAAACAAATCCGATGGTCGCCTCTTAAACGGAGGTAGGTGGACTAACTAACGGAAATTGTTGTATTGGACTTAATTTATTTTTAACATTTGCAATTTAAATGTCTCCCCTAATGAATTTAATTGATTTAATTAATTTATTGAATTGAATTTAATTAAAAAAGCTATTCGAAAACGTATCAAATGTAGCTGGTTCATATTTCGTTCATCGGCAGACAATTCCTTAATTGTGTATCAATATTGATAAAGCATAAATTGTCTCGGTATTTTCGGCTGTCACAATTGCGAGGTCGCAACGTATCCATCAAGCTGCCTCTCGGTATCGACAGGGGATCGTTCAGTCGAGAGAGATAAAGGAATTTTTATTGTGTGAACGTAATAAATCTTTCCTCTCCACATAAAGTGATCATTATTAATTTAACCTTTTTATCGCAGATCTTTGTTCAAAATATATTTGTTTCATCATTGAATTTCATGTTTTATTTTGGCTTCACGAGAAAGTACCTAGTCTCACCCCGTGTTCTAATTTGCTGGCTTTGCTTGCTCATAAAAGTTGCTGGTAGACTTTGTATTGTAGACTGGTAGAATTGTCCTTGCCATAAACTTTGTTACATGCCAGTACGTATTTCAATTAGGACACCTCCATACTGCCCTGTATTTAAATTTTGTCGTCTTGGTTGGTCGGTCGGTTACGTCAGCTAATTAGGACAAGGCCATATAACCTATCAGAGTAGAAATCACTACAAGGGAATGCGGAAAATGTTGAAGTAATACTTGCACATTAGTTTTTATTAAAGTTCATTCATTTTTATAGCCTTGTCCTTCAGTGCCAAACCTGGTTACTAATCATATTGATGTGTAGTGCTAAAATGCCTGATCCAATCAAAATTTATAGTCGCAGCAATAACCAGTTACAACTTCGCAATTCCAAACCATAACTGGTTTCCTTGATAAGAAAGTTTACTTGGTTAAGTAGTCACATTAGGGAGAAACCGAAAAACATTGGGGTGTGCCGTCGGTTGTGGCGCCTTGCCAGATGACATTAAATATGCCATCCAATCGGACGCACAGCGCTCATTCTTGCTTCATTCCTCGGGCTCGGAATTTTCAGGCAATGGTGTCGTTTGCACGAAATAACATTGAATTTTAAACAGCTTTTTAGGGTTTTCGTCTTAGGCGGCTACTAAGAAACAATTTCTTTTCAATGGAAGAATATCGAAACGTTATTCCGGGTTCATGCCCATCGTGTGTACTTACAAGATAGTTTAAATGTTAAAATATAGATACAACAACTAAAAATCCAAATTTCTCAACACTTGTAACTTAACAAAGTTAAACATTGTTAAACAGTTTTATATATATATCTATAACTGTTTTTACATTTTTCTATTCTTAAAAACACTTTCATAACTATGAAAAGTTAAATGCTTCCCTAATAAAATTGTTTCTGATAAATCATAAATTCAACTGTACAGAACTTACATTTAATGTAGACCATCTTAATAAAATAAGATATTCAAACGATATCTATCCAGTATGAAATGGGTGATCACGATTTATATTTCTACTTCACTTTATGGCGGCCTCAATAAATTCGATTTATGGATTATTTTTCTTTGACTCGCTATGGAGATTCTTTATGTCAACCACCTGATGTTTAAGCCAATAACTGCAACCAATGGACATCCGCACTACAGGTTGGCTGTATAATAATAATATGTTCTTTTAATAGTTAATGAAACTCAGAATAGGATAAAAGTTCTATCTGCGCCGTGACCATGAACACAATCGTCAAAGTATTCGTACGGCAAACGTCAGTCATTACTACTTATGTCAGTCTGTTTGACGTCTTCCCATAATAATGGTACACGATAACTACCTATACGAATACTTTGGCGATAGTGTTGCTCCGGGCACTGTATTCGTAGGTACTTGTAAATGCGAGGATTAAGCCTATAGTACGTTCATGGATGGTCAAATAGTGCATCTCTACACCATTGAAATACACGACATGAGGAACATGCTTCTTCATGGGGTTAACTTATGAGAGTGGCGGTAGATACCTTCATGCAAGCCACAAAAGCTCTGACAGAAAATGGGCAAAACCGCAGCGAACTCATAGAAAATAATGATACCTATTTAAATTAATCCATCAGATGTATCTCACTTATGAAACATTTTTTCGGCACAATGAAAACCTGTACAATAAATACTGACATTGGTGTCATCCGTCATTGTTATTTTATCGAGAATTGTTATTTTTTTTTCATTCAAAACACGATCAGTCAATTGTTTTACGAATAGGAATTCGTTCATTATTTTCGAAATCAAATATGTTCAAAATACTCCATCATTTGTATGAGATTTCAATTTCAATAAACCAAATATTTGACACAAATAGGGTCGAATCCGTATTTTTGTTTCGTTTTACATTTACAATGTATCTATTGTTTTACTGTATATACTTAAACTGCGAGTATCCAGAACCGATTTTTAGTAAGCAGGTACTTTTCAGAACTTAAAGAATCAAATTTGAATTTAAGAACTTACCTTATCGCTGAATGTAGAGCAACGCCTACTAAGGAACGCCTACTATGGGTGCAATTCCGAAATCCTTGGGTGAAGAGAGCCGCCTCACATCAAAGTGTAGAATCCCTTACTCAGCTGACCCGACTTGGAGTCTCAACTAGGGCACGAACTTTTTACTACAGGTATCTACTTTCACCTTTTGTTATCGTCGAATAGGGAGATTCCTGATTCTTTCCGTAAATGTTTAGATTAAAAAATGATTTTGTACATTCTATTTATGACATACTATTTTAATAATTCGTGTGTTTCTAGGATTTAAACGTCAGTATACAATACAATAACTTTTTTGTACACCACATTATACAAAAACAAAATTATATCACAAAAATGAAAGTAAGAAGGCGGCCTTATCGCTTGTAGCGATTTTTACCAGACAAACTTTGTGTAGTGAAAGGAACAGAAAGAAAAAGGAAAGGGGGAATAATTATAAATTTAATAAAATACGCAGCAATGTTGTGCATTTAGTGTTTTTAGATGAATAATGAAATACCTACAACAAATAATGTTTTGCACAAAATTGTATTTATTGAGGTGTAGGTTCAGAAAGTTCAGCGCCTTCCAGGTAGCCGCTGTTACAGTCTGTCTTGAAAATGGGAAGTAATTAAACTTGCTACAAACTACTAACCGACTCCTGTACCCTTAGTCTGAGTTCAATGCCCATTGATACGTAAATCATACAGCTTACACAGGAGTCACACAGTGTAATAACCCAAATAGAGGTAAAAGAGTTAAAAAATTATTAAAGCAATAAAGCAATTGGATTGACCATCATAAAAATTGCTTTTTTTTATTAACCTTCTCTTTTAATGTTTTATAATATCAATGAAACATAATCCGTAGGTATTAAATATTTGTTAGTATCATTATGTGTAACGATATGTATTCATATCTTACACTCCATACAAAAATTGGATTTTAAACAAAGAACAAATTTTATGTTTGAGAGACCTACGCGCCTAACCTACGGTTGTGGTACCTACGCGCTACGTCACTTTACTATACGATTCACGTCACTGGGGTAGCGTAGATGTATAGAAAAAATATATTTACGAAACTATGTGTAGCGTTGCTAAAACTCAGACTAAGGGTGCTGAGCCACGAACTTTATCTCAGTAATGTATAATAGGTCGTACAGCTATTGTAGATAGCCCGATACGTTACATTACGTTACCACAACCCTCTTAATGATGATGATGAATAGATGATAAAGCTGTTGTACCTCGACCGGGAAGGTATCTACCATCTCCTCAACCCGTCGTGAAGCACCGCCACACATTATTTTACCGCCACACATAATTTTATTTATCTGTTTTCTGTACCTTCCCCAATATCTTACCATCACTCTACAAGGGTTTTGTAGAGTCCACATCACCTGACGATGCTCTGTTTTGGGGCGAAACACGTGTCGTGTACTATTGGAATAAGTTGTGATGGTATATACCTACCTGGAGATAAGGGAGGTCGGTGGGTCCATACCAAAACAAGTACCACGTGTGCGGATTGTTGCAAAGAAATACAACTTAAAGAACTCTGGCATGAAATGACTTAAAAATAGCTAACTTGCAACAAAACCAGAAGATACTTTAAGGTATAAATTTGTATTTATTGAGATGTTACCCCAATAACACTGCTGGGTAGCCAGAGTAACTGTCTGCCTTGAAAATGGGAAGTAATTAAACCCGCTACAAACTATTAACTGACTCTTGAGTCGAGAACTTCACTTTGTCTCGGTTATCCTTTCCTTCTGAAGATAATCCTTACCTTACTTCAATCCAACAATCTTTGAAAACGTTTTGCGACTTTGAATAGCAGTTGCATGACTAAATTCGCTTATTAGATGGACAGAATTGATAACATGGTTGAAATATTATTTTTTGATTATTATTTCATGTTTTTTAATAAAGATAGTATTTTACGTTGTTGTATGAAGGTTTATAGTTACCTACAGTTTCGCGTTTACACAACACAATAAAGTTTCTTTTATATAAACAGTTTTAGAAATTGTATTCGAGTGACACCGATAAAATCTAAAAAAATTCAATACACTTATAAAGATGCGAAAGTCCTTATATTAAAAGATCAAATTTTTTGTGAAAAATGACGATATATACCTACTATTTCGATAGTTTAAATCATTGAGTTATGTTATGGTATTATTTTAACTTATTTATACTAGGTCTCTAATAATAATAATGCTTCACACTCACAGCCCCACACTAGGATTCCCTGTGTCGTGGGTGCCATGGACACATACAAGACAAGAACACAACACACCCAGACCAGAAACAGAAATTCAAATTCATCATTCAAATCCCTGCTCTGCTGGGAATCGAACGTAGGACCCTCCGCGTAGCGCACCGGTGTCTTAACCACTGCGCCACTCGGGTCGTCGACCCGAGTGGCGCACTATTATTTAGTCAGGAATTCTTTGGTGGATTAAAAATCATTTCTATAACGATTGGATTGGCATTTTTATAGGTAAAAGTATTAAGGTCTGTTTTTGAGGGTAACAGAATTACCAATGTTTGATATGTTATTGATCTCATAGAAACCATCCGAGTTATATCCTTGTTTTTCTCGTTGGATAATATGGGCTACTAGATGATTCTGTCTGGCGCCAAAATATTGTGGTAATACTTTAATACATAGGTAAAGAATCACCCAGTTACAACGACAACAGATTTTTTCAATTGTGTTTTACGTCGATAAAATTTTTTAAGAATACTTTTTAGCAACATAAACTATATTGCAGCGTATGCTATCGTCTAAAAATGTACTAAGATAATAATATTTAGGGATGTTGTATCTACGTGATTCTTCGTGACGTCAAATCCGTAAATAAGATTATTATAAAGTAACTTTTTAAAAGTTAATATATGCTTGCCATCTGTACCTATTAAAGTAGTCTAATCTCAAATAGGATACATGTCTTATCTGAGATATCTGAGAGAAAAAGGGCATAGGTGGTCACCTCAAATAGTCTCTGAAAATTACACCTCCACAACAGAAACATAAGAAATAAGGAAGGTATACGGTTGGTTACAAAGATGAAGGTTTATCAATCCCATATGTGAAGGTATGGAACTTTCCGGATGAACTTTGACGAATCTGAATCTCATGACTCTTGGAGAAACACGAAATCCGCTGCTTAACTTTATGTAGCTCCATCATTAAGTATATCTGAAGTACCTAGCCACAATAATTCAGATGCTTCAAGCGATTAGCCGAACGCTAGCTTGCCGCAAGATGTAAGGAGCACAGCACACGAGATACGTGTAGCTTATTAAAGTTGCATCCAGATCCAGGAGGTATCTTGTATTGCGGATTTTTTGTTGTAACATTTAAAATAAAATGAAACACTTAAAATTTAATCGCAGCTCCCTAAACGATACATGATAAACAATGTTGACTGACATGTAGTAAAACGAAGGTAAGTGAAAGTAAGAGGTTGTTCCCGTTGCGAAAGCTAAACCCACCGCAAAGTATGTAATTTGTAACCCTTCCTAGTAGCAACGCACCCAATTACAACCTTGGAGAGTACTTCTATTGTTTTCTGTCCTGTTTGTAATTAGATATGCCTATATCGACTGCAACCCTTTCATGGTCCACTGTTGTTCATGGGTCTCTTCCCATAACAGGGTGAGGCCTGCAGGGAGCATACTTCACCATGCTGTTCCAATGCACATTGATGGTAATAAGATATACGATCTGCAAAGACTTAACATCTCGGTTGGTCTAAGGGCTTTGGTAGTCTGCATTTACCCTTATTGGCCGAAGTAAGCGTAACAAGTTGTAGCGAGTGAAGTTGCCGCGAACACCGACACTTGTCACTTATGACACGTACATATTATAACTTCATACCAAAGCTGCATTAACATAATTAGTATGTACAAAGCAAATATGGCGGCTGGTAGATTTACTGCAATATGCAAACTTGTTAAATAAACATTAGCCACGATGACATTGCGACAAATAAATTTCACACCTAGCTTTGTTGATTTAATGCGGAACATTCTAATTCAAAATACAGTTAATAATGTATCTATTTGTAATACTGTTGTGAAACATATAACTGAGCTTTCCATTTTACCGCGGTACAAAAGGAAGCTCCAAATCTGATTGAATTGATACATACGATATGAGTATAACTGTATTTTTCAACCATAAGAATTTGTTTTCAGAATCATTCCTATGATTTGCCAAAATTAAAACGAGGCGCGGAGTCGCAATAATGTATTCATGAATATTCACAAAAAGAAGAAATAGGTTTATTTTCTTTGTTTCCAGTTATTCTAGTTAATTTGTGTGATTTTACTTTTCCAAGAATTAGATCTAAGTATTATAAGTGGAAGACTTAATAAGCCCATCTTGTCGTTTCGCTTTTCGTCAATGATTTGTATAAATTTGTATAAATTTTTGAGCTCCAATAATAGAATCACCTTCATTCACAACAGGACACTACTTTACTATACTTGCCTTCCAACGATTAGTGTCGACGATGACGACAATGTTTTGAGCCAGTAAGCGTGCACAACTTAACATCGACAACGGTATAGTAAAAGACAGATATTGGTGTGACCATATCGAAGGCGAATGTAGCGAACCATTGAAAGTTTGTTATTTTTCTAGTATAGCTATGATACGATGTCATTCGTTCAGTACAGTGGAGTGACACTGTTCCTGTGCAACGTGCGCCGTGTCGTCAGCACTAAGCACTATTGCTGATTCAACAGGCCTGCTATTGTCACCCAGGACTTTGTTAAGAATATGTTTTACGGTCGTGTATTTATATAATTTCATCATTTTTTCCTTATATTGCATTATATTGAGGAAGACCTTTCGTCTAACAAGTCAAGTATAAAACATATTGAATACATTTGGTACCTAGGTACCAAATAATACTTCTTTGGGAAGTGTGGGAAGTAGTATCCATGATAAGCCATTCGTAAAATTTGTAGAAATTATCCCCTTATCTTAATACACTTAAGTTTATTTGTTTGAATATGTACCAAAATTGTTTCACCTCTCTATAATACTTTTACCATTCAACCCTTTTATTGATGTTCTATGTAAGCTGATGCTTTACCATTTATCTAAAGCTCAGTGAAAATATAAAAGTTGAGTAGAGTACGTGTGATGTAACAAATTCAATTGAATTAATCCCCCGTACAGTTCATAGAGTTAGTTGCAGCCGTGCTCGGTTCGTATGCCATCCCATAAATTTAGCCGAAAGCCGTTTAAAACGCGAAACATAGGAGAATAGGTCCGACATGATTAATCGTCCCGTCTTGATTTTATTAACATTTGGTCTGCACGAATGAAAGTTAACTCATATAATATTTTAAATAAAGCTTCAGTTTTCGAAACTGGATTTCTGGAACCACTACGTGACTTTATGTGTTTGACGGTAACGCGTACTTCTGATCCGAAGTCTCCCAACCGCACATGTTTAGTGTAAAACTATCAGGTATTTTGATTTGTTACTCATTTATTTTTTAAAAATGTTTGTCCTGTCTGTCTTACGAATAAGTGTATATTAATGTGTAGTTCGTGCTTGCCAGAAGAGCTTTTTTAATTAATTCTGTTAAATTACACTGTTTGTTTTTGTGTATTTGTCGATATAACTAAAAAATTTGGTCATAACACTAGCACTACATTATTAAACTCTGCACTAAACTCTGCAGTGAAGTCGCGTGCGTTATTATGAGTATTATTTATAATTTTTTTCATGACATTTGATAAATATCCTACATATATTTATCTTTCAAGTAACTTGGCATAGTAACTTATTATTCTCACTGTATCTTTATCAAAGTATTGTTAAACAATACTCTATATTCATAGACAGTTAAATAATAGGTACTATTGTTCAACAAAGACTGTATTGGCATTTCATTTCATATTCTTTCATCTTCATTCATGTCTTCCGGGCCGGGATCGATCTTGGATGCTTCTCTGTTCGACAATGCGAAAATTAAGGAATCGTGAAGAAATGTTTAATATTATGATACAAATATTATTATTAAATTTTTAGGTCATTGACATTGAAAACTAGGACGGAAAACTTGATTAGGTACTCGTATATCAATGACGTCTATCAGGAACATAAGGACGACTTTGACATAGAGAATAGACTGAACTTGACAATTACCAGTTTGTAGGTAAGAACCATTTTATTCGGTTGTATTTACTAGTAATAAATAAAAATAACTGAAGCAATTGAAGTGTCTACATGACTAAGGTATATAATAAGTTATTATGAAATGCGCGCACACACACACACACAGACAATACATATAATTATGTATTATAGATAGTACATGCAGGTAATATTAGGTAATATTATATGTATAGGTATCATTATAAATGACAGTAAGTCCGTTGAATATAAACCTTGTTGACAAAATAAAACAGTTCATACATTTTCTTCAATATTTCGAGGTGTGAAATACAGGATTATTTTTTCACCGGTACAATAAATAAACATACGTAATAGTTGTCAAAAATAAAAATTATACTAGTCAGGATGCAATATTTCACAAAACCTTAATAAAAAAGAAAGTTTATTACACAACAATATGTTCCCATGATAATGTGTGTCATATCCTGGAAACATCATCGGGTAACTTTTCGCATCAGCATTTGGCGCCATGTGGGGGAATATTTATTCCTAAATTTGTTGTATCTTATCCTTGTGTCGTATAGATCTTCTATATAGGAACATTCTGTGATTCTGGTTATCCTTTTCGCACATTATTTATCAGTTTCAAAAATGGTTTTTAACCCCGTGTCCTAATCGCCATGTCGTACGCATTATGTGGGGTTTACACGAGTGACTAAAGCCGCACAATTTTTGCCGCAACTAAAATCGACCGTGTAAAGTGTAAACGGTCAGTTGGAGGCGATCGCCCGATGCATGAGGGTGTTTCCGCGCATTTACTTTTTTCTTTCCTTTTGTTTCTTCTTCTCTCTTTGTTCTTTAAGCAATTATTCTTGAATAATTGAATAACTAACTATTTCATTTCCGGCACGAACACCTATTCAGCTCAATATTTTCGAAGGAAATGACCGAGCCGCAGGCGATTTTAGTCACCCGTGTAAATGGGCTAGCGATGCGGCTTGGTAAGCTGATTTGTGAAGTGACTAGCCGCACGGCGAAAATCGACCCGTGTAAATCCCCCAGTAGTTGCTCGTACGACAACGTCATTGCATACATACATTTTGATGTATGTTAGTGTCATGTTCAATTAGCACGGCTTCATACAGAGCTCTGTGTTTAAATTTTGTGATATTGCTTGCTGGGTTGGTTATGTCAGTCAATCAAGGATTAACGCGTTTTTATAAATTAATTCGGATACTTCCGACATAAACTTCAATTAAGTTGTCAGCCGTTGAGCAAAACTCTGTTGCCTGCGAGAACAAATTGTATGAAAAGTGTTATCTTATATTAAAACTAATTACATAAATTAAAATGCATTATAATGACAAATGTTCCCACTCATGGTGTTGTACCGTTCATTGACTCGCGAACAAAAGTTATTGGCTCACGAGCAACTACTCAGAACAAACGCGTAGTTTCAAAGACCTTTTCAAAACCCGCAGCTTTGTTTCACACAATGCAACCTGTGGATCACTGCTTGAGCTCTAACAAACACTACCAACCATTATTCGTATATACTCGTACATTGAAGGATTAACGCTCCATGAAACGGTTTGCATATTTAACAATTCAACGTAATTGATTTTATGTGTTCTATTAGGTACTACTCGTAATACAATGTTTGTATTATTCCTTCTCCTTAAGTTTGAATGAAATAGTTGACAATCTAACTATGTGTTAAATTGGTCTGTGAGATATCTTCATCCGCGTCGTGTTATAAACTCTTTGCATACGTTTTGCATACTTTGCATTGCAACATCACCGAGCATTATCCACCATCCACAATTAAAAAGCGATTCTTCACCAAGATTGGATTTGTGTTTTATAGATAGTTCTTCTCGTCTTCTGCTGGTTTTTTCATAATACCGTCTGTGATTGACCGTAAGCTGCATAAAATATCATATTATAATTATGGCTTGCAGTTATGAGTAAATATAGCAACAAACAATGATGTAAAAGCGGACCAAAACTCTATAAAGGACTTTATCACCAGTAAACTAATTGCCTTTAACTAAATAAGGTCTAATGAGCACATTTCGGAACAGAGTAATTACTCAAGGGAATATTTTACGGGTGCAATCAAGTGTTTCATTAAAATATCGTTGGGTATATTCAGAGTACCGCACTAAGCTCGCGTTGATTGGTATCGAATTTGCGGCTTAATGGGGAATCGATTAAAGTATGACTGCCAATATTAGATTGGTTTCGGTGATTGTTGTGTATGTTATGTAACCTCTACACATAGGCCAGCGCATTCGCCAACGCGCTGGCGGTGCGCTTGTGAGTAATCCACACATTGGCAGGTCGTTCAGTATGGTTTGGTTCGGGCCAATGTGTGGACGGATTAAAAATGGATGTTGAGTCGCTAACTCTTGATCGCTGCTCCGGGCAAACTGATCGCGCGGCCAATGAGTGGATGGTGCGCCAAGCTTGCGACCAGTGTCCTTTGATGTTGCCGACACCGCCCGGCAAGCTCGCAAGCGCGCCGGCCAACGTTCAAATACCTACCGCCAATGCGCCAACGCCCGCGTTCTACACATTGGGCCAGTGGCTGGGCCAGCGCGTGCGCCAACGCGTTGGCCTATGTGTAGTGCTTGCTTTAGTGGTGTTTTGACTTGTTTGGTTTGGTAGATATGAAATAAAAATATTTTTTTGGAAAATGATGAAATTTTATTTGAAGATATTGTTTTTGTTAATTAGTTCAGTTGTTATTTTGTTATTCAGCTACGTAGCGGTAATGGCGGGCATTGATAGAAGTTGTTATTTCTTATACTAATTAAACTAACCATAGGTACTTATCTGATAGGCGAAGGCAAGGATATAATACATAATAATATTAGCTAAGAAAATCCTCTTAAAGTTCTTACTAAAATTTATAAGTTTTAGACCATGGTTAAAATTAACAATCCCTAGTATAGATATCTACATGAAGTTATATTCTAGTTATAAAAATTGGAAAATATGTTTTAAGTATTGTATACTAGCTCCAGCCAGCGATTTCACCCGCATAGGCCTTAGAATTTGGTCCACAGAGAGATAAAAAGTAGGTAAGTAAAGTAAGTATGTGTAGATCACATGTATCCAGTTTATAAACGACCTGTGTAGAAGTGCGTACCATTTTTGCATTTTACAGTAACTAACAACATCCATCTAAACATCCCACAAACATTCTCATTTTTAATAGTAGCGGGATAGGATAAAAGGTTGAATATAAAAGCTTTATATATATAATTTACACAAATCAAATGTACATACTAATGAGCGGTACGACCAATCGTCTGCTTATATAATTCCCTGGCGCTATTTTTGCGACCGAACTGCATCTTATCCACCGGAATGTATTTGGCAGTATTACCGATTTCAATTTCAGATAAGGGAAGGAACTACTAGTAATTGTCCGTTAAATTCAAGAAGGAAATATCCTTTGGCATGCACCGCTAATGGTACATACATTACGCAGAATTATTAGGGTTGACTCACAGTTATTTTAATGAGTAAAGGAAGGAATGAGGAAACGTTTTTTAAATTGTTTAATTGAACTTGTGCAATAATTTCTTTAACTAATAATTTCTTTATTTTTCTGTAACACGATTCATAACTTAAGATTTAATTTACAATGATCTAAGTTTATACTTAGATCATAAGCTACTAATTTCTTAAATTATTGTAATTAATTATCTTAAATAATTGTACTTAGGTTTCTTACTTTTACCGTTTATGTTTGTATTTTTGGTGTACATGAAATAAATAAATTCTTTTTGAATTCAAAGCTATGAAAACTCTCAAGTTAAAGTCACTACATAAGATACTGAAAGATTTTTTATGCATGACAGTAAGATGTCCATAATTGTCTGTTCTTTCCTATGCCTTGGTGAAGCCAAGACTATTGTTATTGTAGTCATTATATAAAAACGACTTGGTGATAATAACAGGAGGGTATTAATGTGGAACCAAAAAACGTCAATATACTAGATACGACGCCGGTTTTCCCGGAAACGTGCCGGCACTCATAAACGTGCAAATATTTCGTATTTATTATAATTGTTGATTATTTAATATGTATTACTATTTAAAATACTATTAAAACCTTAACAAAGACTATAAAATTGAACTCACGACATAAAATATTGCACACCTTTTACAAGCTACAAAAAACATTTATTTTAATACTTTGCACGAAAATCATCGTTATGGTAAAGTCATTATATAAAAACGCTGCCATGACAATAACAGAACAGTATTCACGTGGAACTAACGAACGCACAATGCACTCGATACGGCGCCGGTTTTCCCGGAAACGTGCCGGCACTCAACTACGTGCGACGAGCTCGATGATAATACCTTTATTCTGTGATCATTCCGTCGTTGGTAAAAATGACAGTCTTCTTATGATATTAAATTAAAAAACAGCACTTGATTTCAAAGGCAAAAGCTTATATTCATTATCTGGTAATGTGGATACTTAATAAACTTTATACATAATTACATATTCCATTATAATACAATAATCCGCTTTGATCACTACTCAGGCTAAATAGACTGAGAGAAATGTATCAGTTTTTAAATTACAAACTGGCCCGATGGACTGGATATTTATATTTTTGAGGAGTAAGATGTTCGTCTCACATTTTGTTCCGGCAATCGAATACAAGACAAAAAATCTTGCTGATTTTGTGGCGGTGATGGCAGTAAGTAGCTCAGCCAGAACTATAACGAGACTTTGTTTAGGTGCTGTAATTTCATCTGATTAAAATAATTTAAATAATTATAAAGCTACTTTTATTTTGCATTATTTTCTTTTAAAAGAAACTTTTGAGCTCTTTTCTATTTTGAGCTTTTTGTTTTCCGTATTTTGCAGTTACGTAGATACTTTTCGATAAAGTTGCTAGCTGCTCCCTTAATAGTGCCGATGCTGTACGTTCCAGTATTTTACACAGTAAATAGGTAGAAACCCGTTGGATAAAATCAGAACTAGTCGAATCGCAACACCGTGAAGTGCTATTGCCGTATACAAACAAATTACAAGCATTCCGAGCGCCTTCCAATATTTGGACCAAATAGCTAGTTCATAGAATAGGTAGGTTTCATTGCGACTGCATTAGATAAGTTGCGTGAAGTTAAGTTAGAAAATTAATATATATAGCAACAAGCTGGCCCCGCAAACGTTGTTTTGAGATATAAGTTATCGAGCGTTAAAAATCGACTATTAAAAATAGGGGTTTTTGATAGAAGGGTGAAAATTTAGGGTTGTATGTATTTTTGATGCCACAGTATTGTTATTAAAAAATAAAATAAAAGTGTTAGGTGTGGACACTTAGTATGAAAAATAGACGTTAGCCGATTCTCAGACCTACTGAATATGCATATAAAATTTCATAAAAATCGGTCAAGCCGTTTTGGAGGAGTATGGTAACTAAAATGTGACATGAGAATTTTATATATACGAGTAAGATACAATTATGTAAAAATTTGACATTCTGATCTTGTGTTCGATCCCTGATACGTTAATGTCGGTCATTATTGGTATTTTTTAATCTAAGAAAAAACAAGTTGCTATAATAAGTATTTAAACGCAATATGATATTTAATTTGTTTAATAACGTACAAATTATTTTCATAGTTTTTATCATAATCATTGTTATACGAATACTTTGTATTGTAATTGAGTTATTATACGTTTTATAACAGCACTCTTGCTATGAATATGCGTCGCATGTTATTAAATTTCACCGCGATGTATATTACCCTATAAACCTTCTCCTCTACCTAAGCTTCGCTTAAATGGATTCCCGATACATCAAACCTCAAGCCAAACACCTATCTTATGTAGATTTATTGCGAAGTCTAATAGCATATACCGAATTTGTGGGGGAAGCGTTCGGCTCAATCTCACACTTGGTTATCTCAATTACCATCTACCGTCGAGTTTATTGCGTCTACTTTCACATATATCTTGAAAATAATTGAATTTATAGTTGTAGAAATCTCAGATAAAATCGGCAAACTTTTGTGACAAATTGCCAAAAATAGATTGTAATAATCACACATAAATTTATAATATTTTTACTTACTATATTTTATTTTCATAATAAAGTATTGTAAGTGTAATGATCAAAATTGAATCAAGAAGAAAGTACACGTGAAAGTGCCAAATTTTTAAGTGTCTAAGTAATTAGTTTTCTAAGAACGGAATCCGAGGCGCGAATGAAATGGACCCCTTTTTCAATTCTTAGTAGGACACCAAATCGAATATCGAAGAGTGTAAATCGAAAAGATTTAAAGTCCAAGGTTTGCTTAGCTTTCCTAAGCGGCTCTCAGATTTGTGAGTACGTAGAACCGTTGGCGACCGTAGTAATTAGGCCAATTGACTCTCATTTACATTCAATGGGAGTCCTTGCTTGCTCTGGTCCAGTAATAGGCAAAATTTTCATGGATCCTTTTCACTTATTTCTAATAGAATTTCCGCTCTGGTTGCCGTTCTATTGAAAATGACTTCTATTTTGCTTGCACTAGTTCAATACAAAGTATGAGTAAGCATTTTGGATCTGGATTCTAGTCAGGATAAACTTGTATTAACTTTTTTAAAGTAAACGAGCCATTTTTGTTTATTGTTTTCAGATAAAATTTTGTACAATATTGCTTCTTCTATGTTTTAATAAAAATTACTATATCTCGTTAAATTTAATTAAATTTCTACTTAGTCTAAAAATGTTTCTAATGATAACTTAGAAAATAATTTGCTACTTAATAAACAAATTATTAATTATGTGTGTTTGGATATTCACTTTCCAATATAACAAAACTAATTATGTTTGGTTGCCGCAAAATAATATTATTATCTATTGCCCGATATACCTCTAGGTGTAGCGAATAGGTACTGGTATGCCATTCTGTGCTATGCTATGAATCAAGTAATGGTACTTGATTTTGGTGGATATAACTTCTACCAACATATTTTTCCCAAATGTAAGGGTAATTTTCTAACTATGATGACCCTAAAACGCTTTGGACTTTTTTTATATTTTCTAACGGTCAAAAAAAGTTGACCCACTAGTGCTTTTAATTTTTCTATTAGTATAATATATCAATTTGACTGCTCTTTAATCTCTGTTGATTACATATTTAATAAACGTAGTTAATAAATGTATACTGAAGTAATTTATTTTTACATTTTATAAAGGTCTCAAGTGATTTAATTGAGTTTACAAAGCACACGCCATTAAAATTTTGTAAGTTTTTTATATACGCTCAGATGAGAACGAACTTTCGATCGGATGCTGCTCTTGTAACTAGATACGAGTATCTTTGTCAGTTGTGGCTACGAAACTCGGATAAACGGGAGAAGACTCAGTTCTGACACGCGGGCTTAGCTTGCACAAATGTGGAGACGAGATCCCACAGGCATTGCACTAATACGCGACTTCATTGCTAGTTCGTACATTATTCGATCTATGTTAATACTGCTTCGCTCGCTCTAAGCGTCTAAGAGCACTCGGTCTTACGAGTTCGATATAGAACAGGTTTGTTTCCACGTTGGTTTGTTTTAAATTAAAATAAAACATCATGTTTTAAATTAAAACAAAACATCATTGCTTTATGATGGTTGTAGGAGTTTGTAGTAACCCCCAGGTATTTCCTCATAACAGAATGTTTGATGAACTTACTTCTAGAATATTTAGCAATATTTTGGCATTGCTTGTGTAAAGGATCTTTTGTTATTGTTTGAAGATATTTAATGGATTTATTCTGTTTGCATTTCTTAGTTTGTAATGTTTGAGCGATTATTAATGATCAAAGCACTTATTTTCAACGAAAATAGGACGGGCGAATAAATAGCAAAGCTAATAGGGTATTACTCGCAATTGGACAATTTTAAATGATTTACGTTCGATTCCGGTATTCTGCAGAGCTCCATGGCGTAGGGAGAGTGTAAATTAGTTATAAGCACAGTTATAAGTCATGTAATGAAGCGAGTACAGGCTCCCAATAAATCATATCGTTAATAAAATAGCAACGAAATAGCAGAACATAATTTTAACCTTTAATAAAACCATACATGTGTGTTTGAATTTATAGGCTTCGCTGTAGGAGCTGTTGGTATATTTTTATGTTTCGAAAGTTTATGTAGGATTTAATAACGGTTTCAATTCAAAAAATATAATCATACGAGCTGATTTTTTGCTAAGTTTTATTTTATACAATCTTGGACTATACTTACTTATCTTACACACAAAACTGAGTGTTGCCAAATTTCATAATTAAAAAAAATTAAAATGGCATTCACATCTCTTGTGAGTGAGACGTTAAAATTAGATGATAATTTAATCAATAATATCTATAGAGTTCAAACTGTATTACACGATCACAAACAGATACACTGATGATAACTTTAATTCCCATTGATTTTTTTACATTTTTATATGTTAGAAAGTTATTCGTATCATGTAGCGATGTCGTATAATGTATGTTACATATCCTTCGTATTCCGTTACATTTCCGTCTGCAATCCACTATAGAACAAAGGGTGTAGTACAAGATGTACTGGAGTGAAAAAAGGTCATCTATAAATAACGTTTTCTTTATAATTCTCACTGCTAAATGGCCTGCATAAAGAGTGTTAAAACATGACATCTGAGAAGTTTTTTCGAGCTTGCGAGTGCTATCAACTTTCAAAGGGGTTTCGCAAAGATTGTTGGATTGAAGTAAGGATTAATTTCAGTGCGAAAAGTTCCATGTCTAAGAACGGATGAAGTTTGTGACTCGAGAGTAGACAGATAATAGTTGAGTAGCAAGTTTAATTACTTCCTAGGACGTGGGGCGGCTGCTGGTAGCCGACGATGTTAAGGTGGATAGAGCAAGGAAATTCTTCAGAGTATTAAAAGGATAACTTGCTTAATATTGCCTTGTCAATTTCATTGCTGTTAAGTAAGCATTAAAGGTAGGGTAAGTAGCAGTAGGGTATTAAATTAGGTTATGAGCCTAGTCCGTGAACATGAACCAAAGGATTTGCTCGGTAAACGTCAGTCAATATTATGGCACATGTCAGTCAGTAACAACTATATGAATACTTTGACGATAATGTATCAATCAACACTATCGTCAAAGTATTCGTTCGTAATACGAGATACGTTGGAAAATGAAATTCGTATGGTTTAATATGAAATTCGTTTAAACCTAAATTATCTGAATTGTACAAAACCTATTGCGACTAAATTAATAGGTTATCATAAGATTGTATTTACATTTCACTCTATACCTACTACCTTACAATAAACAGACTTTGACGATGTGACGATAAGTGTGATAAAGTTTTAATTAAAGACTTATTCTAATAAGTACTTACCTACATACGTATTTGGTACATTCCTATGCTTATTACCTGTGAAGGGTTATATGTATGCGTGTTATGTATAAAGAACTGCCGTAAAATAATTAAGCGAAAACAATAATTAAAATTAAATATGACAATCTATTGGCATATTGCCAAATAAAACTTTATTCAATTTGGCACGAACCCAAAAAGAATCGTAGAGTTTGTCAGTAATAGGGGTTATCATTTACGTTTTCAAGAAAACTTTTCCAAATCAAATTAACGGGACACGGCCCTATTAGCGGAAACTTTAATAAATGCCTTTTGATCGCTTTGTCTTACTGCCTATAAATTTTCACTATTTGCTGTATTCGTAAACTACTAAAAGTAAGTAGGTAGATTCTCTTAATTTATATGCCAGGCATACGGTGATTTGACACTTTTAAAATTTACCGCAACTGAAGTTAAAAGTTTAGAACTGTCAACAACTGAGTTTAGTTGAACTGAGTTTAGAACTGTGAACAAGGAGTAATTAATACCGATTGTTAAATGTATCGAGACAGAATACCTAATAGTAGTAGCACTTTTAATTCTTAAACAATTAGAATTCGTTCCAAAGAAAGTACTTTACAGGTTTTTTATTTACCAAAAGACTTTGCCCGCTGGATAAGCAATAACTTGCTGTCATTCTAACACCAGTAAATGCCAATATAGTTTTCAATAAATTGAATTCTTGGAATAGATTAAAATTTAAAAGAATATTTCGTCTCAAATCTTTCTTCTTCAGAATGCAAGAATTGCTAGACAATGCAGCTGTTGCCCGACGAACTAAATTAATTCTGAAATTCAAAGGAAACAGTTCAAATTAAAATCAATCTTTAATCTCGCTTTGCCACTTCTGGAGTTGACCATCGAGGGCTTTTCAACATACGAGCAAGAATTACAGTATCTATGTGGAGAAAAAATTAAAGGATGTGGAGACAAGGGTATCTTCCATGATGCATTTCGTTAGAAAAAATATGAAAAAACAGACGTTTCGGAAACTAATGTCAGCAACACATTAATGAGTTGCTTAAATTAAAAAACCGTAAAAAAGCAAATAATTCGTTTTCCAACGAAATGTCGTCTTCTTACACGAGAAACATTTGTTTTCCATAGCAATGACATGTCACGAATAATAAATGAACACCGAACGGAGGGATTACTTTGTTGTTGTTTAGGCGTTTCCCTAGTTTTATTTCGTAATGCGCTTGTCTTAATTCGGCTAATCAATGTGTTCGTCTTCGGTTCGAGGAACTTGTGTGTTACTTTGCCATTAAGAGAAACGTGGAAAATTAACAGCGAGCCCTGGAGTCGCAACCTGCATGCGAATGTCGTGTTTACCGCATCCATTACTCTACTTTCCGTGAATAATTTATGCTGAACCCTTATTGTCACGCATTACAATGAATGAGGAATGCGTCTAATTGCTAGTGCATTTCCATGTGCGCACTTTGCCTCTTGAATAAATAAACGCGACCGCGGCTAAGTGAATTATTGTTCCACGTGTGTGACGTCTTTATGGAATTCGAATATTTGGTTTCCCAAATGTTCAGTCATGTATTCCTGTTTCCAGCAACTATCTCTTATGTTTCGTAGAAAGTGATCGTCAGGTTACATAGATATCACTCGTATAGTTTTCGACCTCGTGTAATAATAGCGAAACGTTTTGTCACTGATATAAAATATCATTCCAATATTTACCTAGGTACTTATTTTAAAAGTTTGAAAAGAAAGTGAAAATTCGTATCAGGTTTCAGATTAACTTCACCCCTTCAAGGTGTTCCTATTACGTAAAAAGCATATTTAATGATTTTTATAATATGCTTATATTAATACTTATAATTATACAAGGGTACAAGGATATTATAATTTATAATATCCTTTGTAAATTTCAGTTAAGGACCTCGTATAATATGCTTTAATTCCTCCAAAAATTAAGCAAGAAATCATAAAGAAAATCAATCTAATTTGTGTTGAGAACAATAAGCATTAATAGTAATACGAAACTATTAATTTTACTATAGCAATGAAGGCGAAGCGGAGTATACCTAACATTAAAACCATCCCGACATTTATAGACAAATTTATATTGCGCCATTGCGATCGGTTAACAAGTTTTGAAAGTTTTTATCGATGTGGGAGTGCGGGTCGACGATTTACGTGGATGCTATCATGGCAAAAATTAAATTACAAGAGTCGTTACACGAGGGGACGGAGTTACGGGCACTAAAGCTAATTAGTTAGCTCCGAACTGAACGATAATTTAGATTGCACCGTTACGATGTTGCTACAGATAACGAAAAGTTTCGACGGCGCTATTAGGCCCCTACCTTGACGTGACGATTTTGCGACGTCGCCAAATTGGAAGCGTAGCCATGATCGAAGCCGTGATGGGTCACTGGCATTCTGGCGACGTCGCCAATAAAATGAACACGAGTAAGTTGTGTCTCACGCGGCATCCAACCGGCTGCTAGGATGGATGCACGCGTATTTTGTTTACTGCATAGAAAGAGGTAGTGGATAGTACGGCTGTCTCTGCTGCGCGCATATTATAAGCTCTTTCTATCATTCTCGCTCGACTGTGAGTGTGAGGGATAGAACGGTTTGGGGTGTGAATGTCGCTAGCTGAGATAGCTACAGAGGGTTCAAATCAAATATTGCCGTTCTATTTAGATACTTCCTTTTTCCATGGTTACGATGTTGCGACAGATAATGAAAAGTTTCGTCGTCGCTGTTCATCGTCAGTCCGTCGCCCGTCCCGGTTCGCTTCGGCTATTTGTTTTACGTAGCTTATTAATATTTTGAACTAGCCTGGATACTGTTACGAGGGTATTATGAGTTTATTAATATTTTGGCTACGGGAGCTGGCTTTGGCATACAGTAATAGAAAGTTACTCGCTTTATTGACGTGTATTTTAATGTAAAATTAATGTCGAACGTTAATTTTAACTTCCATCCTTCTCTTAATAAGTACAATTCGCTCATTAATTACATTGCTCGTTTTATTAGAGTTCTTTTACTACAACCTATCCGTCTTACAGTCGATTTTAAGCAGCAAAAACGTTTCCTTCAATTCAAAAGTGTAACTGTCAACATAATATGGTAAAAAATTGCTCCACATTAATATATAAATCCAGCATGCGCTCCATAAACGCCCCATTTTTTTTACATGTGCTTCACATACTCCCCGAAATTACACATTATTCAAGATGATTTACAAAGTTTCACCTGTGCTCTACATATGCTCAAAAATTCTAGTTCTGCTTCATATACGAGTAAACACATAGGTACGTATGTATGCTCCACATACGATATAAAATTTCACATGTGTCCCAACATGATCACAATTGCACCTGTCTTCCACAAACAATAATTGATATTTTCTTCCAAATTCAACATGATGAAAAATATCACCCAGGACAATCAATGGAAAATTATGGATAGGACGATGCCTAAACCAAAATCGCGATATCCCATTTGTTTCGAACTAGTGACCTGACTACTATAAGATGAGCTCTAAACAAATATGCTAGATAATAATGAATGACAAATAAAATTAAACAACATCTATGTCCTATTGATTTATTAACTATTCAGTCATGCGATGATATTAGCGATTAGCAACAGTCTATTTGTCTTTAATGTAAAATAAAGGTTGGGCACCAATGAATTCTAATTATATCATAATGATCCGATTAGAATTTGTATATCTTGAACAAAACGTTGTTGCGACCCCTAAAACGCCCCACTCCGAAGCAAGCCCTTAATTGTAGTAAAGATTATTATAATAATAATATGCAACCTTTAAATTCACGGGATCAGACTTTAAAAATGCAAAGCGATTCATATTTTTATCCAATGGTCGCATAATAAACTATTGTGAATAAAATGAATGAAACGTAAATAAATTGTAGCAACCGACACCAATCCCCCCGAAGATGTCATAACTTTATCGTGTTTGCATTATTTCACAGTCCGCTGATCGCCTGAATTTGCGTGCAAATGTGACATGAATATTTTAACGAAGCGAACTTTACTGACAGAATGCCACAGTATTCAAATAAAAATGGTGAAATATTTAGTGATTTCTAGCAAAGTTTCCCATCGTATTTATTTATTGACTGTAAATAAAAATATCTGTTGCCAATAAATGACATAGAGGTATTATAGTAGAGCAGGGAAGCCAGGCTTCCAACTGTCCTTCGGTTAAAAAGAGACAGAAGATAGCGGTACCTTCTATTCTCGCGCATGTGCAATTAGCGAGACACAATTTTTGGTATTGAAATTGTTAATGCGCATGCGTGAAGCGCGCGAATGCACTAAGTTTACAAAAAGAGACAGATAGGGTACCATAATCTTATATCTCTTTCTAAGTGTCGGACATTTCCATTAGCCCTAAGTCAGTCTCCCATACTCTACTATAATACCTCTATGATAAATGAACAAACAACAATCACCAAACATATTTTCTTTAAATAAATACACTTTTTACTCGTTTACCTACTTACTACGTCTTAAAATAAATACACTTTTTACTCGTTTACCTACTTACTACGTCTTAAAATAAATACAATTTTTACTCGTTTACCTACTTATTACAAAAGAAAGCCACATTTTGTTTGACGAATGAAATTTATATTTACAGACGACTTATTATAATGTACCAAAAAAAATTGTTTACAAAATTCCGACTTAGTAGTCCAACAGAATATTTCAATATACAGACTTTATACCCTTTATAGAAGATTATAATTAGAAATGTATTTTATAGTTTATAATTTAAAAAAATGGAAACACGCAAAAATGAAATAAAAAAGCATTGAAATTGAAATGCATCCACATTGAAAAGAGCATACCAAGTCTTGTAAGTATTTCTACTTTACATCCTTGACGTTGAAACTCTCCTGCGGGAAAGCAAATGTGTACCACTTTTCAAAATTGTAGCAAGATGATATACGGAAATATTAGAGAGTAAAAGCGTGCGCTAGCTTTGTGTTTTAAACTTCCGTATGGTAATGCTTTACAAACTTGAAGGAATCAAATAGGTAAGTGCTGAACACTATCTTCAAAGTATTCGTACGGTAAACGTCAGTACGTTAGTATGTCACATGTATAATATTAACTATACGAATACTTTGACAATAGTGTTCATGCTCGCGGCACTGATTGTAATAAACATGATAATATTATTATTTCCATATTATAAAAGAACGCGTTTGTGGCGGCTTTTTTTGTAGTTAATAATAAGCATATTTCTATTAATGAAATGAATGAGGAAAGCTCAAATGACATTTCCACCCATAACTTACTACTGAATTTTATTTTCACCTTTTCTCAAAAGTCAATCCAATTTTTACCTACCTCTTATAAGGAATCATTTTACACAACCCTTAGTTCCACATATTATTTCGCTTTCGTTGGCAGCAGTTCTCACTTTATAGCAAGCATTAAGAACTGCGTCTATTGATAAATTGAGCGGAGAGGTATCCGTTCGTTTGAGAGTTAAATTGCGCTCAACTACAGCGGAGCGTCGATGTAACTCGTACTGCCCGCATCTCTCGAAAACGTTCTTGGTTCAATAAACGCTTATATTATTATCATCATACGCTTACCTATTCTATTTCTTTGAGCAGATTTCTATAGTAAAATTGGTGATTGTGTTAGTTTAATGGTTCAATAATTGGCTATTCAGTATTCAGTAATCATTGGCTATACAGCTCTTTAACGTGCTTTCATTACATGAATACCTACTGAAGCGTTTATGTAGCGAATTATGTAGTAAAAATCGTTAATTCGCTTTTAATGTTTATCTTGTGCTAATGTTTTTAAAAAAGCTACTTTTAAAGGACGTTTTACGTTATATGAATTCTGGGGTGTATTTACAGACCGCCGATTTTGATGTCTACACTCTACAGTTATTAAATTTGGTGTGAGAAATACGGTCACTGTTATGTATCAAAGTACCTACTAGTAGAACACAACGGACTGCTGCTGCTTGTCCAGTAACAATTGCGACGTAAGAATGTGGACTAGTTATTACACCTCTAACACTAAATAACTGAGCGAACGTAATATTTTAAATGAAAAGGTTAGTCATCGAACAAAGAATCATTGAATCATTTGGCCTTTGTAAGTCTATCTTTGGATAATTTGACTAGTTGGTCTTAAAATTTCTTATATGCCTTCTACCACTACACTAACATTTCAAATGTGAGTCACATTAATCATGTAATGCTATAGAATAGTGATCGGGAATAGTGTGAGCAAATGCACTGAGAAGCAAGTGTTCGTTTGAGGGTTCAATCGGTAGCTATTCAGTATTTGCAGTTCTCGTGTAACGTGCCCGCATTGCTTGAATAGCAAAGGCGTGTTAGCAGAATAGTTGAAATTGTCAATTTACTGTCAAATAAAATCTGATACTGATTTTAAGTGACGATCAAAATTTTATTATCTCTCTAAGGTACCTGTGACGTGTGATATTACCATTTTGTTTCCAATGATTCCTTTATTATTTGTTCGTTCATTACAATGACACTGGTGTGAAATGTTTTAATTTCATTCTTGAATGTGATGTCAACATTGCGTTCACTGTTATAGTTACTTTCACTTAACTGCTTCTACTTTTACTTCTGTTCCACAACTTCAATCTCTTTTGCTAAAAATAGTTCTTTAGCTTTTATTAATCTGCTGTTATAATACATAACGATTTGGTATTCATGTTTAAATAAGATCTTCAAAATGTTGCTTTTTCGATTTACGTTCCTTGCAGCAGTGTTGAACAGTGCCACTCTATATTATGTAGTGATAAGATTAGTGTATTAATCGGATCAAACAGTTAGTATTCCGTTATAGCATGTTAAGACGACGTTGAGTTGAGTTGCTATGACGTGGTATCTAAATACTCGTACTGTATGCAACAACATCAACTCCCTCAGGACTTTACGATGCGATGGAATTACTAATAGTATTTTTAGATATGATAAGATGGAGTGTCAGGATATCGTGTGGTATAAAAGTGGGACACCTAAAATAAGCGTCCTTTTATAATTATGTAGGACATTTTTCTTTGGCAGGAACTGCTGTCATGTACTTTTTAATTATACAACCGCTCAAAATATTTTAACTGTCAAATTGTTTGTGTTTGTTAATTGTGTTGTTTAATTAACAAGTGTTAATATATAAAATGCTTTTTTATTTTTGAAGACGTTAATAAATTTACCCATTTTTTTACTTTTTCCCTAGTAGGTCATTCCGCCTATAGAAAGTCTTTGTTGTAGAGTGTGTAAATAGTAGTAATTTAATCTTAAACGAGTAACGAATAGTCAAATAGACCATCGCGTATCCGATATTAAATGTGTTTCTAATTTTGTGACCACTATCACACGTAAATTGAAATAGGCTTTACCGCCTCCCATTGGAGCGTAACCCTCTTATCATACGATATTACCTAGAATTTATGGATGGTGCCGAATCTGGCCATCCATTTTCAATCTCTTCATTTATATACTTAGTATGGCTTTATTGGCTGTATGGTTTCATTTACTCATACATTCATATACTGAGTATAATTGAGTAGTTATTATACCAGTGATTAAAATATTATATTGAAGTATTCTAGGGTCGCATTAGGCCAGTGTGGTGGACTAAGGCCTATATCCTTCTCTGTGTGAGAGAAGACCTGAGCCTGGCCACTGCAGGCTCACTCATTTATGGGTTACAGATTCTAGGCAATGGCCATTAAACCTGATAATACTGACACCGCTAAGAACAACTCGTGTTCATTTTATTTACTTATTCCTGCCACACACAATACGCCAAAGTGGTGACCACACAATTCGCCAAAATTTAAAAATATATCAGCTTCTGTTTGTTTCGAGTAACTTAAACGACTGGAGAATGACAATTATTTGCTACTATTCAATACGTTTGTTTGTTCTTATTTTTATGTATTACTGAAAATCTTAATTTGGCACAGCGAAGCCTGCCGGGTTAGCTGGTACGTACCTATAGAATACGATGGCGTATTATAAAGGCGGCGGAAATAGGATGGTAGTGAACTTCAAAGTAATTATGTAAACTGCATACAACATACAAAATAGTAGATAAATAAAATTGCCGTCCACCATCGTTGAACTAAAATTTTAACGAGACTAATAGTTGGTAATACGATACTAGTTTAATGGCTGTAGCGGAATTGATTAATTGAATTAAGTGGCAATTGTCCACTCGAGAGTTCAACTGCCGCTCTATTTGGTGGTCCAACAAAACTTTATTTAGTTTTTGCTAGGATCTGCGCCCTGGTTTTGACGCAAACATTTATTTTTATTTAATATTGGCCCGTAAGTTGTCATCATATTTTTATAAATTCCAAAAAATAATAAAAAAATTGCAGGATTCATCATCGTATTTAAGAAGCCTTTTTAAGATACACACTGGTAGGTGAACTTGATTTTCACAGTATCCGTTTTACGAAAAAGGTGTAATTGCATTTCTAATAATTTCTATTTTTTTTATCTATTACACCAGGTATTTAAAACTACTGAAAGGAAAATAAGATGAATGAAAAAAAGACGGTCGCTCACGCGGCAATCTGAATAGGATAGAAAATGGGGTCAATCTAGCCAGCTATACCTACGTCTGATACAATATAACCATTATTCTTGAGTAATTGTCAGCAATTAATAAAATAGAGTGTTAACGAGGAGGGATATTAAGAAACGTTTTCAAAAGATCGAAAGTAGGTGTCTTTTAATTGCTACACGTAACATTTGTTCTGTAAGCACCGATAAAATTAGGTATCTAAGGTATTTTTAAGACGTGTTTGTTATTTGTTTTGGTTGGGGAGATGTGGTTACTGATACTTTATTGGATAGCGATGGTTAGAGAAGTAGATGAACGAAGGTGACCGAAACAGCCCTGAAAGTTTGCAAATTAAAGTGGCAACGGGCTGGCCACATCGTTCTAAAGACCGGCGACCGATGGAGTATAGGCTGCTATCCGATCAGATGGACTGATGATCTGAAGAAGACGGTGGGATACCATTAGATTCAAAAGGCCAAGGACCGGGCATAGTGGCGTCGATTAGGTGAGGCCCATGTCCAGCAGTGAATTAGGAAGGGCAGAAACGAAGAAAGGAAGGAGCGATGGTTAAACGCTGTTCTTGATAGCATATCTATAGGATTTCTAGGGTATAGTCAAGGGCCCACATTAGATTTCCCTGTGTCTTGGGTGCCATAGACAAGAATATAGGACTTAAAGACACAGTCACTCAGTCACAGTGACAGCAATCGGTAAAACCGAGTCTACGGTCTTATCGACTGTTGTCTACCGCACTCATTTGTATTAGAATGGTTCATAAAATACTCAGCAAGGCTCAATTGCTCATATAATCAATCTCTCATATTGCTCAATGTTATTTTTACCATCTGATAGGTATCTGTATGTACCAGACTAGGGCGTAAAGTGCACCTAAAATTTTAAATGGATGGATCTTGCACGCTTGAATTACTGCGATATTGTTCAATGAAGCGTTTCAGATCGAGTGCACCAAAGCAAGCTGCTTTAATTGCTATTCTCTTAACATTTTTATATCCTGAATATGCGAGCTTTGCACTTCCAAAGTTGGAATTTTAATATCCTTTTACAACAAATCGGGGTTTCAGGCTTCCATGGTATAAAGATACAACTGGTTGCAGGCATTATGTTTCAATTGGGGAGGCGTGGGTACATAAGGAATTTTTTTCGACTCGCCCTTACCCCTGTACCTACTCTCAGTCTTACTACAAATAGCGTAAATCATACAGCTTACTAAACAGGATTCGCACAGTGTAATAACCGAAATAGAGCTTAAAGATTCTTAGAAGATTTAAAAAAAACATTAGATAAATCATCATAAAAATTGCTTTATTTTTGATAAATAGGATTCCCTGTGTCATGAGTGCCATGGACACACACAAGACAAGAGCACACACACCCAGACCAGAAACAGAAATTCAAACTCATCATTCAAATCTCTGCTCTGCTGGGAATCGAACCCAGGGCCCTCCGCGCGGCGCACCGGCATCTGAAATGAAACATAATAACTGTAAATTGACCGTAATGCACTGTGAAATTTCGATACAAAAATTGGATTTTAAACAAAGAACAAATTTTATGTTTAACAGACCTCTGTAATTTTTACACTGTGGGTTAATGTTGTGGTAGGTAATTACGCGCTACGTCACTTCACTATACGATTCACGTCACGTCAACTATAGTAGTGTATGTATATAGTATGTGGAGTATGTGTAGTAGCGGCATTGCTAAAACTCAGACTAAGGGTACTGATTTCTATATTAATCCGTACCCATCTACCGCATGTTTTATATCAATAATAACGTACGTAATCATATTAAAACATATTAAACGTAAACATATTAAACGTCGACTGTGTGTCGACTTGTAAACTTCGTTATCAATTTAATTAATGGATTAAATTTTGTCATGAATCTGCCGTCAAGTCTCGGATATGCGGAGATTAAATCTCATTAGTTTATGGACGTAACTTAGAGGACACTAGCCCCAAGGTTGGAGAATTTGGTAACTTTGCAAATTATACTAATAAGATTTACCTTTTGCTTTCGTATATTATAATGTGTATGGAGATCTGCTTTAATTAAGTTAAACTGACCGAAACATTTAATCCCTTGTGTCAGACGTTCTCATAGGTACCTTAGATGTTTAACCGTTTATAGTTGTTGAAACCATCGAATGTCCAATGGGGAGGAGCCTCCCACCACACTCGTAATCCAACGTGTAAGAAGTGCGTTATTTTGATTCAGAAAATGAAAGACAATCAAGATATATTGAGTTTCAATATTGTTTTAATATTCCTATAACGGCAGAATAATAATTAAACAAAATATCCCAAGAGGTCCGAAAATAGATTAACAATTTTGTAACTTGCATAATCTAACTTTAAAGCTATCACGACGAAGCTTACAGTATCGATATCTGGCATTCATAGTAGCAGACGGTAAACTTCTGAACTTCGCTAAAATATGACAAAAGTTTTCTTACTGTGTCCCTAAGATAAACAAAATACGTCGAAAATATTTAGTGAAGTCTCTAGGAGTACGAAATATTTGGCCGTGTTCGACCTGACGAATTAATTCGTTAGACAATACACGTTAATGAATAAAGTTAGGTTGTTAACGAAGCTAACTTTGGAATTTCCATTTAGAAGTGTTCATGTTTTATCCGAAGTACACCGCATATTTGGATCCGATGATGGGAACTTGGAATTTAATATTGCGGGAGTACTTATAAATAATTAATACACGTAATAAGCACGTAATAAGTAAGGCATAAAAGGGGATAATTCGACGAAGTTCTTCTGGCAATCAATGTTACTTTTCGCTCGGGCCCTGATCCCATTCAATCGGGGGAGATCTTTATTGGCTCAAGAAGGATAGCAATTCGGCCGCGATCAATTGAGTGGACCGTTACTGGCGGTTACTTACTACCAGATCGACAAGATATTATACGATTTGGTATATCGTCATCGATCAAATACGATTTATTCGAATATTGTACCTACAAGATTTGCCAGTAGGATTCCTTGATGTACATCTTCTGATATTTTTAAATCATTCATATCTACATATTTATTAAAATCCTATTCCCAACCTACAAATATGTAGGTTTTCTTAATTAATATATATGTACATCTATAGCGTTAACAAGATAACCTTTCTGATATTTTTAATTCCCATTAAATTTGACAAAACTGAAATAAGTGCTCTCCAAAATGGCCTCCAATTAAAATTTGAGTAGTCTACAAGAGATTTTGAGAGAATAATTTTAATTTATTTGTAAAATCTTACTACCATCAACAATATTTAAACTTCAGTGCATTTCGTTAAAAGGAGATCTTTACGTATTCAGTCCGCCATTCCTATTTAAGTTACATTTCAAACATTAAGTAGGCCGTTTACATAATAAGCAATAGATGTCTGTATTCGCGATTGTATGCCTCGTTCAAATTTTCGTTTTTCATTTTGAGTACACACTTAGCGCTCACGTATACGTTCAATGGTCCATTTAAAATTTCAAATGTTGCGGGAACGGCGCTTGTTACGTGAAACGGCCAATGAAAAGTCATGACTCCAAATTATGTTGAATTGAAAGAATGAAAAAATATTAGCCGGGTGGAGCAAGTCCAATTAGGTTCGGTAAACACTCTGATCGTGTTAGATAAGGCCCCTGCAGTATGTCAGCTGCTGAACGTGTAAACAGAACTGCACGAGTTATTGCGTGTGTGAGTTGGACAGACCCCGGGAACAGCTGATCTGCGCTACCACGGCACTATCTCAGCAAATCGGGTCGTCCAGCTAAGCTTCATAGTTAACTGAGGTTTACTCCGTTAACTTACGATGTAAGTTTCTTTTACTGGGTAAATTTGAGCGAAACTTTCAAGTTTACTTTTGTAATGTAGACGATTGTTCGCAGATGCTTAATAGCTCGGGTCTAAAACATTGGGGTCCGAATTTACGTAGAGCCAGAAACTAATGACCGCACATTTGTTGATATCTGAAGGTTGGCGAGTGAATTTGACAGTTCAAGTTATTACAACTTATTCCTCACATTTTATACAGTATACCTACGAGGAAATAAAGATTCATAACGTTATATAAAAAGAAAAAAAAAACTATTAATAACTTTTTAAAATTGACATTTTAATTCTGCTCACGAAATCAGTAATGACGCATCTGTGTATTTGTTTGTTTTGTGAAAATCCTTTAATTTTTCATACAAAAGTGTTTAATTCTTTCGAGAGCCTCTGAGTGCAAATTTAAGCTCAAACACAATAGTAGATAATGGGTCAAATAGTTACCTAAATGAACAACTGTCTATTATTTAAATTTAGATCAATAAATATCAACAAGCATTAAATTGGCTGTTCATTATTTTAGTATTTTACAAAGAAACCTGTGTATTTTGTCCATTATCAACATTCAATTAAATTAGAGCTAAGAGCTTTGTTATAGTTTTTTTACATTTCTGAGATCTTCGACTATTTGATTTAAACAACTAGTTCAGAGTTAGAAACATTTTTATTCTAGTGAAATTTGGATTAAATTTAGTTTGAAATATGGATGTAGGAAATTAGCTTTCTATTAGTCGTATGTATACAGGGTTAGTCGTAAAACACCAGCAACCTCGCAGCTCTAGGTAGCTAACACCATAAGCAACAACTTTTGTTCTACGACTTTTGGTAATTGGTTAATTTATATACAAAAATATTTATTCATTTAAAATCGGGTGGCCTACCTAACGCCGCTAAATGGTCGAGTTAACCCACCGGCAAGCAGCATATACTTCTTATCTTGGTTGATTGTTGAAATTATAGTCCTCGTGAGTAGCCAACCGTTACAGGTAGGGCTTTTATTCTGTTTGTGGTTGGACGAGAATGTTCAAGCGTTGCAGTGACCATTTATTGCAATAGAATTTCGAACCAAATAATAAATCAATGTGATAAGTTATTTAGCATTATACATTTGATGAAACAATTGTTTGTGTTGATTGTATTATCTGTGTACATAATTGCATCCAAATCCTTGCTGTTTTGTGCTAAATTTCAAACTGCTCCGTTCGCGTAGTGATTTGTAAATTGTACTCAAAATTTTCGTTTCACTGATTAATATATTTCAGTAACCCATTAATGACCCACTACAGGGTCGGGGTCTCCTCTCACAACGAGAAGGATGTAGGCCTTAGTCCACCACGCTGGCCTACTGCGGGTTGGTGGACTTCACATGCCTTTGAGAACATTTTTTTTTGTGAACTCTCAGGCATGAAGGTTTCCTCACGATGTTTTCCTTCACCGTAACAGCAGGTGATATTTAATTTTATAAATCGCACATAACTTTTTTACAAAGTCATTGGTGCGTGCCACTGGGATTCGAACCCGGACCCCTCGAGTCGAGGTCGATTAATATATAAGATTCATAAACACTAACAACTGTGTTGCAAATTATACTTTATTTGAGTGTAATCAGATATGTGGACAATGAACATAATAGCAATCAATCTAACGAGATGTTTACATAAATGCGGGCAGGTACATCATTGTACACACACGTAAACATACCCTTCATCAATCTCAAGGGACAGGTTTCTAAAATGTAAAATTTTACAAACAGCATTTGGGAGTTCGTATTGAAAACCGCACAAAATATCGGCTAACAGTACCCTTAATCACGGCCCGTAATGTGCCCCTGGGGATTTGTGAACAAAACTGTTTTAGCGGTCGACATCTTTAGTACATTTAGTACAACAGACAAGAATTTAACATATATTTTTCAAGTTTTCTGGGCAGTAGATCATTGAGCTGAACTGAAATCATCTTTAGTTCTGACACTACAGTGCAATTGCATAAAATCAGTATTGTTATATGAATAAATTATTCTATCCCTTATGACAGTGAGAAGTTAATTTAGTTACACGTTATATAAGCATTATGCTTAAGTAGGCAACTTATTGTAAGTATAAAATTTCTAGGCTTTTTAACGCCACACATTAATATGACGCAGGGTGAGAAACAAATTATAATAAATGCAGGAAGTTAAGTGATAAAGCTATGAATAGAAAATCAGACAGAGGAATACGCACAATGAATAATTATGGAGGATTGAGCCATATTATATATAACGGTCCATTGTTGTCACATTGGAACTATAACATTACCGTAAAGTTTGGATAAGAATGGGATAGATAAGATAAGAGTAGATGGCGTCCATGTTATCATCAAAACATTACTAGAACATTAACAATCGTTAGCTTGGCATCTTAGCTCGCATTAGAAATAGATAGATGGCATAGTATGTAGGTATATACGAGTACGTATTTTTAAGTAGCTTCCTATTATAAACACTTCAAAAGGGATCGTAGTATTGGCATCGGACAGTGACATATCGACCTATCCACTAGGTTATTGTGTGGTGGCAAATGACCTGGCCAAAAGGCGTTCTGTCGATTAATAGATAAATGGAGGACACATTAGAGGAACGATTGTGAAGTGAGGTCAAAGCTGGGGTTGTGATCATTGAATTTATTATTTGTTCGGGTTCAGGGGTTCACGATCATCTTAGCTGCAAGCTATTTCATATTAGATCTTTTTTGACATAATTTAAACAACTTTTAATAACTTCAATTTAACTTACAATGCTTCTTTATGTTTTCGAGGCAAATCTTGCAATTCAATTTTAAAGCCGTAATCCTAAGCCGTATGCCCTAAGCCGCAATCCGATTGTGATGATTTTTACATACATGTTTAGTTTGAGTGACAATGCATGATAATCTAAGTGACGTCATTCTAGACCAAGTATGACGGCCGGCCTAAGATAACGCACTTGTTATTATAAATCCACTCTCATGATGTGGTTAACAAATGAATGGGCTAGTTGTGTAAAATACAAAATTAATAAAAGCTTTTTTAAAAATGTGTTTAACATACATTTATTCTTAAATAAGAAAATTTGCTTCTTCATTTACAGTAACAAGCATTATATTTAATTTTGTGAGAGCACCTTCTCGTACTTACATTTACGAGGACGCGTAGTCCCGAGTTTTTTAATATCAAACGATAAAAATGTTTCTCTCGTATTCATTCGAAGCTGATACCGTATTGTGATGTTAATATAAAAAAAGTTAAACGCATTTTGTGTACATAATATGCTGATTCGTGTAATAAACTTTTATACAATAACTGCTAAAATGTTATTTTTTATTCACCCTAATAAAAAGGATAAAATAAATAACGTTTTTTGAGTTATGATACGAATAGTTGTAAAAATTGCTGCATTAATAAACCCTCCACAAACTCCGCAATTACTGTTAAAAAGCTTTAACAGTATTAACAAGATAAATGGAAAATCGCGGTACATCAAACATTCAGACAATTAAACACGTAATTATCGGCACAAGCAAGGATCATGCAAATGTAGCACCCCTGGAGACCGAATGCAAAGGATTATTACCTTTAGTCGCGATTCAATTCAATTAATCGTATAAATGTAGATTACGCAAAGATTTACGCAAAAAATACGTCTCGGTGAATAACAGCTCACTTGAAATGTGAGCTCTTATTTTATTTAGTTCGCTTGTAAAAGAGCCAATATAAACACGTGTCACAATGCCGCAATGTACATTCAAAAGTTGCAAAAATAATGCCCAAAGGAACAATTTAACGGCCGGAGTGTCTTACTTTCGGTAAGTACATGTAGAATAAGTTGTATTTTATGCTTTAAACTAACAAATAATATCAAATTTAAATCAAAATTACCGATTTTATATCACCGCTACAAATGTTTGACCAACGTTGGCGCAAAATTGTGTGTAACAGAACAATAGATGCATGGAGTAGATTTGTATTGTAATAATTTATTTGTTACTAGATCTTTAAAATTGGTTAATACAAACTTTGTGTCTGTTTGTTGGACTTTCATAAGATACTTAGCTTTCCTTTTTTTATTTTAGCTTTCCGAGCAATCCGTTTACGTGTGCTCATCAGTTTTAAAATTATATATTGACAAGAATGTGTTTCCTGGAGGAGATAAACACAATCACGAAATTAATTTACTCAAATCAGTGGTTCATAAATTTATTGACGTCAGGTTACATTATATATGTAAAAAAGCTACCGATATTTAATTATTATTTTGATCTAATTATTGCACTAAAGTGTACATGTATTATGAAGATTGTAAACAGGGAAAAGATGTAAAGATGTATTATGATATAGTGGAATTTAGTGATATTTTTATTTGTGACAAAAAACTATTGTCGATTCGCACTTTTACCACCCTTTGTTCCCATTCATCCACATGTGCACACAGTATGTCTAAATACGACCGTACTTTCAATATTGCGGTTTGTGATACCTTAAAACCCAGAAGAATCCCTTTGTTCACATTCATCCACATCTGTACACAGTATGCTTAAATATGACTACAATACTAAGGTACCTACTAGCCACAACAGCGATAGACACCTTGGCCAAAAACATATTATACATACACATAAATAAATATACACACAACAAAACGGTAACAAAATAAATAACATATATGTATGTATACTATCAAACATACTCGTAGATGCCCAAAATATAAATAATTTTAACTAAACTTTCGTGCATAATAATATACTAAATTATTTTTGTGTTCAACGCGACTCCATACCTTCTGTAGTTAAATTTGAGGAAGCAAACTGCAACGAAACCAAAGGATGTAACTCGCAAGGTAATAACGGGAAAAAGTACTTTATTTATAGCTCGTTAAGGTTGATTTCACATAAAATGTTGTTTAACTTATGTCTTTTCATTTCTAAGTGACGGGAGTAATTTATTGCTTTGCTCGTTTTTCGTGACGAATGATTGTAAGAAAAAGAATATTTTGAAGAATTGCTACCTTATTGCTAGGCGTCATGGTTGTAATTAGGTTGAACTTACAACTGTTTTAAAACGTTTGTCTTATTTCGTTAGTAAACAAATGAAGATGTATAAGTATGTATTCACGCGGACAGTTATAAGTTTTGATTTTGTACGTGACCCGATATCTAGTGTATTGTTGATCGAAGATAAATTTGCGTTAATTCACGTCTTGCATTCGGCTATCGAGCGAACAACGGGTAGCGGTGGGAATTCAGTTTTCTCTTTTACACTCGTGTTCTAGAGAGATGGATTGCCGAAAATGAAATTAAAATGGGCGAGTGCAAACATCCAAGGCTTGAGCTGTTTGAGAATTTTTCGCAAATTAATGCTTTAAATATTTTATAATGAAAACCTACTATTCAGCTGCAGTTCTTTTTTTGATTTATCTGAGATGTTTGGTTTCTGAGCGGGCATCGATTCATTAGTGGTAGAAATTATTTTAAAAAAACCAGTGTTAATAAATTTTAATGAGGTTATAAATAGGTTTCGGGAATTCCGCATATTAAGTGCGCGCCGCGCCGCCTGTTGTACCAATAATTTGCTTTTGTACTATTTTTCTTATTCCTGTTTTTTGGTGTGCAATGAAGAGTAATGTTCTTATTGTCCTAATAGGAAGGTATCTGTTTCAATGTCCACATTAAATTCTAGTAAAAATCCACCCTAATTCACACGATAGCAATGGAAACAGTTTCGTCTCCAGTGTACTCACAATTCTGGAGATGGATTGCTAAAAATAAAATGAGAATGGATGAATGTGAGCACCGAAGATAAGTGCTAATGTGTTCGTTTTTCGCTCCACCCTTCGTGATAAACGTTTCCGCAGATCGATGTGCAGCGTGTAAGATCACTGTTGATCACTTTGTGGTAGGTTCTCAGATCATTAATTTTACTTAAACATTCATGACTTAAACCCGTCAGGCTAACATGAAAAATGCGCGTGAGTTGAACGGTTACTTATGTTTAAAAACCTAAAAATTTGTGTGATTTGTCATTTTTAAATGTCTGCAAAATACACAAACTTAGTATTTATTTTTGTACTAAATTGTTATTCGTAAATCTACACTTTATAAAGAAATATATTCCAGATAAAATAAAATACATTATGATAAAAGGTCAAAGCGTTAATAAGTCCACAAATTCTCCAAGATAAGCGTCACTCACTCATCTTGACTAAAACAGACCATTCAGTGAAGCTAACAATTCATTTCGGTTTAAAATAGGTCAGTATACTGCTGACTAACCGCGACGCAGCATTCCGTTGTATTCTTCGCAGCAGCGGTTATGCTAAATTTAAAGGAATGGATTTAATAAAGTATTTATTTATTTATTAGTGTTCGGGAACCAAATAATACTCGTACACATAATCAAAATCAAAAGCACTTTGTACCGCTTAAAGTCTCTCTCACTTTTTGTTTGAATTTTCCTATTTGACTGTTGAAATATACGAGTATAGGCAAGATAAGACACCTATAGCTGCTCTGTGCTCTTAATCGAATAAAAAATGTCTTGTATGATTGCTTTGATTTGATTCTGAAAATTGCTTAAGTTTTTATTTTATTTTGAGCCTGTCCAAATACCCATTTTACATGCAATTTTTTCACAAAATAATTTATCCATGTACTCGTAATTCCTGACTCACACCTAGTTATGTCTTTACGAAAGCTGATATTTAGTTGAAAGCTAACCGTTCATTGCGGTTCAAAGGAGGTCACTATTTTGCTGACCAACTAGTACGTAGCATTCCTTTGTGTTCTGTATGTCAGCAGTTTTGCCAAATTTAAAAGAAATTTAAGGAAGTATTACGTGCCAAAATTAAAAATATTTGCTCGTAATCTGATAATTGCTTTTTCATATCTTGATGATTTACGCTGTAAAATTCTAAGAATGAAATCACTATTTTATTCCTTTTGAGTATAAATGTTGAATAGCCAAACCAACCACCTATGTACCCATACTATTCATAAGATAATTCTTCAATAGCTAAAATTCTTAAGACACATCAGATATACCATCGTATCCTTTCAGCGAGGCTTGCAATTAATTCCGGTTTAATCACCACAGTGCTGACTGATAAAAATGCGGCATTCCTTTGTGCGTGTTATTCCTTACCACCGAGATACATTACCAAATGACCCACTACCAGTAAATTAAGTGGCAAATAGAATTATTGTCGTCATGTTGGTTGAAAATTTTGTAACAACTTTTACTTATCTACGAAAAAAGTAATAAATAAAGTGATAACTAAAGAGTGGTTGCATTCTATTTTATACGACCTATCTGTAATAAGAAAAAATCATTTACATGTATCCATTGAGACACTTTTTATAATTATATAGCGGTACAAAGTCCACGATAATGTCACCGCCATGTTGGCCATCGGTCAATTTGCCCTTAGGTAGGTTCATGTTTGCTTATTCATCACGTTTATTAGATTTTCTAACAAGAAAATATTTTTACCTAAATAATGATCTCTCGAAGTATTATCTGGTTATCAGACCCCGATCAAAATTGAACATGGGTCTCTCATAACCTTAATGCTGAGCGGTCTGCGGTTGGAGATATTCCTACTTCACGGGATAGCGGCGCTGTGTAATCAAATCTCGGCTTTTGGTTTCTGGAATTGGAATAATGTGCTTGTAAAATGATAATGGATGCTGGGCTAAGATTTACGGCTTAGGTATAATATGCCAATTACGGTTTTGATAAGACATTTTAATGCTACTTTTGTAAAAACAAATAAATTGTTGAAAGTGTAATTCATACAATATACTATGTTGGCTAATTTTATCGGAATAACTTATCTAAATTAAAAAATTCTTAGGCATTTTTTAAGTAACGATCCTCAGGGTAAAGCGATTGATTATACCGTATATTCTACCTCAAAGCCGTAAAACTCAATTAATATGAATGAACTATTAAAAACATAATTATAACTAATAACTTTCCCAAATTTTCGTTCCAGAATACAATAAAAATAAAGACAACTGAACACAAATACAGCGAGAAAATTCATCATTAATTACGTCATTTACATAAACTTCCTTCTAAGATAGGTGGAAAGATCTCTCTTGTTCGGAGACAAAGAAAAAGCTTCAACTATATTTAAAGGAATGTCTCCAGAGCATTTAGTCTGGAACTGTAAAGTTCATGTCAGACTCAACTTGCTGCCACTCCGTAAGTCGTAACGAACAAAAACCGTTCCCAGACGTTCCTAATAGAGATGGGTCATTGCTGAAAATACAACAAACTATTTGTGCTAAATACTACTCCAGCTGCTAATTCATTTTTTGTTTAATACGGTTGCTAGGTTTTGTATATTATGTGCTGTGAATGGGATAAAATGTTGCTTGACTTTTTGATATTTTTTACTTGGTTCGTCTATTCTAAATGTTTCTAAATGGGACTCGCTGGTAGTGTGGGCTTCAAAGCCCGTTTTTCCTGCTGCGAATCGTTGGATTAAATATCTTTACACCATCTCATTTCGCATTTTCGTTTTGCAACTTTACCCATTCTCAGAAGAAAACCCATATATTTGCGACGAGATTACAGCACTTCCTAGCCAAAGCCAGGTATTCTTCCAATGTCTACTGTGCTGTATCCCAACTGCATCATGCTATTGGATATAAATAGTATTTAAAAGCGTATGTGAGTCTGTCGTCGCACTTGCGGACTTTTGTCTTAAATAAAGTAACATCAAGCCCACCTCGTGAACACAAAACATGAAGAACATTTTGCTTCAAGGAAGGTTATTATGGTTGTGGTAAGCTACGCCCGTGTATCTCTCAAAGCAGAAGAGATGGAGAACTCCAGTTCCAACCCATAAACGAGGAAACTTCAGGAGAGGCCCTCTTTAAGGGTTGTCGTTGTGATCGCGGAAGAATGCGAAAGCATGCCCGGGGTCCCGACTATTTGCGAAGAGTGGAACACCGTGGGTTTTTAGCCAGTAGGAGTCTGGCATAACCCACTGTCGGCTCCGACCTGACACTCCCCAGTGTCTGGTCGGGGCCGATCGTTTATGCCAGCCCCCTGATAAGTTGGATGTCTTGCGTAGGACGGCAGTCCAGATTTCGACACGTTTTTTACATGTAAAAATAAAGTCACACTTAACAGGCGCCATAGTAATAGCGGCGATCCAATTAACTTAATAACCAAAAAGCTCCGGGTGGATTTCGGTTATTTTTCGTTTTCGAAAGTTATTTTTCAATGGAGGGAACGATTCCGCCAAAACTTTTCTCGTTTGTACAGGACATGCTCGTGCTGTTCATTAAGTTTGATTTACTCCGGCGCGAGCACCCGGAAGTAATATAATTAGTTTTTGAATTATCTGTGATAATCTGATTACTGGGGGAAAAACAATTAATTAATTTACGTAGCTCCCTTGTGGTCAATTTTTGTAGTGCATAAATTATGACAGTGCAATTATTTGACTTTTTCAGGGTTTTAAAACGTTAATTTTGTTAATATTGATGTTATTCATCTTTGTTATTTATTTGTAATAACATTATATTCGTTTATAAAACGTATTTTTTCTAATGATATTTACCGATAGTTCTTGGAATATTTTTTATTTAAAACACAATATAAAATGCACGCTTTTGTACAAAGCAGCATGCGTGTTTCGTGCGATTGAGGTTTTTTGTAGAAATTAGTAGTTAGAAAATGAGCATCGAGGCCGCCATGTTAAGTGGTCGCCGAAACCCTGGACATGGACATAACATCATAACATCATGGAGAAACATTCACCCACAGTACTGTACACACACCCAACCTTTACAGCTTAAACATGTGTATTTCGCTACGAAATGTAATACCGATAGTGAGAATTATTAATTAATAGGGGATATACGTGTTTGCCAGTAATGATAATCCGGCGATAATCCGCGGAATATTGCGGCGGATAGCGTCAAGAGTGTCCGCACTAAGCCGAGTTCCTATACTGTAATCCGCGAGGACTTTATCTCAGTCGACCCTTTACGGGATTATCATAAACTTGTTGGACGATTTGTCTCTATTTATCTTTGTGTCTCACACTGATCGTTTGAGTATCGATGCTGAGTATTTACGGATTAATTGGGTATTTATTCAGTAATCTCCAGTGATTTGGAACATATCTCGATGAATAAGTATTTGTTTGACTTGGGTTAGATTTTCTTAGAACAACAAAATGCTAGTCGTCTCAACGTTTTGAGATAGAAGAGATTTTCTTTTCTTTTCGATAAGGTCTTTCTGAAAGGAAGGACAGGAAGGCAGTTTTTCAGTAATAAAGGTACCTACCTCGAAATAATTTGTTAATTACACCCAATGAATATAATGTCAGGTTCAAGGATAATAAATTTTAGGGACTTAATTACAATTGGTTTAATGAGTCTACTCGTGCCGGAGCGAAGACAGGCCGACAGCGCAATTTGCCTTTTAAATGTACGACAGAACACGATATGTCGTCGATTCCATAAAAACTGCATATTTTTGTTTATATTAAGTATAATTATTCTGTGTGTTGGACTGTGCGTGTTTTCTATAGAAATGGAAACACGTACCTACTTACACAGGCTTGATCACGCATTCCCGCGTTACGTTCCGTGATGCGGAGCAGTGTGACACTAACCTAAGACAGTTGACAGTAACATTGGTGAAAACACAACAGCTAGATTTACACACAATGTTATCTTAATTTACCTTACACAGTTACTTAATTATGCCCTAACTTTCTTTCACTCTCACTCACCATTGAAATTCAACACAGCGGGTAAAGGGGTGGCGGTAGATATCTCCAGGCGAGCTTTACAGCTACCATCTGTAAATATTTGAAACTTCTCTCACCTAAAACCTGTATCATAGAAGCTTTTGTGAGTTATCTAAAAATATTCGGGATTTTATACCTCAATATTCTGTACGTGTACTCACAAGAGAATTAATCGGGCAGAGATAATGGAGATGGCTTTTCAATTTCAAAACTCCGTGATAGCGAACACTGTGTGTTTTTGTTGTTTTTTGGCTTTGACAGCTCAATAAATTGATTGAAAATAGTTTTAAAAATGGCTTAGGGCTCGTCGATTCAATAAACCGCGAACAAATTTTTTATGGAAATCACAAAAAAGTCTTTTAAACATGAATAAACATAAATAACTATTCAACTGCTTTCTCAATTGCTAAATTGAAACTTTTCAAAGAAGGGTGACATATTTTGTTGTTATTGTTACCATAACACTTTGAAATTTTTATATTAAGGGAAAGATAAACATTTGAAGCGCTAACTTTATTAATTCCGAAAATGTCTTGATCTACTTATTCATTATATAAAATACTAGATATCAGAAAATAACTCTGTGCACCATGCCGTCATTTCTGAGCAGTACACCTGGTACCATGATGTGAGAGATAAGGGTTGCGACCCTTGGCTCTCGAGCCCTCCCTTGGAAATATGTACGGCGTTCATGGATAAAGTATCTGTATATGTATACAAAAGGAAGTACACAAAATGCCGTACAGTAATAAATGAGAGTTACTATATCAGAAAATAACTCAGAGTTATTTTCAGATATAGTAACAGCCTTCTAAGCGTTATTCACGTTGGTTCATTCCCCAGGTAAATTTTGTCCATGGGCTTATAGTCTATTATACTAAAACACGAAACAAGGAAAACGAAACGAAAAAGAAAACCATACCAATTCTCTATCTAGGAGAGTTCCACTTTAGTGGTATGTGACATATTAAGGGCAATAATTTATGACAGCTAACATTTTTTGTAAAGACTCTGTAGGGACGCAGGCCGCTATGATCGTTATGTTCCACTTCAACAAATTATACCAGAAATCGCCCCAAAAAATTATCATAAAATAACTTTTTCACATTTATGTGATACCGTCGCATGAAGTAAATCGCATGTGTGTTTACTTTTTGTGGCTCACAAATTGTTTGTTTATATTCCGGTTTCTGATCTGCTTTATTTGATTTCTGATCGCTTTAGTTCTTATTCTAGGGACTTAAAAGTTTCTTCTTAGTTTCTCCGCACAGTGCGCTAGCGTTACGAGGGAAGGGTTAGGTACGTACTACTTTCCAAATTAAAACTTAGTAATTTAGCAAAATTGTTGCTTTATTTGGAATAAAAAACAGAGTTTATGTGGTGGTAAAGATGTGGCTTTATTAATCTGATTGATTGTCTGATTAGTATTACAATCAAAATTCCATCTATCTCTTCATAAATTAAAATAAAGTAACTAAAAGTCAATCTATTCGATATATTTATGAACACCTACATGATTTATAAAGTATCGTCCACGGTTTTAATTTAAATTTCATTCGAAATTTTACGAACTTCGTTCATTTCAGTTTTATCAACAAAAAATGGCAAACTCATTCAGATAATTTTTGCAATCGACGGCGTTTGCAGTCAACAACTCGTTAAATTTGGCAACAGCTCGGATCAGCCGTTAAGCGAGATCCACCCTCCATGTAAATTGAACCATCTGAGCGTTGCATGGAATGATTTATGTTGGAAATCTGAAATCATCGTTTGGTTTTTGCATTTTTGCGGACTTTTCACTACGGAATTCATAAGCATACAGTCCTCAGGCAATATATAATAGGTATTAGTCGCTAAAAGACGGCTTATATTTACCATTTCAGCAGGACCAGCTTTGTATGCCTTATGTCTAAAATGTTTGCTTCCAAATTTTGGTAAAGAATAAAATCATCTTCAATTACTATTTAAGTTGTCGCTCACATTAAAATAGTTTACATTTAACAACTTATAGAAAATCGTACTTATAGTTGTTACAAAAATTACACAACACCGCTTTATTCATACATTTTTTAATGTAGAATGCTTGCTCATGTTATCATAAAGAAAGAGAAAGAGAGAAAAGTTATTATTACTCTGATAAGGCTAAAAAATAAAGGTTTAGCGTATAAGTTTAGGTGTAGCGTTTAAACTTCTGATATCAAAATGACAGCCTTAAGCAGTCAACGACTCGTAAAATTTGGCAGCCGCTCGAATCGGCAATTAAGCGGGGTTTCCCCTCCATATAAATTGAACCATCTGAGCAAGTGTTGCAAACGAATGATTTATATCGGACATCTGTGAAGCCGCTAGAATTTGCCCAGTCCACAGATGTTCAGTGATTTCTTAGTAGACATTACTTTAATTATCCATATTTGGGACAATGAAACGGCCAACAGTCGTTACAATAATAATAATTATTAAAGACAGTCAGATGATTATTCAGCAATGGAATGTTATATTTTCGCAGGTACCATTTTAATGAAGCTGGAATCTAAACCTCACTAAAATGGAACACAAATATGTATGTGACGGGAAAATCATTAATGTGACATGCCAGTAATAACGAAGCTTAATTATTTTACAAACCTAGATACAAAACCATTATCTGACCGTTGGGTCGATCATTTGTATTCGATGGAATTTATACAAACACGCAACATATCCAACGTATTCAGAAGGCAAATCAAAACAAAATACAAATTAGTAATACCAATCCGGTGCAATAATCATGATTCCATGTCTAACGTGTAATTAATAAACTGAATTGGTTCGGTTTAATGATAATGTAGGTTAACAATGCCTATAATCATTTGTTAGGTAACATGGGAGTTATATTAAGGATGAAAATAAATTGTAACTTTTACCTTTAATTAGTGATTTACGGAACTTCTAATTGTTTGAGTTGTTTCCATAATTTCATTATTTAATATTTCTTCGTCGTAACGGCGGGCACCTTCCATTCCACCTAAAAATTAATTTGTTAGAAGGTTAAATTCGAAAGGATAATAAAGAAAAAAAGCTTTATAGGTGGGCACTGAGCACGCCACTTAAAATGCTCATGTATTACTATGATATTCTTAACTCAAAGAAACAATATTGTAATGCAGAAATTAACACAGCACTAAATTTCAGTAAATTGCTCTCAGGCGAGGCGACGACAGATAAAACTTCATCAATTGAAATGCAATAGTATTGCAAAAGAAGAAAAGATGTTATTCAGTTTCCGGACAAAGTAAAACAAATACCTATTTCAACATCAGTATTAGATTGAATCGTCGCTCCGCCATGACACAAAGCCTCTGGCTTTATATTTTATCAAAGTGGAAATAATTTTCCTTTTAAAAATCGAAACGAGAGTGGGATGTTGGCGAAACTGCTTAGAAATTGGAGCGATTAGAAGAAACACCGAAGTAATTGATTGTTCCGAATAGAATTCCTTGAACAAATGTTTTGTACCTTACATTTCTAGTTTCAATATTCGCTTTCAATTCTTTCTCTGTTCTCTCTCTTGCTGTCGTCTTATGTTATTTTAAGAATTTTTCAGGCTTATTTGGTTAAATTAACTTACTTGCTTTTTATTGCGTCAAGTAGGCTGCGGGCCTAGTCTACTATTTCAGTCGGATCACTTCGGTAATCAATATTTATCAATACATACTTAAATATAATTATGTCATTGTGACCATAATGTTTCCCGTGGAATTCAAGATACTTGGGCCCCTGCATGCACATTTGCTACTTACCTATACTATGAACATAAAAAAATCAAACTTTTCAGTGGGTTTTTATTGGGTAAAAATATGTAGAGCTAGATGGTGCGTTAGAATTTTTATGAGAAATATCTAAAGAGGGTCCTATTTATGAGAAAAGTGTTATAAAATATCGTAGGATTTTGAGATGATAGAAATGCCGCAAATATATCGAAACATTATTAGTAAATGTCTGCTGATACATATTATTATATGTTATATTTATATAAATATATTATATTAGTGTGGAAAAAAATTCTGTGGTTTTGTTATGTTTAAATTTCTTAATTATAAAATATATTTTTTGTTTTATTCCATATACACATTTAGTTTTTTGGTTCCATAATTTTGCTTGAAAATAATTCGAATACAAAAACAAATACCTCTCCAAATATATATATGTGTATGTACGTAAAATGTTGAGTTGTTTTGTATAATTATATGTGTTGAGTAAGAATATTAATTTAGAAATATTTTCAATTTTTTAAAAAGGTCTTACATGTTATTTTTATAATTTAATAGTATTAAATCGTTATCATCGCAGGTAATCGCTTAATTTCACATTGAATTAGGCAGTTACGACTACGAGTAGGTACTATTTAAATTCCAATATAAGTGAACAGTGAATTTAAATTTGAATAAAATGATATATTGAATTAAAATGTTCTACTTATGTATTTTAAAACCATCGACAATACAAACAAAAATAATTCACTTTGAAATTTTCAACGATTTAAAAGTAAGAAATGAAAATAAAGCATTTGTAGTACGACGATTTGTATGAAATAAAACAAGAGAGCATTGTTGTGGAGGGGGAAAATAAATGTTTTTTTAAATGACGATGCACTGACGTTTTAAGCAAATGGACGTCATTTTGCGAAACATTTCTTTTCTTAACCCGTTGTAAAGCAGGATGTTCTTCATGTCTTGTGTTTCGGCTGCGGAGGTATGGTTGCCGGGGATAATTTATTTGAGGTGGACATCTAAGTCCTCATGAGTTCGCAAAGCAAAAAATCAGCATACAACCTCAGAATATATAGGCTTAGTTTTTGTATTTCAGGTAGGATGCGGACGCCCAATAGACCACAGTGACCACTTACCATCCAGTGGCCTGCAAGCCTTTTTGCTACTCAATTACTATAAAAAAAAACAATTGTTCCGTTCTTCGGTTAACTGATGACTTTAATGAGATAGTAGTTGGTGGAGTGTTGCAGAATTCAGAACCTTTAAAACCATAAGTGTTACAGTAATCAACAGGTCTAAAATTGTGCGTTGTGAGGCATTGGATTAGTGCAGGATAAGTTGTCAGTGTGCCCCAAATATCTACTTAAAAAAGTCAGCTCTTGGATGATTAATTTACATTTGAAAAATGTCATTTCTTATAAATAACACCTTTATTTTTAAAACGACGAAGATGTACAAGAGATGTACACAAGAACATTTTTTGCGCAAGTTTCTTAACATTATGCATTTTCTGGAAGCAATGTTCCAAAACGGCGTGATCAACTTCACAACAACAATGTTGGCTGCTGAAATCAATTCAACATGATATTTAATACAATCTTTCATGTCTTAAACTTTAGCTTTAATTTCTTACGACCCAAAGCTTCAAAGCTTCAAAAATTTAAAATCAGAATTGCGGTGGATAACACACTATTCGCCTATATCGCCAAACTAATTTTTCTAACCATCGAGACAACCAGTGTTCCACTAGTATAATAGAAGAGACAATACGAGTATCTCCCAAAGAGCAAAGCAAATAATATTAGCCAATAATTTTATGAGCATTGTTTGCGAAACCGAGGCATGGCTTCCGTTATCTCGCTAGTATATTATAACATGTGGGCACATTTACTGTTCCTTTTATTTTTATATCGACAAAATTATGTTTGTTTAGTTATTGTTTCAGTCTTGCTTTGTATTAATATTTGTCAGCCTTGGAAGGGAATGAGTAGCTGTTCTAATTATGAGATAATTATCTTCTTAATATTTATCGCCATCTAGTTATTTGATCTTTTCTTAAGTCTTGTTACTATTTTATAATTATAAACTTAATAATTTTTTTTTACTTCAAGGTCATCATTATTAAATATCGTGTCTTATTAAAATTTGGTGTTTTAAATTATAATAAAAAGTTGAATTGAGTGTGCTGTAAAATGGACCTTATTTAGCAAGATTGCATAACGCCGGTTACAATAACATTCAGTTTCATAATATTATTAATTATGTAGAGGGCTATCTGCTACCACAGTTTGTTGAAGATATCTTTATTAATTGCTTTAAAATAACAAATGCTGTCTGGGAAAGCAACAGATTATACAAAATTCATTTATGATTTAGGAACTTGATTTTTATTAAGAGCTAAGTTGTTCTAATTATTTTCATAAACTCCCTCCAAACAAAATATAAAATTTTCCTCGCGTATTTACGGCGAATGACGTCAAAATGGCTCCTTAGTTACTCCCGCGGGGCGGCCCACAAATAAATTTATCTACATTTTTTCTTAAAGACCAGTTTTCTTGTGCAAAATTTAATGAGACCTCCTCAAATAACATAATGTTCCTATCTCTTTATTAAATTCTCGTAAATGAGGTCGATAGAAATTTTTATTTTCGTTTAATATATTATGATTTTAGTAAATTATTTTTGTCGGTAAAATGACAAGCTTTACACTTTCTTTCTTGCAGTGAATAGGGAAAAAGGAACATCAAAAGTATGTTGTAATTAAGTTTGATAGGAAGTGGATTTAGGAAATTATACCTTACCTAGGTATAATTTTAATTTTAGACATCTCAAGTAACAAAATTGTTACTTTAGTAGCCTGCTAATAATAAAAAATGAATAGTAAACAACTTACAGTAAACAACAAGTGTTACTTAAGTAACACTTAATATTTTCATGGAGAGAAAATGGAATAATGAAAAAATGGTGGACCTTTAGCGTTGTGTCTCATAATGTTCCCTTTTTGTAGACCTAATTTATCACGTCGAGCACGTATCGTATAAAAATGGAGGACGTGTACGAATATGCAGGTTTAATTTTACGGCCTTTTGTATGAGAATGAATAAAGGGCAAGTCTTTAATTATGAGCAAGCTACTAGTTGGTATTCTCACAATTGTGAAATGAGTAAGTAGGACATTTATTATTTGGATTTAAAAGTGTTTACCAAAAGCATTTTTAGGCAGCAGGACACGAGCCACCAATGCATATTTTTGGGTGTTGTTTCCAGATGAAAATATTTTCATCTGGAAAAGTATTGTTTTTATTTTTACCTGCCGATGTCTTACTCTTGAGGATGCACATGCTAGCAAGAGATATTATGCTTAACGTAAAAAAGTGAATATTAAAGAAATGAGTAACATACCTAAGTAAAACATACCTAGTGCAGATGTATTAATTATGAACAGTAAAAAAGTTATAAAAACCATGTCCATAAATTAAAATAAACACATGTCATTGTGTACATTAAATTCCTATTACGGAAACATCTCAAGATTTCAACAGACAGATGCCAATGAATAAACACCGAACCATAAAGCGGGCTTCAACCGACCGCAATAAACAAAGATATTAACGCTTGCTTATAAATAGACCGCTTCCTTTATTTGCTTCCAGTACGCGCTATTTCTACGCTGATGTGTAATCCAGTTCCGTATTAAACTGCTCTCGAAAGGACGACCTAAGTAAGCGATTTAGCGACGCTACTATCTCCAACATTTTGTTTTATCGCCAAGAGAAACGAAAAAGAGAGTAAAGAAGAATGTTCTGATTAAACAGCACGGAGAAACTGTGTAATTTGTGTTTCTTTAATAATCTTTTCAACGCTTTGCAAATGACAGGTATTATTTAGAAAAAAATCCACCTTTTGACCCGCCGTAAAGTAAACCAATGCAAACAACGTGAAGCACCGTACGTCCACAGACTCAAAGTCGCTCAGCGTTCTGTGGAAAGGGCCTTGCTCGGTGTCTCCCTCAGGGATAAAATCCGAAACCAGGAAATTCGTATGAGGACCAAAGTCACTTGCAAATGAGCAAGCTAAAGTGGCAATCATTGCAATCAGACCAACGTAAATAACACATGAGAACGCGTCTGGACAATCGTGGAGTGCTCGATGGCAGCGGGAGGGAAGTGTAGTAACTGGACGAAAAGAGCTAAAGATCCATCTCAGCGGCGCTCTTTGAGAGACCTTTGTCCAGCAGTGGATAGTTGGCTCAAGGAAGGAAGGAAAGTGACGCAAAGTAATTACAATCATTCAAAACTTTTTTAGTTTCTGCTGCTGTTATCGCAGCTAGATTGGGCCCTTCCCTTTGTGAGAAGAACAGAACACTTGCACACTTTATTCATTTCTCTGTTTCATTACACTTTAAATTTGCAAAATTAGACCTTGTATTGTTATACAAGAGATTGTGTAAATAAAACCTTAGGGTCGTAGTCCAACAGCAATTCTAGTGTTTCAGTTAGAACATCTGAGTTCTAACAAACTAAATCCTTTTTATTGTCCTTCAAAGGCGATTCACTATGATAGGTAAATTCTCCTGTTGTACTCATAAAATTGAAAAAAAAAAAACTCAATTTGATACGTCTTTACTTCCATTGTTTTTTTTATGAAATATTGTTTTATTAAAGCAGTCTAATGAACAAGTGATTTTCGAATTTAGATCATTTTACACAAAACTCATGAGTGGTTTTTATATCTTTTACCATTGTGTAACTCAATTCAATTTGAAACTATGAATATATCAGACCAGCTTTGCAAGCTTCAGTATACATGCACCTAAGTAATCCCACCGTAAGCTGCATATATGCGTATAACGTATAGTTAGGTACCTATAACTCGAAAATGCACAGAGGAATTGGGTAGTATTCGTGTAAGATAATATGCTAAACTTCAATGTTTAATTTATTGATGTTACAAAAATTAGTTGTTGCTATAATTCATAACAAGTGTCCATGTAGTTTGATTGTGAAAATTTTATCAGAATGTAGATAGTAAATTGTGGAAAAAGTCTGTGATTTTCAAATGGCAGCAAATTAGGTATACTTTACTTTTAAGGGATTTTTTATTAAGGGTGACCATGTAAATCTTTGAGAATGAAATTCAACCTGTTAGCGTGCATGCCAATCTGCTATTCATTTACATACTTACAATAAAAAGGTTACAGGTATCATAGATAGATACTGGTAGTAAACTAATTATACGGTCGCTAGGTGATCTGACCCTTTTAAAGTTTTAACTTATTATAGATAATATTTTAAAGAATGAATTCATATCGATCTTCTAGCTTCGAAGATAATCGACAATACTTATTACGTAGCACATGTCTCGAACCAAAACATGTTATATAGAGATCAGCGTGAAGGAATTTTCCACCACCTAAAGAGGCTCCATATAAAATTAATAATTTCCTCTACGCGAGAATTTTTGAAGGAAATAAAGGAGAAAAAGAATAATGTTGTTTCTGTTAATTAGACGAGCTTTGAACAGCGGGGCATCGCGCACCGAGTCGGCTTAACCTCGTTATTAGTCTTAATGCTTTTTTAAATTTAGATATTATAATTTTATAGGTACTTACCCAATTTCTTGTTATATTTTATGAATTTTTATGATAGAAGACTATTATTTTAAGTGATGTATTAGCAACAAAAATAGGACGTCAAAACAATTTTATGTAAAAAAAACTTAATATCGATTCTTGAATTATTTATTTTAATAAAAAGTTAATATAGGAGGAAAAAATTAGAAAATTTTTAGTTAAATATCTAAAATGTTTAAGATCTTTTACCTACGATTTCATCCTTGTGTTGACTTAAGAATTTGATTCAGAGATGGATAAAATATATCTTATACGAGTATATTAATCCAGGTAATATCTATCAGTTTATCAATTGTAATCTAAATTTTTTCAGATGTTTTTGCGTGAAAGTTTCTCACTCACAAACTTTTGCATTATGTACCTAGTAGGATATCTAAAATGAAACATTTGAAACTAAAATATGTTTCTGCACTAACTTTAAAACGTGACAAATTCAACGAGTGAATATCGTTTATTTGACTAGCAACTCGTTTTGTTGTATAACTTTGTTAGCGGAGTCGTGTGTTCAACGGTGTAATCTCATTGACGACAATAACCGAATCAAGCGACATCGGGATCGGCTGATGGTTGATTGTGTGTAATTGACGTGCGTTTTTAGTCAAACATGTATTATTTCTAATGTGGATGGTATTATATGACCAGGGTTTTGCAAACACAGCAGCCACACACAGACAGTTCTGACAGGAGTGATGCCGGCTAAAACCCCACGGTGTCACTCTCAGCGCTACTTGTTCCATTATATTCCGCAACCCCGACAGTGTTGTTCCATGGTAGGCTTCCAACTAATCGATGGGACTCCCAAAATACCTTTTATGTACGGTGATAGATGAAGGATGTGAGCTCGAGAGCGATCACATTCACAACGAACGGGCCAAGCGTGTCAGCAGTTGTAACCTTGCTATTCCGAACTCCTGAGGACTGAGAATATGATGTTAATGAAATAGGAAGTCTGCAGCCAATTCCTGTAACAGACCAATAGTCACGGAGTTGCCAATAAAATATTCCATAGCTGTCATTTGTCCTTTATTTATCACAAGTAGTAATTGCGTTCGTTTATTACGTTTATCTGAGGGGCAAAATTGAGCAGTCTGTTTATTCTTTGTCAATGAAACATTTTCCTTATCGGCCGATTCCTTATTAGATTGGTGCGGAGTTAGCCTCTCGGGGCTGCAGTTCAACATGTTTTATTGGGACATTGTTCTGTTGCATTTCACTGTCGTTTCATACATACATGCGTACTTGAACAAAAAAGTATGAATAGCAGTGATAAGAATTCGGGCTCTTACCGACACGGGTTTTTTAGGTGGTAGAGCCATAGCAGCTCGCCCGGGGTCGACCTTACCGCCATTGTCCTTTACCTGCAATTACCTGCAGTAACCACTTAACATTAGTGTCCCGAGCATGAACACTATCGTCAAAGTATTCGTATAGTTAGTATAGGAAATGGTCAGATAGACTGACATATGACATACTAATGACTGACGTTTACCGTACGAATACTATGACGATAGTCTTGATTGACTATCCGCCTACATGCCCGATTGCTACTCAATTACTATTAACGCCAATTTGTCAATTTTAAACCAATCTTCTCAAAAACGACCTCTACTTTGAGGTGAAGTACTAATCCTATACACTAACTTAAGAAATTAACTGTTGCTTGTCAATGGCTTGTAGTTATTTGTCGCATGTCAGTACATCTTTCAATGAGGACAGCTAGATACAAAAAAACCTGTGTTTTGTATTTGGTCGGTCTGTTATGTCAGCTTTTTGAACATATATCAAGGCCTTTGGGAGGGATGGTTAAGTAGAAGTATTAATGAGTAAGAAGAAGACTAATAAGAGAACAAAGAGGGAAGATTTCCTCCCGTGAATAAGTGGCATGGTAACCCTATCCTCACTTCCAGGCAGACAGGCTTTCTCTTATTGTTGTTATTCAGTTAGCGAAGGGATCGCCACTGACGCGCGAAACAAAACTTGACTTGTTATGTCTCCTATCTTGTATTTTGTTATCGTATTAACTGTTACTTCGATGTTGTGAGTGCTTTCTACGAGTTTCCCTAGTTAGGTGCGGCGCTTTGCTTTTACAAATTTTATGCACATAATTTTATTCCGTAATAATTTTGGAAAAATGAAGGGAGGTGAAGGTTATCGTATACATATTTATTATTAGGACTATGCAGTTTTAGGAGAATATTAACATCCCAAGTTATTAATGTTATAGAAAACGCGACATGTCGGTTTTCGTGTTCTGAAAAAGGTCTTTTTTCGAATTTAGTTAAAACATATTAGTCTAAGAGCCAGTGAACGGCTTCCTGTATGTATTTGAACAGACCTGGGTGTTTACATTGATGCGCCTATACCTACCCTACATGAGTTGGGGGACTCACTAAGCCCAAAGTGGTGGACACGGCGCGCGCTCAAGTAAGACCGATATCGATTTTTGGCAAATTTTAAATGTATTTGACCACGTCTGCCCTTTTGATATTTGAAAATATCAGGGTGTCAGTGTGTCCTTATAGGAGACGGGATGGAAGAACTCCAGCTCCATTTTGAATGAGGAGGGGTTCATTAGCGGACAAAAACGGTCGGGGCAGAAAAAGAATACGACAGTGGGCTTTGAAATTTGGGCTTTGTGCACTTAAAAATCGTGAGGAATACCGCGGTATAAGGAAATATCGCCAAAATAATCATTTGAGGCTTTAACTTTATTGCGGGGCGACTGCAGGGCAGTGTCATGAGGGAAAAAGGCCTTAGCGTACCAGGCCGTTTACGGGTTGGTAGACTTTTCATGTCTTTGAGAACATAATTTTGAGAACATAACTCACTAACTTTTTCTTCATCATTAGGTACAGCAGATGTCAATCAATTATTTAAAACGCGCATAAGTGAGAGAAATCATTAGTGCTTGCCAAAGGGATTAAAGTTTCGAGTTCTTGAAAATTTTATCTACTATTTTAATGTCGCTTAGTTCACAAGTAATTAGAAATTATTCTAGGTATGCGTCGCCGAATTTATGATGTGGCGGCGATGTCTTTAACATTTTCTTAATTTTTTGGCTCGATTAATAAGAAAAGGAAGTCTATTTATAGACGTCCAGGAATCAGATGGACGTCCTTTTCAGTTCAGGTCAGAAGCTTATTTATCGCCGCCCCCGTCTCTCTGTCGCTTGTCGGAATTCCGCATCGATTACTCCGTCGTCGTCAACCTTCCTTAAAAATTATTTATTTCTTATCAATATATAATAAATGAATATATGAAATGTTGAAATAAACTTATTACGAGCTTATAACGGCTTATGGGTATCCCTAATAGAAATAAAACAGGGAACTTCTGCACTCAATAGTTTTACGAGTACTACCTTATCCGCCTGTAGATGTTGTGTGTAATCTAAACCGAAACTCATCATTTTTGATTTTTGTTCTTTTGACGTTGCCTTCTAAGTTTCCTTACTGAAATGAAAAAATAATAATGGATACAACCTTTTGTATATCCTGCAGTGCTGATAACAAGAATAGAGAGCCACCTCGCAAGCAAGGTGTAGCTTCAATAGGGGTAAGTCACTACTAACCCGCGTTATAGCAAGAGGACATAATATCTCTACTAGCCAAACCATGTCAGATGATTCAAAATTGTGTGTAGATAAGATTCAGTGTTCTATTCGAAGCAGAATCCATGTAATTTGCCCTAGCCACTCACTAGGGGTCTCATTCACTGAAGTACTGACCTCGCCCGACCTAATCTTGATTGCTTGTTATCTACACTAACCGCGATCGGAACGTTGTGCACGTTTCTAAGAAAGTAATGATGATAACAAATCTCTGAAATTTGCATAGTGGTCGTAATCCTTAATGGCCCACTTATGGCATGGGTCTCTACCCATAACAGGGGGAAATCTGGAGAATACTCCGCCACGTTGCTCCAATGCGGATTGGTGTAAAAACGGGCTAGTGGTCTGTTTTAAAACCGCCCATAGGCCTCCCGACAAGGTTTAAATATTACGATCGTATCGGTAACAACCGGGAACGACGGCCTCTAAAGCACGAAAGCATGCATTTAATTCACCACTAGAGGTCACCCATACAAGTACTGATCACGCCTGACGTTGCTTAAATTTTTCGATCGCTTGCGATCTACTCAAGCAGCGGGACTATGCGGGCTTAATAATATATGCATAGTAAATTTAGATTAAGATGAAGTCTATACGAAATCAAAAGTGACGTTAAAAGAACTCGAATACAAAGCGCTACGCGTATTATGTTGCTCTAGTGATTCGAGGCTAGTCAATAGGCCATCATTAGCTATCAGGCCTGTGGGATATTTAGTAGTTTAAATTCTACAAAATTGTGAATAACAAAGGCATTGTTTATGCTTACCTATATCTAAACACGGCTGTATTTCTTTTCTCCTATTTTCCCCTATGTTTACTTAAAACACATAGCGGAAGGGATAAAAATAACTCACAAGCAGCGCATCAAATGCACTGAATGAGGAACGTCAATACTTTCTTTTATGAAAATGTCGTGTGCGATTTAACATAATGTACTGATCATTGAAATACTGACATGAAAAATCACAATTAACAATTTTGTAAATTTATTAAACGTTGTATAAACCTTTGAAGTTGAACCAAAAGTTTTGCCCTGAATGAATGATGAATGAATATAATCTAATTTTATCAATTTTGTTTTGCAAAGTATGGAAAAACCGTATTATAGTTTGATATGAAAATCATATTTTAAACTTCAAAGAGCAACCATTCTTTGTTATTCCGAATAGAATCTAAAAACAGACAGGATTCACAAAACATTTCCAGTGTTGAAGTTAAACGAATAAAATGAATGAGAGAATTTGTGCACAATTTTTCGAGTTTCAGTTACGATTCCTTTATTTATGTTTTATGAAAGTCATCCTTTATGAACCTTACAACTGATGTGGATAGTCTGCATAAAGTTAGTTTGCCATACAATGATCCTCCCAACATACCTGCTTTTACGGAGAACATTATCGAAGTTCAAGACGTCTAACAAGCAGGGTAATAATCTTGTATGAAATTCAATATGAAATTTGCTCCAGCTTTGTGTCGAAGCAACTAATCTGCTTACTTCGGCGTATTCCAACTTAGAACTGTAATTACAGAAAGCTTGAGTAGACGCTCGAGGCTCGTGGAACTTACTACATAGTTAATTTTCAAACGCCAAGAGTCAAACATCGGACATAACAAATCAAGAATTCAATTTCTACTGTTCATCAGACATTAGAGAATGTTATCCGAAAATAGCTGACACAGTGCTATGTAGGTATATCATAAAGTATTATGTACTCTTATATTATAGTTTATCACACTAAGGGCTTGTTTTAAATCTTCGAAGAAATAGGTTGTAATTGATTAAAATGTGGACATTTCAGCATAAATGTAATTTATTATAACGTTATTGGTGTGACAATAACAAAGAGTGAAAAAAAACACTTTATTTTGCAACATACCTACCTATAACTAACACGTTTAATTCATTTTGAACTGCCTATACGACTGAACGTAATTAGAGGGTAATTAAAAATTCGGATGCGGTGTTTAGGGCATAAACGTTTGAATATCATGTTCTTTAGACGAAAACTTAAAATTACGTGACGTTTCCCTAATCGGGAAACGTTTGGAAATTAATGAGCAGGGCGCAGATGTGACGGCTATAAGCTAGGCCATTATCTGAATCGGCTAATGACGGGATGTCACGAGTAGCAAGGAATATCTGCCGACGCGTATGCACCATAATGGTCTCTTGGCTATCTTCAAAGGAAAATTAATATCAATTTACGTGTCTTAGATTCCACAATGAGAAAAATATAGGTCTTAACCACCACGCTGGCCAGCTTGTTGATGGACTTCATATGTTTGCCTTTGAAAACATTTTTTGCAACCTCTCAGGCATTCAGGTTTTCTCACTCCGTTTCCTTCACCGTTACATCAAGTGATATTTAATTTTATAATGTGCATATAGCCCGGACTCTTCGAGTAAAAGGCTGAATTCTTAGCCACTGGGCTATCACCGCTTTTTAATAGCAAATATTTATCGAAGCGTACGCAACTGAATAGGGTAATCGTGGCCTTCTAAATATCTTCAGTAGCAATTTGATATCAAGTTTAATACCCTCAAATGCCTACACACAATTAGGTGGCTCGAATTTCATAAAACCATTATCTAGATCTGGGTTCTAATAAAATAATATACGTTTTTGTGTCGATAAAATAAAAGGTGCCGACTTGATCGAACCGATATATGTAGATATATAAATACAACTTTTAATAAGTTTCCTTGTTCTGAATAATATAATAATTGCACTTAATAATCAATATGAATTCGAAAAACCTAAGAGGCGAAATGAGCACGCCCTAAAAATTGAGTAAGTTACTATGTATTAGATTTTTAACAGAAGTATATTGCTCCGGTATTTAAACTTGTCTACCAATGAGCTTGCTTGCTTTTGTTACTTGCCTTAGTTCTAAAATTTCTTAGGTATAGGTTTTAGTTCGACATAATGTGTATTAGGTAACTTAAGAAGTCAAAACTAAGTAGTTATTAAACCAAACATTTGCAACAATGTATCAATTCAATATTATTACATTCCTCTTACGATATCTTCAGACACATTTCGAGTATCTATAGAATCTGAATAAGAGACGAATCACTGACAACATCATTAGGCACTTGACCCACATGGGGCGACAAGAGTTCATATTGTGTTACAAGAGCCATTTGGACTAAGCAAACTACGATGTATGTTCGACACTATAGCTACTCGTAAGTACTTGTTACACTATATCTGATGAAACGAAGAATCGTCATACCTACTTAATATTAATATTTTATATGATTTAGTATATTTACATTCCTCGCTAAAGTGAACATCAAAGATGCCAAATGTGTGTTTAATAAGTACTCACAAGTTAAATGCTTTCTTTGAGCAATCGTCAGCATCTTAAACATTTCTACTACACTGCTATGGGTAATAACAACACTGTAAAACGTTTTACTTTTACCTTATACTTTACTAATTAATACCCAAAAGATCCTTTATTTATTGATAGATCTTAACTGAAAAGAGAGAATGTAAATAAAATGCAAAGGATATTAATTTTGAAATGCCACAGAGACGTAATATAATACCGTCTTAGCTCTCTGAAGTGGGAATACAGCCACATACAACCTAAAATACGATTTGTATTATAGGTAGGTACTTGAGATTGGTCTTCAGCATAGGATGTCAATGACAACTGGCTGTATTAACACACTTAACATCCAGTTTTTTCACCCAACTATATTTTCTCTTTTTAAGAGTTTGATTGTGAAACAACAGGCTATATTCGTAGAGCGGTGTTTTCAGGAAATCTGATATGAAGAGTTTGCACAAGCTCTACCGTCGGCGTCGATTGACTCGTCAATGCATAACGTTGTCGACAAAACCTGGGTACGTGTTTAAACGAAAACTAACTTTTTCAAAATGGTCTTTTTTCACTGCAGAGAACACAAGGCTAAGGCAAAACGAACACGCATTTTGTAACACCTATAGGTACTCTTTTCATACTGTGTGTCCTGTTACATATAAAATTTAGGAAGTAGTATAAAATATGAATTAAAAACGTAAAATTAAGTAAAAATATGCAGTATGAATTTTTACCACTATTTTATAGAAATATACTAGAATATACACGTCTCGTCAATATTTATTTTTTCATAAATAAAATTAGGTACGGTATGGCATTCGGTCTTATTTTAATATTTAAGTGACCCATGCTATTTCTTTATAGTAGAAAGTTATATTTATAAAAAAAATCATCTTTGCTTTTCTCTGACATTCCAGTTAAAGTTATAAAAGAGCGGCTGTTTTAACCTGATTTCGGGGGAAAATGTGTAATTATTTTTTACGTGACCATCGTACATCTGTATAGTAACCACAACGGCAACGCCACAAACACGTGTCACCACGCAACATTATTGTTGTTTCATGTGACATTTAATTTAATGTTGTTAATTTAACATAATATTTAAAATTCGAGGAACTGGTGACTATGACACAATAGAAATCATTCTATATATTCTTGTCTCCTTTATATAAAAGTTAAATTTTGTTAGTGAAGTGATTACCATACTTAGTCTTGAAATTGTGTCGCTTCCCAATGACGAGTTTTTATATTTTTTGACTATCAATATGCAGGTCAATATGCAGGTAATACTGCATTTCAAATACATACATACATCAAAATAAAATATAATTTTTCTTTTTGAGGAAAAGGGGAGATCTCTCGCCAGGCGATGTAACTGCCTGGGGACCGCGGTCCGAATGTTAAAAGACCGTATACGAGTATGCAGAGATTCTATAAAACTTTGATAGCGCGTTTGAGGATGCGTCTTCCGATTGGCCAGTTCGGTATGACGCGTGTGACAGATTCAATTGTTTACTTCTCTCGCTGCTTGCGTCGTCATGCGTGGTCAGTATTTCATGTGAGGCGCACAATCATATTACTGTAGGTATCGCACCGCTACATACTACATTATTAGATTTACATGTTCTATTTTATTTTCTAACCCCATACCGTCCACTCATTCTAAACCGTGTCCTAATTGCTATGTCGCGCGCAAAAGCTGCTCGTACGACAACGTCTATTGCATACATTTTTAGCACGTCAGTGACTCGTTTAATTAGGATAGCTCAATACAGATCTCTGTGTTTAATTTGGTTGCTCGTTCGGTTATGCCTTATGCCAGCCAATTTGGAGCCAGTTACCCTTATGCCATAGTTTACCTTTCTGACATGGCAATTGGTTTCCTATCTGCTCATTCCATTGTGTTTTGTCATTCAATGTGTATGTGGTTGTTAAACCAAATGACATTTCATTATAACTGCCATCGAAATGTCATCGAATATGATAATGCGATGGCGCACGTACCTATTTGTGTAAATTTTTGGTATTTGTGTAAATTTTTGAGAGAGCATTTTACTATCGTCACAATTGTATTGGGATGTGTTACAGAATCTATGATTGTATAGAATGGTACTCATATCATAAATTATGTTGAAGTATATACATACCTATGAATATATTCTTTTATCGTTTATACAGAAAATTAAATTAATATTTTTTATAAAATTAAAAATTAACAAATTACCAAAAGTCGTAGAACAAAAATTCTTGCTTACGGTGTAGCTTAGCTATCTAGTGCTGCGAGGTTGCTGGTGTTGTACGATTAACTCTGTATATTTTTGACAACACACCATTCCACTGTACATTTTTTTAAAGAAAGATAATGTTCTGGAGATAAAACTACTGTACCTTGTCACGAAAGATATCATGAATGAATAATCTTAGTAAAGACAATCAGCTATTAGTGATCAAAACAGAACAACACCCATCTATTTTTATTAAACATTAGGTACTCGTACCTATTCTGCCTTATCTTGTTATGCCATTTGTCCATCGGAGCATTACGGCAATGGTTTTCCGATCCGCACCGCGCCTTTTGTGTTCGTGATTCAATGTGTAAGTGGTTGTTAAACCAAATGACGATTCATTATTACTGCCATCGAAATGTCATATTGATGGAATTTGGTGATGCTATGAACGCAGGGGCATTTGTGTAGGTTTTCGACAGAGGATTTTACTATGGATACAATTGTGTTGGGACGAGTAACAGAGTCTATGTTTGTATGGGATGGCGTGTGCTGCCTTATAGATATACTGTTTTTCCACCGGAGCATTACTTCATATCCTAATTGCTATATTGCATGCAATACTGTCTGCGTATTTCAATGAGGACACAGCCCAGTGCTAAATTTGGTCGTGTTAGTTGGTTGGTCGGTTATGTCAGTCTATTGGGACAAGGCCTTGCGGCAATGGTTTTCCGCACCGCGCCTTTTATGTTCGTGATTCAATGCGTAAGTGGTTGTTAACCCGAATGACGATTCAATATTACTACCATTGAAATGTTATTTTGATGGAATTTGTGAGATGACGTGGACAGATTTGTTTAGATTTTCGACAGAGTATTGTATCGTTACGAATTAATATGCTGCTTGAATAGGTACGAGTATGTTGGTGTTTGAATGTTTTAAGTCATTACCGGGTAATACGCGCAAAAGATACCTACACTGCTGCGTGAATGTGGCCTTACATCTATCAGCCTGCACGCTTGTTTTCTACTTTTTTACGCGTTTTTTATTAAAAAATACAGGCTGACGGACCAACTGAGGGTAAGATGGTCACCGTCGCGTTTTTACAAAATACACACACATTTTTGGCTATGAAGTAAAGTTCTTTTTAAACTCTTTTTGGAGAACCCTATGTTATATGCTCATAGCCCCGCGTAAACACATCAAAGACTTTTCTAAGGCTTACGTAAGTCGGTAAGCGGAGCTATTGAAAACGGACAATTTTGTTAATGATTTAATTATATCATTTTTAATAATGATAAAAATGATATAATGAAAATCTTTACACAGGAATTATGTCCCAATTAATTTTAATTCATGTCACAGAAATATTAGATATATTCATGTTCTCAGGCGAAGCCAGATCAGACCAGTTTTCTTTATAAATTTTATTTCCTTTTAAGTTACCGTAGCTATTGGTTGGGTTTCCCTCGCCAAAATAGAAACAGCGTTGGCTACGAAGACATTCTCCGAAATCGTTATTGGCAAATTTCGTTAAATTATTAATTTGTTTGCCTGAAAGCCGAACGTCTTGGTAAGACCAAAGTAAGACACAACTGATAGGAGTACCGAAGGATACCTTTGATGTTAATAAGGTAGCTAATTTAAGCGGTGATAGACCAGTGGCTACCAAATTTTGTTAGTTCGGTTATAGTCAGATTGTAGTTTATATGCTGTTTATAAGAATCCAAATATTTGCTGTAACAGAGAAGGAAACATCTTGTGAAAAACTCTACGTTCTTACGTAAGTACTCCTATATCTACCTTCTGCTTTATGTTCTCAAAGGGCAACATTGAGAACTAAACACTATACTTATACTCTTTAATTCTTTATCCATCTCACTCTTAGAGAAGACGCAACCCTGCACTATCTGATGTTTAAACACTCGTATATAATAATATGCATTGAATCCAGAAATGCGTCGTTGAACTTCAACGATTCTGTTGAACTATTCTAACCACTTGACCAACAGGCGATAGTACAGTTTCTAATAGCTTTAGTATTAGATGGCATATCAAATATTTCTTCTAATCATATTAATGCTGAATGTTGCCTGGAATTGTTTTCGATTACAGTCTGAAATTAGTTATTGAATACGATTTCAAAAGAGCCACATTGTAACAGGATCCTGATTCCTTGAAAGCCTGCGAATAGAAATGAATAGAGCCGCCGGAGAAACCAACGGGTCGCGACTGTTTGAATTGAATAATTCATTTAATCCATTTAATAAATAGGGATAGTATTCCGAATAAATGAACATAAAAGTTCTGCATATTTATAAAATGACGGGACTCTTCAGTATTCCTTTCATAGTCTTTACTATATAGACGTAAAAAGTAAAAATTAAGCAAATTTAGATAAAATTCAATCTGTCATTAAATGTAACATCCAGTAATGTAATGTCCAGAAGGCAATTTTGAGCATGGGTACTGTACTGAATACACGTAGTATATTATGCATTATAAACGATATATAAGGTCGAAACGAAAACACTGTTTTTCTTCAAAAGCTTTATTACCAATACTACAGACTTACTAGTCCGACGACGAATTTAAAACAGCAATTCAAGAAAAGTACGTAAAGTTGGTACGTTACAATTATTTAGTTACACTAAATTAAAGTCTGATATATCGTTTACATGTAATTCTATATTAATCATTATAATCTTACATTAAGAAGTTTGCAGAATACAAATATTCGTTACATAACAATATGTACGCTTTAAGGTTATCTATTACATAAGATTACTATAATACAATCATACCTTAAAACTTTGACAATGTTTATATTATTACTATCTTTCCAAGTCATTCAATTTATATTTTTACAACCAGCTAATAATTTTATGGTAATCACAATGAACATGACAAGAGCAAACGTTAGACGTTTTGGTAACAACATAATACTTTTAAACAATCGAAAAGAATATAAAAGTAAAAAATAATGAAAAATTACAAAACCAGGTACATAATAAATAAATACATCTATACATATTACACTACATTTAACTGTTATGTTTAATATACAACAAAAGTTACACCACGTCACCTACGTAAAATATACAGTCAATATAAAAATGTAAAATCAATATAATTGGTTATGATTTTTAAATAGAAATAATATTAATATCTATTAATAATAATCTATTCACAGAGCATAATATTACTATCGAAAAAGTAAACCCTTCAGTGGACAACTTTTTCGATTATCACACATTTTGATAGCCGATAATAATTCATTCAAGACGGGTAGAAGTTTCAAAGCCGTCAAAATGAAAGATGGAGTTCGGTATAGTTGCTGTCATGAGTGGTGAGCAGAACTTTCATTGGTCGGTTTGACATTGACTGCGCTGCGGTGCACACGTCAGTTCGTCAGTGTGCGTCGTCTATTGGTCCAGCACGTTTCTTCGGCTGCTGAACATTGGCCGAAAGTATACAATATCCCTACCACCGATAATCTGTGCTCACGACTCATGACGGTTACTATATTAGTGGTTTTATTTTATTCAATTCACTAGGAATTTTAAAGCACTCACCAGATTACCTCGAATTGAAAGAGCCAAACATATTATTGTCTGTCTAATCAGGCTCTTTAAATTGTGATTTTGTCTTTTCCGTAATTGTATTTATGTCCATATCAGTTGTCTGAACCTCTACAGAAGGAGTCGTAAAATTGTCGTAAGATATATACTGGGGTGCCTGCTGAACTTCGGCTTTTGCAATGCCCGGACGTTTCTTAGTATTTATATAACCAAACGTTGATACTAATACAATAAATACGATAAAACCTATACAGCAGCCGACCACTAAACTAAGCCTTCTGGTTAAAATGTCAGCGATGCCCATATACGTATTAGAGAAAGGGCTATCTACAGCAGTGCCGAAAATTTCTATAGTGCTTACAGTGGTACATTTACTGGTTTGCGAATCGTTCATATTGGGTCTCAGATGGTTAAAAATTAGTTCGTCACCATATAAGTGAACGCTTGAGTTTTCCGCCGAAGGTGCGATTCTTGCATCTGGCACGGAGTAGCCGGATGAAGTTCTGAAGTGTCCGAGTGCTATTACGCAGATTGTGTACCGAGCACCAGGAGTCAAATGATTCAACTTCGTCGATCGGGCAGTAGCATTCAGTATTTTCCCTCGTATCTGCCACAAAATAACAAGTAAGTAATTGTGAGTGCCTAAAAAATGTCACTCACCTATTTGTATTGAGTGCTGAAAAAATTGTGGGTCGCATGAACCATTGTTACCAGGGAAGATTTAAATGGATTCACAGTACAACCGAATATCCACGAGCGAGAAACATAAATATTTTTTATGGTCCATTGAAGTGATGCACAGCCTTTGTATTCAAATGTTTGTTGTAATGGTTGTTATGCGAGTTTTATATAACACGTTTTGGTAATCAGTATAATTTACGTACAGGTAGGACTATATATTTATTAGATAGCTATTCGTAATGAAAATAAATTGAGTACACACGAGAAATACTCACAATTGTTGGCGTTTGTTCCCCGTAGTAAGCCACTTGATATCCGTTTAAACCGCTCTGATTGCGGCTTTGCCAGGATACAATAACTGAATATGTTTGTATATCTTGTATGGCAACTCGGATCACGATGGGTATGTCACATAACTTCTGCGAGGTAATCTTGAGGAAACTGTAACCATGAAGATCTTCGGGGTGTTCGCAGCGCAAGTTATTACTACCTTTCTGAACAAGTTTCAAGTGGTCTTGCATCCAATTCCAAACATTTTGTGCTTCACAGTTGCAAGTCAAGGGATTTTCTATAAAGAAAAATGTTGTATACATATTAGCTTAGTACATAGATATGTATTCCCCTGAATACTTACACTTAAGATAAATGTAGTTGACAAAATATTCATATTTCATATCACCGAAAATATTTTAACTTTAACTAAGCTAAGACATTGTTAATTATTGGCCCTTATTTGAAGTTAAAACTCGATAACAAAGAAAAGTTATTTCAATGGTATTGACAAATTTGAACAAAATTAGGGAAAATGAATTGTGCTATAGAACGAAAATTAGGAAACTTAATAATAAGAGAAATTTTCTTACATCCTCTCCATTGAAAGGGCAGATAATGTCGGAAAGAACAGAAACAATGACAAGATCTTTCAACTTAACATTAATTAAAATATAACAATCGGCTGTCATTGTGCGACCCTAAGACATATTACAGAAAGTCTTTTATAAATTATTTTTGCTCTGATTTTGATACCAATTGAGTAAATAGAACATTTAACATTTTAGAAAATAAAATACAAACTTATGAAATACGTACCATCAAACGATATTGATTTAATCTGCGTTTCCAGTGTTCTAAGCATATTAATTTGAATGATCTCAAAGTAGTTGCGACTTAGGTCAACGTGTACTAATTTATTGAGCTTTTTGAAGCTATCTGCCGCTACTGCTGACAACCAGTTTCCACTTAAATTTAACTCCATTAGGCTATGAAGATTCCGGAATACATCCTTGCTTATTCTTGTTATATGATTGGCAGAGATATCTAGTTTTTGTAACGACTGCAGGTCAGGTGTAAATTCTTCAAGTTCTCGAATGTTATTTTGTGAGATGTTCAGTAATCTCGTAGAATACAATCCCTGGAGTCTTTCCCTTGGAATGTTTTCCAATTTGTTTTGGCTTAAATCAAGCGTTTCTAGACTGTGTAATTTTGAAAATGAGCCCGGAGATAGTCTTATGATTGAATTTTGCGTGAGAATCAATCGTTTTAATGAGGGAAAATTACCAAAATCTGTGCTAGTAATTATAGTAATGTTAGTATTAGTGACAACCAGTTCATCTAAAAGTGAAAACTGTTTCATGTCGTTTGTTTGTAATAATTGTACAAGAGAATTTGATGACATATTTAATGTAGTAAGAGCAGGTAAAACGGCATCGTACAAACCATTACTTGGAATATATTTGAAATAATTGTGTGACAAATCGATTTCCTTCAAACCAACCGAATGTGTAAAAAAATTTGGCGGAAGTACAGTGAGCATGTTTTTACTTAAATTTAATGTTACTAAATTTTTAAGTGACGGAGAATTAAACCCATTTAGAATTGATATGCTGTTATCGCACAATATGAGGGTTCGTAAATTTTGTAACCCAATAAACTTAAAAAAGTCGATACTCCGTAATTGGTTGTGACATAAGTTGAGGACTTCTAATGACGTTACATTAAAAAGAGCTACATGAGGAAAATCTGTGAAACTATTACCTTTCAAGTTCAATTCTTGCAAAATTGTAGTGTATGCAAACACATCTTTATGCAGATCTTTTAAACTATTATATGCTAAATTAATTCTAAGAAGATTTTGGTTTTTAATGAACGTAGCCGGACGTAAATGAGATATGTTAGAATTTTCCAATGATAATGTTTGTAATGACGGTAAATGAGAGAATGTTTTGTTTTCTAAAATTGTGAAGTTATTACTAGATAGTACCAGTGCTTTTAGTCCAGGTATTTCTATATGAATAACGGATTCCCATGTAATAAAGTTATTGCTCAATTCTAAGTCACTTAAATTTGGTAATGTCTTTAGAGAGTTCACTTCGATAACTGAGATTGAATTTTTTCCAAGACGAAGTTGCTTGATTGGAAGTGATGAAATATCAAAGTCTAGTACGGTTATCTCATTTTGAGATAGATCTAATATTTTTAATTTAATTAGGCGCTTAAACGTGTCTTTTGCCATTTGTCTAATATAATTACACTGCATGTACAATTCCTCCAGAGTAACAAGATTATAGAATGTTTCATTATTCAGTGAAGTTAGTTTATTATAACTTATGTCCAAAAATTTTATTTTTCTTAAGTGCATAAAAGTCCTATTTTCTATATGTACAATACTGTTATTTTTTAAATACAGCCTTTGAATATTTATTAAATCATTAAAAAGATTCGAAGTTAAAATCTTAATATTATTTTGCGTCAACCACATTATTTGCACGTTTACTTGACCCCTAAGAGAACTATTTTTAAGCAGTGATAAGTAATTTACACTAAGCTGTATTGAAACTAATGATGAATTTCTATTGGGAAATACGTCTCCTATCGTAGTTAAGCGATTACCCTGCAAATTAATATGTTGAAGATTTTTGAGAGTTATAAATGCATGTGAATCTATGCTTTGAATTGCATTATTCTGCAAATGCAATTCAAGGAGTCCGGGCAAAGGGCTAAAAACATTCCGCTTTATATGACTTAATTTGTTATGTTGTAATCGTATTTCCCTTAATTCGACTAATTTATCGAAAATTAACTCATCTAATTCGTTAATTTCGTTATTATCTAAACTTAATGTAACTAATTTTCGATTGTTATGAAAAATATTTTTAGGAAGTTTTTTTAGAAAATTTGTTCCCATATGGAGCTGTGTTAAATTGCTTAGAGTACTGAAACAATTGGGGTGTAATTGTTGAATGGCATTATGTTCCAAATTGAGTACAGTAAGTCCCATAGTATTAAGAAATGCATTATCTGGAATTTCCAGTATATTATTTTCGGATAAAAATATTTCCGATAGTTGATGTAGATTAGAAAAAACACCATCTATATGGTGCAAATGGTTGTGACTAAGATCTATTGTGCGAATATTGTGGTTTCTTTGAAATGTATTTTTATCTAAGTTCTCAATCTTATTACGGCTTAAGTCTAGTGTCTCCAAATTTTCCAATGAAAAAAACGCCTGTCCATCGATTTCTTGAATTTGATTACTAAAAAATGTTAGTGTTTTAATTTTTGGCATAAAATGAAACCAATTATTTGAAATCTTATTAAATAAATTTGAATTTAAATCTAACGTTAACAAATTAGCAATGGTCACATTTATATTTTCTGGAATAGATTGAATTTTGTTCCACGCGAGTCTCAAATTGCTGAGTTTGTTCAGGTTCCCCAGAGATTTCAAAGGAAATATATTCAGAAAATTTTCCGTAATATCCAGCTCGGTCAAACTATCTTCTAAGTTGTGAAATGCATTATCCGAAATGTTGGCAATTTTATTCCCCTTCAAATTGATTTTCTTTAATTTCAGATTTATGAATGTATCCGCTTGAATTCCTTTGATGTCATTTAGTTGTAAATCAAGTGCTTCAATGTTGTATAATTCGTCGAATGATTCGTGTGGAATCCTGTTTAATTTGCTTGATATTATACTCAGGGACCCCATCGAATCTCGAAGAGATGTGAAAGCATTGGGGCTTATTTTGTTTATACCGGACTGTGAAATTTGTAAATTGATTATTTTCACTTGCGACGGAAAAAGGTCTGCTCTTAATTCCGTTGTTGAGCTTTCTAGATCGTAAATTGATAAAGATTGAATGGTTCCTTTTATCTTTGACAGTACATTTTTTACAACTCCGGGAGTAGCACTGGGGCATTCTAAAAATAAACCTGAAATAAAGCGATCACGTAATAATATTAATTATACATTCTTTTATACCTTTTTGCATTAAAATAATATTATATGAGCCACAATTATTGCACCCAAAGACTTCAAACTTAAATTAGACTGAACTTCATATAAAAAATTTTATTCTTTATTCTAACTCTGAAAGCTAATGTTTACTCTTGCAGTTTTAGTAATAAATAAATCACGCATCACATTCGTAATTTCGTCGTATTCGATTCCTTGTGTCACGGGTGCTATGGACACACACAAAACGAGGGCACATACATAAGAAACAGAAATTCAAATTCATCATTCAAATCTCTGCTCTGCTGGGAATCGAACCCAGGAACCTCCGCGCACCTGTGTCTTATCAACTGCGCTATTTAAGTCGTCGTTACAGGTCGTAAGCACTTCCAATAAACTACTCAAACATTCGAATTATTGATTTACTTAATAAGATCTACCGACAAATAGTATAAATACCATACCTTCTTTGAAATTATAACAGGGACATATTGGATTTTCTGCGAGGCTGGGACACTGTGACTGTTCTTCTCCTTGCAGTATCGGAGTATGGATGATAATAAGAAAGACGTATACACCGCATTCTACGATGGGTAATTGAGTAAACATTCCCATATTGATCGGACGTCATTTCAGTAACATGTTGCATCCGGCGCATCAAATGGCCAAGTTACTTGACTCTGTAACAAGAGAAAAAAGGACATTATTACCGGATAGCATAATTGTCAATACGACATTATGACGAAGGATTTGGGTTTGGAAGTTTAAATCTCAGGCTGAATGGTAAGTACATGAAATCAATCATTGCATCTCTTAATAAATATAGTGTCAAAAAATGTCTTTATGTTTCTAGCTATGTAGGTATTCTTACATGTATACTTTTGTATATGTGTTAGGTATGTACGTTACCCTTTTAAACCTTTTAAATGTTTGCTTATTAAAAAACTTTTCTGCTCCACATTCCTATAAAATCCAATTCAGTCCAGTGCCAAAAAATTTCGACAATTTCGTGGTCTGTTACTTAAAAATAAAAATCTACTGCTATAAATAAATAGGATCCTAAGGTTTACATTAATAAGCAATGTAAGTATACTCTTCAGAATAATTTATAAAAGCTGAGGTTTTTATTTACCTTTAGGATAAATTATAAAAATTAGAGATGTAAGCAAAAACAATACGTATGAAGACCCACTTCGCGACTTACTCTTTTATGGAGTTCGTTATATTTGTGTTGGAAAAAAGTTTCGTTATACACTTATTATGAAGAAAAAGTAAGGTTTTGTTGCGTGAAACTTCCTCCTTACACAATACCCGAAAAGTTCTTTGGCCTTATTATTTAAGAAGTTATAAAAAGGTATTTACGACGAGTTGAGAGTATTTTAGATAGAAAGGAAGATTTCTTCTTTTAAGTCTGGCGAAGTTTCTTACTTTATAGAGACAGGCGACATAATTTCCGAGTTTTCCAAGAATAGAATCTCATGAGTACCTAAAATTTTAATGCATGCAGTTGTGATGAATTAAAGCGATGAAAACTACAATAGCATGTGTGCCGCCGGCTGTCTTGACAACTTCTATCTAGACGAGGCGGGGAATGCTTCGCGTTCTCCTCAGAACAAAGGTATTAAATATTTTATATCTCAGATAGCTGTGTGACCCACATTTATCACGGTCGCATAATCATGAATAACTATTGGATTCGAACCAGTATCGGATGTACTGTAATGTCGAAATATCAGTGGTTAATGCGTGTAGCTGAAATATTGCTTGTCTATGTTACTACTAATGGACTACTGCTTACACAATGATACTGACAATTTAAATAGACGCAAAAAGAAAAGCTACGTATCTGTTTTCGTTTAGAACTGAAATCATGAATTAATAACAATTAATAGGTAGGTATCATGGAAGACAATCCATATTGTTAAGAATTATCATTTAAACGAACGTAGAGGTAACGAAAATATTTCTGCAAGTTTTGTGGACTAATGTGAATTGTTGAATACCTTCTTAGCGAATTTATTACACTGGCATAGCACGACGTATAAAAAAAATTTGACCCATAAAATATCTTAGCATCAGTAAATTTTTGAAACTATTACTATTAATTTTATTCTCATTGAACTGTGCAGTAATAGTTCCATGTTACGTTACGACTCAATAGATGGCAATTTACTCTACTTCCGTAACAACCCTTAAATCTACCACTTAAATTGATATCCTTGCACGGGTACAAATTACACTCAAATAAATAAGTGGGTTTTCCCCCAGCGTAATAAATAAAAGCCGAAGTCGAAGCTATTGTAAAACCTCTATAATTATACAAAGGAAATACCACAGATATATATCTAAATAGATACCGCAAGTTCGCCCATTTATATGAAAACCGACGATGCCACTTTTTTACTACCTACCTCCTAATAAACAATAAGATTGAACGTTTAAGTGATGGGCATGCCACTTGAACGCGTAACCTAATTAAAAGCACCGATACGAATAATATGAATGACAAGTTTGAAACAAATCGATTTTATTCCAAAACAGCGATGGACAACCACGACAAAATAAATAGGGACGATGTTTGCGCAAAGCGCACAATTTTCAATATTTTGTAACGGAACGTGAGTATCATTTGCGTGGTCTTTTTTGATACCTCGTTGATACAGTTCGTTCGCTACCTCATTAGAGAGCACACGCTTGTTTGTTCACTTCGCATCAACGACTACGGTTCTCAAACTTTTGCCGAAATGTTTACGTGTGCAAGTTGTGCAGTGCAGTATTCGGAAGGTCCAGTGTGTAGTCAGTGTAAAAAGCACTATGATTTCACGTGCGCCGGTATCACCGAGGGGGGCTACAGAAAATTGGGTGATAGGAAAAATACCTGGAGGTGTCCGAAATGCAAGTCCAATTTATCACCGTCACCTGCTACTTCACCACTGCCTGTATCACTGGATAGAATACAGGAACAGCTGAATACCGTGATGCTACAGTTGGCGCCACTATCGTCGCTGGTGGAGGATATTAAATTGATCAAAAACGAAATTAATATCCTAAAGCAATCCCACAATTCAGTCCACGAGCTCGTCAACAATTTCTCTAGACAGTTTCAAGAAGTGGAGTCAAAAGTAAACAAAATGGAGACAGATGTACAGGAAATTCCAACGTTAAAAGCTGAGATCGGAAGGCTTCATAGGGAATTAGAAGAAAGAGATCAATGGGCCCGAGCAAATAATGTCGAAATAAGAGGGATTCCTCTGAAAAAAACAGAAAATCTTTATGAGATCGCCCAAAAAATTGGTCAAGTCTGCAATTTTAATATCAAAAAGGAAGACATTAATTACATTGCTCGCATTCCTACCCGTGTGCCGAATAATGTGAAGCCCATTGTTATTTCCTTCAATAACCGTTACACAAAAGAGGAGTTAGTTGCAGCATCTCGTAGAAATAAACAGCTTAAGCTATCGTTGCTAGGTTTCACTTCTTCTGAGAACTTCTACGTAAATGACCACCTAACCCAACGAAATAAAACACTGCTGAGCAAAGCGAGATTGCTAGCTAAAGAGAAAAACTTTAAATACATTTGGGTAAAACACTCCAAAATAATGGCCAGGAAATCAGATACATCTCCAGTATTTTTTATAAAATGCGAAAACGATCTCGCGAAAATAATTTAATATGTAAATTACAAGTGCTTAGTTTTGTCTTAAACACTTTGAGGGTCACAGCCATAACCAGAGTTTTTTGTTCGTCTTATCGCTGTTCGAATGCGCTAGTCATCGGGGAAGTCGTACAGACAATAATGCATGTAAGTTCACTACAGCTTATTCAATTATCACCCAAATGCGCTTGCGCTTGCGCCGCCTTAATGCGGACTATCCCGTGCGCTAGCGCCGCCTCAATGCTAATTATCCCTTGCGCACTGCGTCAGTTGTTTATTACTTTGCTACTTGATTTTGCTACTAAGTCGCTATTTGATTTTTATACTACCGTACTTATAGCTATTAACTGGAAGTTGTATCTAAAACTTATTTCAATCGAGGTTGTTATAATCCTTGTCTCTTATTCTATTCAAAATAAGTGTTCTATTTTACTATATTTGAAAGCTATTTACCCGTCAAGTTTGTGCGTCTGTTACTTTATTTTTATGAAGTGTATATTATTCCATTTATTACAATTACCCTTTCACACAGTATTTTTTAAATATTACATGCATCTATATCTACATCAAAAATCTATTTACGTCCTTATTGACCCTTATATTATAATCTTAAATAGGTGTATTTTTTTATTATTATTATATTTTTACATTGTTATAGCTACAACCTTTTACTTTCAACTATGTTTGAATGCTATTCACCACATAAAAAATATTGCACCTATTTTATATAAGTGTTTTTACTTACTTTTATACTCTTATACTGTGTCGATCTTAACCTTTTTCTCAAAATTATATTTGAAAAAGAATAATATATTATTCCACATAAAAATTTATGTGTTTTATTTTCTCTTATACAAGTTTATTTTATCATCCTTATACTTTTTTACTATTGGAATGTCAACCCTTTACTTGATTTCATATCTGAAACACTCACAACTTGAAACTCAAAACCTTAAAATGAATATCTCCTATGTTTTAAATAAGTATAATTATCTAATGAATACTGGGATACTTATTTGGACTAGCCTACCATTGTGTCTCATGTTGAATATCTGGACTCTACTAAGGTATCTCTTAAAGTCTATTAACAATAGCCAACCTTAGCATATACTATCAAAATACTCGAGGACTGCGTACAAAAACACACTTATTCAAAAGAAACTTATGTCTGAGCACTTATGATATTATTTCATTAACTGAAACTTGGTTAATCAACGGCATATTTAACAGTGAGCTCTTCGATGACCGGTACATTGTCTTCCGGAGGGACAGAAATTATGAAGCTACACGCGAAAAGTACGGTGGTGGGGTACTACTGGCCATACGCCGTGAGCTATGTGTAGTAGAACGTCCGGAATGGTCATCTCCAGCAGAGGACATTTGGGTTACTGTAACGTTAAAAAGTAAAAATTATAACGTGAAAAAAGTACACATTTGTACAGTCTACCTCTGCAACGAGAAGTTTGGATATTCATATAGTTCACAACTAAACAACTTTTCAGATAATTTATCTCTTATCGTTAACTCATGCCCAGATGACTATTTCATTATCATAGGTGACTTCAACTTAAGTAATATAAAATGGGCACCTCACTGTAACCCACCATGCTCTGGAATAGCAGGTATAACACAAAATAATTTTTTTGATACTCTTTCGGAGTGCAATTTAAAACAATACAATTTCTGCCAAAACATAAACAACAGAATCTTAGATCTAGTGTTATGTAACACACCCCTATCTGTATGTCACTGTAGTGAATCATTAGTACCAGAAGATGTTCACCACAAATCCCTAGATATAACATTTGATACTCGTAACTATGATACTTTGAAGTTAAAACCAAGATTAAAATATTTTTACGAATTAGGAGATTACGATAACATAATAAAATTACTAAAAGATATTAATTGGGATGACTGCTTACTCCAAATTCCACTGGAAGAAGCTGTACATAACTTCTACGCACATTTAAGAGATGTAATAAGCAAAAACATTCCCCAAAAACCTGTATCGCATCCTACTTATCCGCCTTGGTATAACAGCTCACTAAGAAAAGTGCTCAAAGAAAAGCATAAATTCCATCAGAAGTATAAAAAATATGGTAACACAGATGATTATGACACTTTCTCTTTATTACGTCAAAGAGCAAAACTGTTAGAAGCGGAGTGCTATTCTGCCTATCTCCAAAAATGTGAAAACGCTATTATAGACAACCCGAAGCTGTTCTGGACATTCATTAAGTCAAACAAGACGGGTTCAAATACATTACCATCATCTCTAACTTATAATGACCAGTCAGCAGATTCAGGCGAAGATATTTGTCGACTCTTTGCATCATATTTCCAATCTACATTTCTCTCGTATCCAACTAACAAGACTGACTGTTCCGCAACATCAATTTCTTACTATAATAACATCTTAAGTGGCATAGAAGTTACCCCCGACTTGATTAAAAAAATCCTCAAATCCCTTGACCCTACCAAAGGAGCTGGCCCTGACCAGATACCAACATCATTTATTATAAAATGTTCCGACAGCTTAATAAGACCCTTAACTATACTGTACACGCGCTCCGTAAATGAAGGTATCGTCCCAAAAATTTGGAAATCTGCTTTTATCTCACCAATTCATAAAAGCGGTAGTAGAAATGAAGTTACCAACTACAGGCCGATTTCTAAACTCTGTGTCTTTGCAAAAATACTTGAACGGATAGTTCACACTCAGTTGTACTGCAATTTCTCAAATATGTTCACCACTGAACAACATGGCTTTCTTAAAAATAGATCAACAACTTCTAACTTATTAACATTTACTGATTATATAACATCTAATATGGACTCTGGTGGGCAAATTGACGCTATATTTACCGACTACAGCAAATGTTTTGATCGTATAGACCATTCCATTCTATTACAAAAGCTTTATTCGGCCGGAATCCATGGCAACTTGTTTAGATGGTTCAAGTCATATATTGAGAATAGAACCCAGGCAGTAGTCTTAAATGGATATTGTTCTGCATGGAGCCACGTACCGTCAGGGGTCCCCCAGGGATCGCTTTTGGGTCCGTTATTGTTTAATTTTTTCGTTAACGATATTCACAACTGTTTCGTCCACTCTAAATTTTTAATGTACGCAGATGACATGAAGATTTATAAGCAAATCAGAAACCTTACAGACTGTCACCTTCTGCAACAAGATCTAAAAAGATTTGAACAATACTGTAATCAAAATAAACTAGACTTAAATATAGCAAAATGCTTTTCAATAACTTTTAGTCGTAAAATTCACAACATCGAATTTAAATATTCCCTTAGAGGCCAACAGCTTAAAATTGTGGACGAAGTACGCGACCTAGGCATCATACATGACTCAAAAATAACCTATGAGAAACACATCGACTTCATCGTAAAGAAAGCGAACAAATTAATGGGATTTATTATTAGAATAAGCTCTGAATTTAAAAGTGTTAAGATTCTGAAGATTCTGTATTGCTCTTATGTACGTAGCATCCTCGAGTATTGTTCGCAGATTTGGAGCCCCTATTACAACATACACATAAATAGACTAGAGTCCGTCCAAAAAAGATTTTTAAGGCATATTCAGTTTAAATTTCTATTATTTGATGACACATACGAAGCTAGATGTAAGAGACATCACATCTTACCCCTTTATAAAAGACGGGAAATTGCAGACATTATTTTTCTTGCAAAAATTGCTCAACATAAAATAGATTCCCCACATCTCCTTAGCAAATTAAGTTTAAAGGTCCCAACGACTATAAGATCCATGAGATCAGTGAGACAACCTCATAATTCTCTGTACATACCTCTTTGTACAACTAAATATAAGAAAAACTCATTCTTTATCAGATCCGCTAGATTCGTTAACGAATTAAACGACTTCCCCGATCTCGACATTTTCAACACTGATACAAGTAAAATTAAATTAAACATTTCAAACAGTTGGTTTGATTTGGTGTGACTCCATAAAAGTATTAAAATTATTTAGTATTAGCAAAATTAGTTAGTATTCGTTTTAATTCTCTTGTATAGTCATAATTCTTCTCATGTTTTATATCTGGCAAACTTGTATACGTTATGTAAACAAATAAGTGTAGTTTATATATATGTGAAAACTCTTAAATGGTGTATAGTTTTATAAGTAGTGGTTAAGTTGATGTAAACACTGTATGTTTTCCAAATAAAATAAAATAAAATAAAATAAAATAAAAAATAGATATCTGAGGAAAATACTGATTTGCTTTCTAATTTGAGTGAACCACCAGAAAGGGGATTATTAATCGTTTGTCCTGGATATGCACTGTTACTCCCATTGTTGATATTTCCTATTTGCGGTACCCCGGTACCCATTCATAATTAATTCAAAAGGTATTGAAAAGGACCCAAATAATTTATAGTCGTAACTGGCACCGCGCATTTGTCTTAGAAAGTTAGGATTTATTGTTACTTGAGATTGTTAATTAAAGGAGGCTGTCCTTGTCAAACTGTAAAACATTTTGCTCATAAACCTTACTTTCTGGATTAGAAATAAATATTTAATTCGGGATTAAATGAATATTAGATAATAGCGAGTTGAAAGACTGTGTTAAATTAAAAAAAGAGCAACGTATTTTTAACGATGATAGAGATAGATAACCACAACGCATCCGGCGTTGTGGTTATCTATCTCGGATATACGTTGTAATTATGATGGTCTGTCGAACTCAATCTCCGTAGCAATGTAGGGCAAAGTATTTTTTATAGTTGGCTGCAACCCTTTTACGACCCACTGTTGGCCACGGGTCTCTCTCCAAAATAGAATTGGTGGGCTAGTCACTGAATTTCATTAATAAGATTTTTTACTGTGGCAATTTAGTTAGTCAAAAAGTGATTTTACTGTAAATTCAATCAACCTCAAATATCTCGAAAACCGTTGAGTTTTGAATAGAGCTTCAGATGACATAAACGACTGCTTTTGACCTTATCTCATGCCCTTAACGGGAATACGACACTTTACAAGTAATCCTGTATATGCCTAGTAGCTCACTTTTTATGACGTATCAATCGATTTTTTTCTAAATATAAAATATCTCTGAAGTTTCGTTAATGAATCAAAAGACCGTACAAGCTTTGAATTGTCCGATACAAAATACGATACCAGTACCAACCCGAGCGATATGAGCGAGGTTCTATTCGTTACTAGACTTTCTCTAACGATGCTCAGTCACATCCTGCAGGTTCAAAATCATCAAATGTGAATATCAAATCTCCTCTCCTCCTCTAAGTATCAAAAGCAAAAATTAAACGCATATGAAATTTTCTACATGTAAGATACTAAGGATTAAAATTTCGTTTTGTAACGACAAAAAATTTTGTACGTTGAGTGAAAATAATAAATAAAAGCTTCAACACTCATAACCCCATACTAGGATTCCTTGTGTTGTTTAAAGTCATCATTCAAATTTATGCTCCGCTGGGAATCGAACCCAGGACCCTTCACACAGTGTTCCTGCGTCTTTACAACTACGGGGTCGTCATTTAGTGAAAAGCATGAAATACAGTAAAAAGAACACAAAAAGTTCTTTTAAAAACTACTACCCGAAGGATGCACGGAACGAGCTAAGCTATTTTATTACCTACTAGACTGTGCTGTGCTTCGCCCGCGTGCATTTTAGAACTTGGTGCAGAGAAGGGTAAAAAGTAAAAGCGGTTATTGTGATTAAACTATGATAGTTAGATATGTGCTCGCGCAAACTTTTTTGTAGATCTTAATAAGACCTACAAACCCGTAGTACATCATTTTGTTCTATTGTCAATAGTTTTTGCACCGCAAACATAAATAGGTTTTCGATTCAATTTTCTTACGGATCCCTAATTTTTTTGAAAATAAAGTATAGCCTATTAACCTTCCTCTTTTTTTTAAATTTTGAAATCGATCCAGTAGTTTCCGAGATAAGCGCGTTCAAACAAACCAACAAACAAAAAAACAAACAAACAAACAAACGCTTCAGCTTTATAATAATTATTATACATAGAATATAGATATAGATTTTTAATTTTTTTTAAAGATTTTTGTACTAATACTTCTTTTGCACAAAAATAATTTTAAAACTCGTAGCGTCCTCAAGAGTTTGTAGAGTTTCATCCAGAAGACTTATTCAGTGGCATTAATCAAAGGCTGCTACGGAAAAGTAGGAAATACGAAATACGAGGAATAATTTTTCTTAAAAACATTCACCTACTTTCCATATTATAGTACCTACTTTAGAGTCGCCTTATTTACATGTGTAATTTTTATCTGTAAATGGACAAAGGAAGTAAGAAATCGGTTAACCAAGTTAACCAACTCTATTTAAAAAATTAAGGCAGGATGCGGAAGGCGGCACAGTAAAATTAAGAATCGATTAATTCTCGAAGCGTTTATTTTAGACAAGGCGCCCCTGGGGGCACTGAAAAATAATAAAACAGAAAATTACCTTCAAGCTTAACTTTCCTTAAAGCCGCGGCTGGTCGCTAGCGGCTCGCCCCAAAGAAAATATCCCATTGAACGAGCCAACGCGTTTTCATATTACGTTCGGTCTGCCGCGGTTCTTTACAAGATAATAATCGCTTTTTCACGATGGAGTAGTGTACCTACACGTATTTCGAAAAGCGTTTTTTAATTTACGTCCCGCCTCGTCCGTAATCTATTTTTGTTTTGAGAATTCCTCAAAAAGCGCCTGAATTGCGCGTGTTAAAAGAATCGAATTAAATCTTTATTAAGGCACTTCAAAGCTGTTAGTCGCAACTCGGTTTAATACAACAGCATTCCGGTAATAGAAGAAGTTGCTACAAGCCACTCATCTTGCGATTATTCTGAAATCACAATATAATTACGCTAATGCCTCGAGCAGCGATTCATCAGTAGTAAAGTCGGGTAATTAAATTTTATTGGCCGTATATTTTGTATAGAATGAAAATTCCATCAGTTTTCAGGAAATAGGCCGAGAAATCCTATTTAAGCGGAATTGCAGAGGACGGATTTCAACTCCAATAAAGCATGTATCAGCAAGTAAGGCGCCAAACGCTTTTGGCTACTTTCGAAGTGCGACGCCACACAATGGGGTCACACATATATCAACAGTCCTACGTACAAAACTGGTTGTCTCCCCTTCCTTTCGTAGTGTAAGTTTCTTTAACTTACTGCACCCTTAACCGGACAGGTCGAACCGTCCAAAGTTATTACGTAAATTTATAAAGGTTCGTTTGAACTTTTCGTGACACGATAAAAAACCAAACAAGGAAAAACCTCTAGAAAATCTGTAACAAATAGTGGTCACTAAACGTGAGACAAAATATACATAGAAAAATCCATATTTCACTACCCACCCTTTTTTATCCCATTGGATTATCCAAGTAATTATGACATAGGCCTGCGGCCAGAATAAAAACTTAAGGAGTAGGTAGACTGTCATAGAAAATAAACCATTGGGGCGAACCGAGAAGGTACCTATAGCTCAACTAGAGATGGCACCACGAATATCCTGAATCACGCGATCAAAGCTACATACATCGCTGGCATATGAACAAATCTTTGAGATGAGATGAGATGCCTAGGCATATCGTAACATGCCCATCGAAACATTTCGGTCGCTTGCGATCTACTCAAGCAGACATATGCGCGCTTGTCGGGTTCGGGTATCAACCGAAATGTATAAACTGGACAGCAATATATAAAGGTATAAATACAATACAGTAAACATACAAAATCTGAATTTTGCCAGGTGATCCGGTTTTATAGAATATTCGTATTTCGTAGAGTCACTGCGTGGGTAGCGATGACACAAAAATATTTTACAATAACATCGACTTATTTAATTCTCAAAATATATTTATAAGGAGTAACAGTGGCATGTCTAAAACATGATTGCAATAAAAGTGTAGAAAAAGTATTTATTTATTTGTTTTGTTACTAGCTAATACTAAGTTAACGAAAGAAAGTAAAAAATGAGATAATTTTGTTTATTTACTTTATCTCCATAAAATAATATTAAAAAAATACTTCAAAAGATATTCTACTAAGAAGATTCTTAGATTCTTGTAAGATTACTGATCTTGGGTTATGATGAAATACGCAATTCACAATACAATAACACAAAATCTCATTATCTTGTAAGTGTGTAACTTTCCTACACCTTGATTAGTTTTCTGTTTCAATTTATGTAGTAAAAGTGTTGTTTATGTGCTCTTAGAATATAAGTTATTATTAAGTTAAGGAGAGTAGTAGTTAAACAAGTTTTTTTGAATAAAAGAAAAAACTTCCCTTTTGATATATTATGTTTCTTTACCTGACAGTTACACCAGGGATTTAAACGGATCAATTTTAAAAGTCAAAAAGTTTTTAGTGTCAAAGTCAAAAAGATTGAGAAGTGCGGTGCTTTCCCAAAGGAACGTGCCTTGTTCGACAGTTTTCTTTCACAGTCCATAATAGAATTATCGTATCAAAAGCTTTCTACGATATAGATAATAATATATATTGGTAAACGGGTATTGAAGAGTTTTGGTGTAGAGATTTTAGAATTAGGAGGCTACTTTCTTTCAAATTTTCGAAAACCACAAGCTAATAAATAATACCTATTGAATTATCCATCGTAAATATCTTCATGTCTGTAAAAATTTATAATATTCTACAATAGCATTGTGGTACATCAATGCACTGCAATTTTTAATCATTCACGGGAATGCAAAATTATTCAATGAAAATTGGATGTGTTGGATTATTTGAGTATTATCGCAGCATCACTCAGACATGCAGAGTCACTCATGATGTTTAACTTCGTGGAGTAAGACACCAAATAATAAGCAACAGAGTTATTACAGCTGTTTTCTATTAATTACGATATTAAGAAATCTGGCACAAGGTAACAGAACAATGGAGCAGGTGGGTACCTATATCAGAGATATAGGTTTAAGAATGTGTGTATCAGGTGGCTTCTTTCCTCTTCAAGTAATAATGGTGGCTTAAAAAGGAAATTCGTTGTCTTATATTGTACTTATATTGTACGACACCTGTCGCGCTTCAAACACTTAGGAAATTCTAATATTAATGTAAGTACGAGTAATTTCGAGCACCAACATAAATTAAGGCAGGCCCTTTTTATTTATTTAACGAATATATTACAGGCTTAAATTTATATAACAGTGTTACTGAAAGTTTTTCAATAAAATTTGGATTTATCTGTAATATGTAAGTTATTTCTAATATTCAACTTATGAAATCTATGTAAAAAAGGAAGAGCCAACCAAGAAAGACGGACAAAGTAAAGAATGCATTTAATTTTGGTGTAACACACACTTGTACATTATTTAATTTGAAATAACAAGATTCATCCACTATTTTGTTCGCGATGATACAAAATTCCCTATCGCTAACCAAAAGGATAATTTGCATTAATTTACAACACATATTATAGCAATACAACACAATACATTATAGCACGTATACCTACCAAACTGAACTTTTCCATTATTTAGGGGCCTTATTATGATTTTATATAACGCTACCTGTCCCATCAATTTTCTAGTGGTGAACGCGACGCAAACTGTCACAAGGCACTCAAGTCCCACGGCAGGGCCTCAACCCCATCAATCATTTCTTACTCGTCAAGATTCCATCCACACCTCAATTCTCAGTTCTCTGTGGATCTATTTGGCCGCTCGTTTGTGCCCCGTACGTGTATTATGGGATAATTTTCCTTCTCAGACATTCCCAAAGCTTCAAAATAGAGGTTTGCGAAACCTCACATCTAACTGTCGATGTAGTGTCTGAGTAGGTGTACATTATAGCTACGATTTTAGACGTAATCATTTAAATTAGATATCCGATTCGGAACTCATGTTCCTAAGTATTCATGTTCAAGGTATCGATGGAACTTATTAGATATTGTTTGTAGGGTATACAAGAAATTGTTTATTCATTTGTAATATTACAACCATGAGTTTTGAGCATAGATCACGAGCATATTAAAAATGTTTAATATGCACGCAAAATAAATAAGAAGCAACATATAGCAGTTAATAATTATGCAACTCTTTTCTTTGTATTAATATATAGAAAAAGGAACTATCAATGACAAATGGCTAACTCAAGGGTTACTTACGCTAGGGCAAGTCCCCTCGTTACTTTACGTAGATAGGGGTGGATCTATTCTTTTCATCATAATTATAAGTAGATATTTGTTCTAACATAATAATATGTTTGTAACGTAAGAAATTATACGGTGACAAGGTTTATGATATTCAAGTAGTTGAAAAAACTAGCTTTCTTTAAGATAAATTTTGAGTGCAAAGTCAAATCTATCTCTAAGTGAATTAAATACTGTCTGTTATCATATCTAAACAAAAAAAGACATTATTGATCTGAATGAACACAAAAGGATTTTTTTTGCTCTATAAGTCCTGTGTTTTATTATTTCTTTTTTTCAAGTTGTAGTTGCTTGACGTCGCTTAATAGCTCCAATTTTAACTAAAGGATTTGTGAGGAGAACTTAAACCAGAAATGCGACACGATTGTTGCCATAATCAAACCACAAATGTAGACAGGTAGAACCTTCTCAAAGATTAGCTTGGTTGACATTACAGTCACGTCTAAGTGATCTAGTCGGTCTGAGCTACATTAACATATTTATTCAATTTTGTACTTAAAGCCCTGCTACGGGTTTTAGGTACCTGTCTACGGTCCACTTTAAGGCATTCAAAAGCTAAAAAGTTGACAATATTTCTTGCACTTTGGATTTGCAATGATGCAATGTGGGCTTCGTTCATTAAAAGTTATAGGAATTCTGCATTGTTAGTTTACCTTCGTTTTTATTCCTGTTTTTTAAATTTATTGTTTACTCATTAAAATATTCCATGAACATAGAAAACAATAAAATTACAAATTTTATTTGATTTGATATTATAATTTTTAAATTAAAAACTGCTAACAAACAAAGTTATTAGTGTCACTAAGAAATAATTTCAGCATAGATAGGGGGAGAATTAATTGTGGTACATTCGGCAGTAGATTACCGAGCTACGCCGGGGGGCCGCCATTTGTCAATGTAATCATCTTTTCACGAGCTCCAGGACTATCGCTGGCTCCCAGTAGACTATCGCGGTTGGCATCAAATAGGCGTGCGGATATGAGATACCCTACGAAGTATGGATGTATTTGTATAAAAGTTTGAGTGCTCAGACTATATATCTTGTGTGTTTAAAAGTGATTTTTTTAAAAATTAAGAGCTTAGAAGACAAAGACTAATACAAAAATGTTTATTTGCACGAATATGATGATCTATACGCTGGTTCGTAACTAACATGTATGATATAACAAAGCAGTTGTTCAATCCATATTAACCTTTTCAGTTTTTAATGCAAATTTTTGCAATGAAAGATTTTTAGAAGAAGATAGATACATCATAATAACGACTGGCTAATATGATGTAGACAAGTACTTACCATCATTTCTATGCCATGAGCACGAACAGTATCGTTTATTCGTAATTTAAAGTTCCCGTATTAACGACATAGGTAAACATACAATTATTTTTGTGTTCATATTATTGTGAAGGTCACTTTTTATTCTACAAGCATGACATATAAATTTCTGGGTCATAAAATGGATTATTAAATTTAAAGGATTTTTATTAAAAATCCAGCAAAAGAGTGATAAATTCTCAAAAGTATCTTCAATCGAGACAAATAGTTAAATTTAAATGTAACAAAATAAATAAACAACACTTCACTCTCATAGCCACACACTAGGATTCCTTGTATCCTGGGCGCCCTATACACACAAAAGACAAGAAAATACATACCCTAACCAAAAACAGAAACTTTACTTATAGTTCATATCTCTGCTCGGCTCGGAATTGAACCCAGAATATGCGCACCGCACCGGCAACTTAACCACTGCTCCATTCGGGGTCATCATGTAAGAAAAATATATTTGCCATATTTCGATTTACGATCGATGCCTAATGAGTAGGTAAGAGAACATAGAAATTACACAATAGTAGGTAATAAGTAATTTGTGTAATGTTATTGTCATTCATAAGCCTGTTTCTATGGTTACGCTAATTTATTAATACATTCAAGTTATTCATTTGTTCCGGATATTACGAACATTTGTCTCATAAGCTAGGGACGATTTGATTTACTGCCCGAGATTATAATAAAATTATTAGGTAGGGAATAGTAGGGATTGTGTACACGTTTATATTATGTATATAACTATGTTGGGGGTTCCTCTGAAAAAAGAAGGACGTAGCCACCGTTATTTGCGCATATGCTAAGTGATTTGAAAATAAATTATTAAAAACAGGTTTAAGATATAGTTTTAGTTTCTTTTGGTGTTGCCTGTGTTAATAGTGTCAATTGGATGTGTAGAAATGGGCCTTACATCCTTTATAAGACAAAGGCGAGTATTGGGCTATTAGGCTCCTAATCCTAAGTGGACCCTAATCCTTATCATTGTGCGTTTAACAAGACTTACATCGAAGTACTATTCGGATGACGAATTGGTTAAAAAAAAAGATACACACATAAGACCTACCTATGTCTAATCAAGTTTAGGGCAATGCCACCCCTTACGGTCTCCAATAGGTATCAATCAACAACCTGTATCTAATAATTTAGGACAACCGGAACCGATAGGCAAACATGCTCTTTGATGCATGTCAATGCGCTTTACACCTTGCCACTCAAGGTACCATGCACGAGTAGGTTGCTAACATTAGTTGATAGCTGACGATTGTTTTGCCTGATTCAAATGACTGACTTGGTTCAGTCGCTATTCACATCTTAGTGACATCTATCTCATCTCATCAGTTTCAGTAGGTACCTTAACATTTAGGTAATATGTACCTAGTTTAAGTAGCTTTATCTAATAACCACAATACTAAATTAAAATATTATAGATGATACAATTAACAAAAATAATTTTCGTGAACATCTGAAATACTTAGGAGATGAACACAAATGAAGTTAAAATTCAGAAAGTAGGGCGCCAGTGTAAAAATTTAGGTAGGTAAGATAAGAAAACAAGAAAGAAAGTTTTGAATCACAAACTTTTTAATTTCAGTAATTCGAAAACAACATTTCATACTTTTATAAGTGCTCCCGCATTTTCTTACTAGGGTGAAATAAATCTTAGATTTCCCGACCAAAAGATTTATTTAAATCCAACAAAAGTTATTTTAAAATCCAGCGGTAAGTACTGGAACGAGTCATGGATTATTGCCATAGGGTTGGAAGAGACGTCCAAATTTTATATTCGAGAGCGAAAAGCGAAACGCTTTTTTACTTTTCCGTACCCAAAGGGTGCCAACGGGGAATCACTCAGCTGACTGTCTTTACGTCCGTGTATCACAAGTCACCTTTTAACCCGAAGAAAGAAAAATGCTTAAATACAAATTTTCAGGGGAGAAAATTTGATTTCCTAAATGCCTGAATGCTTTTTTCAAACGTTGTTTTTAGAATGTAAAGAGCGCCGAGAAATCACTTCGTGGTCTGTTCATCCTTTAATCGATTGGCTAGGTAGAGCTTACCGCTTCTTAACCCAATAAAGCAGCATGTTCTTCATGTGTTATGCTTCAGCGGGGGATATATTTCAAATAATATTTGAGGCGAACACCAAAGTCCTAATGAGTAGCAAAGCACAACCCACGTGCAACCTCAAATGGAGTAGAAATCCCGTCTGAGGTCGTTGCTGGATTTTTATAAATGCTTTGCCCCTCATTAAGACTGACATCTTCGTCTCATATAAAGTTATCTCCGGCAACCACGTCTTCACGTTCTCTAACCAAAATACAAGATATGAAGAACAAGCTTAGGTTGTATGTACCTCCAGCAGCCGGGCTTAGAAGCGCGCATAACCCCGCTGCTTAAGTAGATGGCAAAGGATCGCAAAAGTTGGCCATTAATCCATTTGACATCCAATCCATATTAGAGCAGCGTGGTGTCTAGGCCTACCCTGTTGTGGGGCCATTTAAGGGTTGCAGCTAAAGTACCTATGCTACTATGGCTCTATGGACACTACGGCTCTACCAGGTGGTAGAGCCCCCTTTAAATCTCTACTACCTGTAAATCTCAAGAACAATTATTCTAATATCCGTACCAGTACCCAAACCTTTGAAGACATACACATGACAATATCTTATCACGTTAATTGAGTGTAACACATACATTAACATTCTTTTTTCTCGCTGAATAGCCGGGCGCGTTGATTTGATTGTTATCTTTTGTAAAATGGGTCAGTCCACATCCGCAGACCGAATCTCGTGTTAGATGTTGGGTAATGTCCTCTTATTTTTATGATTTTAAATTTTTAGCGATAAATGAATAAGTATACAGAAATGTATTTGAATTTAATGTCTTTTTCCATGTTTAACTGTGTTTGCGTTGTGGTTAGTTTGTGAAGTTATTTAAATTCTAACAGATGGCAATCCTCGCACGTTAATTTTTTCCCTACCTTTATGTATCAGAATTAAAGGTGGTTTCTGTACTGTAATGTAGAATTTTGTTTATTTCACCATATATTTTTACAGTTACCAATGACCCAGGGTTAGATAACTTTTAAATAAGTAAATACTACCAATGTCAGCAGTTTCTAAATACTGCGATATCATTGCCTCTCTTAGGTATGAGTATTTATTGTTCTAAAAATTGAAACCATTGGGAAAATGTTTCATTTTGTTCAAATTATAATTTTCATCTCTAATGTCAAAAAAACTTCTTTCACACGTTTATAAAATTGTGCTTCTGGAGCATACCTTCGCACCGTACAATTTAGGAATACTTTAAACGAAATTACATTTTTAAAGCGTATAAAAAATATATTTGAAACAGCAAAATTTTACTGAAAGGAGTTTTTAGTGACAAGCGCGCGCTAACAAGAGCCAAACAAAGCAGTTTGGAGTACATTCATTTTTTGATCCTATAACAACGCAAAAAGTTGGACTAGGGCGTCGTGGATGTGAATGTTTTCGTTTGCTTATAACAAATAGTCTTTTTCTTACCTCCCATTCACCGAAAGCTGGCCGGTGTAAATTGAAAATCCTTTGATCTCAATATAGTAGGTACAAGAACGTATACATATTATACTATTCGTTTAGGTGCTAAAATTTGTGAGCCTCATCACTGTTCGTGTGGATGATTGGTGGACCTGGTCCGCAGGTCTCTTGTCACTGTCTCTATTCCGGCTTGACTTGAACCGTGTGGTTTGTCTAGGGATGATGGCAGGAGACCTGATGGTGCCACTTTGGTGCCATGGCGACTGGGTCGTGCCTTGGTGTGGGACTTCACCTGTCGATACACTAGCCGCTACCTATGGGCACGATACTCGCACTAGGGCTGGGGCTACAACCGACGTGCAGTTTCTCAAGCGCCGCAAATATTCTTCCCTGGTTCATAATAACCTTTTTGCGGCGCTTGCAGTAGAAACTATGGATTCGTGGTCGGCCGATATGATGAATTTTTGAAGGACATGTCTGCTCGGCTTATCCTCGCTTCAGGTGACCGGAGGGCTGGCAGCTACTTTGCCCAAAAAATAAGCCTTGCCATTTAACGGGGTAATGCTGGCAGCGTTCTGGGCACCATGCCACCAGCGGGGCTATTGGGTGGCATATTCAGTCTGTAGATAGTTTTGTTAAAATAAAGAAGATGAACAATTATTATTCTTTATGAAAAAAATGAGATTATGCCTGTTTTTTTGTTGTAACAATTTACCCCTGGTGATGTAACAACCAGCCCCTGATGTGGGGCAAGAAGTTACACGCCTTTTTTTCAGATTTTTTTAATTTATGTAATTTCTAATGAGCGGTTACATAAAATTATTATTAAATTTAAATCTTGAATAGTTACTGTATCAAACAAGCTTAAAATCATTTATAACAACATCATATTCAAGCAATTATGACACTTTATAGAAAAAAATTTCACATCCAACCCCGGTCTCCCTTACATATTATACTAAAGTCTGTTTTTTCATCTTCATTTTCTTCATTTTAAAAACCAGGACTATTTTGCTTATTTCACGACGTTTCTTAAATGACACGAAAAGAGGGAGAACTGTCTTGAGTGTTTTCGTTTGGAGAACACAAATTGAGCCTATTCCTCACTCTGCGATAAATGTAAGCTGACAGGTGTAAAATGACAAAGTCTGTCGAACTCAAAGTAAATGCGATCATTTCAATATACGCACAACTTTGCATATTGTATATTTAATTTGCATAAAGTTTATTCTCTGTTTAGCGTCATGTTAAAAACATTCAGAATCTAAGAAAATGTGTCTTTCTGTATGACTTAAAAGTTCGTGCCATATTTAGGTAATGCACCCTCGATAAAAAGTTATGCTAAATTGTGTTAACGAAAGAAAGAAATCATTTATTTTTCCACATAGCACAAGATGTATAGTTAACATTAACTCTATCTTCTCATTTTAAGAAATAAGTATACTTACGAGTAGATAACGTTTCATGGGCCATCGGTGTAATACGGTTCGGAATTAGGATCTTCAATAGACACCGACTTATTAACACACCCATTCTTATATTGAACGATAATCATGTTACATCAAACAATTTATTATAATAAAAATGTAAAACGGGCGTTCACTAACAACGAACCTAGTTATTGCTTACAATTTAACACGAACTTAAATTTATCGTTCAATTTTAGACCGCTTTAAGCATTTTAGAGCGAGTATAAAAATATGCTAAATCACAAACATATAAATTAAAACTCACTAAACGTTGCAAGAATTAACGAACCATAACTAGTAGATGGTTTAAGTTAAATATAAATACAAATAAACATTCCACGTGAAATCGGTTCCAACAATTTTCAATTGAAATGATTTTATTATTTATCAAGGGCCGTGAACTGAATTTATCAAGTAATGAGCTTTTACTTTTTACTTAAATGCTTTTGAGTAGTAATTTAATACGTATTTACACACCGATTGTAATATACGTTATTTATATTACGTAGTAACTCATGTTTTTTAATTTATTTTGAAGCATAGAATATCAGTGGAATATCGTCAATGCATATGTACGAGTATGTCCAGAGCTAACAAATTTTGCATTTCTTAATTCTCGAGATGAAAGTTCTGACGGGCGCTAAACGTCGCGTACTTTAGATGCTAAAATATAAAAATACCAATGCATGTAGTGTCAAGTGGTGTCAAAAATACTATAAACTTAGGAATTACTTTCTTGCAACTTTATTCTTGTTGATAGAAGTTTTTAAATATTAAGACACATTTCCTTAATTTAATTAAAAACTTCATTTAACGTTATTCAAAGTAATACAGATACTCTTACGCAGAAAATGTCAGTAAAATATTATCATAAGCGTTGACGCTTGGGACTTACAAATGGTGCTTATTCGAGGTAAACGTTGGCTGTCGGGCGTCAAAAATCGCACTAGTAATGGAAATTGAACAATTTTATATTAAATTGAGTATATTAAACTGAAACAAATCATTTTTAATTTGATCTTCGCTTTTATGCACCTATAGTACCTATAATAGTTATTGAAAACTTTGTTTATTTCCGCTCAGAATCAGCTATGGTATTGTTAGTACGATATACTGTGTAGTTTTCATTATAAATATAGTGGTTATGCTTGGAACTGACAAATGGTACTTATTCCTCACTCTCGAGATAAACGTTCTGACGGGCGTCAAACGGCGCGCCTGTCGATGCTGAAATATACCACGGCTTGAAGTTAATACGGAGTCCTAAATTATTTCTGTCAGAGACATGTAGAGAAACGAGGATTTAGCTTTTATTATTTCGAGTGAATCCTATATTCTGTAATTCCAGGTTATACTAACGTTTATAAAGGCTAAACTGTCCCCCTACAAAGTTAACTCTAAAATCATTTTTTTAAAATTAAATAAAGACATCCACCCATCTCGTTAATTAATTATACGTATTTTATAATGTTGAATATTGAAATTGAAAATTCTTAGCAAGCGGGTGTTTTTGGAACTGACAAATGGTTCCTATTTCTCACTTTTGAGATAAACGTTCTGACGGGCGTCAAACGTCGCCTTTCGATATTGAAATACACCACAGCTAGGAGAGAGATATAGAGATACTGAACCGCACATTATTCATTCTCTCAGTTTTTTGTTTTTATGGAATCCTTTAAAAGGATCCTTTGTTTCGAGATCATACAGCTTTTTCTTTGTTTGAAGAGGTCCTACGCGGTTTTTCAAAATTGATAACAAAAAAACACCTAGATATAAAATCTTGTAATTAGAAAAGGTTAATTAAACGGATTGCGATGTCAGTAAACGGCTTATGCTGCTGAAGCATGCTACATACCTAGTGCGTAATGATGACATTAATGAGCGCACTAAATAATTTAGTTGTCTATTCAAACCTAGGTGATTGAATATAAGTTTTGAAGTCATGATTACATAAAACTAAGAATAATAGTTGCCAAGGAATAGCCTAATCTAAAAAAAATTAGTTAAACTAGATATATCAAAACGAAAAGAAAACTTTAGTAAAATTGCCAATTTGTACACAAGTCTTGAAGTAAGCTACAACATTAAACCGTCTTAACAAGAGAACAACGACCGTCTTATTAACTCAAGAAACAAGATCGGAACGGTGGAGTTTGTCGGACTTAAATAAGTTCGATGAATTAATTATTCACAGTGAAATGACAACTGGCAGACAAAACATCGCCGGCGTCAATTGTAACCGACAAAAAGTTTCATTTACCGAGTTGGTAAACAATCCATTGTGAAGGATACCTCACTCATTGGGAAAGGAAAAAGCTCGGCGAACGGCATTAAAACTTTAAATGGGAAATGTAAATTTTGGAATACATTTTCTCAAAAAGCAATTATACACTCGTTTGACGCTAACAATCGCCGGCGAAAAAACGATTCAACGGGCTTTCAACTAGTTAACTTACCACTGAGGTTTTAATTAAAGTTGTATTCCAATGTCCATAGTTTAAGTATACGTGAATGCACGAAACACGCTACGGAGCACAGCTGTCCATTTATAACGTGTCGATGAACCAAGCAAAACTTTTCGCGTTCACAAGAGCACACTGTATTCGAAAGCAAAGCGCGGTCGGCGATATAGTTCCGGAAGTCTATAGGAACAGTCGGGAGCGACCGACACGTTCCCACTCCCGCAGCTCACTGGAGCAGGGATCTCTTCGGAGTCTGCGTAATAGAACGGCATCCCTACAGATTGCTATATGGGAATAAACGCTAATAAATTACGAACATCGTACACGCGTAACGCGCACGAGACCGTGTTCTTGATTAGTTTGAAGTCTGCCGCTAATGTGTCAGACACGTATATAGGAAGCACGCTATCTACTTTACTGCTCTTAAATTTGTTCGACGCTCTCGAATGGAAGTTGTCACGCCGTCGATCTCCGAGATAAATGTCAATCTTTAAAATTGTTGAAGATGCTATAAATAATTTAAAATGTGCTGCTTCACATTGATGTTAATTACTGTTAGCTTAGACAAACTTTGCGTTTGTGAATTTTTTGACACACTTGCATTTTCGTTTTCGATATTTATTACAATACCGTTAGCTAGGCATTATTGCGGATTGTATTTCGCCTCTGGTCGGGTCTATTCAAATCTGGGATTCGCTTTAAACCTCAGTTGTGTCCCCGTCTACATGACATGCCATAAATCAAAGCACAAGGCTACAATAAAATGTCAGGCAAGATAAATGAAAATTCGTAAGCAATCTGTCTGTCTACAATCATCCAGATTATGAATAGTCTCGTAAAGCGTTTACTTGAAAGAAACGTAGATTTTTTGCGTCACTATTAATTCTTTTGAATCAGACGTTCCTTTGATTAAATGGTTGGTTTTATGTGTTTGTTCTGTTTATTTTGAGATGCAAAACGGGTTATTTGCAGACTCTTTCTGAGGGGTGGACTGCGTCGGTCGCAGATGATTTCTTTTACGCATCTTGTTTAACCTTTCATAATCGAAGCCATCTACGAGTCAGACTCGCCACTAAGCAACACTTTACAGAAAGACATGACGTTTTATGTAACGTTGTATTGTTTTAATTTATTTAAAATCGACAGCATCATTTAAATATTGGTCGTTGAGAATTCTTTTTTTCAATTTGGCCGAAGGTTAGCTAGTTAAAATGAATAATTTTTTTAACCCGGGTTTATTTGGAATGAGTTGTTAAGATACTGTTTATTATGAAGATCCGACCTATTTTGTTAAACAAAAAAATAATGACTATTTTGAAGGGTCGTTATTAAATATCATCAGTAAATCAAATTTCTATCCTAATCTGAACTAAACTTTCAGTAAATTATTCAAGTGATTGTAAAGTAATTTGCCGTCTTGAAACGAGATATTGTTTCATTTAAAACTTATAAGTATCTACTGTTGTACTTATGTTTTGTAAAAATAATTACGAGTAACTTTCTGATGAGCTTGAGAAGAGTTTTCAAATTAATAACTCATTCAATTAATTCTCGAGCCTGAAGCAGTCATAGTGGATTAGTTTTGTTTACGAAAGTCATCGACGCTTTTCTTACTGGTAATCGGAAGATAAAAAATGCGGTAAAAGCTGTTGATTCAAATAAAGTATCTCCAATAATAAATGTTTAAAAAAAATTATTTAAAACATGCTGCTTTAAGGGTTAAGGGGAGGGTAAGTACCACAGAACAGATAAAGAGGTCTTTTATCTGTTCTGTGGTAAGTACACAGCAGTGAAGGTATCACGGGCTAGCTTCAAGGGCTCTAACACTAAATGAATAACTTGAGCGTGGTGAGCGTGGTCAGTGCCGTGAGCAAAAACACTATCGACAAAGTATTCGTATAGTAAACGCCGGTCATTAGTATGTTATACTTCAGTGTGATTATACAGCTTCCCATACTAATGGAAGTTCGATACGATTACAATAAAAAACTGCGTAAGTTCATATGGTACTTGGTGGTAGATGGTAATTGCCACCGTCCATGTCCCTGAAATTGCAACACTATGATGTTATTAAGGTGTTGCTAAGGAAATATACTAATTTACAGGCTATAAAAGAATTTATTGAATTTTTTTACAATATTACATGAGAATTGATGATATTGCAACTTAAAATTGCGAATTTCTAATAGGTATTTCAATAAAAGAATGTCCGCTCTGTAGATGGTAGCAAAGGAATCCGTTTTTCAAGAGCCAATTATTCATTGTTAAAGGGTTTAGTTTCCGGGATAATACTTTATTCACCTAACGGCAAAAAAGACTGCGACCACGTCATTAACGGTTAACCTTTAGATCTATATTTTGAACATCATTCATTCATGCTAATGTTGTGTACTCATCAATCATGAATGAAATGAAGGTTTGAAAGCCAACGAAAACACGTATGAAATGTGCAGAGTTTAGAGGTAGGAATTTTTCAAGTCCCCGTGTTAGCGTTCTAAATTCACTTGGGTGAACACGACAGTGGCTGCCTACGTAGGTAGGTACCGAGCTGACGTACGATAACGTGGGTGTACACTTGTAGAATTATATTAATGAAATACGTACAACATTACTGTTTTAGTTCGTCTTTTAATCTCACTCCGTCTCCTATCACATGGTTTCTTTGGTCCAGTTTTAGTATGTAAGTATATATTTTTTAAGTAGCTGAAATGTACTGTGTAAGTTTATTTGAAGGAGCGAAGTCTGCCTGGAAAGCTAGTCATATAATACATTTGATGTTTTCAGTAAATCTACTTAGTATTGTCTGACAGGTTTATTTGTCCTATTCTACTTCCATCTATCTATAGTTATTGAATCTCTATTGCTGGACACCTTGGAGCGTGCGGTTACCCGCTATCTTCTTTATTTCGTCTGTCCACCATGTCAGAGTGTAGACGCCTTTTGCCAAAACGTTGGAGGACGTCTATTCCCCATCGGTGTATGTGTGTGATATAATTACCACGCTGTTTAAAAATTCAAAATTCAAAAAATGCTTTATTATATAATTTTAAGGTGAAGAGAATAGAGATTCGACCCATATAAAATTTATAATACTACTAGTTGATAAATAACAACAGGGCCATTTTCAAGAGACGAGATAAAAAATAGTAACATCCAATACTTGTTTCAAAGTAGGTAAAATATAATATTAGTATGCACATTTTAATGGTGACAAAGTTTCAGGTAAACCTTTGCATTTTGAATTAGTAAAAGAACGTGAAGTGGACCACGTCGCGCTACCCTGAGATAATTAGGTAAGAGTCCTTTAAAATTTATACGAAATTATGTAAAGTTGTTCATAAAACCTTGCATTGCTTTTCTTTTTTACGAAAAAGGTATAACATAAGAATTGTTAAGGTTACATTTTTAAGTATAACTTAGCGTTTGTCTGCTGCCTACTTTTTCACCGACATGTCATTGTGTATTATAAAATCATAAATCACATTGACTAACGCGCTGGTCCAGTTTCCTTCATATATTTAGACCTTTAACTAAGTAGGCCATATAATAATTGTAAGTAATCACAAGCTACCAATTTACTACCAAAGCTGATTCGGGAACTTAGCAGTTCTGTTAATTACAGACCGAATATATCGGTCGGACCAATCGTTAGCTGTTAACAAATGACACCAACGTATCGCGGTGAAATACCACAATACTTTACAATCTATATGGTGAAGAGATAAAACTGTAGCATAACGATAGATCGCGATAGTGGCTGAAAATCGTTCAATCTAAAGAAGACAGCGACTCATTCGATTAGGCACCCATGTCCACAATGGACTAGGAAAGTCTGAAAGGAAGAATGGAAGAGCGATACAACATAAATCCTTAGCGAACCTATTCAAACGAGTAATCTGTTCGGGAATAAATCAAATGTATAAAAATCAAACTGATGCGCATTTCGATTGTTTTCTTTGTTTCAGTCCTCATTGTTGAAAGGAACAATTGTCGTTAATTAATAACATGCAAATGTAGCAATCATGCTTGAAAGCTTCGTAATTAAAGCTGTACATTATTTCCACAAGCCCGTTGTCATTTACTCATTGTTCCGTAAATATACGGATTCATTATATTCAGTGACATATTCTGTACTATGCGTATCGGCATGCTTGTTCAGCTATATTGACAAAGAATTTTCTACGTTATTGTTCCGATTTTCATATTATTAAAATAAGTGGTAACCTACAAGAGTTGTTTTATTTTTAAACTTTATGATACACAAATATAGATATTTTGTTACTTTACGTATAATATTACATTGAGATATAATATACATATTTATTGAAAGATTTTCAAGAAGTGTTGTTAGTTTAAGAATTGATAGGTTGTGTTAAGTTTTATTTTTAGTTCAGTTAGTTTTAATTAAAAGAGAAGCATTTTCTCTACGTTCAATCAGACGATGATTGCCAGGATTTCCGAGAAGATTAATGTTCAATCTTACGTAGCAATATTGAAAGAAATATGGTTAAAATATAGCGAAAACCATAATACAGAAGTTATAAGTCATAATAAAAGTTTAAGTAGGCAGCGTTTATCCAAAGTTCATGCCTACGAGCTTGTCAAAACTACGCCGCGCGTAGCGGGATGTCATAACGAAACTTTCCCTCGTTTTTTGGTGTGGAAGATTAATTGTCGAAAGATTCATCAACCTTGGAACCTTCTGGTATAAAGCACGGTTTTTATAGATCATCTGTTAAGAAGATAATATTAATAATACTGGGAGCCTAGTCTACTAATTTGCCGATATGACGAAAATCCAATTAAAATCCATTGACATTTTCCTGAAAATTGGTAATCTAACATAAATTACCAATGGGAACGCTTCGTTTTTCGTAGGTTTTATCGCCACAATTTCACCAAATCCAGAGACGATAAGACAAATGAATATAATGTGAAAACTTTTTCTTTTATACATGCATAAATCGACGAGATATCATCAATTACGTACGTATAAAAGTAAAAGTTAAGCTGAAAATCATCTACTGAAACAGCATAGTAGTTGACTTTCATCTCGTCTTTATTTACGAAAGTAGAATCTCATTAGTCGAGCGAGCTCACGTGGTGTTTAATGCACAAAATTATGTCTCCGGCGGTACGGCGACAACGCTATTTCTCAAAACGACACTAAGCTTTGCATAAAAACTACTCTTGCATAAATTCTCTGCGTTGGAAACTCACAGAAACGGTTGACATTTGTAGTGATGCTCTCAGCATCACGCACCTACCACAATCTCCACCAACCACCTAGGAATTAAGGAATCTTACCGGACTAAATGTTATTTATTCCACGTTTTGTCTAAGGCAGTTTAAACCTACCTCACTTTTCCACTTGTATTCAATCGATCAATGTAATATTAAATTGACTTAAAGCTGTTTTAATCTGTATGAAATCTTAAATTAATCCGTATTAAATTATCGCTTCCGTGCTTGGGAGGGCACGTTAATGATTAAATCATTCCCTACCAGTTAATCCCAAGTTTAACGTAAGTATAAATATCTGAATAAACTAGTCATTTATTTTAACTTAGTATGCGACTGTATCTTTCCCGATATCGGTACAACTTATGTCCCAGTAAGTTGACTTATCCCGAGGGAAATAAGGAAAAGCAGAAAAACCGCTTGAGACCTCACGCAAAATATGTCTTCAAGTATTATTCTTCATAAAGTAGTGGGCTTTAGGAGATATATGGAAGTTTTATTAGGCATTTCTTTAAGGCAATAAATTTTGGGAAACGACAAACATTAACCCTTTAAGAGTTTTACTACATTCTGGTATCTTGAAACTTTATTATAGTAGATGTTAGATAATAACAAAACTGTACCCAAGGACGAGTAATACCAGGATACCAACCGATGAGAGTGGTGCAGTGGTTAAGACGAGGTTCGTTGAGCCGAAGGTCATGGGTTAAATTTCCCGTGGAGTGAAAATTTGAATGATGAGTTTAATTTCTGTTTCCGGTCTGGGTGTGTCGTGTGTTCATGGCTTGTGTGTGTCCTCCTTAGCACTCACGACACAGGGAAGCTAATATGAGTATGAAGAGTTATTTATTTATTATAGATAATAGTGTCGTTCTCGCCTGGGGAAGTACCTGTTCTTCATGTACCTGGTTTAGATTGGGGAGGTGTGGTTGCCGAAAAACTTTTTTACTCACCATGCACCCTCGAACCTCATTTGCACGTGGGCGGCCATGGGATGCAGTGCCTGCTTAACATCAAGTGGCTTAGGTGTTTGTTATTAATAATTTAAATAAAAAAATGAAGCGGCACTATGTAAAATATTGAAAAAGTGCCTGTGTAATAAATTCTTTTGCCAGTTACATAACTTTCGCCGATATTTTATACGACAAGCCTGTAAAGTTGGACGAGAGCTTAATAACTTTACTGTGCTGTAATTCCAACGTCGTCCATTTGACATTTTACTTTTATCAATTTCTTTTTTAATATTAATTCGTTACGTGAACGAAGCTAATCAGCAGTTGCTGGGGAAAACGGGAAAAGTAAAAAGTGTAATGTTAGAAGTTTCTTGCGCTACAAAGCGCAGTAATTGAGTGCGCCGCCATGTTTGTTATCAGTTCCGATTGCCACTTACAGTGTTGGGATACGAATACAAGTATAGGCCATCTAATCTTAAAATGAACCCTCCTCTAGGGTCTTACACTTAAATGTGAAGTAGGCACTTAGAAGTAACATAGAAATTGACCATCAGAGTTCGTTATTCAGTTGTTTGTTACTTGTTAATTTTGATCTGCTAAAAATTCTGGATGGATTGGCAAACTAGTGCGCAAACGCAGAAGAGAGCAATGTCTTCCTATGCAAAGTGCATACAAAATCTATGACTTGATTAATTCCTCAAATAGCTGATTAACAAGAGAGCGTGTTAATGTACCTCCATAAAAATCACTGCACGCAAATAATAACAATAAAGCCATAAATAATTTATTCCACATACGTTAAAACCACGCAGATTGGTGAAAGGGAGTACATATTAAGGGAGGACAGTCTTTAATATCAGTTTTTTTATTGAAGTGCAAAATGGCAATGCAGTTAAGTGCAACAGTAATGAAACCTCTAATAAACCAAATAATTTATTTGGTAGTATCACACTTCCCAACGTTACACAAGACAGTATGAGCGTAACTTGCTTGCTTGCCTAAAGCAAGTTTTTAAGTCGATGGGTGCCACAACACCCTGTGGATGTCACGCGTTCTATTGGATCTATCACTATCGAATGATTGCCTACTTCATGGGTTTCATACGATTACAAGTCATACGAAGAGTATGCTCCGAAGATACGGAGTTTTTTGTTTTTTGATTTCTTTGTGCCTTGTCCAGTTCAAGGACAAAAGAGTACCAACCAAAAACGTTTCATATATCTTTCTACTAAAAATTAATTTGTTTCAATAAAAACTCTGATAAGGCGTAAAGAAGGAAATGAGAAGAATGAATAAGGAGATGTTAGAAATTCCTCGGCAAGAAAGTTCAACAATTCTTTCTGTACGAGAGTTCAGTAATTGAGTCTGTCAGTTCGTTGTTTGAGAAACAGAGTTATCAGAGCGATTGCCACTCTCAGAGTTGTACAGAAAACTACTTCATATAATATTTTTATAGTGTTTTAAGTTTTGTGGAGGTTTAAAGCACTTGAAGCAATGAAATGGCTTATTTAAAAATTGACGAATAAAAGGAAAATAAATGTTTGTTCAACTTTAATTTACAATGGTGGACCATGTAACCTATAATGTCGACTCTAATAGATAGATACATTGTATAGTACATTTTTTACGCTCGCCCACTTTGGTAAACAATTACAGACACAAAATTATAAAGATTCAAAAACAAATTGCCCTTTAATGCTGAAACAGATTTTATTTTTTTTCAATTTTAAATATTTTTTCAATGAAAAGTAATGCCAAGATTGTTTACCAAATTGGACAAGAGCAAAAATTGACTTTACATTCGAAACATCATACAGCACAGGACCAGGTGTAACTTTAGACTACAATGATCTCTTTTAAATAAACAAAAGGTAACAGGCAAATAAACATTCTTATAAATTAACCTACCAAGTATTTTTTATAAAACGATCAATACCTACTTAGATATCAATAAACTTTCTCTATCTAACTAAATCAGACAACTTGCAATAACCAAATATTTTCAGATATTAGTCCTAATGTAGAATCATTTTTAGTGCACAGAACACAGTATGTCGTAATTAGCAAACGAAAACGGTTACCTACTTTTTAGTTTTTAAGCGTTCATTAGTAAATTACTTGAATGGAAAAGCGCAGTAAGTGAATGTTCTAAGTGTATGTTTGTTCGGAACTGCTTCTAGCAGTGTCGTGCTAATTGTACTTTATGTATCTACTTTTGTTTGATTACTTTCTGTTTCTTTTAACATTTTAGAATAATTTGATAATGAGGTACAGAATACAATGAGGTAGCTTACAGGAATTTATTGATTTAATCTCGATTATACTATTAATAACATAATGGTACAAAAGGTGGACTAAAATCACCAAGGCAGAAAAGTCATGACTTTTTCATAATCAAGTTATTTTTGTGGTAAATTGGTAAAAAGGAAATACATACGTATAGTTATAGCTACGATTTAAAGTCAGGTAAAATTGTACTTTTGAAAAATGTAAGTAAAGATTAAAGTCTTTAGAAAATAGGGACTGTTAATATGAGAAATACATAAGAAAAAAATAATCCACTCTCTAAGATACTCGGCGGCTCATTGCATAACGCGTCATAGACTAACTAGAACGCCAAGTTAGACGTCAAGCTGCAGTCGGCTAAACACTGAACTAATTACCTACACTCGGAAAACGCCAGTTGCCGTTTTATAATCGCCGGCGTTAATTGGATTCTGCTTTGCATTGTTTAATCATTCGGTCGCGTAACACAGTACACGAGATGTGTATTTGTATGTGTGTGGTTTTCGAATGTAGATATCTATTTGTTGATTATCATAGCAAATCATTTTTAATACATGGCCCGTGACTAAGAATTTGACTATTTATTCGAGGATTCCGAATTTGAATCCCAGTAACACTCACCGATGATTTTCTTAAAAGTTATGTACGCTTTACAGAAATAAATATCCTGCTAAAACAAAGCGAAAAAACCTGCAGGACTGAGTCCTGACCACCAAGTCACGTTAGGCCAACGTGCTGGACTAAAGTCTGCATCTTTCTTATTGTGAGTAGTCTCCAACACTGTAGGTACAACAGCAATTTTTTTAAATGTTGTCAACACCTGTAATCACATTTCGTGACGTTTTTTTTATTCACATATTGGACATCTAATTGAATTATCTATACTGGTAAACGATAGTTGCTGTTTTATAATCGTCGTCGCTAATTGGATTCGGCTTTGCAATGTTTAATCATTCGGCTGCGTAGCCTACACCTACTATGTATGTACCTACACGTTCGTGTATGTCTGTTCGAATAAGCATTTGTATATTACGACAATAATAGAACCCTAAAAACTCAGTCAACTAACTAAAATAATACGCATTAATAAAAATATTTCTCTTTTCAGTCAAATCTACACAGTTTATTTTAGCAAATGTTGCTTGCAATGTTTTTACTTCGTTTAAAATTTAAGGTTTTTTATTACTTAAAACAATTTTACTTTAATTCCAAGTACCTTGGTGTTTATAAAGAAACAATTTATTAATTTATAGAAAAGCTCAGTAGGAACACCAAACTGGGCTGTATCAGGCAGTAGTGTATACTGTTTCGTAGCGGAGAATACGAACTATGTATGTGTATGTTTGTGCGTGTTCCTGAACAAAACAACCCTTTGCGCTGAACCTTCGTTTCGGAAAACAAAACTCTGTCGCGCAATCTGTGGCCCAACTCCCTAAAATTATTTACCTTTCATTCCGTTCACTAAATGAGTAGGTTTATTGGATTAAGTCCAGAAAGCTTTGCCCTTAATTGGGGCTTTCCGACAAATAACTTTTCTGTTTTCTCAAACTCGGACAGCTCTTAAATAATGCTCTTAATTAAATTTGTACACAGAATGAAAGACCTCGGTAATTTTGTTTGCTAGCCTTGTTGCTTTAGGCCTTTTTACGAGAATAGGTTCGTACTCAATCGCCACCTTTTTGTATTAAAGCTCCAATAAAAACGTACTTTGTGTAATGTGTAAATTCACTGGTTCATTAGCTTTCAACACAGATTGTCTGAAATTTGTTACATTTTATGTGACAAAATTAACTCAATGGCAGTCTCGATATAATTCCTTATTTATTATTTTTCTAGATTGGCATTGATGAAAAGAGTTGTACAAAGTACGTTGAATGCTTATTTGAAATAACAACTTACAGACGGTTGTCATCACAGTATTAATATTAAGAATAATTCAATTTCACAAGGAATTGTTCATATCCTTTATCTAATAAAGAATGACGTGTGTGTCGCGGAGTGCGGAACATTATTCACGTATTCGCGGTTAGGTTTCGCGATATTACGTTAAGTGTAATTGACGTTTCAAGTTTATAAATTTGCATTCCATCTCTCGTCTTTAAAGAAGAGAAAATGTGTTGTCTGTTATTGATTCGCATAGTTATAGAACATTTTGTTTATATCTACGCAAAATTCATTATTTGGGGAAAGGATCGTCGTGCCTTTCCATTCTGTATAAGAGCGATTACTAAACACCAAGCAAGCGCGTCTGATTACATTATGACTGTGTTACATTATGTGGCCTTCTCTTTACAATGATTGTATGCAATTTTTAAAATAAATTCAATAAGCAAGCTATAATGACGATATAAATGACGATAATACGACTGCAAAAAGTAGTACTTACTAATAGAGTACTAGATTACTTACTGCAGTATGAAACCAATAAAGCTCTACAAACTAATTCCATTATATTTCAGCTTTAGGAGTTCCTAAGTAAAAACAGGCAAGATTTTTAACGTTTAAAAATTCTGTATTCAAATTTTTCCGTACGTGGCTCTCGTATGCGTTCGTTAGTGAAATGCATAATGCAGCATCATTCCCTCACTCGACTGAACTAAAAGTGAAATTTCAAGAAAAACGTCGGAGTTTAATTTAATAATAGTAATGCAGAAAGAGTTCACTGAAAAAGAAAAGCATACAAGGTTAATGAAAGATGTTACTGTGGTGATGTTACTTACTACTATGAGTATAAGGTAAATGACCACTTAATGTTTTGGTGATTCTTTATCAAGCGGCACATTGAAATACACCCCAATTTTCCCTCCTAAATTTATCTCAAGTAAGGGGAGGGGTATAAATGATATCGATAAGAATATGCTTAAAGTTAAGCTAAGACATTGACTGTGAGTGAAATAAAAAGTTTAGATGAAATAACCTTGGAGGGCAGAAAATTCTCCGTTCGTTTTTTTCTACCTAGTTTACAGGAACGTTACCTGCAAGTGTAGCTATGTGTAGTTGTAGTTATCATTATGCGGCTGTGATGCCATCCTCGCAACATCATGTTAGCACTTAGTGGTTCACGCACACACACATCTACTGTATCTAAATAAGCTTAACGCACACATAGCGCCACGCGCCAATTTTACTTCTGTTAAAATACCTTTAAGAATAGTCCCATAGTTTAAATATTTTAAAAATCTGTGTCCTTTTAATACTGTAATGTATTTGTGCGATAAAGTAGTGTAAAGATATAAGTACTCGTATTCTACCTATATATTACAAACATCTATTATTGTTGTTAAAATATGCATGAGCTCCAATGTACCTATATTTTTCCCATTAAATAAATAAATAAATAAATATTGTGGGACAACTCACACATGGCTTTCTGATCCCAAAGTAAGCTGTGAGCTTGTGTTATGGTGATCAGATAGCTGATAAACATACATATATATTTTTAAATACATACTTATATAGATAATTGACACCCAGACACAGAACAAACACTTGTGCTCATCACACAAATACTTGTCCTAGGTGGGAATCGAACCCACGACCTCCGGCGTAGTAGTAAGGGTCGCTAACCACTAGACCAACAGGCCAGTCATTGTTTGTTTAACAGGCAATTAGTGGAAAGAACTGAAAAATTTAACATTTAGGGGAAGTCCTCAAAACACAGTTAAATTTCGTGTCCTATTAAAAATGTATTTTGAAGTTATTTTCTTCCAAATTTGCTCGTAATGAGCTCTGTAATGAAGTTTACAAACGCTACACTTCGCTGGTTTAACGTGTCCCCTGTGGGTGAGTACGGGCATGAACGACTGTCACGAGTTTTGGAACTTGAAAATTTCGTATAATATTGCCCACTCTTTACCAATATTAAACGGTTCATTTACAGTCATAAATCGCAAGTATTAAGAAAAAGGTAACAAAACGATGTATCAGAATAAGACTGTTTGATACAGGAATATTTGGCGACCATTTAATTTTGGCATCCGTTCTGTTTGATTCTGGGACCATAAAAATATTTCTTGGTTGATAGTCATTGCAGTTTACATGTATAACAAGGTTAGAACCTTACCAAGAGATAGATAGATATAGTTAGATTTTCATACAATTGGAAGTTGGGTGTATTGACCTCTATGCTATTTATTACATTAAAAAACAATAATGTATACTAATGTAAAGATTGATCAAGTAGGTACTGCGAAAACGGCGTGTTTAGTTAATTTATTGACCATTGTCATACAAGATACTTACAACAAGAAACACCCAATTCTAATTATCTTCACCAAATATTAACCGCTCATTGTTTACAAAAAAAGGGTTGAATTTTCATCAAACGAAACATTAAAACAAATGGACTGGTATCTTCCATTCGCGTGTTTGAATAATTCATGTCCACAATCTATAAACCAGACAGCAGAGAACATTTTACAAAACAAACAAATTTTATTGATCTCTCAGGCGTTGTTTGGCCCTACAATAAAATATTTACATTTACTTCGCAACACCTGCCGTGGTTGGCTCCACCCACTGTCCATTACAATAATGAAACATTCACCGCACCTAACGCTCCACTATTGAATAAAATATATTTTTCGAAATTGTAAAACGGTTTCATAGTGAAATATCTATCGCTCGTGTATTTGAAATTCGAACCGTTTATTTTATTTTAATCTCGCTCTGAGATAGATTACTGTTGAACAAGTTGAGAAATTTTGTAGACATTGATAGAGCTTCTAACGAACTGTACTGCCATCGTTTTAATTTAAAAGTGTTACAATGAGGTTGCTTTTACCAATTAAACGTCTTTATTTCATGATTATTATACTAAAACTGAAATATTTTAAAAATAGTATCACAATTAAACTTCTTAATTATGCCTTACAAATCACTTTGTTAGTGGGCCTTCTTAAAGTCATAAAAATTATTTATCGTCAATGACTTCAGAGCTACAAAGAGGATTGTATATATTCGCTATCCTGCATCATGGCCCTTAATAACATGAAGCACTTCAGAAAATTCAATATCACAATTTAACCGGGCAAATTCCCAAACCATTTTCATACCCGTGAATTAAGTTAATTCTTATGTTTCGAATGATAAGGTGCCGAGGTCCTAAGAGTTAGTCACTAGAAATATTATCTTAAAACATTCCCTTTATAAGGAAACCTACAAAGTGATAAACTCGCAAGAAGTTACTTTACACCTTGAATTAGGTATGTCAGGTGTCCATTTCATAAAATGTATTTACAGCTTGGCATTCGCAAAATATGGCGAAAATTTTGATAAATTGTGTTGCTTCTATTAAGAAAGTTACCTGTAAAGAAGGACCAACCCTTATCAAAACCGTTACGTCTTTTACGGAAACGCTAAATCTATCACGGTATGGGTTACCGTAAATTTTGAAATATTGGAAATGGATGAGAGTGGGAAATAAAATTCGTGTAGCTACTTTATTTTTTCAAGATAGAAAGCATATTGTATGTATGTGAAATTATGAATATAATAATAAATTTTATAGTGGCATATTTGAGTGATTACTATATTATGAACATAATTTAAAAACAAAGTAGATACCAAGTATTTAAAATTAATAAAAATAAAAATGAAAAAAAAATATCGGAATTTATATTTTAACACAAATGCAAAAAAATGTAATTAAAGCATATTTAAATAGTTTCGTTGCTGATATTCGGTATTTGACAACAAACAAATTGTGATAATTTAGGAAATGGTTCAATACTCTTATTCTGAGACTCTATTTTTTCACGTACGAGCATGCCCAACTTAATGCTATTACTAATTGAACAGTACCTTTTATATTTATTTGGCGGCGTAGGTAGCCTGTGTATATAATATTTAAAACTTCACGAGCAGACGATACTAAACAGAGGAGTGTAGTGAATGAACATACATACGCTATGGCAGAGTCGATTTTCGGCGCGGTATTAAGGTGTCAATAAAATGGGTCGCTATGAGTATCGAGGAGCAATAAATTCGTTTTCAGCAACGTAGAACTAAGAGCTCAGATTATTTCACGCCATTTACTCCTTTCATCCACATTGCGGGTTTTCTGAAAGGAATTTCCAAGGAAGATTGGAAGTTCTGACTGTGCCACTTGGTAGAATTTAAAACTTTCGATATAACTACATAATGCATTATGAATTCAGGAATTATTGAACGTAGGCAAATAGCATCCACTAGAGGTAAATAAATATACAGACCATAACGCTAAATCAGTTAGATGCCGTGAGAGCTTTTTAGTCTTACTACCCACCTAAAAACTTTTATTGAAAAAGTCTGTTCACATCGTTCAATAAATTTTTCATCTGATAAAGTGCCCAACTGCCAATACGAACGATTCATGCGCATCCGTAGGGCTCTCGACAGAAACCAAGTTCTCTCAGTTTTTATGCACATAAATGAAACGGAGTGCAATTGAGATTGACATCGTGAATTCATAAATTACTCGATCGGTTCGGTGTTAGCTTTCACGGTCCAATCAAGCCGGCGATATGATGTGGACAGCGGTGCCGCCGACGCGTCAACTCACTACAAGCTATTTTTAGCTGCTTGGACTGCATTGCGTATCCAGAAATAAAGCGTATTCCATTTCCCTATGCACACTTCCTTATCACTTTCAGACGCTTCGTTTCACAGATGCGGTTTGAGAATAAAATTACGATTCTAAAAATAAGCAAGACTTTTAATTGAAAACGAACTCGGAAAGTTTAATGATTTATTTCAATTATAACCAGATATCAATGTAGATTTGGAAACCTGATCTTGACTGTTGCGTAAAATTTACGATAATTAGAATTTAATGAGATGTCCCTTTATCCCTCCCTTTACTTTTATCCCTCTTTTACTTAAAGTGACGTTTCATCCACTGAGAAATAAAATTAATGAGTAACAAAACGCTTTGGTATTTTCGTGTGAGGTCGGTTAGAAAAAATGTAGGTTAGAATAAGTAAATATGGTTTTGTAGGTACTCAACGCGGAGGATGATAAAATAAAGCCATTTTAAGCTATATATAGACATGGAGGGTTTAACCTCTACGAGTAGCAAACGAGATGATCAAACGTGTTCTCCAAAGACCATGTTTGAAAGCACGCATGATTTTTTCCATGGTATCCATCGTAGTGCTGACACTAGCCTACATTTATGAACCTGGTCAATAAACCTTTGTTATCTATATTAGTAACGGAACATTCACTATATCTGTATAGTGATACACCAGTTAATCATTAATACATTTATGAACCTGGTCAATAAACCTTTGTGATCTATATTAGTAACGAAACATTCCCTATATCTGTATAGCGTCTGATACACCAGTTCATCATGAAAGGATTGAGTAGGTACAGGTGCATTCCAATCCCTAAGGATTTATCTAATACGGAGTAGAGGAGCTTCCAACGTTTTGTTATGCTTGCATCGTTTATGTCTGCGGATTCCAGTACTTAGGTACTATTGGCTCGAGCCGACCGCATCTCAGGCACTAAATCTATGTGGAACATCTCCATTGAAGTTAGTTATTTAACTTAATGTAATAGGCCCAAGTGTTTAGCTTAATGACTTATTATGTCATTAATACAGTATAATGTAATTAAAAAAATATATTTATGTTTAAACACATTAATGAATATGTCAACAACCAAAAAAAAGGTTAGTCTTAGGATAGCCTGTTTGTTAAATATATTACTAAATATTTGTTTGTTAAATAACATACCACTGGCACTATATGTGAATTCAAAATAAAATGATTCCGCTCTTCCGTAATATAATATAAATTTTAAATTTGACAACAATATTGCTTAAAGTTCAAATATGTACGAGTAGTTTGGATAACGAACCAATTTGACTTAATAATGTTGGAAATCACCCTTTGTTGCTAAAGCTGTAAGCCCTGAAGGCGTTTAAAATTTGACACGTATGGTATTCAACGGGTGTGGGGCTGTTACACGGGTGGATTAAAACAGAGTTGCGTCAATCTTAAAATCTATTAGAACCATTTTGAGAAATAATCGGTAATTAAAGAATCTCTCGAAGCATTATTTAAAACCAGAGTCTTTTTCTGAGCAATAAGTGTACCTAATCACTCTTCTTATTTGACTGTTGTTTCATTCATCAAGTAGATAAAATTATAATTTTGCAGAAGATTACGCACCGTTGGACTGTAGATACCTGTAGGTGTTAAAAATAAATTAGAGATAATAATATTATGATTCCTAATGGTCCAGAAGTGAAAATATAAGGGTAGTTAAGGCGTAATACAATTCTAGAAAATTATAATAACTTGAGGCAATAGTGGATAAATATTTACTGTACAAAGAGAGCACAGCAAATTGCTTCAAGACAATTTTCCGTTTCAGGAATAATCCCGTTAAGGGATATAGTTATATTGTAGGTACCTATAACTAATTGGAATATTGTAAAGTTGCGTAGGAAAGAAATAGCTATTTAAAATAAACATTTCACTATTAGTATAATATTAAGATGTTTTTGTCTTCTGTCAATATGTTTAAGATGACCTGCATGGCGAATTGGTTAATACACGATAGCGCTGTGTGTTCTAGGTTCGATTTCAAGCAGAGCAGAAATTTGACTGATGACTTTAAATATCTGTTTCTGGTGTGGTTGTTAATGTGAATGTGTTTTGAAAATTTTGTGTGTGGCACCAAGAACATAGTGAATACTTAGCGGCTATAAGTGTAAACCGCTATTATCCATAGGCCACAAAAAAGAATCGTCTTATATAATTAAGCGTTTTTATAATTCCGTTAAATGTGATCAAGCATTAACTTCCATTCAGTGCCTATTACCCGGTTTTAACTACAAACTCAATCCCTGTTATATGATTGCAGTGATTCCAAACTTGCACATGTTACAAACTTGCGGTGCACATTTGCATGTTGTGTTATGACAAGCGCATACTGTGAACTGTCTTGGCGAAATATCGGAACAGATTTGAATCGTAAAGCGTTTGCACAACAAAGTTATGGTAACTCAGAGCTGAGGGAGCTAGCAACTCAGAAGCCTGCGTCAGACTCACCGCCAACAATCCGATTAAATCTTAATATGGATAAAACAAGACATCCGTAAATATGCTCAAGTTTTCGACGTTAACGACATTAACATCGGAGACGTCATCATTTATTGACGACCTGAGTGGCGCAGAACATAAGCTCCACGCCAGTCGCTGAGCGGAGGGTGTGGTGTTCTATATCCGGCGGAGCATAAACATGAATGAGTGTTAACTACATACCTAATATGCGGGCTTAAATTACTTAATATAGGTCAGTTTTTCAAGTGCGGAAGGATTTCAAAATCTTTAATTATGAGGAATAGCGTAAAGTACTCAAAGAAGTCCTGAGGCCGATTTCTGCATCATTGGATTTTTGAAAAATTAATATTCCCAGTCAGAAACAGAATCCGTTGATTTTGAAAAAAAATCACATCTTGTATTATTACACCATTCGACAGTGTCACGAATAAGGAATGAATTTTGGGTTCTACTCGTAGTATCTTATATGCAACAAAGAATTGAAATAGATTATTGTTTAATCAACTTACTCAAAATCCACTTTTTTCTGCACTATTGACGAAAACTGCTTTTTTATCCAAAATAAAGAAATCAAATGAGATCGAAAACTACCTTTTCGCTCATTTTAAATATTCCTTTAATCCGCGAATCCGAATAAAAGTGCATAATAGTCGCAGTAATCTCCAGTGCATTATGGAAATGGACTAACATGAAATGACACACATATAATCCACAAGGGATGAGTGGTGTGGCTTTAAATAGGACGAGGTTTGTTATCTATTCTTTGCAAGCTGACATTTTGTACTTCTACTATCTTATCTTATCCATGATATTACATTAAAATTATTGATTTGCCAATGAAGTAGCGCGTTTGTGCTCCTCAACCTCAGTAACAGCTGAACGAATTTGAAGAAAATTAAGAAAGATATAGCCTTTATTTACTTGAAAAAATTAGGAATTGAAAGATTTTTATTGAACAACTAAACAGAATATTACAATTATTAGTTGTACGTAAACAGCTGCAATAGTGTAATACTGTGTCGCAGCTGTTTGCGCCCACCGAGACACAGAGGAGGTATGCTCAAGTTACACATGCAAGTAAAAAATAACTAGTAATAGTATTACAGGTAGTATTACTTAGTAACTTAGGCATAAAGTATCTAGCTTAGAATAAAGTGCAGTGAATAATGTGTAAAGGTAATGTATGTGCGTGTGTGTGCGAGTGAGTGCGTGTGTTTTCTACAATTACTATAGTTGTGTAGTTTTCTACAATGTATAATTCATTGTATACATCCATAGCAGGATCGAGATGCCTCTCATAATGAGAAGGATACTTACACTCTGATAATTGTCGCTCGTGTAAAAAAAAAATTATGATCATAATTCAAATCATTTGATTTCTTTCTTTAATCAAACTTTGTCTACATTTTTATTTCTTGCAGAATGTAAAATAGCTCAAAAAGGCTTTAATTTTGCTAAGCTTCCTACCTTTTTATTAATTTGTGATTACCTATCTTTTTAAAACAGGAAAAACTTATTTAACTTTTTTTCACAGCTTCCTTTTCATAGCCTGATTTCGGAGATTTAAATCTTTGAATTTTTCCTAGAAACAGGTCAAATAGAGGTTTACTTTTGAAATTGTAAGTCACGAATCTTAGAAAAAGTTAAAACATTTTCCTTTGACGAAAAACTTGCCTCGTTTGAAGATGTAATTACAGAGGTTCTTCATTAAGTCTGACCTGTAAAAATTTAGCATTTTAACTTACGAGTATGAGGATATTCATTATACGTTGCATATGAAACAGAGGCTAACATTATGTGTAGTTCCTTACGTACCTACGATGCGTAATGTTAGGCCGCGCACAGTAGGTATATGGACGCGATTTCGCACGAATTCAAATCGTGCGTATTCGTACGTCACGCCCGAACAACCTCGACCTTTGAAATACTGTGGCAGCGCGTAGCTTTTTCCATACTTTTAACACTTTTAGGTTTTACAAATACAATATATTGTCTTTGTATTTTACAGATAAACATTTATATCCTTTGAGATTCGAATTACAGTTATCCAGCGATTAGCAGCAAATGCGGTCTCGTAACGCTTCACATCGTATGAATTTGTATGACAGAGAACATAATGGCATCCCCTTTAAACATACTCACGCTCAATGCTTTATGTGATACTTAGCAATACATTCAAACTTCATTGTTAGGTAATTCTTAGTATATTTAAAGTTATAAATCTTTAAACCTAACTTTTAACTAATAAATATTTATTTGTTTAAAAAAGATGTATTTTTAATAAATAAATGCAGTGTAAGAATCACAAATAAAAACTTACAATAAAAGTACACCAAGCAAACTTTATTAATAGGCAATAAAGCTATAATTTACAGGGATACATAATAATATTTTATGGAAGATACAGATAATGTCCTTGATGGAATAATTTCGAACTATTAAACAAACTTAAATAGTTATGTTTACAGAAACAATCACCAGTAAGATTCCAATCCCTTCAAATCTCAGAACCACGCATACTAATGCCCTATTATATCCGGACTAGTCCTAAAACTGTACCAATTTCATGAACCCTATTCTGCTATTGTTTTTGCCGGGGATCCCACAAGGTTATGTGTTAAGGCTAATCCTATACCTTCTTTAAAGAAAAGACACAACAAATCTTGAAGATTGGAGGCAAAACTATACGCAAGTTATGCACATGCTTTAATAATGGTAGAAGAAAATAATCAGAACGCAATTAAATTAAGTACTTATTAGTTTTCAGGCTGGATCCTAATCTTCTTATTCTTATATATAACACTAGCGGGGTCACCGCAAACGTTGTTTTGCCATATATAAGTTATCGAGCGTTAAAAATCGACTATTAAAAATAGGGGTTGGTGATAGAAAGATGAAAATTTAGTTATGTATTTTTTAATGCCACATTATTGAAAAATAAAATTTAAAAAAAAGTTACCAAAAAATAAAATAAAAATGTTAGGGGTGGACAACCCTTGTCACTTAGGGGCATGAAGCATTTACCACCTTTTAGCTCCCAGCCTTAGTTCATACCTCTTGATTGACATCCTAAGCCTGTAGATAATTTTCTATCCGTAGAATTCGATGCAGAAACCCTTGATTTGCCACACAACATTCAGCCAGTTGAACAACTAGATTCCGGACACAAACGTTGCATTTCAAAACAATACGGGCTGTGTCGGTTTCCGTATTAAGTAAATCCTTGGGGATAGGAACGTACCTGTTATCAATCTCCCTGCGATAGATTGTTTGTGCTTGCGTCCTACCTTCTGGACTTTATATTCCTGCAGCTCTTATTTGACTTTCTATTGGTACTGCATTTTGTAAAGTTTAAATGATTTTTGGTGATTAATTGCCTTTTAAGGTTTTATGGATATTGTGCTTCAGAGACTCTTCTCTACACACTGAATGAAAGTTTATTTCTTCGGTTATTCCATGGGTCGACAAGGTCCTGACAATACCAGAAATGTAGTTTAGAAAGAATATTCTTCGGAGTTAATATTCCTGTGTAAAATCACAAACCTATTTTATTCTTATTCTTTTTATGGTATCCTTGTTATCTAGATACTAAATAAAGACGATATTTTATAACGTAAGCACCTAAATATAGTCGCCAGGTAAATTTATCTTCATATTTTAGAGCACACCTACACTGAAAAAAAAAAATGATTACTTTAATCAAGATATTGTTAACTGTAATCATACATCATGACTCCATATGAGCCTGTCAAGATAATGATTTCTGTGACTAAGACAAATTTGTTGAATTTCTCTTATTATTGTCAGTCAAGTACTGTATTGCCTTTATAAAGGCTAGTTATGTAGTTTGATTCATAAATTGTCCAGTGCGAACATGAAACTTTACTGCATTATTAAAGTTCGATTGTCAATTCAAGTAATCTCACAGTAGCCTTAACTAAGATAATAGTTGCTAGCAACGTATTCATGTTCAATGTAATTATTATACTACTTTAGATCAAAGAATATAATAGTGCATTCAACCATGGCGTTTAGTTCCGTCTAACGAATTCTTTACTGGCCTGGTAAAGACAACTTAGTCATCTCGATTATATCTTGTTCAGTGCAAGCATGATCCCCTACTAAAACAACAAAGTTCTATAATAAAATCAATTCAAGATCCCATGCTATAGCAACTAAGATAAAAGTTGACTGAGCAATGGAAATTATTAATTTTAAATTAAGTCTTCTCTAGAACAGATCATATATTCTACTTCATACAACTAAGATCTAGGTCCATTCTGACAAAACTAATTATTGTATCTACTAAGAAAAGTTGTTGAAATAGTCATGACAGGTAATACATTCAAATACGATCTTTTTTCATTCTACATTTGATTATTCGTCGTATTAACTAAGTGTAGATACCAATTCAAGTAATGTACATAGTTGCGCTAACATGTTTTCTATGTTAATACTTTTGTAATTCAATATCATATTGTGCATAGGAACTGCATCGTTCTTGAATGAATTACAAAAAAATTCACATTCATTAATGTGAATAACTTTGAAATTAATTCAAGATGCAGTACCTAGATACAATTTGATCTCGAATTACAAAAGTATTAACATATTATAGATACATGTTGGCGCTACTACGTAGAATACTTGAATTGGTATCGTACCTACAACACTACTGCCTATATGTATTATCTAGGAAGGATTTGCAGGTGTAAATAAAATATAGATAAGTACATTTAAACGTTTATTTTTATAAAAAACTATCATTGATCCATTTTGTCCACTTGAAGTATATTTGTCCAACTATCGGTGAATTTCTGTATTCATTTAATATTTGTTTAGCAATTACGGATGTTAATAAATTACGAGTAGCATCACCATCTAAGGCACCATCCTTATATATTGAGAGTGAAGAAGTCTCGAGGGATTGCTTTAATATGTTCTCAAGTATCTGAAACAAAAGTTAAAACCATATCGAATATGTGATTAAAGTAATACCTTACCTACCTACCAACTATAAATATTTGTATACTTTATGTACTAAAATTTCTTGTATTCTATTATCTGTAGTTTATGACCCAAATGTCAAAATAAAACTTGAAACAATTACATATATTATATAGTTTTAAAACTATAACACTTAAGGCTTATATATGTAAGTACATAGGTACTCAATATAACTAAATAAATGTGTATTTTCACATCAAGTACAGTTTACATTTAAATATCACTTGCTTTACATGGTGAAAGAAAACATCACGAGGAAGCCTGCGAGTCGGAGACTTGCACCCTTCAAACACAAATCCTTGACCCACTATCCCATTACCATGGTGGTCTTTGGCCTATACCCGGCTATATAATAGCTGTGAAGCTGGTTTAAGATCCACCAACCACGAGCCTTTATTAGAGGAAGGTGATTCCTAGACAAAATAAAGGCTAGCTTAAGATTAGCTCTAATTAAAAAGCTCCCTTTGAGGAAATCCGTACACTCCACTGCAGCAGTGTGACACTTATGGTTTAATGCCATGGGACAATTTATGCATGGGATTAATATCTTAATATCTGTGAAAACTTTGAGTTGGCTTATTTAAATGGTTTTTAAAGAATTCCTGTAATATTATAAAGGTGAAAGTATGTGTGTCTGTTAATGAAATTTGGTACTGAGGTGGATTAGACCACATAGGTTATTTTTAATCTGTGTTTATGCTGGTGAAACAGTGGGGTGCAGCTATTAAGTATAAATATTTATAATATTTAACTTACACCACTCTGAGAATCCAAATTTGACACCGTTTCATTGTTATTTTCCTTTTGCAGTGTTATTGGTGCATTTGGTTTTCCTATTTGTGTCTCAGACCCGCAGTCCTTAAATGGTACCACAGTTATTTTGCAAATCCAGATCAAACTGTACATTTGAAAAATCGAGGCCCTGAAAAGAACACACAAAATTTCATCACACAAATATTATTAGTATTAGCAGTAGCAGTAGACTCATATAAGCTATAGCACAACTAACACATAATAATAACAAACAAACATAAACTTAACACTTAGACAACATTATTTCATCCCAAAAAAATGCAATGTGTAATACACCGTTTGCTGTCATTATTATTGGTAATAGCAGGTAGGTAGGTACATTAATGATTATAATGACAAAATGATTATTAAGCTTACTGATAAAGATGATATGTTGTAGGTGCTGTCACTCTTTCTTCCAGGTAAGCCAACACCTTGTAAATAGAACCCTAGGTCCTGTTTGGGGAATTAAATCCTTCAGGTCTTCGTGTGTAAGGGCTGATAAAGCCTGGACTGTTATCTGCTGTTCTTAAAAAAAATATCTTGAACCTACATCAATCTGGAACAGTTCCATGCGCATGCAACACTCACGTTAAGTAGGTAAAACCTTAATTTTGTATTATTTATATGTAACGATGACGAGATGAACTAAAGTACACCTGATGGTAAGTGAAACGGCTGTCCATAACAGTAACAGTGTCATATGTTTGATCTTGCGACCAAGATTTTAAACGACAACACTGCACTGCGATCTTCGTCTTGAGATATAATATAAGATGGAACCTGACTCAGTTAACATTGCCCTGCAAGCCGGTGTTTGCACACAAACGCTTGACAGCAGAATACCTGGCAAAAGGTGTGGTAGGTAGGGACTTCCCCAGATGGCGATGGCGGCCCCCGGCATGATGCTTATTACATTACTACATGGCTACTGGCTATGTAAGTACAGAATTAAATAATATTTAGGTATTATGGAAGACATAGGTAGTGAATTTGTTTCTCTCTGATCAAATAAACATCTATGTAGGTATTTCATACTTACTCACCTTCAAATACAAGTATAAGGTTGGGAAGTTCCCATGTTTTTAAAAGTTTTGCCACATCATCCATGTCCACAATTAAAGCACCTTTTCAAAGAGAAACACACGAACCACAAAAAAACGGAATCTACGCGTATAACCTTTAAAATCTTTAAATACTTAATTATTACGCGCGCAGCGCGCACGCACGTCACTCCGCAGGCAGCAAACGAAGGAAAGAAGTGCGCGCGACGATCATCGTATCGTACTTCGATCAATTTGTATGCCCTATTGAATCTACTAAGAAACTTGTTTAGTACTACGGTAATTTGATTACAACTAATAATTTAAATTGATAAAAATAACTTTTAACGTTTGTTTATGCTATCATTATTTTCATAGAAGTAAATAAATAATATTTTTGATTTAGCTTAGTTTAATGCTTAATATAACGCAGTCATTACTGCAACAAATATATAAATTAATTGCTTCAACTTTTAAAAATTGTTGATGCTATCAAAGAATATTGTAGATTTTACTTTTTAGCTTGTTTAATTCGACAACTTAGCTAATTTCATGTAACCTGTCCAATGACTGATACAACATTGCACCTTGTTATAATAATAAACACATAAAGCTAATGCACACACAGGTTCTTTGTAAGTCAAAATATAATACACTTGTTGATTTAACTAGGATTATGTATAGATTCAAGGATTTTGTAGTAGTTTTTATAATGACCTAATATTGAATTAACAATTTACTTATGTTGTTTTTCAAACAAATTCAGCTTGCTATTGCAACAACTTCATCTTGTTTTTAGTAAACATTACTAATGTCATTCCAAATATTTTAGCGCCAACTATGAGAAAACACTACTTAGTTGGAGTATATTTTTTTCAGTGTACGTTTGAATACTGTTTCCAAAATAAACGTTAACTTTCATCTGATACAAGAGAATAAAGGGGTACCGAAACAAGGTGCAAAGGAACGTAATGTAGGTTTTGTTTAATTAATTTATTTTACCCGCTACTGGATACGAATGGAACATGTAGGTGAGTACATATTTGATTCAGCTTCTCTACTGTGTAGGTACCTAATTGAATTTTTTAAACTACGACCTGAAACAACATTGATCTCATACTATTCACTTTTGCGATTTTTGTTATTAAAACGTTAAATAAAATTTAGAGTAATAGTAAGTTAATAGTACGAATATAATAAAGTATAAAGTTTAAACAAGTATATTTTTTTAAATAATAATTATTAGTTTCCTTTTTTGCACCACCTTCAAGCTTGCTTGCACATCCGTGAGATTGGCCTGAAGATAACAGTAATCACTGCGCCATAAAGAGTAGTGTATGGACACACCTATAAAACTACGAAAGGTTGAGAAGGTAGCGGTGGTACTGTATTCACAACTTTTCATGGGAAAATAAATAATCATGCTGTATTACTTAGGTCAGATAAGTGTTAAAGAACTCCTTCTGGATAAACCCCCATGGTGTTCGACTCTACAACTCTACGACTCGGGTACACTTTAGCATTATTTTGCAACCTAGACAGCATTGTTCCACGTTGATGGGATGTTGCTGGTGCACCCCTCCTTACTGCATTATAGTAAGCATTACAACACTACATAATTATGCGCGTCGAGGCCTGTAGATAACAAAAACAAATAGATTTGAGGATAGGTAAACGCTTAACTATAAGGGTACTGCTACCTTTTAAATCAACCTATGTAATAGCTGTTTTACAATCTTGCTTTCTCATAGTATAAAAAACCCGTAATAAGCCCCTAGCCTAAAACGTTAATATATTAAAAAATTCGACTCCCTATTAGCAGCCTTATTACGCTCAACAAGAGCATTCGCAGAAATTTCTTTGATCGTGACAGCGATAAGATGACTAGGAATAAGCTCATTAAGTTTAACGTTAAAATTTTCACGTCAAACAGAATTATGCTAAAATCTGAATTCATGTGCTCAATAGAACATTTTGAAAACATCTAGCATAATAACATTTCCGCACGCAACCATGCAATTCATTTCAGATCGCGTTTGGAGTTCTTTCGATGTAAAGGACACGATTATGCTGTTACCCTTAATGTGTTATACTGCCAAATTTTGATCGTGAGTGAGAAATGCTTGTAGCGTGGAATGGTGGAATTTCCTTCGCTTCAAAATTTAAGTTCTGCCACGCCGTGCCATCATGATTACAAACTGTAAATGTGCGAAAGTACATAAATTTTAATTTCATGCAAAGAACTCCTCCACGACGTATCGTGAAATAAAATTAGACTGATGTCTATTTAACTTAGTTTGAGCTACGCCAAATGGCGTGATCGTGAAATAACCCCACCTTAAGATGAAATACTTGATAGCGATAAGAAACCGTTTACAGCGATATGAATTACTGCTTCATTTCCGAGTTGAAACACTTAAATAGCTTATACAACAAAGTATAATTTACAGGGAAAGCGGAAGATTTAAAATAAGTTACTGAGTTTATACCTTTTTACGGCTTTGATTTTTTTATATTTTTGATACTATTAGCGATTAGACATTTTGTGAGTATCTAAATATTATTTACATCGACACAGTTATTCTATTAATTCCTCATTAGCTGATGACTTTTTTTATTGTTGCATAAACTTTCTGTCACAATTTTTGTTTTGTATAGATATAAAATATAACTGTACATAAATTTGTATGTTATCTACTTACTCCTGAATCTTGAAGCATATCAATATAATCTGTCGAACAAAGCACTCAACGGAGATTATATTCTACGAATATAATCTGGTGTTAAGCATCTTATTCTAATACAATCTATCGGCTGAGTATTGGCTGATAACATCAAGGCTTATCTACCAAAGCTGAACTATAACGCGAAGTAAGACATTAATCAGAAATATATGACAAAAAATTCACGGAATTCGATTAATCCAAGGGTGTAGTCAAAAACTTCAATCTTGCTGGGAAAAATCCCTTTTATCGAACCCGTATTATGAAGACGGTGGATGAAAGGAGTAAATGGTGCGAAATAATCTGAGCTCTTAGTTCTACGTAGCTGAAAACGAATTTATTGCTCCTCGATACTCATAGCGACCCATTTTATTGACACCTTAATACCGCGCCGAAAATCGAGGCACCCATACCAAGTTCATGCACTACGCTTTTCCGTTTGCGATCGTCTGCTCGTGAAATTCAGAATATTATTTCCGGCCCGCTGATGCTATGCGGCGTCAAACAAACGAAAAATCTCCCAACTTGATTTACGATACTTGAAACGTTGACAGTACTCCCCGTGTTGATAAAACATTCACGTACACCTAACTTCGCATACTTATTAACAAAATATTATACACAAGCATCAAAAATAAAAATTTACATTCATCGACAAAGTTTCTGTTGAGTTAGGAATCGAATCCAGGGACTTTCGTTCGTATAGCATATATATCGGATCATAAATGACTACGCCACATAAGTTGTCAATGAGGTCCAATTAATTAGTAAACGATTTGTGGTTCGATTGAATTGTAGCGACTTTATAGCAGTTATGTATGTGACTGTAGCAGTTCTGATGTCAAAATTGTGATGTAATTTATCAATAAATCATCTAGGTTTGGTTTAAAAAATGTAGATACAAATAAGCTAGGTATAATACGTGCATTTCACGTAAACACATTTAGAATTTAGGTTAAGGATTTAGTTTCCACGTTTTTATCCAACAATTTAAAAAAATATATGCAACAGATACCGTACTTTGATACTCCATTTACTTTCGAAGCTATCACGATGAAGGAAATAATAATTTGGTACTACTTACACATCGTCCTCAGATTCCTATGTTAATATTATTCCAAACTTTGTACTCACGCAAGAAACTTTGGGAATCACGTATCCGTAAACATTTGTAATCACATCCACTTGCGTTTAGATACGACCAACCAATATTAAAAGCTCGGGTTTTCAAAATCATATCTGCCTGTGTGAGTAAATATAATAAGCGGTAATAGCTCAATACCAATATCACCTGCTGTTACGGTGAAGGAAAACATCGTCAGGAAACCTGCATGCCTAAGAGTTAAGAAAATGTTGAAATGACCCGACCCTATAGTGGGTCATGGGCTATACAGTAATAAATATAATGTTATGAAATTAAAACATGAGCGTTCTCGACTAACGATTCGGCCTCATTCAAGAGGATCGGGTTAAAATACTGGCAACACCCAGGCTTCCTTTAGGACTTACACCTTTCTTCCCCGACAGATACCGAAGCTAATGGTTGCAGACAAAATATGAACATCTACATAATTGTAATAAAGGTTTTGATAAATGATTTTGAAGATAATATTTTTATAAGCTTTGCAAAAAACGACAGTGGAGACACACGAAGAATAATAACAAGTTATTACGGGAAAAAAGAAAGTAGTTACCTACCTATTTTCTTTATTACTACGAGTTTTTATTAATTTAGAAGGAAAATAGTCAATAATAAACTCAATTTATATAAATTTATTTCTATTACGTCCTTAAACGCAGCTTACATGTAAAGTAACTCAGAATAACTTAAACTCAAAACAATGTATATGTATATCTCGAAACCATTTCGCAATTCAAAATTTCATTCGAGGATTATCATTTAAATGAATCGTAGTAACTTAAATTCGTGTGGACTGTAAGTGAAGCATATTTTTGGTCCTTTTATTAAAATTGCAGACAGTTTTACGGGTTGCTTATATTCAACAAGTTCTTTGAAGCACGTTTAAAATGCGAGAAATTATTTAGCTTAAACTGTAGAAACTGTAGATTCTATTTTGAAATCTAAAGGTGTACCTATATAATATTTATTTTTATTTGAGTGTATTAATGTCATGGGCTACTAGGAATATTCAACCGTTTGTAGTTCTTTAAAATACTGGTCTAGCTATAAATTATTTTCCGTCGTGATCATTTAAAAAAGAGTTGATATGTATGATCATGATAAATCAGTTTCACACGTCTTAAGCATCGAAGTTTCGATAAAGCCCTCGAAAGTAATAAAAACAAAAAATGTTAAATTAGAATTTCCTTTTAAAGAGAAAATAATTGTCCTTTTTGTCCAAGGCACGCCATTAAATTTTACATAAAAAATTTCGCGCGACAGTCGTTTTCACACACCGGTCACATCAGACAAACAATATGTAGCGTTCGTAAATGTCATTACAAAGCTTATTACGGCCAAATTTGCCTACGAATACTGTTTAAATACATTTTTAACGAGCAGAAAATAACAGAGTGACTGCATTTATTAAGTGCCATTTGCGTTGATTTGAATGAATCTTTTTAAATTTGGTATATTTGATAAGACAATACGAGTACATTTTAGGAATAAGGATAAACAGTCGAGAGAAACTTTATAGCCTGGAAAGTAGACAGGACAAAGGTGTCTTTTCAACACCAATATATTGGATACACAGAAAACATTTGGGCGAATTTCATTGGCACACACCAATAAATGACTTTCCTAATGCTTTGTGCGCTTAATACAATTAAATGATAGACACGATTACGTACGAATTTTTAACAAAACAAATCGTAGAAATACTATGAGAGCGCTCTCACTGTGCGCGACGAAGTTGACGTTAAGTTCGTGCGTGAACGGACGAGTTAAATCCGCACGAAGTCCAAACTGAGGGTGGCCTAAGGCCTACATCCTTCTTATTTTTAAGGGGAGGTCCGACCCTGAGTCGCTAATGGGTTACAAACATTCTGCAGTCCCTACACAGTGGTGTCTGTATCAGGTGGCAGCTGATTGTCAAACATTATTTATTTAGCTGCAACAGGAGGTGGATTACTGTGACGCGTGATAAAGCAGTTGTAATAGACTAAGGTTAACCTTGATCCGACCATTTAGTAACTGCAGATAAACTATGCAAGCACAGTTGGTCTATAGTATATACTCTATACGGACATTACATGAAACTTATCTGTCAACGAACAGGCGGTTTTATCCATAGTGATTGAATCCTAAATTAAAACATTTTGAGTTTGAAAAAATGAGTGAAAATTTATAAAAATTGTGTTAATACTAAAAATCAATTTTGCAGTTAAATTTATAAATCTTTAGATTCTCGTCTTATATAGTTGCAAACTCTAGATTTCTATTCGCTTCAAAAATAAGATGGTTTGTGGCAAATAAATTCAAATTAAAAAAAAACCAGTTGTTAATTTCCTCTCACAACGAAAGGGATTACAATGACATGGTATTGTGCTTTTTTATTAACATTTGGCGTAATTGAATACACTAATCCATCGGAAACCTTCATTTGAAGGTTCAATAGTGTGAGTTCAAATGAGCAAATTGATCGTGGAGCTTTTAGGTCCTAACTCAATAAAACTCATTCCATGAACGGCGCGAAAGTAGTTGTTGCGAGTTTTGTACGCACTTAAAGCTTTCCAAAGCGTAAATCGACTTGGGATTGGTGTGGACCGTAAGCGATGTGCGAAGTTCAATCGTCGAGAGTCCTATGTTTGGCCGCCAGAAGCAAAATTACACGGCTTTATAACAATTACTTACTTAGTTGTTTTTTGTTAATGACGATTAAGATTGGTTTTTTAAGCTATGAAAGTTTGCACGCTATTATTTCCAACGATGACTGCAGGTGACTGTGTATGGGCTGGTACACTGCAGTTGACTTTGCAGGTGACGGTGAATCACCATCTACAAATATCCATAACGATTGAAGTCACAACTGTAGGTACCTACTCGTAGTTTGCATATTACGAGTAAATATGTTTCTCTTTCGACTCTTTTACCGAAACATACATACAAGTTATAATGGTGGTGCTTAGTTACATTTTACTAAAATCTTAGCCTCACTGCAAACCCAAAGGAAATAGCAGTAAGTAAAGGAACACACCAACGTTTCAACTTCCTAACTAATGTCTATAAAAGCCAAGATAATATTAATACAACAAAAGATTAGCAATGTAAATTCTCCTATACTAATGTGCTCATTGGCTATTCATCATCCTAATTAATTAATAAAAATACTAGTCACGCGCGTCAATCTTTATTAGATAAAGGATGTAGGCAATTCCGTGCGCAATTGAATCATTCTTAATACTTTCAATTTGAGTCGACAACGGCTTTATTAAAAGAGCTTTAGCAGTTCCGCATAGATTTAATCTTCTTTTATCCTATCAAGACTGGAGGGAAATTATCTATTATTGAAGTTTAATATCTAATGAAGAATATGATTTTTTGCCATAAGACAATGTCTATACCTACAGTTATTGATTTAAGTGGAGGTTTTACAACCTCGTCTAATTGCTGTCTTCATAGGTATTTTCAATATCTAATAATAACAATAAATGTAGAAAACTTTTGTAGAAAATTAAGAGGCGTACGCAAACCAAATTTATTCGTTATGTCATCCATAACTGAAACAAGACATGTCAAATATTAACAAGGTTGTAATTTAACTTTGTAAAGTCTACGTTGGTTCTTACAATAGAACTCAAATAAACTTTACTTAACTTTTTACATTGCTTTCAATCTTTAAAAGCAGCGGGACTGCGTTGCGTTGCATTGCCTATTGCACATTTTTGTATGGCCTCCACAGTGAGACCAGTTTTTCTATTTTCTACCTTTTTCTAAAACGCAGCATTGCATGCCAATGTTCAGGCTGGTATTGGTACGGCGGTGTCGGAATAATAATATGAATAAGCTGTCACTTGATTCGGAATTGCCTGTAGATGTTTTTGAAAAAAATCAAGTTCCGCTTTCAAAGATTGCAAAAGTTATAAACAATAATCTTTCAAAAATAGATAATTTGGTTTTTACTTATAATTTACACCAGCGTGCGTCAATTTATATAACACATATGTTCTTAATAGGAAAAGAAAGGAGTAGAAACTCATATAAAATATTATTATACGTAAGTAGGTACTCGTACAGCGCTTTGTTTTCGAAGTAATGACAATGCATACAATGTCTACAAACGGCCCGTCTCACTTGTGTTTATGGTAATGGCCCCAACATAATATTTTTATGGCGAAATTTCTAACGCGGGATAAGATTGCCGTACCTATGTTCAAACATCCTATCTCGTCGCGCGAAACAAACAATCCAATTTCATTTCTTTTTATGTGATTATGAGCTACAGTTTTTTTGTGGAATTATTATAAAAAGCGTAGTGGTATTACACTAGGTTTACGAACATAGGAAATTTTTCATACATCTGCTTTTGGACTGATTTAATTGTAATAATAACCAATTTAAAACTAGGTATTCTTTTTGTAAAAAAATATTGAGGTAAGATTTGAGTAAAGCTTCATCTATCAACACCGGAGCCCAAAAGCCAAACTATTAAGCCATATCACCGCAGTGATAAAGTAAGAGTGTTAATAGGTAAAGAATATCACAGTTAATAATGAGCAAATAAAATAATTAAGTACAAGAACATATTATTTATTGTTCATATCACCAGAAAAGGCACGTAAAATTATATTTACCAACAAAATGACACATAACGACGACGAAGGCCGTAAAATATCATTATTAAAGTAGACTTTACGAGTAAACGAATGAAGCGAAATAACGTTAAATAAAGATTTGCTAGCTGCCTTATGAGAAGCGTTTTGATTCTTTATTACAAACGAAACATTTATTTGTTTCTGCATTTTGCAATTGTATCACAATTAAAAAAAAAGAGTTAAAAATATATAATTACTAGCTGACCCCGCAAACGTTGTTTTACGATGTAAGTTATCGAGCGTTAAAAATCTACTATTAAAAAATAGGGGTTGTTGATAGCAGGGTGAAAATTTAGGGTTGTATGTATTCTTTAAGCCACATTATTTAAAAATAAAAAATAAAATTTGTCCAAAAAATAAAATAAAAATGTTAGGTATGGACAACTCTTATCACTTAGGGGTATGAAAAATAGATAGCCGATTCTCAGACCTACTGAATAGGCATATAAAATTTCATAAAAATCGGTCAAGCCGTTTTGGAGGAGTGTGGTAACTAAAACTGTGACATGAGAATTTTATACCTATATATATAAGAATAAGATAAGATAAGATCAAAGTAACGATACGTGATAAGTGTTATATACTTACCTATTTGCGTGTAACCTAATTAGTGGCCCAATGCAGGGTCCGGCCTCCTTTCACAATGCAAAGGATTTAGACCTAAGTTCAGACTCTTCCTAGTATAATAATGCGGATTGGTGGACATAGTTTTGAAGATCATGAAGAACTCTCAGGCTTGCAGGTTTACTCACGATGTTTTTCTTCACCGTTAAATCAATTATTAAATAGAATATCACCCAATGTAACAGCTGCTGTAACACCTGTGTGTACAGACACATAAAATGCTGTATTTGGCTACCTAGTGAAATATGAATAAGAAAATTCAAAATGTGGATAACTTTAGAGCGAATATTCAAAAGCTTCTACAACTTGCCTTTAGGGATAATTATATTCAGGAATAAGTATTCGTAGGCGTGACAAAGATCAGAACAAAAAGCGTTTATTTGTACTAAATATTTGTGTAGCTGTACAAAGTAGTTACGCTAAAACTGTGTGGGTTTCGGTTTATTTAGGAACTATAACGAAATGTGCAAAAAATAAGCAGGCAATTTAAGTGCGAGGTTTTTGTTCCGAAAAATCTTTGAACACAATGTTACGTGCTTAGGTGTTAGAATAGGTTTTATTCTTGGATATTTTAGTAAGCACCGAGGGAGTTTTAGTAGGGAAAAGTCCTGCATAACTCAGTGTCTCGTCCAGAAGTACGGTATCTTAGATATTAAGAAAAAACTATTCCCTGTGGCTTAGACACACACAAGGCACAAAATTCAAAACACTTACTCGCTCAAACTAGATACTACGATACATTTTTAAACTCATCATTCAAATTTCTGCCTGCTGAGAACCCAGGACCCTATACTCGCACGTTAACCACGGCTCCTTAAAAGACTTGACTTGCTTTGGTGCGAGTTTGAGGGTGATCGTAGGCTTCTTTTATTTTTGTAGATCGACTGGGAAGCTGTAATCTTAGTTATCTTAATTTTTATTAACCTGCTCAAATTTTATAGGTCTATGCCACATATTTCGATCTATGTATATCTGTGGTCTATAACATTCTTAACTAACGTTGTACTACGCTTGCTGCAAAAATATGCCACTCAAAACGTATATTTACGCCTGTAAAGACAGTATTGTTACCTGATAAATTGTATTTGTTGAATAAAGCCAATAGAAGAGTACAAATATTGAGCGACAACATAGCTGAGTAAATAAGTTTAACAAAACAGGTCTTGTTTAATAAATGTATTTCAGTTAATACAAATACACGTTAAACACAGAAAACAGAAACAGAATTGCTGAACGCGAAAATAAATAATATGAATGTAGTTTCCGAGGCAAGTTGATTCTTTTACATAATTATCATGATTTATATAATATAGTTATATTGTAATAGGTACCTATTACGTCGTAGTAGACTCTAGATGTATTAAAACACCCTTAAGGTCTTCGAGGGCTAAATAAAGTAGTCGATGTTTGACAACTGCTAGGTATCTAAAGTGGGCTGGCTGTTGGCTTACATAACTGATCAACCAACCAACATGACTTTGTATGGAGCTATCCAAAATGAAATATGCACTGACATTGTCTGACATTGATCGTAAGACCAACTTTCGGGAGAGGTCTGTATTCTACATTGCAACAAAAAAAAAGTTTTGCAGTTATGAAAATTATGAAAATCAGTTATGAGGATCCGTATATACTAGAAGCCTACAGTGGCCCGTATATACTCGTATGTGGCTACGAGTACTCCAATACATTTTCTAGGAAGATATTTCGTGAAGCGAGTGATCATGTAATAGCAATTACCACCATTATTGTTAATCAGTTCGATACACGGGTTTGTAATTTGCTAATTTTGACTGCGACTGAATGTAATTTACTTAATTACAATTATAGTAACGTTTCACTCTATACGCTTTCTGTTCAGTTCATTCAGAAAGACGAGTGAAGCATGTTTGTGATTTACCCGGAAAAATGACAACCGGTTATCGAATATAATCCGCCATAAATCATATCTTGGCGCAAAATGCATGGTTGTAAAATTATAACTCATGCAAAGATCCCACAAGGCTATAAAAATTATAACTCATTCAAAGATCTTTAAGTCAGAATGAAAAATCTTAATTTAAAAATTGTTGTTATTAACCACTTATGATCTACTATAGGGTCGGGTATCCTTTCATAATAAGAAGGATGTTTATTAATAATTAAAATTTGTAGTCCACTGTTGGTCATTGGCCTTTTGCTGAGAGGCGTGGTACCTCAGGACAAGGTATCTTAAGGAACTCGTATCTTTACTTAGGCCCTAAAATAATAAACAAAACATAAAGTTGTAAAAATACTTTAACGTCAAAGACACCCTACGTGGCCTAGAAACAAATATGAACTCAGTCGATATTAGATATGTTTTCATCATAAAATAACTGGCTTTGAACTATAACGCCAGTTATTCAATAACGTTTTGTACATTTGCTGAGTATTTCATAAATAACTCCTGAGCGTCTAGGAGCGTCGGAGGATGTCATTATGTTCTCTGACATGCGGACATTAAGCGTTCCATTCGAGAACTCGATTTCTGCGATTCGTTTGAAAATTCTCTACGACGTAATGAAGTATTTTTTCACCCTTTCATTTCTTTTTTTACTTGATTTATTTTTATTTAATGTTTGTAATTGATTATTTTATAAAAAAGGAAAAAAAGGTCGTGCAAATGGTCACGACATACCTACCTCAATTAGAATAGATATAAAATCTACAATAATTGCTCTTCCACGCAATAACGATCGATTTGCCAAAAATATGCATTTTTATAAATAACTTGAAGTGTGAATAGGTTACAGGAGTATGGGTGAAAATTCGGCGTAATGCGGAGTATTTCACACATCAATTAATTTCATAAAACTACTTTAATAATCAAGCATTCTACAACTTTAAGAACCTTAACACACAGTACCCATATAGCAGTGATTCTAGTAATATTTTTATATGATAGAAGTTTGTAAGTTGGTCGGTTTATGTGAAAACTTGAGCGGATGCTTAGCAGTGCCGGACACATGCTGCGTACGTGACGTCCTTCCTGCATCACTTGTGACTCTTCCCACACGTTCCTCTGAAATATCATCTTGTGGCAGCAGGAAATCTACGTGTCTAATTCTATAGGGAGGTATGTACCTCCTCAAAATTGTGAACATAATTCTTGAGAATTGTGATCGGTTCTCATGTATCTATCCTATATTTCTAAGGCATTAATAGCGAGTTTGGAGTGTTATGTTGTAACTACGTAGACTCAGGTACCTTCCTAGTCAGCAATGCTGAAGTACGGTCGACGGTTTGCCCTCCCGTTAGTGCCTCCGACGCCTTCAGTTTTTGCGTACACTTACTGTCAACTTTATAAACTACTAACTAAAATTTTGTTTTACTTTGGATTAACTCTTATGTAACCATACCTCCCAGTACCACATCTCGTTATATTCTTAAATTGAGAATCATAATAAAATATGAACCTTGGATTTCGTGTCCTCATAGCACGTTTAACTCTTCAATTTTCAGTAGATCGATATTAGTAGGAGTTCGAAAGTTCAGAGGGTTATGCGAAAACTCAGAAATTCGCCGACCCCTAGAACAAGTGCGGTCGACGTGATCGTACTTGATTCTCCGTACTTGACGTCTATCTAGTTTAATGGTAGCTTCAACATACACCTTTGAATAGATCGGGAAAACTTTGGTCCATCTTTCAAAAGCTTTCCTACTTATATAAATACTCCACCTATCAGCCGCCCATTTCAAGTATGTGTCGTGGAGACGAGTTAAGCGTATCGAGCCGAAAATTGGTTTCTCTTGTGCTCTGTTACTTTCATTGCACTCAGCTCCTTAAACAGAGCTATTGCTCTGGATCATTGTGACCACAAGAATCACAACCTTAAAAATATTCTTTACCGCTGAGATTGTAAATGTATTGTTACTTCTGATACCCAAAAATGGTCGCCTTGAGTATGTTTCTACAACTACCTAATTGTAACTCGATGAGCCTTAAAAATTAATTGGTCTTTAAACATGATATAAATAGAGAGTGGGTATCATCATTTTTTATAAAGTACTTTTCATTATATTACTTTTGTTTAGCCTATAATTTCCAAGTATTTTACAGTAGATATATGTATATAGAACGCCCGCCATAGCGTTTCGAACAACCAATAATCTCAATACATTCCAACTTACCCCAGTTTAAGCTTTGAGGCCAAGAGCGTCTGATACGGCGACTTGTCCCATTTAAAACTTGGACGTTCATGGTTGAGATTTTGGAACAAGTCCGCTGGGGTAACGCTTCTGTTAGTTCATGTTTGTCCACTTCACATTCAACTCGCTAGAGATTTGTTCTTGCTAATATCATGAACAAGCCACAGCTTTCAGAACTCAGTAGAAACATTAATAATGTTGCCGCTGAACCGGTTTTATCGTAGTATCTAACCCACTTTTAATTGAAACGAATTGAAAACCTAACACTTACATTATAAATGTCATTCGATTTTTGGATCAATCGAATAGTTTTATACCCACAAATATGTATTAGATTTTCACTCGTCAAGTAGGTACCTAAATTCAAAAATAATGATAAAAATCGTTAAAATACATAAAAGGGAATGCATATTAAAATAAACTACAAATTTGCCTATAATTATGCAACAACTACGCTGCATAATTGCAACTGCTGATTTATAATTTAAAATACTTGTTCTGAATTATCTAATTCATATAAGATTAACACGAGTCTACACAAGTGCCGTGTAATAATGTAGACTCGAGTCTAAAATTGAATCGTTGTCTCGACGTAAATCGGCTTATCTCTGAGACATCTTACGGTACAATGTACATTCAGTGTCTACAAACACGTAAGGCCTTGGGAGCACGTGGAAGTAATGAGCAGAAGCGACGGCGAAAGGATACGTTTAATTGGTCATTTATTTAATTAGTCCAGCTGTTCAAGTCTTTAAAGGAGTAGAGTTAGATTTCGTAAGATATTATGACAATGTTTCCTCTAGAACGATATTTTTATTGTTTTTTTACGACAGGGATCCCGAACACCAGTATACTATGCATTCGGTTCTAGGTTCCTATTATAAGTTCGGTTTCTGGTCAATGTGTGTGTGTGTTATCATCTTTACTGTATTCGTAGCACACATCACATAGGTAATGTACCCTTTTACACATCTAGAATTTGATATTGTAGTTTAAAGGACTTGATCAAACAAAAAATTGGAATCATCGAGGGACTTTAAGCTAGAGTTAACACTTCGTATGTCTATTAAGAAGACACAATAGTGAAACAAACCATATCACATGTGATTCACGCAACATCTTAGTGGTGAAGGGTAGATCGATACATACCTGGTCATATGGTTTCAATATGGTTTAAATTTTAAAATTCTAGACTCGCTAACGCTTCTAACTTAGTACTGTCCTGAATACAAAACATCGAGGCATGCAGTCAGCTGAGCGCAGATGTGCAAGTATTTCTGCAGAGACAGGCTCAATAAGGGGCTACAATTTAATTTGAAATAATGCAACAGCTTGCTGGGAATATGTCGATCCTAATAACTGCCATTCGAAGCAAGACCTCACATACTACAAGAATAATAAGTAATACGGTAGACGTTAAAGTTGTTTGTGTATATGAATAGGCTCGACTTAAATTTTATAATGTAAAGTACGTATACTTATAAATAAGAAGTAGAAAATAAATTCGTATGGGTTACCTATCTATATCTAGGAAAAATACCGACTTTGACTTTTTTTACTTTTGCTTATTACGTCAATACGACAGATTACATTTGAATTTGAAATAGTCACTGAATACTTTAAGATACACATTTACAAAAGATAAAAGCCATATCTGATGCGTTGCTACTGATGAGGACAAAGATGTTTGCCCCTAACTAATAATCTCCAGCACCACCTTAAAAAAATTTGGTATGCAGACTCTCACAACGGATTAATTCGATGATGGTCAAATAACCCATTACTACATTGGCTTTAGTGCTTTAAAACCAACCAAGGAAACTTCACGTATAGTTACATTGAATGCGAACTAAGTTTGTCTATTAAGATAAATTAGATGTTTAGGGCGGCATCAAAACAAAGCTTGATACAGTAAAAGTTTTTCCATCCGTCCGTATTTCCTGTTATCTAGAAAAATATACCAAGTTTCGAAAAGTTTCTCATACCGTTTGGCCAATTACGTATAGAAATGTTAGTGGGGAAGAAGTAGGTAGCATATGAAGTTCTTCTGTGAGTATCGCGTTGAATGAGGAGAAGTTTCCAAAGTGTATGGATTTCACTTTTAAATTTTGATATAAATAAACCAAATAAAATAACTACGTTTTGGGAAGCATAAGCGGTGATAGCCCATTGGCTAAGAATTCGGCTCCTCCAGTCCAGGTTCGAATCCCAACAGTCCGTAACAATGAATTTCTAAACTACAATTAGGTACTATTTAAAAATAGGTACCACACAACATAACATAGTAGGAGTTCTGTAAAAAAATTAAAAAATTGCGTTCATTATTTTGAAAAATGCTCATAAAATTTAATAAACCAAACTTCAGCAGAGTGTATCATGAACAGTCATTGTACGTACCTATGCATTAATTATATCAAGTATGCATTGTTATGTTGTAATCACAGGGTTAATTTTAGTGACATCATTACGGTTTAATTAAATGTTGATTTTTGGAATATACCTATACGGTAAGCTATACCTAAATTATAGAAATAAATAAGAGAAATTGATGACAAATAAATCTAAATAGGTACCTACTGGATGAAGCTCACAAGTTCGTTCGCAATATGTTCATAGTAAGGAAAGTTTCCGAAATAAGGAAGGTCAATAAATGAACCTCTATAAAACAATAAAAGTATGGTTCGATAAATGAAATAGATAATATTAGATACAAACAGATTGCCCAACAGGCGATTTTATTGCTATTTTTTACCTAAGCAGTTTCTTCCAGACTTCATAAATAAAGGCTTAAAATATTATGGGTCTCTCTTTGCATAGGAATAAGCTTCGTGTTACGAGTAAGTATCAGCACAATAACACACTTTCAAAATTTCCCTAGTCATATACCTAGTTCGTTACAATAAAGCATACAAGTCAACAAGACCTAAATAAACATTAGGTACTTTCAAAAAACGTCAAATTGTAACAGTCGTGATTTGCTTTAATTAAGTTGTTGTTATTTGAAACTTCAGACGGAGAAAATTTATCTTGTTAGATAAACTTATACACGATATAAGACGGTAAATTGAGCTCTACGCCTCACGCCCCAGCACGTTCGACCGATATTTGAAAGGAATATTGTCGTCCGAGAGCTGCTAGCCATTTTTAATAGGTATTTGAGTTTAGCTAATTAAAAAGCAAACGTTTATTTCATATTATCGAAAAATTAGTAGAAAAAAAGTAATAATAACCATCAATTTCAAGATTATGATTCTCCTCTTAAATTAATTTAACTATAAACAAAATCATTTATAGTTAAATAGCTCCAAGTCTCTATCCATAGGTTGGACATTACTTTTATAATAAAAACGATTGTACTTGTTTTGCGTCACTTTGTAACATGCGGTTGCGTACCCACTGTATTGTACTCCGTGATTAAATAAACATACTACTCGTAAACTAAAAGAGTCAGACAATTTCGGCGGAATATTCTATCTGCCAGGCAATTAAAAGCATATAAGAACTACTTAAGCCACCATTACCCACCAGATAGGTGTACAATTCTGTATTTGGGTAGGTATTTTCAGTTTGCCTGAAAACACCTGATCAATAATGTCTACCAGCTCTCCTACTATTTGTTTACTCGGTAATAATGAAGTGGCCAAATTGATGCATAATTGAATTAGAAGGGAGGTCGAAATAAAAACGGAAGGGGTGGCGTATAACGAGATTCGGGGCAATTTTACAACAAATGTTTTTGTTTCCAGTTAAATTAATTTACGGGAAGTATCTAATAACTTGGAATTGAGCCTTTTTATTGAATTTTCCAACAAATTATTCGTTTATGTGAAATAAAAAAATTGGTAATAGGTAAATATTAATTTTGTAAAATAAAATGTAATGACAGTATAGCAAATGCGAAACGACTTGTTAAGATAAAACATAAACAATATGCTAGTAGATACTTATTCCAATTTCATTAGAAATATGTTTAAAGTAAGGTTGTTATGTAACTAAAAATGGCAATTTTTGGTTAGAAAATAAGTTAAAATAGCAGTTAAAATTCAACTGCTAACAAAATAATGTTTACTTTTGTACCTGGTAATGTAAACATACTTTGTGTGTAGAATATTTCAAATTAGGCTCGCACATGTAACCCTATAGATACCAACATGAATATCGAAAAGTGCCGACGCGAAGTCGATAATCAGAAATGGGTACACCTACCTTACATTTTCTTTGTGAAAATATTTTGGGGATTCAGGTAAAAGGGCGCCTGAGGCAATGTCGAAGTTAACTGACTCTTTTGGAGTTTTCTTCAAGGATCTAAGAAAATAATCACTTTTATAAAGTAATCGAGTTCTTTGTTGTACTGCCGAGCTCGGTTGAGATTAGAACTTTTGTAGTCACCGATTACGAGATAAATGACGATTCAAAATCCTTTCACCACTGATCTTTTTATTTTCAATTATTATGCGCATGAGAAAAATAAGAATATTTTTTGCGTTTCTGAACACAAATAGCACCAGCTTTTTGCTACAAACGCGTATTTCCTTGGGGAAATGAATCTGAAACCTAAGCTACGATACAATAGATACGCGACGTCAATAGAACTTGCACACTGAACGCTATTCTACTATGGTGTAAAAAGTGTTAGTGCCCATTCAGAGTAGAGATTACAGTAGTTTGCTCTTGGTTGATGAATACCAAAAATTATAACCCTTTTTTCGTTAGGTTAGTTGTTTGTTAAATGATACTAACGAGTGTTCATACGGTCGCTGTAATGATAAACTAAAGCAGTACCAGTATTTAAGGCAAAACGAAGTGTAAGTGATGGCAAGAGCAGGGTGTATGTTCGTGGCAGTTTCGACGAGCCTTTGCAAAACATGAGGAATAGTTATTTTCTGCGTACGGACTCCCTGCGACGATTAATCATCAACTCAGCGGGTAGCGGACTGACCTACGTCCAAGACGTCACTTTGGGCTTTCCCGTTTGTTTCTTCGTGCATTCGTGCTTCGTTCAAAGGAAACTAAGGAGAAAATGTCGCTGATTTATAAAATGCTTATTGTTAAAAAATCTCATACCATCAAGGTTTTATTTTACCAAGTTTTCTTTCAATTATTACACCAGACTTTTTTAGGTACATGACATGACTGAACTGAATGAAACATCTATGGCATAAACTGAAAATTCCTATCACGGTTTACAACTACAATCGAGATTCAAATAAAAATTTGCTATCGGATTGTGTTAGATTTGAACCAACCTGCATCTGCGTCGACACTTCAGATTTTCCCGTTTGTTTCTTCACGAGTTTTGAAGGCGTTCAACGAAGTGAGTTTGTTTAGTTGTTAAGGTCGTAATGTTACGAGGCTAGTAAGTTTTCTATATAATTGTGGTTTGAACAACTATGTGTCAAACTCATTTAACATAAATTCATTCGTTTTAAGATAAGTCTGAGGATGATAGTGAAAATTCACTTAAATTTATGTTAAAAATAAAATGTACCACCAATATTAAACTTTTGTAATCATCGAAGTTTCATAAAAAGGTTTGTTCAAATTGCTTCTACGTAATATATATATAGTACATAACTTAATAAGCCTTTTATTATTTTTTAACCATCATTAATTATTTTATTAGTAAATCAATCTTTCTTATGAAATGTGTTAGTCTTTTGTCCAATATAAAATGGTTTTATGTATCTATTCACATGTATATATTCACAAAATCAGCATTTTTTGAATTTTACTTCTTCGCAAAATCAATTTAGTAATAGAATAGAGAAAGGAATCCTCCATATTGAATAATGAATGAACAAATTGTATTGTAAATGTCGGTTAATGTTATTTTATGCTTTTATCCAATTAAAACGAGATTGGCGTATTAATAAGAAAAGGAAAGAAACAATATACGTTCGCAAGCACCGTTTATTCGATATACGAGATTAGGGTAATGTTTACATGATGACATTATTTAGATGACCCAAAGTCATACAATCGCGTACCTTCACAAATTATTAAAACAGGTCAGGTCGGTGAAAACGTATAAAATATTGGGCACGTCGGGCAAATTTATAGGGATAATATGTTGTAGGTACGAAAAAGTACTGAGAGTTTACCCCGACTTTTTTTATCTAAAATGGTGAGCTTTTCAACAAATGATAACAAAATGAAGGAAATTTCACAACAAGATACAGATACCTACTCTACTTGGGATATTTCTGAATCTTATGCGTTTAAGCCGATCTTCCCCTTCTTCTCTTCTTTTCAGCCCTCCACAGCTAGACATGGGACTCCCCTAATCGATTCTACTCCGCCCGCTCCTAGGCCATTTGAATTCAACGGTGTCCCACTTTCCTCTTCAGGTTATCAGGCCCTGGGTACAGGCCTGAACCCCTTTTGCTGAGACGCGGCGGCAATTTGATTCCCCACAATTTTTTTCTTTCCCACCGGTTATTATCGGTCTTTAGACCGACGTGGCCAGCCCATTCCTACTTCAGTTTACTAGCCGATTACTCCTGTTCATCTACGGATGTCATCGTTGCGGATTATGTCACGTAGAGAACTGCCAAGCGTAGTGATAAGTTTAACACTGGAAATTAATAACTGATCTTCAGAATATGGATCGCCTAAATGATGTTAGGGTGCCAGGAAATATTTGTTATTTCAAAGAAATTATATAGGTATATTATTTTAGAGTATCGTAGACACCAAACAGGATCAATTTCAGCCCATATCTGAAGATCGGTAATTTCGGGCGTAAGACGGTCGAGTAACAAATTTCATATTTTTCTCAAGGAAATTGACATACTGTGATTATTTACTGAAGGAAACATACGTTTTCAGATGCATTTGAAACGACAACGAAAAGTTTTTCCATTCACATGACAACCTCTACTTTGAATCATTTCCTTCGAGGAGGATGTCATTTAAATTTCAACATGTTCTTGAAATTACTTTCAGTCTTCGGCGACGGCACATGGACTTTCTGTACAACTTTTCATATAAAGTCGGGAAGTTTCGTGTCATGTTTATGTTTTATGATATTACTGCATTGTTCTTTACTTCGTCAACTTTCATTAAACGCGGTTGAAAGTAACTTTTTTCTATGTCATAAAATATATGTCAATAAGTTTTATCAATTGATTTAAATTTTAATTCGAATTATTACATGATATTATGTAGGTAGATAAGAAACATTTTCACGTGTTTAAAGTTGTCGGTATTGATAAGTTACTAAATTATAGTTTTATGTATACCTACACTTTTTATGCACAATATTAACACGAACAAAGGCAAAGAATAATTATTGTGAGACCCCCTAAGTAGTCTAAGTAATTTGCTGACTAGATTAAATTACTTACTAAGGTTGTAGCAACAATGTCTTCAACTCTTTTTATGTTTCTTTGCTGACCACGGATATCTTGCCACAACTTTGAAATGCTTTTTTTATAACACTTGTTTCTTCTTGTGATAAGATCAGGCTAAGTTCAATAAAATGTGATTTCTAGGAGAAGTAGAAGTTTTGTCTTTTAGTTTTTTATTTATTATTATATTCAAAATCGGATTCGAAGTATTAATAAAAGAAAATTAAACTGTCTTACAGATAACTACACATTTTAAAAATTACCAAAGGATAAGTAATGTCATGCTATGGCATTTTTAATAATAATTGTTTTTTGTTTGAACCATCGCGTCCAGTACGATTCCATCGCACGCAACACATGACGGGCGCAGTCATGCTTAATGACAGGATTGTAAACTTGAAGGCGTAAACCGTAAAGTGTCCCTACATTTGATTTTTTATAGCCTGGCCAAAGTGAATTTGTACGGTAAGAGTTAGCAGCTGCTGTTGGATCAGGGGGGTTGCTACAAACTCCTAAAACCATAATAAAGCCATGATGTTTTGTTTTAATTTAAAACAAAACAAAATTGCTTTATGATGGATTTAGGAGTTGTAATAACCCCCCAATTTTAAACGGTCTACGCAACATCGGCAACACATGTTTCATGAACAGCAATGATGTTTTGTTTTAAATTAAATCAAAACATCATTACTTTATGATGGTTTTAGGAGTTCGTAGTAACCCCCAGGTGTTAGTCGCTTACGTGAGGAATATGTCGGATCCATCCGATTTTATTCCATCGCACGCAACAGTTGATGAGCGCAATGATGTTTAGGACGCGCGTACTTACGGACGGGACTGTAAACCTGAAGGCGTTACGGCCCTAAAGTGCTGTAATGTTTCATTTTTATTGCTTAACGAAAGTGAATTTGTTCAATAAGATAACTTTCACGTAAGTATTAGCCGTTTGTATTTGCGACTAGCCGACCCAGCAGGCTTCAATTTTCGAAATGAATAAAATTAATTCTCGTTTTAACCCGGTTTCACCCTTTTGATGATGTTTTTGTGCAGGGTCTATATACAAATCAACAAAATCAACAATGTCCTTAAATGTAGGAGCAGAGCTATAAATATTTAACCATAATCGCGATTAAATCCATGTTGAATGATAATAATCTTCATAACTTAAAAAACGAATTCTTGAAGAGCATAAAATATGAGATGACATAAAGATCGTCGCAAATCGTCGTGAGCAACAGTTGATTATTGCGGTCATGTTTATAGATGCAGCCTCGAAATCTGAAGGAGTAAAGGCCCTCAAAGAGCCATTTTGCATTTTATAGCCCGACAAAAGTGAATTTATAGAACCAGATAAAGTTTAAGTGTTTGAAATTTATTCGAAAAAATGTTGCCCAGGACTTCTAATGGCAATTTGTAAAAGTTTTTGTTTTGCATATTTACTTACTTTGTGTAGAAATGAAATGATTATAATAAATAAAAACAGTTTTATATCTTTAGACACGTTGTGGTCGTTATTCGATAGGATAGGATAGGATAAATAAGCACAAAGTCAATTGAGTTGAACTAAAACTCATTTTCGTAGATTTTGTATGAAAATGTATTGTATGTTTACCAAATCTATACAAAAAAAAAAATATGACGTCACAGCCAAATAAATATATTATCTTTTATCCGAAAAACATTTATAATAATTGTAATTAAATAAATAATAAATAATCGTCTTGGCGGGGGTACGGCCATGACCCCAGGTATATACATAATATACATTAATCACATTAAAAATAATCCAAGATTTCTAATATTCTGATTGGTGTCATCATTCCGGTTGTTTATGGATAAAACAATATCTGGTTGAAAAAACCTTGATAGGTTACTTCGACGTGCGGAAAGCTTTGTTACCAATCGATGCTAATAACAGATGATGAGCTCGATCATGCTTATTATATGGGGCGGGTGTACTTATCGACGCGGCTCTAAACCTGAAGGCGTTATGGCCCTAAAGTGCTGCTATGTATCATTTTTATAGCCTGGCCAAAGTGAATTTGTAGAGTCAGATAAGTTTTACGTTTTAGCCGTTTATATTTAGAGTCCGTTGATAGGATTTTATAGAGAAACGCCCGTGCCATACTGGGTACAGTCTTGATTTTGTACAATGTCTGGTATCCTTATCGTCCACTCTTCGATTTTCTCATTCGTTTCTGCTTCACACCTGCAGAATATGAAATGATCTTTATCAATATTACATAATTTTGGATTTTTCCTTGCATGGTGCGAAATACCCTATTAAAACAAATCGTTTATACTTACTTACGTTCATAACGACATTTGTTTGTTCCATGGCATCGGCAACTAAAACACATATTCAGTGAAAATTTCACTCTCGCTTATTATGATTATTGATATAGCGCTATGACAGATGGACGGATGAACTGATTGCATTGGGGGTTTACTTAAAATCTTTTAGCACCATTGGGTATAAAAACTTTAAAATCTGCTCATAGTCCGTTTGTTAAAGGTAGTCTTTGTTACCATCCATCCATTAGTTCTTTAAAGTAAACTTCTGGATATAACCCTCTTCAAATTGATACAACTAACGCCCTTCTGAGACTGTTTTGTGGGCCTTCTAAGACCTCAAAAGTAATCGTAGTAAAAACTTTGACAAAGGATGGTATGTACTGTATTTGTCTAAGCTTAAGTTATGAAGCCAATATTTCAGACGCGAATTAATTAGGCTATCTATGGTGCATGTTAAATCTAACAAGCTAAATAAATTTTCTCCGGGTGAAGTTTCGAATAACGGCTGCTTAATTAAAGTGAATCTGAAATGGCGGGGCGACGACACGACTCCATTAGCCGGTAACAGCGCTGCAGTGCTACATCTAGCGAGTTGTGTTGTTGTTTTACGCTGAAAGGTGTTTATAATAGGTTTTATATTTTTGCGCTGCATTGCTTTATCTAGCAATTTGTATGATTGTTTTACGCTAAAGGTGTTTGCAATAGATTTTTTTTGCAACATTTATCGAATAATGTTTTACTGTTACTTTGCGCTTAGCACATTTTACAATAACCTTATTTTCAAGTGCTTATTAAGTGTTTATAGCTTGGTCAATTTCAACCATAAACTCTGTGCTATGTAACGCAACGACCATCAATAAATGCCCACTTATCTTACTTATCAACTCCTTATACCATCAATATTTTACGGGAAGCTTATTTAAAAGACATTATCCACATTTTAATAAAATTTCGCTACTTGAACGTTCTCGCTGCATCGTCTAGGGGACTGTTATCCGATATTTCGTCATCAATCTTACCGGCATCTTATATCCCGCGTCCGTTCAGAAATTTAATTAAAAGAAAGCATCAACAAAATCTTTGTTAATTTTTTAATAATATCGCAGGGCTATGGGAAAAATTTTCGCTCGTCATACTTTAACTAATTGGTTTCACAAGGTTTTATGTTTTCATACGTTCTGAAAACAGCCATTAACAATACAACCTTTTGTACCATTCCTGCATATAACAATGAAGTAAACAAGTTGTAGTCACAATCACAAGTCGTGCGCACAATTTTTATTGGTCACGCGATTGGTTTGTTCGTTAGTGTACGTCGTCTATTGGTCTATCGCGTGTTTTTCGATGGCTGTACATTGGCTAAAAGTGTACAATGCCCTACCACTATCCATTTGTGCTTACGCCTTGTGGCGGTTGCTATATATGATGTTAAGCGGTCCCAGGAGCTTACTTAGGGTTACCTGGATCAACTGGAATGCATGCGTAATTGGCATTTATTGTCCGGGATTGTTTAGCTTTTAGTAGGTATTTAGGGCAGTATTTTGACAGTGTGGGGGCAGTATTTTGACAGCAGTAATAATGTGGCTATACATACGACATTGAAAAATTTTGTTTGGCTTTGAGATTAATTGCATTGTAGACGGATTTTTGAAACTAAAAAATGTTTCCGAATTCCTGATGACGATATGACCACATATATTGGCAATCAAAACAAATAAGATCAATTATATATAATATATAAAGTAACTAGTTAATATTAAGACAATCTAATTTCTAAAACAACCGCGCCCATAACTTCTCTATCGCCAAGCAAAGTGAAATTAAAAAACATTTAGGAATTTTATGCTTCTAAGGCGGTTTACGGTTACGAAGCAAAATTGTATTTGTACGCCATTAATTACTTTCGCTCCGAGACAAAAAACATTGTTCAAATTAATTAAAGGACTCTGGGAAAGTCAAACGAAGTGTTTAATCAGACGCCCCAATAAATACATACTAGTTGATTTACTTTCGCAAATTAAATTTACCTTTTAACTTTAAAGAGTTAATGGCGTGTTGATTTTTCAAATGGTGTTTGTATAATGTTGTATGACATGCTTCTGTAAAATAATATCTTGGATAAGAAGTATCTGGATACGGCTTGAAATAGGTATAGGAACAACCGTTATTATATTCGGTAAGTAGGTACTATATAAAAAAGTAGAGCTTGACGAAAGTAGGTTGCTACTATTGCTACCTAGAAGTTGAGAAAATCCTTATGTAATAATAAATACATAGCCCATGTTATTATTTTCTATGTTCATAATAACTATGTTCACTCTGAAATTAAGAAAACTGAGATGATACATCAAGATAAAAGTAGCAATTAATTCCTTCACCGGCAAAAAAAAGGTTGAGGTAAGACTATTTTTACAGTATAAGTAGCAAACATGGGCATGCAGGCCACCGGATGTTTAGCGATCACTGCAGCACGGAGACAGCCACATCCATTTTTAAATAGAGAAGAAATCCTATCTGAGGTTATTTGCGGGTTGCTATTCATGAGGATTAAGAACTTCGCATCAAATATATCTCCGGCAACCATATCTTCGCAGCCGAAACACAAGATATCAAGAACTACTATGGGTCTACCACCAAAGACTTTCAAACCGGAATTTAAAAAAACACTAATTTATTTATTAGGAAAATCTAAGAATGGAATATACCTACACATCTACGCTATTTAGTGTCAATCCTAACATGTTAAGTCGGGGACTAATTTTGTGTTCGTTGTCGGGACATTTAATTAAAATTTAATAAGGACGTTTAACTCGGAAGATATTGTCCAGATTTACTTCACACATTGTAACGAAGAAGATTGGATTTAATTTTGGCCTGGACATACCTTTATAGTTATATAGTTATCGAACAACAAAATTTAAAAAGTAACAGGTTTTACAAACGATTAGGGCCAGTGTCTTTTATTGAGCATAATTATCTTCTTGTGCAGTGCAGCAGGTTTTTCATACGTTGTTACACTATAAAAAATATGATTTGTAAAAATAAATTCCGATGCAACTACTTCATATTGAATTGACGGCAAAAAAAACAATGGCCTGTTGGTCTAGTGGTTAGTGACCCTAACTATTACGCCGGAGGTCGTGGGGTCGATTCCCACCCAGGACAAATATTCTTGTGATGAGAACAAGTGTTTGTTCTGTGTCTGGGTGTAAATTATTTATATAAGTATGTATTTAAAATATTTATGTAGGTTTATCAGCTATCCGATCACCATAACACAAGCTCACAGCTTACTTTGGGATCAGAAAGCCATGTGTGAGTGCATTTAGGGTCTTTCGGTTGAAAAAAACTCATATTTACTACCAATTCTTCCATGGCGACGACGCCACGTGCAAACCGCTAGCAAATTAATACAATGCCATTGTTCTGTGCTCTATACCTCGCAATATTGTTACTACTTGAATGCAAATTAACGTCAAAATACACATTGCGAATTCAAAAGAGGTACTTCGTTGCGTTCTGAAAACCTTTGTAGTAGTCCCATAATACGTCCTCAAAAACAGACCAACGTTAATTTATTTCTTCGACAGGACCACTTTGCTTTTAATAAGCATGCATGAATTACTTTCGCTTTCGGCTCTACGAGTTCCTGAATAAATAAAATGAGGGCCGTCCCACACCGTTTCTTCCCTCCCTTTGTACTCATACTTCCTGGCATGCGTAATGGGATACCCTAACAAAATGGCGGAGGATCTTTTGTGCTAAATAAAAATCAGTACAATAGACGCAAGGCTGATCTGCATGGAGGTCAGTAAAGCTTCCCTTTTACTCACGAGAATTATGCCAGTCAAGTTCATGAATGAAAGCGCGCCTAACAAAAAGCGACGAGAAAGTGCCCATAAACTCTCGAAAGAAGAAAGTTGTGTCGATGACTTGCAAAGTTTAAAGTAATAATCTTGCTTTATCAGGTGCCGATAGAATGCTCTTTGCCATGAAATACTTTTTTAGTTGATCTCAGCGATACTATGAAGACAACCGAGAAAACCGTGCATCAGCTACAATTGTAGGCGCTTAATGTTTCATTCTTGTTTCAAGATTAAATTAGTTGTCGGAAGGCTTCATTACATACCCATTAGTGGACCATTGCAAGGTTGAGTTTCCTCTCGTAAGGAGGAGAATAATATAGACCTTTGTCCACTTAGTTGAGGGACACATGCTTTTGAGAATAATTCCCTGGTACACTGAATCTTTTGTTCGCTTTATGAATAAAATGGTTAAAAAGGCATGTCACATCACAGGTTAATTTGTTATGATTAAAAAAAACCTAGTCAGAAAATCTGAAGGCAGAACTGTTGCATATACACAGATATCTAAACTACGTACTACTCTAAATATTTTGGCATCCGCGTAGGCTGATAATAATTCATAGCGACACGGAAGCGCCGACACCGACATCCGCGATTGCAGCTCACAACATGTTTGTCAACGTCACAGCTTAAAACGACGACTGGTATGGAAGTATGACATGTACACTGTTCTGTGGATAATTCACTTAAAGTTTAAACTTACTTTAATTTATTTTCCTAAGTAAGAGTTTTTATGACTTTTAAAACCTAAGTTACTTTACATTATGTTAAGCGTATTGCCGTAAACACTCCTGATGACGAGCGAGATACGGCCTACGATATCTTCTTATTTTCAGTTTTCGGAAGTCTACTGCTAAACACGTTCCTCCATCTACGTTGATCCTGGAACCTTTGAATCCAACGGTTTCCCAATCATTCGTCGAAAGACCCAGTGTAGGTACCCATTTCGCCAAGTTTCGAAAGAATTCACTCCTGTCACGTTAGCTATTATAAAAATAGAGCCCTTAACGTGCTTTTTATAGCATGAAATAGTCAGCTTTCTGGCTCAAAAATGACGAAAACGGTATTCTACACTTAACGTGTAAATATGTTCGTGTTGATCACACAAGGTATGTCGTTGAGCGCTGTAAAAGTCGCCGTTTTCCGAGTAAAACGAAAAATTTGACTATCAAAAGATACGTGAAATTGTAAATTTATATCATAATATACTCGTATTTGATGTTTAAAAGGGATGTTATATCCCGAATACTTTAGTTTATAGTCACGTACAGAGTGAATCGGAGTACGATAATGATCTCGTCAGCGCTTGCACGAAGCATAAAGTATGCAACAGAAAATTGTGCTTCATTTAAACTGATTAAGGAGATAACATTTAATGTTTTCTATTCGATTAACATGTCAATGAATATGATCTGGTGAAGTAACTTTTTCAGTCTATTAAGCCTCTATTCAACTTCGGTGTTTGAAGTTAGTTATTTATAGCTATTGTCGTTGATCAATTACTGCCAGTTAATAAGTAGGTCCACGTTGCTCTTGTATAAATTGAAGGTCGAACCTTGTCGTTGATATTTACAGAGTACTTACAAAATTACATAAATTACATAAATAAAATTATTTTTAATTAGGAAGTTTTATGGGTTAAACAACCACAGCATTTAGAAAGTCTTTCAGAATATACCTAGATTATATCTTGAAGCAAAGCATACGAGTAGATGCAGTTTTGGCAGCGGACGCCAGCGATGTCACGGATTGCGACAACGCGCGGGTAATCCCTGAATACGAACGCTTCCGTGTCGCGATGACTGATGCCGCTACCGTTGACATTCTTATCTAGTTTAATATTAGGTGCACATTTAGTTGGACATTTAATTTTGCAAGTTGCTCTCTTAGGAGTATTTTTTAATATGAAAAATTAGCTATTAAGCATGCAGGTAACCTGATCTTAAGTGGTCATTGCAGCACATAGACCACATTCAACCTCAAATAGAGATGAAATCTTACGATATTTGAGATCATACGTACATGGATACTGTGTGTTGCTATTAATAAGGACTAAAATATTTGTCTCAAAAGACTCTATTTGACTCCGGTTACCCATTGCATGCCTCTCCAATCGAAATACAAGATATTAAAATCATGGTTTACGGCGCGCTTTACTCAACCGGCGAGCCACTGAGCTGTGCTATACCATTTATTATTTGGTGAACATTCGTTGGAGGTTTGATATGGAAGACCTTAGAATAGCGACACGAATGGCTGGGTATGGTACCTAGGCGAGGATACTTGGAAAAGACATGACTTCAGAAGATCAAATGCAATATATGTATACATTATGCTCGAGTCGATATTGTTTCAAGTTGATTTAGTTGATTTACATTCAGCATGTAAAATAACCCCACTGATTTTGTCACAACAAAATGCCAATGTCACACACACAGTCAGTCGATATTTATTTACAGCAGTAAAAAATAAACCCAAAAAATTATCACCGCTTAGGACGAATTCAAATAATCTAACACAAGTGGAAAGCATTTCATTAAAAAGTAAATTAAACATGTAATTCGCAATCCGCTCTGAGTACGTAGCGTCGCGTCGCGACAGTTAGCATTTCGTTTAATGGTTCGCCCACACTGAACCCACACAATCTGTTGGAATTTAGTTAGCCAACTTTTGTTTCAGAATATCGCCCTTCACTTATTCAGTGAATATGAGAGTGTTTTATTAAGCTAAACGAACGAAAGTAAATCAATGTATTATCCCTTCATGTTGTTGTTAATTTCTAGAAAATTAAAGGTTTTATTCTTTGTTTTATACTTTGTGAATTTAGTGAGTTGAAGTGAAAGGTCCTCGTCTGGCGATTGGAAAAAAGAGCACAGGCAGCCTCCCGAGCAGGTGGACTGACGACCTGAAGAAGACAGCGGAAAACGGTTGGATTCAGAAGGTCAAGGACCGGGCGGATTGGCGTCGATTAAGGGAGGCTCATGTCCAGCAATGGAAAGTGGCCACAATTCTCGAATGGCAATCACACCTAGTGTTGACCGGATGGATAGATGGCTTATAGCCATCGAAAGAACTTTAAAGTAATTAAAACATGTAACAGATAAAATTAAACAATTTACTATTTCTATCATACTATCGCTCCATAAAACTTATCAGTTTTGAACTAGATAAGGACTTTTGAAGTGAAAAATATTGATGTTTTTTATATTACATAAATCTACATTGCCACGATCTTTTATTCATGCACAGGGGAAGTATATGAGACACTTTTTACCGAACGAATACAATATCGTTTGAATTTATTATAGAAACTGAATGGCTGATAAATTAATCGATCTAAATGAACAGGCTAATAAATATTTAACGAGATTAGCTTAATGGCTGGCTGGCTATAAACACAATGGATAACGGTGTTTATGAAATCGCTATTGAACGTTCATTTTGTATAACAGGAGCTGCCCACTAAACGGAAAGTTAATTAGTTTTTTTTTTAAATATTATTACATTTTTATAATTGTTAGTTGAAGCAAACTTTTATAACCTAAATTAAGTACACCATTTATTAAATAAAGATACCTCTTATAACGAAAGCATAATGATTGATTGATTTCTTTCCGATTGATCGTCGTAACTACGATAATATGAATATATTTCATCATAGATGAATTAGTATTTGATCTTGAAGTGTTAGTGACATGTGCAGCTGTGTCTGTGTAAACCCAAGTTTTATTTCTGACATAAGTTTGACAAAAGCACAAAAGTATTGAAAGTCCAAAATTGAAACTAAATAGCTAATCATAAAAACATTGATTTAGTTTCAACAGTTACACAGTTCTTAACTTATTGTAAAACTACTTAAATAAAAACATAGGTGGCCCTTAGTCTTATCGAAAAAAAAAAAATTGTAAAGCCCAAAATATTAAACTCTGGCAAACATAAAATGCATAGAAGGAAGTGTAAGATGCATGTCTCAAAGACACGTATCCCGATCACTTTATAAAATGTAAGCGCTGATTCCGCACTAAGAGGTGGCTGCGCTATACTCTACTTTATAAAAGTGGAAAACTTTTCCCGCGACTTTTTCCGCGTGATGCAGGATTTTACTTTACATATCATTTTTCGTAGGAATTGCTTCGCTGCTGCTGGGATACGAATCAATTCCTACGTAACTTGCTCAGGTTTTGATGTGATTGACTGTCGCGTCTTAGCAGTAAAATAATTTATTCCGATGCCGTGAGGACAAACGTCGTGACACTTAATTATGCTGTAATAGTACAGATCTCGTCTCTCTTTTGTGAAAGCGCATATGCATATCGTTGTTATATTAAGCACTGTTTGTTGCTACTTGTAAAGTCGCCGCTAAAGGCGTGTAGATTAATTCAAGTCAAAATCATTTCTGTCACATGAAGCTCAACCCAAACCTCAAACTCGAGGATTCAATGGTTTCGCGAGATTGATTGAGTTTAAAGAAAAGTCAATTATTAGGCTAACTAAACTGCAACTCTAAAAACCGCTTAATCAGATTTAGTTTTTTATTGTTTCCTAGTACCTACTTGCCATTCGTAGCTTTAAAATAAATAAATATATAAAAACTACGAACTTATTTATCTAGCTTTTATAACATAAAAATGTTTGAGAATTGGTATGATTCATAACTGAATTTTCATACAAGGGACATTCACATATTCACTCCGCCAAACTTGCATGTCAAAATGTTTATTAAGTTTGCTTGTACGTATGAAAATTTAGTTTTAAATCAGCTATCTTTCAACATTTTTAATGTTTTTGCATATTTTACCAACTTTTAATGTATCATCGCAAATTTTACAAAACTCTACTACAATTGTATAGCAGGAAGAACAGTTATAAACAAACCGACTCTCGTATTACAATATCAGTGAAGATCTCAGACCGAGATGCTTCTCTTATTCACGGTCCGCACCTGCCCCGGTAGCGAGTTGCAATGAAAATTTGTCGTCTTCTTGCCAAATTTGAACGTATTCTTTGCCGACATGGCTATATTTACTTCTTAGTGTTTTAAATTTTGATGCCGGTAGAGCGCGGGTTTTCGAAATAATATTCCCCGTTTTATCTTAAGGCTTCTGTTTCTTTTGCGTTGTGATATAAAAAGGATTTATGATTGAGTTTTCGTGCCATCATAATCCACTTTGATGCAGCTAGTTCCTTTGGTTGGGGAGGTATGGTTAGGGTTTATAATTTAAAATGTATAAATTATAGTAGACCTAGAATAGAAAGTCATTATAGATAAGGCTAATAATTTGATTTGTCAAGTCCAAAAATTACAGTGGCATGCGACAATAGCTTTTCTAATGGAAGAAAACGTGAAAAAATTTGCAACTTGCTTTGTTCTCAAAGGCTTGTGATGTGTCCACCGATACGCCAACGTGGTGTACTGCGGTGTGTAGCCTTCTCTAGCAGCCTTCTTAGCATTGTGAGAAGAGGCTGTAGTAGGAGACACTACAGAGGGTCACTAATGGGTTGCTCATAGGTATCTACATCAGGCAATACTACATCAGGATCCACTGCAAGATGTTAAAATCATCTTTTAGCTTGCTTTTAAATTCCATAAATAATTAAATCCAATTTATTTTTTAAACTATGCACACTTTCTTCAGACGTTGAATTTTGAAGTTTGAAAGAGAAGTACCTACTGCTTTATAAAGTTCCAGAACAAAATGAAACTACACTGGCTCTCTTGAATGTTAAGCATCCTTTTGACATAGTTTTGCTTTGACGCTAGTAAATGAAGTAAATTATTTATATCTGTATTGATTGTAGGAACTTGCAGCGTTCAACTTTCCGTTTGTGCTTCCTCGAGTTTCTCTTGCATTGTGTATTTTTAGAACAAAGCAATTTAAAGATTTTATAGTTTTTTTAAGCCAGCATCATACTTAAGGTGAGTAAGTACTTAAGTGGAATAAGTATTATCTATGTCGAATGTCTCAACTTAATTCGTATCTTTGTTCCTCTCTTGTATTTTTTGTATATCTAACTAATTTTGGACATTTAATTGCTCTGTCTGTCTATCAACGTAAATTGGCTCTTCTACCTACTGTATCTTATTATCAACGCTTCAATCGGTTCAACAACATAGGTTTTGTATTATGACTGCAACTATACTAATGTATCCTATTTCTCGGGGCGATCGGCATACATTTTATTGCCTTTTTTCCTTTTAAACCCCTTTGTATCTTTATAAACTATGATATAATTATCAACCTACAGTTTAATGTATCCAAGCAAGCCATTATTATTGCTTGAATAGCCAAAGTGCCTAGTAACGAGTCTATTGGTATTGATAGGAAAGAGCCGACCAAGTTAACTAATGGATACTATTATAAAGATATGGTACAATACCCCCGAGCATTTTTCTAAAATCTCGTAAACGCGTTCAGGCGTTCCCCGTTCAATGATCGAACTTCGCTCATATTTCTTCTCTTACGCAATTCAAGTTTGTTAATGAAAGACCCTTGTAACTTTAATCCTTGTAACTTGGAAAATTAATTCTAAAACAATTTGAAGGGCCGTTAAAAACCTTCGGTGGAATTTCGTTTGTACGCAAATGACGAATGAGATGAACTCTTCGTTTGACAGCACAAAGGTTGTAGCCAAACTTGGTTGAGGTCAATTACCTTTGAATTTTATCTCGCTTTTTTCGGTTCATTCTGTATTACAATGTTTTTGGGGGTCGCTTTATAGTAGGTTGGTTGTTACCGTTGTTCGTGATCTCACAGCGCGGCCGCGGTCGCCCCGGCCGCGAGCTCAAGGTCTTGGCCCCACCCTCCTCCCCTCGACTCTTATTGTGCGCACGCGTCTTGTAAACATTAAATACAGTACTTGCAAATCGAGGCATCCAAAAGTGCTTAACAATAAGACAACCATCGTATTGTTAAGAGGGATAATGAAATTGGAGTATTTGTGATGTCTATTGGAAATTGGTGATAATTTGTGCCAAACCGAGTCGAAAGTTTTTAAAAGGCACTTTTCTTTTTTTATTTACTTATTTTTTTTAATACAAAGGATTATGCTAGGTGGCATTTTCTCACAGTAAGTCATAATTATGTTGGATAATATACCCAATAAATTTGGGTTATAACTAAATCAAATACCACCGATCAACTTAATTATGTAAGTGCTAACAATGAATTGCGCAGTACCTACATATTTCATAATAATTGCTAGTGAACCACATAAGCAAAGTACACATAAGGCTTGGGCGCAACTTTCCGTAAGTTCTTGTCTCCCCACTGTAGGGGAAGCCCTAAAGCATAATTTACTACCTTTTCATATGCGGATTGGTGGAGCGTTTCTTATTATCGCACAAAGGCTATGGAATGCTCTTTAAAACTAGTTTGCGAAATTACTTTTAGCTAAGAGCCATTCACAAGGGTGCAAGAAAAGCGTTTAAGCTGGAAATGTTCCTCTGGGGTAAGTTTTACTAAATAGACCAAAAATGCTTAGTTTTGCTGATAAAAAAAACTAGTATTATTTTATATTTTTGTAGTAAGTTGCTGTAGTTTTAATCAACGTAATTTGTATTTGTTGGTTTAGTAGAATTCACCAAAACCTACCATTACCTACCATCAAACACCCATCAAATGCACTAACTAATGCATTTGATTGGTTAACAAATTTACCAAATATTGAAAAAAAAGTACAAAAATTCAACTTAACATCGAAAAAACAAAACTCAAAAGTTTAAAAAATACTGAAAAACAAAAACATTGGCGCTACAAATATATACAGATACCGTGTAATTTAATTCTGTAAGCTGTTATAGTTTGTTTGTTGGTCGCCTAGAGGAAAATTTGTATGTAAAAGAGCGTACGGGTTTCGGGTAAATGCGACTCTACTAGCAATTACAAACTTGTTTGAATTACTCTGGGTGACTTTTAAATTAAATCTATCCTAGATATTATCTAAATGGCTATAACACGTAAGCGGATTTGAGTTGTTAAATGTAATGTGTAAAATTTGTGTATTTGAATGTAGTAGATATTAATCAATTCCGTTCTTTAAATCAAGGCCAATCCTCGTCCCGTTTCAGTGCTCTTCAGAACCATATCTTGCCGATGCCTTTCATTAGTCTTTCAATCAATAGTTGTTATAGTAACTAGTGTAAAGGAATACCAATACATACATTTAAAGATACTAGATAGCCGTGATCTTATCTTAATATTTTCGGAAACCCAGACGTCTTTACCTTAAACAATTTCAAAAACTACTTAATTCAAAATCTAAAACGATAATTCCAAAGTCATTCCAGCCACGTAGTGTACCCCAAATCCGGCAACTATTTCGATATTTCCTATTGCACAGCGGTTCAATTTCTTAAACTGAAACGGAAAATCTATTTCACGCCCAGGAACGGGTTTTTGGTATCGGATACAAGGCGATGAAACAAAGCAACGTGCACCTGCCTCTAGCGGGAAATGTACAGGAAATGCGCCCACTAAAGCACACTTAAGTATGGCGATCAGGGTTTGCACCAACGGTCTGAAGCAATCTCAAACAAGAGACATAAAGGCCAAAATAATAAAAATCTATACATATAGGTAGTGCGATGTAATTGGGATCTATGCCAGCGATTCCGAATTCTCCCTCTTACTTACGTGGTCTGGGGCTCTGAGCGGTTAATATTCCGCCAGAACAAAAATTTTAAAATACATTTGAAGCCTTCAAGTTCAAAAATGACATTGAAAGATTCCTTTACATACATATTATTACATATGTATGTACATACAGGTGCAATTAAGAAGAATATTCATTAAAGAGCTTATCTGCAAGTCCAGGTGCACTTATAAAGACCATTTTTAAAAGACTAAAGTAGTCTACACATGCCAAGCATTACGGAAACACCATACGCGTACATTTTCATCTAATACGCGCATCGTCCTTGCAAGTTACATCCCGTAACTCGGTTGTCAGTTCCATAAAGTGATACACCCGCATCACAAAGGAACTTGTGATTAGTCGTTCGTAATCGCTTCCAAAGCGTAATGTCAACGACGTCAGCATCAATCACTTACGACGGCCGGGATTACTCCAACGGGCGTCATCCCGAGGCAGCGGGAATTTACATAAATAAGCTCATCTGTATTCAGCATGCAAGCTGAGAGGACCCCATGCAACAACATGTGGCATTCAACTTGCAAACCTCTATTATTAATTGTGGACAACTGACGCTGGGGAGCCGTAGAGGACCGGAGAGTTCGTTGTTCCTACTTTAATGGAATCTCTCTGAGTTCGGGCGGGTCTATTTTATCCACAGAAATAGATCGATACAGATAACACGAAAAATATTCGAAAAGTTGGTGAAATGCGCAACCATCGTCGCTGTTTAATTTAATCCGTACGCAACTTTTGAGTACGTGAAATTTATCATTCCACCAAACCAGTAACTTGAATAAAATCTATTTGTTTGATACTCGTCATTATTATGACGATTACGAATGTATTCGAATGACGGTTTAAATTCGGCTTCGCCTTAATATATGATGCTCACCACTAAAACGTTCTTATTTTGCCTCAGTAGGTAGTAAAAAAACCTCACGCTTGGTCTTGATACTGATGGGCTAATTTGCGTTATCTATTTTGATACATATCTCTGATTTTATCAGCCCACGCGTTCATTGTGTCGCTAAGCCCGCCTCGGTTGGCTGTAGACAAAACATTAAACGTGAAACTGAAATAACACAACATCTGTTTTCAGAAAGTTTATCGCGTTTAAACAATGTTCGGAAATTCTATATGAAAGAAACATAGCAACGTAACGATGTTTAATTGTGATATTATATTTCTCGGTGTGATACTTTGAACAGTAGGTATGTTTGTAGCAGAAGCAATTTAAGTTTGTTACGAAATAAACCTGATATCTAATATCCTGATGTCTTGTGTTTCATCTCAATGTGAAAAAATAAAAAATCTGCTAACTTTCACCGCCTACTTTACGTTACCAATATTACAAGCGGCTTAACCCGAAATTAAATAATCTGCACCATCCTACTATATACTAATATTATAAATGCGAATTTTTGTGAGCATGGATGGATGTTTGTTACTATTTCACGAAAAAGGCTGAACAGATTTGGATGAAATATAGTACATAGATAGTTTATAACTTGGATTAACATATAGAATACTTTTTATCCCTCTCTGGACCAAGGTGTACAATCCACGCGGACGAAGCCGCGGGCACAATCTAGTTAGGTATAAACGTTAGGGGCGACAAAACAAACAAAAAATATGTATTATTCAACATTTCATAAGAAGTAACTGAAAGCAGCCAGAAATAAAGTAAAACTTTCCAGTAAATTTTTAATACTGTCAACACAATTCCAAAGAATTTCTTATCTCGAGAGATCCATATAAATTTGAAACTTCGCTACCTAAAATAATTTTTGCTGCCTGGGGACAACTAGCGAAGATGTTGTGAAATTTTTGAAAGTTGTCGAAAAAGCAAAGCAATCCAATCAATTTATAATTTCATCCAATTTATCTATATTTTATTTTTCTGAATTTGTCACAAACACTTTTGGTTTAGCTATGCTTTCATAGAGCTTATTGTCCTCTTGTCTGTACTTATATACGTTTGTCTATATTCTTGTTTTGTAGTGTAGTTCTTGTAAACGTTTTTTCTTTCTTTCTTTCTTTCCATATTCTTTTGTTGAAATAAGCTTTAAACATGCTCAATGACTATGATTTATAATTTTCATTTAATTACCAAGTACGGAGAACATAACCTGTAGCCCATGGGATCTACAATGATTAGTGACTAGGTAGTTGGTGGCCAATAAATAATCCATTCCAGCTTTTTTTTACTCGTACATGTATCTACTTTAATTGTACTTACTTACTTCGTCTTCAGAGGCATACATATATAAATACTACTAGCCTATATCCCGGACGATATATATATCTATATATGCAACGATTAACTTCAAAGGATAACATACACATTACCTTGTTTTAAGTCCATTACATTACACAATAATAATAATTAGGTTCTTGTTTAATACCCTTAGCTAAATATAATCCAGAAAGTTCTCGTGGGATAAAAGTGATCGTGTAGGCCGCTTCATAATAATACGTTTTAACAACACAGTTAACCCCGAATCTGCCATTAAGCAAGTTGGTCGTAGATTTAAATTTTAAGCTCGTAAATTAACCCTTCATCCTTTTGAAATAGCAAAGGGATTGGGACCTAATGGTCTATTTGTGAAACGAAATGGCCCGGCCAGGCCGGCGTATTAGACAATTTGGACACATTCTGACGTCAACATATTCATTGCTACTGTATTTACGAGTACATAACTTAGTTCTATTGTAATATTTCATTAAAGAACTTGAAGCTTGGCACTTGGAGAACAATTAAATTTTTGTAAGTGTAATTTTTGATGAATAGAAATTCGAAAGTTTTCAATTTAATTACTGCCTTCACTTCTGAATCTCAGCTATCTGTAATTGTATTTATATATTTAAATTAAAAACTACAATAAATTATTATTTAGTCTGACTCTTACTATAATCGCACCCTTATATTTGAGGCGCAGATATTAAAAATACATATGATCATTGTCGCCTACCGCCTCATTACACAGGAAAATATCGGTCCCATTTTAAACGCATTAACACGCCATATAAAGGGTAAATTAGGAACGATAAATATGATAAAGGAACCCGCAGCTTCAGAGAGCGGAATAATTAGATTTTTAAATAAGATTTCTCAGACGCTCACGCGCCCACATTTTGTCGAGGTATTTTGAATTTATGCAATTAAAAGAAAAGTTTTGACTTTTGTAATTTATTTATAATTTTGTAATTTTGTAATTCTCAGTATCATTGATGATGCTTTGAGACGTAAACATTTTAGTGAGACTAGCAGAAATCAGATACGAATGAAAAGTAAATGGAATCTGAGTGGGTTTGTTAAGATATTTTCTTTAAATTCTTTTTCTTTTAGAGTTGAAGCTTCTACTTGATTTCTTTTTAGAATTTACTTACACATTTAAAGTCTTTTAAAAGTAAATGGAATTCTACAGTTGGATATTGGCTTCCCGTCATCGCCGTTACATGCCGTTACATGCCGTTACATGCCGTTACCTTTGGCAGGAACGTTCAGGACATTCATCCAGGACAAATCTCATCTACATGAACGAATCTTCGTTTTGGATCCAATTTCAACAGCCCTGGTCAGTGGTTGGTCAGTAATATCCGTTCGACCATTTCAACCAGTGATCGCCAATCACGGTTTTTCCCCAACTGCAATAATTCTTATATTAACTACTATCTATACTAATAAAACAGTAGCTGTAGATAATTTTAAGGGACTTTATTCTAAACCAAACAAATTCTAAAATTCACGCAAATTAAATCGCAGAACCAGTAATTATTATTTCTTAAAGTACTAGATACTATTCTTACCTACTCCTATCATATAATAAGACCTAGTTTGAATAAATACAGCAACTTGAATGTATAATAGGGTGAACAAATATAATATTCCCAAATGTGCGCTGGTGGGAGATTTTCGCAAGCCTTACCTACTTATGTACATAAATCACCCACGCGTTCGCGTTCACTATTCGATTTTCATCAAAGATTTTATATGTCTAGATGGAGTGACAGAATATTAAAAATGATTCACCTAAAATTTGCGTCTTTTTTTATTTTTGGGTCACTTTATATTTTGGCGGAGACTGTTGTAATTTGACTTTTTAATGAAATGTAACCTTTACCTACAGACATATTTTCCCATTTTTAGGATAATTTTCTTTCTTCTTCTTATTATTTTTAAGGATATTAAAAAGTCGAGCCTTCTTTTACTTTTCTCTTGTATATCACTTCGTCTATAGAAGTCTTTGATTTTTATTCAAAAGACAACTGATTCACTAGAGTGTGTGATATGTTTTCTTCACCTGTGCTTACATTTCAATAAATAAAAACGCGATTGAGTTGTTATTGGTATTCAAATGGAGGGGTTAGAAAAATTGTAAATATAAGCCTATTGCGTCTGTATTCTTTTGAAAAGACCCTGTTGAAGGTGATTTATTTTAATACAATATTTATCTGATATATTTTTCATATTGTAGGTCATATTATAGGTCAATAGCAATTGAATATCGTGTAAAGATAAGTAGATTTATTTCACTTAGTAAAAGATTTTATTAAAATTATTAAAAACCAAGTAATTTCAGTCAACAAGTTATCTCCTAAAGAAGGCAGTAGGCACATTATGCCAAATTTATCAAATTACGCTAAAAATTGTAATAAAATAAATATTAAATTAAAAAAGAAACAGATTGCTAGAAAATGCAAATTATTATTTTTTATTGAAAATTTGAACTTTATTTTATTGTAGGTATTTCATGTAAATTTGGAATTGTATCAAATACCACAGTTAAAAAGCCCAAAAAACTTCGTTAAATCCTTATTTGTATCTTTAATCTGAAATATTTAATTCATCCATTCGATGCACATTTAATTTCCTTCGTGATTGAACACTCGACGCGTCCCACCTAACGTGATTCTCATTAAAATAATTGAATTATTCCGCTATTTTATTCGGTCAGCCATATTGGAAAGTAAGCGTTATTTATAGGGCTGTTAATTACAATAATTAAAGCCGTCATAATTTCGCGTGTGGATAAATCACGAACGATTTTGCGGGTTTGTTAGTTAAATGACTAATGTTCTGTATAAATAATGTGATAATATTTTAGCGTTTTGTGAATATTATATTCATGTTATTTATTTATGGAAAAGCTATATTTTGTTTAAATGATTCTTCGAATTCAGTAAAATGAGAATAGGATGGCGTTCTTTAGAGAAGATGTGAAATGGAATTCGATATTTGAAATTTTCGTTTCAATATTCTAATAAGATTAAGATAAGAAAAGAAAAGAATGCGTTAATTGTTGACTGTTGCATTAGAAAGATGTTACAAAAATTAGAATAAGTTTAGAACAGTCTTCCCTATGCGGGCTAGCAATAATTATGTCTTACATAATTAAAACTTAATTTTATATTTCATGGCAATTATTGCTAAATTATATTTATTTATTATTTTGTTCAGCAGTCCAAATTATTTGTTTATTTTAATATTTGACCTATTCGAACTCATCGGCTATGCAATGTGCCACCCATTACTGGGCAAAGAGAGAAAAAGCCGGAGGAAAAAACTCTCAACACAGTTATAATTAATTTATTTAGTTATTTATACGCGCGTTACTACATTCCTTTTTGTAATTGTTTATCTATAAACATAATTTACATTGAAATTACGAACCATCCATTCATTACTCCGTTCGTTATTTGCATTTTCGTGTGATAGTGCATTCTCTCTGATTATACCCTGGTATAAACACAAGAAAGCACTTGTAGTCGGCAGCTTTACAGGACTGTAAATGTAGCCTCTGTCCTTCCTGAGATTTTTATTTTATCGTTAAAGAATTCCTTTACCGTATTAATAACCTTTTTTGACCAGCCACTGTTTTAAGGACCATTTAAATTGATTGATTGGTAATTTTTTTAGTTCTGGAGGCAAATGATTGTATATGCGTATGGCCGATATTTACGTACTTTTTTTATAAATTCTACATTTTATTCTAGGTTAGAATAGAATTGATTTTTATCTTTGTCTCATGGGTACATTTCTTACACGCATATCAGATTTGTTTTTAAACAAGTGCATGTTTTTTACGACAAAAAGCCATATTTCAAGAATATATATACCGGATAACGTCAGGAAATTTTAGTACTGATTCGTCACTCGCTTTACCGTATAGTATACAGCGTTTTTGTAAAAGAATTGTACTGTTTGCATTGACTGAGTCACCCCAGTAGATTACGCCGTATAATAAAAGAGGATAGATACTACCGTAGTAGAAAATTTTTGCAACTTCTATAGATGAAGTATCTCTTATATAGAGCATAACAACAGCTCGATATTTGTTTCGACTTGTTGATAGAATTTATAATATATCAGTTACTGTTTATAGGAAATTTATCTTTACTTTAATCCCTATATTATCCCAACGGCCTTTCTAGACATCTCCGATAAAATGTAATTGCACAGATAAGAAATTAGTTTTCACTAAAGAAAAATTCTGATACTCACTTACATATCTCTAATCTGCGTCTATCGGCTAGAACTTTTGACCATGTTTGTTGCAATCAGTAAATCTAACTTATATTACATTACATATGTATAACTACATTCCATGTCAAAAAATTTTTTTTCAAGAAATTAACCTTATGACTTAAATCTCATATGGTCCCAAGTCGTATTTAACAAATATATTTCGCATTTAAATCGAAATATGGAAACTGTACAAATACACATAAACTGAAGAAATAATGCAAATAATAGTGCCGAGCTATGCACAATTTAAAATTACAGAATCACTAATGAGGAACGCAAGACAACGGGGATCCCATTTTGTAGATAAATAATGAAAGTTTCAAATCCCTATTAAGAGTCACTATCTAGTATATAACGAGTATTCCAATTAGTTCAGGATTCTCATTAAGATCCGGGTTCTTCGAGCGAACACTGATATTGAAGTTACGTGATCAAGATTCACTTCATTAGGTTCAGAGTTCAATAACCTGTTCAGTGTCCATTGTGCATTTCCTTCTTATACGACCTGAGTGGCGCAACCAAAATAAAAAAAAAATATATAAAAATTATAATTGCTTATTTTTCGGCGGATTACGAGTACGGAGGTCCACATTCGAACTACAATCAGACCGCTACAAAAATCTTCAGATACACAGTAAAGTAAAAAGCTTCCTTGCACTTTACTTATTTTGAAAAGAAGTTTTACGTCTTCCGCCTTGTATATGACAGTCTTATATTAAACTTTCGCAAAGTTAGTGGAATATTCAAAAATGTTGAGAGAAATGGACAAGTTTAGTATTAAGGCCAAGCAAAGGTGCCGGCTTCATGAATAACGGATGCCGTTACCGCCTTGCCTTGTCTGTGTTAAGCTAAAATTCTTTTCACATATACTTTTGGAATTCTGTTATTACATTTCTGGGCATTTATGACTTAAGGTTTATCAAAAAGAGTATTTTACGAGACGTATTGGTTTAAATAATTTTATATTCGTAGATATTTTTGGTCAATTCAAAGAGCACAGCAAATATTTTCCATTTATTAGGATGGAAGTCCTATCTGAGACCATAAGTGGATACTTGCTACTAGTTAGGAGTAAGAAGGCAATCTCAAATAAAGTGTCTTCGGTAAACACATATTTTAAAACGCATTTAGAGAGTGTCCGTACGGTTCTTTCAGGTAACTACGATAGCTCTGCCACTTACACATGTGCAATAGATGTCATTTTTGTCATAATTGAGTAGTACCTAAGCAAGCCTGCATGGACACCCACATCCAATCTCAATATATGTATCCTATCTAATATAGACATCCTATCTAAGGTTGTAAGCGGGTGCTTTGCTACTTACAACGACTCAGATGTTCGCCTCAAACAAAGTATCTCCAGCAACCATGCCTTACCCGAGCCGAAACTGAGGAACATGCTGCTACGACTGCTTACGACAGTTTAAGAGGCTCACGAAAAACTCAGTAAGATATATAAAGCTTCTTAATTCCGTTCCTTAAACGTCATCAAAACAGGGAGCAGGGAATAAATATCGCCATGCTTCTAAAGAATAAATAATTTTAGTGCAAGACGACAAATTCTCGTCGCGAGCTACGGCCGAGGCAGGTGTTTCGACCGTGAATAAGGAGCCTTTCCTGGAATCTCTAATATTTTAAAATTGTATTTTGCCTTCGTCTGTATGTTTTAAAGTGGGAATGAGAATTTACTAAATTTTGTCCTTATATTTTTACGTCTGCAAAAGAGGATTTTAGTGAGAATCGTAAGTGTATATTTGTAAGGATCGTATGAACGTATTTTGGCTTAAACTTGATCTGATTAAATCTGTACCTGTGCCTCGTTACGAGAACGTCGTTACATTAATTTTCATTTACATTAATAATATTGCGTGGAAGTAGGCATTGAATCCTGTTCCATGCTTTTCGATCTCAGGTTCAGGACTACTATTTTTTAAATATCTTTAATTTAAAATCAAAAGGTACTGATTACAAAACAAATCAGGTTAAAGAGAATCTTATCTTAAAATTGAATTCGAAAGGACGAAGCGTGATATGAGACAAAAAAATTAAGTTCAGTACCTATGTTATGTAAGTTTCTCGAAGTTTTTTTAGCACTTACATACCTACAAAAAAATTACAATGTAACAGTAGGTACCATGATAGCAAAGTCAGTACACAATAAATAAGTACACAAATTCTAAATAAGCGATTGCATTTTAACACTTTTGCCTGTCTATTAAGTAGGCACAATAGTTAAACAATGGGAATGTACTACATAAAGGACAGTGAAGTGGTTAAAACAAGTGTAATTAAACATTAATTTAAAATTAACATCGCACTCAGACATGTCCATAAAATAATATGTACTAACCAATGCACTGCCGGAATCGACCTAATACGGCTTATCACAGCTCATATTAATTTTCATGCTCATTTGCGAGGAGAATAAATGGATTCCGTTTTTCGATGCTATTTCATTCATGATATTGTGTTGGAAATACCAAACTAACCGTTTGTCATTATATTTTTGTACCTATTTAGAATCCTTTTGAATCCATATTATATCAACGGACAAAAAATTAATTGAATAAATCGAGGTCGTTAGGTACTATTTATAATTTTTGTTTTTATAAAAGTCGCACAATATCTGGGAGCACGACAGTGTCCCCGCTAGGACGAGACATAAATTACAGAAAATATTTGTAAAAAGTAATAGATATATCGAAGTTTCTATAGATGGAAAGCGGTAAAGTCAGACGACTTTCGATAATTTGATGACTGATATATTTAAAATCTAAGACGACAAGTGAAAACATTCATACATCCGTACTTAGAAGAGTCAATTAATACTTAAATTTATTAGTCACTTTCACTATAATTATAGTCTAGACGAGCTCGGGGCTATAATAATAATGCGCTTTACATGGACTACATACCATACGAGAGGTTATTGTTAATTAGATGTTTTCTTTTCATGATGTGCGAATTGATATTTTGATCGGATATAACTTCTCTTATGAGGAATCTATAGAATTTAACCGTACCGTCTCGGTAAAGGTACGATTCCCAGTTCAATGTACAGTAAGCGAGTTACTTACGAACCGTACTAATTATAAGGCAGATCTTAATGAAACACAGGCTATAAATCTCGGATAGCACAGTCACGTGTCTTTAATTGTGCGATTGTAAATCCTCTCACGTACTGGTTGCGGCAACGGTAAACAGTTACATTTCGCTAAAACTTTGGTTTTAGCGAGTCCGGCACGAATTTATGCAAACGCTGTTTTGCGCGCCCAAGTTTCAGACAGGTTCTCCGGTTTCTTCACAGATATTATATTTTTGTGGGTTTCGCACTTATGAATACTTATTTTAATTTTAATTTAAGTTTTTAATTTAATAAAACATTTAAATTGTATAATCTGCTTTATCAAGTGCTTTGGTGCTTTATCAAGTAAGGGTAGTACGAGTATCATTTTGAAAAAATATATGTTTTTACTGTAAGCGGTATAGTCAAAACTTGTGTGTTTGTATTTTAGATACTAATCATACCTACATTGCTTTAGCACATGCACTATAAATTACTAGATAAGTGTGTGTTCAGTTAGCGATATATATATCGTAGGTACCTACTTAGGTACCTAGTACCCGTAGTGCCTAGTCATTCTTTTTCTTTACTATCTAGTCGGTCGAGTCATAATTAGTAATGACAACCATCATTCTTATTTACAAATACGATTAGGTACCAATTACCGAATTACGATTACCTTTAATAATTTAGCAAAGCTAAAAAATGTTCAGCAGTGGACTAACGTATGCTGAAATGATGAAAATGTATAAATAGGCAATTGTTTATATTATTTGTGAGGTTTAAAAGGTTAGTGTCACTAGAATGCAATTTTAAATTATTATAAAAGCTTCTTCCTTATATCGTATTTACACAATTTGGCGTGTAAGCAAATTGATCACTATCTAATTCATTACTAACAGAAAACAGTTGTGTTAAAACAAAAGTTTGTTACAGACTGCGATGGAGAAGTTGCATCGCGGGCGGAAACAATTAAACAGAATGCTTGCACATGCAGTTATTTCTCTGTGTTTGATACTGCAAGTGACAATTAGTGCACTTTAAAATCCATATCAGTTTGCTTAAATTATATTTCTTTAAAGCTGTTGCATACCTTTTTATATATATGTACCTACTTGCTACTTGCATATTGCTTACTGCAAGATGCCCGTTTCACATTATTGGTACTAAAATCATCATCAATCATAAGTATTTCAATAGTTGGTAAAACCCTGAAACTGGGTTGAGTTTCAGGGTTTTACCGGGATTAGGTATTGCAAAGTTTGTATTACTACAAAACCTTAGTCAATAATAGTTATGTAACGTAATTATTTTGTAAGCACTCGGTTCTACGTAATCAGACATACAAGTCACGTACAAACTTATCTACGAGTATTTGTTTCACACTGGAAAAAGTTACATTAACGTAATGCAAAAGTTTGTTAATGTAGATTGTTCTATGTTGGTACTGATTTTGGGATGATCGTAAATTTACTTGAAATCAGACACTTATACTAGCTATAACGGTAATTTTGATTAATAATAAATTAACTCTTAACATCTAAGAGATGAAATTCTACTGAATACGAGTATTCAATAGCACGATCAGTATACCAACGGCGACATCTTTTGACGAGTGACGGAAATATCAAGTCCTAATCTTGTAGAAACGAATAATAAGGTCCTAGAAATTAAGAAATGTAGGGAAATCTATACATACTTTCACTTTAAGCCACACACTATGACGTCATGTAAAAGTTATCTATGCATGTTATCTCACAGGTTGTAGATTTAATTAATAACTAGCTGACCCGGCAGACTTCGCTCTTCCAAATACAGAAGTTTCATATCTACCGTTAAAGAAGAAACAAAAGCTTAATTATTTATTAACTTTAATTTTGAGTAAGACTAACGAATACGGGATTCATTTATAGATTGAGTGTATTAATGTTGGTTAAATTGGTTAATGTTTGTTTGTTTCTTTGTAAAGATGATATCAGGTAAAGCGAAGCATAACCACGGCATCTGGTTACAAACTGGGATAAGCTTATTTGTAATGCTAAACATTAATCTAAAGTAGTTAGATGGCTTTAGTAAAGCCTTTGAAATGTGTTTGTGCTTGTATGGATTATTTCACTAATACCGTATACAATCATTTATTCTATAAGCTGATTATGTTTGTAGCAACTATTGACCCAGTGAGGTCACCTACCACAATGAGAAAGATGTAAGTTTTAGTCAACCACGCTGTCTTGGTTGGCGGGCTTCACTTGCGTTTGAGAACATTATGGAGAATTCTCAGGCATGCAAGTTTCCTCAGAATGTTTTCCTTCACTGCTACAGCACGTGATACTTAATTTTCTAAGTTCAATCAAAAACAATATGCGCCAAGATGAGTCAGACCGTCCGACTAACAATAAATTGGTAAGATTAAATAAATAAAGGAGAAATATTAGAGACACTCACGCATGAATAGTTTGGTGTTGTAAAATAGGTATCTATTACTCGTTATGACTTTTTTGCTTTATTCGTTACAACTTTGCTTTTACTGCAAAGAATTACAGGTGGAAGTATAGTAACATATTAAAAAGAAAAAGAAGTAGGGAACTAGTACCTACTGAATAGTAAGAAAAAGAAATAATTAAAAATGCATCGTATTAAAATTATACTAGAAGGTAGGGCATTCATTATCTAGCTTTTACCCTTTTATGTTACAAGGGGTTAATGTAGGTTAAATGTTTGTTTTATTTTCTTTGCACAAGATGTATGAGATATAAGAGGGCTGTGGCTGCGGTATCCAATTATCTTTTGTTTAACATGAACTACAAAATTTATTTCATACTTAAATGCGAGATAGGGTGGGTCTCAACCAACACTGGACTATTATCTATTATTAAAATGGTGACGAATTCAATGGACGTGAGCAGTAGTACCTACTATCTGCACTTCATTTTACATTGTAATTAAATGTTTTTATAGTAAAATACGGATAGATTTTTTCCATATGTCCGCAAGTATCTTGGCCAGTGTAGATAGAGCTATCAACAAGTGTGAGCGACGCGGACGTTTGTGGTAAATTGCATACGGGTGTTGATGATTTAAAGGGTACTTATAATACCTACCAAGCTGTCGATTCCGTCTGTATTTGATTGATGGCTGCCGACAGATAACGCTGGAGGGGTATCCCATTTGCGGATCAAAAACATAAAGCAAATTGTTGTTGATATTAAAATTAAAGCAAGTTTAAATGCTATCTCTATTCCCCATCCCTGAAATGCAACTTTTGAATTCATGCGCATATTAGAAAATATTTTGTATTAACTTATCAGAGCGATAATAAGATAGTGGATAGATGATTAAAGGAATAAAATCATAATAAGCTTCGTAATCGCACAATATGTTTAACGTCAAAAATTTTGAAATAGGTACATCGATCAATGTAATACCAATTTGTTTCAGCTAATCCGAGCCATCAACTTTATAATCTCTAATACATATTCAGATCCAGACACGCCATTAGTCGAGAGCTCCCGAGTATCCCCTAATACCTGTGCTATAACTTCGCTAATTCATATAGGCACGTAAAAGGAAAATTAACCCCGTGTTCTTAATTACATTTTCGCATGCTTCACTTTCGCTTAAAGGGTCGCTTTGTACACAGTTTACCCAACCCTTACACATTCAAATATCTGAAAGTTTTAAATCCAACTTTTAATATCGTTTGATTCAACTCAAATTGTGTTTTACACATCAAAAGATGGTGGAATTTTGTGTTTACCTTTGTGGAAAGGTTTAATAGCGAGTTCTTGGATGCGTTTTCTATACAAATGGACGCTACGCTGCGTTATGCGGGGAGTGTGTTAATAGTGAGTTCTCAGAACCTTCGCTCTGCAGAAAAACGTCAGTATCACTCTCATTGATGTGATAATACCACTAAAGCAGAATCGCGAAATCGAAAATTCAATTGCGTGTTTGTTTTAATGCGAGCGAAATTAGGTTTGGTACACATTGGCGTGCACACAACCGGGTGATTGCTTTTCGATGTCGCTAATCTCATTACGATTGGACACATTTTCCCCGGACAATGGATTAGCACGATCCAGTGTGGATCGAAGGAAATTGACGCAAGCTATCAAAAAAGTTAAGTAACGTCGGGCGCAGTCAGTACCTAGATGGGTGACCATGCTTCGGAGGGGACGTAAAGCCGTCGGTCCCGGTTGTGATCGATAAGATAGTAGTCGTTAAACCTTGTCGGAGGCCCAATGGGCGATAAATGTAGGTTAAATGTTTATTTTATTTTCTTTGCGCAAGAGGTCAATTATATGGTTGGCGACTAACCCGTTTCTCCACCACGATGCTCCAATGTGGAATATACTCCAGGTCAGCCCACTACTGGCCCATTACAGGGTTGCAGCCAATGTGACCCTTTATTAGCATTGTTTGCCCATAACTAAATCGAGCGCATTGAAAAAGCGTCGCGGAGTGTGTTTCAAGCCTTTGCCTCTCTGATACGGCTTAGGGGAGACCTATAATAGACATTAAAAAGTCTTGTAATTTTCCTCTAAAGGTGCATGTACTTTTTACCTGAATATCTAAAAAATAAATAAATGTCCTCACTATATCACATGTACCTACCATTGGCAGTCTTTTTTACGTAGTCGTAAGACAAGTAAATTATAGCATTTTTTTAATAACGAAAGACTGCTAATGAAAGTTTCAACTGAGACAACAAATCTTGCCATCCATTTCCATGCCATTTTATAAACAGGAAACACATAGGTGTTAGGCACTTCCTTTAACTAACAATACATAAACGGACTTTTCAAGAAAATATCCCTTATCTCAATATAATGTCTATTTGGAAAATAAAGTATGTATTTGTTCATCTTAAGTAGGATGTTAAAAGGTCCTTTAAATATAATATAAATATCTCAATATTATTTTTGATGTAAGATAATTTAAGCCTATTAATACGCGTAAGTCAACGCGTGAAAGTCTACACAACATGTACGTAAGTTGCTACTAACAGGATTGTAATGGAAACGAACGAGGAAAATGGCCTTCATACTATTACCACCTACCTATTACTTATTTAGTTGATTAGTAAAGAGAATAGGTAAGAAACTTGTATACTATAACACACCTTTACAACCTAGCCAATACATAGTAGCTTTGACCTACTTACTACCTAATAAATACTAAATTAACTCGGCGTTGTAGCGTTGTTATTGCCATTACATCAAACAGTACCTTATTTAGAAAAGGTATTGTAAAAAGAAGGGTATTGTGTAGAAACATTAAACCTTTTTTAAAGAAAAGAGCCCAAGTTATGATGAAAGTATTTTTAAGCCTTACAGAAAATATGAAAACTTGAATTTTAATCTGTCAAGGTACGTTACTTCGTTTTTTAATTTTGATACGAGGTCAATATAATTTGTTGGTCAATATAACTTTTTGAGACCATTGTTGGCTTAATTATTCTATGGATCAGCATTTAGTTTAATGTTAAAACAAAAATATCAAGCAAGTTACTAAGGTAGCTTTGATACTTAGTTTACTAGAATTTTAAGTAAAAGAGAAATGAAAAATGTTATACGAGGTTCAAGAAGATGAAATTCTACTATAATTTAATGAGGGACAGCTTACACAAGCTTACACTACAGACTTTTAATATGGATTTTACTATCTGATGTAAAATTCTATAGCTTGATCTAGAAATAGAAAAAAATATTTTTTAGCATTAGAGCTTCAAAGCGAAACACATACGAGATACATTTTACTCTCGTGCAAAAACAGTTAATAAATAATAATAAATAATAAATATTGTGGGACAACTCACACATGGCTTTCTGATCCCAAAGTAAGCTGTGAGCTTGTGTTATGGTAACCAGATAGCTGATAAACATACATATATATTTTTAAATACATACTTATACATAGATAATTTACACCCAGACACAGAACAAACACTTGTGCTCATCACACAAATATTTGTCCTGGGTGGGAATCGAACCCACGACCTCCGGCGTAGTAGTTAGGGTCGCTAACCACTAGAACAACAGGTCAGTAATAACCTTGTAAAATAGCTTCTTGTACAGATATAATTGTCCGTATAAAATTAGTTTATTGCATGCGAGTTGCACTCTATATCTCGTGATAAGAATGAAATATAATCCCACAATTAGTTGATTTCTAAAAATTGTAATATTTGTTTGATTTGAATTGAACGAGAACAAAAAAACAAAGTAGCTATTAATATTGGAAAAAGAGGTTTCTGATTCATCATTCCATAAAATATCAAGATTTTCAGAACATTATATTGAGCGCAATTTATACTAGCGTTATAAATGTCGGAGCATATTTCTCACGTGTAATATTGAGCGTTGGAATTCATAACCGTTACTTAGGGTCCTGCTTAGGTTTCCTTTGTTTTCTAGAAACGAATTCGCACAAAACTATGTGTTTTCGATCACTAAGAGCCACCAATCAATAATAAGGAATTATTTATTATTGTTATATATATTATTATTTGTTTTTATCCTTTTGATATTCTCTCCGAAGAGGTGCTGTATCTATCACACGGGCCGTGGCCAAGCGCAACAGATATGTTTGCAATATATTTAATATATATATTTTTTATATATTATTATTATTATTATAATGATTATAATATAGTACCTATGCGTCGTAGACGAATCGTGGTGACTGTCAATGAATAAGGTAGATTCATACCATCGACTACGTTTAAAGTGTTAAACCTATGCTAAAGCAAACAATAAAAAAAATATTATTTGCGTAAAATAATTCTCCTTCAAAGCTGGAAACGCACTGGTTACTCCCCTCCCCTGGTGTAACTCATGTCAGTAGGCGACGGTGAACACTAACCGCTTTGCCTATCTGTCTGTTTGCCTGTTCTATCAAGCTTGCGTTTCAGTTGGAGAAATATCTCAGAGAATAAAATATTAATAGCCTGAGGGACACATTTGACATATTGTTCCTAGTAGTAGCAACGCACCATATCTCAAATACTCAAACTACACCTATATTACAAAACAAAGATTTCATATCAGTATTGTTACCGAGAATTCTGAAACGTTACGGCATTGGATTTTGATGATTATGGCTTGCGTGAATTCACAGTTCCAATACAGGAGCCTCCCCTTTGAGACACTTTAATAATGCTTGTTCTTGGGATATAATAATGCCTTATCATTATTGTTGTATCACAATAACATTAACACATTAACGTGTCCCCAGGAACCAAAAAAGATAAATTCAAACCAAATAAAATACATAACCCTTAATAATACTGCCAAAACACGTTCATCAAGCGATTAAATGTAGGTTTACAACCATAATCCAAAATCAATACAATCTTTCCAATATGGCGAAACAGCAATGCACTGAATGGAAAACGTATTCCTATCTGTAACAGTAAACAGTAACCCTTCAACGAGCCCATAACACGGTATACTTCACCATTCCATACAATATTGAATGGAGCGATATATTTTGGACCTCGAAGCTGATATCATCAATGCGAGCCATGTGTTTTACCCTCCTACTGGCTTTTAGAGTTGAAATTTATCTCCGCTAATAAATTACGCGCCTACGTTCAACCTTGCTTAAACAAACACGATGTTCGCACCATATTTTTCATTCTCAGCCGCTCGACATCGCTCGATGCTTAGGCTAAAGTTGGATTCTTTTAAATTAAGCCCAAACGGCAAACATAAAAAAGCACGAGGCAAGGTACCTACTGAGAGTTTATAATATAAGTGTGCACGTCTACAATTTATTTATGACCCATGGTTTTACAGTTAGTTAGTTATTAACTAACCCATATTCGTGCAAATTAATGATTTTCGATTTTGATTTTTGATTTTGGTAGTCCACCACGGCGGCCTTTTGTTGATTGGTGGACTACACAAGCTCTTGACAACATTATGTAGAACCCTGATGATATTTGATCAGAAGGATGATATTTAATTTTTAAATAACACCCTGGGATTCAATAGCATTAGCTACTGTGCCATTGCCACTCGTAAATGTATCAGATAAGTACAAATCGGTCGTCGGGTTCATTCAAAAGGTTTCTTATAGGTTTCTCATGGTGAGTAGTCGATCCGTCCATCTGTCCATATAAATTAAGGGACTTTTAATTATCAGTAAAATTCTAGAGTATGTATCTAGAACTTGAATGACTGACACAAATGTGTGAAATTTTTAACAAAAAAGATGACTCATTAAATTAACACGTTTCACATATTACAGAAAATCATTTTAAAGGCACAAATTAAAGTAAAGAAAAACTAATTTTCTCAGAATGGCCAAAAAGAATGTGTGACATTTTGATTACTGCTGTGCTCAAATTTTAATCTACGTACCTTAAGCACTTGACGTTCCTTTATGTCCCTCCGTGTTTATTAGGTATGCCATTAACATTTTCTTTTGTCAGAATGCTGGTACAATATAATTATGCGAATATTAGAAACAGCGATAGACCAGTGGCTAAATTCGGTCTCCTATTCGAGAGGTCCGGTTTCGAAGCCGTGGCAAGCATGTGAGTTTTGCTACTTTAAATGTTAAGTAACGAAAACATTGAAATTTCCCCCACGAGTGGGTAATTGCGACCGCGAAAAGTTCATTAGTCAAATTTTGCCCCTCGCGGGGAATAGGCGCTAAGAAGGGAGAATGATTTTTTTAATAATTATTAAATATGATATATTTATATAATTAGGTATTATTAGATTATTATTTTCTTTGGAAACGTTTTGATGTTTTTTTTTAATTTAAGAAATCCATCAAATCATGTTTACTCATGGGTGTTTACTCATAAATACTTATGAAATAGGTTTGTCACTCCACACGGAAATTGGGTACTATTTATCTTTGTGTCATAGGACTTGCGAGTCCTATTACACACTCTTCAATATTATTTAAGAAGGAACATAAACATACCAACATTTCTGTTCAAAAGTTCTGATATTTAAAATTCCGTTTTCACCGGAAATACGAAATGTATTTTTTCAACTGTGACTTAATTTTGTACCTGCTTTAAATTAGCATAATTATTCTGCTTTTCGAAAGTAGGATTTCAGACTTGAAATTGCGCGACTTTTGCATTTTTACGCTTATAAGTTATGGGTCCACAAATTATATTATTTTTGCACTGCAGTGCAGTAAATAACTTCCTTAGAGGTAAAAAGAAATACTCCTCGATAAACAGCTAATCTATACCGTTTTTGCGTTTAATTTTTTTATAATCATCGCCTTACTTTTAACTCCTATTGAAACGAACCCTCACGGTGCGGTGTACGGAATAGGCGAGAGCGCACTTTGGGTATCCTGTGGTCAGCCCATAATTACCTGGTTTCATAACGAAAAAGATGCTGGTCTCCTTTGTAACGTTTTCCTTCACTGTTACAGAAGGTGACTTTCATTTTATAAAACGCCTTAGAAAATTCAAAAAAGTCCAACTGGGATTCGATCCTAAACCTTTCGATTAAGAGGTTGAGCTCGTAGTCACTAGGCTATCATATTTGCCCACAGACTAGTAGAGGATAAATTACTGATTCGCAATACAACTTAGGTATCTGTTGATACATAATCATGTTTTAATTAAATGTAGAATCTTATAAGAATGCTTACAATAAAACTTACCACAAAAAAGAGTAATTACAAATTTTATTCCTTGTAAAATATTGAAAGTTTCCGACTTGAACTCTGCGAGGAATAACTTTGGTTCATTATAAACCTTTATAAAGATAGCTGAAATTATTAAGTATGAAGTTTTTTTCGACTTTTTAATTACGAGAAGAAAATTAGTAATAACGCCCCAAAATTAATAGACTGTGATAAAGGAATCGTCTCACGGCTAGCGAATAAATATTTAGTAGCAAAAAGCGATTAACCAAAAATCTTGACTGTTTCTGTTTAACATAGCTAACCTACGCCCAGAAATACCTACTGTCATAAAATTAGGAGTCAGAAAATCCCTAAAATTTATTTATTTTGTGTAAATAAATAATGCAAATAAAAACAAAAATCCATGAATCTGAAATAAGTAATTCATTTGGAAAACATTCAATTTCTAATGACTCCTATCTGATGTTTTTAATAAAACCTGATCAATGTTTAATTCAAAATATCACATTGAATTAAACTTGTTCTAGGTTTGAATGAAACCATTTATGTTTTGACTCTGACAGCATTACATATTTTGCCTCACGTCTAGTTATCAACATGAGATACATTATTTATGAAAGAAATATTTCACTTTTACTACATAAATGCTAAAAACAAATAAAATGAAGTACACATATTTAAGTCATATATATTTTGTAGCATGTAAAATTATATTATGTATACCTTATCTTTTCATCGCTTACGACACAACCAGTACACGCCGCACTTTTTGGCTCCCATCTCTAAGCAAAATGTTGACCTCGACGCCCCAGTTCGAAGTTTTAAAGCGAATTCTTGGGTTAAAGGCCATTTTCATAACTGTTTTAACTTTATGTAATTACCTTTATAAATATTGCGGCCGAATTAACCATTGTGAATTATGAAGCATTTTAAAGTCGCTTGTTTGAATCAGCTATGCATAATGAAGCGAGGTCATAGAAGCCTAATCTTGGATAAAATAGGCGCTTTTTATGACAAATTGTAGAATGCTTTGTAAGCAGTAGACCTTATTTATAGAGCTGATCATATGACTATAAGGATAAAAATCCTATCTGAGCTCGTATGTGTGTTGCTACTCATGAGGACGACTGCATCAAATCAAATATCTCCGGCGACCACATCTTTTCTTAGATACCGTTTAAAAACAGAAACTAGGTAGTAGGTAAACATCCCATGAGTGTTAACGACTTTGGTATTTTTTCTTACCTAAGTTCAAAACAAAATAAAAGTGTGTGGAAACGGTGAAGAGTAAAACGAGAAATGTTTCTCTAAAACTGGAAAATGTGTCTACATAAAAATGTTGTAAATATCTCTGGAATAGTGCCGACAACTTCATAGTAAGGGACATGCGCGCGTGCAATCTGGAAAGCTTATGGCACCTTCCAACGAGTCGCTTAATGTCAGGAGTTGAAAATGGAATAGAAATAGCTCTTCTTGAGTTCTAAGATGGTTGCCACTTTAATCAAAACAGCAAAAGTTGCCAAATTACATCATGAGTGTAACAGAAGAACGAAGAAGAAGAAGAAGTTTGCTACACAGCGGGTTACGTGGATGATGATAAACCCCAAGGCGGGGCTTAAGGGGTTTTACCATCTTTATGAATTAAATCATGTTTTATTCTTAATGTCGAAAAAGTCATTCTCCGAATTTTAATTTGGGTAAAATACTTAAGAGAACAAGGTAAGACATAACAGTTCCGTAAGAACTTAAGAAGGGCGAAAACTGAGAAGAGTAGAACTAGAAAATGTGTTCCCATAAAAATGTAGTAAACATGTGGAATAGCGCTGACAACTTTATATGAAGGGACATCAACGTGTACAATCTGAAAAGCTTATTGCGCCGCGCTAGCTTAATGTCACAAGTTAAAAATGGAATAAAACTGTTTGTTTTACTTTAACTACAAGTCCTATAGAAACAGTTGTTAAATTCTTATCAAAGAAGCTATTTTTGTATTGCTGGGAATTAGTCTCTTGTTTAAAGGCTACAGCTAGGAAGGGCTGTAGCCTTTAAACGTTAAATCATAATTTGCAGAAAAAAAATAAGAGCCTGCTGCTTTACATCCTAATGGGTTATAGGATAGTTTTTTGACAAAATTCGAGTACAAAACACTGAAACACAGTTCAAAATAAACTGCAATGAATGCATGGGTGCAGCAATGCAGTGCAAGAGCTTCATAATCCAATAGCAGTTGTTACTTTAAAGTGACTTCAGGAAAGTTTTATTTAATAACGTGTTCTGTGTACCGGCAACTTTGTGGAATGAGGTTGAACAATATGGAGGGTTCGGAAACTACCAAGTCACGTCGAATATTTTTTTAAATGCGACTTGCCAGGCAATCTCTTTGCTTTTTACGTGGACAGACTTTACCTACATTTTTGTGCCAGTTTGTGCGAATCGATCGAAATGTTTTTACTAACAGTATTTTTAAAATAGCCTATTTTTTCAAAAAATATTTTTACAGGCGGAGAGAAGGATACCGTAATTGTGTAATACCGAAGGATACAAGAGAAAAATCAAAAGTAAGCTCAGCCTTTTCATCGTCTTTAAAAATATAAAAGAGGATTTTCTCAGCGAAGGAGGTCCAGAACGCCCAAGCGTTTCAGACACACCATAGATAAAAAATAAAAGCGATCCAAAAACAAAAACACGCTAATTTTAGTTATCCCACTTTTAATACACTGCCACTTCACCTTGACATTATACATTTTTTGGCTAAAAATAACAACATACTTAAAATAAACTAATACATAAACTAAAAGTTTCGCCAGAAAACACTACGATATTCAAATTATCAGTTAATAGGATAATCGAACAGCTAATAACAAAGTATAACAACTGTCATAACATAAAACATTTAAAAGCATAGCAATTACACAAATGTGTTTTGTATTCAATTATTTTTATCGTCACTTAAATCAGCTAATACGGAACCAATTTGAAACAATACAATCATGACAGTTTACAGCTTGTAGATGAATAATAATTAAGCCCGTTATTGGAAATACGTATCTACATAAATATTCTATTGAAATACGCCATATATCTCGAACGTAAGCCGAGCAAGGCTGGGCTTATCGGACCGTATATCTTGGAACATCGTAGTATATTTTGTTATCTATTTACTGGTAAATTATCACTTTTTTGACAGCCTGCTGTCTTCCTAATACGTGCGTGACGATCTAACATTAATCATAACAAAAAACGATACGATCTCAATAATTTGTCCGTTATGATACCGGTTTAATCGCTTTGTAAAATATTACCTTTTTTGTTGTGAGGAAATTCATCATGGAGTGGAGTGCCGAGTCGGGGATGCCAGATCCCATCCGGCTAAAACCCCACGGAGTTCCACTCTGCGCTGCCAGTGGTCGGGGCCACGGGCACACTTTAGCATTTTTCCGTGACTCCGACAGCGACGACACACAACAGATGTCTCTCCTGAGATGAAACTAAAATTCATCCATACTTTGAGAAACGCACGGGAACACCGCACTTCGAGGTCTACTTTTAAGGCGATAAACATCATAATTTATTTAGTTTTCTATAAGTATTTGCTGCTAATTATTACTTTTTTGACAGCTCACTGTCTTCCTAAATACGTGCGTGTCGATCTAACATTAATCACTACAACAAGCGATACGATAAACGATATAATTTGTCCGTTATGATACTAGTTTAATCGCTTTTGTAAAATATTACCCAGGACGGCTCAAAAGAAAAGTTTCTTCAGGTTTTAGGGGAATAAAAATGTTTTATTAATTGTGAACAATTATCGCTGAAAATCTTTCTAAAGACCTAGTGACGCGGCTAGAGAGCCGAATTTAGTTTAGTCGAAATAATTTGCAAAAAACCAATGAGTTTTATTTCAATCTTTGTATACCTAATTGTGAACAATGAACAAAATTTAAATGAAAATGAAAATTATCTAACCGTTTTCTAAAGCTAGAGAGTTGAATAAAACAATTTATATGAATATGTACAACCCAAAAGTTTAAATGAATTTGTCTGAAAACAAGTTAAAGTTAAATCTCTATGATTCCATATCTCACAGCATACGAGTACATTGTTAATTTTTAGCTTTAACGATTTTATTTTTATTTAAATTTCTCTGCTTTTATGTGAGGGATTTCTGTGCGGTCTCGAGTGGGATGGCACAGCCTTGATTATTTGTAGTAGTTTTTAGGTGTAGTCTAAGTACTAACATGGTCATTAAGTATTAATTACTAAAAATGTGAGTGTAGTCATTTAAAAAAATATAATTATTAAAACTATTGTCATTGTTAAACACCAGCATTCAAGACAAGTACTGCTCTTATGAATTTGGCTGTTTTAACATATTTTGAAGCACTCTTGAAGAATTTAAAATACTTCAATAAAATATATTATCAAAAGAACAATGAACAGACCTTCTGTAGGTCTGCCCTTCCCTCTATGCCCAACAAACAGGCATGAGCATCTCTAGAATCTATTTGGTAGTTGTTTTGTGTATTGTTCCTTAAGAAACAAGTAACCAAGCTTTAATTGGTAGAGCACGTAGTCAAATTTGATATCAAATGTAAATTAAACCTAACTAAGCCATTACCTGTATAAACATCTTACTACAGTATACCTACCTACATGCACAAAATTATTCGAAACCACGATATCACTTTCCCCATACTGCCTTTCAAAATCCGTTTATGTAAAATAACCACGTTGTTGAGATACAAGGTTCTTATGAGAGCGATGAGTGAAACTCATAAGGGCGGGTTATTACAGCGCTAAGGGACTAAGAAAAATAAAAAAGTTATAAAGCCGTGCTGAGCCCGAAAATAACATCATAATTATGAAGTAACTATACTGTAAAGGGTGTCACGGCTATATAGATCGATCAATTGCTCTTGTAATACCTTCACAATGTATCCTACTACTATTATAAATACGGTAGTTTGTAAGGGTGGATGGAAGAATGGATGAATGGATGGATAGATGGATGAATTGATGGATTGATCGCTGGATAAATGGACGTTTGTTAAACTCTCACACAAAAACGGCTGAACAGATTTGGATAAAATTATAACTTGGATGAACATAATTAAGTATACAATATAATTTTCATCCCTCTCTGGGTCAAATTCTTAGGTCAGCAGACGAAGTCTTGGGAGGAAGTCAAATAATATATGGTTTATAGTTACTTACCACATTTTTAACTACCTGAAAAATACCTACGTGTGTAGGTCGACACATTCTTGCCTTTTGTCGAAAGATTTTGTGCGAAGAAAACCTTACGAATTTTTAAAGGCAATGTAGGTTATGTCGGTTATTTGAAGTACAGTCCGCAAAAAGTTCTTCTTCTCAATTATGTATTCACGAAAGAATAGTTGTCATGCATAGGTAAAATCATGTGTCAATGCTTCTCTTGCGTCCTGTTTCTTTATGCTAAGCGAAAGGAGCTCACGATCATTTGCCTTCGACTTTTCCTTGCACCACTAGCCATTCCCGAGTCTTCGGTATGGTAAACATCCAAAAAATATGTCTACAAAAGATAATGAACATGTAATATACCTACACAGCAATCAAAGTAGTTCCTACTACAAGCAAAATACATAGATTGACTTTCGTGCGGCGGACCAAAATAATTTTTACGCAGTGATAAGAATCGAAAAGGAATAAAGGCTATTATTGATTGATTGCCCGCATTTTGTCGCCAACGTCTCACTCCGATTCCGTCTATTCATTGAATTACTCGTGCCGAACGAAGTTGCCTTCAATGCCCGTTTTCCTGTCACTTGGAATCGATTCGATCACTCCAAATGAATTCTTTTCATATCGCGATTTAATCTTTAGAAGTAAATACCATTAATAGCCAAATCGAGTATTATCAATGTTAATAAATAGGAAAAATTAACTATAACTTTGTCAGATGGACCTCCGACCATAACATGTCAGAAATCAAGACATGCATTGAAGCTTCGAATTGAAAGGAAGAAATTTCTTACAAGTTGTCTCGTTTGTTTAAATACTTGTTCTATACCCCAAGATACTTATATTCATATTACACATGTTATAGCTAGGTATGTGTCACCGAGCGGGACAAGCCACGGCTCTACATGAATTATTCATAGGACATATGGACCTAAAGCAGACTGGATTTCAGACGGGAATTTTAAAATATCTATAGGAGCTTTAAAATTGAAAATTCTTTTATAAACAACCGTATAGTATAACAACGGCTATCGCCCGGAATATTAATTTTAATGTGCTTTTTATTATGTTCAACATTTGGTGCACCAAAGGTGGTGGATTTATTGGAGGTTGTCTGGAATTATTATTGCTACTCTCATAAACCGCATAAGATGGCAGGCGTGGTTTTCGGAGAATCATATTTAAAGAGGCTCGTGTTCCTGTGACGATACACTTACAACCTCAAATAAAATTATTGGGTCCCTTTGAGATTTAAATTTGCTCAAGGACTAGTTTTGGAAAAGAAGATAATTCTTGCTCTGGTTACGTCATTTCGGAGTTTTGTACATACGAGTATGCCAGCGATGTCCAAAACTTCGATTGCGTGATTCAGAATACTACAGCGCCATCTTTTGACGAGTTGCTATAGTCGTTACACAGTAACAACTTATTTGCTTCTTTTATGTCAAGTGCATTTTCTATTGCAAAAAATTATCTTTAACGACAATATTATAGAGATAATTAACATCAGCTGACCTGCACTACTCTGGCACATGAAAAATACACCATAATTATATTATTTTAGCAAAATTATAAGCAGCACATAAAAGTTAAGGTGTTTGTAAACATCAACTCCGTATACGGGTTGAATGGGGGAATGACCTCATAAATACAATAAGATTAAGGCTATAAACATAAATAAGGCAGTGAGACAATCAGCGAAGCCACAAACGCTACTAGCCCAATGACATGAAAGCGGTAGGCAGAAAGTAATGTCTCACTGCGAAAGAGAAACTATTCGGACATTATTATGCTGGGAAAAATATGCCATGCGCGTTTTACATACGAAATGTTAGTCGCTGTAACGATCAATAAAACCTGCATCCCTGAAAGTTTCTCATAGCATATGAAGTCCACCAACTCGAAATTATTGAGCGTGATTTACCAAGGCCTATATGCTCAAAAATAAGTTCTTCCTTACTACTGCGAGTAATAAGAATGTTGTCGCCATAAATGTAAGGGAATGAAAATCTACCCCATTTTTATATAACATTCTAGCTGAACCGGTAGGCATCGCTGATTCAAACGGAGAAGTCATACCTACATATCTCCCTAAATCACTGCGTTTTGGGGGTTTAACTCCTGTTCATGAGCTACATACCTGCTAAACGAAGTTCGTAAGTGTACATTTTCATAACACTGACTAAGATTGGGTTTGGATATTTGTTTTTGCAGAAAGTATACATACTACAGTGAGCTACTTAAGTAGGCCTGGCAGTATCTTACTGATTTCTTTTACTGCTTTGAGAATTAAAAAAAAACATCCACAAATTTATTTTGTGAATAAATTATTTTTATCAAATTATTGTTTCGAAAAAACTAATCTAAGGTGTTATCTATATAGTGTAGTTTATAGAAATAAGTATTGAAATTTCGCTCGCTTCACTTTCTTTTGAAGCATGATCGCTATCTGAAATCGGTATTATTAGTATACCTATTCCGTAAAATTTATTCCTATATATAATATCTCGATCTTATTATTTGCGATGGGGCAAATCCCTTAGGATCGTAAAACCAAGTGATACGATGAGTGCTGAGGGAGGATCCTTGATACACAGTGGACCGGAAAATAAAGAATTACCCCGAATGATAATGTGTTACCCAAGAAAACCACTTAGGGGATATTAAGTTGTCAGTTACATAATGTACTTGGGTAATGAGTGACAGCCCTAAATTATGTGAGCACTGATTGCTCTTTATTCATACTTTGTTTCTGAGAGACCGTGTATAAGAAAATAAGGCAATGGTGCCCAGAAACAGTCTACTAAGTAGGGTTTATCGTCAATAATGAATAAAATATGTTAATGTTTGTTCTTTTAAAGGTCGAACCCGAATTTGTTTTTACCTATGAAAGACACTTTAACGAGAAAAGCTCTAGGATGATCCTTAACACAGAAAAATGAAAAGAGCGACTGATTGACGAGATTTTTTGCGTGAAGATTAACTAAGGCTGGCTTAACTTAAATGTAAAAGCTAGTTGATAAGGATAAATTGTAATTAAGTTAAGAAGTATGAAAGTTCTTTGTTTGTAAGAGCGAAGCCTGCTGAGTCAGCTTGTAAGAGGTACAACAATAAAAGTCCGATGAAGCGATCATTTGCCAGATGCCAGTACTGCTTGAGAATGGCTTTTTGGATTCATTGACTACAATGAACACTTAATATTAAATGTTTGTATAGTAACAAATGAATGTACCTCTAAACCTAGCGTTAAATGCTTCAATACCTAAAATTTTGAGTAACATTTTTGTGTCTTAATGGAAGAAATATTTAGAAAACCTATATGGTCAGTATTAAAATATCTGAAACATGCTCTTTCGTATGTATAGCGTGTATAGTATATATCTACCGCCATATTAGTTTTATATCATCACATGCATAAAAAAGGCTTGGCACGAATGGTAAACTATTCGTGTTGGTCGTAACGTTGCGTGTTAAAATCGAATATAATTTTTTACATCATCGCTACGAAAGTAAGTTCGTGTGTGCTTCTGGAAATATTTATGTTATAGAAGTGAAATAGACTATGCCCACAGCTTCGTCTGCGGAAATTTTAGAACTTGGTCCAGAGAGGGATTTTAAGTACCTATGTTAATCGCGGTTAAAAATAACGAACATACCAAATTTATTCCAAATCTTTTCAGCCATTTTGCGTGCAAAAGTAACACACATCCATCCATACATTTCTCACAATCGCATTTATAATTAGTAGTAGGTAGTACGGGTTTTAGGAGTTAATAAAGTAAGAAATTTTACAAACCTTAATGAATACTGAATTATACTGAATACTGAATTTGCTGTTAGGTACTAGCCTTCATCTTAATTCATTCGCAATTTGACAAGCTAGGTTATCACTAGTGATGCTAAAATTTTGTGTCTTAATATTCACTGGTTAAACAAAATAGATGCTGAATACGACCCATTTTGCGGACAACCAACCTCATCTCTAAACATTTTCTGGATTCCTATTGAAACTTTGATAGAGTCTATTCTTAGCACCCGTGAAGTTTTATTTTGTAGAACGAAAGTAAAGAAAAAAAGAAGGAATATAAAGATTTAAGGTTGAATTTCGAGTACAAGTAAAAATGTCACTCACATAGTAAGGATGTCATGTTACGTTCAGCATTTTACGTTCCTTAAAATAAATAATTGCATTGATCATTATTTATTTATTAAGATTTTCTTAATAAACAAGTTAATTACCCTAGCAATAAGTATTAGAAATTACAATATTAAAAATTACATTAATTACGAGTGTTTCCAGTGGTCTTTATTAGGTATCTATCGCTATATTTTATGTAGTGTGACTACTTACCCCTTGTCCTATCTCTCGCGTCAAGTTTGTCGTACCACAACGTCATTGCGCACATTTTGTCGTTTGTTAGTTGGTCGGTCGGTTGTGTCGGTTTGCGACAGTTAATTTTCCTTTCCTCTCATTCTAAAATATTTCATTACATGTGTATAAACAACATCTCAAGGAAGTTTTAATGGATGTTTTCATTTATCATGTTTCGATATTTTTCACAAAATATGAAAGTTTTCGTCACGCAAATAAAACTTATAAAACGAACTTTACAGCGAATTCAGAGCTGTGTTACTTCAAGCTGCAACTTTCCCCTCATGCATATTCCATTAATCAATAATAACCAGACAATCCGGGATTTACGGTTCATTTTATGCATGGAACGAAAAGCATTTGTGTAATTAGTTGTGGGTTTTATAGTGTTCTGCTTTGTCAACCCTTTTAGCAACACCCGAACTTCACATTACATTTATTTATCACCGCAACGGATCAATGTAGAGTTTGTTTACGCTTAAATTAGTAAAAGAAGAAGTAGAAGAGATATGTACTCAGATATTCATTGATAAAACAAAATGGAAGGTACCTACGTAAAATTATTGTTGTCAAAGAAACCTTTGGATACATCCCTAGCTAGTCTCACTTAAGGGATTCTTTAGGATACTTCAGTTTGATGTCACTTCGCATGACTTACTCGTAAACTAAAGACTGCCTACTGATGTTAATGTTCCAATCATTCTTACTAATTTTTATGCACTTCAAAAATACTCCGCACTTAAATGCTAAGCAGCACATCGACCGCACACAAATCGCTGATTCGCTTCCGCAATCCGCATGCAAATGCTTCGGCATACTGACTACCTTAATGAGTTGTCATTACATACGATGTCTTTACATACATACGATAACCGTTTAAAATGTTGGTAATGAATGTGCCTATAACGTTTATGTAAAAGGTTATGTGGACAAATTAAATAATATTTATACCTACTTTAATGCGAACTGCTCCTCAATCACTAGTGTAAGCAAATGCGCCGATGTACTATTAATTAAAATAAAGCGACACAAATTAGTCATTATTGTTAAGTACCTAGTTAGTAAATGTAACGATGTAATAGGCAACGAGTATGTCTGCATATTAAATAATTCTTCGTTCATTCCGAGAACTCCCCTAAATTCTCTTTCAACACATACACTTCATTCGCGGCATTAAACACGCAAAATATGCTTTTCACACTACGTCGCCAACACTGTGAAATTTCACATTTTACTAGTCCGAGACAAACCCGCCGTGACATGCGATAGGCGGCACAGCCCTGTTCATTTATTATTGCTGATTTAAGCTACTTTGAAGCAAAGTTTATTGTCGCAACCCACCCTCGCTCACAAGCTGACATTTCAAATAGAAATACGGAAAATACTGTTAGAATACGGTGGACACGTTGAAAGTTGCCTAAGTTAATTTGAGGTTTGACATCCGGGGTTCGAAAAAATTGAATTATTTGACTCGGGCTCTATCAAGCGCAAAGCTGAAATGGCTTTTGGGAAGTAATTTAATTTCGCTTGCTATTCGTTACAATTAATCAAAGTATTTGCCACAATTTTGAAGGCGCTTCATATTCTGAAGAACGAGGAAGTTAGTGGAAATAATGGGAAAACTTAGCTCATTTAGCAGCTCGACGCGTCCACCGCAGGGATCCTAGGTAGAGCAGACGGTCCGAACTCCCGAGTGCTTTACAATCACCCCTTTTTGTAAAATTACACGTCCCACGTGACCAGAATTTAAATGCGGAAAGCAATCAAGACTTCCTCCTCATACAAGGTCCCGCAATGTCATGTAAAATGGGTTTAATCGTTGAAGTTTAATCTTCAACGACTGAAAATGAGGTTGTATTAATTAAAGTTACATTCAAATTTGTGAGAATTGTGTATAAATTTTTTTTACAAATTATACCCATAAAAATTAGTACTTACTTATGTTTCATTTAAAATTATTGGTGTTTTAGAAAAAAATATGTAAATATTTTTTATAGCTGTCATCAGTTTTTTCCGCCCACTTTTTTCTCGCATTCTAAATTTATTAGTCTAGAGGGCCTCCTGAGGGCCGATCAAAGCGAATGACTGTAAATACCTGTCAGTAACCCATTCCCAAATTCCGCATAAATACCTAATTAACTAGATGTATAATAATAATAATATGTTCAATAAATGTAGTAACACAAATTATACTACATTATAATGAATAAAAGTTTTGAATTTTCAATAATTTTATATTTCCTTAAACTCCATCGTTGCCTTATCCATTCGTTCATTTCATAGATCCTAACTCACTCCTAAATACTCCATCTCGCTCGATGCTTCGGTCATTTCGTACACCTGCTCTTCTAAGCACTTACGGCTGACGAATTTAAATCATAAACACGTAGCCAGTTAATTTCACGATGCAATTATATTAAAGTGCAATAACAGTAAGCAGAAAGCATTATTATGATGGCTGATAGCTTCTTTAGGATCTGTGTCACGTCCGACGTGTTATCTTACAGATGATGATTGTTAAGTTGGAATTTATAATGAGAGACTGGTAAAACTGTAGCATCGTAATATACATAATATGTTATATTGGGCCTAAATCAAACGTTTTGGTAATGATAAGTCCTATATAGGGTATATAGATATCCAGATTTTTTTTAATGCAACCAGAACCTGCGTGACTTTTGCTTTATTGCATTTTAGTTTTTAGTTTTTTATTCAATCTAAAATTTCTTTAAAACCTTAGGCCGTATAAAGAATTTTGATTATGTGGAGGGTGTGTCGGCTGTACACACCCTTAAGGAAAACATGCTTTCTCATTCAGATGTAGGTATTTCGAACAATAGTTGTGGATTTATATGAGAGATTTATGTGTCGAATGAAAAAGAAATGATTTACGAAAATTAGGGAATATATCATAATTATTTTGATCTGCGTATGAATATCAACTCTCACTTTGAGCGCTCTATTATTCAAATGTAATGTCTTTTATGCAATAAATAGTAGGTAAAATAATCTTTTTCTAAATCTGTATCTGTATCTAAACAAATACTAAGTATTTAAGTTTTAACCGTAAGTCGATCTCAGTCGTTCATTAAATAACCGGTATTCCAAAATATTTTACTATATACAATACGAATTTTAATATTAAACACGTAGCAGGTTAATTTGGAGCTGTAATAATTTTTAATCGCAATAACAGTAGGTAGAAAACATTATGAGAGGGTGCTGATTGCTTCTCCTTACGACTCGAGTCACGTTCAGACGTCATAATTCAGATGGTGATTGTAAAATACTCAGAAATCAGACCACAGATGTTGAAAAGGGCATCACAATGTTGAACTTTCATTTTAACATTGTTTAACATGAAAGGTGCGTCAAAGTCATCTTTATCTTCTGAGGTGCTGTTTTATGTTAGTTTTTTAAAGTGTATTTTTGTAATACTAATCGTAATTATTTTTATTAAATATTGTAGTTTTTATTTTGTTAGAGAAATAAAGTTATTAGTTAAATGGTTAGCAAAGTTACCAATTTAAAATAGTTTAAATGACAAACATAACTTGGAGTGGATATATTATCATAAAATCATAGTTTGTAATATTTAATATTAGGTAAACTAAATATTTTTAAGCAAATATTATTAAGCAAATACCTAATAAAAAATATTTTTTATTAGGTATTTGCAACCGAGTGTTTAATGTCCCTTTTCTACATTCCAATTTGGAGTGAAAGGGATCTAAATGTAACAGGTTTTGAATTGAATATTTTTGGTTGGGGTGGTACCAGAAACGAGCACTAAAAAGAAGCACAGTAGGTATGTAATTAAGTAAGTGAACTTTAAAAATAGTTATACACGAAACATCGTAATTGGAACTTTATCTTTTTCATTCTAGCTTATTGTGTTCAAATGGGATGAACTCGATATGGATGGGATATGGACTCGAATGGGATAAATCGATGCTGTTACCGCAAAGTAATCGAATGATTCGGTTTCAGGTCTAACCGCGGCCAATATAGGACAAATGGACTTTTTTAAATACAAACGAAATAGCTGTGGTAGCAAAACTTAAAAAAAATCACATGTTTTAAAGTACGAATATCCATATATTAGAAAACTTACGTAAACCTTATACCTACAGGAAAAACTTAAGTAATCATAGGATCGCGCTCTTGATCAAAATAATAAATAACTCATTTATTTGTTCTTATATTATGATATAAATGAGTGTACCAAATTTGATAATCAAGTACCTTTCTTGTGTGAACCTGATGCCTGAAATAGGTTAAAAATGCCTATACTATACTACTGTAAAAATGAAGAAATTAATACCTTTGCGGTTTAATTATTACTTAGCAGCAGATTAGATACTGACGTTGATACAACGCGATACCATACGACGTTGAAATATTGGATTTGCTGGATAAGTATTTTAACACTACGTTTTCACGCTAATTGAGACACTTCCACACTTCGTACACTAATTGCACTATTGGAGGTACCTATTGTATGTGGCGATGCGAGTAATTTTGTAGAATATCTTAACCTCCAAATAAAAAGAAGGTATAACGGGTATAAGTTTCAGGCGTCTGTCTGTCGGCCTGTCTGTAAGTTTGTCTCGTGTCCGGCTACAGCCCAAACGGATGGACGGATTTGTACCACGTCCGTGTTACCTTATCGCCACTCTTATATCTCGACATGTAGCAGTGTTTTTACGCCTTGTGTTTCGGTTATAAAAGTGTGTTTGTGGTGGTGTGTGGTCCTTATGAGGTCCAATTTTTATTTGGATTCGTTGAGTTAAATTACTTTAGTTACTTAATGTTTATTATATTTTACACCGAAGTGCAGGCTCCCAGTTTAGTTTGGTTGGTACCTAAATAAATAATTTTGGTTCGGCTTAGTTTACTTCATAAATATTTATAAGGGCCATTTTTGGGCTGCATAAATATGACCGATAAAATTAAGGTACGGTCTACCTAATCAAAAAAATTAATGAAAGTGAACAAAACGATATTAAATTTATAAATGTTATTGTGGAAATGCCATAACTAAATAAAATGGATCCGCCAACCGCAAAGCGATCGGATAATTCGGTTTCTGTTAGCGACCTCGTTTTGAAATAAAGGATAGATGCAATTAATATCTTTGGGTTAATTTTTGTAATTTGCAGCATGGTAGCCTATGGATTATTACGTCGAGTCTCGAAGAGGATCGAAATATTTGGAAAGGGAGATCTTCCACCAGGCGAAGTGATCATGCCTCAAGAGTGGGCGTACTCCGATTACGTCAGTCTCATATCGAAGTTTTGTAGCCAGCCGTGTAGAAAGTTTCGATCATAGAGATATTATACTAGAGTAGGGGAACATACCTATACGGCTGCCTGTAAGTGGAAATGTCCGAAACTTAGAAAGAGATATAAGATTATGGTGCCCTTTCTGTCTCTCTCTACTAACGCATGCTCATTAAACAATTTCGATACCTAAAATTGTTTCTCGCACATGCGCGAAAATAGACAGATTTGAATAGACAGAGGGTGCCGCAATTTTCTCTCTCTTTTTAACCGAAGGACAGTAGGAAGCCTGGCTTCCCTGCTGTAGTATAATACCTCTATGGTTTCCTACACGTTTTTATACTGTAGGAGCTATTAATAATACGAATATTAAAATATGAAATATTAATTACTTATGAGTAGCTAAAAACAAGCACAAGATTCAAAACACCTTAAAATTAAACAGTAGAGGCAACGGTTCTATCGTACACCGTACACGACACTCGATATTTTTAGACTGAAAAGGCAAAACATCCCTGTGTGATAAAAGCAATGAAAAACGACAATTTGAAGTTAGCCACACGACTGCAGTTCCAATACCAGATCATAATTTCAGGGCATCGTAACAACGAAAAAACGAAAACGAATACTGATAGTACAATTTTGGCGCGAAACCGTGAACTTTGATGTCGTGCATGTTTTGGCAAACTTTCGTTCTAATTTACAAATAGGTACCACTCGTTTCGAGAGACAGTTTCAACTAGATATTGCTTAAAATAATAATGTTTTAACCATGGTTTTAACATCGTGTTTTTTGATTCCATGTAGCGGAATAAGTCAGTCAAGAACTTTTGTATTGAATTGGCAAATAAGTTTGATCAGTGGATTTGAGAATATTCGTTTCAGGACATAGAAAAATTAATTCTATAGTAGCGCGTGACAACAAATAAAAGCCATAAGTTACACAAACTGTCTATAAATTTATGCCGCGTAGTATATCTGTAATGCCACGCTCGTTTTAGTAAAAATAAACTAATCATCTATCACAAAACGTCAGCAGTAGAAAATTATGCGCTAATATTTTATACGAGTAGGAATAGGTCGAATTAAAAGTTGTTCTTTCGTTTTTCTGTTTCACTCATTATACTACATTATGAAGTATCCTTTCATTACTGTGTTAGTAACTCGTAACATTATCCATCTCTGATTAGAGAATATTTATATTGTAGCTGGAAAAATGGGGTCTTTAATAGCGCGTGACGCGACAAATAAAAGCCCACTTAATATAAAACCGTCTGTAAATTTATGCCGCGTAGTATATCTCTGTAATGCCGCGCCCGTGACGGTGCGTACGTATGACATGTAACTCCCAGGGAACGTCGCGTGTCACTTGTGTAAATAGAATGTAAGATATGATCGTCTCTTGTAATGAATTAAATTTTTATGAGAATGGAAGGAAATAATCACTATTCATTTAGCTTAACATAAAAGTCAACAAAAGGGCAAAACGTTTCTAGGTTTTAAAACCCTTATTAGTAAATTTTGAGAAAAATTTAATTTAGATGCATGAATGGATTTCCGAAAAGTAACGCCTGATACAATAAATTATAGATGCATGAAGCATTTAAGTAATTTACTTGGTTTACATTTTTAAATACTTTCCTACCTATTAAGAGAGTTTTAATATACTTAGGTTTTTTCACAATGTTAGTTTAAGATGGATACTTACCTTCCTCCTCCATTGACGACGCATTTATTTGAAACCAAATTAACCAGCTTAACGTCATTAATATCTAGTAACTAGTCAAGTAACAACTTAGCAACTGATGCAAACTCAAGTTATAAAACACACATACTTTCATGACCAATGCCGTATATACGATAATAAAACAGTATAATTTATTTGTTAATCACATAGCAGCGGTCCCATTAAACCAGCGCTCCGAATATAAACTTAACGTAGATTTAGTTTGTATTGCTTTATTTATGAGCGTAAAGTATCCGGTTTAAATTAAATTATAAAGCCCGCCGACGTGATGTGTGCGCATTTGACCCTGCCGGTCGGTGAAAATTTAACGAATGACCACCACAAAAGGAAATTACAACCGCTATACCTGACGTGTGAACCTTGCTTGTGGTTTTATAGGGAAATGAAAATCTATACGCAATACAAAAATGATTCTCGGAGATAGTTAAAGGTCCATAAAATACTCGTATTTATATGCGGTGAACAACTTTTACGCGAACGCCCTAAATTAAACGCGGTTTATGCCCAAGCAATATTGCTTTAAAATAAAATTGTAATTTTCACGGTCTGTGACCCATTAGTGACCCACTGCAGGGCTAAGTCTCCTCTCAGAAAGAGAAGTATATCCATGCCTTAATCCACCACTCTAGCCTTATGTGTGCTGGTGGATTTCACATGCCTAGTCAATACAAAGTTTAGACTAGTGTTTAAATACGACGCCGAGCCGATACGACGATAAATTAGTTACTTTTGTTTGATTAGTACCTACTATTTTGGGGCTGGATTGCAGAATACCTATCAAACTTTTGTTATTACTTTTATATAAAGACACTTTCAGGTAGTAATTACCTCAACAATAAAAAGCTCTATCACAATAAGATTTTACTTCAGCATTTTATAGCTGTTATTATTCAACGAACAAAGGTTTTGCGTACATCATTAAAACCACACCAGCCGTATATTAACTCGATTTCGCAGAAACGAGCAACAGTAACTGGCTAGATTTACTCTCCTTCGAAACATCTCTCCAGTGGCTAAAGTTGAGAGTGATGGTCTGACACCTCGAAGCTTCTTGTGGATTTAGCTACGTAGCTCTCTATCTATACTTAATGTACAGTTGTATACTAGCACAATAAAGCCCACGAGTTTGTAAGTTCAGTTAAGTAGTTTTCGCTTATCTCTGAAATCATTGAAAAGACCATTTGAATTTTAGGGGGAAATGCTACCAACCGGCGTCATAATCTACGTACCTATATATTCTATATAATAATATAATATTATAAAGCTGAAGAGTTTGTTTGTTTGTTTTTTTGTTTGTTTGTTTGACCGCGCTAATTTCAGGACTACTGAATCGATTTCAAAACTTCTTTCAGTGTTGGATAGTCCATTTATAGAGAAAGGTTAAAGGCTAAATTTTATTTTCAAAAATATTAGGGATCCGTAAGAAAATTGAATCGAAAACCTATTTATGCGTGCGCTGCAAAAATTGTTGACAAGAGAACAAAATGATGTACTACGGGTTTGTAGGTCTTATTAAGATCTACAAAAAGGTCTGCTAGAGCACATATCTCACCGCAAGTTCTAAAATGCACGCGGGCGAAGCTGCGCGCACTGTCTAGTCCGTCACAAGAGTTATCACTTAATTATACGAAGTTGGTAGTAGTAATACCTACAAAGTAATTCATTACTATGCCACTATCCGGAGACCGAAACTTCATCCTCACCACCTGGTTCTGTGGCAAGCTATCACTATTAAAATATCGGAAGTAAGTATCAAATAGATTACTGCCCGTGTAATTTTAGAACGCTGCTATAATTTTAACAAAGCCGACCCAGTTTCCAAATACTCATTGGGACGTTAAGGCCAACTAATTATTTGTGTCTTTGTAGGCTATTTCCATATGGTGCCTATTTCATAATCACTATTTAATGACGTAAGCGATTGTTAGGCTATGTCAGGCGCGGTATTTATTTGGCTATCCAACATCGTTTACTCGACCTAAGAGTAATATTGGAATTCCGAAAAAAATCACTAGACTAATATTGGTGATATTTGGCACACATATTTAAACCTTAATTGACATCTTGAAGTATTATTGAATTACATGAATTAAGATATAATTAATGTTTAGTTCTTATATCGTAGTCTTCATGAGTCGCGAACACAATCTTTATTGGTCGATTTGATCTGCGCTGTTGGTTTGGTTTACGATATCCCACCACTCCTCTGTGCTCACAACTCGTGACGGTTAATATAACAAGTTACCCTTGGACGAAGTTACAAGTGAAAGTGGGTACTTCAAATTCAATATATAAGAGATAACACAATAGATTTTTATTCTCGACCGTATATATTTACAACCATAGATTTTCCTTAGACAAAAATAAAATTAGTACAACCTCTCACAGGATTTCGGATTTATCTCACAGTTCGGAATCTGCAAAGTGGCATCACGTGTTTATCCTCCTTTGTTAGCACTTGCACAAACCCGCAGAGTTTTAATGAATTTGCGAAGCTGTGAAAATAATTTGCCTAATTAAAAAGTTAATGTTATTACGGACCTAGTCTCAAAGCAAATATAACTCAAACAAACGATGTGTTTGGATTTGCTTGTGTGAGCGTATTTGATTTTGCAATTATATTTGGAATTATTAAATCTAACTCTTATAACGACGGGTTATATAATTATAGCATTCTTCTTTATAGCAACCTAAATTAATTTTAAGTAAATAACATACAAATTTACAAACTCACTTTATGTAAACAATTAACTTTTAGTTTTATTCTTAAATATTTCATTTTTTTATTTAAAGTATTGCTGTGTACATATTTACTATCTAAGTATCTACTAAGAATACCTACTATAAGATATAAAATATTATGTTAATTAAATTCCGTTTTGTGCAGAGTAAAACTCTTATCTTATAATATTTAATAAATCATTTACAGAATACAAAATGCAAATAGTTAAAATTTCAGCGAGGTATTTAAATCCAAGGCAATCTCGAGGGTGCCTCGTTAGCTTAAATCCTATCGTAATAACGAGTGATAGCCTCGGCCTTCTGGGTTTGGCTGAAACTGACAAACTGCCCCATTTTATTTTATTCTGAAAAATACTGTTTTGTATGACAATTATATTTATGACAAAAATTTTAAAAAATACTTTAATTAGCAATGGGGTTATTTTGTGAGGTTGACTGGTACAGAATATTTTTTAATGTTAAACGATTAATGAAAAATTGAATTAAATAAATGCATTTCTGTAATAAATAAAATTTAATGAATGGACGAGAATTCGCTATTTAAAATTCAAATTGGTACAAAGTTATCCCATTAAAAATATGCGCATAAAATGAACATAAAGTTTAATACTAGGATTCAAACACATCTCAAAATCAAAGGTTCGTTAGCAAAACCTATCAGATAATAATGGATGGTCTCAGCGACCTACATTCGTCTGTTTCTGGCAGCGTGGGAGAGACGACACTGGATTTACTGCACTGACCCATCCCACCTACAAAAGTTATACAGTTCATTGATATGACAGATATAAGATCTATCATATTAATGAACTGAATTCAGAAACAAGGGTTTTCCATAAACCGTAATTATAGAAATACTTGTTTTTAATTTTAATCGCAATCCCCTAAATTAGGTTATAATAATTATTATAAAAATGGTGTTGATTGATACCTACAAGGTTTTGCTTACAAACAATAGTAAAAATAATTATAATTCAATAGTGTTACATAATAAATTGTTTCTCTGTGTATTGTAGTACCTAATGTTCGTTATTATTATTGCTATTTTTCTCCCAAGACATTAAGATGGACATTTCTGGTCAATTTGTTTAGTTAAATTTTAGTTTGTAGTGAGTAGTAACCGGAGAAATCAGGAGAGTTTAGATGATCACAATCATAGCCTTATAGTCATCCCAGGACGAGAAACATGTCCACATTACACTTCAGACAATTCGAGGTTGGATGTGCTTGGACTTATTTCGCGGAGGTGTTCATCCACAAACTACGGTGACCTCTTATTTCCCTAGTCAGAGTCTGCATGCAAATTTGTCACTTGCGCTGTGAGGAAACATCGCCTCGTGTTGCTCTTTACTCACATCATGAGATCTTAGAAATGCAAATCATTAAGGTCATGACGTCACGTGGAACCCCGTGCATTGCGAGGTACGCAGGCGTGAATTTAAATTGCGCTATTTCCATCGCTTCCTCGCCTTTCAATAGAGCTTTTAATTTCAGCGGAATCATACAGACACACGATAGTTTATTATTATGAGTACCATTTTATGATTTTGTGCTGCCATACGTTTAAAGCTAGCTTTCAATTCTATTATTTATTGCAGACATTCGTAAACCAGCCCCGCATCGGCATGCACTTCTTATGTTAGTTATTGTGCGTGGTGTGGTGGGTGTGGGCGGGTGGAAAGCCACCTCAACGGAGGCTACACATTGATAAATATAATAATTTATAATTAAACAAGGACAAAGACATAATATGTGTATACTAAGATTACCAAGTAAAATCTTTATTTGGTCCATTTTTAAGTTACCTATACAAATACATATTCTAAAATAAAATACATTTTTGAGACTCTTAAAATTGATAAATTAACGTTTATGGCATTTGAAATTTCAATAAGCAATATAAATTTAAAAACTAGAATAATAACAATAATTCCAGTAATGTCAATAATAATTCCAATATTTTCCGTAGACCAGGTATTTTCACTTGTACTTCTGCCAACGCAGCAATTTAGTATAACTAAAGGTCTGCCCTGACACAAACCATTTAAAGGGGTTAATGCATTTACTCTCCTATTCCCTCACTCTCAAAGGTTTGACTGGTAGACAATGCATTTAGCATTAAGTCCGCCTATGTACCAACACGTTCAATTTTGTACTCTGGTTAAGAAGAATAAATAATTGTATCGCTTTAAAGATGCTATAATTTTGGAAATATTTTTTATTGTTACACATTAATATGACCCCTGTAAATTGCAAATGTGCCTAGCCGACATTTCGGTGACGTCGTCTAGTTATTAGGGTTGCCAATTTTTATACATCCTATAAATATTTAAAATTGACGAAAACGAGTGTTAAATTAAGCTATTAATTTTTTTCAAAGCCCTATGTTTTATTTCTGATAACGTCATAATGACGGTATATGTATATAATTTTTAAACACATAGAATGTAATATTTAATATTCAATATTAATGAGTCTTAAATTAAGTAATTAGTATTTTTGATAGCCCAGTTTTACATTATGACGTATGAGTATGTAAGAAGACGTAAATGCAAAATATTTGTAGCTGTAATAAAATTATTGAGAGATCTGCCTGCATATGCAAGACAGCTTGGAGGGATGCTTTTATACGCGCAACTTTTAAACGGGATGACTGGCTCACAGCTTCGTTGTTAGTTCACCTCTTTTTATGTTAAAAGGAATATCAAACGAGCATGAGTCTGTATGCTAACGCTATTCTCAATTTCTTTCTTTTTATAACGCAAACTAAACAGTCTGTTATTCTTTTTATAAAGTAAACGAAACAATTATTCTACACCACTTATCATTTCAGCTATCAGCGTTTTCACAAAAACCAATTGGTATTTGATTTGTGTGTCGGTATAATATTTGTCATCGACTTTAATAATTCCATTAAACCAGAAGAAGTGAAAAAAGTTTTAGAGTATCTAGTTATTAAAGGTTAAACAATCAAAAACCTACTACTTAATTGACCTTTTAAAAAAATTTGAATAACGACATTTGATAATCAAGAAATCATCATTATTTTAATTACACCATTTAGGCCCGAAAAATCTTTTATATTATCTACACGACAGAGTTCTAAATATAATTACGACCATAGTATATTGCTGCAAACATATTTATTATCTATTATAAAAAAAATATCGTGCTACAGACATATTTGTTCTGTAATACGTATGAAAAAATATCTGGACCGAAACAAAACTTGCCGCTCAGCAATCTAGCTCATTGCGTCATAGCCGTTGGCTCGGGAATTTAAAAACCTTGAAAAGCTTTTCAGTTCAAGGTTCAAGCGTTACTTGAATAAATTGTAATATGAAACAATCAAACGAGATAAATTATATCATAAATTAACTTTCAACGTTATTGTTTGCTACACAAACAAAATAGTCAGTCAACAATAACACAATTCCAAACTCAACCGCAAGTATTTTTGTCATTTGTATCCGCATCGCGTAAAAGCACTGCCGTCATCTCGTGTACCTCGTGACAGAATCGATCCAATCATAAATAGCAACTAAACTTGTAAGATAAGTTGTACACGATCACAAAGGTAGGTGGTAGGGTAGCAAAATCCGATTCGTCATAAAAGTATAATAATAGTGGGTCGGGGGTGCCGCAACAACGGCGGTGACCTACACAGCGCGCGCCGCCGCGGCAGTCTTCTGTCGAGCTTTCTAATGACCTCAGGCGTTCTGTGTTGCGCGATAAAACACATTTAATCCTCTGCAATTGATAAAAACTTAATCGTGATTCAAACTCCGCTCAAATCTCAAACAGTGAACCATCAGGACCGGCTCGCAGGGGTTCAGCCCCTGTGATCAGTGGTTGGTTGCGTTACAAAAATGAACTCTAAACACTAAAGGATAACTCTGTTTATAATTAACTCTGAACCGTGTGTCAGCAAACTGAAAGTTTTATAGGTAAGTACACAATTTAGTTGGGCGAAAGTTTTGTTTCGTTCACCGGGTGGGTTTATAACTAATTTTGGATTTTCACGTGGATTTAACGAACTCGTGAATGCAATGTTTACTTCGCGGTTTGCGATGATATGGTAGTTATGTCGACTTTGGAATCGTGTCAAGAGTCAGCTGGATCTCTACATACTCTTTATATTGACGGGATAAGTACTGTGTATAGAGGCGAGTATCATTTTGAGCGGTTTTGTAGCATAAATATTTACTAATGAGCGTCAAAGCTTGTTTTGAATTTAAATTTATGAAGGTGAAGCGGCTTAGCGTCTGGTGCATTTCAATTAAATATGGCCATGTATAGACTATTTAATATCTATGTGAGCTCATGTAGAGATATGTACCTACGATATGTGGATATGGTATTCACGGTTAATAAAATGTTATATGACTGCTTTTAAATCCAATATCACACTCTACCAACTCATCGTACAGTCGTTTTTGTTACTACAAAACTGGCGACAACTTTATCATTTTGTAAAAACTTAATATTCGTTCTGTGGTCACGAAGCGTCGCGTGATGCAAGTACTTTTATAAAACTTAGTACATAATTACCATAGGTACCTACAATATTTCGTGATCAATATAGGTTATGAAAATAACTGAGTCTCATTTCATATGCGGGACGCGTTAAAGCATTCGGGACCGTATGTACGGTCTGAAAAAGCTTAAAGTTGTTTGCGTCGGTACACGTATAGCACACGTTCTTTACTTTGATTACGAAACTGACTGGCGACGTTGAAAATAAAAGGACGAAAGCCTCTGTTTTATATGCGGTGTGTATATTTTAAGGCTAAAATTTGATCTTTGTTTCAGGGCTATGATATGAAAAATACAACAACATAATAATGTAATTATGAAAAGGATTTTATGCTTCGAAGCAAGGAAGAATAAAGATCATCATGTATTCCAAATTTTTTCAATATTATTGGTTTTACCCGCCGTTTTCCGAGCTCAAAATACCATGGGTTGCTCCGAAGTAATTAGAAGTAATAAATGCTCATGTTATACATTTGAAAATGGTAAGACTTATATTATTATTATATTACGTATATTCAACATCTCTTGTAAAATTATGAAAATGTATTATAAAATATTAAAAATTTCAGCTTTATTTCTTGATTGCCAAGATACGTCTGCTAAGGATATTAAAAATGCTCTTAAGAGTGTATCTAATGTACACTCGTTTACTGTATATGACCTCGACGGCAGCGAAGAAGGTTTGGGACCACATTTTATACCGCAAGGAGTTTGCATCAAACATATACTTATATCAAGAACAAGCATAAGAGATATCGACGATGAGACTTTTATGCCGCTTCGAAAGTGCCTTGAAACCTTAAGCATCGTATCCAGCAAAATTAAGCTTATGCCACAGAAAGCCTTCTCCGGCATGCTAAAATTAATATCGATCGAGCTCACCTCTAACTATATTGAAGAAATACCGAGCTACAGCTTTTATGCTCTTCCTTTAATGAAAATTAATATTAAGGGAAATATGATACAATATATCTCAGATACTGCTTTTTCAGGCTTAGAACAAACGCTCACTGAAATTGATTTAAGTGAAAATAATCTCACTACATTTCCCATCGTTTCAATCTCAAAATTAAAAAACCTTAGATCTCTTCGATTAGCATGGAATGAAATGTATTCTTTTCCTTCAGTTGAAAAATCTGATTTAATGTCCCTGGAATATTTAGATCTTGACTCTAATAATTTTGAATTTATTTCGGAAGACTGCCTCAAATTTAGTCCGTCCCTGACAATATTATCATTTCATTTTAATTTTATTCACAGTATCCACTACCGAGCGTTTTATTCCTTAGTTAATTTGAAATCTTTAGATTTGAGCCATAATAGGATTAAAATCTTAAACAACAACGTTTTTCAAAATAACAAATTATTAGAGTTTATAGATTTAAGTCACAACCATTTGCATCATATTCATGGCCTACTTTGCAACATGCCGTCTCTCACAGAAGTACTTTTAAGTCATAATAATATATTGGAAGTGCCAATCGATTCGTTTCTTAATTCAAGTAATATAAGTAAAATACATTTAGAAAAGAATTGTATTAATAACATTAATAGTGAGAGTTTTAGTGATTTAGATACCTTAGAAGAGCTGCATCTAGATTTTAACTATTTGAATCAAGTGCCACATAATATATTAATGAATACTAGAAACATAAAGACATTACGATTAGACAATAATAATTTTAGCGATTTAAATAATAACACGTTAGATTCCTTACTAAATTTAAAAGACATTAGAATGAATAATAATAGACTCAAAACTATATTAAAACATCATTTTCGTAACTGCATTCAAGTGGAAGAAATATACTTAGACCATAACAAAATAAGTTTTATTGAACTGGGGACATTTGGTGCAATGACACATTTAAAGCATTTGACACTAAACAATAATAATCTTTTGGATTTATTAGATATTTTGCCTGTTAGTAAATCAAATTTGCTCACATTGTACCTTAATTCGAATTCTTTATCATCTATAAATAATTTTATTCTTCGTTCGCAAGAAAGATTGTATCAATTTAGTTTAAAAAGTAATCACTTAAGATTTATAACAAAAAGCACTTTTAATAATTTAACCTACTTGACTCGTCTAGAACTAGATAAAAATGAAATTTCAGTAATTGACGATTTCTCTTTTCAACGTTTGACCTCGGCTCGCTTTTTGGACTTGCAACAAAACTTATTGCGAAACATTACAAGCTACACATTTTTTGGTTTAGGTGAATTGGAAGACTTGGATGTATCCAGCAACAAAATTGTTTACATTTATGATATGGCATTTGATACTTTGAAGAAATTAAGAAGCCTCAATCTTTCCAACAATCCTTTGAAATTGTTACATAGAAATATTTTTCAAACAGGTTTACCCTTAAGTACTTTATATTTAGATAACTGCGAGATTCAACTTATAGAAAATGGAACGTTTCATGGATTAAATAACTTGAAATATTTGTCTATGAAAAACAATTCTTTAAAATCTTCAGACTTATTGGCTCTCGATGTATCAGGACTGAAATTCTTGGCACTGTCTTACAACATTCTTGACTATCTACCGGCAGAAGCATTTTCTCAACTTCCACTTTTAGAAGTTTTGCTCATGGAACATTGCAATATAGAACATATTTTAGATGATACTTTTGTGTATAATAAACATTTATTAAAACTAAATATAGCTCAAAATATTATAAGTACGACTCCAACGAAACTGTTCGGCCTGCATAATTCTATTTCGGAATTTAACATAAGTAATAATTTCCTGGACTACGTCCCTTATAATACCCTGCATAATTTTACATACTTAGAAACTTTAGATATAGCAGACAATTTATTACCTAAAATAGAATTAAGTGGATTTGAAAAGCTCACAAAACTGAAACATTTAATTTTACGAAAAAATGAAATTCAGTCTATTACATCGAGAAAAAAGGTTGTGTTAAAAGAATTAGTGCTGTTTGATATAAGCTTTAATAAATTAAATAATCTACCAACTGTTATATTTGAAAACTTTCCCAATGTTCAAAATTTAAACATTTCCTATAACGATATCATTAATTTTGATTTTTTGACATCATACAAAAAGTTTGGAATTTCTTTAATAAATATAGATGTTAGTAAGAATCCTGCCATTTCGTGGACCATACATAAAAAAACAAGTAACAATAATACATTGATCGCAAACTTATATGAATTGCATATTTGTTCAACAAATTTAAGTAACATTGAAGACATCACTTTTGAATTGTTCACAAGTCTGCAACATTTGTATTTAAAATTTAACAAAATTAGACGACTCTCCATCAGTCCCTTCTCCAAGTTAAGTCTTTTAGAAAACTTAGATTTGAGCTATAACAGGATTACGCATCTTAAGACCAGTAATTTTCGTGGGCTCACCAAGTTGAGTACCCTATGTTTGTCTAATAACAACATTGAGTCATTAGATTCCTTTGATGAAGATTTAAATAATCTTAAGCTTTTAGATCTCTCTCATAATAAATTGCAAAACATTCTTAATGACGATCTAATTAATTTAAAGGAGCTCACAGTCCTTTATTTAGGTTACAATAATATTAAATATATATCAGTCACAGCATTTAAAAATCTTAATAAAATTGTACAGATTGACTTAGAACATAATAAACTTCAGAGTATACCACTTGAACTTCTAATATCTATTGAAAACCATGTACAAGACATATCTCTAAAAGGTATTGTGAATATTATCTTTCTTCTAATTTCTAATAATATTTATTATTTCACTGACAATCCAATAACAATTTTCCCATTTTCAGATAACGTGATAATTTGCAAATGCCAAAAGAATAATACTTGGACTTGGATTCAAGACCATCCGAAGATTATAAAAACAAATGCAGTGGTATGCTTTAATGATGATTATCCAAGAGAAAAATGTAATTTTCCAATCATTGCGCAAGTATCAGTGGATAAATTTAATGACAATTCTGTGTCAGTTTCCTGGTTTATTCGAAATCGAACAGCAATTAAAGGGTTACAAATTTTATACTATAACGAAGACGTGGATAGCGATGTAAGTATTTCTATTCAAATTTGTTTCCCATTGATAACCTTTCTAGTTTTATTTCAGTTAAATAGTCTCTAAAGCTTCTTTTGTTTATAGGTAAAATCTAAATATGTTGATAAAAATGATATGTCAACCCATATAACAAATCTACGGTCAAATACGAATTATATAGTGTGTATAATAACCTTGTACGATGATCAAATGATTACTATTGAGGAAGAAGAAATGCTAAAAGTAAATGACACGGATGTCGACTCTAACACAACGATGAGAATGAGTCGAAATATTGCAGCAATGCTTATTTCGCAATCACCCTCAAGCGAATGTATTTCGTTTGATACTTTTAAAAAAGTGGGAACAGTTGTAGTAAAACCAAAAAAAGATTTTCATTTCTCTTCATTTTTAAATAGGCGATTGGGATTAATAGTTGGTTGTACTCTAGGATTCATAGTATTTTTTATAATGGTCACTGTTTTATTGTACACGAAAGTTAAGGAAAGAAAACGTATTGCGAAGTCCGATCCGGCATGGTCGGAGATGAATGATTACCATTCTATGCAAAGTAAGGAAGACATATTGCAAAATTCTACGACAGCATCTACCGATAATATTTTGTTAGGGATGGCGAAAAATCGAAATTCGTCCCTTGACCAATTAAAATAGGATTACATTTAGAGATACTAGTTTAAAACCTATAGCTGGTTTAGATTTCTATATAAATTGTAAGTGTAAGCAAGATTAAATGAGTGCGCGTCGAGCTCCTGAAATACTCACAGCGTTCCGGAACTACAAATATAATTTTATTTTATCAAGTTTTTTTAACTATAACTTCGCGTGTCTATTTTTGTGAGTAAATAAAAACATGCTACACCGATGTGTTCATTAGTACATTTGTCATGACTAAAAAAATCAATACGGCCAACGTTGATGGCTGTAATGTTGTGTATTTAAGTAGTAAGTAGGGGTTATAATATATTTTTATTGCTCATAATATCAGCTACTTGCTGAGCATTTTTCTCAGAGACTGATCTTCTTTCAGATTATTTTCTGCTCTATCCGCTTTAGATTGTAGGTATTTGTTCAAGGACTTATCTAAATATGCTTGATGCGTGCTCATATATACTTGCTTTACAGAATACAATTTTATACCCATTATAGTATAACTTATTAGATTGTTAATAGATGCTGAACTATTTATGAATACTTGCTTTGAACTATATTCTTGTAGAAAGTAGTGGATAGATAGGTAGCGATTGTAATTATTAGATATTTCAAATGTATATCAAAATAGTTTTAAGTAGAGGATATTAAATATATTGAAATAAAATTGTTGCCACAATTTTGACTATTTATTTAGGAACCCTTATCAATTAATAGGTTAAATAAAATTCAAATCAGTCGAATAAGAAGCAAGGTAGCAAATATAATGAAAAATAAACATTTGAATATGTTGCAATAGTTACCTATAAAATTCGAACATTTTGCAAGCATCCAAAACCTCTTATTTCGTGCATGCTACACAAGATTTAATAAAATTGTTCAAAAACCGAAGGGCTAATAAAGAAATATGACCTCTTAACTGAAGATTATTTGTTAGAGAGCGGAAAATGAGTTAATAAAAGTTGTTCAAAGAATTTTTGTGTAAGTACTTAAGAACTTTCTTGTTCGTATAATGGGATCTCGATTATCAAGCGCTGGAGAGGGGAAACTCACATTTTTTATTTTGGATTAAATTAATATGGATTTTTTTTACTTAATAATAAATTGTAAATGCATTTATTAGCATCTATTGGTCCGTAATCTATCATCTATATGCTTAAATCTATCATAATAAGGCTTATAAAACAAGGCTTATGAACAAAAAATCGAGGCTATATTACAGCAAAGCTAACTATCTCTACAATAATAAGCAAATGCTTTTTTCGTAAGATATATTTAATTATTAATTTAAACATAATTAATTAAAGGGCATAGCCCCGCTGCTTGAAAGATCTAGAAAGATAAGCGACGTCGGATCGTCAGTTTCTCCCATACCCATCAAGGTGCCACGGTGAGCACGTTAAGCCGTCGATCTCGGTTGTTATCGAAGTCGAGTCGTTAACCCTTGTTGGAGGCTTGAAATCTTCGGAGGTTTGAAAATATCGGAGGTTTGAAAACTTCCGATACGGGTTGGCTACCAGTCCGTTTTTTACCAATCTGCATTGAAGCTGCTTGTTTGCTCCAGACCTTCACATTTTGTGGGAAGAGACCAACAGTGCGACAGTTGCAACAAAAGTTGCGGCCATAAACTTATAACATTAATACACTATTTAAAGTTGGAGATTTCACAGTTCACCCAAAAAGGTCAGACGCTAAAGTAAAGCGGTGAATAAATGAAATCGCTAAGGAAATCTGTACAGTTTCTATATAAGAACGTTTTGTTGTTCTGACAGATGCAAAATTGCAGTCGTTATTTCAGCGCCGAACTATGCAACTGCCAGCTACTGGGTGCTAAGGTAGTATCGTAAATTCTAGTATATAGTAGAATGGCGGAATGTACTTGATTTTATAAAAAAGATACACTAAATAATTTTGAATTTTGATTTTTTTTAGAAAAAGGATAGATTTATGACGTGATTAGGAAGGATTTGTTTTGAAATATGGAACTCTAAAAATCGGCAATATCATTTATTTAAAAAATAATAATAATAATATTTTTTGTTTATTGTATATGGGTATCAAGCGGGCACGCAGGCTACCTGATATATAATAATATGTAGTGCATTGCAGTCCATGGACACCCACATCCAACCTCAAATAGAGAAGAAATCCTATCAAAGGTTATGTAGCAAAGCACCCGCTGCTTAAAATGACCATAAATTTAATCTAAAGTACTGGCACTGTAATCAAGCAACAAACAAAATGTTAACGATTTGTTCTGTTTTAACTAGAGTTGTGATATTGAAGGTGGTCGAATTTTCTAATCATTTCTTTAGATCATTTGCTCAAACGCGTGTCTTTATACCACCTTTATCGGTCAAAATGGATACAACACCCCAGGAAGCCGCTCAAGCTTACATTACTTCAAGAAAGCTTCGAACGCGAGGTCGCTCGCAGACTTCGAATCAGCAGATCTTCGGTGCAACGAGTTTATAGGCGATAATTAGCATAAAACGCAATTTCTATAGATATAAATAATATGATCGCTGTAAGTCTCATACTTCCTGCGAAAATCTGATAAGTATTAGGTACAGATGGCGGGTGGCTCGGTTTATTTGTTGTCAAGTGTACCTAGATACTACTACCTGTAGGTTGTTATACTACGAAAGTGACACATTTCATTCTTTCTTCTATTTTCTCTTTTCACACCCATACATTCTTTCTTCTCTTTTCGTCACAGTCCTGTATTGTTAGTACTACCATTGTGTATACCTATGAATGTACTACGTAAGTACAACGTATTTACGTTCGTATTTCGGGTTCTAGAATAAGATTCATGAATGCAGTAGTATTAATACGACGAGCTCGTAGATGTGGTAACAACGTATTAAAATTTCACTGTTTGGCCTAAGCCCTGTAAATGTTTTAGTGGGTTCAAAGCGAATGAACCACTACAGCGAGGAAGCTCCAACTTTCAGAACGTTATTTTAACTCGGTTGGGTTTATTTTGTTTGTAATGTATCTGTTAGGTACAGTTAGTAGCGCAGCTATCTTAGATGAAGACAAAACGTTTATTTGCACGTTATAAATTTTCACATTTGATCAATGCATAATATTTACATTTTAAAGATGTACAGATTTAGTTAACGTATAGAATTGAAGTGATTGCCTGTTATTTCCAAATTACTATGTTTTCACTAGAGCTCATCGTTTTTTATATGACACTAATACATAAACAAACTTTTTGGCTGTTCTTCTCTTTGTTTAAGTTGTTGAAACGGATGAACTGATTTTAATGAGAGTTTCGCTTCTTGGGGACTTCAATATTCAGCTGTAAGGATCTATAGTTAGATTTTACACTGTCTATTCGACAGGGTCTGTTCGATTTGTATGCTCTAGCCCGAAGTCTAAAATTAATAAACAAACAACTTTTCACTAATAGCTGTATATTTTAATTCCCTTTGCCATGGACAAAAACACAAGAAAATATACACCCACAAACATAAATAACATAAACATAAAACTCATCATATAAATGTTACTCTTCTGGGAATCAACCCAGGACCCAACCCTCTTCACAGTGCGCTGGCGTGTTAACTACCACACAGCAAAATATCATAAATGACTTATATACTTTTACATTAAATATAATTGAGTGGAATGTTCTAATCCATATAAGATTTGTATACTGGATATATAACAAAGGACGTGTTAAGTGTTGTTCAACAGCTATCTAGCTTATTTAACTTTAAGACTCACAGGTTTGTAAAGACAGATAGCTCGCATAGAAAATCGAAGTTAATACAGTTTAGCTGTGATGAACAATTTTATAATTTTTCATGCTACTAGATACTATAATAAATGTGAAAAATTGTGAGGTTGGATAGCTGGATGGATGAATGTTTGTTACTCTTTCACGCATAAACGGCTAAATAGATTTGGGTTTGGAGGACAGTTAATAACCTAGATTAACCTATGGGATACTTTATATCCTTCTTTGGACCAATTTATAAAATTTAAGCGAACGAGGCCGCAGGCAAAATCTGGTACTTAAATAGGTGTAGCTTCGTGAGACAGTGACGTCAGAACGACGATTGATATCTATAGATAACCTATCCGATTCTGCTTGAATGAGACGTGATTGGCGTTATATTGAGCTGTAGAATGGCTACCGACAATAATCCTAATTGATACATAGAATCGTCTATCGAATACTATATCACTGGACACGTCCGATGAATGTACACAAATATTATTATGATTATTTGGTTTGAATAAACATAATAAGGGTAGGCAAACGGAATATTAAATGAACCAACTAATGATTTTGCTTCACTCAAAAGTACCACAAATGCGTGATCACAAGGTCATCACTGTAAGACGCGAAAATCTAAAAGTAGAATTAGGTACTACCGTGGGTACATTGTTTTATTTCTTTCCTTCCTCCTTTCTTTCCGCCCTTCATAGCCGACTGCTGGAGATGGAGCTCCCCTAATCGACGCCACACTGCCTGTTTCTGGTCCCTTTGAATCCAACGGTATCCCGCTGTAATTTTAGGTCATCGGTCACTTTTTAGGTCTAGACTCGGTCGCCATTCGAGGACCTTTCTTCCCCATCGGTTATCTTTGAACGATGTCGCCAGCCCATTGTCACTTTAATTTGCAAAATTTGAGAATTACTTCAGTTAGGTAACTTAGGTGTAAGAACGTAGATACGTTCTTTAACACTGCTTTACTTACAACTAAAATAATCTTTCTTAATGGTCTCGCTAGCGATAAATCTTAAATCGAAATACAAAAATCTTGATTTTTTGCACGGCGAATTGTATCTAATGACAGCAGTAGGTGAACTTGGGCCGTATTGTTTCAAATATACTCGTAGTTCTTTTGATAATATAATCTGAACTTACTCATGTCTTGTATTAAGTAATTCCTTATTTGTGTAATCTGATTTGCTTAAATGTTTACTGCCAGCCTTCCTACTCTTATTCACCTCCTACAATTAATTAAAGTCAAAGATATATTTAGCGTAGGAGTGCTTGTCAAAATAATTTCAATAAAAAACATTTAGATATAAAAGTCTAAGAAGCTATTTAGGAATTTATTGAAAAAATATGACCTTGTAACCTCACCTTTCATCAGTAAAACGATTACCTTTTTCTTTGATTTTTCCTGAAGTTTATTAAAGGAGATTTATATATCTTTTTCTATTTCTAATAATATTATTAGAAATGGTAGGTACCTATGTAATCGCTTATTAACAAATTTAGTGGTTTTTGCTAGTTACCTGCGACCCATTAGTGATACACTGCAGGTCTGGGTGTCCTCTTCCACCGAGGCCTATATAGGCCTTATTGAACCACGCTGCCATATTGCCGCTAAAAATATGTACCCACCTATATTAATACTACTTATACTTTTAAAACAGTTTTAATTATCTATGCTTTTATAATATCTGTTATATCCTGGCTGCCTTCTGCAACGTAGTGTAAACTAAAGCAGGATGTATAGATTCCTTTATAGATTGTTAATTATATTTTATGGGCAATAAAAATTTTGTATGATTGTACCTATTTGCATTTTTATCAATAGAAAAGTCATCGGCGTGACTTTGGGACTTGAACCCGGACTTGCTGAGTAAGAGAACAAAATACGTCGAATAAACCAAAACGAAATATTTATACAATTCATTAAAATAAATACATGGGCTTACCATAAATAATGTATAATAAACCACTTGACAACTATGAATTACATACAGTATGTGTTTTATGGTTGCTACTAGATTGTACCTAGTGGTTTCCCAATTATTTTACGTTGGACAGTTAGCTTATAATTGCACTGTTAACCACATTAATGATTAATACGAGGCAATTTTGCTTAGATGTTAATAAAATACGAAATAAATTGAGAATATTTAAATTCAATTTGATTCGAGGTGTCTGTGATTTGGAAAATATTTAAAATACTAGTATTGTGTCACGCGCAGAAGTTATTACGTAAAGGGTAATTTACCTTTCTTAAATAATATATTTAACGTTAACCTATTCAAAGAGATAAATAATATCACAATAATATTCGCACCTATAACAACAATTAAACTTACAGATTTGAGAACAAGTTTCGTAGCTGAATTTAGCTGTAGCGCTTTACGTAGAGCTTCGAGAGCTCTGATTTGTAGCGCTACGAATACTATATTATCGTTACACTAATTCCATTACACCTTTTTAAAATAAGACTAAATCTTGTTTTTACTATAGATAAGAGGGAAAAGTTGACAATTGGCAATTACTAGAGTAGCAGATTTAGCTCACAAAAATACAAAATATTAATAAAAATAAAAGATACTAGTAACTATTCAGTTTTTGCAATGCTCAGTCTCCATAATGTTCTCAAAGCAACCAATCCGCATTAAGCCAGTGTAGGCTTAATCTTAAGCTTAACCTAAGGCCTACATCCTACTCATTGTGAGGGGAGACCCCACCCTGTAGTGGACGTAATGGGTTACGAACAATTCTCAATCATCGTATATTAAAATTGACCACAGCCATGTTTTGCTCCAGGTTTTTACAATAGTCAATTAGATTTCGAAACATAATCTACTATTAAGCTAATTGAAGTAAGTTATAATGGGTTATTTTGGCGCGATACCCGTAATATGACGATTCACCCGCATTGGTCACTAACAATTATATTAATGAGCATATAAGCGCTTTGCCCCCGAGAAATGATCCCATTGAATATTGATTGATTACGTCATTGACTATGTCAAGTTATGTTGAAGACGGACAGATTAGTGAAATGAATATGGGCTGTCATACTTAGCTATAGCTTGGCATGTTCATGCAACAAAAAGGAAATGTTGAATGAATAAACTCTGATGCAAAGATATACCACGATTACGCAATAACTCAATAAGATGCTGAACCAAAAAATAAAGCGGACTCATTACTTTGAAATGCTGATTATCAACCTGGATTGTCAAATAATTATCCTAAGATTTAGATGTTAAATAAATAGAGTGTTTATAAAACCACGAGTTAGTTAAAAACCCCCAATAGATACTAGCACTTTTACCATTTTCAAAATATATTATAATGGCTCTGGTTCATCGAAACCCGTTGTAGTAAGAAACGCAATAATGAAATCACTAATATTATGATGACAATTTTCTCTGATATATGGAAAGGGGCAATATATTTTATAGAAACTGTTAGTTAATTTACTGCAAGAGACAGATTGATCCGAACGCCGACTAGTTTCAGGATTTATGTCTATACACTCCGCCGATAGTGATCTGCTAGGCGCTGTCGGAGGTGTGACAAGTGATTGCTTTATTACTTCATATCAGAGCTATGGGAAGTATTGGAGAATATGTATTACGGTGTAAGTGTATAGAAAAAAAATTATGTAGAAATTTTCAAAGAAAAGCGGGCATATTGCTTGCTGAGATATATCGTTTGGATTGAGTGGCACTGTGTATATAATAGGACCACAACCTTTTATGATAGGCACCTATGGTGACTTCAGCTACTTGTCAAAAGATGGCGTCACGGGTATCTTGAATCACGCTCTCAAAGATTTCTTCGTTACTTGCATACAAAATGCTGAGATGATGTTATGGGAGCCGTGCCGCTCCCCTAGCATGGTCACCTGGCTTATTCGGAGATCTCCTTTTACCAAATCACCAATCGCAAACTCGCAATGCGATGTCTAGTGTAGATAGTATTTGTTTAGGCGAGAGTGATGACATGTTATTTTAGAACTTTTATGTTACAGGTTATCAGTTATCAAGAGATAACTGCAGTTTAAAATCCCTTTTAAGTTGTTTTTAAAACGCTGAATATAGTTTGGCCTTCAGCCAGTAGTTAATTAGTACCGGTAGATATAGTTAAATATTAAGTCAATTGAGTTTTTGTTGGTATCCGCATCTTCGGTTGTAAGGAAACTTAATTGTAGCCAACAGTAGTAAAGAAGATCGCAGTTAGTTCAGCATGTTGATCGATGACATTGCAAATTACTTTATTGTGAAAACATACAGAATGAACATTTGGTAGTTAAGTTCAAAAATATGTTACGTCACTTGTCGCGAATCTAACAAAATGGGATAGATCACTCAATCGGTGAAGTGTATGAACATAAATCTCGCCCACCGTGATAGATTCGATTGTCACCTGGTGTCTATTAAACGAAAGGTATACCTTGGAAACTGACATTTTATGATATTAATAGTTTTTTTTTATTGACAATTAATATTACACTATTTTATCTGGCCTGTTATACCCATCTTTTTTTTAATATGAACCAGTTGCTGTTATATTCATTTAGGACCATCTAGTAATATAACGTCTTTACTACTTAGAAAGAGCCAAAGGTCATGAAGAAAATTTAATTATTTCAGAAATATGAAATGAGTTCAGAATTATTAACATTCTGGGATGAATTACATTATATACTACGTATGAATTAGATGTAGCCTGTCAGTCTGGTTGGTTGTTTGATAGTCCTGTCTGGAACCACAAAGAACTATTGTTTGAATATAAATAAACATGCACAAATAAATCCACCTAGCGAAATGTTCTTTACGAAAATTGTTTAAGTTGGCAAAAATAAAGATACAGGTATTTACATATAGCATAAGCACAAGGTAGTTTGTATAAGACTTACATGCATATTACTCGCACCAATACATGTGTTTAATAGGAGAATAAGCAATTTAACTACTACAATGAACTTTTTGTGATCGTTTTGAACGTCTAATGCGAAGTCCCAAATAGTGTTACGGTTCGTAAGACACTGCCTTTGTACGTTTCGCTCTAATTTGCGGTGAGAAAACGATTGCTCTAATTGTTCACGAAGACGAGTTCGGCAGGAATAGAACGTTGTATTTTCTATTTGATTTTCACTTAAATAAAACGTCTGGAGGGCAAAATAAGCACGATTAGCAATTATATTCCCGGCCTCAGAAAACGGTTATGAAATTTAACTACGGCATACGACCGTACGAGGTGCACGTTTAAACACCTACAAAACATTTTTTTAATGACATAAAATATTCTTAAGAAGAGTACCTGTTTTAAAGTTATATATTTTGTTATTAATTGGGCGGTAAGAGCGCCCAGATAAACTTCAATGGTTCTGCTAGTAGTACCTCTTTGGATGTGAGACCTACAAAATTTATCTGTATTTTAAAAACACTGTAAAGATTTGATTGATTCAACATAAATATTTTGCGTTGCAGTTTTGTTCAGAAACTGTAAACTAGCTTACATTTTCAGTAGGAAATCAAACTGTAGTATTTTGATAAAATTATTACACGAACAGTGCTCATAAACGTAGACAAGTGCTTATATGACCTTAATTTAATCATTACGCACGGCTTAGGGAAACATAATTGTCTACACGACTATAACTTCGTTGTATATTGAACACAATAACATTTAATACCTTCTATATATAACTAGTAACATGGCAACTTAATTAGTGATGGGTTATTCTGAATATTGGAGTGAACTGATTGTTATCGAATGCTTATTAAATTCAGTATTAAATTATTTTAATGGCTTGCTTCGTTAAGCGAAAACAATTTGCGAAAATTTAGCAAAGGAAATAATGAAAATTAAAGGCTCTGTTCTGTAAAGCCTAGTTTTTAAGCTTATTTTAAATTTGATTTCTTTGGTATTTTTATATCACTAAAGATTACTTGCTCTCTCAAAATTTACAAGCTACCTAACGTTCTGTGGTCACTGCACTTAAAGGATAAAAGTCCTATTTAAGATCAAAGGATATGTTCAACATCATAAATGGTTAGCTAATCTGGAATAATTTAATCCAAGAAGAAGTTGCAATTACCGTTTGCATAAAGAGCATCCCTCCAAGATGAATCACGAAATCATCACGTTAAGCCTCAAAAGAGTTGGGTGTACTGACAAAACAATATTATTGAAGGCATGATATTTTTCCGTCAGTTGCCGCTGGGTAAACTTAAAATGGTGAATCTTGGCGCGACTCCAATTTTTTGCTGGCGGTGTCCTTTGAAACGCTCAGTTATGTACGGCGCTATATCACAACACAATGTTGCAATTATTCATAGAGCCACAATTTGTAAAATGTGGGCTATTTTTCAAGAAAACCAGCAATCTCTACCTAGTTAGTGTATGCTATGAATAATGACGTATTTTGGATCAATACGTAATCTAAGTTTTTTCAATCTTTCTTAGCTAAAAAGATATTAATTAATGAAATATTTTCGATTGCCTTCATAATTTCATTTTATCAAAATAATACATAATTGTAAATGTAACTGTAAATTAATTGTTCTCTAAAACAGGGACGTCGATGTGCTTAATTTGAAATTACGAGACAAGTTTTGAGTATAACAACTTTTATATTCATCGTCGTATATAACGTCGTTACGTTATAGGTAATACATGTACAGATTAATATAAGATGCCCTTACAAGACAGATAATATAAGAGAACTAGCAATTGATCAAACTATGTATAAATATATAGGTATTTGTTTTACCGCATAGAAATCTTCATCGCCTCATATATTCCTCTCAATTGCTCAATCGTAAAGTATCATAACCAGCTTATGTTTATAGTTATTTTCTTGAGAAATTTCACTTCCTTCGTCTAAACTTCTCAACAACAACGTCTAAGTAATCTTAAAAACAACATTCAACAAGTTCACGTACTTTAGCTTCGTAAAGAGCTAATATCTCGTACATCAAACATCTGTCTTGGCAAGCGCGGAGAGCATTGTGCGCCCGTAGCAATTAGTCGCTGGCGTCAGATGGTAAATATTAACACTGGTAATTGTACCCCGAACGTCAGCCCCGATGTTCGTTACAGTGCCCACTACCAACCTGAATACAAATGAATCTATTATCCGAAAGTGCAGATACTGGATCGGCGCCGATATCACGTCCCGTGTTAGAAGGCAAATGCTTAAGCAAATTCGATATTTGCTTGCGATAATGGAGGTTTACGATTAGATCACCTGATGAAAAGTTGTCTCTGTGATTTAGATTCAAGGAGTTATACTGTTGTAAATGGTTATATTGATGCTTCTACATAAATAATTTAGTATCTATAGTGTGTACTGTGTCTGGCTAAAAAATCCCAAATTAAATACTTCCTAGAGAAACTGTGTTTCCTACCCCATAGGCTACGATGCATCTAGTATCTTCTTTTGTGAACAACCAAAACTCTAAAATTAAGATTGTTCGGCAAAACTGACAGTAGTGTTATTAAAGGTAGGTATAATTACACGCAAATTTCTAAGGAAATTACCTACACTTCAGTCACGACCGGACATCGTTACGCAAATTGTTGTGAGTCGCATTCGGTCAAAGGGTCACGAACATACACAATTGTTTCCCTCACAATCACAACATTTAATCGACTTTCAACCTTATCATATTACGCATAGCATTCATAATATAAAACGGTTTGTGAAGTGACACAATACATACCGCTATTTGTCTTCCAGCTCATTACGCACGGAATCAGTATTAGTTAACTTTGGCCTCATTAAACAATATAATGTAACGTATTCGGTTGATAACTATTCGACCCAAAACCCATGCACGTTTAGGCGGGCGGTTATTTATTTTGAAGGCAGGATTTATTTGCGGAATGGGTCCGACCCATATAACTCATGGGAGATTTCGCTGACGTCAATTGAAAATACCTCTTTCGTCTAGTTTATTGTATTGCTTCAATTTTTTCTGAATTACCATAAAGATATCTGTTACCACGCGGGCATAAAGTATCGCAAAATAGTTTGCCGGCAATAAAGCAAACTCACGTATTTGGGATACAATTATAAGCATTATACCTACATACATTATGTACAGTTGTATTCCGTGATACTTACTTATTATTTATAGACATTATCGTAATATTATATTTCACCTTCTTCTTCTCCTAACTGTTCGTCTGAAAAAACAAGAGAGTATTAGGAGGATTGTGGATATCGTATCAATGCCAGCCGTCAAAAAATTAACTGATAATATGATGGATCCTATCCCAGCAAAAACCGTTGGTGCAAGGAATTCCCAGTCCCACCCATAACTACCAAAGCCCGCAGTCAACACGTCTGCGTCGACATAGTCCTAAACAGAAAAGAAGATAACAGACCGTGCAACCAGGTAGGTAAGTTGCAAAGAATGTGAGGAGGTTCATTATAGTTCGATCTCATTAATAAGAATTGTGTAGTAGAAACTTTATCCTCCTTTAAATTGTAGCTTGAAGACGGCTGCTAACGTAAATAAATTAACGAAATGTCCGCGAATAAATAGGTCGAGTGTTAGTTCCGAGCTGCTGTTAAGGAAATAAGAGACAGTAAATTTCTGGTAAAAATATTTAATCTTTTCAGAACAGCCAAAAACTTTGCATGTAAAATGTTTTCAAATCTGCCAAACGTATTGCTTCTTTTGTAAAACACCTTAAATTACTCAGTAATGTTCCAATGTTTTACATGAGTTTTTCACAATATATCTACGTTATACGGTAAGTTGTAAATCCCGTTCCTCTATCAATCTACAGAGAATTGCTACTCATAAGGACTAAGATATTCGCTATAAATAAATTATCTCCGGGAAACACACCTCCGCAGCTGAAATACAAGACATGAAGAAGCTGCTTTACGATGGGTTAAAGGGCTGGCGGTAAGGTACCTCCCCGGGCGACCTAATATGGTTCGACCACGTACAAATGCTTTTCAGGAACCAAAACAATTGCAAATCAAAGACGGGAATCTTCAAGCATAACCAAAGGAAAAGTCCCATACAAAATAGACATGTCACTCTATTACATAAACGTTGCTAATGCAGAAGAGACAAAGAGAAAATTAGGGCTGATGGTGGTCAAACAAACGAAACCTATTACTCAACCGCAATGGGTCTCAACATCTGAGATGTGCCTGGCGATTAACTGCCGTGGTGTTTAATTGGGCACAAATGAGGCAATTGTCACGTTTGAGGCCATTGTTTAAATAATGCACCTCAACTTGATATAATAGTTGTATATGTATAGTAGAGTAGTTTGTGGTTCTTAGAGACTAGTGCCCGGTTTCAATATTCACAAAACGCCTCGTTTTGCTTACGGTCCGTCAAATTCTGTTGACAAACACAAGGTCATAAAATTACATGGTTACGTTTTGTTTCTGGTAGAGCATTCTACAAAGAATTTAAAATCGATTTATGAATACATTAAGTCTTTGGAACAACCAACAAACTACAATGTACTTCGACAGGAACTTATAGTATGTACTAGCTGACCCAGCAGGCTTCACTCTGCCAATGAAGGGTTGATCGTAGAAGGGTGAAAATTGAGGATTGTATGTATTTTTGTATGTTGTATCATAAAAAAATAGAAATTAAAAATTTTGTCTAAAAAATAAAATAAAAAATTTTGGGGTGGACTACCCCTAACATTTAGGGGGATGAAAAATAGATGTTGGCCGATTTTCACAGATACCGGATAAGCACAAAAAATTTCATCAAAATCGGTCAAGTTTCGGAGGAGTATGGCAACGAAAACTGTGACACGAGAATTTTATATATTACATTAGTGTAAATTAATTTTGGATAAACAAATAAAAAAGGTAAGGCTAGAAGGTTGTAATAGAAGATGTCTTATTACAACCACCAGCCTAATTAATATACGCTAAAGAATTATAGGCCTTAAAGGCTAAATAGTAAAAGACCTGTATGTAAACTTATTCGTCTACGATAAACAAGTTGTTTCACCGGCTGTAATTGAGATTGTTCAGACTTGTTTCGAACTAAGTTTTGATACAAGTTAGTTAGTTAATGTGACGACTCGTTTTACGGTTGATTTATTGTAGAGACCTACATATAATTGGCGACATCGGGCGGTTGTATTACTAATGATTCTTGTAATTGGAACTATTTTCATTTATTATTACTATTTTTATGCCTTTTTTTTAAATTTACTATTTTATTATTGAATATTTTTGCCCTGAACCTGAACAATGTTAAACAAACATCAGTCCGAGGTATTTCCACGGAATTATGACATGTGATTTTTAAGAGAGGTGTAAAAAGAATACTGTTCCTAATCCAGCACTGCTTTGGCAACGGTGACCACTTACCATTAGGTGGCTTGTTCGCAGCAACAGCAGCAAATTAACAGCAGTTACATTTAACTGCAGCTGTAGCTATAAAATCTAAATTAGGGCTCGAAGTTTTAAAGTACGGAAGTGACGAATGAAAAGTATATTCGTAAAGGATCAATTTTATAGTAGGTAGTTAAAGTTGCAATTGCAATCTTTCAGCTACAGCGATCAATTTTACTTACCTTCATTACTTTTACTATCACTCATTTAAATGCATGATATCACACATAAACATCATTATGGAGCCCGATAGACCATATCAATTAATTATTCAGTTTCCAGGAGTATATCTCAGCACCTGGTGTTGATTCAGCAAGCATTATGTACTGGCTATACTTGCTTCGGCTTCGAGAATGCTAATGCCTAATTGATTATCTTAGCGGAGGTTCCTTAATACAAGATAAGCATGTATTAATATCATCGAAACAAGATTATAGTGATCGCCGATAAGCTCCTGACTATACAAAAAATTCAAAGGAATATAATATTTTTGTCAAAAAGTAACTTTCATGATATCGTTTGGATCCCTTCCTTTGTTTAATAATACTTTTTGCGCATTCTTTATTACTTTTTAACCCACTTCAAAAAAGAGGACATCAATTCGATAACATTATGTAGGTACTGAGTGCAAAATTATCGGAACTACATAGGTATGAAATGAATGGATAAACCTAGATTTACATATGAAATCTACACAAAAATGAAGGATGGAGCGTTGCCTCAATCAATTTTATCAGTTTGTCATAAATTTTATGGTAAGATCAATTTTATAGTAGTATCAAATCAAGTATCATAATCGTATGCTTATGATGAGATGATTTAATGAAGCTTCATTAGTAATTCCTTCTGCACATCGCACTCTCTCTGATTCCATGCACATTCAGTCAGCGAATACTGAATTACGAGTACGTCGTACATCTACGCATTAATGCGCTAGTACATTAGCTAATTTTAAGGTAACTAATGTTGAGGCGTTGTACGAACCTAAATAACTTTTTAAATTGCCTATACACATAATGACTTGCAAATAAATATGTGATACATAGACTGATGCATAGCCTCCATTTCTCCATTAGAAATAAAGTTTCTATACTAGACAAAAAAATTCACATTGTGCGGAACATATCAGGATATAGAATTTCTATATCTTATACCCATCTTATAACACTCAGTAAGTCGCCTGCAATATTCGCCAAATAAATAAACATCTAATAGGAAAGTGTAGAAAGTAACATTTTATACTTAGATATATTAAACTTATAAAATTAAGGCGTGTGCTAGGTTTAATTTATTTTTACCTGAAATTTAATATCACTGCTTATTTTCTTAACGAAAGTGCTCTGAAAGTCATGCTCGACCTATTTATACACGACCATCTTGTTTACTATAACCTGCATAATATTGAGGTCGTTTGAGGCTTTTAAATTAAGCTTTTAAGGTTACCTATGTTATAAATCTTATACTGTGAAAATAGTTAAGGTTTTTAAAATTATACGTAAATATGTATACGAGCAAAATACTTTTGTTTTAGGTATACATTGATTTGCTTGGGGAACGGAATCGTGCCAGTGATGTAAAATACTTTAGATAGGACGATTCAGGTTATAACGCTTTTTTTGTTTAACGATATATAAACGCCGCATATAAAAGCTTTTCGCGGCTGAATTTGGTGACGAACAAATTAATTTTATATCCCTTTCTAAGATTTTGTGTGTAAGGTTTCTTAAAACATCCACACTTAAAGCTCCACATTAGGAATCCCTGTGTCGTGGGGGCAATGGACACACACACCCAGTCCAGAAGGAGAAATTCAAATTGATCATTCAAATGCTCTACTCTGCCGGGAATCGTACCCCGCGCAGCACACTGGCATCTTAATCACTGCGCCACTAGGTCGACAATAAATTAATCAACGTGTTGAATTGATAACTTTTTTGAAGCCGGAAATAAATTCATACAAATTTTTGAAAATTGGAACATAATAGTGTTAATTTGGTGGTCTGACTAATAAAAACTACCTAAACCTGAATTGGACTAGAAGCGGTCATCATTCGTGTAACTTTTAACAAGTTCGCCGAATTACTAAATAAAGAGTCACTTAAGGTATAATTCAATGAATATTTTGAACGCACTCGACGCTTAAATTGGTAGGACCATAAATTACTATGAATCTGCCGCACTAATAAAATGAAAACCGAGAAATTGCGAAAATATATACGTATTTTGTACCTAATGTAATAAGAGGTGTAGGTTTACATAGCAATTTATCTCTACTATTTTGATTTGGATAAGTTAATTGTTTGAATTATCTTTTCTTTTGCAAATATCGTCTCTTTACGTTTTGTACTAATTTGCGGTGCGTAGGTTACGCGGTTACCCTTATTGTTCTCTCGCTACTTGAGCTCAACAATACTAGACAAAGTATTTACTTGTACGTAATGTATTCTAAGAAAATTTAGGAGACAACAAGGTTAACGATCATTATTGAGTACGGTTTCGAACACGCTAATTTTGATGTTTTTTTACTTGGAGATAGTTATACATAATATGTCAATACTTGCAGTGTCCATGCTTCTCTTGCTTGAAATTGTTCAGATAATTTTATAAGCACAAAACCATTATGTTTTGTGATAGATATTTCTTAATCTTAATTTTTCATAATAAACTAAACTTGATGTTGCAACAATAAACATCTTATTAGTCACATTGCGATTACCTCTTTAGATCGTTATGTTTAATGTGTTAATTAATTATTACAATTATCGCCAAAGTTCTTATTACAATCTTGTTTAATCCAATTCAATATGTAAATTTCATTATAATATTGTAATCATGTTGATGTTAATGGTCATTTCATGCAAATCAAAACCGTAATTAGGTCCATTCGGAGTCCTTAGATGTAAGATCACTGTTAAGCCCATGGAGTATTACCTAATCTTATTTTCTTAATATTAAAATTGTTAAAATATTACCCGTGGTTTAGTGATTTTAGGAAAATACCAGCCTCCCATATCATCCACCTAAGATTTATACTAGTGTAAGAATAAAGCCAACGCCCTCATATAGCCGTCTAGTGGACGACTTTTTTGTACGTTGTGTAGTGTATACTATCAGATAATTAATATTTTATTTTTTAATTAATATAAATATGGGATTCATAACAGATGTCAGGCTATCCGTTTATGTATCTGTATGTCCTAGAGTTTAAACGGATAAAATGATGTTGATGTGTTTTTATTGCAGATATCCAATGAAAATAGTTCAGCTACGTCATAAACAGTTTTATACGTAATCTTAAAAATATATTTTAAATAATATCTAGCTTTTAATGAAACCTAAATACTGTACAAACGTAATTAAGTCTAAGCAAATAGAATTATGGGACTGCCTAAATCATGATCCACGTTACAGCGCTTCAGCATTAGCTAATGTACGGATGCACTAACGCAGTAATGCATTAAGGCAGATTGCATTCGATGACACAACTACGTGAAATCAGCCATCATTTTCTTCTGAGCGAATTACTGAAATGCAATTGTAACTCGTTTTGTGTTGCATTATTCTGCAAGGGTTCGGTAATTCCCACAACAACTGGAATGAATAACTAATTATTATTTTATGTAAGGTCAATGACACTTCGACGGGACTAAAGGTAAGGTTCACTTCGTTAAGGTAAGGACACTTCGTAATATAAACTTTCGTTCGACTTATACCATCATTTTGTAACTAAAATGAGTCAAATCGGTTCAGCATTCCCAAGTTTTAGGAAGACTAATGAACACCGAATCATTTTTATTAGGTAGGTATATGGATTTTGTTTTGTATGATTCTTCTTCTATCTCAATTTTTCACACTATCTCAATATCTACTTGTCAGGATTATACCTACTCCTGGTTCCGCTAAAACGATCTATCATTAAAATGAATACCGAGTTGTTTTGCGTTTGTTAGTTTACTCACAAAATTCTTCATTTCTAAGATTTCTAAGATAAATAAAGATTGTCAATAAATAAAAAATGTTACTAGTGGTAAAATACTGAAATGCGGTGTTGAGCGTAATGTTTTAGTAATGTGAACATTATTGTCAGCTGTACATTTCGAATATGTCCCTTGATGTCTCGTGTATAAGAGCCCTAATGCACTAGCATATTGAGCATCGGAGCATAATGTGCACTAAATCAACCAAGCGGTCGAAGGTGTTATAAGTAGAAACTGAATATAGTGTTTACTCTGCACTCTATTACCCCCTCTCTATATTGGGGTAAGCTGGCCAGTTAATTACGTTTTGAGTATAATATTTTGAATCGAATAAGGCAGCGAAATTAAATGAGTGAAGGATTTGGTTAATTTTATTAATGATTTACATTTTCCGTAACAATAATTGCAAATACAAAATCGTTTCTACGTGTAGTCCTCTGATGTTTAACTATATAGTTTTAAAAAAGGTTTTAAGACATTTTCTCTTATTGATTACATTTTATATTTGTATAGATGAATTTACTCATTGGCGCGCGGAGCTATGTGTGAGTGTGCTTGAAAGTCTGCAATTGTTCATGATGTAGAAGTGACATCGTCCGCACATAAATATTTTATACTCGTAGTACCGCGCGCCAAGAACTCAATGCGTTATACTGTATGTTATTTTTAATTAAATCAGAATTATTGATACAACGACACCAATAAGTGTTAAAACGCACAAACTGATCAAGTTATAAACTGTCATTCTAGGGCAACTCTCCTTATTAATCAGAAAATTAATCACAAAAACTTACCTTGACATAACCACTGTTTTTTGTTGTCAAGAGCGCGTGTTTGTTCTTGATAAGGGTCGACGAAACTTCAACACAGCAGTGAAACAATTTACCACTAATTCCGTAATATACATGAATTGTTCTTGGCAGATATATTAATGAGGTATATTATACAATGTAGTAATTTATAACTTTTCTAGGTTTACATTTAATAAACTGAAAAAATGTAAAATCTACGTATTTGTTAATTTTGAAAGTCATTACAAGCGATATTTTCATTGCAAGAAGTTTTATTCCATCGTTTTTAGTTTGTTTTACAATCACGAAAAATCGCCGCAACGAATGTCAATCATGCTCGTTATGGTTTAAGTAGGTATATTCGCAAAGTAAATTCAACAGAAGCATAACTTTTGTATATAAACTTAAATCAGTATAGGATGAAAGAGTGAACAAAATAATAACTACTTCCAAGAGCATGTATTAAAACTTTGTACCGAAACTGTGCGTACATAAAATTTTAGTCTAGTTGTATGCAACCTCCAAACTGAAAGTCGTTACGTACCTGCTTCAATTGCAGGGTTGTTTCAGTTTGAAGCAAGAGCTTTAAACAGATGCTTGTATTTAAAGCGAATTGTTTGAACATTATAACTCGAGGGTGCAATTTTCACATTAATCTTTATAATGCATGAAAAAATGAAACGCCGTATACAATTTTTCTTGTATCCATCAAAATATGTATACTTAAACAAAAGTGACATGTTACCTAAAAAGGCAAGCGAAGGATGTTACCTATCGAAGAATAAATGAGTAAGGAAAATATCGCACAAAGTTATTAGGTAGGTATTGCTTATTCACAAATGGAAGAAGAAAATGGAAATAAATTGAAGTGTTGCAGAGGACAAGATTACATTTTATTAAATTAAAATCAATGAATCTGCGATGCATTTTTTTAACATTGTTTATAAACATGAATTAGCAAACTTTTGGATCTCAACCATCTACTTAAACCCTCATAAAGAGCTTCGCCGTGTTGGATAATGTATACCTATTACGAGTACCTGATAGTAATAAATAGTAGTAGATAGTAATAAATAGTAATAGATAATCATGATTACGGTTAACAGTGAGTGAGACTGTCACAAAAAAATATAAGTTTTGATATTGATTGAATTTTGTTAATTATATTTTCTAGTTTGTCCATTTCATATACATATTCTATTTCACTTGTTACCGGCTCTCATAGCAGCCGTGATACTATTTTTTTTGTATTATTAAAACTTATGTGTGCTTTACAAAATATAATATCACTTGCTGTAACGGAGTAAAACACCGTGAGGAAACCCGCATGCCTTAGAGTTCTCCATAATATTCTAAAATTCTTGTGAAGTCCAGGAACCTGCATTAGGCTGCCATGGTGGACTAAGAACTACATCCTTCTCATTGTGTGGACCCGACCCCGCGTGGTTATTAAGGTTTGTGTATCTTATTAGAAAGAACATAGAACTAGTAGTTACTGTTAACGCCCGCCTGTAACAAAGTTCAATCCACCCTTGACTCCGCCGCGACGTAACGGATAGTAGGTACACGTCACCTTTTTTATCTGTGATATGTAGACTTCCTCTTTCTGTATTTCCGGATTTCTGTATGCGGAAAGGCTTTTGTTTGTCTACTGAAAAAATAAAGTATGAGATGTATATACGTTGAAAAAATACTAATAATAATAGAACAAAACTATTTTTATCTCATTTATTTTTAATAAATCGCATTTCATTTAATAAAAATAATTAAGTTAGTATTTTAATAGTTTTATATTTAGTTGTTGAAACTTGAAAGTCGTTCCCTAATTTGGAAAAAATATTTAGTTACATCAAAGCACCGGTTATTTATTATTAATTATTGAGTAAAATTCTTAGTATACAGAAGTTTACAACTTTCAAATCCCTTGCTCCTTTTACAAATTTATTACGATCATTAGTTGACTTAAATTTAGTGTTCCTTTGAAAGACGAAACGGTGGCATTAATTGTTTGGCTCAGCAAGTAAAGCTTTCAAAATATTTCGATAAAATATTTACGCCATTTACAAAGTCTCCTTCCTTTAATATTGATGATAGTCTTGAATATCGTAACATTAAAGGAATTGTTTTTTATGATCTTTGATAGACTGTCTACGGGTTTTAGCTGGAAGCTGTCAGGTTTCATTTCCACGAACATTTCAATGCTATGATGATAATTATAATCTTAAAATAAACCTTTTTTATAAAAATATCTTAAGACTGCTACTATAAGAGTATAAACACAAATACAAAACACGAATATTCCATTATTTCCACGAACATTTCAATGCTATGCTGATAATATCTTAAAATAAACCTTTTTATAAAAATATCTTAAGACTACTACTGTAAAATTATAAACACAAATACTGTTATATGTTATTAAAATAAAAAGCTCAATTAAGAAATGATTCAAACTAAGAAAAACTCTCATTCTAAACAAAATAACTTATTCGTAAAATGTACATGGTAAAATTAATTTTTGTTATCTACATACTTTTAAAATAGTTAAAAAACAAATTACAAAAAACCATCTCTGACCGCGAAATATAAATACAACAGCTACTCACGAACCTTAATCTTTATCCCTCTTCTGCAAGTACAATTGCGTAGAATATCACCATAATTCAGCTGACTGAAGTGAAATACGAAACAAAAAGGAATTTCATACCAATAAAGCATTTAGACGAGGTAATTGCACAATAAAATGAAACACCACGGCGGTTAATTAGCGGCGGGAGCGTCTCAGCTGTTGAAGAGCGGTGCGCAGAGTTATGGTCCCACTTTATTTTTAACGCAAAAACCCACCCTTTTCCCTTTTCATTTCGTTTGTATAAAGAATGCAGGAGAATGGTCTGTATTAAAGTAAGCCTACAGTTTTTTCCTTATATTTCTAAGAGATTCTGCTAACCTTTTTTGAAATGACAAGGTAAGCGCCCTTGCAAATGTTGCCCATTTCCTTTTGCTTCAACTCAATAATAATTTTTTTTTTTAAAAGTAAAACTTTTAATAAAAACGATGATTTTTAGCAATGCACAGCTAAATGAAAACCATTTTTTATCCTTTCATAGAAATTGATGAGTAACATTTTTGGGAAAATATGATTTGTAATTAATTGGTAATATAATTTTCTATGTTATTTTCTATATTAATAGTATAATCTTTAATAAAATTTATTTCCTGTTCTCTAATCTCACTTATTGGACAGAGGAAATATTTTTTAATTTTTAATTTAACTGTTATTTTTAAATTAGTTATGTTAAAAGTGCAATTTTTATGAGAAAGTCTGTGTATATTCGTGGACACGTACAAATAATTCAGTTCTATTTATTTAGCTCTGTGCTAGCAAGTTAATGTAGATAGTAAGTAGGAAAACATGCTCCAGTAAACTGAAAATAAATATGACGACAGTTTGTAGTTAGATTCTGCAGTAATAGTCCCAGGTTGCAGACCCGTAATGGAGTCGCATACTGAGCATTAAAACTGCAAAAATATTTTCTTTTAATTTCAACTCCACATCGCTTGATAGCATGACCTTAATAGATATAAGCTTCAAAGTAAATATACCTACTGCAGTTTGTTCAAACCAAGGTCTTTATATATATTTCTTTTTATTCTAAAGAACTATTTAATGGAGTTTAAATTGAACTTCGTAATACCAAGTGGTAAATTACGTTAAGATATTTGCCTCTTCAGTGAGATTGTTCTTTTAAATAAACACAATTTCAATCATTTTCTTTAAAGTTTTTAAAACAAGAACTTTATTAGGTGGGTGCTGTGAGCGGAGCATAGCTCCCGAGAGTCAAGTATTAATCAGGCAAACGCTTGTAATTTCATGCAGTTCGTGTAATATTGCGCAAATGGATCGTATATTCTCGCTTTAAGAACCGAATTACCCAAATATGTGCGAGTTAGCTTAAAAGCTATCGATATCAACTGGAAAAGATACCAAAGTACTAGTGCCATGGATACAAAATTCTGTTACCCATTCTAATCACGATTTTACTCAATATCAACAGCAACCCTTTTTTATGTTCCGTTCCCATGCGAATTGATGGAGATAAGTGCAAAAGACCAATCCGTGTCGCATGTTTTTAAATTCAAATTTCCCTGTATAAATTCCAGCGAGATTTTACAGACCTGGTCACAATAAAATTTGATTTTGGCAATATTGGAGTAGTCTTCAGCGTGCAAGTGTCCTCTTTTTTATTTCAATACTTAATGTATTTTCATTTAGGGTCTTCTTAAGGAACCCAATTTGCAATGGGCAAAAGCAATAAAATTAAACATACTCAAATATAGCCGCTCAAGTTGCTTCATGTCAAACGCACATGACTCGCACAATTTCGGGTTCCACATCAGTGGGGATGACAGCATATAGGGCCTCCATTTGCTTCCTCCCTTTAAATGTTCACATGCACTTGAACAAACCTCCGGAATGGTTTACATTGGTCGTATTAATATTGATAGGAATATTGATATTTTTTGACATTAATATATTGATTTTTTTAAACTAAATAAAGACTGTAATATCAGGATAAAAGTCTACAAGTTGAGTTTTATTACTTTAGTAATAACATCATTCTCTCTTGTTACGTATCTAATATATTTCGTCTGATAAATATTTGTAATTAATTTAAAATAAATAAAACTTATAGTAGAAAATATATAGCTTTTGTGGTATAAAATTAAATGTTTCTATCTATCTAATCTAAAAATCTAAATAGATTTATAGATTTATATGTCCATCTAGTTGTCTGTCTATCTATCTATTCATTGATACTTTCATATGACTAGTTCTGGGAGCCAGTGCTGACGTCGGTAACTAACTGAATGTGAACCCTCCGTCACGTTAATTATGAAATCTCATTTAAGAGCGAACCCACGTTTGAGTAATGGCTCCTGAAATGAGAAGTGTTCAGATATAAAAGTTTCATATATAACGAGCATGTACAAATTGCGACGCAATTAAAATTAAGTTTAACGATGTCTTGAAAATATTCATATGAAAAACATTCCGTAGGTGCTTGACTTAATGAAAATATTTACTTCGCTGATTTAATAGGTCACCCGAAAGGCCTAATTTATGCAAGGCTCGAACCAATGATAAGTGGAAAATCGCGGGGTTTTTTTAGTCGCTAGAAGTTCGACTTAGCCTTCCGTCAACTCTGACCAGATATTATATATTTCGCCGTGAAGGAAAAAAAATTTAAAGGAAAGAAGTAGCAATTGCGCTCGAAGGCCGCTTGATTTTAAACGGTTACGGCAACTTTAGAAGTTCAATGTGATAGAATCTATATCTAAATAGTGCTGTGTTAAATAACTGCTTAGAATATTAATGCTGACCTCTTCACACTCATAGCCCCGCACTATAATTCCCTGTGTTGCGGGCACCATAGACCCACACTAGACTAGACACACACCCCGACCATTAACTATTAATTACATAATCTATTTCCCTGTTCTATTACGATAGACCGAGATCCAGTTTTCACGGAACTTTACGGTCCAATAAGCGTGGCGCCATGCCCTATGTGACTTGTGACGACACACTGCACACGTTTCAACAAAATATATTTTTCGGGAACCAAGAGAATCGGAACGGGAAATAAAATGGTCGGGCAGCGTGACTGAGCAGCTGTGACCTCTATGTGACAGGAATCAAATAAAAGTGACAAGAATTTACAACAATGTAAATTTACGCAAAGTTTCTAGTACATTCCATGCAATTTTTAGAACTGCTTTTTGAAATATTCTTGAGTTCTAAAACTCTCGATGTCTCGTAAAATATTTCGATTGGAAACATAATTGCTCCGCCATGAAACAAATAATCACTTGGTTTCTACATTGGGAATGTGGGTTTGCCTAAGTTACAAAGTAGTGAGTTAGACTGATTGTAATCTAAACCATTTCATCCCGTACGTCAAATACGTTTTGGCAAAAGGAGTACATGACTCTCAAGAAACAAGTGAACTTGAAGAATGACAGCAACCATGTCATGAAAACAGATATATAAGGACTCTCTTCGAACAGGTGAGCTATTTAAATAAAGACTGAGAAATCGTTGGAATTGAGGAACCCTGATACCTATAGGAAATGCATCGGTTAGAAGATAAATATCTATAGACATCTCTAAATCGGCGCCAACTAAAAGACTTTTGGACAGATTAGCAGTGCAATTGTATTTTGAAGGCAAAAATCTAACCATAAATAATGTTTGAATAGGGTACTATTGCAAATTAAAGTGGCAATGGGCTGGCCACATCATTCGCAGGACTGACAACCGATGGGGAAAAAAGGTCCTCGAATGGCGACTACGTTTAGGCAAAAGGAGCACAGGCCGCCCTCCTACCAGGTGGATTGATGACCTGAAGAAGACAACCGGAAACCGTTGGATTCAGAGGGCCCAGGACCGGGTGGAGCGTCGTCGATTAGGGGAGGCCCATGTCCAGCAGTGGACTGCCAAGGGCTGAAAGGAAGGAAGAAAGGGTACTGAATGCGACGGTACAGCTTTAAAACTATCACACGGTTTTTTTAATTATATTATTATATCATACAAAGTCCGCAAACAAGACACACGTACTAAGACTAAGTGGTAATTACAATCTTCATTTAGCTGAAGTACTTGGAATCAGGCAATTTATCTTAACTTCTAAGAGTTGTGAACTCGCGATGTTAAGGAGGCGTTATTTTCTAACTCAGCTCACGGAATGAAGAAGTCTCGTTAAGTTAAAGCCTTCTAAATAACGTATGTCTATCGCTAGAAGGGTAAACTTTGTAAGCCTTTTGGAACAATCTATTCAAACCGTATCTATCAGGATCGAGAATCGTATCTTTTTTCCATTGGGCCTTTTTGTTGAACAAACATTATTCGATCTACGTAACTTAGTAAACAACATCAACAATGCTCAAACATAAACTCATAAGTTAAAGGGGAATTGAATATACACAACATTGGCAGTGTTGCTGTATTGCAAGCATTTTGCCGTATTGACTTACTTATCTGTCATACTAGCTACGATAAACTAACTGTTACATTAAAATGTTATTGTGAAAAATATATGTATGGTCTAAGCATTTCACTATAAAATTGTGGCATTTTGTGTTTTTCCAATACCTACCTGTATTAGCCCGACGTTGGCTTTTGAAACACTTTAATCTCTTACACAGATCTTTTACACTTTGTTAACGGCGGTGGCTGTAGGAAATGGAAATGGAATCGTTCTGAGACTACTTGAATGTGATTTTAATTATTAATAGCTATTTTAGCTATTTGGCGGAATTGGGCAGTATACTATTATATTAAAGTTTGTTTACATCTCACAGGGTAGGTATTTAGGTATGACATCCTACGCTCGAACCGATATTGATTAAATGTGTTGGTCACATTAATTACACCACAAGCACATTTGATAGGTAACTACGGGAAAGAATATAGATTTGGAGATTCTGACGTACAATGTCCTTAAATAACCCAGAGCCTTGCTACACGCATATGGAGTCATCAAAGGGTTTGCCGTTCCTTCCTTGCGTTTAGCCTTTGGTAGTCCACCGCTGAACATGGGCCTTCCCTAATTAACGTCACTTCACCCGGGCCCTCGGAATCCAATGGTTTCTCGCTGTCTCTTTTAGGTCGTCAGAAAATGAACCAACAATATTTTGCCTACGTCTCTCAAGACATGGGATGTCTGCTAGAGGAATTCTCCTCCGTAACAAAGAAAAAGATTACTTAGGCTTAAAATCAAACTTTTATTGTCCTTTTTTCGTTCGCAATAGAACAAGACATGCTGGAAGGGCACATTATTTTGTACCTCAGACATATAACTTCCGTTGACTGCGGATCGCTTGCCGGCGTGATAGATGGGCTCTTTCAGCTGATTTTCTTTTCTTCGCGCTGAGATTTTTCAACTTAAACGATAAGGGTGCTCCGCGATTTTATGCCTCGCTACCAAGTTAATGATTTATAGCTCGATATGTCCTTGGCTCAAACTTCCCGTTTTGTATGAAATTTATCGTACTAATAATATGGAGGGAGATTTTATTTTTCGTTCACAGAGATTTTACAAAACTAACCAAACACTGTGGCTTTGGCAGGCGAAGCCTAAACACTTACCGTTAAATGGTTAAGATACTACCAATGCCTCATTACGTGGAAACTGGATGTATGTACCTATTGTACTTCTGAGTAATAAATATGATCTGGCAAAAACATACTGGTGATGAAATAGGGACAAATCTTGGATTATTCTGTATTCCGAAACTTTTTTAATTAAAAATAAAAAAGTAAGTTAACCTCAATCTGTTACGACATAACCAACAATAGAATCACAGCACCAGTACTTTACAGACTGTGAATGTTTAATTAAGGAACTATTCCGAGGACCAAACGGGCTATACATAATTAACTTGGTAATCGGGCTATGATGTGTAATTTTCGACAATTGACGAATTCTCAGGATGGGACATTATAATTTTGATTCCAATATTGCAAATGTTTGATGTTCACCCGGTACAAAATTCCAGCAATCCTTCTCAATAGTAAATCCGCCTGTACACGTTTCCCCTCAGGATTACCTGGCGCTCCGTTGTAGCATTTTATTTATAGTTGTCATAGTTAATCTTCGGGAAAATAAACGTAAGAATGTATGGGAAAGTTTTGGAATTCACAGATTTTAGAGAGAAATAGTTTTCGGTTGCGAGTGTTTTACTTGAATATTTTCAAATTTATTTTTCATTTATTCCCCCAGGTTTATTCATAGTTTTTAGGTAAAAAGATACCGATTTTTTATGCAAATAAGTATCACGCTTTATCGATAATTGATATTATATAACAAGATTACAAAATGCGACAGACTTAATGCAAGCAGCTAGAACGTAGACACTTTTTAAATTTTTAAATAAAAATATAACCCTTAATAATAATAAAAATAATAAGTTAACCAATTCTATCTTAACACTAAATCTTCAAACATAAGGCAACCGAATATTTTGGAATAGCGATCTATTTTAATAACCTTGAACTTTAGAATGTTCATTCAATTCAAATGGGTTGAAATACAAATTTACGATTCAAATCCTAACATTTAAAACTCAACAGGTACAAGTACGACTGACATTGCAATCAATCATTTAAGGTGCACATAAATTTCAGAGGCACCGAAATACCGCAAGCATATGTCATTTATTGGACCTATAAATAAAATTCGATGTGCGAATCTTGCTAAAACGTCCGTACACAAATATATAGGGGTCGTATCACATTAATCTTCCCTTCATTTGTACAATTGTTCAGATTCCGCAATATTACGGACGAACGTCCTGTACCTACTTGTACTGAAACTGCCAACCTTTGGAAAATTTAGTAGTCGCAAGCTGTACGCACTTATTTCAATAGGATTGATCTTACTTTCTTTGTAGTAATTGAATAGCAATCGAGTATTGGAACCACCTAACATTAAGTAACTGCAATCCATGGATACCATTTTTTACGTGGGGTGCACGTACGTATTTTGAAGTGATAACTCTTTATGGTATTGTAAACCGCTTCGTCGTAACGCGTTACGGCGCCACTTTGTCTGGTAACTAGGGAAACTGTCAAAAGGAAACATTCATAAAATATTAAGTGTATTTTATTATAGAAAAAAGCTAATATAATTATTGTGGTTTTGGATTCGACATTACGATTATTAGCATTAAATGTCGTTTCTTTTCTTACAGAGAAACTCCATTGTGTTTTAATTGAACTGTCGTCCAAATCACCAAGAAAACACATCTTATCAGTTTTCACTTCTGCCGGCACTCCCGGAGTGCAAACCCGTTTTTTTATGTTTCGTTACGTTTTTATCATGGATACCCTCCCTTTGCCAGTCATTCCTAATAGTGGATGATGCCTGACTCCTACTAGCTAAAATATCATTGTTCCTACTTATTCTTGTTGTTGGCCCCCTGGGTACTCTTTTGCATTCCTCCAAGGCCCCAATAACGCTGACCCACTACAGGGCCTTACCCAAGGATTTGCTGGAGGTCTTACATCCTAACTATAGATACGCATGCTACCTCTTTTTCTCTTCTTTTATTTCCTCTTTCCAAAGGTTGTCGGGAAGTTTCTTGTGTGCAAATAAAGATTATTTGTATTGTCTTGTATTGTACACACGTCAAACAGCAAAACGAATAGGAGTAATATCTAAGGACGTATGAGGCTAAATTTGTGAATCAGATAAAGTACATAATATGGGAATAGAATTGTATAAAAAGATATACGGCATTTTCCACTCATTTTTCTCTCACATATACGACTAGATATATTGTGCGTACCTCCGGACAGTCCGACTCTTACCAGCGTTTTGATAAAGATGAAAAATCGTTTCTACCAGCTTAAAGGGCTTCTTTGGACGATTAATCTTTCCGCAGACCTATTGTTGATCGCAGCGGGCAGAACTTTTGTGTCCGAACTCCAGCCGAGATCAAAAGGTTGTGATGCTTCAGACATAATTTTTATACGTTGGAGCAGATTTTACACAATATTTACATAATATTCCTTGCTAGAAGCTTCACTGCTGGCGTTTGAGTATGGGATACAAATACTTCAAGGGTAGTACATAGTTACTCGGCACGTAGTTTTAGCACGAACGTACCTATATCTTTTTTTTACCTTGTACCTTGTGTTGATAGCAGACTTCATAACATATCATCCTTGGTTACAAATCATTGTACCTACACCTGCTTGTAGATGTGTAGACTTTGGCAAAACACGCAAAAACAGGTAATATAATAATTTCTACTTAAGCAACAAACCAACTCGAGAGAACTTTTTTCCACAACGCCAAAATGTCGCATCAAGAACTTAGCATAAATATTATGGACGTGCCAAGGAGATAATCCCTTAAGCGAAAATATTTGGGGAAAGAATTATGTAAAGTAGTATAGCAATAAAAATAAAGTACGAACGGAACCCACGGAGCGAAACTAACTCTCACTTAAACGGTTTTATCTTATTTACATCGTACGCGGCGGTTCTTGCCAGAAGTGCTTAATAGGATGGGTTACGGCTTGATTCTCTCGTATTTTATGGGTAAGGAAGGACTTCGTTATATTTTATTACTTGCTACCATATTATGTTGGTAACGTTGGTTGGACTATCAAAGTCAAAGTCATAATCAAAGTCCTATATGTAATTGACATGTTCAAAATCGCAAAGAATGCTGCAATAGACACTTGAGGTTATCAAATGGATTTAACTAAAGATTAAGATGGAAAGGTGAACTTAGATGGTCGCCTTAATGGCATTCTAGTTTTCTTTACTGAAACTACTTCAATTATTGCAATAAAACTCTGCAATCAATGGTAAAATCAAGTCAAGTGTTTGTAAAGTATCTTTTGTTTATAAATATTCTGCCACAAAATAACCCATCATTCGTTGCTTGGGTATGTACAGATAATAGCAATAAGGGATTATTAAAAAGTTTTTTTATGTTACTGCTATAAATGAAATAGTCTCAGCAATCTGCAAACCAAAATATATTACATCGCTAAAGTTCCGTGCCGAAGACTATCTTTTTTTTAACATAACCAACACACAAACAAAACTTTTCCCATCGCGTAACTACTTTGGCTATGATTATGGTGAAGCCGAGTGAGGAAATATCAAATAACCTACAAGAATTTAGACATGTCGCCAGAAATTTTGCGAAAGATCCTGAACACATTGTAGTGCGACAGCCAAGTTTGTAACAGGAAATGAAAAAAGAAAATAAGATTTATTTCACGTTTGGGGCCACTTTTGCACTCCTTGGTAAATTAAAATCCACTTGTCAGTGACCCCCTACAGGTCCTGATCTCCTCTCACAATGAGAGGGTAGTAGGCCTTAGTCCACCACGCTGGACTACTGCGGGTTGGTGGACTTCACATACCTTTGAGAACTTAACAGACAAGTAAGATGTAAAGAGCCTACTAGGAGAGAATGCTTTCCGCCTTTTTTCACTACTTTATGTAGTGAAACATAAAATTTAAATAAAATAAATAAATACCAAAATTTTGCAATCACACCTCCAATAATATTGATATGAATACCATATAAAAAAGTTCTCACCGATGTTTTATACAAAATCTGAAAGCCCAATTTCGCGAATATTGTGGCATGTTCCGAAAATTAACACATATGGGGCTTTACATTTCCAAAACTACAGTTTTTTAAAACTGGGAGCTCGAGCAGTTTTAATGAAAAATATTTTGTTTTAACCTGCAGACACATTTTGCAACTAGTATGAAACTGCCAACGTATTGAAACTATAGCGTATTGCAAATAACAGTTCTTTGTTTAAACATAAAACGTTACATTGTACTCATATATATGCAGTTTTTTAGGCTGTGACACTCCTACTCCAAAATGTATGAGCATCTGAAATAAATATTAAAGGAGGAAATATAATTTTTTACAATCATACTATGGGTCGTGGTCGTAGAATTCGAATCTCAGTGGCCACACAACAGCGACTTTTTAAAATTATGTAACTACTGTTATGGTGAAAAAACGTCGTGAGGAAACTTGCATACATAACATATATCTATAATGTTTTAACGACACTATCAACCCAAAAATGGTCAGCATGGTGAATTAAGATTCTAATCCGTCCCGTTGTGTGAAAAGACCCAATTCTGTAGTAGGTTATTAATGAATCGTACGTAGACATATTAAATGATCCTACAGAAATTCCAGGGGTTAATTAGGTAAAAATATTTCAACCCTTCACGTTATAATACAAGTGGCTAAAAGAAACACCCATAAAATTATTACATATATTTTCACAACACATATTCAATCGAACACAAAAATATTCAACAGTTACCAGTCCTTTGTAAGTATAATATCTTGATAGATCTGTTTCCCAACTTCCCACGGATAATATCCTATAAATACGCACCAACTTTGATCGAAATCCTTTGGGAAATACTGTTATCGTCATCTATCTCTTACACATAATATTCCGAAAGCAACTGTAAAAATAACCTACTTTATGATTGCAATTTTCTGCGCCTGACCAGATAGTAGGTAAATACATAAAACATCAATCGCAGACTTTAATCGAAAATGCTTTACCTACTCTCAATTTAGTAGATACAAACAGATAAAAAAAATGGAAAAAAAATGGATTTTATTACTTACAGACCACGGGACTTCAAATAGTTATAGACTAATCCTATTTGAGGCCGTATGTGAATGTGTTACATATTATGAGGTCTGGGGTTATCGCCTCAAATAAAATGTATCCGACAAACATCTCTTCAAACAAAACACGATACGCACTGCTTTACTGGTTGGTTAAAAAGGACAGGACAAGGTACCTCTCCGAATGTGCTACAATGGCTCTACGAGTGCCTTAACTACTTTAGAATAGTTTTGAAAAAATGCACGTGTATGATGCACAGTGAGTATTCCCTCCTACGCTCCAATCCAAGCTACAACACATAAATAATTGGCAATAATGTACCTACTGAAATGAAAAGAAAACGCCACCAAGTCGTTCACAGAATTCTTATACTCAAACACCTAATAAAATAGCCGCATTTGATTTAACTTGTGAACACTATTAGTCCTATACCGCATAGGTATACGCCTGGCACTAATTTGAAGATGTTAAGCTGTGTAGTTTCCAAAATGTTTGCTACTGCAGATACGAGATAGTAAAGTAAATCTCGCTCATTAGAATAGATAAGCATACTATTAAAAGACATGGTTTAGTGGACCCGAACACACCTGGAGAGGACTTTTTGTTGAGCCAAGAATGCAGTTTTGCACGGATTATGGTAAATCTCCACTAATAAGTGGACATATACCTAAGTACCTAAAGCCAGACAGACAAAATTAGATAGCAGATAGATCCAAAACTTAAACATATATAGGGTTTAAAATTTTAGTAATTTTCTTTCAATATCTATTAGACCTTGTCCTTATTGGATGACATAACCGACATACCAACCAACAAGACGAAATTTAAACACAGGACTTTGTAAGTCTGTAACTGTCCTAATTGAAATACGCACTGACATGCGACAAAATGCAGGTTATGACGTTGTCGTACGAGCAACTTTTGCGTGCGACATGACAATTAGAACAAGGGGCTTCGCTCTTTTTTAAGGTTGAAAACTAAATTCTCGACATCGGTAAAGTCACATGTGTCGGTAACCCATTAATGACCTACTACAGGGTCGGGTCTCCTCTCACAATGAGAAGGATGTAGGCCTAAGTCCACCACGCTGGCCTAGTGCGAGTTGGGGGACGTACATTAAGTTACATGTAAATAATTTTAATCATAATCATGCTAAGGTACTCCAATGGGCATATCACATAGTCTAGATAGCTTTTAGTATAAAAAAACTACCTACTGTCGGTTTGTCTGCTCGTTTTTTTACTTTTCTTATTAAAATTAAAAGAAATTAAGCGGTTTGTAGATGAATTGCATCCACTGTATTGAATGATGCTAACCCTAGCACATGAATTAGAACAGGATATATTTATCAGCTAGACTGTGCGGTTATTGTGACTAAACTATGATAGTTAGATATGTGCTCTCGCGGACTTTTATGTAGATCTTAATAAGACCTAAAAACCCGTGGTACATCATTTTGTTCCCTTGTCAATAGTTTTTGCAGCGCGCGCATAATTCTTACGGATCCCTAATTTATAGCCCATAACCTTCTCCTATAAATGGACAATCCAACACTGAAAGAATTTTTGAAATCGATCCAGTAGTTCCTGAGATTAGCGCGTCCAAACAAACAAACAAACTCTTTGGCTTTATAATATTATATTAAGTATAGATAATGCACCTTATATCGTAGGTAGGCAGTCGATTAGGATTCAGGATTGACCTCGAGCGGGTCCGATAGGGCCGCCACTCTATGATCAGTAATTTACTCCGGATAACATGTCCAATCAAGTTGTCTGATGCCCTGTACCTGGAAATACGTCGACGAATATTGGACATAATTGCTCGATGATTAAGATAATTTAGCAGGATGGATAATTGAAATACCGCACATAGGTAAATTACATTTACTACTTTAATAATTAATTACATTTACTAAATTTACTACTTTATACAGCCACTTGACTTTTCCCGTGGCTTGGTCCGTGTGGATTTTAGAACTTGGTCCAGAGAGCGAAAAACATATCATATTATGTTAATCCAGAATATAAACTACGTCCATACCAATTTTTTTCCAAATCTGTCCAGCTGCTTCAATACCCCAGCTGCACCCATCCCCACAAAGTTACAAAATTATAAGAGTAGTAGGATTAATTAGTGTGGAATCGACAATACGAAAATCCCTGTAGACTTCAACCCGAAATTTCAATTCCGAGCATGTTTAAAACATACAGTTTATGAAAACTTGTCAAGTAGGGTAGCTGGTGCGGTTGCTTGCATATGCATACGCTGTAGGTGAGGGCTTGGGCGTCACTTCGCCGTGATCCAAGTTCGGTAGCGAGTCCTCCGCCTCACGTTTAATTCAATTTGGAATCCCGCCAGAATTCAAGCTTGCTTGCCTTGTGTCCTCTAAATAATAGAAGGTAAAGCCTTCGAAGTGAAATAGCAAGTACCAACCTCCAGTAAACGGTTTCTATGGTCAAACAGGTGTGGAGCAGTACCTGAGGTGTTGTAAATGGATTCGTTGCTGCTTTACGTGATTGTGATAGCAAACTTATTACCTAACTATACCAATCTTGAACGAAAACGGAGTAACTTCGCGTTTCTCAAAACATTAAAATTATAAAGTGTAAAAATGAAAGTAACCATTCTGTAATTTGCTGTTTAAATTTATTAAAGAGCTGTATCTTTACAACCATTAAAAATGTGGATCAAGTACATAAATATTCCTGTAGTCTTCAATCCGAAGTTTCATACAGTTTATAAAACTTTGTCAAGCGGGGTAGCTGGTGCGGTTGCTTGCATATGCATACGCTATAGGTGACGGCTTGGGCGTCACTTCGCCGCGATTAAAGTTCGGTAGCGAGTCCTCCGCCTCACGTTTAATTCAATTTGGAATCCCGCCAATTCGAATTTGCTGGCAGTGTGTCCTCTAAATAATAGAATAGCCAAGTCGTATAAAAGTAGAGTCTGCTAAACATTTTTATGCTATGAAATTTTTACGTTAAGGATGACGCGCTTAACCATTAACTCTTTAGCTAATGTCGCAAATGGCAGCTTCTGCTAAAATGTGCCTTACTATCGCTCCTCTCTTACTTTTTAAATATTACATCTGCAGCAGTACTTTCAAACTTTTAAGAAAATTTTCTTTTTAAATTTTAAGCAGGGCTATACGCGCTTTAATCTTAATAATCATAAACAATTTACGTATGTAGCTACAGATGAAACTATACAATGTTCATTACAGTGATATTTTACAAATTAATAATTACAATTTTTGTAACGAAACAATTTCAATTTGCGGTGTCACTGGAAAGCGAATATCGAGAAGATAATACAAATAATAAATATATTTTCTGTGTAATCTGCTTAAATATTGCAACAATCGTGTGGGAAACAGTGGTTCATCAAGACAAATTGATTGCGCATGATTACGGCGAGTATATTACCGTTCATTGAGCGCTGGCCCCATTATGGAACACGCTTGAGGTCAACCGTAAATCATAATCACCGACCTGATGTAGGTATGTCCGTAAACAAGAGCATATTGCCTACCTGCAACTGACATCCGTAGAATACTCATCTATTTTGACTCCAACGTGTATTTGTAACCAATTCACTAATGGGTCCCTCCATTTCCTATATCACCCACTGAAGGTTCGGGTCTCCTTTCTCAATGAAAAGGATTTTCTTAGTCCGCCACGCTGGCCTATTGCGGATTAGTGGACTATACACGCTTAAGAAAACATTTAGGGCTTGCCCTATAGCTCTACCAATCCGCATTAGAGCAGCGTCGTGAATTACAAGTACCTATGCTCCAGGCCTTCTCTTGGTAAGAAATCCAGCACGGCAGGTTTCCCCACGATGTTCACAATCACCGTGATAGCAGGTGATATTTAATTGTACCTGAAAGTTGGGAGAGGAAACGTCTTCATAAACTTCTTCTAATTTAGATTTGATACAATCTTACAACTGTTATTTTTTAAATGAAGAAACAATATTTATAGACGCTAAATCACTGAGAACATTTTTTAATTTGCCTGGCAGTCTTTCAATAATTACTTCGATTGAATTTAAATTAAAGATATCAATGACATTGGAACAGTTTAGGTTAACTAGCTGTTTAAGTTTTCAGTCACGACCCCATAGATTAAGAGGCAAGTGTGAAAAGGGTCGGTTTTCCCGCTATCCCAAAGGAAAAACATTTTCATCAATCTAGTTTATTGACCCCAGCTACGATAGAACACGATATTTAAGGCATTCCAATGTGAACAATATAATATGCCTTTTTCGCCTCCCTTGTTGTTCATTCTAGGACATTGTGAAGACTTTGTTATCGAAGAGCAATAGACCATATACTCGTACTATTCGTGAATAGTACGAGTATATGTCGTGACATCACCCTCACTCCAAAAAATAGCTACAAGTAAACAGTTCTCTGCCATATCTGTGTAAGACATTTTAATCCATAAATTCAGCCGCTTTGAACACATAACGCATACTATAAAAGGAAAAGATAAATAAAGTACAAAGCATTGCGACCCAAATCCGGGGCGTGAAACGGACTTTGAATTTCAAAAACTCTTTGATGTACTGTTCCCGTTTTAAATTGTAAAGGGATACTAGTAAGACTAAGGTTCCCTTCATACTTAGACAACAAAAGATCTTACAATATTTCATATTTCGTTTAAATGTCATACAATATTATTTATAATTATACCTAATACAACGTCTACTCTGTTAAGGGGGAATGAGAGCTTCTTAAATATTCGATGGGAGGTTGTAGAATTTTTGTCCACCCGTAAAGGATAGCTGATCCTCATAGCTGAGCCATTATGAAGGTTTTTTTCTTTGACCTACGAGTCTTTCAGTGATCTTAGAATTCCCATATAGGCATCCCTTGGATGAATGAGACCTTAGTAAATAATATGAAAATTAAATATAAACTTGACTACAATTTACAAATTGACTACACTATACAAATCTCCTCTACCGTAGTGAAATCCGAATCACCCGCATTTCACTGGTGTGGGTAGATAGTTGCATTATAGATCGTCCTCTTAGACTAAATGAAAAAGTGAAGATACGGCACTAGCGTCTCATGAGTGTGCACCTAAAATTAGGTCCATGCACACAATTTCACTTTAGTCGCATTTTGGCTAGCTATTGAACTACATGTGCGCTTAGAACACAATTATCGCGGATTTTCTGTGTTTAAAAAGGTAAAATAATGCCTTCGTGTGCTTTTAAAAGGTGCACAAACAGCTCAAAAACGAAAAACAAAATCCACGGCATCTCTTTTCATTCGTATGTACACTTAAACTTAATTTTTCTTCAAAATCACTGATGGTTTTAAATGTAGTTCGCCATTTTTATCAAGAGAGTTGACGCGGCACTCCGAGTCGCTCCCGCTAATGATAAAACTTACCGCTCTGTCTCGCTCGCCCGATTGACACTTCATTTATAGGCGTGTGTGTGTAAGTTACATAATTATGCAGTTGAGTCGGACTAATTTTATGATTGATACAAGTAAGCGTATGCCGTATCTTCCCTTTTTGATTTATCTATGATCGTCCTATAACGATGGGCCTGGAGTTCCGTGTAACCAACCTCATTAATAATAACAATATACATTGTAATAAAGGAACAATAAGTAATGACACTGAATAACTGGCATACTGAGTTAGCAGCATTTAAGAGTAGTCATTATATTATTTTTTTCCTATGTTATGCCGGCTCTTACTACGTAATGACATGTGGCGCAGTGGTTAAGACGCCGGTACGCGGAGGATCCTGGGTGTAATTACCAGCGGAACAGGGATTTAATTAGTTTAAATATCTGTTTCTAGTCTGGTGTGTGTGTTTTTGTGTTGTTCATGGCACCCACGACACAGGGAATCCTAATGTGTGGCTATGTGTGTATAGTGTGAGTGTGTAGCATTTATTTATTTGCAGGATTACTAAATTAAAGGGTGTCACTGATGTCAAAGGATGTCACTTTTAATAGAAATGTCGTCGAAGAATACATCGACAAGTTTTGCCCTCCAAACGCTGTTGTGTTTCAAGTCAGTAACAAATGCTTTACGTTCCGATACAAGTGGAAGTGCTAAATCTTAGGGCGTAAATCAGTTTACAGTATAGCAGTTTACAGCTATTCCGGGAATAAATCTGTGCCTTGTTTTGTGCGAAACGTAATGAATCGTAGGTGTCTGTATTCGTATGCAGTGAGATAAATCTTTGCGGTTAATGCAAGATCCATATGCAAACTTACGCAAGGCACCCCGCCTGCGTACGTGCTAGAAGTGTGTTTTCTAGGTGCACTTAATAATAAACGGCGCACACATACTCAGTCACTCACTCGAATACGTATTAGGCCTTTTACTAATCGGCTGTCGCAGTGCGATACAATTTTTGCTGTCCGACTGATTAATAAACGGGCTAAGCGTGGCTCTTTAAATGGAGATGTCCTGACTAACAATAATTGAGATCCGAAGAATGGACTGAATGACATTGTCGTACGACCACCTTGTTGCGAGCGATAGAGTTTGCTGTCATCTGACTTGTCAATTATTACAATCTAAATACGGGCGTATATATTATTCTCTTCGGCACTTTGCAATCTACTCTAAAGTTCTTCACTTAATTTTGATTGTTAGACTGATTAAATTACATTACTATGATAAAATATTTAGATTCTTCTTATAAAACCCCTGCCAAGCAATGAATCTTAGCAGTGAGTTAGATTCGCCTTTTCATGAACAGTGTAGGTACTAGGATAGATATTATGTGTCAAATGTATCTATCCCACGTTAGTTATGTAACACATGTATCATGTTTCCATCGGAATCATGCATGTCTCCGCAACTGTACATGACTTACAAGTTAAGGCACTCTGCCGGATCTTGTAGCGATTGAATGGATATACCGGGATACTATAATATTCGTGACTATCTATAAATTTCAAGACCTCATTCAACTCGCTTAAGCTAGCATTGAACATAATTTAGGTAATGACTTAGTTTTAATAATCGTATGTTTTTATTCAGGCACCTTAAGTACCAAACTACCCTTAGTAAGTGTTGTTACCATCAATGCGAGTTATTTTATCCCCGCGTAAAAAATCTTTGGTTCATGGTTAATGGCCACTGTATGCGATAAATATTCTTTGCCAGCTTTATTTGCAGAAATAGTAGAATTTTTTGCTACTCAATCAAAAAGAAAATCAGATAAAATCAGATCTACACAACAAAAACGACACCCATAATTTTATTCATAAGGCAACTAAACTAGATGACTCGTCAATATAAAATTTTAGTCTGGCTCAAACAGGAAACACTATGAAGTCTGGGGTTTCCATCTTACGTCATTACGCACGTAGCGCCGCGTCGTAGAGGCACTTTCAGGTGAGGCTAAGGGGGAAAGCTCAAAACACCCTATATCTATAGTAGACTTTCTAACCCCGCAAGCTTCGCTCTGCCGAATAAAGGTAGAATCGCAATGTATCATACCAATAACGATCGAACGAATTTCACAATTCGAATAGTTAAATTGTCATGTGTCATCAATTTAATGTAAACGTAGGTAATATTTAACTGGATCACTGTTCACGAATTCTACGAAGGCGATGGCGCAGATAGAATCAATTGCCGCAAGAAAGATTTTTTTTTCTAGAAAAACATAGAACATTTAACTGAAGCCCTGTTCACGAATACTATGCGATTGCAACCGCAGACAGAATCGAGCAATTAAATAATTTACTCTGCAAAGATATTAAACGGAACAGCAAAGGATAAAGTTCTATTAGCTTTCCTTCAGCGAGCGTTGCAAATATCGTGTGTCGGTAAACACGTCGTCGCACTGTTCATTAGCGGAAAAGATTGCATTACATTAGATTTTATATTTATCGACTTTGATTTAAATTGTTAACTTTACCTGATCTTTTGTTCTGATAACGGGCCCTTGTATCTAGTTCAATACCTGATTTGGGATCAGAATGTGAATGTCATCCGAGTGTATGTTGTCCTACGATATTTATTTCATTTAATTGAATACATGGTAGAGCCATTGTCGTTCGGCCAGGGAAACCTCCCCGCCGTCCTCACCGCCGCCCTTTTAACTAACCGTAAAATCGCATGTCCTAGTGTATCAGTCCGGGAGGAGTGGTTGCTTGGAAATACTTTAAAAGGGGTCACCATACGATCTCATACAAGATTATTTTTGAGGTTCTTCGTTGGTTTCGTCGTATTTTTGTGTTTGCTTACAATATGCGCATACCTAAATATGGTAAATATTGTTTGATCAGTAACCTGTAATAACTTTATACCTTTCTTCCTTCCTTCCTTTCACTGCTGGACATGGACTTTATACCTATATTTGTACAAATAAACGTTTTGTCTTTGTTAATATTATATTAGCAACGTTTACCACAAATCACAAGAAATAAGTAGGTACGTCATTACCGTGACAAACCACAAGAGCCAGGTTTACCACAACGAATCTTCTTACAGTGCAGCTGTCGCTGATTTTTTTGTAATGACACTTAATTGTGTAAAATGTGCATTAGCATTTGGTACGAAAAAAGATATTGTCGAAAACTGCTATATGGCGCTATTCTTTCAAGATGGCAGAGCACCTGCAATATATATTGGTAAAGCTGAAATTCGGAAAGAACATAATATCAATATCTATGAAGGTACCAATTTTTAAAACTCTCGGAAAACTTCCCATGTAAGACTACCAAATGATTGGGGTAATAACTAATAATAGTTTTTATTGGCGTGTTACACTAGGATTCACGCCCGGATCTTTCATATATCAGGAACCGAATTGTTAGCCATTAGGCTATCGCCGCCTTTTTCAAATGTAAGTCAGAACAATTGAGAACTTCCTGTATAATGAGCGTTTAATTTCGGTCCAATTTCGGCCAATGGCGACCGTTACAAGGACCTATATACTTTTAAGGAGAAATATTGGTCGACTGTTAGCTTCTATATCAAATAGTAGGTAACTGATAAGGATAACGCGCTCAAAAATGTAATGTCCTTTTTAATGTTTTAACGACACTATCGGCAGTATTAAAATAAATTCAATTAATACGGAATGGAAAATGGAAATAACTTTATTGGCACTGCGTTATCAAGGCTTGTTTGTACAGAAACGTATATTATGCAATCACTCATATTAATTTGTTTTTTCATGGAATCGCCACTATTGCTGGGATTTATTCGGAGGATATGGATCGTTTAAACCATCCGAAATTTTTATGATCTCGTTTGTTTAAAAAATTGCTCAATATTAACTGATTGCAAATAAATCAAAATGTGATATTGAAAAAAGTTAACAAAAAATTATTAAAATCTTGCCATGTTTTGTTAGCATAAAAGTTTAACCCTTCTGATGGTTGGAGGTGTTTTATAGTCATCAATATTAATTTATTAAACATCAACAAACAAATCAAAGTAATGTCCCAAATATATGTGCCTAGCTAGCTAACTACTTTGATATTCCTGTGTATACTCTGATCCACATCCATCCTACTATTAAAAAAGACTGTTATCGAATACGTCTTTCAGTGCACTCCAACTGATAAAGACAGCGGTAGTATATCTCCCGGCTAAATAATAGATATTTTTAAAATTTCGGATGCATATTGGTATTTGTTTATTTTCAAAATACTGCAACTTTAAAATATACACACCGACTTCAAATAGGTTTTTCAAAGCAAAAGTGGTAAAAGCTTCAACAGTTTTTAGTGTCATAACGGAAAATATTTTGCGCATTTTACAGCCAAGTCAAAAGTAGTTCAAGGAAAAAAAGTAACCTAGAAAAAGATAAAAAAAGCACATAAGACCCAGTAGTGGCAACGATTGCAGATAGCCGGGAGTCTGGGAGTCACGGCCGCTTGCAGTGTCTGTGACGGCTCGCTTTAAACCTTAGAGAATACTTACATTGTACAGAGTGGGTATAAATAAGGATGAACTGTAGGCATGTGCTTGTTGTTTTGTTAGTAACCCATTAATGACGCACTACAGGGTCGGAACTGCACCTGCATGCACCACCGAATTTTCCGACCAACGTGTAAAATGACAGTTATGCGCGTTTCACTCAATTAAATTTCACCTGCCTTAACGGTGAAGGTAAAAATCGTAAAGAAACCTGCACGTCTTACAGCACAATATAATGATGTGAACTCCACTAACCCACAGTAAGTTATTCCTATATTCTAAATTGAAAACTTAAAATGGATGCAATGGGTTGCAAACCTAGCACTTTATAATCTATGCTGCTGATATACGTCCTTTACACACAAAACCCATAAATATTTTGCATATGTACGCTCCCTCTAATATCTTGCTAAAACATTGTAACTCTATGGTTTGGACTACTTGTTTTCGCCTTGTTAAATACATACATATATGACCATGTATTCTCAGCGAAACTTCAACTACTTTTTATTATATTAAAATTTAAGTGTTTCTTTATTGTTTATGCAATGGAAAAAGCAAACTACTGCAACCCATGGACAAAACCAAAGCACTGTCGTAGCCGACACGTTGCTTGTTCTCGAGACTAATTGTCAACTATCAAAATTTATGGTCAACCTTACCGTCGACTATTAAAACCTTTAGTCAACCCAAGCAGCAATAACTGTCAAACTTTACCTGAAGCCGGAGATAATTCCATAATAATATTGTTTCATCAAGTAATATAGACAAATAAGTTCGGTTTGTTATTCTCATATTCGCGTTTAAATTGAAGAACATCCATGAATCGGGGTCAGTGCAAACTTGTCCAAATAACAGTAGCCTGGTCCAAACTTGGTCGGCGTATGCGAAAATTAATCCAGAATTCCTAACATAAGCCGTCCAACAATCCAACAATAGTTGCGCGCTGATAGCGCACTAGCGAGCTGAGAAGCTGTAGTGTAAATGCTATTTTATTGTGCAAGTTCTGTTTGTAACAATACTCTATAAGAAGGACAGATGTAGGGCGAATGGAAACGTCAGTGAAACTGCATTTAAATTCATGTTGTGCTTTTTAAATTGGATCAAGTCTTATTATAGCGCGTCAACTTCTCGAGCCGGTCTCGTCGCCTCTTCTTTGTGCATTTTAAACGTATTTTATAGTTTGTTATTTGAAAAGTTACATCCTGTTACATCATTAAGGTTTAAAATAACCTTTAATCTTTTCATAATAGAAGTTTTCAAAGGGTTCTGAAAACTTTATGATAAACCTTTATACATTATTTATTTTCGGACATAAAGAGAGTGTATTTTATTGTTGAACAACTTGCGTTTAGTTGCTTAAAACTATCAATTTCTTATAATAGTCCTTCAGTCCTGGGCTTGTTAAATCAAACGGCTGTAACTCCTTCAGGACCCTCAATGAGCCTGGTTACCTCCCAACACTTCTTACAAGATTAAGTACCGTTCGCAGTAATAGTCTTTTACTGTTCGATATGAAGCTAGCGTCCGAGCGAAGCGAGGGTGCTAAACGCCGTACCATAGTTAGTAAACTTCAGACACGAGATTCCTATATATTTTATAGTTTGAGTGATATAAACCAGACAAAATGACGGTGCAAAAATTATGTACGAGATAAAGTGGCTTAAATGCGGATTGAAAGTACACAGTACTGTCGAATTTAAAAAAACTCTTTTATGTTCACGGCAAAGGAAAGAGAGACATTTGATAGAAAAATTTGGTCTAAGATGCGTAGGCGTAAAAGGTATTTGGCAATTGTTGTCTGATAAGTATTTCTTCCATTAGGTTGATTTGGTAAGGATTAATTGGTGTGTCTCCTCTATTAATCTCAATTTAGTTCCTTGTAGCAGCGATATAGCATCTGTGCCATGGTCACGACTGTTGCAAGTGTTTGTTCGGGATCTAAACTAACTTCTACCGCCACTTAGGGAATATTTGATGTTGCCAGCGTGTTTTGGCTAATTTACAAGCATTATATATTGAGTGTAATCAATAGGGAATTCAATGACTACGTATGTTTAATTGAACTTAATTAATTTATTGTCACTTCTAAACAAAGATTCATAAGTAAGCCACTTATGAAGGTGAGCTCTATAGTATGTATGTTAATTACACCACAGAACAGACAAAAGGTTAAAATGGGTGTCAACGTGTAAATTTATTGACCCATTTTAAGAACATTATTATAAGGCTTAAAACCCTGCAAGCTGCTGCAACCCTGCTTAAAAACATGCAAGTTAACTATACATATAGACATCATTAGCGCAAAATCGAAGCTGAAAGTATTTGCTGACATATTTCCTCGTAATAATGGGAGATCCGACGTCTTTACAGGTCATTTTGTCCGATATGATGGCCGGAAGATTTCAATATGCGGCGTATTTGAAATATCTGAAGCGGTCGCGTTCCTCTGAGTCGTGTCTGACGAAGCCAGGGCAATCAATTAAAGTGTTCCAATAAAATATTAAATTAAATTCCTCGGTTCATGGTCCCCTTTATGAGCCGTTAAGTATTTTATGTACTCTTTCTTTAGAACTTTTGTGGTGTCAGCGGTTTAAAGATAAAAAAGAGAAAAGGATAATGGAGACTGAAGTAAATAATATAAGGAATAAAGAAAAGAAAACTTAAACATAAAGACAATTTGGTAGCAGTATGCTTGGCAAAAAATGTTGTTAACAATAGTATATTCTTTTGTTGCTAAAGGATATATAAAACAGTCTTCTTCTCCATATATTGTATTTATTAAATAAAAATTGCAAAAATTAGTTTGCAACAATGGCCGTTTGCGAATCATAACAGCTGATGACACTGAATCAACGTTGAGTACTCCATATCTCTCAATTCTAAAGTCGACGTCGACGAAGTTTTAGGAACACTTGGTTAAATTTTAATTTAAAATACAGTTTTTTCTTCAACAAATGGATAACAATGAACATGCACATAAAGCCGTCCAAATATTTCACAAACGTGAGACTGCTAATGATTAAAAAACGTAAGCCTTAAATTATATGAGCGACCAGCTTTTCATCTGGAACACAAAAATAGTTCATGGTTCATGGTTCACGTTACATTCAAAGAACAACACATTTTAAATTTGGTACGAATCTCACTTTTACAAATAACAAAAGGGCTTAAACATGGCTTAATACATTTTTTGATACAACTTGAACAAACTTGTATAAAGCTGCTCAATAAGTATAGCAAACAATGGAGTGATGTCTGTGGAGCTGATTTCCAATCCTGTTACTGCGAAAGATTGTTCGTCGTTCGATGGAATAAGAGCGATTTGTTTCTTGTTTCATTTTCTGTAAATGGCAGAACCAACATCGAACCGCTTCTGAAAGCTTTGAGTGAATTTCGTGAGCCGGAATAACTTGTCATTGTTGCTTCGAGTAGAAGGTGTTTTATGATAATTAAATGTTGAAATAAGGTTTATATTTTAAGTGCCTAAAATGTCAGTAGAAACTGTTCTACGGTTAGCATGAACGAAAGGCGATGAAAACCTATTTTTCAGAAATTTAAGTAAGTACTTGTTTCTTTTATTATTTAATTACAATAATATTGAGAGGATGGGACATTCATTCGAATGTCCTTTTATTACTTTTATGTGAAACATCTACGAGTAATGGCGCCCTCTTATGTTACAGCTCTGATCTTCCGTGTGTATGAGCAGGCATACATACCTACATTCTAATTATAATTATTTCTTAATTGATTTTGAATTTTTAACTTAATTATCTTTTACACTTATTTGCCTAGCGTGCTGTGCAAACAATATTTTTTTATTTAACATAATAAAGATAAAAACAATTTAAAACACTAAAATTGTAAAGTTCCTTTACAAATTTATTTGTAAAAACACGATTCGGATTTAAATGAAACCAATTTTTTCACTGATTGATTGTTGTGCTCCCGAAAGGCGGATGTATCACTGCGTGAATTTAAAGGTCCGTTCATATCTACCTACCAAGTGTGTCCAACACGTTACGTAGCAAACATCGCATAGATGTTTTCATATCCAACGACAACAGCAGACCACCGACATGACCAGACATGACCAGGAAAATTACATTGACCCATGAAAAATTTTCCAAATATTCGTGGCTCGCCAGTGCAGACACACAATAACATGTTATGGAATGGAATGATCGATACCGTACGCTAGATGTCTGTAACCCATATTGTCTAAAATCCGCTGCAGGGCAGTATCTTCTCACAGTGACATAATTATAGGCCTTAGTCGATCACAGTGACCTGACTGACCATTACCTACACTCCTTATGTATGTGAAATTAAAATGCGTTTTAGAACATTTTTTTGTAAACTCTCAAGCATGCTAGCTTCTTCACGATGTTTTACTTCATCGTTACAGCAAGTAATACGAGTAGCAGATAAAAACATATTATTATCCTAGAAATTTGTATAAGAGAATCTTTTTTGTCTGCCACGGCGAGTGTCTGATGCGCGCAAGTCTGTAGATATAAACGGACCTCGAAAGGAAGAGAATGTTTTCATCCGCACAGAGCCGAGGTGATTGGTCGAATTAAATACAAATAGAGTTGTCAGCGACGTCGCAGTACCTCCATTTTATTTGTCGGTTCTTTTCATTATACAGTAAATTGAATTTTTATTTGCCATAAACGGATATAAGCTTTTTATATCCAACTTACATTTACGCTTACCGATGCTCATAACTTAATTAGTTTGGTGAAGATGTTGTGACAATTACCATAATCTTACAGGGAAGTATCAACTTTGAATTTATGAACATTTTAAACAACATAGTTCAGGATTTTGGTAAAGTGTAGCATTTATAGCATTTATTAGCATTTGCTAAAAATATTTCAAATATATGACATGATTCTTGATTGGTAGGACATGTTATTAATCTTCCAAACATATTTTATCAACGTCAACCATAAGTAGCAGAGGTTTATCGATCTAATGAATCCCTCACTCTTTCTTCAACAGAAAATTAATTTTAAAGCAATAAAATACAATAACAAACACAACCCAATGGACATAAAATGTGCTACATGTGGCTAAGTTGTAACTGTAATCCGACTCTGAAATAACCATACACGCTTGAAATAAACGTTGCTTTAAACACACAGTACATCTTATGTTCACAATTTCACATTAAAGGTGTTTGTGAGGGCCTATGTGTTTCAACGGCCACTGTACACCAGGTGTGTATTCGACCGACAACCATTTAATTTGCATAAAAAGCACATTTTGCTTTAAGCTACATTTATGGAACTTGTAAACTTAACAGACATATTGTTCAACGCACAACAGTATCAGTTATCGAGGGTTTGGAGTTTCCGCTACAAGTTCCCAGCTCGCTGCAGGTACCGGCTGCATGTTTCAGATTGTATGCGGAGTTTCGTTTGCTCTAGCAACATCATCTGCTGAGTTACTTCTACTACTACTACAAGCCTTCGCATATCTTGCTACTTTAACAATGCAACTACATGCCACTCACGTATACTAATGTTAAATTTCCCACAGTAATAAAACATTTCACTCAATGGTATTACACAGAATATCTAATCAAACACGCATTGCTCCTCTAGCCTTAACTTCAATAATGTTTTTTACTATAGGTACTACTCACATGACGTGAGATGAGTATCAAACATCAATACAAAAGAAAGCGTTTAACATTTACATTATTACAGTCGTTAACTATGTTCCTATGCGCAAATAAGAAAACAAGATAAACGATGGACTCAAAAAATATTATGACGTCACGCTAATGAACAAGATTGATGAGGCAAAACTTGTGATTGATCGCGGTTTTACCTTATAAATGTCCCTAGTAACGAATTACAAGGAAACTCATCACTAAATCAGATGTCTCAATTACTGTCTTCGATGAAAGGGTTGGTCTACGGATTTTATTTTTAAACGGAAATCGATTATCTTCACTAAATTGATGTTTACCGCTATATCGAACTTAATTGCTTTTTAATTAATTAATTTGAACACTCCTACATAAGAACCTCATACACATTTACAATATATGTCACACAAGACTTTATTACCTTATTCACATGGAGATGAGCCAATGGTCCACCCTGCTCAGACAAATATGTGATACCTACGAAAATAACTTAAGACTAAAACAGAATTACAGGAATACCAAGTCCTAAGTCTATCACATCTACGTAGACAGTCAGAATTGCTTTACCCAAAAAATGTAAAGTCCATTCTTTGTAAACATGTCACGTATGTAGGACGCGTTTCGTCCTCAAATAAGTCTCATTGCTTCTCTAAATAGGCTATTCGACTACAATTTAGAAGTAAGAAAAGAGAGGATTAAAGTATTGTAAACACACATTACAATATTTTTTAAATTTCCTATTCTGGGTCCTTAAGATGCCTACTGTAAGTGGTTTCAGGATTATCCATTCTTTCTTTGACACCCTGTATAATATAACAACTGAATTTCTAATATTTCAGTGTAAAGTTAGTATACAGTAGATTCAAATATAGGACGTGACATGCACGTCATGAGTGCGAGCGCACCCGCCATAATTGCCACAGTGTTAAATTATGCACGAGAGACATATTTAGCTAAGCGTCCTACGTGAGCTTCAGACGCCGCTTATATGACAGAAAATTTATATCTCTTTGGGGATAGGAGCCCACGAGAAGGTTCAAATTGAATGAAGCTTGTTACAAAAGTAAAATATGTTGTTAAAACAATATTTTGTGGTTTCGGTAAAATTGTTTATTTAAACGTAACGTTAAACATAAACTCTCATTAAGAAATTAAAAAAGAAAATTGAAAGCACTGACATGTAATTGTCTTATATGAAGCTTGTTACAAAAGTAAAATATGTTGTTAAAACAATATTTTGTGGTTTCAGTAAAATTGTTTATTTAAACGTAACGTTAAACATAAATTCTCATTAAGAAATTAAAAAAGAAAATTGAAAGCACTGACATGTAATAAAGCATTTTAAAAATAAAAACACCTTTTTAACTTTAATAACTCTCAGTAAAAGTGTCAGAAAAGTTTTCTTATATACATATACTTAGGTATAGAGAATTAAATATAGGATGCGACATTCACGTCATGTGAGCGCGGTCGCCGTAATACGCACAGTGTTAAATTATGCACGAGAGGCATATTTAGCTAAGCGTCCAACGTGAACTCTAGTTGCCGCCTGTCTGACTGACAATTTATAACTCCTTGGAGATGTGAGCTTACAAAGAAGTAAGTAACTTGTTAACCCGTTTGCAATACGTTATAATAGTTAATGATTTTGTTTTTAAAAGTTGTTAATAAGCAATATTTTTATTTGAGTTTAATTGTCGTTGTAACTGCTTAGCATGTCAGTAACCCATTAATGACTCACTACAGGGTCGGGTCTCCTCTCACAATAGGAGGGATGTAGGCCTTAGTCCACCACGTTGGCCTACTGCGGATTGGTGGACTTCACATACCTTTGAGAAAATTTAATTTTTTTGTGAACTAACAGGCATGCAAGTTTCCTCACGATGTTTTCCTTCACCGTGATATTTAATTTTATAATTGATTGTAATTTTATAATCACTAACGCATTAGGGCAGCCTAATAAATACAAGTATTTACGAATAATTCACAAAGAAAGCTTGGCATATTTTTGAAAAGCCTGCATTACGCAAACAACATTATTCTATGTTAGTATACAAATCACTCGGTACAGGTTATATAGCGCTGTTAAATTTTCCGACCGAAGTCATGTTTTCGTAATGCGTTTTTAATGTTCTCATATTGCTATAAATCACCATGGCCAACCCTGGTCCAGATAGCTTTAATGGTTTATTAAATTAGTTTGTAAAGCTTTAACTCATTCATAATACTCCTTGTTTGTAAAACCTTTCCCCGGGTCTATAATGGTAAAACAATGTGAAGATTAAACAGAAACTCATAATGAAACTTAATTACTACAGTGCCGCAAAGAAAATTCTCCACATATTAGTAAAGTCTAGAATAATACTCATGAGCTGTTTTGTCAGCTTCCGTAAGCGTTGTAACGTTATTTTCATTGTCATCACACAATAGTCATAATTATTCATTGTCATATTTGTCTCTTTGTTTAAAACAGCAAAACCTACGGAATGCAAATTAAATTGTTAAAGAACGAGGACAATAGAGGGATAGATTGCAATGAAGTACAAGCCAAAGACTTTAATTACAGCGACTGCTTCGAAAAGCATGTTTATTTTTAAATTCAGTCATTCGCGCTCTAAAGCTATAAAATTTCCTCAAGTAGATCGAAAACTTAACAAGTTATTTAAGGCTTATTCCACAGCTTTGTATATTGCGCCTATTCTAGAATAATGCCCGCGTATCCTTCAACAAAAGATTTGGATTAAAATTGATCACGATGGGTCACTCACAGACACTACGCACTTTGTATTATGTTGTAGTTATAAAACAAATTGCGTGAATTGATAAAACAACACGAACGCAAAACACAACGTCAACAAAAGCCGCCAAGAAGAACTGATAGAAAAAGTATTTCAAAGCGTGAGCCACTACAGATGTATATCTAAACAGATCACGCAAATGCAAGTTATTCCCGTGTCAAAATAATATATGAAAAGAGTGCGCAATGCGCAAACATAGTCCAGGTTTATTATGTCATTGTTGTCCTCCTTTGTTTATACGGGACATCAGATTTATCATTTATCTGTCGAATAACTCCAATAAAATCGATTTGTTAAAACCCGTCATTGTTAAAACAAGCAAATGGACAAATGTGCGGTTATCTATTCAGATACGTGTCTTAGGGGGCCACTCAAAGGAATTGCTCTTAAAATATGGAAGAAAAGTTGAATGGCTTGGAGACAGTTTTCGAGCTCGCTACAACGAGATACAACTTCTAAATTGAATCACGTATACGGTTTAAAAGTTAAGCGGTTGCGTTTCACGTTCGAACCGCTTTTTATGTTGCTCCGGCACGTGATTCCTTAACAGCCTCCTTTGTTCTGATATCTATCTTGTTTGCTACTAATCTTTCGGAATTAAGCCGATTTATTGAACAGTGATATATGCTTGGCAGGGAAAAGATTTACAGAGGAGTTTAAGTGAACAAATACGTGTATGGACGGATTTTATTTCTTGCTTTCTATATTTCTGCTGGGAACGTACGCTACGCGTTCTCTTTTTAAAATAAATAGTGTCTATCTACCGTCAAAGGAAGAAATAAGGCCGCGTTTTTGTAGAAGATATTTTATTAATAGTTATCGAGCAATTTATTTTGTTATATTTTATACTTTAATGAATTACTTAATAAAATGTACTGAAGACAAATATTCTTTTAGTACGTTATAAATAGGTGTTATAAAGTACCTTTTCTAAAACTCTATAGGAATGTTTGACTGAAGTTAAATACTTTAACTTCTCATACAATTTTAAAGCAATCTTTAATTATTTATCTTGTTGCCTATAATGTTTTAATGGACAATTTTTACGCAAGCGGGACAGCAAGGAAACTTTTGTTGACATTTATATCGTGCCGATTTTATCCATATCCATATATGTGTTTTTATTTATATTATAAAATTAATAAAACCAAAATAAATATACTAGTTATGTACATTAATCCCCAAGGTAACGCCATGATTCAAAAAATAGTACGCAAATTGGACCTCAATCTTCCAAATTAGTCCCTGATGAAATTAATGACAGCCATCTCGGCCATAACCGAGACTAATTGCCCTAGCGGCAGAAAAAGATTCAATGCTTAATGCGACGAATTGATCACAAACGTCATTTACACCCCACGGTCGTATTTAATTAGTTTTCTGGGTTTTCTTATTTCATATCTCGTTTAATTGTTTTGTCATGCAATAAAATCTACAAAATTTTACTGATGAGATAAAATTTCTCTTTCTGTGCCGTGAGCATGAACACTGTTATCAAAGTATTCCTAGATACGGTAAACGTTAGTCATTACGCATTAGTACGTCATATGTCAGTGTGTCTAACATCTTCCCATACTATTAACACACGTTAACTATACGAATACTTTGACGATAGTATTCTGGGTGTATGAGTTTTCTTGTCTTGTGCATGTCCAATAATTGTCCATTGCACTCACAACACGGGATCCTAGGATCTTAGTAGTATTCGCCTATGAATGTTAAAGGTTATTTTTTATATTAGTACTATAGAACTAATATAAACTAACTCTCTACAAAGCTGGTACCTAATGTTATCTAAAGTTATGATGAAGAATATCTAGAAAAATCTAGATATGGTCACAACAAAAGCAAGAGTGTGGGTGTAAAGTATACTTATCGACAGAAAGATTCTGATAACGTCGACGCTGAGAGCGCAAGGCTGTCGTGGATATCGGATGACACTGGTGCATTGTTTGGGCTAAAAGCTCGAGAGCACTTATACCTCAAAGAAGACGGTAGATAAAAAATATAAAAGGTGCAGTTCCTATGGAAGAGGCTAAGAACTTGAACATAGTACCTATCTTAGATTTGTTTGTCTATGAGGCCCTGGAATTACATTTCGGTCACCTAAAATCGGATAATAATAGCTTTAAGATAAACCTTAATATGATGTAAAATAATTCTAAGCTCCTCTCTAACCATCGTTTCTATATTTTTAGCTAAACAAAAGCACTACGATTTGGGCGATTCTATTTTGAAGGGTATTTTGTTTGATCCCCTCTCACGGTAAAGCGAACCAAACGATTTACATGAAATTCTCTAAGTACATACACTCGTACTCGTAGTTCTTGAGAGAGGTATTTTTATACCGACTAAAAAGTATTGCCATGAGATTTTTAAAAGACCTCAATCCACGAGAACGACGTTGCGGAAAGAAGCTTTTACTGCATACCTAAAGAAATAAATAAAATCCCCCGTCACTTAAGCTAAACGTATCACTAAAACGGAAAGTATAATGAATTAACGAATGTGACTGAACATTTTCTGCGTATAATTTAATTTGGACCGGCTCCAGCCTCCACGGACAAATAATTTAAACGGCACGGAAGTTTAAGCTGAAATAAAGTATTAAAACGAGTTTTATGGAGCTCACTTATTTTGAATGATAGCTGAGCTTAACCACTTACAGCATTAATTTTCTTTATGAATTGCCTCGATTCTGGGCCGCGTATTATGGCCGCAATACGGATCTCCATCGCGAATTCTGTAATTCCTGTCGGGTGCGAGGGCACGGCAGATCGTATCTAACAAACCATTACGCAAATCGAAAAAATCCCGTTTGTCGAACAACCCCGCATTACAAAGTAGCGGCTGTCCAACTGTAAACAACGCGAGCGTTGAAGAGAAGTAAACGAAAAACGAGCATTGAATTGCAACCCGCCGTACACCGAGGCAACGGGAAAGAAAAAAATGGCGAGCGTGCGGCGCTGAAAAGTTGAATATAACATAGTGCGAGCCGAGCGCATTGTCAGCACTTCTTGACACGCAACGACCAGAACTCCTAACAAACTGCCGAGGATTTTATCGTGCTCAGCCTCCACCATCCTGGATGAGCAAACATTTGTTTATGATGCATTTTGAACTCGACTATATATCAAAAACGAGCGCGCCTGACAAAAACAAACGATACTGTTTGATTTATTCGGCTTTGCGGACCTCACAAAATCGTTATGAACTGAACTGACCAAAGTTCAGTTTCATTTTTTTCCGATTAAAGTTTCGAAGACAAAATTGCCTATAGGAATCACAAACATGTCTAAAGTTATTTGTGAACTGTCAAAGATTTGCGCAGTTGTCGGAAGCGTGAAAGAATCAAGAGAGTTTATATTTGACAAAGACATAAAGAGTCCATTTGTAGCGGCGTGTCGAGGATCCCTTGTTTATTGCCGGCACTTAACATGGCCGCTAAGACTTGTAACAATTGAATGAGACATCAAGTTTATGTAAGTAAATATAAGAGTCGTTTTTATTATCTGGATGTTTCATAAACAGTCCAAATTTCATAACGTACTGATATTATTATGTTACAGCCATTGTTTACGTTGCACGTGTGTGGGTAAAGCTTGTAAAGATACCTACATAACAGCGGTTGTATGCGTGCACCAAAAAGCGATAAGGAATACGGACTACGTCCTTGCTATGCAAAACTGCATACATATCACCGCGTGCCAAGATGAGATAAAATATCTATACCCATATTTACGAATATTATTATTATTAGAAAGATAGGTACATCATCTCTCTTTAAGCTAAATATTTGGCGCAATAAAATTGGTTTAACTTATAAAACAATGAACGATTTTACTTTACAAAGAATCATTGTTGACAAGCTGACGTGTCGGGGCGAACTCTGAAATCAATTTCCGGCAAGTTTGGAGCAAATCCGATATGAGGCAGCAGTCGGCCGCCCGGGGCATGCAGCCCTTACTGCCGCCGCCTGGAAATTAGATTGTACCAGCCGTTCACAACCCATATCTCTGACACACTATCTTTTCTGCAAAAAAAATCAAAAATATTTGCGAGTGATGAGTGTTAACAAAGTTACCAAAGCAAATTTAAATAATTTGCTTTGTTGTCAGTAACCCATTAATGGCCCACTACAGGGTCGGGTCTCCTTCTCGCAATGAGAGAGATGTAGGCCTTAGTCCACCACGCTGGCCTACTGCGGGTTGGTGGAAATTTGCTTTGTTAATTAATATAAATTAAACACACACATGATGAAGTCATTATTTATATTTAAAATATTTATGACTCGATTCACACCGGTTAATATATTTTATGTCTCTTTCTATATAGCGGCTCTGCATACTTAGGTTCAAGCAGGTGTCGGTACGGAAAAACGTTAGCTCGTAACTTGCACTAAAATATTTTGACTTGATTTCTACAAGTTTCTGAAAGACGGCAATCAATTTTAAAAATAGTATTAAACCAATGAACCCATCGAACTTATAACTTATATTGGCTAAGCCTCTGATGTCAATAACGCCGCCCCGTCAATGGTTAATGGTCTCTCTCTCTCTCTCTTCCTTGTGGACTTAGATTAATATAGAATAATGTGAAAATTAGTTTCAGAGAAGTTATAGGAGAAGTGCGAATGAAATATACGACTAGATTTGCTTAAACGTTAAAACTCTTCTATACTATCAAAATAAATCCTATAAACACTTCTCGTAGGCGATGAATAAAATTGCCTTTCGGGGTTCGGACGACTATCCCGAAAAGTAGCCGCGTAGTGTCTTGGATATCAAAATATATTGGAAAAGAATTTTTCAAGTTTGGATCGGAAGTAGCTAATCGCAAACATCTAGTTCATCAACATCAGTTCATCTGCGTCCCGTTATTTCCAAGCAATAACCCAAGATTATTGAATTGAAGATCTAATTAAACGTTCTTCTTCGGACTTCTTGTAACGATAACTACTACTTAAATTTTTCCATCTTTATTAATTATAGAGGGGAGACGCATCGATTAAAGAATATCAAGGTATATACACATACATATATTTATATATATAACATAATCATTAAAAGCTATCCAACATTTATCGGGACAGAAAATAAATGTAAATAAACATTTGCTAACTACTCCTGTACACCGCAAAGAAAATGAAATCGTATTGACTCTTTGAGTCTTTGACTTCATAACCAAACACCGTGTAGTCATTTTACACGAGAAAAAAACCAATATCGATGCCTACTAAAGCGAAAACACGACAGGGGGTATATAAAACGAATGAAAAAAGCAATATGTCGCCCGGCGCACATGTTTGCGAACTGGCGTTAAAAAAATAGACCTATCTCAAAGAGACTCCTTTAGGAAATCAATTCGTAGTTTAACATAACATGAGCTACTGGTTTTTGTCGGTTCGGCCGCCGCTGACATATGGGCCTAATGCGTAACCTGCACGATTGGTTCGGAGTGATCTATCGCGCCCATAGCTATCTGTGGAATATTCAATTTAAACGATCCTGACAGAGTTATGGCATCACGTACACGTGTCTCTTTGATTGGAGTTACCTACTGGACAAAAAATAAATTGATGATCCAATAAACGTTATTTTGTTAGGTTTTGTAAATATTTTAGGTCGTATGTTTAATAAATCGTTATTAAGCTCGTAAATTATAAATTTACATGTCTATATGTATTTCAATTAGGACAGCTCCATTTAGAGACCTGTGTTAAAATTTGCTTTCATAACCGGTCGTGTTGATCGGCCAATTAGGACAAGAAAAAAAAACGATGTTACTAAGTGTGCTTGAGTTTTAATTCAACACTCCCATCATTTACGATTAACAAGGCTGAAGTTATTGTTACTCATACATATATTATACATCTGATGATATAGAATACAAAAGCTTAGCTGATTGAAAATTTGCGAGCTTCGGGAACTAACCGCTCTAACTTTGATTGGAATCGATCGTTCGATTTCGTTCGCTCCTGGAGTTATTAAAGTCACTTCAGGAACACATTGTTATAATGACATCAGGGTTTCGAGTGAGTTTAACGATATTGCGCTCTAGCTCTTTAACTTAGAGATTGATAATATTTTAAACTATAAAACGTGATGTTTATAGAGCACAGCATTTTTATTGATAGTAGTCGGAATTGTTACCTATAAGAAATCTTCTATTACAACTATTTAAAAAGAAATTCAAATACACTCTGTCCTTTACGTAAAACATTGGTTGTTAAATAATATACGATGAAAATAACGCAGGTGGGGACAAATCCTTTGAGCAAATCATTTAACTTAATCAACAAGTTAGAACTTAAGAGCCAGGAAAAAATGATTCATTTCTCATATAGCCAGGGTCGCCGTCATCAAAATCGACTATACTTAAGCTAGTCGATGTCAATATTAACAAAAATAACGGCGAACTATCCCCAACAGACCTGGGCTCAATTCAGAAACTTATATTTAGCGTGCATTAACCCAACGCACCATTTGAAAAGTCAACACAAAGTCGTTGAAAGTACTTTTCTTTCATTGTTTCCGGGCGTCCGGAGAGCCCTCAAGACTCAAGGAAATTGACAATGAAGGTAAAGTTTATCTTCCACCGTCAGCCGTTTGAGAAGCCGCGACGTGACCCGGCTGCATGATTCCATTACTGAGTCGCGCCCGAACCGACAATGGCGAATTAAAAGTCGAATTTTTATACAACGAGCTGCTTATTCAATCAAAAAATCAAACGGCGGCCATTATAATAGAGGTATAGAGCCCTATCTCCCCAAGAGAATTCAAGGAGCTGTAAGCTTCAGGCAAAGTCCAATAGTAATAAAGGTGGACCGATTTCATTGTCAATCTGTTTTCACGTCTCACTTCGTAGAACTTTAATTTTTGGCTGCTCTGTTCCGTTGGCGCAACATGATAAGGCAATTCAAAGTTTTAAGTCCCTCGTTACGTAAAATTTTCATAAAATTAACCAAGTTCATCACAATGTAACAAGTTAAGGGTAACGTACATAGTTGAGTCTGTTTTATCTTAAGATTATGGTAAATCACGATGACCAAATGATTTATTAATCTCTGCTGTATTAAGAATTTCGATAACAACATGATAAGTAAGTACATACCTACATATAATATGTAAAATTTGCCAAGTGCAAAATACGTCACAGGGCTATGCGCGTTTCCTTTTCCTGTGTTATGTTTATTATAATTCGAGTACTAACACAAGTAGGATTATCTTGTTAAATCTCTATTACTGTTGGCTCTGTTGGTATCTCAACTTTGATCACGACTTTTAAAAAAGGCACCAAATGAATTAAAGATTTTCATCAAAGCAATAAAAAATTCATTGCTTTTCCGCTCACCTTTGATGAGTGCGGCGAAGTTAATTTAAGGCTTGTTTTTTCACCCAGTATTTTATCGAGCTATATGAGATTGGGGTTTTTAGGTGCGCGTAAGAAGGAACATAAAATATCTACTTTGTACATTTCATTCGGAATGAGCCTTGTTTTAGTGTTATTTATATAACTGATGTATTTTGTTGCAGCTTTTGTTCGCCAGTTTGTCTGAATTAGAATTTGCGAAATTAGGTTTGATTCAATGAGACATTGCCTAAATAAATGTACTTTAATCGGGGCTTAAATTTTTTTATATGTATGAACAAATTTATTTAAATGTGCGTTTTTTGTGTGTAAGTGTATGTAACATTCATTCTTACGCAATCTGCCTCTTCATTTATGAGTATCTTCTCAGCTACGAGTATCTGTATAGTTTCGTGCTTACTATACTGTTATATCACTAAAGCCAGATTGACTTGACCTGACATTTCCAAGCTCTGAATTCTAAAATTAAATCGGCTTCTGCCTGAGTTTCCTGATTGGTATAATCTGGGACATTTCAAGGCAGTTTACCCTTCCAGATGTTCGAATTATAGTTAGGTCACGTCCTCACTCTCGATCAGGTAAATTGTAGCGTATTCTGATTAAATTGGAAAAATCAGGTGTTGGATGCAGGATTAAATAGCTGACCCGGCAAGTCCTAATTTTTTGAGCCTTCCAAGACTAACTTCACTTCGTTATTTTAGTTTTTTCAGTTTTTCCCCATTTTTTGTAATATGCATTAATTATAATTTATCAATCTCTCAATTGCATCACTCTATGTATTGATCCTATTATCAAATACAGACTGCGGGAAGTGAGGAAGTTAGGTCGCTTTGACTGACTATTATTATTCTTAAATTATTGAAATAACATCTTGTCATCTGTAAAGTCGCTAAGTCGAGCAAAAAAGCAGCACGGCCGGACCATACTTTTCTCGAAGGCCATTTTCAACCCCCTATAACTCCATTGTAGATAGAACTAGGATTACTTTTACGCTTACAATAGATACGCTTACAATAAGCGATGTAAAATAATAAAGTATGGTTAAAAATGTATTTTTCTTGTTTATTTACCCTCAGTACTATAGCCACACAAGCCATATTTCATTTGATAAACTCCTCCTATTTTGAAGTCGGCTAATAAGCAAGAACGTATTTACATTTTAGAAAATTCAGATTTAAAAAGTCCTTTTAGAATAAAATCTGACTTATAAGCGGTATACTTCGCGCTCTTTCACATGTAAATAAGTAAGCTCAGTGCCTGTTGAGCCTGGGATCTCATCACACGCCTCACAATGGCGACACGGAACACGTTTTAGGTTACGAATATCATTGAATCCTACTTATTCTACATTTCTTTTCCCTGGAGACGTAAGGTGCGAGTTAGAGCAAATCATTTGGTATTAATTTACTTTCCTTCATATCAGAACCAAATCAATTTTCATTCATGATAAAAATTGGATAAACGTCCTATCTATAAATCGTATGTAGGTACACTGCTACGCATAAGGGCTACGATAATCGCTTCAAATAAAATATCTCTCAATGTTTCAAGTGTGGTTACAAACTCCCTGGTTAGAAGCTGGTTATGACGATGGTAATACCGGTAAAGTACCATACCGGAGGAGCTGAAATTTCCCTGTCACCTACAATTTATCAATTAAACCTATCCAAACGCTAATTTAACTAAAACTAAACAAAAAGTATTTTAAAATTTCATATACCCCTCTAAATATAGGTTTCAAAGATAGAAAATGATGAATAATAGATAATGTTTAAAACCTCAGTTACGTTGTTTGAAAGAAAAAACGCTTTTAATGAAATTACCATAGAATATCAACCTACGGAAAATATTTCATTGACTTTTTCAGGAATTTACATTTTTATTTCTGTATTAAATTTAACTCAATTAGTTTACTTTACGTTGGATAAGTTCGTTTTCTCTTGAACCAGCAGCACCGCGCCCTTTCACATGTAAATAAGCCCCGCCTGTTGAGTTGCCAATTTTATTACACATCGCACTAAACGGATAATGGAGAACACATTTCCAATAATGCACACAATTTGACTGTCTAAAAAAATGATGCATTTCAGGCTAGGAAAAACCGCAGCGATTCCATTATCGATTCTGAAAAGCAAGAAAAGAAGAGAGGTTGGTGTAACTTGTCACTGATGTAAAAACACGTTATAAAGTGTCGGTTCATAGAATATTTAATCTTTTTCATAGCAGAAGCAGTCAGTAATTGACGTCCTTACAGCATAAGAACAGCATCAAAAAGTATCGAAATAGCGCCCTTATCTGTGACAGTAGTTAAGTGTTGATGCTTCATAGGAGTAATCTTAATCAAATGTTGAAGTGACTGTATGTATGTATTTGCTTAATATCAGATGGTAACCCTCGTTGGCTGTATGCGATTTTAAAAACACCCAACACGAGTTGACCATAAGCCTGTATCATTAAACAAGTATAGTTGATATGTTTTTATCTATTCTGAGAAGACTGAACTCAACAAGACCTACTCGTAAAAGTACTGTATTCACCAGATATATACAGTGTGTGTATATATACAGTGACCAAATAAATTATTCAGTGGTCAAAGAAGGTACTCCAACACTGTTCAGACCATGTAATCCAATAAACAACTTTTGGAAAATCAATTATTTTCAATGTTGTTCAGATTGCGAACTTGCTTATTAAGTTAGTGAAGCTGCTGCTGGACCGAAGTTTCGTGTTTTTCTTCAGTTCAGTGAAATAATGCTACTTGCTTTTGAATATTGCAAGGCTGCTAGATCATGTTTTGCTTTCTTAAAATTTCCCTGTGTTTTAAAAGTTGGTTGAGATTGCAGGCAGCAGTAGTTTCATGAGTCTAATTTTATACATAGTTTCACCTCTAAATAGCTTTAAATTACAAGCATTAGTTTAATGAAACGGCGTCATGCCAAACGCGATTTTTTATGAAAGTCACGCAATTTTCTTTGTCGCGAAATTTCTCTTTGTGCATTGCAAAATAAAATAAAATGACATCAAAGATATACTAAATACATATAAATCAATTGAAGATAGGAATAGCCGATATGAATAACAAAGACGCTAATAATATTTTAATGCAACTGAACCAAAAAAAACAATTACAGATAAAATACAGATAAAGGTATTATACATATGTATATTGTAAGCTTTATCAACAGCAAAAGTAATTTTTCCATCCAACGATAAACAGTAAACGCGTTTGATCTTAAGCCTTATGATTTAATGGAAAAACGCTTACAGGACAAATTTATTTTCTTATCATTGCGTATAAAATGAGATGTTCATAAATATAATAATTTGAGTAAAACCTGATGTTAAACGACACACTCGATTCCTTTTTTTGTTGTTGCTTAAATATCTTAAATAATAAAATTAATGTTCTTAAAATATAAAACTAATTAAGTATTCCTCATATTATTAAAGCACTATTCTGATTTTTTTACATAAATTTAAACCTTCCGCTATCCCGTGAGTCATGGGTATGTATGTACTCATTGTTTAACTATTGTGTTTAGTTCTAGGACAGACAGTAATAAGTTAATAAATTAGAGAATTTCATAAAGTCATTTCGCAATACTTATCTATTCACCTACATTTTTCTTAATGAAAAAAAATTATTATCCGTTTTGTCCCTTTTACGATATTATTATATTTATTGTAACTCTAAAAAAAGCAAAAATTTAAGCACAAAACGTTTCATTTCATTTGGAAATGTAAAAAATATTTACCTGCCCTATTGCAATTCGTTTGAAAACGTTATTATTTATCGTCAATCTGACTAGGTTTTGAACATCAAAAATGTTAGGTATTCAAGTCGTTCAACCGAAGCAGCAAGCAATGGGCATGAATATTATGATTCTGTCCCAATTTTTCGTAGCGTTTGTAGCGTGCTCATGTGATACGAAAGCGTAGCACGCAATGGCGAGTGGAATGTCGGAATGTGCTACGAGTTCCCGCAAACCGAGCAACTCTTTTGGACCATAGGATAGGATTGCGGCGAAAATTGCATGACATTTTTCCAACGATACCACGTTCTTCGTAGGCAAACATGACGTTTAATTTTTTCTCTAATCCACTGCGAACAATAAAGACTCTTTTTTGCAATTTATGCGGCAGAATAACGTTAAAAAAGTGAAATTGAATAGTAAAGGATAAAACACAGATAAGTCGCTAGATTTCGTACATCATATCCAAGCTCACAGCCTTTTCTTTTCTGCACCCACAATGTCTTCAATACAATATCTACAAGTTTTTAGTTATGAAAACAAAGAAACACCCTATTCTACTTTGATTAAAAGCTGATGTTCATTAAAGAATAAACTTTGCAAGATTAGCAACTTTGAAAATTTCTGGATTAAGTCAAATTATCCCAAATACCATCACAGGTAATTTTTAAAATTTATATATGAAATTTACAGCAAATCAAACTCATTTCATATTTAAGGCGTTTTTGCGTTACAATATCTGCGGTCAGTGTGACAGAAAATCTCACGTCGATTTATTGTCCGCAGTCACAAGAGAAACATTATCAAAAATATAAATATTCCCTAGCAAAATATTGTTTAAACGTTCCACGTAACATCCCTGTAATACAGCTTTAAAATTCAAAATCACGAACGAAACTCCAGTTCCGTTTTTCTCTTTCGCATTTTCGAATAAAGCAGTCGAGTCGGTGCGTTTTTCATTATTCAAAACACCGCGTAACAACGAGAGTTGAACAAAACTAGTGACCCTTTTGGAGGGAAACAGAAAATTCAATTTACACACAACAAGAGCAGCTGACTGGACGTGGACACCTCATTATCCCATACTAGCTGACCCGGCAGACTTCGCTCTGCCAATTAAGTTTACTAATATACAAAGTCTTTTTGAGTCACAAACTTTTACCACCAAGCCCCTTGCGAAAATCCTAAGAAATGAAAAAGGCACGCTCCCGCCGCGCCGACCCGGCCGGCCGGTACCGACCGCCGCAAACGATACGTTCCGCAATTTTTAAATCTGTAATATCTTCGAAAATATTCATTTAAATCATATTATGCTGTAAAGGGTCATATAGATCTATATTAAATCAGCAATGTAAATGTATTTAAGGTATTTAATTGGATAAGGATTAATGTTGTATTGGTTAAAATCGCTTTGAAATTAGTCATTATTTGTCGTAAAAAGTAAATGACAAAAAAATGTTATTGTGGGATATCCATGAGAACCATCTCGGAGTTTTCTGTAGACCTTTTCAATGTGTACAATACTTAGTACATTATTTTGATAAATCTCGTAGGGTTCAGCCTGCGTTTGCAATGTAAGCGCAAAAAACCATATCAAAATCCGTTGCGTAGTTTTAAAGATTTAAGCATACAAAGGGACAGAGAAAGCGACTTTGTTTTTTACTATGTAGTGATAGTGATAATGGTCCTCGCCTGTTCTTCTGCAACTTAAATACCCTCATCTGACGTTCCCTGGACCTTACAGGAACAGTGCCTTATTACATTTGATTTTCTAAAGGTAATAAATTAGTTTATTTAGTTTACTTACCTATTATTTGTTCATCTATTATAATTCTTTAGAAAAGGAAAGTTAATAATTCAGTAATTATCCGTTTTTTTTATTTCTTGTTCTTTTATTTTCTTTATAAGAATGGATTATTGGAACTCTTAAACTTTATAAGCAGTATTCTACCAATTCAAATGAATAAATTGCGATACAATGGTTGCCAATTTTCAATAGGTATAAACTTGAAAAATATAAATAGCTATGTATGTTTGACGAAATCTGTAACTGGTGTTCTAAAAGAAATCTGGGGGCACGGCAGTGGGTGGGTATGCGTGTATGCATACAAGTGTGACTGTGTGAATGAGACTGTGTGTGATGACTGTGACCAATGCACTGATTTAATAATAATTATTCCGAAACAAAAATAGTAAAAAGAAAATAGAAATTCAATTTACATAAACAAGAGCGGCTGACTGGGCACCTCATTATCCCATATAATGGCCCTCGCCTTCACTCCGACTTAATTACCCCTATTCTGACATTCCCTGAACCTCAGAGGAACAGTACGTAATTACGGTTTGGTTTTGTATGAACGAACGAATTTCCGGAAATTGAACGCTTTGTAAGCAGGGTTCTACTAATTCAAAGATATTCAAGTTATATAATTTTTAGTTGGTTATTTCCTACCAGAAGAGTTTTGAATTTTCTCTCGAAGGGTTTACACTGATTTTCGTTTCCTGTCGATAAGACTTATACTTGAGTTTTTTTACTTCCAGCATGCTGATGTCATACTCTGCTCTTTATTTGACTGACTCCTAGCTGCTGCTCATCTGCATACTCTTTCGAATTTATAACCTCTGATCTGATATTCGCAGATCCATGCACAAACAAAACGTAATTATCTATAGTTTGATTTCGCAAATTAGACACGTATTTATTTCCCACATACGAGTGAACTTCCAGAAATCGAACACTTTGTGAGCAGGATAGGATTACACTATTTCAAAAAAGTTTAATGAACTCTGCTAAGATACTTGTAAATTTTCTAGAAACGAGAAGCAGTGATCTCGTATTCCCTGAATCTCACAAACACAGCGCTTATTCAGGGTTTGGATGTCAAAAGACAAAATATAGCTCTAAAACACTCCTTTTATGACAATATCGGACTCGGACAACATACTATGCCTAGTCTATGTGATTTCATTCTATAGAGATCAATATGTTCCACCATAGAACACATACTGCTTCTAATCTTCAAGTGCGTCTCAAGTAACAGTACTTCCCTTCCTTTTAATTAATCAGAGCAAATTATAAAAGCCTTCTGGTTAAAAAGTCATGTACAAGCGTTATGATATCGGCGGCTGCTTACGTGCACTCGTCGCACTTTACCCACCCCTTAATTGGAGGGGTTGGTGAGTTTCAACACGCTACCCACAACAAGCAAACAAAAATCAACCTTATCGCATATATGTAACAGCGTATTATCCTATCCCCTCAGCATGAGCTTCTAAACGGGGTTAGCCATTTTACTTTGAAATAGTTCATAAAACGCCTTTCAGGCTAATGACGCAGTTGTACGACGATATAAATTTCTTTGATCAGCAATTTTGTAACCTATTATAAAATGCTTAACCTTTGAATATTCCTTTTACAAAAATGCTCACATTATTAAAAATTCAATAGGTATGTATTTTGTATACATTAAGTCCAGCGCAATAGAGCTAGACCCACAGTGTTCTTACAAAATATCTATCGATTTGTTCATTTTCCATAATTATGATTACATTTATTATCATGATTTACATATTATTATAAGTAGGTACTACTAGCAATTATATATTTAAGAAAGTTTTGATGATTTGCAGAATTTCACTATGGATAGAAAAACAAAAGAAATCGAGCATGATAATTCCACTAGAACATTTCAAACAAACAAAATTTTATGTAAACGTAACGTAATAAACCTCACAATTGCGTCTCTTGATTGATTAGTACGTGGTAGTAGGTAAGACGAACTAACATTATTGAGAAATTCCTTCCCAAAGGCGTTGATTACTCGCTTTGTGGGGACGGCTCCGTCAAGGACAACAATAATAACGACTTCGCTCCGGGAAAGTGAAGAGCAAATTCCACAAAGGACTTTGTTTGTTTTTCGGCCGCCGGCTTCGGAATGGAGGATATAGCCAATAAAATGACAGTTTACATATGTTTTTGTTCATGTGCTGATCGCTAACGAGTACAGGAAGGTGATCACTAAAACCCGAGGACAGCTACAGGATACAAGGCTTACATGATTTCGAATATGGGTGCGTTAATTTTTTTGAGTACTTAGATGGGCGCCTAAGATCCCGAACGCCTACACCTACCCCTTTACAATTGTATTGTTCCTTATGTATTGTTCCTTTTCAATCAATAATAGAATTATTAGAATAAGACAAGAAGGCGGGAGTACTCAATTGAAGCTAATCTTACATGAGCTTTTAAAGTTGTAGTCTTTAAAACAGACTACAGCCTACAAACTATATAACGGTCCAAAGATATGTTTTGTTCCTTTTATATTCAATGAACGAATACTTTCAACAAGCTGATAACAAACAAGTAGAAGGCGGATTATTAAATGGAAGAAAACCTTGCATTAGCTTTAAAGTTGGAGTCAAGTTACAAACGGATAACAACACCCTTTTACTGACAACAGCAGCAGATCACGACTCCTTGGGACGAGTTGAGATTGGACTTTGAACTTGTTCACTTGTTACCATTCAAAACTTTCAACTGAGATGTAACACCGTTACACAGTTGTTTTAATGAATTTGATTATGATCTTATTAGTTCTCTTTAATTTATTTAAACCGGTAACTGTAAAGCTAGATTCTAAAATTTAATATTTCTTTTATACTTTTGATTAATTATAATTTTACAAAGGTCTATTCACATTTGTAAAAATTCTCTGTTTTAAATTTGAACCTATTTGATCTGATCTGTTGCTGACCATTTGAGCTGAAATGGTCGATTCTACTAATATTTACATAGGACATCATTGATTAAACTTTCGAGCCTAATAAAATACAAACTTCCGTTTTCATGAAGTCTGTAAAACACAAGATCTTACTTTCTAATACTATTCATCCAATACTTATTGGTACTTTAGGTACTTATAACCTTTAAGTCAATATTATAGCACGATTAGCTTTGAACTTCAAAATTGGCGTGCTATTTCGATTGAACCTAAGCCACAAGTTACCACCGCTTCACTCTGTACTGTAGTTAACATTCCATTGATTCTTGTCCATTCGAGCTTGATGAACGAATGAATGAACGTTGCTAAACAGCCGCGGAACGTTTCGAATCGTAGCTCTAACGTTTGCTAACCGTTCATTTTGAGGGATGAATGACTGGAAGTTTTATACTAAGACTATTAGCAAAGTTGCCAAGAATGTTAGAACTGAGAACCTAAATCTTGAAGTTAAACAATGTACGGTCTATACATTCATTGCCGTATGTTTAACAAGCAAACGACTTTGTCCACGTTTACCTAAGATTTTAACCTGGAGAGGAATAAAAAGCACCTGTATACGTTAGTCCCGTTTATAAACTACTTGTATACCAAATTTAATGTGTTCAGCCATGTTGGCGTGAATGAGTAACCAACATCCGTCGATCCCTCCATCCTCAAAAGCCTTCGCATTTATACCTAATAAAATAGGATTAAAAAAACAAAAGAGTGAGAAATTAAAAAACATGTTTAATCTTCCGAAAAACAGTGTATATGCAAGTGGGCTGTTCTACAACATTAGTTTTTGAACGTAGCAAAAAGGCAGGAAGCCACGTGAAAGCCACTCAGCGAGTCGGCGTATTACTTTAGGTAACGATTCACGCTAAAGCAGGGTGTATCTGTTTTGGGTCTGCATATTAAATGTTTGTGTTTCCGGTAGTTTCCGTTTCCCCGGGATATTATGCCCGGGGATTAAGTTGGTGAGTTACCCAGAACGTATTAGTGTAAGTTCTTGACACGTACATATGTAATAGGTGTAATAGGTGTGTATAAACTTTAAGACACCAAGGAAGGTAAACACTGTAGTCATGTCATTGCTAATAAAATCTATTTTGAGAAGTAAGCACAACTAATCGTTTTATTAAGATAAAAAATAATAAAGAACATGCGAGTACCTACGGCCTATCTATAGCGCAGGAGACATAGAAAATCCTAATTATACCTATATATGACCTAGGACTTTTTTCTTTCAGCATTAACTTAATAAGATATTTTTATAATATTTCTAAAAAGAAATGTAAACATAATTTAGCATAATTAAAAAGTAGAGTAATTTAAAAACGATGTGGTTTCAGCACTTGCAGCAAAACTACGCTAAAGCTCACGGGGCGAAAGTCGAAAGAGCATACAGGAGGCACGTTCAGCTCGTCCAGCTTATAACACTTGTTGCTCCTTCCTCGAGCTTCGTACCTGTGTAAAAACGCATTTAATGTATCGGTTTTATTAAGAAAGATTTTACTTCTTTTAATCATAATTACCCATATTCGAGCAAAGAAACGTTTTTATTTTTCGTTATCGTTTCGACACTTTTCCTCGAAATAAGCGCAGTGCTTCACAAAAGGTTATAAGGTCGAACCAGGTGAATTTCAACAGCCTTACCCCGTTACAAATCAATGTTTAAAATTTTAATGTCCTTCACCAATTTGAATTAATTTTGGCATCAATTTAATATTTTTCCTGAAGAAAACTTGTCCATTATCAGAGAATAGCCTAATTAAAATTGACGTGTATTGCAGTAAAACTACACGAACACCCTGCGTAGCGCGGGTCGAAAGAGCCGTAAGAGCGTGCGGGAGGCACGTTTCGCTCGTCGAGCTTATGACGCGCCTACAGGAAGATACTAAGCTTTTTGGAGTTCTGTACCTGAAAGGAAAAAATCCAGATTAATATTGTAAGTGGATGCGTGACTTTAAGGGGCTAAGGTTAACGCCTTAAAAATGTTACTTCCAGGTGAGCTATGGGGACGGTGTTAACCTGCAATAGAACAGAAATAAGCAATTACTTTTTTTTCTTCAATAGCCTAAATTACCTATCGAATTTTTTTATAATTTGCTTTTTATTCTGCTTTATCTTTAATATAATATTTAACCATTACTATGCCGAGTCAGAACATAGAGTCATTTCCTAAAAAGTGTATTTTTAATTAAACGATTTATAGAAATACAATTTTGTTAAACTAAATTTTGTAGCACACAAGAGTGAAAATAAACGTAATTTGACGTCAAGAGCTGAGCCAACAGTTTAGAGCTTATTGATTTTGGTTTCCAATGGACGTCTAAATAAATTTCTCGATAAAATAGGTAAACAGTAATCCGATTAAATTGTATTCCATAAACGACTTACTATTGATTAATTCGTTTGGCTTTAAAGTGTTAGGTCAATGTCTGTCGTTGATCTTAATTTATTTTACAAATTTCAATCATGCGGATGATCTGATTAAACAACCATGTTGTAAATCCAGTTAAATATCATAAATATTTAAGTACGTAAATAAAAGGTAATTCATAATATATTTAATAAGCACCAAAAGCTTAATGACGGTATAAACAGCTTATGACATCGCAATTATCAAAAATTTAATTAATAGCGTCTCAACATTTAATCACACTTTAATCTTCCTATTTCAGAAGTGCAGGATTCTGAGTTTAAAACTCTTGCTTGTTAGCTTCTGACCTGCAAGTAAAGAGGTCGACGTAAATTCATTTTTAATATCTTGGCTAGAGCAAATGTTGGTCAACCACGTTAGTGCCGCGTATTTCTTTCAAGAATTAGGCCAGCACGCGAGTCGCGACACGATTTGCATCACGGCACGTTACTTGAGCATCGCGGGTCAAGTCTTTTCCTTTGCCACTGTGCCTATTTGCTCTTTTTACGCGGCACTTTTAATAGTACTTCGCATGTGTTAGTTACCCCTCAGTTGCGTATTGGTTTTTTATATAAATATAGTGAGCCTGTTCTTTCAAGACGTTATTTAGCTGGTTTCTTATGAATCAAGCTCTCTTTTTAATTTTTCAGTTTTTTTTAATCTAAACGGCAACCGTAAAATACGTAGTTCCTTATAAATCTGTTCTAAGATTTATTTATGAAAAATAAATAACGTTACGGTGATAGTATTATCTTCGTAATATGCTCATTTAAACAAAGATTTGGCTCAGTGATATTAAGTATATACCAGTATTTCAAACATTAGTTTTTTGTTCGAGGTTTGGTGAAATAGTTTTCGATATCAGCTTGCATTATATCTTGGTCATAAATATTGTGACAATTAATTAAATACTTAAACAAAAGCAACGAAAAAACGAAACTAAAACGTGCCAATTACACTCAAAATCGGTCACGTAACGAATTAAAAGTGAATCAGCGGCATCCCTTCAGGGAAAGCAAACAATTAAACTTGCGCGTCGATAAAAACTCCCAAACAAACCGCTCGGAAACAATTAAATATCACAACTTTCCCGAATCAATTAGTTGCAATGTTGGCATTTGCAAAACTTTGTCACTGAGTTGGGATACGATAATACGCGACTTCCCCTTCATTGTAAGTTAATAAGTATATCTATGTACTAGTGTGTACCTGTGTCGGTTATGTAAAAGTATGTATATAACTAAATTTAAATCTTTCCCCTTTACAATTTTAGAACAGTCAACCTATGTTTCTTAATTTAATCGTATTAGGTACGTAATGTTAAATTATATGCCCACTGACCTAAAAGCACCTACTGAAACAAAGTGGAGCTTACTGATGCATTCTTTCTCAATTAGAGTTAAAACTAACAAATCTACAGGAATATCCACGCACGAGACAAAATTTGTTCATGATTTAGTAAATAATTGAAGTACTTCTTCAATCAATAAAAACTACCCAACAAACTACCTAGCAATTAAGCAACTCTCAGAAGCCATTTAGTCGCAATGTTGACTTTTTATACAACTTCGGTGAAGGTTCATTACGTCGGTAGAGTTCATGCTAATTATAACATTTTGTTGAAATTTCGAAACATTAAAAGTTTACCACGTGGCATAATAAATATAGCATACCTATCGACCTTATTATTGTTGATCATATAAAAGCGATAGAAAAGCGTGCCACTGGAATTCGAACCTGGACCTTCTGATTAAGAAATTTAATTAAATCATAGAATGACACTACTTCAGAAAACAAAAACCTGGCTATTAAGACCTGGGGGCGCTTATGAAATCAATAATATCATACCATTCTCAGAGAACTAACGTATCACGTTCACTCATTAAATTTTGATAGGAACTTACACTAATTGGTAGAATTATTACCATATTCCTTTGTGGGGATTAATTTAAGCGAGCCACAAGCCCAAACCCCAACACATTATTTAAATTTTAATGCGGTTTCGAGTGTGTTACATTTTCGTATAATGTTTGGTTTGTCGCGTAATACTTCCTACTGACGAACTTTATGAAATTAATCTGTCTATAGAAATTTAAAAAGAAAACTTTATACGACATTTTGTATGGATAACATGGGTGTACATTATATTTTTCTAGATTCTTCCGGTCCAGGCAAAACACATACACACATCCTACGTGTCTGTGTAGGTAAGAAGACAACCCACATTTTTGTAATGTATTTTTAAACATTTCCTGGTGTCAGGTCTATTTACATATATTAGCATAATAAAAATACACAAAAGCGTAAGATTTACGTGAACAATAAAAAGAAATGGGAATGAAGCGCAATACACTTACGAACATGAAAGCTCCAGAGATTGAAACAGTATTCCACGCAATAGTAATCGTTATTTTCAATTTGTTTACACGACGACGTCTGTGCGTATAGCTTCTGTTTATATTGTTGCTCTATATCACTGTAGTACGTATAATGTATTTTGAATAAAATGTTATTTTAAAAGTGCAATTGTTTAATACAAGATATGAGAAAAGTTCGCGAATAGTAGCGCCCTGACTACAAGCTAAAGAAAACATAGAAGTCTCAGAGCGGGTCGTTATCTAGTTATATTCAATCTATTTTTTTTTAAGATAATGAAATGAAATGAATGAAAATGAAAATCATTTATTTGCACGAATATGGGTTAGTTTAAGGTCTTACAGGGCATTTTGATCAATCCATATTCACCTTCTCAGGTATGCAAATTAAGAAGTTACAGAACAGTACAATAATTTAAAAATAAAATAAAAGTAATGTTAATATTACAATTGAATAAAACTTATAACTAAGTATATAATTATCTACATAATTTGATCGACAAGTTTCTTGACATAACCTACGTCATTATTTTATTGTTAGTAAAACTCAAAATACTTTACAGACCATTATAGGTCTCCCTAAGAATTCAATTACGCTGTTATTCAATTTAAAAACACTGTGCTTACCTACAGAGAGAAAATCCCATTAAATAGAATTTAAATCCCTATTAAAAGGAGAAGATCTATCAAATTACAATTTGGCTACAAGTTCCTTTAGAAGGTTACAAGTTATTTTACTATAACTTTCATAACCGGATGGGAAACCAGAACGTCCGTCTTTCTTTGATTAGACTGGTTGTCGGAGATACTTTATTAGAAGCAGCAACATACCACGACCTCAGATAAGATTTCTTTTCTATATGAGGTTGGACGGAAGTGTCAACGACTTACAAAGATCACCCACAATCAGATACTGCATTCCTCTTTGTTACACATTTACCAAACAAATTGCCGGCACACAAAAGAAACAGCTTCTTTTGTGGAGTTTGCGCTTCACTTTCCCACAAAGAGTCACTATTATTACTGTCTTTTATAAAGCGCCTACACAAAGCGTTCAGCAATCAACGCTTAATTCTAATTTTGGACCAAGTACGAAATTTCTGCGTCAATTTCCGAATTACAATTCTATCCACCCTCTAGCGTTTCATGTTCATGACAAAGGCCTACCTTTATTGCAACTTCGCCCTCCAACCAGGTGGATCTCAAGGTCAAGGGTTGGTTGGTAAAAGAAAATCTATTATTTTTTATATCTTTTCATTTTCTTTATATTTAGTTTATATGGGATTATTCTTTCCGTTTCATATATTGTTCGCAAAGCAAAATTTAGTGTAAAATATTTCAATGAGGCATTTGCTCTACCCACCAAAATCTCAATAAGTATTTAAATTTTCATTTCGACGTATGCTTATTGACCTAATGTACCATGTCTTCCACTCAATTCATATAGGACGGGTGAAATCTTCCTGATTTACTATTCTGGTCATGTGTGGGTGGGTAGGCACATCTTACATTTATCTTAACGGATATCTAATGACCTTAAACTAAAGTGGATGTATGTAGGATGAAATTATAATAACAAGTGATTAAAGAATTCACAATGCAATCTTGTAATTATTAACGAGTACCTATTTGTAACTGTTTTAGTTTTTAGGTGAGAGAGCTATATTAGCTCGCCCAAAAGATACCTTACCGCTAACTACTAACCTGCCGAATATAAACACTATCGCTAAGCTGTACGAATAGTATCTACAGTTAATGTGTACAATTATTATGCTAAGTTGTCAGACAGACTGACACGTGACATACTAATGACTGACCATTGGTTTCAAAGGGCCCAGGATCGGGTGGAGTGACGTCTATTAGGGGAGGTCCGTGTCTAGTAGACAACAAAGCTGAAAAGAAGACGAAGCAGTTATCCATGGAAACAGACCTCAAGTAGGATAGTAAAAACTTAAAGTAACCTTAATTTTATCTAAAATCTTATGTTTGCCTGTTTAAAATGAGGTATAATAATATCCCATTTCTAATAGGCCTTATTAACCTTTCTTTTACCCTTTACGCTTTAATGAAACGGTACATCAAAGCGCCCTAATTAAAAGAACATTTAGGCTTTAACTAATCATCGTGTTGTCCTTTCATAGCCTTTCAAAGCCAGTGTATAATATTTACTAGGGTTTTATACAAAGATCCCCAAAAAGTTAGATTTATTTCCATTTAGGAGGAGGATATGAAAGTTATATTTCTATTATAATTACTTTTTATGAATATTTATAGCACAGTATGCTATAAACGTACTTAAGCCAGTCATTTTAACATCAACATCATAACTCATGAGGAAGCCTTTAATCAAGCCTTTATAATTTTAACCCACTGCATTAAAATATGTAATCTTAAATTCCTAACATACTTATTCTATTCGTATTTTCAAGTAGGTACAATGTTGTTGCAATTTTGTAATACTTAAAATCTAGAGTTAGGTTTATGAATTTGAAATGCAAAATTTTGTTGGCAGAATTTCTCTACCAATATCGAGTCCTTATTGGCACGCACAGGGTAACTGTCAATACCACAACGTGGATGTTCTAGTTGACCAAATAAAAATATCTAGTTCCCAATAGTCAAATCCTGTTTGTCAGTCTCTCCCAAATAGAAAGGAAAAATAAACTGAACGGACCTCTGCAGTATCAAGAATTTTGTTATTAAAAACTAGCAAATTGGAACTTTGTTTATGGATAGGTAGGATTGACATAGGTATAACAGGACCAAGCAATATTGACAGTAATATTATTGAACATCGGTGCACTAACAATTGAATAGGTATCATGGGAACACTGATTAGGTAAATAAACAAAATCAATCGAGTGTAACAGTAAAAGTTGAAGAGTTGCGTCGCGTAATATTTAATGTTGAACAGGAATTGCAACGGTTCCCGTCAAATCCTTCACCATCATTTAAAACTACCAACAGCGTTTTACTTCAAAAATAACAAGCGGCTTCAAATAGGCATACCTACTCGTAAATCATGAAATAGAAACGTCAGCTTACGTATTTGCTGGTAAAAAGCGAAATTTATGCCAAAGCGAACTTTATGCAAAAAATGAAGCCGAACGTCCTCCACAGCAAAAAATTCCGAGTCATTGGTTCCGTTCGCAGGTTGAATTCAGACAAACGTAAATAAGACTCGCGTCTCTTTGAGCAAATCGATGTAAACGAACAGAAAATAAATACTGTTCCATAAATTTTTCTGCCGCGTACAAAATGCCATGCAAATATCTTATACGCAGTCTTTTACTTTAAATCCTAACGCGTATTTTTAATACACAAATGCAAACAATTATTTTCTTTATTTTGATAATCTTTTAAAAGTATCATTTCAAAATAGGAATATGCAATGTCATCGTTCGTGGATGCAGTTCCTTTGTATCAGGGTTTAACAAACTCGAAGAATATTATTATTGGCACAGACCTCTAGGCTGACCTTTACCTATGCCTATGCCACGTTGAACTTTTCAAGGCTTCAAACAAACACATGCGCTACATTGTCACTAACTTTTTCCAACAGAATTCCGCATCAACGACTAATGTGTTTGTGTATACTTCAAGCACGAACGTACTAGAAACAGTCCAATTCCACATCAAAAAACATGCTATAATAACCGAAATGCTCACAGCAACTAGGACTAAATACTCTAGACGGCAACTTCATACCAAAAATATGCCATAATACAAATGACTCAAATAAAAAAGGTCTTAAATAATGCAATGTAGACAGGCAAATATTACAGCCCAAGCCTAGTTTTGATAAGGGAAAAATATTTACATAAGTATTGTTCGCGCAGCCAACGTTCATAACAGGCGTGGTTGGTGCTGCGGTCTACGTCCAATTTACCTTTGAGCTTCGCAAAGGCGAATCTATGAAAGCCGGTATGCTACAAAGTTGCCAACATAGCTATGAGTTAATACGTTTTAGAATAATTAGAGCGTATTGAAAACTGGATTAAACTTACCTTGGTATAAAAGAACACAAGTTTTTGTATATTTATATTTAGAAGTGATAAAGGAAATCATTTTATTAGGTCATATTTATTGACCTTTCACAGTCATACATCGTTTAATTATTTTTTTCTCATTATATTCTATATTTATTAAAGTTTGTAATTTTATAACAATTTAAGAATGTGTGACTCGTGTCAGAGATTTGAAATACGGACTAGGTACGATATCACATTTGGTATCTTTTCATACGTATATCAAGTTTATTGGTTCAACAGTAAATCCGATTCGCCATAACTGGCCTTGCGTGAAATTGCTATCGAGGTTCTAAATCGTAACTTCGCCGTATCATGCTCAAAAACCATTTTTATAAATGAACAAGTATTGCGCTACGGTGACCAAAGACCATTTCGATTTGCATTTTAGATGATTTTCTATATACTTTTGTATGAACAATGCTTAGAAGCAGATCATGAGCGATCGAAAAAAAGGATCATTCGGCATCGTCTAGGACTCTGGCTAGATTAATGTTTGCTAGAAGTAGTCGTAACTAACTTCCACACGCCAGAGGGCACGTGAAGACGTTGGTCCCGGTTGTTATCGATAAAGCCGTCGTCGAACCTCGTCGGAGATTGGGTGGTTTGCAAATAGTACGTGACTGGTTGGCCACCGAACCTTATCTCTAACTAGCTATCCTCATTATTTGATGAAGTAATAAATTATAATTATTTATCTATTATTTGCAGTGACCACTTAACCTGTGGTTAAAAATTGATGTCAAGAAGCAAATTATCCTTATGCCTATAAGTACTAAATATCCTTAAATTTAAACATAATTAACAAAAATATTTTAATGCATGTAAGCTATCCAGGTTTATCAAATCGTCGTTGTCAAGGTTCTTAGAAAGATTAAACATTAATGTGAAAGGTAAGCTAGACTACGACTGAATAACTTAAACGATGCTACAAGGCTGCAATAAACAATGATTTTGATATAATAGCATAATCCAAAAGCTTGTAATATAAAGCAATAAAACAAAATGGGGATATAATTTTCCGGTCCGGATGTTCGGCGTTTTCCCTAAAGTCAGAAACAGTGATTTACAATAATTACCAAGGTTCTACCACATAAACATTATAAACGGAAGCGTTCTGATCGGATAAAACATGGTACCTATCTGGTGCTTTATTAAATCTTGGTTGTGCTTAATTAAAGTAGAATGTGCTTGTACAATGATTTTTAGCCATTTTTATGCATAAGCTAAAAAAATCACGTAGAACGCAGTCCTGTTTACACTGCAAGTGTTCACTCTTGCTCCGATACTTTGGCTGGTAATTCCATAGTATCGCACCCAGCAAATTCTTCATTCTATTGTGTTTCGGCTAAGGAGGTGTGGTTACAGGGGACACTTCATTCACGGGAACGTTAAGATGTGTGAGGACTGAGGTCCTCATGAGTAGCAGCGCAACCGCATACGATCTCAGATAGATGTTACTTTTTCTTATGTAAGGTTCGACGTGGGTGTCCGTTAGATTCTTCCGCTGATAACTTGTATTTATGTACTTCTTTATCAGATACATAAACCCTCCTAGTTTTTATTAAACATCCGTAGTTTCGTTGAGATATTTATTTGAGGTAACCAACAAAGGATTCCGACACTGCGAACAATGCTAATCGCGATTCCGCGTTATTGAATCCCGAAAGACGGTTTGGGTTTTGTTTATCTTCTTTTAAATACGTACTTAAACAAGCGTAAGGTATGTAAGTATGAACGTGTTTTTTTAATACTTTATGTTGTTAATAGTAAGTGTTGTTTTAAAACACTGTGTACGTCAGCCCTGTGTATTAAAGTAGTTGTGAAGTCGTAAAATATAATTAACGCCCATCAGAACAGAAACAGAACGTAATGCAAAGCTGTAATTTATGTATTGGAATAACAATTATTATCGTTGTAATATTGATTACAAATTGAACCCGGTAACAGTGTCCCGCTAGTTGAATCGATATCTACTTACTTACATACATACTCGTAGTTTTTCATTGTAAATTATATGTACCTACTACGGGTTTGTAGGTCTTATTAAGATCTACAAAAAAGTCCGCGAGAGCACATATCTAACTATCATAGTTTAGTCACAATAACCGCAAGTTCTAAAATCCACGCGGGCGAAGCCGCGCGCACAGTCTAGTTATAGGTATAAAGTTTTCACAAATAAGATTGATCAATCTATATTTCCTATTTTTAGTTATTTTACCTTTTCCTTGTCTTTGTTGCTTGGCAGATTTTCCAAGGACACATAAATGGTGGTTTAATAACAGCGTACACGCACATAATACGTAGAAGCTAGCGCACGGCGTGGTGCGGTTATGTCACTCCATACAGCAACACAGCTGTGGCGACATATTCGGAACTCTTAGGTGTTTTATGCCAGAGAGATTCAATTAATAATTTTATTTATTATGAATCCCTAAACCTTTAATTGCCAGCCAGATCAATTTATTTCGTTTTAGCTTCCAAAACCGTATGGTTTCTTTACAGATTTCGAAGAAAGAGAACGTGTTACCTCGTTCTTATCAACAAACAGCGTGTTGCAGTTATGCCTTTACATACAATATTTGTTGTGATTACATACCTCTGTTACAGTAGGTACAGATAGGTAGTCTGTTACAGTATAGGTAGGATTATACTAAAAACTATATTAATTTACTTTACTGTAACTCTGAAAACTGTAACGATTATTGATAGATCTTCCAAAAACTTATGCGATGAATACATAGCCGCGAACAAGTCAGCAAGCGATATGAAACGCTGTAGGTGCCATGAACACACAAAAGCTAACACACAACAACACCCAGACTAGACACATTTAAATCTCTGCTCCGCTGGGAATCGAACCCAAGTGCCCAGCGCAGCGCACCAGCAGCATCTTACCCACTGCGCCACGTAGGTTAAGTGTATATTAATAAAATTACATCAATGATAAAATCAATTTACTTCATTTTATCCTCCGAATCGTTTCTTGGCAGATTTTCCAAAGACCCACATGGCAGTTACACAACCGCGTGCAATTAACCGCGCGACGTGATATGGTTGTGTCGTGCTATACAGCGCCTGCGGAGAGCTGAATTAGATTAACCGTCTTGTTTGCTGTCAACAGATTTTGGAGTATAGAAAAGTTCTTGTAAATAATTATTAATAAACTATAATATAAAAATATGCATGATGTTGCTCTATTATATTTGTTGATAGGAGTAAAATTCAAAAGTACTCAGTCTGTGTCCGAATTGAATTTTTGAGAAACTTTCTATAACCTATTTAAAGTTCCTCAAAAATTCAATAACTGTATTCGGCGCCATTGAGTAAACACAATGCACTTTTTATTACGATTTTCCGTCTACATACACATCTAACTGCAGCGGTTAGACCTTTCACAAATTGTTGCACGACATGGTGCGGTTATGTCGCTCCATTCAGCCAGTGCAGTCGACAACATTTACAGATCTACGTTTACAGGATTTGGTGAATAGGTAGGAAATAGTAGGAATACGTATAATACCTATTGGAGGGTTTTGAGTGTATGGTACCTATACTATTTTATTGGTAGGTATAATAATGCTTAAAATACCAAAGTTTTTATAAGGATTACAACCCTTTTTAGCAGTAATAAAAGGATGTCTTGATTGATTGATTTTAATCGTTTATTTTTATAAAAATTAAATATCACCTGCTGTTACGGTGAAGGAAAACATCGTGAGGAAACCTGCATGCCTGAGAGTTCCGAAAAAAAAAAAGTTCTCAAAGGCATGTGAAGTCCACCAACCCGCACTAGGCCAGCGTGGTGGACTAAGGCCTATATCCTTCTCATTGTGAGAGGAGACCCGACCCTGTAGTGGGTCATTATTGGGTTACTGACAATCGTTTATTTGAAGTGCAAATCTTTTTTTATCTATAAATGGAACAAACAATAAAAAAGAACTGTTTCCAATTCTTTTTAATAACAACAATAAAACAGTAAATTGAAAAAACTGTAAAGTTTAATCTGAACAAATTATTTAACTATATATTTTCGAAGCCGATAAAATTGCACGTTAAAGTTATTCATAAAACAGTAACTATGCGGTTATACAATTAAGCCGGAACAACGTGGTGCGGTCATGCCACCCAATAATAATGGTGAAAATAACCACCAGCGATACCTTTTCCTTTGCTGCTTAAAGGGATAAATAACTTATTGTTTAAATTAGGAATACAACAAGTTTCCTTTGTGTATTGTTTTCTACAAGTAAGGCCCATTCATTTGATTTATTGAGTGGGTCTTACAAAAACATGTAATCCGCAATTTTTTGGGCGGCCATTCTGGGTTGACTACAACATAAATAGAGTATAAAATTTACATTGTCATCAAAACTTAATAAAGGTGTAGATATATCAAATTTCAACTCAAGGTAATAAGTACCTTTAAACAAATAAAGGTTTGTACTTATATTATTACGGTTAATGTTAAGGTAACAGACTATTTTTACTGTAACTTTAGGCTGTATTAAATTAAGTCGTTACTTCAACTTTGGATGTCCGAACATTTTCAACTCCAATTTGTCAACTTTATACAAGTGGTATCAATTTACAAATTTACTGAAAGTTTTAATAGAGTTTTAAAACTAGTACAACATGTCGACTTCATTAGTAAGTCAGCAATCAAAACACATTAATAGGCAGATCCTTTTTGACGTCATTGTACATAATAGTTAAGTACATATGTGTATTTTAGATATTCAAATGTTTGTTTCTTCATGGCGCAAAAAAAAGGATTATTCCTACATAGATCATAGGCTATTTGCTTTGTTATTTATATTTACTACATAGAATAAATTTGTTTAGTCCTTTAGCACTGCAATAAAGATTCCCAGTTTCCTTTTATTTATCCTTCCTTCTTCTTCCTTATTTTTAAAAATTGCTAACGCATAATGATGAAACCTAAACCTAAGAAAGAAAGTGTATGCTAGAGGGGACAATTGTTTGCCCAAAATTTGTCAGAAATACGAGAAGCCGATTGAACTACAATTATTATATCACCTAAAACTGACCAAAAACATTCGTTACGATAGTTATTTACTTATAGAATAAGTTTATGATTAAGGCGCTGATAACATGTAATTCAGCAAATTTGTCTACTTAGCACTCAAATAAATGAAGTGCGTGAAAAAATCAATTGAAAATACGATAAAAATTACTATGATTTATTGCAACAATTCGCTGATACTAAATACGTTCACATCGACGAACATCGACTGGCGGGAGTACAAAGTACAGAGTACAGAGAGAAGTCCAGCTTCATACTTTAGCGGCGTAATACGTAAGTAGTGGACCAACGGAAAACTGGTGATGTACGATACCTATACTGGTATGTAACTGTGAAATTTCTTCCAAAGGTACAAAAATATTCGTGTTTATACAGCAATTAACTTGCTGTGAGTTAAAATCATCTTCCAAGTATTCTCTTGCCGCTATTATATTTTTTTCTTAATACTATATTTGGCTACGATATTATTATATCGTTTTCGTGTAGGTATAGCTACCGCTCTTTGTGACGATACACCTCTGAAGAGATTACTCTCTTCAGAGCCTTATTCTATCGTATAGCTCTAGGTTCTAACTCTATAAACCTTCTGCACTCTGCGTGTTTTGTGCACCAGGCAATAAAATGGTTGGTTGGATTAAAGTCCCACTTTCAAGCAATATTCATCATTTGCGGGCGCACGGACACGTAACCGCAAATCGTTTCGACCAAAATCAATTGTAAATATAAATCACTATTAAATTATTGCTTTATGTCCTAATGCTTTCCATGTATTTGTATCCAACGCGCACGAAATAACCATATTATACAAAGTGTACAATTAAGGCGCCAAATTTGATAGATAAGGTATAATATATTAAGATAGAAAATAATGGTACAGATAAATATGTACTTGTCACACTTATTTATCCACGAACCCGCATTAGGCCAACATGATGAACTTAGGCCCACTTCCTTCTCATTTTGATACCCTCCCCGATAGAAATCTGTAACCGGTTAGCGCAGTGGATGACTTCAAACTCATGACCCCACCCTATGATTCACTGTATCATGAAAGCAATCAACATCCACAAGACAAAAACACACTTGAAGGCTCAAAACAGTTTAATTATCTCTACTTATATTAAAAATCTGTAGATAATCGTTTATTTCATAAATCAATAGTCCCGTAGAATAAAGTACAAGATAAACTTATCAACAATATAAATTCGTTATCGTCGGTCATACCAATTTACTGGAACAAACATAAAATGAGACTGGTATGTTCCAAGGTACGTTTGTGAACCGATCGATATCGTAGCAAGTACGGTTTGTAAAGATCTCTATAAAATCGTAAGAAGATTTTAGCAATTTCAGTACCCAATGTTGTTAGTTTCATCAAATAATGGCTGGCTAGCAATATGTCGCTTTAAATAGAACTGCGATTTTTAAAGTGTCATTGACACACTTTTTGAAACAATTGGTACCTACTCTCTGTTTTAAAATTGTTTTTTTTTATTAAAGACAAGTTCGTCGGCAGAACATAGCTGGATGCCTTCTTATCGAACCTGTTGCTAAACAACAAGTTTCAAAAGACGGGATAGTAGATCCTACCACAAGTTTAAACATATCGTTAGATGCCTGTCCTGCAGATAAAGGAGTTTTTAAGTTTGTGACTCTTGGTCAATACCTATATATAGTCGATCAAGTAAGAACGTGTTGATGTTTACTTTAAAAAAAAATGCCTAATGATTTTTTTTAAATATATTAATATATTTATGACAAGTAAAAGAAAAATGCAAATACATTAATAAACTGTCCAATCGCCATTGGCATTAATAATCGCCTGACATCTTCGAGGCATGCTCTCGACCAAATTCACAGCGTATTCTGCTGACAAGGATCTCCAAATGTGACGAATTCTTCGACATAACTTTTTTAAAGAGAAGACTTTTATACCACGGAGTTTTTGCTTAATGTATGCCCATACGTTTTCCATGGGATTGGCGTCTGGAGATTGCGATGGCCATTCAAGTACTTTAACGCCGCAGTGAATCTTCCACTCGGTACAGAGTTTGCTCTTGTGTTTGGGGTCATTGTCTTCCTGAAGAAACCACTCCTCGTTCTTCTTAATAAACCAACGTTTGGCAGTCGGTATAAAACATTTTTTATAAATTTCAAGCATTTTTGCGGCAATTAAGTTGCTGGTAAACAGGTACAGAGAACCGAAACCCTTTTTTGAAAAACAGCCCCAAAGGTGCACTTTCACTGGATACTTAACAGTTTTTTCCACCAATTTATTGAAAGAGGTACACCAGGCTCGCTTAATACTAATATTCCCCCAAACAGAACACTCGTCTGTGAAGATAATATTGTCCCAGTTTCGATTAATATTGCTTTTTGCCCAAGCGAGACGTTTTTTAAGATGTTTTTCACTTAACAAACCTTTCTTTAATGTACTTCGATATTTAATACCTTGATCATGTAGATGATTTCGAATAGTTTCGTACGATATATTTAAACCTTTCTTTCTTAATATAGCTTCTCCTTTCCTCAATGTTAATGTAGGATCCCGTAAAAACAAATTCGTTATCTGTCGTTTGATGCGCGGGGTTACTTTTCCTTTAACACCACGTTCCGGTAAATCATCAACAGTTTTAGTATCTTTATACCGCTTTACCCACTTACGCACGAACGAAGTTGATTTTTTCATATATTTAGCAGCCGCAACATAGCTTAATTTTGGGCCTCTGGGATGAGAACAAAGGAATACTGCTTCGAAGCGAGACGCGTACGCTGCACTCATTGCGCAATACGTGAATACCCGACGGAATATCAAGGTCGACTGAATGTTTTTGGTAATGCATGAAAGAGACGAAGTTCCTTTATTCATTTATAAAATTGAAAAGACAATATCTTTTCTCAAAGGTTCGTAATGTTAAACACGCTCTTACTTGACAGTGTATAACCTACCATTGTCAGCAATTGGTCTCAGTAATGAAAATGAAAACTCAAAACGTCAACGCGATGAAATTTCCAGATATCCCTTTGATTCTGTCCTGAAATTTGGTGTCTAACGACGGGGCATAGTTTCCGAGCCTCTAACTTTTAATTCGAGGATCGCCACACGTTTACGACTGGCAGTCCACAGACTCCCGATGCCATCAGTCCGTTCCCGCGTCATGATAAAACCGACCGATAAAACTGGAAGCGCCTGTTAACAACCCCCGTAAATCCGGCACCAGTTTGCTTTTAATACCCGGAATACTCGGTTTCTCCTTGTTTACATCAGGAGTTTCATACAGCTATACGTTGTACAAACATTAGACTGCAGGCAAAGTTCTGAACAGCATCGAGGCGAACTAACTTTTTGCATAATATCTAACTTTTTGTAAACAAATAAACTACGAACTAATGCCAAGAACTGCTTACGTTAGGATGGAGCTCATTATACGTGGGTTTAATATATGCGGGGGTACATTTATAATATTATAACGAGTGCTTATTTAGTGAATAGCTTTAGAAACAAAACTTGAACGTCAGGTCGGTGGTTTAAGGCCTAACGGGCGTGTTTTCAGTCACGCGAGGCCGCGGTACAAAAATGTTACGCACGCACAATAGCATTTCCATTAAAGCTTTTAAACGCTGAAGTAGGTGCTTATGTTATTCGTACGTTAATAGGTTTCCCCATAAAATATTCTCTTTAAGTTTGATTTGTATTTATCACTAGAGCAAAGGTCTTTTAGTGCTTTTAAAAGAGGTTACCTAAATGTCTTTATTTTTCGTAAGCGTCAAGGAAAGCATCTTACTTTTATATCCTTTTCAATGGCGATATTTGAAGAAGGTTTATGGTAATATTGGACTCTAATTACAAATGCAAACATTTGCCTATACACATAAGTTCGACACAGATTTTAATCAAACATCGACGTAAACAGCATGTGAAATTATCCTTTAGAAAGCTATCCGTCCATCATTCACATATAGATAATAATGAATGTCAGTCTATTGGTATATAAACTAGGCTGAACAGAGCGCGAAGCTGGAGGCAATTACAGACTTGTTAGTATAACTAGAACGAATGACCTGCCATACTCTACATACGAACGATTCTTCAATATCACTCTAGAATCACAATATTTTTATTGCTTTATGCATCTAATGAGACTGATTAATCTATTCGTCAGTTAAATTTCACCGTTGAAATCGAAAGCTAAACATTGAAAATGCCGAGCGCAGTCATTATTTCCTTAACTACAGAAATTTCATTTTACGCAAAATAAGTATCAATTGAATCAAATTCCATTTCAACGCTCGTTTGTTTTGTTTTAAAGGAGCCATGAAATATCCATTGAACTCGTTAACGGCTCGTTTAGTTGCGTTGTGTGCAGTCACGTTGACTACACCTCGAAATAGGATGAAATGAAATAATAGTACCTATCGATTGTTAATGATTTGATTTTGTTACAACTTCACTAATGTGTATAACATACTAGGTTTCACTATTCTGTTACACATGTGATGCAAATATTTGGAATAATAGTAATAATATATGTATCAATTAAGCACATACAAGCTACAAATATTATTAATAGTATTGGTAGTTTTTTATACATTAAACTAATTTAATTTAATATACTACAAATAGGTAGTTATATCAAAACGTAAATGCAAGCCAATTGAATCATTTAATCATAATCGCCATTTAGTTTCAACATTCAATCCCAAAATAAAGCATGTGCTAAGTTTTATCATTTGAATGAAATTTAAATTGAATTGAATTTAAATTGTATGTCATTTAAATCGAATGTCATTAAAATTTCCTGACTGATCAGTGATCATTGTTTCCTTTTGAAACAATGCAAAATTCATTATCCGCGAAATCAAGTACCAATTGAATCAAATTCCATTTCAACGCTGTTTTGTTTTAAAGGAATCATGAACTGTCCATTCTCGTTAGCAGCCCGTTGTGTGCAAATATTTGATCACACGTCGAAATAGGATGAAATTAAATAATAAATAATAACAAATATTGGAAGAAAACTCACACTCATTAAAACGACTGCAAATAGTGTAACCCCGTGTCCTAAACGTCATTCAAGTAACATTTGAAGTCATTCCACGACATCGTCATTTCGTACATACTGTAGAATATTCATACAGAGCCAATCAGGACAAGGCCTAATTGTTACAATAAGTACAACGAGATACCTTGCCTGTTATTTTTTTATAATCAGTTGACGCCACATTTTGAGATACGAGTAGTTATACTTATTCATTAAAAATCCCGAGCATATTCCTCGTCTAAGACTGGCGTCGTCAAGCTGCGGCGATGTCCCAAAGGGGTAAAATTTTCGTGCTTTCTTAATGGTCGTTAGTGTAAGATTCCTTCGGGACTATAAATACGAAAGATGTAGATGTTTGAAAGCATTTATTCTTGACATAAAATTGTTGGTAAGTTGAATTGAATTTGAATTAAATTTATCTTTAAGTTAAATAAAATTTTAACAAAATCTTCATGGTAGAATCATACAACCTTAACGCAATATCTACAATTTTTTTGTAATATTGTCTAAAAATAATTGTAAATCATCAAAAATGAACATTTCGTATATTAAAAAGTTAACACGAAGAAAAAAAATCAACGTACATTTATTAACTTTATTATGAAGTAGCTATAACTTCATAATTATTCAAACGTTGGAATAACATTATAATTATTACACAATCCATAGGTATACAACAACAACGTTAATCTTCTGCTGTCTCCTTTGCATAAAGAGATGTTTAAGTAATCTTGTAAGTAGATTTAAAAGTTAAATTCTGCAACAAAAACCAAAATAACACATGCAAATCAAAACATAAGTCAAGGCAGCGCTACCGGAACAAAATTGCAAGATGTCGAGCGTTCCGAACAAAACATATGAGCACTAGTGCAAAGTCACTTTCAAGGTGCTAATCTTGTTAATTAGCGGCGGTGCTGTACAAAAATACGTTTGCGCTGAGTTATTAATATTGTCCGCCCTTCCGCCGACCCTCTTCTATCCGGCACTTGGCATTTCTAGTAAGTATGTTTATAAAACTCTAATTTAAGCGAGTCATTAAACAGGCCAATTGAAATAATTGAATACCTTGATCGTTGCCATCCTGAATTCCATTCCCAGCGGAACAGAAATTTGAATGATAAATTTAATTTCTCTGTCTGTTCTCTTATGCGTATGTGCTCTTGTCGTGTGTCCGAGTATGAAGCTTGGTTTATTGTGCAATCATTAATTCGTAGTTGAAAAATTATTTAATAGAAGTAAGTATGTAAATATGTGTCATTTCATTCTATCGTCGCATCCCATTCTATTCAACTGCATTTCTTGCAGTCCATTTCATTCCTAACATTGTACAAGTCAACAACACACTTAAATGAGAAGACTAAAAGTCAAGGTGGCGCGACCGGAAAAACATTGCAGTAAGTCAATGTTTCCGTACAAAACATGTGACTGCGAATTCAAAACGTAATTTTCAAGGGAATATGCTAATCATGTAATTGTTAATTTTAGTGGCGCCTGCTGTCTTTGCGCTGTTGAGAAAAATATGTTTGCGGATGAGTTTTGTTACACATTAATACTGTCCGCACTTCCGCAGACCGCCTATTACCCGACTTCTAAGCGCATATTGAGTAACCAAGTACGTTGATCTGTAGCAATATAGTTTAGTAATGTGGTAAAACCAAAAACGCATAAAAATAAAAATTTTGAAATTCGAGGCAACTGACCGCACTAAAATTACGAAAACTCAAGCTTCAGTACAAAATATGTGACCGCAACTGCAAAAAGTAATTTTCAGGGGAATATGCTAATCCTGTTAATTAGCAGCGCCTGCTCTCCTTCCGCTGTTGAGAAAAATACGTTGGCGAGTGAGTTATGGTACACATTAATATTGTCCGCACTTCCGCAGACCGCCTATTACCCGGCTTCTAAGCGCGCTTTGAATTACGAGTAGGTTTTCTCGTTTCTGATAGGTTGAATTAATGTACAGTGTTGTGTATTAAAAAACCCTGCCCGGGTTAAATACGAGTATGTAGCCTTTTATACATGTAACAATACATTTAACAAACCTCCTTTACCTACGTGTGTTAGATTTCAAACGTGTTTCGGAGAATATTAAATATTTTTAAAATCTTTTTACAATTAGAAATCATATTTTGACTAACTCAGGTTAATAAAATAACAAACAAATACACAGTCTTTATTCAAAAAATTTTAGGATGTCTATGATACGAAATTCGTTTACTTTAATTAAACGAATACCTAAAATAATTTCAGCTATTAAAACAAAATCCTTATCGAATTTATTCTGGAAGCTGCAATTAATTGAACGTAATTTGGTTAATCTAGTAATAATAAAACAATAATTGAGCATTTTGTTGAGAAAAATCTGGTGGTCGGACGTGAGTTATGGCGGTCATTAATAATGTCCGCACTTCGCAACCGCCTATTACCCGGCTTCTGAGAGCTTCGAATCACTCCGCCCGATTCGTTTAAAATATCACTGCGCATTAAAAGCACACGACGATGCTTAAAAAAACAATTTTCCTTCTATTTTTATCTAACTACTAAAAGTGTTCTGCAAAAAATGGCTGTAAAAATGGCTATGGAAGTTATGTCTATTGCCTAACTATGTTACCTAGCTTTTTTCTATAATCTTAAAAGAATACGTAACTAAAGAATATCATAAATCAGAGAGAATGGTTGTAATGTGTGTATATTTATAAACGGCTGTCTTCACCTGAACTGACATTAATTAAATGGAAACAAACACAACCTTTGCTTAATTCAATTTTCGAAAATTACATCGATTACGATATTCCAAACTTAATGCTTAATTGGATCACCTTTCTTTTTATTAAAAAGACTACCCCTAAAAGCACACATAAAAAATTGGAACGTAATCCCACTACAAATAAAAATCGAATGCGTTAACGGAACAAAATATTTAACAAATCCGTATAAAACCTGAAAACAAAAAGATAGGGAGTAAAGAGCACTCCGGTAAATCAGTTGTACGTGTTACTGGATTTATGCACAAATAAAGCGACCACACCGCGCTCGGCCATCCCACGAAGTCATTTCAATTTAACACCGGCTATGCACGTATACAATAAATAAACGCAAACCATGCATATGGGCAATTCCTTCATTGCCGCTCATTAATATACTGGTTATAACTCTTAGATATTTAATCAGTAAATTGAAATAATTGCTATCCTTTTCGTGGGTTTAAACGGCGCGGGGTAGCACGATCCCACGCGAGCCGAGCCGTCTGTGTAGATGCGGCTAAGCTAAATACGAACGCAAGCCTGCTCGAAAACGCCTTGCTGCAGCAAGTGAGTTTGTTTAGACGGCGCGTATTAACACAAGCTGAGCCGAAGACGGCGCGCGCGCTGTTGATCCGTGTCAAAAAACCGACGTGATGGATCGTTTGAACTTTATCAAACCGCGCCGAGCGTGGCTGTGTAAGCCCCCCTTTATGATGAGAAGGGAGGGACCTTTAGACAAGTTACTGAAAAACCGAAGTCTCTACAGATTTCTTAGTACCTAACAGAACCAAGAACTTATGGCTAAAATAACCCAAAATCTAGCTCTATTTTGGAAAACTATTTCAGTCTCAGAGCACTTTCCTCCCACCTAAACTATATTTTTAGATTTTAACGTCGTCCATTAGGTAAGGCTGACCCAGCGGTACGCTAAGTGGCGATCGTCACATCATTACTCTTTCTTCGACCTCCCAATCCTAATTCCTAGCCACAACCAGTGAGATGTTAATATTTATTACCTAACAAAAGCTTTTAAGTTTCATACAAATAACACACATAGTAAACACATTTTCACACAATTACGCAAACACAAATGTGAAAAGCTTTAAAAAATAAGTTAAATAAAGTAAAATCTTAAGTAAAAATCATTAATATTTTCTTAGTCATTTACAATGCGGGTTATCAGTTTCATCAGATATGATACGGAATAAAAATATTTAAATGTAATTTTTTTACAAATTTTCACACCCCAGGTGCCATCAATTAATTTTTGAAGTGAAAAGCTTCTTTAGCGCCGCTGTACACTTTTTGGTATGGGTAAAAAATGTTAAAGTCGCGTCAGGAGTCAGGACAATCGCGTCGAAAATGCAAGCGAAAATGCGTAAGACGGAGGGAGACTGTTTATATGCCATTTATTTTTGCATGCATGAACTAAAAGTACTTGTCTCTTATTTGCAGTTTCGTAAGCTATTACGAGATGGAGCTATATTCTATTAATAGGTACATAACATTACATATAAACGGTAGAAAACGGAAAAATAATAAAGTAACGGAGGAAGGGTGTTTAAAATATGTATAAATTAAACAAAGTGCATCTATTAATGAAAAAAGTGACGACCACATAATGATAGTACTTTTATACTGATAAATAAAACAATTCGTGCGAAATTATTCCCTAACCATTACAAAATATTAAAAAATGCACAACGTTAATGTTCAAGTTTTCACTTCTGTCAGCACACCCGGAGTGCAACCCGTTGTTTTTCTTTTCATGTTCACAACAGACCAGTTGACATACTCGGTTTATTAATAAAATAAAGTAGAAAAATCATCGAAATAAAAATCTATTTTCTACCTACACATAGTAGACAATCCGTAAAAGACGTATGTTATCCAATCTATCTCCCTTAAGATTCCGATGCACACTTAAGGCGTCCATTAGAGGCTAATATTGACCCACCGACGCGCGGCGAACGGTAAGTGACCCTCGTCACATCATTACTCTTTCTTTGACCTCCGAGGTCTAGGGCCATCTTGTTAATTTATCACTGCATTGTCATATTCATAGATAGCGATCTATCCAAATAACAATGATACATAATATTGGAGTGCTGCTTTACTTATACTGTACCTAACTACTATTTTTTTAATTGAAAATCTGTGGTAAAATACTTTATTCGTTTAGGGAATAATTAAATTTTAAAAGCTGCCAATTGCGTAATATGATAGTGCATGCTTATCTCAGGAAGAATGAACCAATTTGAAAGAGATTTTGACCTTGTACTATTGTATAGAGGAAAATTCTGGGCAACGTATATTTTATTTTAAAAATATTAAGGATCCTTACGAAAACCCGTTCAAAATAATAAATACGGTAGAAGTAGGTACTTGGAGATGGTCTAAATCTTAATTAACACGTTCACTGCGGATCACACAGAATCGGCCCGCCACGGTGCTTACCGCCTGTGCGTACGGTAAAAACTACATCTTGCTCGCTGGTGCGGAACGATTATCTTAGGTATTTGTAGGAGTTAGACAGAGACAAATATAGATTTCGGCTCGTGGTGTCAAATGTAGATATTTGGCATTAAAACATCGTGGCGGGCTCTTTTCGACCACCATCGCACTGATGGTAAAAAACATCGCTCCTTGCGGCGGCGGGCCTATTGTGGTATATGACCGGTGCCGATCTGTTGCCGCAAGGAGCGCGCGCGCAAGCGTCGAGTCACCAGTCAGTGTTGTGCTGACAAATCAAAAGTAGTGGACATGTCCTAGAAAAAGGTCCAAAGAGAAGAAATTGTGCGCGGTGTTATGAAAAGCTGCGTCTAACTTTAGATTGCAAGGCGCTTCCTCGTAGAAAGTTAAGAAAATTAAAACATATTGCAACAAATGCAATCAATCTCTTTGCGTGCAGTGCTATAAAGAAAGACACATATAAGTTCACTGTTCTTGTCTGGCTCATGTGATTCGCTTAATACATACTTTTTATTTCTTTTACAATAATTCTGTTTTATTTTCGATAACCCAAATATTTTTGTCTGGCCCATCACTATGAAAAATACTTTCTAGTGCGATATCGGTCGTTTCCGACCTGACATTTTCCTTGGTTGATTTCTCAATTCCTGGTATTCAGATTCAGGGGCGAAGCGAATGTAAACAAATGGGGTTAATGATCATTTTAGCAGTATAAAAAAAATTATTATACACCACATATTCGCAAAGTTATAGCTCTTTAATCTTTCCTCGCGGTGTCAGGTCAAAAAGGATTGATACGCACTGTAGAAAAGGTCGATGGATGCATATTTGGACCGCCACCGCACCAGATGAAAGTTTTAAGGATTTTTGCCGCAGTGAGCGTGTTAAGGACTAAGGTATTTAAATAGAATATAAATAGAATATCTTTGACAACCGGGCAACTCCCCGGGCAAGCTCCCCAGGATAGGTGATTACTAACTACGTAAATGTAAATAGCATTAAACATTAACATTAAAATACTTAGTACTCTATCCCGGGTAGCTTGCCCGCTAAAATAGCTTTTAGATCATTTATTCATGTAAGAACTAAATTGACTGGTTTTATTTACTTTGAAGTCTTTTTTAGGACCATTAAATAAAAGGATCTTTCTGAAAAGGTTTTAACATTTGTTTAAGTAAGTATATCGCATTGCATAGTTGTGTTAATTTTGATCCATCGAGGTTAACTTACCCGTTAATCGCCGTAACTGGAACCGACCGTTGGCTATGCTAAATTGCCTAGGGCTGTAATTTTATACGATTCATCATTCCGCCACTGGCACGAGTGCCACAGCAAATTACGACCAATCACATAATGAACACTGTTTATGGCTGTTATTCTCAACTAATCCTTCTAAGTCACTCGTATTACAATTATAGCCTCATTATTATTTGATGGGTGGCTCATAGTAACTTCCTTCCCATCTAAGACGAAAATTACACAGAAGCTGTCACAGTCACTATAGGTTTTATGTTCAGATTGTAATTTTATCGTATAATTGATGCTCATATGTATCGCATTCCTAATTCATCTTTATAGTTAACTACTACTACGTACTCATACTGTAGCGTACCAAGGTTACATCGAATTTTAATCAAACGAGACTATGTGATATTTAGTAGATACTGCATTAACCTACGTAATGCATTAAGCAAAATCTTTATTTTTCTTTAATCAAAATTAATACAATGGCATAAATAACAATTTAGGTACCCATAGATACAATACATGTATACCTAAGAAAATAATTAAGTAGCAGTTTTAATTAAGTAGCAATTTATTAATATTATTAAGTAGACATAGTAAATTTAACAAGAAACAGGCGTAAATGCATCGTATTTTCTTTTCAAATTACGCCTTCAATCAAATTTTCATCACATATCGCCCACACAATGTAGTGAAGTCACTATACTTATCAATCTTGATTTAAAGGGTAATAGGAAAACAACAGCAGCCAAGGGAAGCCAATATTTCCAAACGACATCCATCATTCTTCGTTGCAATTTACATCGTGGTCTGGAGACCGCATTTTCCAGTCTTTTACCTCTTTGATGGAACATGAAATTGTACGTACCTACTATATAACCATCATTATATATCATAAGTGCAGTTGTATTAGGTATTAGGTAAATCATTAAAAATTAAAATATTGCAGTAATAATTAAATCATTAACATTTATGTCTAGAATAAAACAATTTATGTGTAAAAAGTATAAGGGGTAGGTATAAATGACAATCTTGCGTACATTTTTTTTTTAATTAATATTTTTGCAGATAAACGTGAAAGACATTAAAAATATATTGTTTTTTCAAGATTTTAAAATAAAAGATACAGCTCTTACCTACATCTGTGACTTCTGTTATTTATATAAGCGTATCGAAATACATAGCTAGATAACTATATCAAAGTTTAGATAGAAAATTATTCACTGATAGATGTCAAATACATTACATCCAATTAATAATCATTGACAAAGTATCTTACACGGAGCTAGACCAGCGAATAAAATACTTATGCGCAAAATATTGGATAAATATAGGTTCACCAACCGATATATTTCGTAACAAACTTTACCGCAAAAATGTGTTCATCATAGGGCGAGTGTAGGAATGTTTTCTGTCCCTCAATATTCTGTTTCGTAAGTTACGTAATGGAGAAAAGGTATCCCTAAAAGATTGGATAAAAAATGTACGATACAGGATTGGAAGAAGAATGTTGGATGGATAACAGTAGAATATTTATGCTCATTCTTCAATGTACTCTTAAGAATGCATTTCGTAAATAATAGCGCTACTTGGAAAATCGTATTGCCTTATTATTTACGACACATAGCTCGGGGAGAGATGAGTTTAATAAGAAATGAGTACGTTGACGCACGGATCTATTATCTGATTTTATCTTGGTATCACAGATAAAACATCCACTAATCCATGCGCGTCTAGTAAATTTTTATTAATATGAAAATGAAAAGAAAGGAGTTAAAATTCCAAATCACTTCAACAGTAATACACACATATTTGCTTACACACACATTTATGTGATCGATTAAGATTAAGGTTACCGGTCGTGGGTGTCATTGAAACAAACTCATTTATGTATTCCGCTGAATATATCGAACCCACACCGCTTCTGGGTAACCTCCAAAGGTCATCAAAATTTACATTTACGTAGTTGATAAATGATTTTTTTTTACAATTACTTTCATTTAAATAAAACAAATGATAGTATGGTAACGAATGGCCTGAAACTTTACAAACGGAATGGTTTGTTATAGAAATGTCTAAAGATGCGTTTCCACCTAAATTCCACCGGCGACAACGCCGAACTTCAGTCTGCGTAGAACAGTACCTATTTTGCCAAAAATACTTCAAAATAATATTAGGTATATCATTCTTTTTATTTTAAAAAATTAAAACGCTCCTATATGCAGGTTACGCAACATATTTATTATCTTGGATAAGGAAAACACAAAAGAAAACCTGGCCTGCGTTTAAAAAAATTACAACCATTTGTAACCACTAACCCTTAGTAGAGCAATATTGTAGGCCATCGGGAAAATAACTTTCACTATAAATAAATTAGTACCTACCCGGCTACGTTTAACGAAAAAGATTTTTACTATGCGCAAATATTTTTTTATCTAGAAACGATCGCGTGCTGTAATTTTATCTTAAGAGTATTAAGATACGAACTTTTACCTAAAATGCCATCAAAAACATTACTTTCACAATCTATCGATACATACATGAATCTCGCAACTTTTTACGGCGCAAGAACTGAGTTGCGAGACTTGGGTTTTTACAAGTAATGTTTTTGATGGTATGTCATTACTTTTTGTGTTGTCAAGTCAATCTAACTACAAATGTAATTAAGTTATTTATGCAGTTGGTGTATCTAGAAAACTGGACCAAAATTGCAGAATGTTTTAGTTTTCCCTGGATTTATACACTAAACAATAATTGTATTCTACATTTGAACCTTCCACGTCTGCTAGAAGTACCTCAGAATTTTGATGTGATGTGTGATGTAATGTGACAAAATTATGAAACTGACTAGTTATAATTCTTAAACTACTGGTTCAAATTGAATTCAAAGGATCGACTTGGCTGGGGCACTGCCGTGTCCCTAGAAAAAATGATTTTACTGATTTTCAAATGGGATGAAAAAGTTTATAGTTTCTTGACAAAATCCTTGACACACGACATCCTAAGTTTGCATACCAAATAGTAACTTTAGACCTATGTATGTACCTATTGTATGTCTATGGCCAGTGGCCACCCATGAATGTAACAGCTTCAAATTCAAGTCACGTGAGGATTTCTACACGATAGCACATAGTGTAGGTACTTACATATTGGTAACGCTTACAAATATTATTGCCTATGAAACATTGATGTGCATGCGAAAACTATGTGCCGGTATGTTGAAACCGAACGTGTGTGAACATCACTATTGCAGTCAATGGCTCGTTAACAAAACTAGCTCAGCAATGCATATTTTTTTTAAATTTCATAGTGTCTTCAAAAGACACGTAATACCGTTTAAATGTCAATAATTCTAAACATTTTGCTATTAATAATGTAGAATCTCCTACTATTATTTTACTATATGTGAAAGTTAATACGGATGGATGAATGGATGGATGGATGTTTGTTACTCTTTCACACAAAAACGGCTGAACAGATTTGAATGAAATTTGTTAATGCACGTAGATTGTAACCTGGATTAACATAAGTTTTTATGCATTTAAACTAGCCATAAATTGAAAACTGTAATTATTATTCTAATAAGTACATTATGTTTGTGTACATACATAATTAACATATTTTTTTTCATTAGTAACCTTGTAATTTAATTCTATTAGATTATTTTAATAGTAGTTATCTAACCGTAGTTATCTATTTTAGTAGTAATTACCTTGTTGTTCGGTAGATTGTTCTAAATAACGTCTAAGATTTTGAAATGAAAATTTAAATCACAAACAATGTACTTGTAATTAAATAAGTCATTTTGTTACCAACTAAAAATATTACAGATTGGGAAATATTGTTTAAAGAATTCTTTTTGAGGTTGGACACAGTCTACGAGTTGCGTGTACCTGACTATAAAACATAAGTTTACCTTATAAAAGAGTGAAATAACATATTCGTTTATAATTCTATTAGTTTTGAATTTGATTTTAGCAAAAACGATAGGGGCAAAATGCTGATATTATTCAACAGTAATAGTACATAACTTGATACAATGAATACTTATCGAATGACGATAATACTTTACAAGCAGTTGATTTATTTTACAGGTCTGACCTTATTTGTAAAGAGCAATTATCTACTAAAAGGTCCTGAAGGGTCATTACTGTTTTTCTCGATATTTTATCATAATATAATGTAGTTATAACTTCCTGTCAGATAATGAGCAGTGTGGAATGTTGCTTTACTGTTAACTAGCTTCCGCCCGCGACTTTGTTCACGTGGATGTAAGAATTTTACACAAAAAGGTATAAAAAGTATCAAGTCATAAATAGTATCCTTTAAGTTAGATATATCAAAATATTATGTTACTCTACCTCTGAACAAAATTTCATCCATCTGTTTAGCCGTTTTTGCGTAACAGAAAGAGTGACAGACTATCCATTAATCCTCACAAACTTTCGCATTTATAGTAGTAGTAGGTTTATAAAGACTTCCTCGTAGAACTTCTTGCTTTCACAAACTCAGCGGTGGAAATTCCCCCACCTGTCCGCCACAAATCAGCTTTCTCGTTTGTACGTTGATTGGCGTTTTAGGGATCTGCTGCCAAATATAAAGAAGCCTAAACCTACGTTTAAATTGCTGTAGATTAGTATAAAATAGTCAAGTATATGAACAAAAACCGTGTACACAATCTGTACAAAATGTTTGTACGATTAGCTCATACTCGCTACGCAAATCGAAAAATATATTTTTGTAGATTACCAAATTTTTCGATTGTAACAATCGATGACCGTGTAGATTTTTACATCTTAGTTCTTTAGTGTAGGTACATATGTACTTGTCTGGTATGTGATATTTGTAGTAGAAGCTATTTTACCATTATTTTATTATTATTATATTATTATTATTTGATATGATTACCTATTATTATTTTATATTTATATATTTTACCATTCGTCATATTTGTTTTTATGCCAACTTGGTGTTTTTATTCATGTTATCTTTCTACGCTAACAGGTAGGATAACCTTGAGAGATTATACATATATGATATTATGATATAAGTATATTACCAATTTCAAGTACCTACTTAATTAAAATGACATTTACAGTGTTTCCCACACTGATTCAATAGTTACGTTATGTTAAAACTATAACAATGGTATTAATTAAAAAGCGATTTGCTGAGGATATACAAAACCAATTATAAAATAACAAGACAAAAAATTGCAAAAACAATGTAATTACCTCTCCATGTTTAACATTAGAAGCAATAAAATTCTTCTAAATTTCCCTAGAATAAGAAATATTAAATTAATGTCAGCTGTCTGCTAGATATGATTTAACCAGTCTCTCCGATTCATCCCACAGTCGGTTAGCTAATTCCCTGTCTTGCGATAGTTTCGAAGGTAGCGTTTCACGACAGTCGCTGAAGTATTTCCCGCTAATATCTCTTACCTCCGGCGACACCGCTAAATACACGGAAGTTTGAGCAGCTTCCCAGTGTGTTTGATATATGAAATCGACACATTTCTCTACAACAGTACGAATTAGTGAATTGGGAATATTTCTAAATATATTTGTCGCTGCTACCCCTGGGTGTAAGCAGTTCGTCGTTACACCCGTACCTTCCAGTCTGCGGCTCAGCTCGAGGCTCATCAAGTTCAAGTATAATTTGCTATTTGCGTAAACTAAGTAATCACTCCAATATTTTTCCATGTTCAAGTTTTCAAAATCCATCTCTGCATATTTATGTATCAGCGAAGACACGGTAACGATGCGGCTGGGCGCTGATCGTTTTAGCAGGGGCAGGAGAAGCCGTGTTAATAAATATTGTGCGTAATAGTTTACTTGCATTCCGACGTGAAGACCATCCTCAGTCTTATAGTTTCCGAGCCCACCGGCACCGGCATTGTTAATTAGGACATCCAACCTTTCCTCTGTTTTCAGGATCTTTTCGCAAAACTCCCGCACGGAGCGAAGAGACGTCAAATCCAGATGTCGATACTGGACATCGGTGTTGCCAGTATATTTAACGATCTCCTCGGTCGCCTCGGCGGCTCGTCGAATACTCCGACACGCAATTATCACTCTCGCGCCACGCTCCGCTAGATTCTTAGCAGTCTCCAAACCTATGCCACTGTTACCGCCCGTTATGATCACCACTTTTCCTACCATATGAGCACTCGAACGACAAAGTCCGCACGTGAGTTTTTGATACACTTTCACCACTAGCAATATCAACACTGTAAACAGTACTATACCCCATAATAGCATTGTGATTACGGAGCTATACTACACGTACAATCGCCGCACATTAACCGCGGTAACGCGGTTGGAAGTGATTGCTGGGTAAAAAATGTGATTTAAAGGGGGTCACGCGAACGTGTTCGACACTAAAAAGATAACCTACAACTCTTGGTATCTTTTCTAACACTGACTCATGTCGTAACGAGACTGACGGCCGTTATCTCACATGTTGAGACGACGGTGTCAGCGCGTAGCCACGCAGTGTCCGCCTTCTAGGCGATTCATTTACAATACTACGAGTTGGCAGTCATAAACACACGACAGACATTGACTCGGTTACGCAAGTAGGTACGTGCCATTGAAACGTGCCGTTCATTATATACTGACGTCACCTTGAATTTCAACAAAAAATGTTGAACAAGCGATTTAATCACTAAAAACCTATTGCTAGATAAAAAAATACATGAACCGGAATATTAATTTGCATGCTATCGATTTTCAGCTTACGTTGTGGTAATTAAATAACAAGTGAAGTGGGCTTGTAAAACGGCACAGCTACGTATCGTATTTGTACTATAATTAACATTGGTTATTAAATTCTGAGGATAGAGTTGACTCTATCATCCTACATCGGTAAAAATTGCTTGCTTGTTCGCAAATCTTCATAGTTTGCGTGCTCTTTTGTTTTAAAAGGCACTACCAACTGAAGAGTCAAAAGACTTTTTAGCCTTATTTTAGGCCATGTCAAAAGGCTTCATGAAGTGGTAACTACTGTAAACAGTAAATAGTACCTAGGAGAATAGGTTGACATTTTGGATTTTGCTAGAAATTGTGCTAGAACTACATCAGGCATCTAACTCAAGATTGTAAAAAAAGGGACGTCTGAACCTTTTAGAAACGCCATAATCCTTGAAATTCTGCTGCTACAGCGTTTCAAACGTCTACCTTTCTCCGCTCAAATTCCTGGCTGTCTAAATTTTATAAGAAGATGGGGGCTATTATTAAAACGTAAGCTAATTAGGTGTGCGATACAATCGAGCGCCGGTAAACTGCGAATGAGGGGTGAATTTCACGAGCCCACTAAGCCTTATAATTGTTCAACTTGGAACCCGTGGCCTTAGCAAGGCACAATTACTAACTTAGAGAGTCTTTCGAAACACTGAAGATTAGGCAGTTTAAATTTACCGCTATTACCGCTTAAACCTTCCGGTGCTAAAACAGATGTCTTCATGATCTACTTAGTTTCATAAATGACGTAATAAAGCTTAAAGGAATGGAGAACAGTTTAAGAAAATACAGATTTTATTTATGAGGAAATGTTATTGTTGAAGAATCAATGACAATAATAAGTAGACCAATGATATTAAATGTTACTAATATATAAGCTCACTGAAGTAGACTATCACCACCCGATCCAACTATTTCACCGCTCTACCACTAAGCGTGCGTATTAGTATGTACGAGTATGTAGGAGAAAAGTTAAAAAATATGAGGACTCTTTAACTAGGTACTTGTCTGAAATTTTTGTCCCTCTGGACAATTGCGGTTTGATGGGGTTGGTCTGATCAGAGTAAATCAGTCTTAAACACAGGTAGTTAATAGATTTTTTGTTGTGAACAATAGTAAGTAGGTACCCTTTTTGATTTTGAAACTGAAAATCCGTTATTATTGGATGAAACACCAAAATAGAATTATCTGCATCTGCTGACCTAACTTCTGATTTTAAAGGGATTTATTTCATTTAAACTCTTTGACACTTCACACTTTCCAGATCCAAATTAAAGTTTTAGTTTTTTTTCAACCTACTATTTAATTAAAGCTACCGAGTACGGAGTTTGAATGAAATTTCCCTAATAATTATAAGTTTTAAGTGGAACCAAACTATCGTATGAACTAACTGATAAATCATGAGTAGAACTTCCAGACCGCCTACTAAAATATCATATCAAAGTAAGGATTTTGTGTGTCAGCACTTTCGTGGTTAAATAACTTGAAGGGTAAATTGCGATGGATGCACAACAATTGTACATGCTCAGATGATTCGCAAACTACTACACTCCTCCTACGTATATAATTTACCTAGTCCGTACCTTCGTAACAATGATGGCTTCATTCTTTACATTATTATTGTTCATACAAACCACTGTAACTCTTTCTTGTGTTCTGAATGCTAAGGTAGGTTAGGTTAGGTGAGTCGGGCATGTTTTGTTTTACTAAAGATCGATTAAAACACTGCTTCAAATAGATCTACTCAGATTTTTAAATTTTTACTAAAACATTTATGACAAAAGACCCGTACCATATATTTACTGGAATATGCTGCATATACATCTGAAAAAATTTGAAGTATATACCTAAAACCCTTATAACAATTTTTGTTGAATAAATTTTAAAAACAATGAATACTAAATCCACGGAACACGTGACTACATAGGTTATAACTTATTATTTAAACATACGCTTGTCCTACCCTTACTATAAAATTGTAAAGTAATCTAATGTATCTACTTATGTACAAAAAAAATATAAATCTTACAATTTGATTTTTATACTGCTATTCAAATATTTAAGGAGAGTCTCGACCTAATTTATTTTTACCTTTACATTTATACGATCAATGATTCAACTTCTTAATAACATAAGTGCTGTAAATAGTTTGTCAACAATCAATAGATAGCGTTGAATTAACATGAAAACATATTTTATTGCTCGTCTTAATAAGGTCTACTTTAGGGCATCTCTTTCCTTTAAATTCACGTGGGTTTTGCCTCATTAGATAACGCATAGTGCTTGCGTGTTCAGTGTTCACCGCGGCGTTCTACCGGTATAGTCGGTGACTAAGCAACGTACAATGTTTATTACTTTAGTTCTGTTCAACGCATTCCTTATATTGTGTGTTTGGGTGTACTGTAAATTGACAAGTGGAGTATGTAAATGCAGCAGACATCTAGTTGGAAAAGTGGCGATAGTGACCGGCGCAAACACTGGAATAGGATACGAGACGGCAAAAGATCTAGCCGAAAGAGGAGCTCGAGTCATTTTAGCATGCAGAAACGAGGAACGCGGGACAACTGCACAGAATAAAATCATAGCTTCCACTGGAAATAGCGACGTGCATTTCAAACAACTGGATTTAGCGTCGCTCTCATCCGTGAGAGCTTTCGTTGAAAACGTAACACAATCGGAGAAACGGCTTGATATTCTCATCAACAATGCAGCGATTAATGGCTCGAAACTTGTCAAAACGGAAGACGGCCTAGTAGAGGGTATGCAAGTCAATCACTTCGGCCCATTTCTACTAACTTCTCTCTTGCTGCCTCTGCTGAGGAGCTCTGCGCCTAGTCGTATTATTAATGTATCTTCAGAAAGCCATTCTCGCGCGAAACTCGATGTCGACGATTTAAATATGGAGAAACAAACTGAAAAGATGAAAAGTAAAATGGAAATGTATTCAGATTCAAAGCTTTGCAACATTCTTATGTCGACAGAGTTCAGCCGTCGATACCATGGCACTGGGGTTACATGCAACTCCTTACATCCTGGAGTTGTTAACACTGACATTTTGGACCAGATCGACGTTCCAATTTTCAAGTATATCCTGCCATTAGTGCGATCATTTTTCAAGACACCCTGGGAAGGTGCACAAACTTCGATTTACCTCGCCGTCTCGCCCGTAGTAAAAAACGTGAGTGGTGTGTACTATAGAGACTGTCATGTCGGGAGCACGAGCAAAGCTGCTCGGGACTCGGAATTGGCTAGAAAGCTGTGGGAAAATACTGAGAAGTTAGTTGGTTTAAAATAGGGTTTTTGACATCTCTTTATTTATTATTGGCAATTTTTAATAAATTTTTTGTACAATTTTTTATCTCTATCCTTTTAAATACACAGCTCTCCGGCAATCACTCCTTCTTAGCTGAAGCACAAAATATGAAGATCCTGCAGCTTCATGGCAGCTTAAGAAGATGGCGGTAAAGTACCTCCACAAGCCAACTACAATGGCTCTACTAGCTGTATATTGTGGGATGTCATGAATTTTTGAGAATTTCAATGCTTATCCAAACTCCTAGCGTTGACCACGATCCAACCTCCTTTTCTCTCTGATTCATTTTCAAAGGGTCGTTCACTTTCTCTTTTAAAATTAGGATTTTATTAATATCGTATATGTAGTACGAATAATTTTCCGGAAGTTTTGAAAATTGGTAATTTTATATAATTCGATGTATTTTTAACAAATTTAAATTTTGTCATCCGTGTCGTAAAGTGTTTGAAAGGAAGGTAATGAGAAATCCATTTTCCTGTCAGGTTCAACGTAAAGCTACACGCAAAAGGCCACCACGGTTAGTAATAATTACAAGGAAGACACGGAAACGTGACATGACTAGGTACTGAATTTAATTCCGTTTTTTTTAAATATTTATTTTATTTCGAACCTCACACGTTCCACTAGAAAAGTACTTTATGTTTTAGTTTATTTTTAAGTAAGGAGGTACGGCTATCGGTTTTAAATGAAAATCGGCGTTTTGACTAACCTGGCTATCGTGCCTACCAACTGATGCAAATTATAAGTGGTCTGGGTTTTTATCCGCACATAGACGTGTAAAGAATACAAAGACTTTTGCCCTCACGTTTATTTAGAACGCCTACTAAAACATCATAGCAAAGTTAAAATAATGCACATTCGCTATTAAAAAAATTCGCTTTCACTATAAAATTATTATCGTCATTATTAAAATAGCATTGTTTTCTATTATCATTTTAAGAGGACACTTACAAACAAAATGCAATTAAACAATTATGAATAGATATTTTACATCAACATTTTAATGAAAGGGCTAGCGGCCAACCGCTTTAAATAAAAAGTGTTGGTTTCAACTAATATGTGTGTGTTTTAGTAGAGCCTAGTCATCGTGCGGACCAACCGATGCAAATTATAAGTGGTGAGCACTTAGATAGGATAGAATTCCTAGGTTTTATCACGTACCTACGCTTTAGCTGGAACGCATAGGTACCAACATGATTTGAACAAAATTTGAAAACAAGTCAGCGCTCTGTATAGACAGACAATGATGTCGTGCGACAACTTGTTGCGAGCGACATGTCGATTAGGACAACGGGTAGTGCTCACCCTCATTCGTAGAGTAGAAACCGGAATTTAAATTCATGATTATAACTTTTACTCCATTCAAACCCAGGACCTCGACTCTCACTCGTGGTACCTAACCATTGCGTCATTCAGGTCGGCATTGCTGAAATGTCTGACTTGCACACTCAATTTGCTGAACTTGTGAAAATGTAGTAATTAGAATTATGAGTGGTCTACGACTACGAGCTCTGATTGACATGCAATTAGTTGGACGTTTAATTAGATTTACGCCTATAATGACAGCAATTAAACATCTCCTTTTTCCAACAAGTGGAATATGAAAATGAAAAACCATTAAAAATTGCGCGGGTTTATTTATTTTGTAAGTATGTACGAGAAGAAAATTTAAGAAAATAAGTGCATATTAAAAATTTAAATGATTCTGTTCTGAATTTATTTTGGAAAATCATCTAACTACCTATGTACTTAATTATTACTAGTTAAAATAGTTTAAAAAATCTAAAAAACACGCTTTTGAAGAACATTGAATTAAAAAGTGAAAAATATTTATTTTTCACCGTTTGGTCATACGGTAAATAAAGAATATTATTTCTCAAATAAAGAATATTACTTCCGGCAAGAATTCCGAGTGCACAACACCGCGATAGTCAAAGGAAACAGTCAACATGACTTTGACTTTTGATCGACTTTGGCGTGGTTTTTTTTGGTTTAGGTTCAGTTGGAAGGCGCCACTCCGAAGCTTGTTGACTATTTTGCATGTCAAACTCGTAAACTTACGTCTCGTCACCAGTAGCAATGCGTTTCATGAATGTTGTGTCGGAATTGACTCGTTCTAGCATGTCCTCAGCGACTCTCATGCGATTAAGTTTTTGGAGAAAATTTAGGTCTTTTGGGACTAGCCGAGCAGTAACATGATCATACCCAAATGATTAGTTAAAATGGTACGGATCGACTCGTGAGATGCAGAAAGTTCACCGGCTATCTCTCTCAAAGTTCAATGAGGATTTTCAGTCACTATTTCCTTCACTTTTGCGATGTTAACTTCAGTTGCAGACGTTGATGGCCTACCAGAGCGAGGCAAATCGTCCATCACATCTCGACCGCTTTTGAACGCTTTGTACCACTCATAGGCACGTTTTTGATAAAGACGATTCATCGTAAGCCTTCTGTAACATTTTCAGTGACTCCGAACACGAAATTCCATTGGCGATGCAAAATTTAAGACAAACTTTGTTCGATGTTTTTGTCCATTATGAAATTCGCAATACACACTAGATATGATATAATTAAAAACAGCACTGTATTTAATATATTTATAACAGATGCAACTCAAACTCGGCGCCAAAATGGAAAACAGTTGTGCCAATCTAACAACAAAAAAACAAAAAATTGAATATGGAACCATAAACAAATCATCCATTCCCGGTACTTTCTTGACAAAGAGTATTTCCAATGGATTTGGCTGATAATATGTCAGCAAAAGTTACATAAATACTATTCCGAAGCTGCTATTGAAAGTATGGAATATGGACGACTCGACGAATATCGATCTTTGGTGCGGAAGAATATTTAGAATCCAGATAAAGGCTGGCAATATCTAGGAGATTGTATTGACAAAGCATATAAAATTAAAAAAACGAATATAATCGTTCCGAAAAATTTGCTTAGTTACCTATTACTTTTACATATTTACACATTACATTTATATTATCTGATTAGCAAACAAAGCCAAAGCATTAAAAAGTTACTTATGGAACTGTCATTGATACTCGAAAAAATTGTAACGTCAAAAATCCTTCAAATCCAAGATTATATCCTGGATTTAAAGTTAAAATTTTTGAAATTATGTAAAATTTTAGTTTATATTTGAGATCAGTATGATCTCTGGAGTGTCTACACCTGCATCCCCTTCCTTTTTCTGGAGCTGCGTTACCTTAAGCGATGATTGTCCATTCTTCTCCGCGTCTGATCCAAGGCTCTACTATTTCGGAATGGGTCTGATGACTATTTATGCAACGTTTCTTTTAGCCCTCCTCGCCGACCTCAACTTTTATTGGACTATAGATAACTTACAGCAACGTATAGACCAATGTATAAACTTTGCGAAGAAGAAGTTAAGACTGGTGGAAGTGGATCAACATAAGCTGGTGAGTGGGAAGGAAAGAACTGAAAAGCAGATAAAAAGAAGTAAAGAGTGCTCAAAGATAGTCACGGCTCTACGAGGAGCACTACTGAAGGATGATAACTCGCATATGCAGGCACTGACGGAGAGCATTGATGAAAATAACTTTGAAAATTTAAACATTGATTAAAAACAATCATACTTCCTTGAATTTCATTTCAATAGCCTCCATTTACTTTAATTATGCAGCTGTAAAACAATGGAATAAAAAAGAAGTGTGTTAAATAACAGATTAATGTATTATTATATTGCCACATAATAATGTGATCTCATAAATATATTCTATGTATAAATCATCATCGTCACAGTAAAGTTCTAGACTTGCCCCCGAAAAGAATCGATTGACCTCTAATAGTAGTTTGTTTTTTTACTATTAACTTATAATTTACGGATTTACTGCAAATGCACACCAACTTTGTTCAACTGAATACTTCAACACTTTCTTCCACGTATTCTGAACCTTATCTACTGTATAAAAATTAATACCTAAAATTTCTTTCCGTAACAAATACAAGACATTACTACACATTACCCGCAGTAAAATTATTTTAGTAGATACTATGTTTTTCTATGTTTTCTAATTAGACACCCAAAATTTAAATCCATGCAGTTTAAATGATAGTGTTAAATAAATATTTCAGAAACTACTACTACTTAATACACCTACTGTTGTTCATCACTGAGCTTTATAGAAATACATTTACAGCATCTGTGTTAAAAGTTATTGCAAATATTTTGGGCAGTTGCGTGTTATGATAGTCGACGTTATAGGGTGATTTGTTGTGACGTATTCCCACTAAGGGCGTGTAGATAAGCTCAAAAGCCATTTAAAGCATGTGGAGTTCTATACAAAATTCAACGGTTTTAGAGATATTGGAATTTGATTGAAATTGAAGAAAAATCACTCTTTGTAGAACTAAATTGCCACAATAAAAAAACACTGCAGTCTTGCAGTTCTTCTGAAAAACTCTCACAGTGAAAAAAATTTCGGCTTTATTCCATCACCCTAGCGGCTAGTGTGATGGACTAAAGCCGAAGTTGGTAGACTTCACCCACCTTTTAGAACAGTATGGAAGACTGTCAGGCCTGCAGACTTCTCACGACGTTTACCTTCATTACAGCGGGAGATAAATAATTTTATAAAATGTCCATATTTTTTTTTAAGTATAGGTGCACGCCATAGCTATAAGAACCTATCACCATACCGTTGCTTGTGCGCTGCCCGATTATTTTCAGGTCGCTAGTCTGCCTGTTTGTTAGTATCCTAATAAAAAGATGTAACAACTAACACACATCAAACATTTCGTGTCAAAGAACCATAAGATTCTAAAGTTGAATGCACCAGCCGCCGCAAGGAATCTGCAACATGCAAACAAAGCACCAGAGCTATCTCTCGCTGAGTGAAGTATGCGTAAAGTTAAACGAATTCTAGGACAGCAGGAAGAAGCGTCAGTTAAAGTTAAGTAATTAAGAAGAGACTAAACGACGAGATTGCATGGCGAACTTCTTGTTTCCGTAGTTCCGTACCGAAAACTATCTTCATTACACTTGCTCCGTGCACCGCGTACCGACGATGTTTACAACCACACGTGTATAATAATCTCGGCTCGCAGCAAAGAAGGCTTGGATGTTACGAAGTAAACAGTTAAACACTCTTTTCGCAAACAGTGCGACGTTTCGGTTACGTTTCAAAGTGCATATTGCAGAAGTAACCGTAGTCATATGAAGTTGGCTGCTATTATTTATGTTCCACTGTTGGGCTGGGCACGGATCTCTCTTCACAATATATACTCCAACCATCCAACACGCTGCTCCAATGCGGACTAGTGGAGAAGGGGCTAAAGACCAACCCGTGTCAGATGTTTACAAACCGCCCAGAGAGCCTTCGACAAAATTTAACGACTGTTATATCATTCTTTCGTGTTATAATCTTCTTCAGGCGACTTCATCTAAGACAAAATATTCCAAGTGTTTAATCAGGTTATAAACTATCTATTAACCTATTGCTCGCAAATCCCTCAAACACAATAAGTAATTCTGTCAAGGTTTAATTAGAATCCAGGGCACAGCTCAAATCCTCTGTAAATGCACTAGCTAACACTCGAGGTGTCAATTCTGATGGATCCCTATTTTGGTTATTCATGTGTGGTGACAACGCCACGGGCGAAGCTAGTTCGATAGATATCTAAAATTGAAGCGCTTGATATGGGTTGACCTCTTTCTGTGTAACGCTGTCACTCGAGAGTTCAATAAGGCTTTATCTTTAACTCTTTGCTATCCAATATGGGTCTATATTGGAAAGTGCTGGGTAAACGGTCGACACGAAGGGCCATATTTAATTCGATACTACTACTTTCAAGTACCCAAGTGACGCACTCATCCTTACTTCCAGTTTATATTATGAACGCGAAATTAATAGGTTATTTATTCTACTTGCCTATCTACTACATTTTTAAGTTCTAACCAAACTATCGATTTTATCCAAATAGATTGATCGATCGATAAATATAATAGTAGAACAAAGCATTGATAAGAACAACAGGTAACATCAACTGTCAAACATAGGTAGGTTTCCTCGCGATGTTTACCTTCACTGTTACAGTAGGCGAAATATTATAATTATTTTATTTTTACTGACCACCCGGATGGGAACCCAGACCTTTCAAGCAGGAAACCGAATTTATGGCCATCACCTTCACATATTTACAGTAACTTTAACAAAACTCTTCTCATACAGTCAATTGTATGCAAGCCCGTATCCAAATTCCCTGAGAGTTAAGAGTAAGAACATAAAATTTCAGCAACGGTGTTTTGGACAGCAGTTATAAAGTACGTAGAGTTAAATTATAGAGTTAATGTAGGTAATTGTTCTGGATTAGGCTACTTGTACTGATGGCGCCATTTATTAGCGGATAGCAGGAAGCAAGGAACTTGGACAAGCTCCAATCGCTTCAGTCCAAATGAACTTTTTATTCAATTTAGACTGCATTTAAATTTTATATGCAAAAGGAAGTCAGAGCTCCGGAGTCACGGAAGAGCCAAACTGTTTTTCTCCACATCATATAACACGAACGGTGATTATAAGACTAAGAATAACTAACAAAAGTGTTACATTACATTTGAAGGATCTTTCATATTCTTGTGGTTTAATTCGTACGCTTGTACGTATAATATACATACTATGTATAATATACATACTTTTCATTCAAAATATATGTATAATATACATACTTTACATACAATTTTACATCCTATTACATGACTAGGGTTATTGCGTACCTCGCCTTGTTGCTCAAAATGTATGAAGTTATTTCTTTAAAGATTTTTTAATTTTCTGCTATACCTAGATGTATGAATCCTTCATGATTTCAAGCAATTTCATCAAGTCCTCTATAATTTCCCTACGTCGTATTATCTTTCCTATATATAAAATTCTCATGTCACCATGTTACCATACTCCTCCAAAACGGATTGACCTATTTTAATGAAATTTTATATGCATATTCAGTAGGTCTGAGAATCGGCTAACATCTATTTTTCATACCCCTAAGTGATAAGGGTTGTCCACACCTAACATTTCTATTTTATTTTTTGGACAATTTTTTTTATTTTTATTTTTCAATAATGTGGCATCAAAAAATACATACAACCTAAATTTTCACCCTTCTATCAAGAACCCCTATTTTTAATAGTCTATTTTTAACGCTCGATAACTTATATAGCAAAACAACGTTTGCGGGGTCAGCTAGTTATACATGTACATTAACTGAATTATGAGGTCTTATGGGCTAACACTTAGTATATAGTTAGTTAGTCACTTAGTCACTTAGTACGGTTAAAGTTTGACCACAAGCTGAATGTATCTAATGTAGTAAAGTAAATATGGGCAATTGGGCATTCAGTAAAAAACAATTTGTTTTATATAAATTTATTAATTCACACATCACACGTACACACGTACTTGCTTACATCCCTAATAAATAATTATTTTTGTACTTTTTGTTAATTTTATACAAAGCTTTAGTTTTAACATACACATCTGGATAAGCCTATTTACTATATCTAACTTAAAAATAAGAATATATTACAATTTTATATTAATTCATATTGTAAGTTTCGTGGCCTTAATGACGGTAAAACAATGAACAATGTAACAGTTAAAACGAAAACTTAACATAAAACTAACAAACACAGCCAATTGAACAATTAACAACGTACATAATAAGTAACAATATACATTTTGGAATGAAGTAACAGCAACTTAACACTTATATATCTATACAACATTAACACAATCAAGTAACAGGCAACAAAATAATCAAGATTGTTTAATAATGAATATTTTATCCCCTTGAGCCACAATACAAACAGTTATTATTAATGTGAACTCAACATTATATTTTAATGCAGTTGTAATGTTTCGATGGCTGTTATAGTTGGAGGTTTGTATTATATATATCATTTGATTTTACACAAAGAAAACAATTTAGTGCCAATAATGATAAATGCAAAAACAAATTGTATAAGGGGGACAAAATAATCACTATACGAATAATGGTTTACCAAGAAAATATTCATAAATTCCTGGAAAAGAGAAAACATAATGGAAAATGAATATTTTCACAACAATATACAACAAGCGTCCTGCAAAGATTCTTAGACAAAATCCTTTCAGAAGGCGAATCTAAAAAAACAATATTTACAAAAAGCGTAAGATTATATCTTAAAAGATATAAGGCACTTTAGGACATAAAGGCACTTTTTAATGTATGGAAATAATGACCAACTTCTCAAATTTTACATCCTATTATTAATTAAACAATTTGAAATCATACGTGAAAGTAAATATCTTTCTGGTGAAGTTTAACCAGATAATGGGCAAATAAACAATACAAATCAAAACGTTTTTTAACTCTTCAGTAATTTAAAATACCAAATTTAATTTTTTACAAGATATGATATCCCAACCTTGTCAACCAATTTCTATTATAAAATTTAGTTTTTCAAGTTTCACAAAAATTGAACTGTGTGATAGTAAAAACTTACCGTCATTAAAAAATAACAAAACCAAAATTAAACAACATTAATGTAGTCAAAAATGAAAATAATAACGTGTAGTATCGTGAACGCTAAACAAAAACTTAACTTTGTTAGTAAGAATTAACAAAACAAAAATTCAATAGTGTTATAGTTAACGCTTAACAAAAACTTAATGAAAATGAATTTAACAAAAATTATAATAGGTAATAGTAGTGGATAAACAAAAACTGAACTTTGGTTATGAGAATGAATAACACAACAATTCAAAGTCTTATGGTTCTAAACAAAAACAAAAATTCAACTGTGTAACGGCAAGAAAACAATAATCACAACAGAAAACGAAACAAAAATTCAACCGTGTTATGACAAATAATAAACAAAAACTCAATTTTGTTAAAGATAATGAACTAAACAAAACCTCAACTTTGTTAATAAACGAGAACTAAACAAAAACTTAACTTTGGTAATGACAATGAACTAAACAAAAACTTAACTTTGTTTATGACAGTGATCAAAACAAAATCTCAATCAGGCTATCTATAAACAAACACTCAACGATATTAGTGACAAACAAAAATTCAACTACCTATTTTAGATTATTTAAAACAAAAACTTAACTTTGATCGGACAAAGCAAATCTGAAGTCAATTAACAAATCGCTGTTTTTAAGAAATTTTGATTCAATGGTGTTTGAAGGGTTGGGATTGTTCAGAACTTGGCTTCTCAATATGTAAAAAAGTCAGAGAACAAAAAGTCTTTCCACTCATATCGGTATATGGTTATGTTTCCACTCACGTGGTTTATGTTACTATTCCTCTATTTCAGAAACTGTTCAATAATGTTATTTGGAATAAAAGAAGCTTAAAAATAGCTAACGAACAGAGTACGTTTATACCGATTTGGTAAAAAACGCAAAACAAAAATTCAACAAAGAAATTTAAAGTGTAACAAGGCACTTTCCTTCCAAATAATAAACAAGAATCAGGCAGGATTATGAATACGAAATAACAAAATGTAACAAATAACGATAACATAACAAAAAAGTCAACAAAATTTTTCATCAAATTAACCAGAACCAGCTGGTTATCAAATTTTGTACACACACTTAAAACAAATTAACGAAACAATGAAAAAATAACAGTAATTTCCATAGCCCAATCTAGAAGTTGTACCCGAAAACGAACATCGTTGCTATTGTAAATTTAATTGGATATTACCGATTATTACCCAATAATTATTGATTAAAGTAACTAAGTAGGTGAAATTTTAAAATCTGAACATGCGAGACTGTCTAATAAGATTGAAACGAACTTTGGAGTAAAAATTATAACAAACAGTGATAACAATAACTAACATGTTGAACAAACGTAACAAGTTAACGTAACGTAACGAAAAGTTTAAACAAACACCGTACATTAAGGCACTCCAACAAATCTATGTATTTAAAATGGTTTGTTTCCTATTACCGAAATAGTAGTCCTACACTAAAGAAAACCTATAGAGAAATAATGAAGAAATTAAAGACTTATATTAGACTTTTTCAAAGAACCTACTCCTAAAGTAACACGCACCCTAAGCCTAACAGATCTTATCCTATCTTTGGGCAACTAGAAACCGAATGATTACAAAATTCACCTCAAATTCTCCTTCTTCATAGTTGCATCGGTGATTACATGCCGTGATTGGCTACTGCGTTTAAATGCGGAAAGTCGATGCAAATAAGCGAGGAGACGTAGTACAGAATTTAATTGCATTTCTGCAATTACTCGTGTAGGGCTTCCTTCGCTGACGAAGAATTTAATTTCCATTCTGTTTTACAAGATGTATTAAAACAGAAGGTTAAATCTGCAACAAATTAAAAGAAATAAGTTAGCACGTTAACGTTTGCGACATGAAGAACAACGATATAATCCAAAAAACGAAACAAAATGCCATTAATAAAGAAGAAAACAAGAATATTAAACGTTAACTCACCAATAAATTATTTGGCAAACGGCATTAATCTTCAAGTATATCCTTGGAAGATGGCTCCGAGGAAGCAAACAGCACTTGATGTTACTTCAACCTTGATTATTTTCACTTCAATTCCCAACTTTTAATTAAACAGTTAATGCGACGACTTCTGCGTAATTACAATTAACGCGGTACTGGGGCGGGGGACCCTGAGGTCCCCCGTGGTGTTCACTGTAGCTCTCGTAATTTGGAAGTGGCGTTATGTCGTAAAATACACCCTTATATATGCATCCAGGAATCCCTCCCTATTGAACCGTGGGAGCTCAGACGCACGTGGACTCCTTGCGTAAGCGCACACAATAGATCCCTGTTCTTTGTGCGCATTGATTTCGACCCCTTGGACGTCTTACCTATCTGTGTTTACCTGTACTTACGATAGGGGGAAAATCTCGCCCGGTGGGAACCGACGTAATCACAACTGAAATTGAATTATTGTACGCGATAATCGTGTGATTTTGTTAGAGGGTCTTCAAGGAGCAAAACTTTCACACGACGCACCCGGCGTTATTATGCAGATTATTCGTTCAACTCCCTATTATTATAAATCCTTAACCGTTAGCTGATATTATACTGACCGTTACGACGCAATAGTAAAGTAAAACGAATTAAATTTTACTGAAGTTCCTCATAAATCTATATTATTTAGCCAAAATTTTTTTATTATAAAATTGTGGATTTCACAGAACCAGATAAATGACCTTTTTTATCTATTCCGTGGTGGATTAACTCGTTTACAATTTGTATTAATACAACACAAGCCAAACTAAATTTGCTCTAGTTTTATTAGCTTTAGCGCACTCGTTTCTTTTATAAAACTAACATTACAAAATTCAAACATAGCCGTATAAAAGGTTTTACTAACGGAATTGGGTTGAATTACCTATGTTTGGCAGCGCAATGAATTTAAGATTCTGAAGAACATAATGCTGGGTTATATTAAATTCAGTTTTCGCAACCAACGACTATATTGTACGGGGTATTGTGCAAAAATCAAGTAGGGTCTAAACTCAGAAGGTTGAAACATAACACTCAGTGTGGTGCTCAGCAGTCATTAATTTGCGAACGTTCAAAGCCTAACGGGCCCGCTCACCGATTGACTTTCCCCCAAGTGTTTTGCAGCTGAACAAAAGATCTTTCCAGCGATACCTGAGAACGTGCTCTGCTTAAAATAATGAGGTTTTAATTTACTAAGGCAAAAATCGAGTGCCCATTGTAGTAGTGACCCTATCGATGTACCTAAGTTGCTAAAAGAAATTCGACGCAGTTCCACGCGCCGCATAGAACAAATACTTAGTGCTTTTATGTTCAAACATATAAACCATACATACAAACCGCGCTTTCATTCCCTACTAACCATACAAATCACTTCGCGTGAAAGAAGTACTTTTGACACACAGATTAATTCAGTATTTATGCGCTCTTATTTGACAAGCATATTTTAATGAGTCTGTATAAATATTACTTAAGTATAAAATTTTCAACTGAAACCGCAGTATAACGCATTCATAAATTTTCTTTTCATTTCTGGACTTCAGCCGTAATATTAATAGCCACCGCTGAATTTAAAACGTACAAAATTAATACATACTTGTACAAAATTGAAATATATTTTAATTTAATTTTCACACGACATGGATGGGAATGATTTCGTTGAATTAAATAAGTTTTTTTTTTCCCTACGAGAAGACGTATCTCTACAGCAACAGGAAATGCGTGTTAATAAAATTGTATGTTATTAAATTTTATTAAAAACATAAGTCTAGTTTAACTAAAATATTACCTATTTTTTATGCCAAACTATAGTTGATATTTTATTTTATGAAGTACTCCTAACGGAATTAACGCAATTAAAATTGAAGGACTGACCATCTTAGTCGTCAAAAAATGTTAAACCAAAATACTACTATTAGAGGTGAATTAGAAACTTCGTGGTATTCGTCATACAATATAAAAATTCTATGGAAATATAATAAAGTGATACGATGCTCTAACATTAAGCGGGCATTATCTGCTTAATTGATACTCGATACTTAATGATTGGTTAACTACACGAAGACATTCTACACATTAGGATAATTAACGATATATATGGATTGTCGAAATATGTCGAAAATATATCAAAGACAAAATAAATTAGTTTTTTAATAACAAAAAAAATTCAGCCATACGTCCCATCACTATTTCCTATATTCCTTTGAACTTTGAAAGGCACGCGAAGAAGTATTGAAAATCCCGTTCCATCGCGTTATACGAGTATTTGCCTTTTGGTAGGTAGTAAAAACGATATTATAAAATTCAATTCTTTGAAATTTATATGCATATGCGACAAAGTTTGCTCGTTCTATCTGCCTAACCTAAATCCAAATCAATAGCTCCACGACTGCATATTCTCTTGTACGCTATTTGTTCCGTTTCCACTGGGAATTATTTTCAAACCGTTTCATTTCTCGGTATCCCATCGATAGCGCATTGTTTGTGATTGTGTTGCTTCCGATATAATTTTACTTAGATTGTAACAATCCGGCGTTGTTCTTTCTACGTTTTAACATTGTAAGAATTCCCAACTTCAATCCAACGAAATCAGAGCAACGTACGCTTTTACGGCTCACGTTCGTGGTGTCAAAAAAACCGTCTACATAGCCATTGTAAACACGTATTTTTGAGGAGTACAGGATTTCTAGTTCGTTTCAGAAAAGAATGTAATTTTTTGTAGCTAAAAGCCGGGTATCTGGCTTAATAATGCACAAAGATTACGCTAATTACGACTTTGTATATGTTTAATTTGGAAAATAAGTGCCTCGATATTGTTCAATTAGTACCTACCTGTGTGATGGAGTATAAACTTACGTTACGAGGCTTAATAATTACTTATGGGTAAAAAAATTACGACTTTGTATTTGTTTAATTTGGAAAATAAGTGCCTCGATATTGTTCAATTAGTACCTACCTATGTGATGGAGTATAAACTTACGTTACGAGGCTTAATAATTACTTATGGGTAAAAAAGGTGCTTAAAATAGAAAATCTAATCATTATCTAGATAATAGTACCTAGTATAATATATTGTACCTAGTATAATCTACATTAACTGTTATTTCGTATTTAATATATTTTATTTAAATTTAAAACGTTTCTATTCAAGTTTTTTTCCGCTATATATCAATGCAGGTAGCCGTTCAATAGTCTGACATGTCAATTTCGGAATAAACGGTTTAAAATCGCGCGAGTATTTATTTGGCCGCATTTCTATGCTGCGTAGCGATTCCGCCGGAGGCTGCATGCGTTGCTATTTTTTAATTTTTCAGCGTAAACCTTTGACATGTTAATCTTATATTTTTATCGGAACACAACCCATGGCTGGAGTTGCACTTTCTATGCCGTTGAATGCAGTGAGTAATTTGTGTTGTATTTATTTATGTTCCGACTAGGTTTGTTTTGTAATATTATTTCCTGGACTGCGCAAAAACTCTAGTCAGGGTATTATTTCTCACTGACGTTAGCCTAAAATAATCCTTAATAAAAATAGGTACTTACTAAATCATTGTGCATATTATATTAACTAATTTCTAGCATATCTATACAAATAAATAAAATTGGAGTGTCTGTTTGTAATATTAAAATAACCGCTTGTTACTAAATGCATATGAATGTATATATACCAAAATAACATTTTTTTTTACAATTTTTGTCTGTCTGTCTGTCTGTTTGTACCGGCTAATCTCTGGAACAGCTGGACCGATTTTAACAGGACTTTCACTAGCAGACAGCTGATGTAATAAGGAGTACTAGAGGCTACTTTTATTTTAGAATTCCACGCGGACGTAGTTGCGGGCACAGCTAGTAAAAATATAATTAAACTTTATCGTTTACTTTTTCTATGAAATATCTGGATCTTAATATCACCCTAGGATCACATGAACTCTACTCGTATGCAGTCACTCTTATTTACGGTCATTATTACGGCGTGCCATGTCGTAGGTCCATAGTAGTTCTTGGTACATTCCGTTTCCTGACCCCAGGGAAATGCACGTGCGTCCAGAACAATATAAGCTTTACAATTTCTCAATTTGTACGAACACATAATGTATGCTCGTAAAATAGGGTGGTTCAGAACGGCATTCGTCGCTGTAAATGTACAATTAGTAATCTTTTGCATGTCCCTAAAAACTCAAGAGTAGAGTCTATGTAGAGTATTGATAGTAAAGTACTACCCCAAATACTCCGCCCGGTTGAGGCATGCAATAGGCGTGTTTTAAACTGCCTAAAGATTTTGAAGTTCGTGTCTTGGAATATTCTGAACATCAATTCATCATCTAGACGACTATATCTACGTAGGTAGCTACTTGAAGTGGTCTCTATCAAAGTTGGAAAAACCATTATCACTGGTTGGATGGAGTACCTAGCCTAGTTGTAGATCTTTGATCATTGATGATCTTTGTAGTAGTCGAAATGTTGCCTCTAAGGTAGGTACCTCTAGGTACCTCTAAAACACTTTAGATGACCTAAAAGTAAATTTTGAAACTTATCCAAAGAATAGAATAATACCTACTCCAGAATAAGATAACCCACTATCTAATAGATATATAATTTTGTTCTTTGATTTTCTTACACAGAGTTTGGCTTTCCCAAGAGTATGAACCAACAATGAAATTTCACAAAATCTTCAACAACTACAGCGAACTTTCTGCTTGCGGATGTTTGCTATGTATTTTACACAAAGGATTCCGTGAAATATTTTCTCTACATTCCACGATACTGAGAATCTATAGGAATGGTGTGCTTTAAAATCAATAATTGTAGAAGTTTATCTAAAATTGTAAATGGTCGGTCTACTACAACTTTGTGTTTACAAAACGAGCTAATTTATTCACAAACAAAATAAACCCTTTTTCTATTTCAAATACCTACTAGGAAATTGAAAGTATAACGATAAGTGGTACAATATACCAAACACAACGTGGTACGCCACCCTTCATGAGTTTCATTAAGTATTATCAATGAAGTAAGACCGTCTTATACAGCAATACCAAAATTTAATATTGTAGATACTTTTTACTCGAACTAATCGCATAGAATAATTTAAAACATGAGTACGAAATGTATCTAGGTACTGGTGGAAAATGCAAAGTTATTTAAGTTTAATACAATCCCAAATTGAATATTAATATTGTTAGCGTGTATCTAGCCCTAAATTTGCATTTTGCGCGAATACAAATTGTAAACAGAACGTTCGTTTCTCCTTTTTAGTTTAACAAACTCGAATATCGATAAGGTGAAACCTGAAAAAATATTGAATCCTTTTAGACAGAATGAGGTGATAAACAGAAAGAATGCTTTGCCGTAGTTGTAAAAGTGATTAAATTTTAACATATTGTTGGGAATCGGAGTGCTTCGCTGGTGTTCTGCCAAGATTGTTTCGTTACATAAAGGTTTTGGTTTACTGTAAGCCTCGGAAACAAAGGAACTCGTGTATTGATACTAAAACCGGCCAAAACTTGGAGGTTAAGAACGGTTCATAATTTAATTTTAGAGACATTTAGAATTCATGTGTTCATTGTTTCTGTTATTTAAATTCTTCATTACAGATTTATGTGTAAGTACAGGGGATGGAGACTCATGTAGGTACTGCAGGCTTGGGTCCAGTAACAAAAGAATACAAGAATATGTAATTTCAAATAACACTAGCCTTTGAGAACATTATGGTGAACTCTTAACGATGTTTTCTTTCATCGTTAATTTTTTCAGCACGAAAATACTACACTGACTCATCTGGGGAAAGAATATTTGCAATTTTTAAATCGTCTAGTCTAGTCTGTAACTCATTAATGACCCACAGCAGGGTCGGGTCTCCTCTCACAACAGGCCTTCCAATGGTAATTGTAGGCCTTAGTCCTCCACGCTTGCCTAGTGCGGGTGGGCGGACTTTATATGCCTTTGAGAAAAAAAAATTCAGATCATATAGCAACCTTCCCAAAACATAAATCAAATAAGCATGAATAAAGTTTTTTTAACACTATGCTCTTGTATGTACCTACATGGGAAAACACTTTGTTGCTAACAAAAACAAAACCGACCAGACTTTCCAAGTAGAAGCCAGGAGTGTTATAAATAAATCGAATCGCTAACTACCGTTGCTAGCGCTAAAGCATTCATCCCCAAAGAAATCAGCTGGAAAATTGCATCGCAGCCTTATGTGTTACTTATGAACCTAATGCAATACAGTGAAGAGTGCAGTGCACAGAGTTGCACGTGCATGCCCTCGGCGGGCGCTCCGTTGAGTTTCGTTAACATTTCACCGCGCGAGAGGAGAGCTTCTCAATTATTCACGCACACATACGCTTTCTGGTCCCAGTTCTTTTCATATAGTACAAAAGCGAATTCAGGTCGCGGCAACAACGGAAAGATTGCAAAGGACGTACGTAACATGTGGGTAAGGATGTGAGGTGAGCTTTTAATATTAAGCGCCCAGAACGCGCCCCGGCCAACTTTATTACGCGATACCGTCATACAAACGTTAAACGTGTACTCTATAATGTAAGCCACGGATAACGAGCCTTTGACAAAATTCGGATGGAAATCTCAGATCTAAATTTTGTTCAAACATCGGCTTACAGCTAAAATGTTTTCAATTATTAGGTTGAGATGATTTGTTATGACTTTATTATCTTTAATGTACACAAACTTAGTTACTAAATAATCTTTTTTTGTATATAAAAATGAAACCTGATTTGCGTAAGTTAAAACAAAAACGATTAAACTCAAATTTTGACACAATATATCCGCTACAAGGGTTGTTTTAGTCTTTAAATATGATAGTTTTTATCTAAATATTGACATGTAAAAATAAGTAACGGAAGTAAGCTAGTCAACAATAATTAAGTAGGTCTTTCAGAAAAAATGTCGGGAAAGTAATAAAAACTCTTATCGCTACTGAAAAAATTAGAACGAGGTACAAATTTGTCGCCTTCATTGTCTTCAGTGAGTAATTGTCGTGCCCGGCCCCGGTGAGCTGTTTGTCCCTTGTTTAGATAAGGGCTTGTGGGGACTTAAGCCTACTAAATCTGGGCAATGACGCCTAACCAGGCAAATGATAGCGACATTCGCGGCAACGATTGCCTTAATCCTTCCCTTATAACTCCGAGATTTTTTATATTCAATAAGACAACAAATAAGCGTCGAGTAGTCACTACAACATATTTTTTGATCATTCTGTACCTGAATGAGATTATAAATGAATCGATGTATGAGTAAAGCTATATCATATATAATTCGTTTAACATGAGGTAGGAAGGACAACAAGCGAAATAAAAAGGTAAATCATTGCAATTTCTAAAAATACGATAATGTTTCATCTGGCGATCTTAAGTAATACATAATACTTAGGTAAGTATTCTTGTCCTTTCGTCCGACGTGACGCCCTAAAGCTTCGTTATATCTTAGCAGCGACGACCCCTTAGAGATAATTCTATCCATTACCGAAACAGATCCCATACTTGCAAGTTTTTATATTACGCAAAGTTCTATTTGGCTTAGTTTTTAATTAAGAAAACAAGGTACTCTTCGTGATCCAGACTCGTTTGTTAAGCAAAATAGCGTCTAGCCGTCATTACGTGCGTCAATTTTATCCCTCGAGGGGTTTCGGTGCGAATCTGTTTATGTAAATCACTATGGAAACCTTGTCGGCTCCTCCGTCTGTTATAGACACTGCCGTGCCGAATAACGTGAGGCTCCCTTACAAACTTTCCCTAACGTTGGGGACGCGATTGAACGTAGGTTTTTTATAGCGCGGATACAGTAATCTAGTTCAGGTGTGCTCTCGAGAATCCGCCCCGATCTGAGGTCGCATACGTTTCCGGATTTTATTGCATATTGAGACGTATTATTCTTCTGATATATTCCTTTCACCCGAATATAACATCGGATTCCCGAGATTCTAAACCAATGAAACTCTACCCTGTCATGTTAACCATATTGCTTACCTTCCATTAGGAAAATCCAATAATAGAAATATAGTAGCGTATCGCGTAGAAAAAGTATTTTATGAACTGTATTACCTAGACTCTGGCTTAAATTAACATTTTAACTAAGACAAATAATACTTTTAAAAATACCAGTGTAGTCGACGAAAGAAATTGTTTTTTGAAACAATTAAAAGCTGTTAAGAAAGATATAGCGGTAAAACGATTTTAATAATTTTATAATGATATTGCAAAGCCAGGAGAAACTACAATAGATAAATGCTCTGCTATTTCCGCGGACTGTAATTAAAATGAAACGAGCATCGGTAAGGCTGAAGCGCTAGTTTTCTCAAGATGACAACTTGCATCTATTTACACTAAGGTTATGAATAATAATCTAGAATGGATATGGAAAAATCTTTAACTGTACCGTTTCTTATATTTCTCGGCGCTTTAAGTAGGTACTGTTGCCATTTATACACATTCTCGAATTTTCTTATGGCGTTCTGACGATTTAATGAATTTTTCAACTTAGGTAATAGAGACTAGGTAAGATAAGGTAAGGTTAAGGAGATTAGGTTTAAACTACATAATTGCAAAAAAATATGTGCAGCCGTTTTTAGCCTTGAAACGATTGGTGTGTTTAGAATTGTTATTATATTTGAGCTACCCCGTCATATGGCAATTTCTCATCCCTAACGGGTTCTCGAAACCGTGAGAAAAAGTATAATGCAGGTGAGGCAAGATGCGCAATTGTATCTGGTGAATACAAAGCCATCCCTACAAGTACTAGTACAAGTTTCAATTTGATTTTAATTTTCCCTTCCGAAGCTTAATTGCACTTTTGGAAGATTACAATACTTAGTAAAAATAATGCGTTAGGCAGGCACAAAATGTCTTCTGTTAGGGGAAGGCCGGGCAAAGTGAATACCCCGGGCAAAGCGAATTCTCCTCACTACTCCTAAATTATTAGTTTTTCATTTAACACGCCACCACTGTTACGTTCGGCCATCTTGGTTTAGTACGCGGCAAACATCAAAGCGAGGGGCCGCGTCGCGTCCCGTCCGCGGAGTGGAGGTTTGTGTTTTCGTAAATAAAAGATTGATTTTACACGGTAAGTACATTGATCAATTCTCATGTATTACAAGTTCTTGATTTTTAGGAATGTCTTAATTCGGTAGCGTGTCAAAGTAGGTTTTTATAGTATATTTAACAGAAAGTCAGAATTATTAGTTTTTGTATGAAATGTGTTTACCTCAAAACTTACCTAGTCGGGCAAAGTGAATAGGGCAAAGTGGATATGGTATCCACTTTGCCCGCCAATTCTCACTTGTGACTTATTATTTAAAAATGTATTTTATTTGTTTCAGATGGTGAATAAATATGTAAAAAAAACTAAGCAAGGGACGTGGGATGAAAATGCTATGCACACGGCTATTAATTTGTGCAAAGCTGGAGAATTAATAAAAAGCACAGCTAAAAAGTATGGTTTGGCTTATGCAACCTTGTATAGGCATGTAAAAACTGGCATCGCTGCTTCAAAACTGGGTCGATTCCGTTACTGTTTTCACTGAAGATCAGGAAACAGAGTTGGTGACATATCTCAAAGATATGGATTCTGTATTTTTTGGCTTGACTCGAGATGAATTCAAAAATTTAGCGTTCATCTACGCCAAGAAAAATAATTTGAACTACCCGAGTAATTGGGATATTTTATGCTTTTTTGTGGTTAAATATATATAGAAGAAGACGCTAAACCAATTGAAAATTGGATTCAATGTGACATTTGTCAACAATGGTGTCATGGTGTTCATGTTCATGGTAATGGTGACATGATGAATATTGTTCTGCTTATGATGGCACTCAAAGGTATACCTGTGACAATTGCCATTCTTAATTTTCTAATTTTATGGTCAAGTAAAGTTTTTTTTCAGTTTATCAAAGTTATTTCTCTGTTTTCAGAGATTAAATATGGGTATTCACTTTGCCCAAGTAATGTGTCCGCTTTACCCGGGGTACCGGGCAAAGCGAATACTTTCGTACTTTTTTAAATTTTAATTGTAGTTGATTATTGTTTAAATATTAATGGTAACTGATGTTTGTATTTGTAAGAGCAATAAATAAAGACTGGTTTGTGATAATTATTTTGTTTTTTTATTGTATAACTTTTCTGCTATAACCTTAAATACCTTAAGGTATCCACTTCGCCCGGCCTTCCCCTACTCGTATACTGCTCCAGTGTGGATTGGTGGAAATGCAGGGTAATAGCAAACCTGTTTCACAATCAGATGATTTTCAGCCGTAAATTCGGCTTTTAATAAATTTTAACTACTGCTATCCATCGATATTTTGCAGATGAAATCATATCATCTAAAGAAGGTAGGCGCACACTTTATTTGTCACTATAATTATATTATTAATTATCACGGTCTGACATCACCTAGAGGCCTAGGAATTATTCAAGACAAGAGTGAACATTCGCCTTCTAGGCAAGTACTTAAGTGCGCCATATTGTACGCGGTACCTATAAGTAGTACCGATAACTTTCACCAGGCGAGATTGTAGCTCAACGGTGGCCTACATCTAGTAAAAAAACGATTCCACTGGCAACTTTCATCAATCGCTGAGCAATGCTTCCTTGAAAATGTATCTTTAATATTGCAGAAAGATGCTGATGCACCTGCATGTAAAGGGTTGCTAATTCCGTGGGAAAGGAGACAGCGGGCGCAATTTGGTTTTATTCACCACCTGCCGGCGCAATATCAGGCGGTTATTGTGCAACACCTTTAAGAAAATACCTTTAATATTTACAAGATAATCTATACCTACCTACACAATTTATTCGTAAGAATTACAAAGAAGATTTCAATTTCTCCGACAATTTTGTAATGCAAAAAATTAAAAGAATAACCTTTAAAAAATAACTTTGGCAAGTAGGTGCCTAAATTCTTATAAGCAGTTCCCTTATATTCGATACAAAAGTGAATAGGCGTCTTTTAGGCAATCGTCTTCCATCGTAAATCCAAATAGGTACTACGCGTACTACATATATTATTAGCTTTATTATTTTACACCAATACTTAGGTATAGTTCCACTAATTACTTTTACTTACAAGTGAACAAAATATAGGTACCTATAAAAGTATATTAATGTACAGTCAACAAGATACATAAGTTACCTATTTATCTTACCAAAACAATTATTGAACTGCGTTTTGGTAGGTAACTATATATTTATAGCTTCCTGGATTAAATTATTTATTAAATGGCTCGTTTACAAGGCGTATCTAATGAGATTACAAAGAGAGAAAATGTTAATTCCAATTTAGCAGAAATAAAATATTAGATCGCCCCTCCAGAAACAAGATCTCTCGGCAATCGGCATTTATTATTAAAATAACCGAGGCTTTTCCAGGCAATTCGCGCCTCCTTTATCAATTTCCAACGTAACATTTTTTCTTAGTTAATTTAACTTTCGTCAAAATTTTAGGTACTTTGCGTGTCAGAAACAAAATAGATCCAATATGTTTTATTTATAACGCATCGACTATATTACCATTTATTAGCAAAGCAACACAAACCCTGACCTACGTCAAGAAAAAGAAACAGATTACAAATCTCATAGAATGTGTCATTGTATTCTATATTTAAGTTACGGTTTCCCGTTTTATCGGCTCTTTTACATGCATTTTAATTTTAAACTAAAGCATTCCAGGCAAAGTATTACCATAATAAATAGATGTATAACGAGACCGTGTGCCGTATTGAAATCGAATTGGTCGTCATCTTGAGATCGTTATTGTAAAAGCATTATCTGGGATCCGGTGTTCGGGCCCGGAATATAAATGTAGGGGATTGGGACAGACGAGAGGAGACGTTCAGAGCAATATGTCAACCCGCGCCGGTCGCCGTCTACCTACGTCTGTCAGTATACGAGTTGCATAATAACTGGACGATTAGATCTGGCTTATTTCTCAAATTTACAAGTACTTAGGTACTTAGCCTGCGATGAATATGATTAATATTTTTAAAAAGTTATTAAGTGCTTTTATTTATTAACCTTCACCACCATTTCATCATCTTAATACAATTTAATAAAATTAAATGTTATTAATCGGCTAAATATATTACCGGAATTACTTTATTCCAAAACTTATGCCGTCGTGAAAATTAACGCAAAATAAAGTTATCTAATGTCCATTCTGAAAAATCATACCCGTAAATAAAGGTCAAATAAGAATTTATAAATTATAACAATAGCACATACTTTGTAGTAGAAATTGGTTAAATCAGGCACATGGCATTTAGTCCGTCGTATGTAATATAAATTTTAAGAATAAAAAATTATGTTATTCTTGTTCAGTAGCTAAAAGCTATATCTTGATTCCTATGGAGGCTGGATTGCAGGTTAGCCGCGGTGCTTAGCTCAAATTCTTGTAATAAAGTCCTTCCTCGCAGGGAACGCTGCCAAGATGCGCACTATACAATATACTGCAGAATCCCGTCTTATCTTGTGTTTCTTTTGTCTCAGAGATTTACTTGTTTATTATTGTTCCCTATTCGTTTTTAACAGCAACAGCAGTATCGTTAAGAATTGGAATGCTTAAACCATACCTACCTAATACCTATAGGTAGATACATAAGCTATACTTACACTATTATATTACAATGTGGGTTTCAGAAGGCCGGAAATCATATTTAATGTATGTACAAAAAATGTACCTATTTATAGTTTGTATGGAACCTGTACGATGTGGAGCTACAAGGTATTCCAACCAAAAGTTTTCGTAAATTCCATTTTTCACAACACACTATTTCTTCAGTTCATCGAAATTTATGTTTCAAATTTACTTTAAACATTCCTAACTATGAATTAGTTCTTTTCTTTTTAGTCGGAACTTAAAACAAATGTGAGTCTTTGAAAACACAATGATTCTACACTTGAACGGCCTTTAAAATCAAATTAACCTTAGATACTTAATTTTCCGTTCGACGCGATCAGCGTCTCGCTGGACTATTAGTCAGAATTAGGTCGCAAACGGTCTAAGTTCCAGTCTGGTACAGTGTGTGAGCTAACCAAACTAACGCCAAAGATCCATTTAATGTTTCTCAGTAAGTAACCGTAGTTCACACGCTCGCTCGCTAATCTGTCTTAAAAGTTTAAATACTCTCAGGATCACGGTATGTTCTAGTAGTTTTATTTGGAGCAAGTTCGTTACAGAGTTAATGCGTTTTCAATGTTAGGGGTGACAGGTATCTAAGATACCTATGTCAGGTATTTCATACAGGGCTTATTAAATGGAAAAGGAAAATGGAAAAAATAAAACACCTACTTATTATTGAAAACTAACGCAGTGTTGAAGGAAGTCAATGTATGAAAAAAAACGAGTATGCAGTTCAGGCGGTCTACATTCTGGAATGGTTTTGAACACTCACAATTATAGGACAAACTGAAATAGAATAGAAGTCCAATCAGAATTCGTACTGATTGAACTACTTCAAAGCGGATTATGAGAATGGAGGTAGACGGTCTCCCTTAAGAAGCTTCATTAGCTACTGGTGGCGGAGTTTGGAGCTTGTAAGCGGCTGCTGCAAGTAACTGAAGCTGCAGCCTTTACGGTCAACGTAAGATAAGAAACGCAGAAAAAGAGAAGACGAACATGGATATTGTAACTATAGCTGTCATTGTGGTTGTCAGTAACCCATTGGTCACCCACTGCAGGGCCAGGTCTCCCGTCACAGTGAGAATGATGTAGGCCTACTGGTTGGTAGACCTCCATGCCTTCGAAATCCTCATGGAGAACTCTCAGGCAATCAAGTTTCCTCACGATATTTTTCTTCACCGTTACAGCAAGTGATCGCTCCACTGGGATTCGAACCCGGACCCCTCATGTAAGAAGCTGAATTCAACCACTGGGCTATCACCGTCATTATAGTAACCAGTCGAAAATAGAAAAGATACGTTTGTTATTTCAGATTCCCTCTTAAGTCAAAAGTCATAGAACTTAACCTACCAAGTAATCACTGTCCTAAGTTTTAAAGCTCTTTCAGTCTTAAAAAGTTCTTCTCACTTTCTTGGTTTGATGATTTAATTTTATGAGGTACCTATAGTGACCATTTAGAATCACAAAGTCTGCGTGGTTGATCACTGCTTCTCTATACCTACCTACAATAGGTAGTACCTATTATACTTACTGCTGAAATAACAGCTCACACAGTTAGTGTTCTACTCCTAGACAAATACAGGGCAGTCTTAATGGTGTGAACTCTAAACTAACCCCTGGGATCCTCTTAATGTTCGCTAGTGGGTACCTAAGAACGGATATACTTGCATTTCCTTAACGTTACTTCGCATGCTTGCTTACTATCTAGAGTACTTAGCAATTAAAGATCTTCATGTGTGTAGAAACTTTTTCAAAATAAAACGCTTATTTTTGTTACTGTCGAAGAAATTTTTAGAGGATCATTTCTGAATTTGAAATATATTTACTAGAAACCTACTGAGTGTGCACTGTGTAGTGTATAAGACCAATTTAAACTGTCAGATACCTTTAACTTGGATTAGTAGGTACCTCCAAGGTATAAACCAAAACCAAATTTGACCTCGAACAGTCAATATTCGTTCGTATAAATAATTTGTCTCCCTAACTTGTATAATAGTTAATTGAAATAGGAAGACAACTCAACCCGCATTGCAGCGCGAAATTTTCACACGATCTCAAATCATTTTGGTCAAATAAAAAATCATATAGCACTGATTGAAAAAGCAGGTATCATTTTATACAGTAACGTATCAAAGAGCACGTGTCAGACGTCACATGCGGGTGGCGCGTGGCCACCGCCGCCCGCTACAAGTCTGTCAATAACATTATAGCATTACACCACACACTACGTAAACGTTAATGAGACCCCTATCATTTGTAATGCAACGAAGGCAAGCCATGAACCATTTGTCGCTGTACTTGGTGCCAACGTTTAGAGGATTTGCATAAGGACAGACAAAGAAAAATATTGTGAAGGAAAGAATTATATATCTCCGCATATAATGAGAAAAACTAGCTGACAGCAAAGTTAATCATCGAATGATATCTGATTCTAATCTATTTTTATGGACAGGCAGATCTCACGCTAATTAGATTAGAGACCAGTGAAATAACTCTTACGGCCGCACTCAGAGACGTCATTTAACGTAATGTTCATTAACAAACAAATAAAATCCCCTTTATTCATATTAACATAAGAGTCATCTTTATTTTCATACTGAACCATTAACGTTAATGAATGACTCTGAGTACGGTGGTTAATACCCTTAAATTTATGGGCGCTAAATACAAGAAACAAATGCATCTCAATAATTAAGCACGATAAGAATAATATTGCAGTGTTATAGATTAATACAAGCAGGTAAGTACCCACTAGAATTGGATAAAAGAATATTCCTTAGAAATAGATAGGTACCGAGTTAAGACAGTGAGATATTAAAATCACCTTTCTTATACCCCGCCCTTTAACTAAACTTCTACATCTCAATACCCGAGACCGTCGCCGTCCTCCTTGAGATCAAAGCCGTTAAATAAATCCAGCTAATCGCTTCGGTGGCGGGAACCTCCTCGTATTGTCCAGACATTCAATGCCTTCATTGTCTACAAACGACAGCTTTGTTCTTAGTTACAAAACGTCTAAAACCAAAGAAACTAAAGTTAGAAAAGAAACTCCATTTTATGAAACTTACGGTATATTTTCTCTTGCAGGATGTAAGATTGCACAAAGCAGGCAAAGGTAGACAAGATTGATGTAACGGTTGGCGGCAAGTTTGCGCACGTGCTGAGGCCGGCTGCGAGACTTGCACTGTCTTCACTATACTTATTATAAAAAAATTGGCCAAGATACAATACAGACTACCCCAATAAAACCTATTCACAAAGTTCAGAAGATGTTCCGAGAAACCGTTGGAACACAATGAAAGACCTTCACGGGAATATCCCTTATTTAAAAAAAATAAAACCCGTTTTTTGTTATTCTAATGATTTGAAGCTTCTTTCTTGTAATAATAGTTATAATAGTATCCAATCAAAGCCAGCAATATCTATATTATAAAACAATAAAATATATTTTGAATTTTAGGTCTAGACAATGTAGCTAAATAAAATAGGTACTTTTTAGGCTATACCTATTAATAAATTTACGATGCCAGATATTTTTATGTTCAGAAGTATCTACTTAAGGCAGACTAAGAATATCTATAAAACTTCCTAAATACCTAAATATGTACTTATATATATCCGAAATTGTTATTCTTTCATAACGTCTGAATGGATTTAGGTAAAAGGAAAGTTAAAAGCCAATGATAAAGTGCGTGGATGGGGAAATCCGAAACTATGAGGAATAGCGAAAAATAGTGAAAGGAGTCCGGCAACCGAATTTAATAAAAACTAAAACTGCATTATTGGATTTTTGAAAAATCCATATAAAACCAGGAATCGAACCCATTGATATTGAAAAATAAATCACACCTAATATACAGTAGATATAGGTAAGTATATTTAGTTTTTGGGTAGGTTATGACTGTTCTTACCCATATAAATAATAACTTGCGGGTAAGTATATTTGTATTTAAAAATATAAATATGAATAGATTTTTATACAGTAAAATGCCCCATATTGAAAAACAAAAGTTAAAAAAAATGTTTAAAAATGACTTATATTCTGTTAGGTAGGAAACATAGTCATATAGCTGATAATAGAATAGAGTTCACACCTGTACGTCACTGGGTTTGTATGAGACAAAACATCGCTGCTTTATTATGTCAGTGAAACCAGTTAGGATGCCATATTATGAACTTTCATTGTAACGTGTAACTTAGCGAATTCATTTTTGACTTTACTAAAAAGATTTATTCAAGAAATAATATTATGTGCTGCTTACGGCATTAAAAGCAGATAAGGAAGGAAATATGAGAAAAAGAGTTTTCTTTTCATAGGTAATGATGTTTTCTCATTTTCTACAAGTTTTCTACTAAACGGTCCAGATTGTGTAACAATTTGAAAATTTGATATTTGCCTATATTTTCAGGGCCTTATTACACTAGAGAAATTAGGATTATTGTCCTTTTTATGGAATTATACGTGAAAATCGGTTAAAATAAAGTTAAGTGTTGTGCCCCGTAGCGCTTTAGTCGATTATCACAAACGATTTTACGAACTTATATTTTTAAAAAAGGTTTTTTTAAGAACGTTAACGTTTTAAAGGTTTATGTTACTTGTTTTTCTACAGACACTGATTTTGGAAAAAAATAATATAATTATTGTTTAAGACCCTGTTTCCTTTATTATTATGTGTTTCTTTAAGAACTAATAAAGTTTATTTGTTTACTATATCCACGCAAAAGTTAAAAACGAAGAAAAATTTATCAACAAGTTTCAATAAACTGTATAATAATTGGATGTGAAATCGATTTCTGTTCGTTAAAGGTACGACCGGAACACCTTTACACCTCTAATGTCAGTGAGTACAAACTGGCACGCTTCAAATCATATTACGCGGCCTCTAGTCTTTGACCTCCAGTCAATCAATCCTCCTAGGCATGAAGAAACAAATTTTATATGCCATTTAAAATCTATAAAATAATTAAAAAATGTTAGTTCATTCACTCATTTTATTAGAAAAAAAAAGTATATTATAAACCTAGCAACACCAGTATACGGAACTGTCATCGTCTGTCGCTCTTGTTTGTGATTTGATTAATCTGTGGTTTGTTGTTACACGTGACGTCGATAATCGCCATTCGTTGTTGGTTTTTGTCACTTTTTGTGGTAAATTTTGAACAGGTATGTAGATAATTTACTTCTTAAAAAGAATATATGTAGGGATTTACACATTATACTAGTAGGATTTTTTATATAAACTACTGCAAAATGCAGAACATTTATTGTACGTAATCTATAATTTATTGGAGATCTTTGTTTTCTCGGAGTGCGGGAATACAAAAGTATTTCATTATTTGATGCTTAAAATTACTTTTATACTTCCTAGCCTTTGAAACGAATGAAAAAACCATGAACTCATTAGTCTTTATCTTATTTATGACATTTTTTCTATGCAGATCGCCTCTTATCCCGGTGGTTACAAAAATGTCGCAAGAGGAAGCAGAGGACCTAAAACAGCTTACTGAAGCTATTGAACAATGCCACATAGAAGAGACTAAACCACCAAGGGTAGAACTGAGTGAAAAAGTGGACCACCAACTGTTAAATAAATTTCCGAAACCAAAGAATAAGATTCCTCCAGTATTTTTACACAAGCCAGCCAAGTTTCCCCCGCACATGCGCAGAGTACTCGACCTGGGAATACAATTTTATAAGCCCATAGTAGGCCATCATTATACCAAAATATGCTGCTTATCTTTTGCTGACCAAAAGGCCTTGCTAAATTATTTTGATAGCAAAGGTTTACCACATCACACATATGGCAATCCTGAATCCAGAATTATGAGAGTAGTTATAAGAGGTCTCCCAGAGGATTTGGATGTAGAAATTGTAATTGATGCCTTGAAATCAGTTTCGATCCCAGTTGTACGAGCTCATAAGATGCAAAACCAAAATCGTGCAGACAAGCTGCCGGCTCTTACATTAGTATTTGTGCCCAATAACAATGAAGGCCGAAAGATATTATTAGTGGAAAAACTATTTGGATACGAAATACAGATGGAGCCACCTAAAGTCAAAAATTTACAATGTTTTCGCTGTCAAAAATGGGGACATTCCCAACGGTATTGCCGTGGACGTCCCAAGTGTGTGAAGTGTGGTAATAATCACTTCAGCAAGAGATGCCAACGAGATCCTATTGAAGAACCACCAAAGTGTGCTAACTGCGGCAGCCTTCATACTTCGAACTTCAAAAAGTGTGCTTTTAGTCCTACTTCAGCAGAATATATCAATAAGATGACCTCTGTTGCGAACAACAAGGCCCTGTTTCCATCTGTTTGCCCTATACCTAAAAAGATAATCACCCTCAAAAATTACCATCAATATGTAAGAGGACGGATGTAAAGCCAGGTCTCCACAGAAGAAAAAATACCAACATTTATGCAGACATACATGTTAGTGACAAAACTTTCTATGATCTCCTTGTGTAACTGGGTCTCCACTGAACCTAATTGCCAACTTTTGTGTCAACATAATTATTATGTTGGAAACTCACAAGTTGTCTACAATTTCAGTGGAAATGCACCAAAACGTAGTTATACATCCTATACAATTTATTGTAGTAGTACTTAGGGTAACAATGATAAAAGGCTGCCTGTAGAGCTGTGTTATACTTTAAGATTAATCTGTTGTTATTTTTTGGTTGCATACATTACATTTAATGAAACTTAATTTTTTATTAGTATGCAAAGAATCAAAAGTCCTATTTAGATGTTAGATATGTTTCGCTCTTTTATTTAGAACATTATTTTATGAGTATTTATATTCTGACATAATAATATATTATATTTTTTTATTAATATTAGTCTAGTCTAGCGTAACTATGCTCAAATAGGTTTACATGTTGAACATGTTTAAACCATAAATATTTACAAAAAAGAATTGTTTTTAGTGATTTTAGTTTTTTGTTTGTTTTTTAATTTACTACAATATACATAAATATTATTTGCACTGATTACATTAAATATTTAGATGTAATTCAGTATTTTTAGTCATATCATTAAAGTAATACTCAAGTCTATACAAAACCAAAGATATTTAAGATTGTCTAGTCATTTTTATTAGTCTTAACTTTAAATATTTTTATATCTTACATTTTATTTCTCCTAGCTTTATTTAATTTTAGCCAGTAAGTGTAAAATAAAAAGGTATGTGCATACTTATAAAATTAAATAGCTTATTGTGATTTAATATTTTTGTTAGTCACTCAGTCACAAAGCATTCTAAGACAGCTCAAATTACGAACAGCACAATTTGTGGTTTATGCTTTTTCATTCTTTTGTGTTGATTTATTAAATAATTAAGAAAACAAACTGGTTTTAGGAAGGAGAATTTTAATTTACATTAATGTTTATATTGGAAATACTTACATTATAAACTTAACTATATTTACAACTTATTCCTTATACTTAAATATACAATATTTGGTAATATCACATACTTTTTACTTTTTGTTGCCTACTACTTTTCAGAATAGCGTCACTGTTTTCGACTTCGTCGCTGATTGGAGTGACCAATACCTGTAATAAGAAAGTAAGAATGTTAACTTCAAACTGGGATATAGTGGACTTTACACGAGGTTATAGTGTGAAGCGCACATAGCTCCGCTGCTTGAGTAGATCGCAAGCGATCGAAAAAGTTAAGCATCGTCGTACGGGGTCCGTACCTTGTGGCGAATTAATTGCGCATTTCCGTGCATTACCGTGTCCGTGCTTCGGAGGGCACGTCGATGGATCACATCGATCACAGCAGCTAAGCAGCCGGTCCCGGTTGTGATCGATAACATAGCAGTCGTTAAACCTAGTCAAAGGCGGTTTTAAAACATCTGACATGGGTCGGCCACTAGCGCATCGCAACATATCCATAAACTGAAATATAATTTTGGTCCTGGTTGCATGTCATGTTATGGGCCCAGCTTTCAAGCTTAAACAGTACCAAATCATTCCTAGGTTTTGATCGGATTCACTTCAAAGCTTGCTACTTCAAAGGACATATTTGTTTGTCTCTGGTTCCGATTAAGGCAGGGATATAAATAAGACTTCACACTAAACGCCCCCGTCGTAGTTGGCGCCACAACCCAGACGTAATTTCAACTCTTCACTTAGCTTAGCTCATCTTAGCTTTGTCTGAAATCGAACCCAGGACGTTCGTATCTTACTCCCACAGCACTCTTGTCTTATCCACTATTTCAAAGGTTGTTGAGTAAAAACATACCTCGAGCTTGAGATTGGTAACAAGTCGTGTGCTGTCATCCAGCTCCGTCAGTACCCTGTCCAAGGTGTCGGCCAGCCTGTCGGCGTCCTGAGTGGTGAACACCATAGGCGGCTTGAACTTCAGTACGTTCGCGTCAGGCCCGTCCCGACTTATGAGAATCTTTTCCTCCCGCATTCTGGAAAAAAATTTTCATTGAAGATTAATCAAAAATTTTCATTAAATATTAAGTAACTCGCTCAACTTTCAACATCTGTAAAAACACCCATGAAAATTTGGTTTTCTTGTTTGGAAGCCGTAACAGACCAACATAATTGTAAAAATTGTGCAGTTCTGAGAATATTACATACCTACATACGTGTCGAATTGATAACCTCCTTTTTTGAAGTCGGTAAAAAGTAGTGCTAAGATTGTTTCCCAAATTGAACAAGAGCAAATAAATGGACTGTAGATTTTGAATGAAAGACCCGGCTTATGAAGTCATTATTCGGTTTTGTCAATAAAAGTATCTCAATTGACTCCACATTCCAGTTATGCACGCTAACTCCTACGCTTCCTTCACTACACCTGATGGGATTGATATTGGAAAATGTGCAATAAAATTTTGTGTCCTACATACCTACCTATTAACAACATGTTTCGCCTCAGCAGTGGCAGGGGTCCTAGCGTCGCGGTCAGTGACCAGTTCTACTCCAACGAACAGTCCCCTGCCCCTGACATCGCCCACCAGTTTGTGCTTGTTCTTCAAGCTCTCGCATCTAGCCATCAAGTGGCGGCCGACGCGAAGAGCTCGCTCTAGAAGACGCTCTTCTGCTATCACGTCGAGGACCGCGTTGGCGATCGCGCATGACACTGGGTTTCCTCCGTACTGGAATGATAAAACAATAGTGATGTTGAAAAATAACCATTTATAACATAAAAACAAAAATACTTGTTTAATAACAAAATTCGCGTTGCTGATTGCCTAATTTTACATAGGTAGATACTTACATGTTGTACCGTTCCTGAAATTAAACTGGGACAAAAAATATTTCAACCTACTTATCTAAAGCATGTAGAAAGCAGAATATCCTCTTGCTTCTTCATGATTCTAAGCTGTCCAAATTACTTAGGTATAACATACAGTAGATCATCATATTGAATAGAAATATTTGACAGTCTAAAATTCAGTGCGTAACTTTTTTATGCACTTACATACCTACTATAACTAAATCGAAATGCCTTAAACCTAGACAACTAAGTTCTGAAATATATTAAAAAAGTTTTATCAAACTTGTTCAATATACTCGTAGTAAGTATCCAGCCGACTTTAAAGTCGAAAATTGGCAGTGATGCGCCCCAACTTCCTGTTCCTGTCATCATATTTTATAACAATTTCAATATCGAAAACTAGTGTGAATAAAGGACTGCGAATTCTCTCGAATTTCCCTGAGCATATTTTTTGATAAGTATTCAGGGCACACACGCCGTTTGAAACACGTTTGTTGCGTGCTTGTTTTTACAATATTTTGCGCGTAGCGATAATTTCCTGAAGTGTTAAAATCGTTTTGAGACTGAAAAATTCGGAATTTTCTATGGGCATAAACGTAAACGCTGAGTGTACTTACTCAATAAACTATGAATTATGCATAACCACTCAATAAATTATGCATTTAGTGTTATATAATAACATAACAATGGCATAGTTAATCAGAGTTATGACGTCATACACGACCTTAGTACCTACTTGTTGAAAAGCAAAAATGCAAATTATTTATTAAATATTCCTACATTCGATAATTAGCTTATCGTACCCGAATGGACTCAAACGTCCTTTTGTTATACTAAACAGAGATGTCATATTGTTAATTTATCAGTTTGCTAATTAACTGACAATAACTAGATGACACAATCCGATTAGTACGCTCACGCCAAATAGGCATACTCTATTTCGAAACTAAGTCTTATCATGAACTATATTTTACAATTTCGTCTTTTATAGTTCATGTAAATAAGTAATTTCTTAATATTTACTTTTGTAAAAAGTATTCCTTTGCTCTCAAGAATGCAATTTATGTTAAGGCATCATACATTCATAATTAATGATCACCTAATAGATATTACTATTGCGCATTTATTTAGGTACCTACGTATGTTATGTTGGATAATACCTACTGCATAATTGGTTGGCTAACACAATTATAATTGATTTGGTACAAACGACACAGAATTATACACAACACTTGGAGGAAAATTAACACGTTACAAATATTTTAGGTAGGTACATATATCTACAAGTTATTAGCTGCGATAAACATTATGTTCGAAGCGATATTGTGGTAGATGTAAACCTAACTAAATATTCAAATTATTTCTGATCTGAGTAATAAAATATTGGTGGTTAAATTAAATTAGAGCTCGTCCTAGGAGGCGACCCGTCATACATGAAGTAGCTTGTTCTTTATGCCTTGTTTTGCCGGAATACTTTATTTGAGGCAATCTTCTTAGTCCTCATGACTAGCAACACACCAGCATACGGCCCAGTTTACCGTTTGCTACTTGGTATACCAAAAAAATTAAAGTAAAAAAATTACCGTATTAAAGTATTCCACGCCCGTATCCGCAAAGCTCTTGGCTATCTCTGGGGTAGTGACGACCGCGGCTACCGGGTGTCCGTTGCCCATGGGTTTGCCCATGGTGACTATATCGGGGACAACATCTTGGGTTTCAAATGCCCACATGTGGCTCCCGACCCTGCCAAAGCCCACTTGTACCTCATCAGCGATGCATATTCCATTGGCGGCACGAACGTATCTAAAACATTCATGCTTTGATCAATGAAAATCCCGAAGATTCTATACAAAAAAACGTTTTGATCCAATCAAAAAATACCAATATACCTAAACCAAACGCTATCATTAATTGTGTTTTATTAAATATCATATTTTCACGAAAGAGTGAACTAAAACTACAAATTTAAAGCACGAAAATTAAGTATAACTAAATAAAATTTTACATACAAAAACAAATCACAATCTTCTCAAACGAAAGATTTCAAAGATTGGATTTCCATAAGCTTAAACTGAGATTTCGCTTTTTATCGGATAAGTAACTAGCTAAGTATGCAAAAGACTAAAGAAGAACGATTTTCTGAAAGAATTATAAAAAGCGCTTGATACACTTTTGCTATGAAACAAATTAAATTGTTATAAAACTTGAAATGTTCAAAAAATTAATTGGAAATAGTTACGAAATTAGAAAGCATTCGAAATAAAATAATTTTGAAAATTAATTGTCACTAACTAAAGTCGAATCAAAATGTGTCTAAAACCCTTACATAAGTACGATAATGTGATTTAATCTCTGATAAGATAATTGCCCTTGTTAATTAATAATATAATTAACTTACTTATAATATAACAGAGAACATAGATAAAGTAGATAGAGGGCTGTGTAAAAAAAAACTGTAAAATATAACGTGAATTTCAGTTTTACTTGTGAGGAAACTTACTCAAAAACACGTTTGAGATATCCTTCGGGCGGGATGATTTGTCCCCCGCAACTTTGCAAGCTTTCAGCTATGAAAGCGCACACTCCGCCGCTTTTTGCCTTCGCTTCTTCGCAGATTTTTCCAACTTCATCTGCGTACATTTTCCCTAACTCCTCTTCTGATTGGGAATCGTGGGGATATGTATACTTTCCTCTGTATACGTCTGGCACTGGCGCCTGGATATCGAAAAATCATTTTATGAAATGGGTTCTTGATTAAAAATGCCTTTGATTCTTTGACGTTTTCTATTTGCACTGTTTAAACTTATTTTCCTTTGATAATATGGATGTACTTATAAAGAGCTCGATGGATTTACCAATACGATATTGCTTTAAATTCACGATACGATTTGACTGCAAATACCTAAACTTATATTCAAAGTCATTTATTCCAAAAAATAATGAAAATATTAATGAGAGAATACTAGAAATTTTATAGAGTAAATTCTACTGACATGAATTTATGAATTTTCGATTACCATGTATTTATTTATATGATTAACGCAGCTCGCATGCACCCATGTAGGCGATCCAGTCATTAATAGCGTATTTTTTAAATCGTTCGACTTTGTTACATTACAATTTGAAATCAATTTTAATAATTCGAAATAATATACATCTTACACAAGTAAATGCCTTTTTTGTTTGTAGATTTAAAATAATAAAAAATATCTTATTTTTACATACAAATAAATAGGTTGGTGAGAAACGTTTAAATGATTTATCAATAGACATATCGCCTAAACGAGCGTGAGGTGCGAGCGGGCGAGAGTTTAACAAGAACTCACCACATGAACCCAGTCTGGCTTCTCGGGCCCCCCTGGGAGGTTCAATTTGTATGGCGAGATATCTATCATAGACGTAAGGTGTCCATGATACGCGCTGGAACAAACAGGCGCTAGAGCACCCTAGAACACTTCGAGGCACTCGAAGTAACGACACTTACGTACTAACAAACATCCTTCTCTCATTCTTGTATTGGCTATATGACTATATGTCGTAATAGGTATACGAAATACAAAGATATAAACTAAATATTGTTATAAATATATAGGTTTAAAAAGTTATCAAATAAATAAAATATTAAAAATGAATCAACAAATGTATCAGGTGAACTACTAAGGACAAGCGAACTGATATTGCTTTAGTTTATTTTTAAAACATAAAAGATATTTATATAAAAGATACATATTTATATATTAAAATTTGTTTTACAAACATTTGTCTGACAACTTGAAATTATCAGACAAATGTTTGTAAAACAAATTTTTATCTAATAAATATTATTTCTGACAACAATGTTAGTTATCAATATATCATCTATCACGCGCATCTTTCGTACCTTTTTGTTACGACCTATTCGTCCCAAAAATCATTGACAAATAAAAAATACTGAATGCGAAATAAACACTTACTGGTCAAGAGTGATAACGTCCTTATTTTTAGTGTGTATCCGAGCTAATCTCAAAGCGAGATCATTGGCCTCAGAACCAGAGTTTACTAGGAAACACACTGAAAGGGGTTGGGGCAGCGTCTTAACGATTCTTTCCGCTAGAATAACTAGTTCATCGTGGAGATAGCGGTTGTTAGTTGATATCAGGGACATCTGATTTCTTCCCGCTTCCACAACGTGGGGATGGCAATGTCCAACTGCAAATAAATGTCTTGAATTCAAAATGGAGCAAACAAATATACACGATTATTGTTTAAAACTTTGATTTGCAGTAAATAAATGTTATCAAAATATAAATGCGTAAAATTATGCCACAGTAAGATTGCTCCACATACGCTTGAAATAAACAAACTGTTATTTTATCATTTTATGCTAGTTAGATTCGTTGGTGGCATTCTACAAAGCCGAAGTAAAGCCCCGTGGTAAAATATGTTTGCGGATTTTCACACAATTAAGGCTGCTGAAATGTTTATGGCATCACATCAGCTCGGACAATGAAGAACTTTTCCGGGATCGGTGGCCCAATTCACACCAACAAATTAATTCAACCTTATCATTATAACAAAGTGTATGGTATGTTACCGTGGGCGACATTATTGATGCAGTCAAGGTAGCGTTCGCCTGCCTCGTCGTACATAAACTGCGCGATCCCTCGCACTATTTTCAGCGGAGTGGACCGGAAAAACAACTGGCAGGCAGCCCTGAAAAGTTTATAGAGTTAGATCCCCGCCCAACGCTTGTTTGCGTGCGAAATAGAAGACTGTTTTAGCCTTTTCCAGATTTTGTCGAATTCACACTATCTAGCAGCTTGCTTTCGATCATTAGTAATTTTAGTTACAGCTGAGAAAATAGGAACTTTAACGTATGGGTAAAATATTTTGAAGTGGATGGAGTATAAACGAAATAATGTTTTTGAAATTAAAAAAGGTAAATTGTAAGGTCGTAGATATAGGTAGGTACTTACCCAATGTGCTTTTCACGTAGTTTAATTGTTTCAGATTTAGGCATGGTCTGTAGATAAGCCATCTTTGGTATTTATTTACTACAAAATCTGAAATAGCAATACAAGTTAAGTAGGCCTAAGTACGAGCCTACAACAATTAATTTTCATTCTATACGACAATAAAATTAACAATATAAATTTATCCGTTATAATAACTTCCATTTTTTGTATTAATCAAAGTTTTAAATTGAATCGTATTATAATGTTTAATGGAGCAAAATTTCACAAACAAAATTAAAGCGTGAATTGCGGATTATAATACCTATAGTTAAACAATCAAATGGGACTCGAATACCAATGCATCAACAAGTAGATACATACATTTTTGTCATGGTTTTAATATGAAGTACAAACGAATGAATAAAAAAATCATTGTAGGTGTTTTGTAAATGACGATTACCTACCTATCTAATTGCTAACTAAGCAAATTAATGTAATTCGAAATGATAAAGTAGGCACTGTTTGTTATCAAAATGTGTCAATGCATCAAAATAATTGCAAAAAAAAACCAATATTATTTATTTAAATCTATTCTCCTAAAAGTGGAACACTTATCTAAATAGACAAATGGATACTTACTCTTAACACAAACCTAATACTGATATAAATCTAATACTGATTCTATATTATAGGTGGGTTTTCAACCGGTGATTGAACACCTTAGCTAGGGATAGGTTAGGTAAGGGAAGCGTCACGTGCGGCGCGCGAGCAAGGAATGCTACAGTACATTGTGGTATGGTAAATTTATAGGCGGCGGCGACCGAGCCCTCAGCACGACCAATGAGAGCAATCAGAACAAGCGCGTTATCAGTGCAATAACGCGATAAGCGCACATGATGACAAAAGTCGCCGGCCACGCGGCGGCTGGCGCGAAGCCATGGTGCACGCGCATGGTCGTTAAGGCGAAGCTCTGTTTACCGATTTAATGCTTCTACAACGTGACTAACTTACATTAAGGACTATTGCAATACCCTCGTTAGCACAAGGCCAAGAACAAAAGGACAATTTGTTATTAATATCCTTTTCTAATACGCGAAAGCAGACATCAGAATAAATAGATGTCAGGATCTCAGAGATGTCTGAAATTCGCAGTGTTTTAACACAATTTTTAATTTTTAGTGTAAATAAAACTCGCTAACAAGGCTCAAACATAATACGTACATTAGTACGGTACTTACTACAGCAGTGCAAAGCAGCAGCGTGGACGGGAATCCATCTTAAATTATAAAAGTAGGTATCTACAGATATAACCAAAGCGTTAATCAAAGTGTAACGCTTTGATTTCGACCTAGTTATACTTCCCTATATTGACTACAATTCAATTAAGTAGCAAGTAGATGCCTCATCAATATCGCTTCTTAATGAGCTCTTATGTTCGACTTACCTAAAATATTATGGCTTAATTACCTACAACGAATAAATTAGTTCAGTGACCTACTTGTTTAATTGTCAGCCGAATTCTCATAAGTTAAACAAAGCATAAGTGCCAGAGAGGGGTGCCAGAAAGAAAAAGATAACTAAACAATCTTAGTCCTCAGTCTTAACAAAGCTTTAAGGTAAGTAAGACGCGCGTACTTCCAATTGTAGCAATTTTGGTCTTGTTCGGTATTAAAAAAATTATAATACCTATAGGTACCTGCCTACTTATAATTAGATTTTTCATAAAGTATTTTAACGTAAATTAAAATATTATAACATTTTATTAGTTTAAGCCTGTGGCATTGCTTATTGTGAGCCTATATTGCTATCGTATTCATTGACGTCACATACGCGATATTAACTTAGTGTTTTGTGTTATCATGTTGATTTATTAACATGGAGGGATGTTTTCCATTCGATATTTTCTTTACAAACAAGATTTCCACAAATAGATTTGTAAAATTAATTTTTCATTAAATAAATAGTTTTGTTTCAATAATAATATGCCAAAAAATTAAACTTCATTAGGCCAATGGTAATTGCCCTTAGATTTTATTATAAGAAATTTGTTAGGTAAGTTCTACTGCATCCAATGGTAGCAATAGACCAGCAAACTGGACTGCATACAGCCGTATCTATCTAGGTATATATATAAATAAGCAGCAAGATTATTTGAATAACAATGAACACGTTATGGTTATATTTATATAGTCCGTACAAAACAGTTTCAGCAAAGTTACAGTACGGTAATAGTTATTTTTTTATATTAAGTAGTCTCTATACGACTTGTACGTAATTCACTTTAAATAACAAGCATAAATATCAATTTATTGAAAAAACACA